>CM065813.1:74545857-75853357 GCA_033398695.1 Orobanche coerulescens | reverse complement strand
ATGTTTGATTGCGTATGTTTCGACAGGATATTTTATAACTTCAGATATAATCATGATTGTGTATTTTCAACCCTTGAGGATTGTTGTTCTTTGTAACTGACCCCGTTTGGGGATTTTGTTTTTCAGGTCTTGGCAAGGCAAAAGTACGGGGAGAACACGCTGACGTCGAGGAGTCCCAGTGATACTAGTAGGGGGCCCCGATCTTTCAGTTATTCATGTTATTGTCCTTTATTTTCCGCTGCAGACTTTCATTTGAATACTTCGTTTCATTCGGTGTTGTGTATTTTATCTTCATATAAAATACACTAGTATTGATATTGTCTGGTGTGTTGTAACTAAACTCCTCATCGGAGTAATTATTGTTGTAATGTAGTTCGGTACTACATTTATCTTGTGTAATTCATTCATTTTCATTTGCTCGTGGGTCCCGTTGGGGATCTACGGACCTTTGTAATATCCGCCTAGTTTGGGGTGTTAAAGAGGTGGTATAGGAGCGTGGTTTTGAATTATAACTTACGAGTAATGTTTAATTTTAAATAATAGTCAAAGGACTAGTTTCATTTGAATTTCGCGTCAAGTGTGACCTGTGCAAATGACGAGCCAATCGAGGCCAGAAAGAAGCGTAAGATTTCTAACGCCATGGTATAATTTCTGGCAATAGTCATTCATTCATCATTCATCAATTTACAATCCTCAAACATCATCATTCATTGTGATTAGGACGATCATGTTAACTCATCAATCACTTAATTCATTTCATTACTCAGTTAATAATCAGGACGATCATGTTAACTCATTAATTACTCAATTCATTTCATTACTCAGTTGTCAATCTGGATGATCATATTATCAATCTTGTTAAGTTATTCAAGATAATCATTTCAAGAATTTCATCAGATAATCATGTAACTTCAGTAAATCATTCATATAATCACTAAGTTAGAGCATGTATACTCATTTTCATCATCTCATGACATAATCATAACGTGCTAATCATGCGGGAAATATAATCATTATGCGACCTTCCTACTTTAGTATGGAGAGAACTGTCAAGGGATGCACGGGGAGAGGCTACGGTGCGGACCGAAACCCGAGAAATAATCACTCGCTGCCGGGAAATCGTGCCCAGGACTCGGCTCGATCAGAAGATGTTCGGGTTGATCCACTCACTTTTATGCAGGCCATGATGACCCATGTGCAGTTGCTCAATCATCATTGCACCACTCTGACCAGATTAATCGAGAGGACTCTCCGTCTGAGCCACCGCTAAGGAAATTGGCGAGCAACTGCATATGTCAACAGAAATCAACGGCGTAATCTATCCGAAGGCGGTCACCAACCCGCAAGAAGCCTCGTGTGAATCCTATCGTTTGGCGACCTCTACGGCGCATAATCGTGCGGGATCTCGATCCCGAGCGGCGATTCGGCCATCACTGTTTCAATTGTGGAACGCCGGGTCATTTCAGCTTGAGTGTCTCAAAACCGTCTATCATGTGCTATAATTGTGGGAATTTTGGGCATAAGGCCCGTTTTGCGAAAAGGACTCCAAGTCGGCTCGGCATCTCAGCCCAAAGCAACAGCGTTTGAAATCGATCGCTTTGTCATCGTCGTTTAAGGCAATGGAAGCAAATAGAATTAGAGCTCGTATTTATCAGACGAGAGCGTCCGGTTCGGGGACCGGCAAGTCCCAGATTCATATGATGAGGAGGATCGACGATCCGGTGGTCCGAATGATTTCAGGTATACTCGTAATTTTATTTCAACTTGTGTGTACCTTTTGATGCTGGTACACCGCATTCATTCATTTTCGAATCATGCTTGAATAGACTTATTTCAGGATAGTCCTACTTAATGACCGCGATTGGTTGATGGATCTAATCGTGGTGAATTTATCTTAGGACGATTTAATTTTCGGTATTAGTTGATTTGATCGTCTTGATACTATCCTCAGTGTTTGCTAGCGTTTGGTCGCTATCTTTCCGTCGTTAGTTGTCGAATGTATGCTTCAAGGAAGTAATCCCCGTTGTTCCAGTAGAAATTTTTTTATGGCGGAAGCAGAGAAATTCCGCAATCGAACTATTCAATCATTCATTGTATCATTCTCATCGATTGACCTTTCTAAGGCAATCGAGTTATTCAATCATTCTTTGTATCATTTTCATCGATTGGCCTTTCTAGGGCAATCGAGTTATTCAATCATTCATTGTATCATTTTCATCGATTGGCCTTTCTAGGGCAATCGAGTTATTCAATCATTCATTGCATCATTTTCATCGATTGGCCTTTCAAAGGCAATCGAGTTATTCAAACATTCCTTGTATCATCTTCATCGATGGGCCTTTCTAAGGCAATCGAGTTGTTCAATCATTATTGGTATCTCTTTTTATCGATTGACCATTCTAGGGCAATCGAAATGTTCAATCATTCGTGGTATAATTGTCATCGATTGACGATGTATTTCCAGACGAGTTATCTGGTTGCTTTCACCTATAGTAGGGGAATTCAGGAGTGAGTTAGAGCCGGTACGTCCCCTTTATCGAAGGCACCGTATCGGATGGCCCCGACCAGAATGCAGGAGTTGAAGATTCAACTTGAGGAATAGTTCGAGGAAGGTCATCTTCGACCGATTGCGTCCCCGTGAGGAGCACCAGTGTGATCTGTCAAGGAGAAGGATGGCTCGTCTCGTGTGTGTATTAATTACCAGGAGTTGAACAGAGTGATGATCAAGAGTAGTATCCTTTACCTCGTATTGATGATCTTTTAGATTAACTTAAGGGAGCTTCAGTATTTTCCAAGATCGACTTAAGATCTGGATATCACCAGTTGCGGATTCGAGAGTCGGATATTGCGAGGACAGCGTTTCGTACACGCTATGGTCATTATGAGTTCGTAGTTATGCCGTTCGGACTAACTATTGCACCTACGGTATTCATGGAGTTAATGAATCGGGTTTTCATCGACTTTTTGGATCAGTTTGTTGTTGTCTCCATCAATGACATTTTGATTTATTCTGGTGATCGAGAGGAACACGAGGTACGTCTTCATCAGGTTCTCGACGTGTTGAGACGAGAACAACTTTATGGAAAGTTTTCTTAATGTGAGTTCTGGAGGTCCGAAGTGACTTTCTCGGGCACGTAATTTCATCTGCCAGAGTCGTGTCGACCCTCAGAAGACGGAGGCTATCCGAGATTGGCAACCTCCGAAAGATGTTAAGGAAATCCGATGTTTCCTCGGATTAACTGGTTAATTATCCAACCCACGGCCGGAGCTAGCAACCGTGGTTTTCGCGTTGGAAATTTGGCGTCATTATCTTTATGGCGTTACCTGCCAGATATTCACCGATCATAAGAGTTTAAAGTATATATTTACTCAGAAGGAGTTAAATATGCGACAGAGGCGGTGGTTAGAACTAATCAAAGATTATGATATCGAGATCCTTTACCACCCGGGGAAGGCGAACGTTGTCGCCGACGCCTTGAGTCGTAAGTCCGTTCAGGAGCAGATGCTTGCTCGTTTAACAATTCAGAAGGAACTCCAAAAGGAATTCCTTAGACCCGAGATCGAGTGCGGATTCGGCGAGTTCGAGGGACGACTTTGTATGTTAGAGATTTCATCATCTCTTGAGGATGCAATCGGGGAGAATCGAGTTCGGACCCTTCATTGTTGCGCATCCGTGAAGATGTGGCTCGGGGAAAGCCCACGGATTCGTGGTCCACGAGGATGGACTTTTGAGGTTTAAGAACCGATTGTGCGTCTGGCAAATGATGAGTTGAAAAACTCGATTTTGAGAGAAGCTCATGCTACCCCTTATTACATTCACCCGGGGTCTAGAAAGATGTATAAAGACTTGAAACAAAATTCTTGGTGGAGTAATATGAGCGAGAAGTCGCGGAATTTGTTTCGAGATGCTTAACTCACAACAAGTCAAGATGGAACATCGGCCGGCGGGTATCTTTGAAACCTCTCCCTATTCCAGAGTGGAAGTGGGAAGACATTTCTATGGATTTCAACACGAGTTTGCCGACGAGTCGTCGTGGCATGAATACGATCTGGGTGATTGTGGACCGCTTAACTAAATCAGCTCATTTCCTTGAGATCAAGGATACGTGGGGTCCCGAGAGACTGGCCCAGTTATTCATCAAGGGGATAGTAAGACTGCACGGTACTCCTAAGAGTATCGTTTCCGATCGTGACGGACGATTTGTATCTCATTTTTGGAAATAAGTTCATTGTGCTATGGGAACTCAGCTCAATCTCAGTACCGCCTTTCATCCTCAGTCCGACGGACAATCAGAGAGGACTATACAGACATTAGAGGACATGTTGAGGGCATGCGTCCTCGATTGGAAGGACGATTGGGAAGCCCAACTACCACTAATCGAGTTCACGTATAATAATAGTTGGCATGCCTCCATTAAGATGGCACCTTACGAGGCCTTGTACGTCCGTCGTTGTCGATCTCCTTTGTGTTAGGATGACTTGTCAGAATCAATCGGCACCGAGCCCGATATGCTTATAGCCGTCCGGGAGAAGGTAGCTTTGATCAAGAGTCGTATGTTGACAACTCAGAGTCGACAGAAATCATATGCAGATAATCGTCGTAGACCACTAGAGTTCGAGATGGGTGACCATGTTTTGGTCAAGGTATCCCCGAGTCGAGGCATTTTCCGTTTCGGAAAACGGGGGAAGTTGAGTCCGAGATTCATTGGACCGTTTGAAATTTTGGATCGAGTAGGCGAGTTAGCTTATCGATTGGCTTTACCTCCGGCTTTGAGCCGAATTCATAATATGTTTCATGTCTCTCAGTTGCGGAAGTATGTTGCCGACCCGAGTCACATACTTCAGTTCGACGAAATCGAGATCGCCGACGACCATTCATATGAGGAGCGTCCTATACGAGTCTTAGAGCGGCGAATCAAACAGTTGAGAAATAAGTCGATTCCTTTGGTCAAGATTCAGTGGTCCAGACACGGAGTCGAAGAGGCTACTTGGGAAACCGAGGATAGTATGCGGGAGAGTTATCCCGAGTTGTTTGACCCTTAGTTTCGGGGACGAAACTCTTTTAAGGGGGGTGTATGTAATATCCGGTTGTAATTCATTCATTTTCATTCAGTAATTATCAGTCTGTAATTGTCACTCAGTGTATTTTCACTCAATTATAATCATTCATCAATCATGTTCATTCACCGTGTTCACCGTTCGGAAAAACTTCGAGTTGTGTATCGTTATTGTTCATTATTTCAACTTTCCTCATATGAGTTCGACTTTGTTAGATCACCATTAATTTTTGGTAACTCCAAAAATTCTAAATCTTTTCAATATTATAGAGCATCGAGTTAGCTTTCCAATGGTTCAAACGGTGAGTCAATCGGAGTCCGGACGAGAGAGTTATGGTCGTTTTAGCTCACCCGCTCATTTTTCAGCTTTTGGCTGATCACTGCCGACCGGACTCGGTCGTGTCGTCCGACACGGCCCGTGCCGTACTCGTCCGGAAAATGCCGAAGTTTCTGTCTCAGGACCCGACCGTGTCGTCTGGCACGGCCGAGTCGAACTCTTCCGGATAAGCCAGAACCGACTGCCGACACGCCCGACCGTGTCCCAGGACACGGTCGAGTCATGCCGAGTCGCTGTCGGACGGGTCACTGTCGGAAGGCCCTCCGCACCGCGACCGTGTCAAGCAGGACACGGTCGAGTCCCTGTCGGCCAGCTGTGCGACACGACCGTGCTGATCGGCACGGGCCGTGTCCGGCAGGGTAGTCAACCCCTATAAATTCATTTTTTGAGCATTTCAGCTCATTTCTTCCCCTTTTATTCACCTACAACCGAGAGAGAGAGAGAGAGAGCTTGAGGGAGGGTTTTTCCTTCACAAATCATTTGAGTGTTTGATTTTCTTCATCCCCTTTCGATCGTGAAGCCCGGATAATCAATCTAACGCGTGTTCTTCGGATTAAAGTACTTGGATCTTCAAGAGGTAATTCCTTCAACACTTTGGACTTCGATTTGTGTTGAGATATGATGTTTTGGACGTCATAATCATGTTATATGAAGGGATATGTATATGATTATGAGTTTGTATAAGGATTCATTGGATTATTGAGGGATTATTCAAGAACACTTTGACTATCGAGTTGAAATTGGGGATTTTCGATTAATTGTCGTTGTAATCACGTTGTTGGATATTCATAACGGATTATTGATCGTATTGGAGATGTTTTGTTGGTTTGAAACACTTCTTGGGGGATTTGATATTGGTATATTGAAGTTTGATTGTAAACAATCGGAGTTTGGACGCAACGTGTTTGTTTTAATGCCTCAATGGACTTAGTTTAATCGTATCGACGTTTTGAGTTCGTTATATTCGTGTTTAATTCGTATATTGATCGGATTGTTGGTAATTGTATTGAATTAAGGTTGTTCGTGCGACCGACACTTCATTTAGGACTTTTGTTCGTGGAAGGACTTTCTTCATCGGTATTGTGTAAGTTAATTCTTACTCGGTTAAAAGGATATTCATCCCTTTTGTTGTTGTTCATTCATAATCATAACTCATTCATCATTATATTAACTGTATCAAAACTTGTTGTTATCAATTAATCATTTCAGTCATAAGGAACGATGGTTCCAATCTTTTCATTGAGCTGTCATTTATTTCATTACCATTCCACCTCGGTGAGTCATTATTCATTTCGATGTCACTTTTGTTATATCATGGCATTCCGGGTCATACTGGCGTGCCGGTTGGTATGTGTAGGATTTTCATTTCGGGCACATTTATGTCGTGTGTTGGTTGTTGGCCTCACATTGGACTGTGCACACGAGTCATATTGTCTCGTGAGACTGATTAGGTACAAGACCACACGGGTATTCGATCGATACTCGTTGGTGGCTTGTGCACGTACACATTTCCATCCCGGGCGTAGTGTGGCACCACCCTTTGAGCCGTACTGTTAGTTGATTCATATAGCATGTTTGATTGCGTATGTTTCGACAGGATATTTCATAACTTCAGATATAATCATGATTGTGTATTTTCAACCCTTGAGGATTGTTGTTCTTTGTAACTAACCCCGTTTGGGGATTTTGTTTTTCAGGTCTTGGCAAGGCAAAAGTACGGGGAGAACACGCTGACGTCGAGGAGTCCCAGTGATACTAGTAGGGGGCCCCGATCTTTCAGTTATTCATGTTATTGTCCTTTATTTTCCGCTGCAGACTTTCATTTGAATACTTCGTTTCATTCAGTGTTGTGTATTTTATCTTCACATAAAATACACTAGTATTCGGTATTGTCCTGGTGTGTTGTAACTAAACTCCTCATCGGAGTAATTATTGTTGTAATGTAGTTCGGTACTACATTTATCTTGTGCAATTCATTCATTTTCATTTGCCTGGTGGGTCCCAGTTGGGGATCTACGGCACTGTAATATCCGCCTAGTTTGGGGTGTTACACCACGGACCGTACCTGGACCACACACACTGTTGGTACACCTCATGTATCGAACTCCAGAGGTCCCACGGACAGTACCTGGAACACACACTTGCCAACACATACCAAACAACGCAACACATCACCACGAACAACACACCTTAAAACAAACATGTTCGAACATCCAACCATACACCGAAATTACATGTCCAAATGTGTAATCCATCCAACACAATAATCATAATCATCACCATACCTCAACCCAAGCAATCAAGCCCAACACGAATCGCACAACTAACATGACCAACACGACTTCACAAGGTTAAACAAGCAAGAATATCATTAATACCAACAACCATTCGAATAATCAAACCGCACGAATCATATCCACGAAGATAAGCCAAATCATTGTACATACAATATATACTCATTCACAAGACACAAATCATATAAAGAGAATACTTGCCTCAATAAACGATATCAAACACTCCGAAAAACACGGTTCAACCGGGAAACTCGGACCCCGAAGAAGACAATGAACAGGAGGGTTCCGACTTGGTTTCTTCACAAGGATTTCGTTCCTAAGACATATCATCAATAAATCAACGACCGATCGAGGAGTAATAATCGTATAACGCCCGAATCCCCCTCTAAGACCTTTTACCGGACACCTTCAAGGTGTTGATTAAGAACTCGACAAAACAACAAATCCTTCATAATCAAACCATGGAACAATAAGAAAATTGGTAGAATACAACTTAATAATCAAGAATCCATCAATAATCTAAGTTATTACGGATCAAACGGACGAAATCAACAAAAACCCCAATTTCCCCCAAAACTAGATTTTTAGGAAATCTAACCTTGATTCGGTCGATCGGAGGAGGTTATAGGATGATTAATCGATGTTACAAACTCAAGAACTTCGTGGATTGATAGTTTAACAACACATCTTCGCGTCCTCCAAGCCCCAGCCGCGGAAAGGAAAGGAGAGAAATGAGAAAATGAGTGTAAACCCATCTGCTCGATTATATTTATACTGCCCAGTGTGACGATCACTTACGGCCGTAACCGGCATCTTTACGGCCGTAACCGGCCTTCGTGAAAGTTTGCCCAGCACCCTGCCGACCACGTACGGCCGTATCCGATCACACCATACGGCCGTAACTGGCCTTCATCTGGGTGCTGCCCAGTGCCCTTACGGCCGTAACCGGCCTTCGTCCGGATGCTACCCAGCCCTTGCCGAGCACTTACGGCCGTATCCGATACCTTACGGCCGTAACTTGGCCAGGCGGGTCTCTGGCCCAAAACGTGCGGCCATGACTCGGCCGTGGTCAATTCCGACAGCCTGGTTAGCCGTTCGACAATGTCTCGGTCACACTAACGCACCGATTATGATTCAAAACAATAACGAGCAAATTATGAAACATAACATACCAGAAGCATGGGACGAACACGACGAAACGCTCGTGGACAATATCATCGATCCGAAACGAAACACCATCCAATAAATAATCACACGCGACCATATAAACACAAAAATCAATCATCGAGGAAAATAATATCGATACTCGGCAACCGAGAAATATCCGAAAAAAATCTAAAATAACCGGAATGAAAATCTCGGGTATTACATTCTCCCCCACTAAAAATAAGTTTCGTCCCGAAACTTAAAACAAAGACATCACAGTGCTAGCAAAGTGCCACGCTCAAACATATAAATATCAACTCTTGACCCCGTGATCTCCTGTCACGTTTCTCCGTAGGTTCAACAGCCCTCACGGATTAAGCTAAAACAACAATCACAATAATCCACACAGAAATATTCAAACTAGAATATCAAATATCAAGTACCATACATCAAACATCACATATCAAGTCTACACGCAAGATAAAATCCACAAGAGCAACATAAAAATATTATCACTGGGCACCGCTGGCCCCTCCAGGAGTAGGAACAGAATTCCGGTTCCCTATCATCTTAGCAATGGCCTCGCAGTATTGGCCTCAATGCCCTTCGCATCCACAACTATAACAAGTTACCAGCGGTTTCTTACAACTCGCACGCTCGTGGCCCAGTACATTATAGTTGAAACATCTTGGGGCACTGCCTGAAATCAAAGATGCCGACCTGGGTCTTTTAGATTCTCTAGATCATCGAGAAGGTCCCATACTCATCTGATATGAAGCTTGAGATTTTAAAAATCCCAATTTCCTTACTTCCCGAGGCATCATCAGAAATCCTCTATTTCTTCACTACAGATACCAACTCGGTAGACAATAAAGCCATTTCAAATGCTAAGGCTCGGTCTTGATAATCCTTCAATGTGGTACACATAAAAAGAGCCATACACTGCCGAACATGATGTTTCATACGCATATCAAAATAACGAACCTTATCTGCCTCATTTCTCACTTGATCTCGAACATAACATAACTGCCGATTATTATCGACTATTGCCTGAGATATCGACACATCTTGGGGCGTCGCTGAGAAAAAAAACTCGACAATCCTACGCTCTTTAATAGGCGGCGGACAATACTTGGCCTCCATGGCAGTCTTGAATTCAGTCCAAGTAGTTGTCCGATCACTAGGCGCTATGGCCTCCCACCAGTCTGCAGCTTCCTTATCGAGCCGGTATTGAGCAATAGGTACTGTCCTTTCATCTGGACAAGCTACAGAATCAAACGTTCTGTCTAACTGGAAGAGCCAGTTCTCCCAACCTAACGAGTCTGAAGATCCTACAAGATGGGGCGGGTGCATTCTCATCACATCCCGTAACCATTTAATGACTCCATTATCCCCTTCTGGGTTCTCATCCCAGTGTACGATCTGATTCATCTATGCCAAATGATCAACCACCTAACGGAGGACGGTGGTGGCACCAACGTCAACATTACCTCTTGCTGATTGCCCGTGATCACGTGACTGGTCATCTCGGCCATCTGTACGGAGCAGATCGGCACTCGATGACGAGCGAGTCGCCCTCTCATGCTCCTGATTATGACCACTACCACGACCATGCCCTCGGCCTCGACCGCTCGGCATACTGAATGGACAACCATTCAGAATAACACAACAAAACAAACATCGCAGAACCAACATAGGACAACAAACAACAGCTCAATAAAATATTCATTCATAGTTATTACACGAATATACAAATCAACACTGCAACAATAGGACTTAATTCTATAAATAATCCATGTGGCCATATACACAGAAGTGTACGACCATTATCAAAACAAAAATTGTCAAAACTATATACATATCATTGGGGTCAAACATTTGTAGCATTCTTTAAAATAAAATTTTCCGAGGTATTCATTCGAATGATAAACATTTTTAAAACTCTGAGTTTGGAAGATTATGCTTAAATGATATTTTTAAGAAATACTTTTAATACCTCAGTCATTTAATCAAAACCATGATTCCGCTATCATACTTGTTCCATTTTGATGTCACTCGCAAACCAACGCTTCAAAACATCATATTTATCGATAATCGATATCGCCAAAATGACCTACAGGGTAACCACATGTTACCACGCCAAAACGTCACGAATAATAACCCACAGGACAATCCGTGTCCATGACCCCTAGCATCGACCCCCAGAGGTTTCGCCAAACCATCCCCGGGTGGAAAACCGCTTGTACTAGCACTAATCATTACCACATATCAACTATCCTTTCAGGATAACATCACAGAATGATACAATTAAAACAGAACTTACAGTCACAACACTTAAGTGTACAACCAAAACTCGCTAACAATAAAGGTGACAATTAATAATACGTCAATAATATCCATGGAATCAAACAATCGACGGAGAGCACATATATCACTGTATTAACCAAATTACTGTCGTGACAGTCACAATCTTACGGCCATCATAACATGCATTTTAAGGCCGTAACAACTAGGAGCATACAGCCGTAACACCTAAGAGCTTATGGCCGTAATGGTAAACATCTTACGGCCATAATCACTAGCTGAAGGACAACAGAATTGTCCCAGCAGCCCCGAAACGACTCCGAAGGTTAATGTTGGACTCCTAACAACATACCCCTGCATTTAGAAACATTACAAAATTCCCCGACAAGCATACCGACTTAACAAACTTGTCGCACTGACTTAGACCCAACACGAACACATAACGTTTTAAATTCCAAAATTCAAAGTCGTTTTGCAAAGTAAATTTTTTTCCCAAAAATCCTTTTGATCATATCCAAAAATGACGGTAACGGTTTGCAATGTCCGAAGTATTTTAAAGCACATTTTTCAGATACCGTCTGAAGGTGTCATTTGAAAATACGTGACTTATTCGTCAAAGTTCAACCAATTTCAAAATTCATACAAAATTGTTGTTTATCCGTGCCATCGAAATATTTTCAAAAATTGACTCTTTTACAAACATACTCAAGCTCATAAAATCCTTTAGAAAGTTGTTTTTAAACCTTCACGCAACGGACGTAATTAAAATAATCAAACTTGAAACCACGCGCCAAAATCGGCAATCGAGACTACAATTTTAATCAAATAAGATTCGTGAACACCAAGTTCAAACATACGTCAAAACCATCCATATGAGTTCCTCACAAACTCTGCCATCAATACAACCCCTAGATCACACTAAAGTTCACAGTTTTTCACACCGTATTGCACCACTTTGTGTCCAACCATCAATACATTCAACTCAATATACAAACAGCGTACCCCGAATATCAAACACGGATTCCATTTCACAACACTATGCAAACAAAATTATGCACCACAATTATCGCACATAAATGGAATAATGAAACACCGATACTTCGCATAAAGGAGGAGACTTACGTCCACAGACCGCACAGAGATGACGGTCGCCCACGATACGAATATCACCCGACAATACATACCACACGTTGTGACCATGCACAACTCAATTTATCACCCAACAACTCGAATGACATGACATCATATTACTCGACAAACCACGACTCGACTTGACCCGGCTGTAATATCCGGAATTTCTACTACTATTGTTTAATGTTATTTTATCCGAGTTATGTTGTACAACGTGGAATCTGTACAGTATGGATAAAATAAATGAAGGACTGAGACATCTATATTGGTATAATTGTCGTACTGGGTTGACAATTGTATTTGAGGATATAGTGTGTTGTGTATACGTATTCGATATATTGAAACAACGAGCAAGATCAGTGTAAATGGCTAAGTATAGAAGCCATAACGTATGTTAAGCATATGAGCTTACGTACGTTAACTCCCAAAGGTTACGTACATTGACATTAGGTCGTTACGTAAGTTAAAGCATCAGGTGAGATATAGTTGGCTGATCAGAGAGGACCTTGTCAAGCGTAGCATACGTTAAGCATTGGAGCTTACGTATGCTAAGATGCTAAGTGTTACGTACGCTATGTATAACGCATTACGTACGTAATGAGAGGAATCAGACAGAGGAATCAATACCTACCATGTGGAGCCCATGTATCGGCTGGCGTGCCAAAAGATAAGTCAACTAGGTATTACGTACGCTATGACTAGTGTATTACGTATGTTAAATGGACAATTACTGTAGCAAGTCGACGTATATATTATGTACGCTATGGCCGATGCATTATGTACATAACGAACGAATCAAGACAGTAAGTTCTGGAATGATGTTACGTACGCTATGAAGGACCTGTAGCGTACGTAAGGAGCATTACGTACGAAAATATGGATTGGTAACCTACGTAATGGGCGGTGCAGATTATAAAATAGGGTTCGGTCTTTCATTTCTCCACAAGAGAAAAACCATTCCTTCCTCCAAAATTCGTCCCTCTGAGTATGGTTGTGAAGATAAACCTCTTCTATCTTGGATATAAGCTTGGAAACATGGATTTGAAACTTGGATATGAAGATATGGTTGATCCTTGATGTGTTTGATGGTGTTGTTCATGCTCTTGAGGTATGTTGTTGAACTCTACACCTTGATTTCGGCTTCTTGGTATTGTTATCCGTATTTGATTTATATGATGATGATTATAGTGGTGTTGATATGATTCTTAATGTTATGAGAAGTGTATATTGAAGAATATGATGATACATAACTTGGATTGTGAGTTGGATGATTATCTACATGTTAAAGGATATCGGATTATGTTGTTTTGATAATTACGAACATGGTTTCGAATCACTTGGTGTTCTTGAAGAACTTCTTGATGACTTTAACATATCAAGACGATTGTATGTTGAATTATCGATATTTTTAGATATGAAGATGGAATGTTCGTTAAGTCATGTTGATTGTAGTGGTAGAATTCGTATGTTCTTGATGAAATACGAATCATGATAAATAATTTGGAATCGGAAAGATTGTGATTGATCATCGAATATAATTTCCTTTACATTCGTATCCGTAATCGTATTGTGGCTGTGAATTCGTAATTGTTTGAGTTGGATTGTTCGAACTTGTGGTTAATCGAGATATTGTAAAATTGTTGGGTTTGTTGATCGGTTATATTGATTGTTAATAACGATTATTGGATTTTGGTTCGTATTATGGATATGAGTTCGTGATGGTTTGACTTATACTAATTGGTTTTGTATATGATCGAGGAATTATTGAGCCGTTGAGTTTGACTAATTGGTTATATCGGGAATTGATTATTATCGAATGTGTGTTAATTGATTACTTTAATAGGTTGTGATCATTGATCATATCGTGACTAGAAAAGTATGTTGCGGTCGTGTTCAAGAATGTTCGTGAAATTCTTTGGTCAGGGCCGAGGAGCTCATAGATGAAGGCAATGGGTTTGGTAACGACTTCATCGTCGTCGTGTCGATATCGAGGCAAGTTATTACTTGCACAATTTATAATGTTTAATGAATGGTTTCCGTTTCATTCGTTTATAATTCGTATAGCAATGATTATAATTGTGAACACTGGAGATTTGGGATTGTACTTTATTTTCGGATTTTGGGAATTTAAATCATAATGTATATGATTTACTTTTGTTATTGGTATACTTGGGTATCGAGGATACATTGTGATAAAGACGAAGATATGAATTATCTGCAGTCTGTGATATTTTTGATCGTCAAATATTGAGGATAATGGTTCGTGATGGTTTAGACATCGAGATTGCTCTCGAAGGACTCGGGGCAAGTACTCTAATCATTTTTGTCATTTCGTGTCGATCGTGTTGTGATACATTCGTGTATTGTTGTTTTCATGCATTTGTGTATTGTTGTTAATATGCATTTGTGCATTGTTGTCGTATGTCCACCTTGTGTTGATATGACGGGATCATCTTAGGATCTATGCTAGCGTGCGCTGGATCATTGAACGGGTTTATCCGCCTCATGTTGATCTGACGGGATTATCTTGGGATCTATGCAGTGAACGCTGGATCATCGGATTACCCATGCGTTGTTGTTGTGCATATGTATATTATGGGTTATCCACCTCGTGTTGATCTTTCAAGATCATCTTGGGATCTATGCTGTGTGCGCTGGATCATCGGATTTCCATAAGTATACATTGTTGTTATTGATGTGAGCATATTGACGTTGTCATGTGAGTATGCATTTGTAGGTCTTGTGTTAAGACCATGTCCGTATGTTGTATTGGTCAAATCTCGGGTTAGACTGACATGATTCATCGTGGCATTGCGCATCCTGAGGTATGTTCCGTATTTCCTTTTTGGTACTTGTCTTTGATGGACAATCAATTTTCGTGCTGAGATTTGATGATGTTATCCAATGGATCGAATTGTTCAGAGCTGGTATATTACCGTATTACGAGTTATGATGATGTTTTGAGAATCTTGAGTATTGTTTAAGGAACGATACATATGTTATGTTTGAGTTTATTGGTTAATTGAGATTACAAGATGTGCAATATGATAATGGTTATTTTGATGAGGATTACTCAAGTAAGTAAAGTTACGGCGGTAAGATTACATTGGTCGTATTCTTACTTAGTATTTTCATTGGTATGTAATTATTGACGCGATGTGATTGTTATCATTGTTGGATATTATGGCTGACCCCGTCGTGGGCTCTCTTTTTAGGTTCTTTAGTTATCAAGCTTGTTGCGGTCGTGAAGACATGAGCTTCCCGGAGGATACTGCTATGGCATGTTTTTGTGAATCGAGTATTCTGATTATATGTTGTATTCCGATGCTAGAGTATTTTTAATTATTTGTCCTTTCCGCTGCGTGAGTATTTTTAAATGACCTTGCGTTATCTGGAAACTGAAGTTACTCGGGATATGGTTTTCTAAACTATTTTGTCGGTACGTGTAAGCGATAGCTTAATGTATGTTTTTAAACTGTTGAGTTTTAGCAATTCGGGCCTTGTATTTTCAAATGAGATCTTACGACGGTTTTGATAAACGGATTTTATATAGTCTTCGAATGTTTTTAAAAGATAGTACCGTCGTTAGCCTCTTGGGCGTTTGTTAATGTTTACGAAAATGTCTTTTAACCATGTGGGTTCCGTCTCGGGCCCCACGACACTGTAATATTCCTGGATAAATCTGGGGGTGTTACAAAATATGGTGTCGGAGCTTAGGTTGAGAAAACCTAGGCAGTTGGGTCGAGTCGGGTCGTGTTTTTATCACATCATTCGATTTGTCGATTGACGAATTCTAGAGCCCTGTGTTTTGTTATTCACTCAGGCTTGTGCGTTATGTGATTTACCAGTATGGTACTGGAGTTTTTGTAAACTTTTCCTAATGGTATTAACGTGTTTCTTCGAATAGAGATGTGTTATATTCTCGAGTTGAATTGAGTTTGCAATATGTGTGTTTTGAAATATCTGTGTCGAGTATTTTCTAGAGTTGAGACATGTGCCAGTATCACGGGGAATCGTCGGCTTCACAATCTGTAAGTATTTGGATTTTGAATTTCATTAAGATTTATTGCCATTCTAAGTTGATATGCTTTGAGATTCAGAAAGATATTATGCGTCACAGTATGAGGTGACAGAGTTGAGACAGGATTGGTGATCTTAAGAAACCGTGATTTTGGAAATCAATATGTCAGTTAAGTTTTGGAACGGAGTTGTGCATTTGGGAGAAATCTTGTGGATGGTTGAGAAGAACATGTAGTCATATTAGTTCATTTTGAGATATACGAAACTATTTTTGAGCATTTGAAAATGATACTTTTCAAAATGAATGATTTACGGATGTTTTATGGAAAATGATTTTTGGGCCGAGACCCAATCGATTTTGAAATAGTTTTATAACTCAAGACTTGGGGTCCAAAAAGGCTTTCTACTTTCCTGTAATGTGGAACGGCATTGGGCTGCGACCCTAATGTTTCAAAAGGCTTTTCTATTTCCTAAAACTCCCAAGATTTGTAAAACACTTTACCAATCGTTTATCTATTTTATTACTACCTTTCGGGGTTTTGGTTTATTTATTCAAATGAAAATTCTCGGGTAGTCTTTCACTGTGTTTGATTTATTGATTATTCAATGTTTTGTCATAGCATGGTTGAAGTAATCCAAGATGGTTTAATGGTCGACCTTGCGAGTCATATGTGAAAAGGAGTTTTTGTCGGGCTCTATACATTTAGATTGTGAAACTCTATCGTGTGGTTTTCCGATGGAATGTCAGTAGATTTGGTGACGAGCCGAACGGGTATACAAGAGTATGGATGTGGTCAATCATTTGCATAATTTCATTTTATCGCGTATATTCGAAAAGAATTATCATCGAGAACTTGACACAAGCTAGGCGATTTCATTTTTCGGAAAATTGATTTCGTGGTCATACGAAAATTTATGTTTTGAGTTTTGAAATTCTTGAAAGAACTTTCAAAAATTTGTATTCTTGACAAGACTATATGATTTCAAACTGGTTTTGAAAAGGTGATTGATATACATACGCATTTAGTGCATAGTGCATATCATGGTGAAATTATTAGTGTGAGTCACGAACTGGATAAGACATCAGTATGGTACGATGAAAAGAGATTCGAACTTTAGTATGGTAGTTTGATTGTCCAGGGATGATCGGTTGATTGATCGGATAAGGGAAATATGTTGCGTGTTGTAGATTCATGCACGGAATATGATTTTGGAACTTTGGATTTTGTGAAACCGGGACATATGTGCTATGTGATTCCATTGGTATGGTAGTAGTACGATTTTACCATAATGATTTTTGAATGATTCCTTTGTAAGTGTGGATTTGGGGATGGTGTCCCCATGATGGTTGTTTTGGGTATTGATTGGTCATTCCCACTCCGTGTAGGATGGAGTATGTTTGTCAGTTTGCGGCTTGTGTTCATACGCCGAGGAATATGTTCACCAGTCAGGTGTGTTTCTTTGAGATCCACTGTATGTTATTGGTGTAACGTTTTGAGAATTTTATTCGTCCGTATATCCATATCTGTGGTTCTGTGTTGATCATGTTGGAACTTACCGTGTGAGGGTATTCTCAGTTACTGTTGATCGTTCGTTGGTGATATTGGAGTTTATCATGTCAATGGTATTCTCGGTTAAATTGTTGGTTGATCACTGTTAATGATCGTATGAGCGTTCGAATTTTGTGTCGATGATTCGGGATTTGTCATTATTTTGGCAGTTGTTTCACAGATGTATCATGTATTATTCGTTTTTGAGTGGGACTTGATTGTGCGATCAGGTTTGACACAGATAGATTATTCCATCTGAAGATGATATATTTTTGTTGAGACTCATGGAATTGTGATTGTAAGCGTATTTAAGCTTTACAATGGAGTCACTTGCTAGTATCTCAGGAGATCGTTGACTTTGCACATTTGTCAGTATGCTGTTTTGGTTATTCGATAATGATGATGATTGATCATTGTCGTGATGGTTTCAGAATATTTTGGTTGAATGGTTTGTTTGTTTTTCTACGACGGATTGCAAATTTCGAGGACGAAACTTATTTTAAGTGGTGTAGTATGTAATATTCGGAATTTCTACTACTATTGTTTAATGTTATTTTATCCGAGTTATGTTGTACAGCGTGGAATCTGTACAGTATGGATAAAATAAATGAAGGACTGAGACATATGTATTTGTATAATTGTCGTACTAGGTCGACAATTGTATTTGAGGATATAGTGTGTTGTGTATACGTATTCGGTATATTGAAACAATGAGCAAGATCAGTGTAAATGGCTAAGTATATAATCCATAACGTACGTTAAGCATATAAGCTTACGTACGTTAATTCCCAAAGGTTACGTACATTAACATTAGGTCGTTACGTAAGTTAAAGCATCAGGTGAGATATAGTTGGCTGATCAGAGAGGACCTTGTCAAGCGTAGCGTACGTTAAGCATATGAGCTTACATACGCTAATATGCTAAGTGTTACGTATGCTATGTATAATGCATTACGTAAGTAACGAGAGGAATCAGACAGTGAAATCAATACCTACTATGTAGAGCCAGGTATCGGCCGGAGTGCCAAAAGATAAGTCAACTAGGTATTACATACGCTAAGAGTAGTGTATTACGTACGTTAAATGGACAATTAATGTAGCAAGTCAACGTACGTAATACGTACGCTATGGCCGATGCATTACGTACGTAAACGATCGAACAAATCAAGACAGTAAGTTCTGGAATGATGTTATGTTCGCTATGGAGGACCTGTAGCGTACGTAAGGAGCATTACGTACATTAATGTGGATTGGTAACGTACGTAATGGGCGGTGCAGATTATAAAATGGGGTTCGGTCTTTCATTTCTCCACGAGAGAAAAGCTATTCCTTCCTCCAAAATTCGTCCCTCTGAGTATGGTAGTGAAGATAAACTTCTTCTATCTTGGATATAAGCTTGGAAACATGGATTTGAGACTTAGATATGAAGATATGGTTGATCCTTTATGTGTTTGTTGGTGTTGTTCATGCTCTTGAGGTATGTTGTTGAACTCTACACCTTGATTTCGGATTCTTGGTATTGTTATCCGTATTTGATTCGTATGATGATGATTATAGTGGTGTTGATATGATTCTTAATGTTATGAGAAGTGTATATTGAAGAATATGATGATACATGACTTGGACTATGAGTTGGATGATTATCTACATGTTAAAGGATATCGGATTATGTTGTTTTGATAATTACGAACATGGTTCCGAATCACTTGGTGTTCTTGAAGAACTTCTTGATGAATTCAACATATCAAGACGATTGTATGTTTAATTATCGGTATTTTTAAATATGACGATGAAATGTTCGTTAAGTCATGTTGATTGTAGTGGTAGAATTCATATGTTCTAGATGAAATACGAATCATGATAAACAATTTGGAATACGGAAAGATTATGATTGATCATCGAATATGATTTCCTTTACATTCGTATCCGTAATCGTATTGTGGTTGTGAATTTGTAATTGTTTGAGTTAGATTATTCGGACTTGTGGTTAATCAAGATATTGTAAAATCGTTGGGTTTGTGGATCGGTTATATTGATTGTTAATAATGATTATCGTATTTCGGTTCGTATTATGGATATGAGTTCATGATGGTTTGAGTTATACTATTGGGTTTGGTATATGATCGAGGAATTGTTGAGCCGTTGAGTTTGACTGATTGGTTATATCGGGAATTGATTATTATCGAATGTGTGTTAATTGATTACTTTAATAGGTTGTGATCATTGATCGTTGGTTATAATCGTCGACTAGAAAAGTGTGTTGCGGCCGTGTTCAAGAATGTTCGTGAAATGTTTTGGTCAGGGCCGAGGAGCTCGTAGACGAAGGCAATGGGTTTGGTAACGGCACAGTTTATAATGTTTAATGAATGGTTTCCATTTCATTCGTTTATAATTCGTATAGCAATGATTATAATTGTGAACACTGGAGATTTGGGATTGTACTTTATTATCGGATTTTGGGAATTTAAATCATAATGTATATGATTTACTTTTGTTATTGGTATACTTGGGTATCGAGGATACATTGTGATAAAGATGAAGATATGAATTATTTGCGGTCCGTGATATTTTGGACCGTCGAATATTGAGGATAATGGTTGGTGATGGTTTAGACATCGAGATTGCTCTCGAAGGACTCGGGGCAAGTACTCTAATCATTTTTGTCATTTCGTGTCGATCATGTTGTGATACCTTCGTGTATTGTTGTTGTCATGCATTTGTGATTGTTGTTAATATGCATTTGTGCATTGTTGTCGTATGTCCACCTCGTGTTGATCTTACGGGATCATCTTAGGATCTATGCTAGCATGCGCTGGATCATTAAACGGGTTTATCCACCTCATGTTGATCTGACGGGATCATCTTGGGATCTATGCAGTGTACGCTGGATCATCCGATTACCCATGCGTTGTTGTTGTGCATATGTATATTATGGGTTATCCACCTCATGTTGATCTTTCAGTATCATCTTGGGATCTATGCTGTGTGCGCTGGATCATCGGATTTCCATAAGTATACATTGTTGTTATTGATGTGAGCATATTGACGTTGTCATGTGAGTATGCATTTGTAGGTATTGTGTTAAGACCATGTCCGTATGTTGTATTGGTCAAATCTCGGGTTAGACTGACATGATTCATCGTGGCATTGCGTATCCTGAGGTATGTTTCGTATTTCCTTTTTGGTACTTGTCTTTGATGGACAATCGATTTTCATGCTGAGATCTGATGATGTTATCCAATGGATCGAATTGGTTAGAGCTGGTATATTACCGTATTACGAGTTATAATGATGTTTTGAGAATCTTGAGTATTGTTTAAGGAACGATACAGATGTTATGTTTGAGTTTATTGGTTAATCGAGATTACAAGATGTGCAATATGATAATGGTTATTTTGATGAGGATTACTCGAGTAAGTAAAGTTACGGCGGTAAGATTACATTGGTCGAATTCTTACTTAGTATTTTCATTGGTATGTAATTATTGACGCGATGTGATTGTTATCATTGTTGGATATTATGGCTGACCCCGTCGTGGGCTCTCTTTTTAGGTTCTTTGGTTATCAAGCTTGTAGCGGTCGTGAAGAGATGAGCTTCCCGGAAGATACTGCTATGGCATGTTTTTGTGAATCGAGTATTCTGATTATATGTTGTACTCCGCTGCTAGAGTATTTTTAATTATTTGTCCATTCCGCTGCGTGAGTATTTTTAAATGACCTTGTGTTATCTGGCAACTTAAGTTACTCGGGATATAGTTTTCTAAACTATTTTGTCGGTACGTGTAAGCGATAGCTTAATGTATGTTTTTAAACTATTGAGTTTTGGCATTTCGGGCCTTGTCTTTTTAAATGAGATCTTACGACGGTTTTGATAAATGTATTTTATATAGTCTTCGAATGTTTTTAAAAGATAGTACCGTCTTTAGCCTCTTGGGCGTTTTTTAATGTTTACGAAAATGTCTTTTAGCCATGTTGGTTCCGTCTCGGGCCCCACATCACTGTAATATTCCTGGATGAATCTGGGGGTGTTACAGAATATGGTATCGGAGCTTAAGTTGAGAAAACCTAGGCAGTTGGGTCGAGTCGGGTCGTGTTTTTATCACTTCATTCGAGTTGTCGATTGACGAATTCTTGAGCCCTGGGTTTTGTTGTTCACTCACACTTGTGCGTTATGTGATTTACCAGTATGACACTGGGGTTGTTGTGAACTTTTCCTAATGGTATTAACGTGTTTCTTCGAATAGAGATGTGTTATGTTCTCGAGTTGAACTGAGTTTGCAAAATGTGTGTTTTGAAATATCGATGTCGAGTATTTTCTAGAGTTGAGACACGTGCCAGTATCACGGGGAATCGTCAGCTTCACAATCTGTAAGTATTTGGATTTTTGAATTTCATTGAGATTTATTGCCATTCTAAGTTGATATGCTTTGAGATTCAGAAAGATATTATGCGTCACAGTATGAGGTGACAGAGTTGAGACAGGATTGGTGATCTTAAGAAACTGTGATTTTGGAAATCAATATGTCAGTTAAATTTTGGAACGGAGTTGTGCATTTGGGAGAAATCTTTTGGATGGTTGAGAAGAACATGTAGTCATATTAGTTCATTTTAAGTTACACGAAACTGTTTTTGAGCATTTGAAAATGATACTTTTCAAAATGAATATTTTATGGATGTTTTATGAAAAATGATTTTTTGGCCGAGACCCAATCGATTTTGAAATAGTTTTATAACTCAGAACTTGGGGTCCAAAAAGGCTTTCTACTTTTAAACTTCCTGTAATTTGGAACGGCATTGGGCTGAGACCCTAATGTTTCAAAAGGCTTTTCTATTTCCTAAAACTCCCGAGATTTATAAAACACTTTACCAATCGTTTATCTATTTTATTACTGCCTTTCGTGGTTTTGGTTTACTTATTCAAATGAAAATTCTCGGGTAGTCTTTCATTGTGTTTGATTTATTGATTATTCAATGTTTTGTCATAGCATGGTTGAGGTAATCCAGGATAGGTTAATGGTCGACCTTGCGAGTCATATGTGGAAAGGAGTTTTTGTCGGGGTCTATACATTGAGATTGTGAAACTCTATCGTGTGGTTTTCCGATAAAATGTCAGTGGATTTGGTGACGAGCCGAACGGGTATACAAGAGTATGGATGTGGTCAATCATTTGCATAATTTCATTTTATCGCGTATATTCGAAAAGAATTGTAATCGAGAACTTGACACAAGCTACGCGATTTCATTTTTCGAAAAATTGATTTCGTGGTCATACGAAAATTTATGTTTTGAGTTTTGAAATTCTTGAAAGAACTTTCGAAAATTTGTCTTCTTGACAATACTATATAATTTCAAACTGGTTTTGAAAAGGTAATTGATATACATATGCATTTAGTGCATAGTGCATATCATGGTGAAATTATGAGTGTGACTCACGAACTGGATAAGACATCAGTATGGTACGATGAAAAGAGATTCGAACTTTAGTATGGTAGTTTAATTATCTAGGTATGGTCGGGTGATTGATCGGATAAGAGAAATATGTTGCATGTTGTAGATTCATGCACGGAATATGATTTTGGAACTTTGGATTTTGTGAAACCAGGACATATATGCTATGTGATTCCATTGGTATGGTAGTAGTACGATCTTACCATAATGATTTTTGAATGATTCCTTTGTAAGTGTGGATTTGGGGATGGTGACCCCATGATGGTTGTTTTGGGTATTGATTGGTCGTTCCCACTCCGTGTAGGATGTAGTATGTTCGCCAGTTTGCGGCTTGTGTTCATACGCCGAGGAGTATGTTCACCAGTCGGGTGTGTTTCTTTGAGATCCACTGTATGTTATTGGTGTAATGTTTTGAGAATTTTATTCGTCCGTATATCCGTCTCTGTGGTTCTATGTTGATCGTGTTGGATCTTACCGTGTGACGGTATTCTCAGTTACTGTTGATCGTTCGTTGGTGATATTGGAGTTTATCATGTCAATGGTATTCTCGGTTAAATTGTTGGTTGATCACTGTTAATGATCGTATGAGCATTCGAATTTTGTGTCGATGATTCGAGATTTGTGTCATTGTTTTGGCAGTTGTTTCACAGATGTATCGTGTATTATTCGTTTTATCATAATTGGGACTTGATTGTGCGATCAGGCAGATAGAAAAGATAGATTATTCCATCTTAAGATGATATATTTTTGTTGAGACTCATGGAATTGTGATTGTAAGCGCATTTAAACTTTACAGTGGAGTCACTTGCTAGTATCTCAGGAGATCGTCGACTTTGTACATTTGTCAGTATGCTGTTTTGGTTATTCGATAATGATGATGATTGATCGTTGTCGTGATGGTTTCAGGATATTTTGGTTGAACGGTTTGTTTGTTTTTCTATGACGGATTGCAAGTTTCGAGGACAAAACTTATTTTAAGTGGTGTAGTATGTAATATCCGGAATTTCTACTACTATTGCTTAATGTTATTTTATCCGAGTTTTGTTGTACATCGTGGAATCTGTACAATATGGATAAAATAAATGAAGGACTGAGACATCTGTATTTGTATAATTGCCGTACTGGGTCGACAATTATATTTGAGGATATAGTGTGTTCTGTATATGTATTCGGTATATTGAAACAACGAGCAAGATCAGTGTAAATGGCTAAGTATAGAAGCCATAACGTATGTTAAGCATATGATCTTACGTACGTTAATTCCCAAAGGTTACGTACATTAACATTAGGTCGTTACGTAAGTTAAAGCATCAGGTGAGATATAGTTGGCTGATCAGAGAGGACCTTGTCAAGCGTAGCGTACGTTAAGCATAGGAGCTTACGTACGCTAAGATGATAAGTGTTAGGTATTCTATGTATAACGCATTACATATGTAACGAGAGGAATCAGACCGAGGAATCAATACCTACCATGTGGAGCCCAGGTATCGGCCGGAGTGCCAAAAGATAAGTCAACTAGGTATTACGTACGCTATAAGTAGTGTATTACGTACGTTAAATGGACAATTACTGTAGCAAGTCAACGTATGTATTACGTACGCTATGGCCGATGCATTACCTACGTAAACAATCGAACAAATCAAGACAGTAAATATTGGAATGATGTTATGTACGCTATGAAGGACCCGTAGCATACGTAAGGAGCATTACGTACATTAATATGGATTGGTAATGTACGTAATGGGCGGTGAAGATTATAAAATGGGGTTTGGTCTTTCATTTCTCCACAAGAGAAAAGCTATTCCTTCCTCCAAAATTCATCCCTCTGAGTATGGTAGTGAAGATAAACTTCTTCTATCTTGGACATAAGCTTGGAAACATGGATTTGAGACTTGGATATGAAGATATGGTTGATCCTTGATGTGTTTGATGGTGTTTTTCATGCTCTTGAGGTATGTTGTTGAACTCTACACCTTGATTTCGGATTCTTGGTATTGTTATCCATATTTGATTGATATGATGATGATTATAGTGGTGTTGATATGATTCTTAATGTTATGAGAAGTGTATATTGAAGAATATGATGATACATGACTTGGACTGTGAGTTGGATGATTATCTACATGTTAAAGGATATCGGATTTTGTTGTTTTGATAATTACGAACATGGTTCCGAATCACTTGGTGTTCTTGAAGAACTTCTTGATGAATTCAAAATATCAAGACGATTGTATGTTGAATTATCAGTATTTTTAGATATGAAGATGGAATGTTCGTTAAGTCATGTTGATTGTAGTGGTAGAATTCAAATGTTCTTGATGAAATACGAATCATGGTAAACAATTTGGAATCCGAAAATATTATGATTGATCATCGAATATGATTTCCTTTACATTCGTATCCGTAATCGTATTGTGGTTGTGAATTCGTAATTGTTTGAGTTGGATTGTTCGGACTTGTGGTTAATCGAGATATTGTAAAATCATTGTGTTTGTTGATCGGTTATATTGATTGTTAATATAGATTATGGGATTTCGGTTCGTATTTTGGATATGAGTTCGTGATGGTTTGAGTTATACTATTTGGTTTTGTATATGATCGAGGAATTGTTGAGCCGTTGAGTTTGATTGATTGGTTATATCGGGAATTGATTATTATCGAATGTGTGTTAATTGATTACTTTAATAGGTTGTGATCATTGATCGTTGGTTATAATCGTCGACTAGAAAAGTGTGTTGCTGTTGTGTTCAAGAATGTTCGTGAAATGCTTTGGTCAGGGCCGAAGAGCTCGTAGATGAAGGCAATGGGTTTGGTAACGGCTTCATCGTCGTCGTGTCGGTATCGAGGCAAGTTATTACTTGCACAGTTTATAATGTTTAATGAATGGTTTCCGTTTCATTCATTTATAATTCGTATAGCAATGATTATAATTGTGAACATTGGAGATTTGGAATTGTACTTTATTATCGGATTTTGGGAATTTAAATCATAATGTATATGATTTACTTTTGTTATTGGTATGTTGGGGTATCGAGGATACATTGTGATAAAGACGAAGATATGAATTATCTGCAGTCCGTGATCTTTTAGATCGTAGAATATTGAGGATAATGGTTCGTGATGGTTTAGACATCGAGATTGCTCTCGAAGGACTCGGGGCAAGTACTCTAATCATTTTTTTCATTTTGTGTCGATCATGTTGTGATACATTTGTGTATTGTTGTTGTCATGCATTTGTGTATTGTTGTTAATATGCATTTGTGCATTGTTGTCGTATGTCCACCTCGTGTTGATCTGACGGGATCATCTTAGGATCTATGCTAGCGTGCGCTGGATCATTTAATGGGTTTGTCCTCCTCGTATTGATCTAACGGGATCATCTTGGGATCTATGCAGTGAACGCTTGATCATCGGATTACCCATGCGTTGTTGTTGTGCATATGTATATTATGGGTTATCCACCTCGTGTTGATCTTTCAGGATCATCTTGGGATCTATGCTGTGTGCGCTGGATCATCGTATTTCCGTAAGTATACATTGTTGTTATTGATGTGAGCATATTGACGTTGTCATGTGAGTATGCATTTGTAGGTCTTGTGTTAAGACCATGTCCGTATGTTGTATTGGTTAGATCTTGGGTTAAACTGACATGATTCATCGTGGCATTGCGTATCCTGGGGTATGTTCCGTATTTCCTTTTTGGTACTTGTCTTTGATGGACAATTGATTTTCGTGCTGAGATTTGATAATGTTATCCAATGGATCGAATTGGTCAGAGGTGGTATATTACCGTGTTACGAGTTCTGATGATGTTTTGAGAATCTTGAGTATTGTTTAAGGAACGATACAGATGTTATGTTTGAGTTTATTGGTTAATCGAGATTACAAGATGTGCAATATGATAATGGTTATTTTGATGAGGATTACTCGAGTAAGTAAAGTTAGGGCGGTAAGATTAAATATTCTTGCTTAGTATTTTCATTGGTATGTAATTATTGACGCGATGTGATTGTTATCATTGTTGGATATTATGGCTGACCCCGTCATGGGCTCTCTTTTTAGGTTCTTTGTTTATCAAGCTTGTAGTGGTCGTGAAGAGATGAGCTTCCCGGAGGATACTGCTATGGCATGTTTTTGTGAATCGAGTATTCTGATTATATGTTGTATTCCGCTGCTAGAGTATTTTTAATTATTTGTCCTTTCCGCCGGTGAGTATTTTTAAATGACCTTGCATTATCTGGCAACTTAAGTTACTCGGGATATGGTTTTCTAAACTATTTTGTCGGTACGTGTAAGCGATATCTTAACGTATGTTTTTAAACTATTGAGTTTTGGAATTTCGGGCCTTGTCTTTCCAAATGATATCTTACGACGGTTTTGATAAACGGATTTTATATAGTCTTCGAATGTTTTTAAAATATAGTACCATCGTTAGCCTCTTGGGCGTTTGTTAATGTTTACGAAAATGTCTTTTAGCCATGTGGGTTCCGTCTCGGGCCCCACAGCACTGTAGTATTCCTGGATGAATCTGGGGTGTTATAGAATATGGTATCGGAGCTTAGGTTGAGAAAACCTAGGCAATTGGGTCGAGTCGGGTCGTGTTTTTATCGTATTATTCGAGTTGTCGATTGATGAATTCTAGAGCCCTGGGTTTTGTTGTTCACTCAGGCTTATGCGTTATGTGATTTACTAGTATGGTACTGGGGTTGTTGTATACTTTTCCTAATGGTATTAACATGTTTCTTCAAATAGAGATGTGTTATGTTCTTGAGTTGAACTGAGTTTGCAAAATGTGTGTTTTGAAATATCTGTGTCGAGTATTTTCTAGAGTTGAGACACGTGCCAGTATCACGGGGAATCATCGGCTTCACAATCTGTAAGTATTTGGATTTTTGAATTTCATTGAGATTTATTGCCGTTCTAAGTTGATATGCTTTGAGATTCAGAAAGATATTATGCGTCACAGTATGAGGTGACAGAGTTGAGACAGGATTGGTGATCTAAAGAAACTGTGATTTTGGAAATCAATATGTCAGTTAAATTTTCGAACGGAGTTGTGCATTTGGGAGAAATCTTGTGGATGGTTGAGAAGAACATGTAGTCATATTAGTTCATTTTGAGATATACGAAACTATTTTTGAGCATTTGAAAATGATACTTTTCAAAATGAATGTTTTACGAATGTTTTATGGAAAATGATTTTTGGGCCGAGATCCAATTGATTTTGAAATAGTTTTATAACTCAGGACTTGCGGTCCAAAAAGGCTTTCTACTTTTAAACTTCCTGTAATGTGGAATGGCATTGGGCTGAGACCCTAATGTTTCAAAAGGCTTTTCTATTTCCTAAAACTCCCGAGATTTGTAAAACACTTTACCAATTGTTTATTTATTTTATTACTGCCTTTCGGAGTTTTGGTTTACTTATTCAAATGAAAATTCTCGGGTAGTCTTTCACTATGTTTGATTTATTGATTATTCAATATTTTGTCATAGCATGGTTGAGGTAATCCAGGATGGGTTAATGGTCGACCTTGCGAGCCATATGTGAAAAGAAGTTTTTGTGAGGGTCTATACATTGAGATTGTGGAACTCTATCGTGTGGTTTTCCGATGGAATATCAGTGGATTTGGTGATGAGCCGAACGGGTATACAAGAGTATGGATGTGGTCAATCATTTGCATAATTTCATTTTAGCACGTATATTCGAAAAGAATTGTCATCGAGAACTTGACACGAGCTAGGCGATTTCATTTTTCGGAAAATTAATTTCGTGGTCATACGAAAATTTATGTTTTGAGTTTTCAAATTCTTGAAAGAACTTTCGAAAATTTGTCTTCTTGACAAGACTATATGATTTCAAACTGGTTTTGAAAAGGTGATTGATATACATACGCATTTAGTTCATAGTGCATATCATTGTGAAATTTTGAGTGTGACTCACGAACTGGATAAGACATCAGTATGGTACGATGAAAAGAGATTCGAACTTTAGTATGGTAGTTTGATTATCCAGGGATGATCGGTTGATTGGTCGGATAAGAGAATTATGTTGCGTGTTGTAGATTCATGCACGAAATATGATTTTGGAACTTTGGATTTTGTGAAACCGGGACATATGTGCTATGTGATTCCATTGGTATGGTAGTAGTATGATTTTACCATAATGATTTTTGAATGATTCCTTTGTAAGCGTGGATTTGGGGATGGTGACCCTGTGATGGTTGTTTTGGGTATTGATTGGTCGTTCCCACTCCGTGTAGGATGGAGTATGTTCGTCAGTTTGCGGCTTGTGTTCATACACCGAGGAGTATGTTCACCAGTCGGGTGTGTTTCTTTGAGATCTACTATATGTGATTGGTGTAACGTTTTGAGAATTTTATTCGTCCGTATATCCGTCTCTGTGGTTCTGTGTTGATCGTGTTGGAACTTACCATGTGAGGGTATTCTCAGTTACTGTTGATCGTTCGTTGGTGATATTGGGGTTTATCATGTCAATGGTATTCTCGGTTAAATTGTTGGTTGATCACTGTTAATGATCGTATGAGAATTCGAATTTTGTGTCGATGATTCGGGATTTGTGTCATTGTTTTGGCAGTTGTTTCACAGATGTATCATGTATTATTCGTTTTATCAGAATTGGGACTTGATTGTGCGATCAGGCAGACAGGATTTGACACAGATAGATTATTCCATCTGAAGATGATATATTTTTGTTGAGACTCATGGAATTGTGATTGTAAGCGTATTTAAGCTTTACAATGGAGTCACTTGCTAGTATCTCAGGAGATCTTCGACTTTGCACATTTGTCAGTATGCTGTTTTGGTTATTCGATAACGATGATGATTGATCGTTGTCATGATGGTTTCAGAATATTTTGGTTGAATGGTTTGTTTGTTTTTCTATGATGGATTGCAAATTTTGAGGACGAAACTTATTTTAAGTGGTGTAGTATGTAATATCCGAAATTTCTACTACTATTGTTTAATGTTATTTTATCTGAGTTATGTTGTACAGCGTGGAATCTGTACAGTATGGATAAAATAAATGAAGGACTGAGACATATGTATTTGTATAATTGTCGTACTGGGTCGACAATTGTATTTGAGGATATAGTGTGTTGTGTATACGTATTCGGTATATTGAAACAACGAGCAAGATCAGTGTAAATGGCTAAGTATAGAACCCATACCGTACGTTAAGCATATGAGCTTACGTACGTTAATTCCCAAAGGTTACGTACATTAACATTAGGTCGTTACGTAAGTTAAAGCATCAGGTGAGATATAGTTGGCTGATCAGAGAGGACCTTGTCAAGCGTAGCGTACGTTAAGCATAGGAGCTTACATACGCTAATATGCTAAGTGTTACGTATGCTATGTATAATGCATTACGTAAGTAACGAGAGGAATCAGACAGAGAAATCAATACCTACTATGTAGAGCCAGGTATCGGCCGGAGTGCCAAAAGATAAGTCAACTAGGTATTACATACGCTAAGAGTAGTGTATTACGTACGTTAAATGGACAATTACTGTAGCAAGTCAACGTATGTATTACGTACGCTATGGCCGATGCATTACGTACGTAAACGATCGAACAAATCAAGACAGTAAGTTCTGGAATGATGTTATGTACGCTATGAAGGACCTGTAATGTACGTAAAGAGCATTACGTATGTTAATATGAATTGGTAACATACGTAATAGGTGGTGCAGATTATAAAATGGGGTTCGGTCTTTCATTTCTCCATGAGAGAAAATCTATTCTTTCCTCCAAAATTCATCCCTCTGAGTATGGTAGTGAAGATAAACTTCTTCTATCTTGGATATAAGCTTGGAAACATGAATTTGAGACTTTTATATGATGATATGGTTGATCCTTGATGTGTTTGATGGTGTTGTTCATGCTCTTGAGGTATGTTGTTGAACTCTACACCTTGATTTCGGATTCTTGGTATTGTTATCCGTATTTGACTCGTATGATGATCATTATAGTGGTGTTGATATGATTCTTAACGTTATGAGAAGTGTATATTGAATAATACGATGATACATGACTTGGATTATGAGTTGGATGATTATTTACATGTTAAAGGATATCGGATTATGTTGTTTTGATAATTACGAACATGGTTCCGAATCACTTGGTGTTCTTGAAGAACTTCTTGATGAATTCAACATATCAAGACGATTGTATGTTGATTTATCAGTATTTTTAGATATGAAGATGGAATGTTCGTTAAGTCATGTTGATTGTAGTGGTAGAATTCGTATGTTCTTGATGAAATACGAATCATGATAAACAATTTGGAATCCGGGAAGATTGTGATTGATCATCAAATATGATTTCCTTTACATTCGTATCCGTAATCGTATTGTGGTTGTGAATTCGTAATTATTTGAGTTGGATTGTTCGGACTTGTGGTTAATCGAGATATTGTAAAATCGTTGGGTTTGTTGATCGGTTATATTTATTGTTAATAACGATTATCGGATTTCGGTTCGTATTATGGATATGAGTTCGTGATGGTTTGAGTTATACTATTTGGTTTTGTATATGATCGAGGAATTGTTGAGCCGTTGAGTTTGACTGATTGGTTATATCGGGAATTGATTATTATCGAATGTGTGTTAATTGATTACTTCAATAGGTTGTGATCATTGATCGTTGGTTATAATCGTCGACTAGAAAACTTTGTTGCGGTTGTGTTCAAGAATGTTCGTGAAATGCTTTGGTCAGGGCCGAGGAGCTTGTAGGAGAAGACAATGGGTTTGGTAACGGCTTCGTCGTCGTCGTGTCGGTATTGAGGCAAGTTATTACTTGCACAATTTATATTGTTTAATGAATGGTATCCATTTCATTCATTTATAATTCGTATAGCAATGATTATAATTGTGAACACTGGAGATTTGGAATTGTACGTTATTTTCGGATTTTGGGAATTTAAATCATAATGTATAAGATTTACTTTTGCTATTGGTATACCTAGGTATCGAGGATACATTGTGATAAAGATGAAGATATGAATTATCTGCAGTCTGTGATATTTTGGACCATCGAATATTGAAGATAATCGTTCGTGATGGTTTAGACATCGAGATTGCTCTCGAAGGACTCGGGGCAAGTACTCTAATCATTTGTCATTTCGTGTCGATCATGTTTTGATACATTCGTGTATTGTTGTTGTCATGCATTTGTTTATTGTTGTTAATTTGCATTTGTGCATTATTGTCGTATGTCCACCTCATGTTGATCTGACGGGATCATCTTAGGATCTATGCTAGCATGCGATGGATCATTGAACGGGTTTATCCACCCCGTGTTGATATGGCGGGATCATCTTGGGATCTATGCAGTGAACGCTGGATCATCGGACTACCCATGCGTTGTTGTTGTGCATATGTATATTATGGGTTATCCACCTCGTGTTGATCTTTCAGGATTATCTTAGGTTCTATGCTGTGTGCGCTGGATCATTGGATTTCCATAAGTATACATTGTTGTTATTGATGTGAGCATATTGACGTTGTCATGTGAGTATGCATTTGTAGGTCTTGTGTTAGGACCATGCCCGTATGTTGTATTGGTCAGATCTCGGGTTAGAGTGACATGATTCATCGTGGCATTGCGTATCCTGAGGTATATTCCGTATTTCCTTTTTGGTACTTGTCTTTGATGGACAATCGATTTTTGTGCTGAGATTGGATGATGTTATCTGATGGATCTAATTGGTGAGAGCTCGTATATTACCGTATTACGAGTTATGATGATATTTTTAGAATCTTGAGTATTGTTTAAGGAACGATACAGCTGTTATGTTTGAGTTTATTGGTTAATCGAGATTACAAGATGTGCAATATGATAATGGTTATTTTGATGAGGATTACTCGAGTAAGTAAAGTTACGGCGGTAAGATTACATTGGTCGTATTCTTACTTAGTATTTTCATTGGTATGTAATTATTGACGCGATGTGATTGTTATCTGTTGGTCCCCTAAAAGTATACTTGATAGCTTGGAAAGAATTTTAAGCAACAAGCTGTACGTTTTTCTAATCGGAGTGCGTAGCGGAAGAATTGCAACAGTAAGTTGCTGTCGATACAGCAACTTGGTCTAATCTCCTGTTAGCTTGGTGCGTACAGGGTTTTGCAGTGTATACTTGTATAAATCACAGTTATGAAAACAGTAACGGTGAAAGTTAAATAGCAGAGTATTTAAGTGGTTCGAGGTAAACCCCTCTACATCCACTGGTCCTCCACACAGGAGTAAAACGTTTATTATAAATACTGCGTACACAACTATGTATTTATAATCAAACCTATCCTTGTATCGTTCACACAGATAGATACAAAGACTGTCGCTTTCAACCGTTCACACAGATTGGTTAAAGCTTCCACTTGACTTGCTTCTTCACATACAGTTCCAAAGCTTCGTCCTTATTCGTCCCACACAGGTCAGAATAACTTGTTGAGTTCACACAGAGCTCAGTTTTTACACAAAGGTAAAAGGTAGGTAACCAGGTAAGAACAGCAACTTGAATATGAAGTTCTTAAGCTGATGATGGCTGTTCTTGATGACTGAGTATATTTCTTCTTTCTCAGATATGGATTGATGCTAGAAAGAAATATAATTGCTCTTGTAAGCTTGATCTGATGATAATGAATATTCAGTCTTTTGATTGTTTGAATATCGCTTGTAAGCTTGTATTTGTTCCCGTTGGTTAGTTCTTTGATCTTCAAACTCTGGGGATATATATAGCCTTGTTGGATATATCCGTTGAGATAGATCCGTTGAGTAAGATTCTGTGACAACTTGATATTTGACTTCAAAGGACCAGGATCCGGATATTGCGGGATTTGAAGATCTCTGACAGCTTCAGTATTTAAATACTTTATCCTTATAGTATTTAAATACTTCTTTATCAAGCGGGACTTTGACTTTAGTGAATACTAAAGATTCCTTTCCAAACGGTCTTCAGTCCTGTTTCGATGTGAATGCTGTATCCAATTATACTGTAGGCATATTGAAATATATGCTTTATCGAATGTTTGCTGTATCGGTATTTGAGACAGTTTCCATACTTGGCGTTTACTTAGACTTTGTTGCTGTATCTTGGTACAGCGAGAGCTCGCTGTATGCTGGCGCTATGAAAAAGGTCTTCGATACAGGATTGACAAATTCGATCGGACTTTTCGATACAGCGGCTTGTTTTGTGTTGGGCATTTTTCATCTTGCTGTATGCTAGCTTGCTGTATCAAGCTTTGTTGTTTGGTAATTATCAAAACAACATTGTTTTTCCCAACAATTTCCCCCTTTTTGATAATTTCCAAAACTTCTTGATGATCCCAAAACTTTGATGCCAAAACCTCTTTAGGCTAAAACAATTTCCCCTTCTTTTTCAATAACCACTTGTTGGTACTTTGTGAAGACTTCGATACAGGATTTGTTTATCTCCACAGTTTCCCTCTTTTTCGATAATTTTCCCCTTTTTCGATAACATCTTGAGCAGACTTCTTTGACCTTCTGTCAAATGATCTGGTCTTCAGCACTTTGTCTAAAAGAAATATGAACTGCTCGCAGGCAAGTTCTAAAATGATTGCATCTAATAGGGAAGTGTATTACATCTTAAACTTATGATCCGTTGCGCAGGCACAATCTTATAGTGAAGTCTAGTGATAAATACAACTTAACCTATAAACTGTTCGGAGACGAGTTCTTACAGCTTAATACTTAAACTTGTTGAATTGCAACAATAAAAATTGAATGAGTTAAAATTCGCGTTGTTGAGATAGTGAAGTCCAGGTGTCGTGCAAAAGCATTTAAAAACAAAGTTTGAATAAAAACAGGACATGTGGACTTAAAACTGTTTGCAATACACAATAGAATAAAACTATCAAGCATAATCGATGTCCTGTAGTGTAAGTACTGTATCCATGAATAATACAGCATCCCCCCTCAATTAATGAGTAAAAGCATAAAAACTTACAGGTAGTCTGGCTGTAGAGTTCCCAATTCTTGTTAAAGCATAGAAATCAAGTGAATTTGGGTCCTCGTGTGATAGTGCCTTTCGGTACCAAATTTTGCCGGACAACAATTGGTTTGTTGTAGGCTACTTTTGGTCCATTATTTCTATATCTACGTGGAGCAGGCACGTAGTCGTTGTAATCATGATAATTATAATGCATGAAAAATCGAGAATTATGGTTGTTTTTCCAGTACGATTGTCGTCTCGGGGGTGGAGCCATTTTCATAGATCTTACAGATTGCCTCCTGGGTCTCCAGTTGGATTCCCAAATATGTTGTTGATACTGCGCTGCGACCTGTTTTCTTGATGGATAACGGGGCTCCTGTATCCAATATCTAGGCGCGCTGTACTGAAAGTACTGCTGTACGGGCCTTGGATAATTGGGTACAGCCTTCCTTCTGAACGGCTGTTGGCGCTTATGATATGCTTGTGGAGCATGATGTGGATTGCGCCTTTCAAGTCTGGACGGTTGGTGATTCCGCTGTCTGGAATATGAAAGTGGTGGCGGAATGGCTGCCTTCGCTGTTCGCGGTGCAACGGCTTTCTTCATAGGACTCGGAATTTCTTTCGATATAGGAATGGATTCCTCACTCCTGACGAATACCGTACTAGATTTTTCTTTGTTGGAGAACGAGTTGTACCCTAAGCCATGTTTATCATGAGCATGTTGCCCAGTGCTTAAGATCTCTTCCATTCTATTAGAGGATTTCTCGAAAGAATTCAAGATTGTCTCTAATTCTCCTTCACGTTTCTCGAGTGATTTTACTTTGGCTTCGAGTAGAGCCAAATCATTTGTCTTGCTTTCAAGATGAGACTTAGTCTCATTTAGATCGTGAGCAAGTTTATGATTGCTCTCCATGAGTTTTTCTAAATTGACTTTGCTGTTTTCACAGTCGACAGACATATTTTCGTAATTATTCTTCAGCAAGTCGTTTTCTTCTTTCAACTCTAGGTTAGAAATTTCAAGCTGTATGTTTTCTCTTTTCAATATCTCATGGGCCTTTTGAATGTTATTAAATTCATTCAACATGTTTTCAAAGGTATGAGATGTATTTACAGGAATAGTCGAGGTAGAGCTTACCTCATCATCATGGCCTTCTTCATTTTCCTCGTTAACTTTGGCCATAGAGCACATGTAGGCTCTATCTTCTAGCTCATCATCTGACGAGTCACTATCAGTGACCACGTGAAGACGCTCTTCGGTCTTTGTTGATGCGGGCGGAGATTTTGATTCTCCAATGAAGGCCTTGAGTTTGTTCTTCATCCTGTTTCTCCAGTCATCAAACTCGTTAATAGAAAACATAGGTGCCTTGTTAATCAGTGAGGTATCCATGTCTAAGAATAGAAAGGATAACAAAGTTTTCGAAAACTAAGTGATTTTAAGGATCTAACTCAGTTAAAAATGCGACTGATTCTTTTTAGAATCAACCGCTCCGATACCACTTGTTGGTCCCCTAAAAGTATACTTGATAGCTTGGAAAGAATTTTAAGCAACAAGTTGTACGTTTTTCTAATCGGAGTGCGTAGCGGAAGAATTGCAACAGTAAGTTGCTGTCGATACAGCAACTTAATCTAATCTCCTGTTAGCTTGGTGCGTACAGGGTTTTGCAGTGTATACTTGTATAAATCAGAGTTATGAAAACAGTAACGGTGAAAGTTAAATAGCAGAGTATTTAAGTGGTTCGAGATAAACCCCTCTACGTCCACTAGTCCTCCACACAGGAGTAAAACGTTTATTATAAATACTGCGTACACAACTATGTATTTATAATCAAACCTATCCTTGTATCGTTCACACAGATAGATACAAAGACTGTCGCTTTCAACCGTTCACATAGATTGGTTAAAGCTTCCACTTGACTTGCTTCTTCACACACAGTTCCAAAGCTTCGTCCTTATTCGTCCCACACATGTCAGAATAACTTGTTGAGTTCACACAGAGCTCAGTTTTTACACAAAGGTAAAAGGTAGGTAACCAGGTAAGAACAGCTTGAATATGAAGTTCTTGAGCTGATGATGGCTGTTCTTGATGACTGAGTATATTTCTTCTTTCTCAGATATGGATTGATGCTAGAAAGAAATATACTTGCTCTTGTAATCTTGATCTGATGATAATGAATATTCAGTCTTTTCATGGTTTGAATATCGCCTGTAAGCTTGTATTTCTTCTCGTTGGTTAGTTCTTTGATCTTCAAACTCTGGGGATATATATAGCCTTCTTGGATATATCCGTTGAGATAGATCCGTTGAGTAAGATTCTGTGACAACTTGATATTTGACTTCAAAGGACCAGGATCCGGATATTGCGGGATTTGAAGATCTCTGGCAGCTTCAGTATTTAAATACTTTATCCTTTTAGTATTTAAATACTTCTTTATCAAACGGGACTTTGACTTTAGTGAATACCAAAGATTCCTTTCCAAATGGTCTTCCGTCCTGTTCCGATGTGAATGTTGTATCCAATTATGCTGTAGGCATATTGGAATAGATGCTTTATCGAATGTTTGTTGTATTGATATTCGAGACAGTTTCCATACTTGGCATTTACTTAGACTTTGTTGATGTATCTTGGTACAACGAGAGCTCGTTGTATGCTGGCGCTATGAAAAAGGTCTTCGATATAGGATTGACAACTTCGATCGGACTTTTCGAAACAGCAGCTTGTTGTGTGATGGGCATTTTTCATCTTGATGTATGCTAGCTTGTTGTATCAAGCTTTGTTGTTTGGTAATTATCAAAACAACATTGTTTTTCCCAACATTATCATTGTTGGATATTATGGCGGACCCCATCGTGGGCTCTCTTTTTAGGTTATTTGGTTATCAAGCTTGTAGCAGTCGTGAAGAGATGAGCTTCCCGGAGGATACTGCTATGGCATGTTTTTGTGAATCGAGTATTCTGATTATATGTTGTATTCCGCTGCTAGAGTATTTTTAATTATTTGTCCTTTCTGCTGCGTGAGTATTTTGAAATGACCTTGCGTTATCTGGCAACTTAAGTTACTCGGGATATGGTTTTCTAAACTATTTTGTCGGTACGTTTAAGCGATAGCTTAACGTATGTTTTTAAACTATTGAATTTTGGCATTATATAGTCTTCGAATGTTTTTAAAAGATACTACCGTCGTTAGCCTCTTGGGCGTTTATTAATATTTACGAAAATTTCTTTTAGCCTTGTGGATTCCGTCTCGGGGCCCACGACGCTGAAATATTCCTGGATGACTCTGGGGGTGTTACACCGGCAGCCTAGATTTCTGCAACCTAAGCTCTGATACCATAACTGTAACACCCCCAGACCATATGGGAATATTACATGCCGTAGACCCTCTTTACGAGGATCTACCAGGCTAAATCACACAGATGCACCAAAACTTGACCGATCGAAGACAATTACTACAATAATTCAGACCATACGGACCAATGAGGTCATACGACCAGTGCAAACGAGACAAAATACAACCCTTTACAATAAATACCCACGCAAGGGTAAAGATACACAATAGTGGAAGTCTGACCATAACTTGGTTGACACAACATAACCCGACCAAACTCCCAACTCTTGATTAGTATCGTAGCTCGTCACTTCCTGCGCCATTCCTGCGACTGCTCCCTCGAACCAACAAATACCTAGATGCAAAGCAGACATCTACCCCCCGATTACTTGGGGTTAGTAAAACTCTATTGTTTTACTAGTGCAAGTATAATAGCATACGAAATGTATCAATCAGTAGGAAATCACGAATCAGATAACACAATCGGTTGTCAAAATATTCCCAAGAGGTTTTACTAATCAGAAAACAAATTATGAAGTTTTTAAGAATTAAAACTCGGCATCTCAGGACTTTTTTTTAGAACATAATTTCTTTTGGACCTCGAGTACCAATTTACAAAACCTTTTTCGAAAATCATCAAGGCCTCAGCCCGGTTCCATGTACCGAACTCCAGAGGTCCCATAGACCGTACCTGGAACACACACTGTTCGTACACATCATGTACTGAACTCCAGAGGTCCCACAGATCATACCTGGACCACACACACTGTTCCTACACCTCATGTATCGAACTCCAGAGGTCCCACGGACCGTACCTGGACCACACACACTGTTGGTACACCTCATGTATCGAACTCCAGAGGTCCCACGGACAGTACCTGGAACACACACTTGCCAACACATACCAAACAACGCAACACATCACCATGAACAACACACCTTAAAACAAACATGTTCGAACATCCAACCATACACCGAAATTACATGTCCAAATGTGTAGTCCATCCAACACAATAATCATAATCATCACCATACCTCAACCCAAGCAATCAAGCCCAACACGAATCGCACAACTAACATGACCAACACGACTTCACAAGGTTAAACAAGCAAGAATATCATTAATACCAACAACCATTCGAATAATCAAACCGCACGAATCATATCCACGAAGATAAGCCAAATCATCGTAAATACAATATATACTCATTCACAAGACACAAATCATATAAAGAGAATACTTGCCTCAATAAACGATATCAAACACTCCGAAAACACGGTTCAACCGGGAAACTCGGACCCCGAAGAAGACAATGAACAGGAGGTTTCCGACTCGGTTTCTTCACAAGGATTTCGTTCCTAAGACATATCATCAATAAATCAACGACCGATCGAGGAGTAAGAACTCGACAAAACAACAAATCCTTCGTAATCAAACCATGGAACAATAAGAAAATTGGTAGAATACAACCTAATAATCAAGAATCCATCAATAATCTAAGTTATTACGGATCAAATGGACGAAATCAACAAAAACCCCAATTTCCCCCAAAACTAGATTTTTAGGAAATCTAACCTTGATTCGGTCGATCGGAGGAGGTTATAGGATGATTAATCGATGTTACAAACTCAAGAAATTCGTGGATTGATAGTTTAACAACACATCTTCGCGTCCTCCAAGCCCCAGCCGCGGAAAGAAAAGGAGAGAAATGAGAAAATGAGTGTAAACCCATCTGCTCGATTATATTTATACTGCCCAGTGTGACGATCACTTACGGCCGTAACCGGCATCTTTACGGCCGTAACCGGCCTTCGTGAAAGTTTGCCCAGCACCCTGCCGACCACGTACGGCCGTATCCGATCACACCATACGGCCGTAACTAGCCTTCATCTGGATATTACAGTGCCGTGAATCCCCGACTGGGACCCACCAGGCAAATGAAAATGATGAATTAAATAATATAATTGTAGTACCGAACCACATTATATTACCAAGTACTCCGATGAGGAGTTTAAGTACAACACACCAGGACAAAACCGAATACTAGTATATTTTATATGGAGATAAAATACACCACCCTGAGCAATTAAACATCTCAAACGGAATTTGCAGCGGAAAATACAAATGACGGAAATGATCAAATGATCAAACAAACGGAATGGTGGGACCCCTACTAGTATCATCCAGGACTCCTCGCCACAAGCATGCTCTTCCGTGCCTTTGCCTTGCCATGACACGAAAACAAAATCCCCAATGGGGTTGATACGTAACAACAATCTTCAAGGGTTGAAAATACACAATCATGAATTAGCAAGTTATGAAATATCCTTAGTTATGAATTACTGAAGAGGAGTATCATAGTACGCCCGTGATGTTACGTGCAAGTGTACAAGACGAATGACCGACACACCCGTCCTTGTCCCTAATTAGTCTCACGGAGGTAAGCGTTACCGTGTGCACGGTCCAATGTATCGGTGAACCCAATACATGACCATCGTGTGCCCGACTAAAAATTCCACACAGCCACACCCGGCCACGCAATATGAACCCAGAAGGTCATATGAACGAGAATGACCACAATGAATATCAATGAATAATAATTCGACAAGGCCAAGATGACTCACCGAGATGAAAATAATAGTGACGTGATTGATAACTTGATGAAATGATTGGGCGAACCGTTCCTCGTGAATGAAATGATTATTCGACAATTACAAGTCTCAATATGATTAATACCATGATGAATGAGTTATGATTATGAGCAATCAACAACAAAAGGAATGAGTATCCTTTTAACCGAGTAAGAGTTAACTTACTCAATACCGATGATGTAATATCCGGAATTTCTATTACCGTTGTTTAATATTATTTTATCCGAGTTATATTGTACAGCGTGAAATCTGTACAGTAGGGATAAAATAAATAAAGGACTGAGATATCAGTATCGGTATAATTGTCGTATTTAGTCGACAATTGTATTTGAGGATATAATGTGTTGAGTAATGTATATTTGATATGCCGTATGTTCGTATTTGATATGTCGAGATGTTGGACAAGGATAGCTGAAAATGGCTAAGTATAGCGTTATTAGCGCACGCTGATATTCATGCATAACGCACGCTATCGTGCAGGATTAGCGCACGCTACGTTTATAGGTTAGCGTACGCTAGTGCAGACAGATCGGAAGGAATCTGCGTGTGGACCCGACTGCTTTCGGCGCACGCTCTGGTAAGTCAACGGTTGTTGTCCTGAAGTATTAGCGCACGCTATAATATTAGGCTTAGCGCACGCTAACTATGTATCAGTCAACAAGGAATCTTATCCTTGCCAGATGCTGTCGGAATGTGGGGGCGAGTGGTAGGTGAACACGGTAGTAAGTCAACTTCGGATAGCGCACGCTAAGAGTAAGGACTTGCGACGCTAGACATGATGATTTACGACGTTAATGCATGGGCATTACGTACGTAAGGTAGTTTATGAAGCAAGACGGTAGCCTGCGAATTGCGATAGCGCACGCTAACAAAGTCGATTAGCGCACGCTAAGGCTAGCGCACGCTAAACATAATGGTTTAGCGCACGCTAGTGATGTATTCTATTTAAAGGGACAAGCGAGTGTCATGAAGCATTTCGTCCATTCCTTTCCTTTCACCCGAAAGAGACAACCTTGGGAGAACATTTGGAGTTCCCGAACACCGAGGATGATCCTCTTTAACAAGATTAAAGATGGAAATCATGGAGTAAAGCTTTGTTCTTGAAATCATTGGTGATTCTTGGAAATCAATCCTTTCCTTCAAAAAAGGTAATTACTCTTCACTTTGAGATTTCGTTTTGGATTGTATATGATGTTCTTGAGTTGATGATTATCATATAAACAAGTTGATAAGCATGACAACGAGTTGGATTACCGTACTAAGTTAGTGTTGTTATCAATATATGAGTATTGATATGTTTCGTATGGTTTTGGATGGAATTCAAAATATATGTTGATGTAATTCCCTTCTTCAATTCGGATTTTTGATGTTTTGTCGTTGGTTACTTCGTATGGTAACGATTATGGTGATGCTACTGTGATTCTCGAAGTTATATGAATTGTATGTCGAAGAACATGATGAATAAGGATTTTTAGATGTTAGAACACATCGTATTTTATCATTTTATGGATCATGAACGTGAATTTGGATAATTCGTGTTCTTGAAGAGCTATTAAATTATATGTCATGATTGTTATGAAATCCTTAATCTCGAGATGAGTTGATCATTGTCATGATGGAAGTGTTAGACGATGCTTGAAATGCATGCCACCGCACAAAGATTAGCGCACGCTACGTTCTTGCCTAGCGCGCGCTAACGGGAGCAACTTAGCGCACGCTACATTAGGTGATTAACGTGCGCTAAGTAGGCGACATGCGTATTTTTGTGTTTTGATTAGGAATTCGTGATGGTTTGACTTGGTTGGTTACCGTGTTTATTCGAGGTTGTGTTGAACCGTTGAGTTCGACCGGGTTAGTTTTCTCGATTGTTGACCGTTATCGGATATGTGTTATTTGATTTCTTGATAGGTTGAGATTGCGATCGGTGATTATAACCGGATATTGCGGTCGTGTTCGAGTATGTCCATTGTATTGCTTTTGATCGAGGCCGAGGAGCTCGTAGATAAAGGCGGTGTTCGGCAGCCTTCGTGGTATCGGTATCGAGGCAAGTTATTACTTGCTCGGTTATAATATTTAATGAATGGTTTTGATTTCATTTCGTTTATAATGCATATAGCGATGATTATTATTGTGAACTCGGGTATCGGATCGCATATCATTCTTTCGATTACGGGAGGTAAATCGTAATGAATATGCTTTATCTCAGTTATTGGTATGTTCGAGTATCGAGGTTACATTACGGTAAGGACGAGGATATGAGTATCTATAGTTCGTTGTACGTTTAGATCGCCGAGCAGTGGGGATAATCGTCGGTGATGATTGGACATCGAGGTTGCTTAGAAGGACTCGGGCAGTATTCCATATTGGTCACGGTTTTATGTTATTTATTTTGGTCTCGTACATTCTCTTTCATGTTGTTGAACATGAAGTCGTCCTAGTAAATTGTCATGTTGTCGTGCATGTTATGTTGTTCATGTTGATGAACGTGTTGTTTTGCATATGTGTATGCATATTGTGTTGTTTATGTTGTGTTGATCCGATGGGATCGCGCGATCTATGCTGAGGGCGCTGGATCGGATGTCCACCTCGTGTTGGTCCGACGGGATCATCTTGGGATCTATGCTGAGGGCGCTGGATCATTGGACGGGTTTTTCCACCTCGTGTTGGTCCGACGGGATCATCTTGGGATCTATGCTGAGGGCGCTGGATCGTTGGATTACCCAGTATTGTGTTATTGTTGTGCATATGTATATTGTTGGTTATCCACCTCGTGTTGATCTTGTAGGATCATCTTGGGATCTATCTTTGAGGCGCTGGATCATGGGATTTCCATTGAGTATACATAGTTGTTATTGTTTTGAGCATATTGACGTTGTCATATGAGTATGCATTTGTAGGTCTTGTGTTAGGACCTTGTCCGCATTGCATTGTTACGATATCGGATTAGACGATATGATTATCGTGGCACATCATATCTCGAGGTATGTTCCATATTTTCCTTGGTCTTGTCTTTGGTGGACAATTGGTTATCGTCTTGAGATTTGATGATTTTATTCGATGGATCGTATTGGTGAAATGGTAGATTTCCGTATCGTGAGTTGGTTATGATAGTTTGAGGATCTTGAGTATTGTTTGAGGTACAATACAAATATTATGTTCGAGTTTAATGGTTATTCGATGAGAATTACTTGAGTAAGTAAAGTCATGGCGTAAGATTACATTGGTCGTATTCTTATTCTCATTGGTATGTATTCTTAATGTGATGTGACGGTTATCATTGTTGGATATTATGGCCGACTCGTGGGATTTCTTTTTAGGTTCTTGGAGTATCGAGCTTGTAGCGGTCGTGAAGAGATGAGCTTCCGGAGGATACTGGCTAGGACATGTTGTGTGCATTGAGTTTTTGATTGGTTCTCGTATTCCGCTGCTAGAGTATCCTTATGGTTGGTCTTTTTCCATTGCGTGAGTATTTTGAAATGACCTTTTGGTATCCAGTAACCGAGGTTGCTTTGGAAGTCGTTTTCTAAACTTTTGAGTGTCTACTGTTTGGCCTCGCGATTTCAAATGAGTTTTTACGGTTTTTGATAAATGGATTTTATAAGTCTTTGTGAATTTTTAAAGATAGTACTGTCGTTGGCCCCTTGGGCATTTGTAAATGTTTGCGAAAATTTCTTTTAGCCTTGTGGGTTCCATCTCGGAGCCCACGGCGCTGTAATATTTCCGGTTAAATGGGGGTGTTACGAATATGGTATCGGAGCTTAGGTTGAGAAAACCTAGGCATTTGGGTCGAGTTGGGTCGTGTTTTTGTTGCGTCATTCGAGTTGTCGATTGACAAATACTAGAGCCGTGAGTCTTTGTTGTTCACTCGAGCTTGTGCGTTATCGGATTTGCCAAGATCGCATCGGGCTTGTTATAACTTTTCCAAATGGTGTTTACGTGATATATTGTGTTCTTGAGTTGCACCGAGTTTGCAAACGTGAGTTTTGAAAATACGTGTCGAGTATTTTCTTGAGTCTAGACATGTGCCAAGATCACGGGAATCGTCGGCTTCACGATCTGTAAGTATTTGGATTTTGAATTTCATTGAGATTTATTGCCGTTCTAAGTTGATACGCTTTTGAGATTCATTGAATATTATGCATTTCAATATAAGGTGACAGAGTTGGGATAGGATTGATGATCTTGAGAAGTTATGATTTTGGAAATCAAGATATCACCTAAATTTTGGAACGGAATTGTGTAATCGGAGAAGGACTATGGATTGTTGAGAAGAACATGTAGCATGTTAATTCATTTGAGATACATGAATCGCTTTGAGCATTTGAAAATGACACTTTTCAAAATGAATATTTCACGAGATCTTTTACGGAAAATGATTTTGGGCGAGACCCAAAATCGATTTTGAAATGGTTTTGTGACTCGGGACTTGGAGTCCGAAAAGGGGGTTTTCTATTTTTAAACTTTTTGTAATGCGGAACGAGATACGGTGAGACCCGAATGTTTCTAACGGCTTTTCTGTTTTCTTAAAACTCCCGAGATTTGTAAAATACTTTACCAATCGTTTACCTATGTTATTTCCGCCTTTCGAGGCTTTGGTTTACTTGTTCAAATGGAACCTCTCGGGAAGTCTTTCGCCGTGTTTGATTTGCTTGATTTGTTTCAACGTTTTGTCATATCATATTGGAGGTGATCCAGGATGGGTAAATGGTTGACGATACGAGTCATGTGTGGAAAAGGAGTTTTTATCGGAGTTTATATATTGAGGTTTTGGAACTCGATCGTGTGGTTTCCGTTGGAATGTCAAGTGGATTGTGACGAGCCGAATTGGTATACAGGAGTATGGTTGTGGTCAATCATTTGCATGATTCCATTTTTATTTAAACGTATGTATTCGAAAAGAATTTTTATCGAGAACTTGGCACCAGCGAGCCGATTTAATTTTTAAAATTTATTTCGTGGTCTTACCAAAATTTATGTTTTGAGTTTTCAAACCCTTGAAAGAACTTTCGAAAATTGTCTTCGTGACAAGAATATATGATTTCAAACTGGTTTTGGAAATGTGATTGAGGTACATACGCATTTAGTGCATAATGCATATCGTGGTGAAGTTCGAATGAGACTCCCGATTTGGATGGTACATCGGTATGGTACGATGAAAGAGATTCGAACATGAGTATGGTAGTTTGGTTATCCACGGATGATCGGTTGATTTATCGGATAAGAGAAATATGTTGCGTGTTGTAGATTCATGCACATAATATTATTTTGGAAATGGGGATTTTGTGAAACCGGGACATATGTGCCATGTGATTCCATTGGTACGGTAGTAGCGCGATTTTACCACAGTGATTCCGGAATGATTTCCTTGTAAGTGCAAATTTGGGGATGGTGACCCCATCTTGGTTGTTTTGGATATTGAGTGGTCGTTCCCACTCCTTGTATGAATCGGGTATGTTCGTCTTGTGATTGGTTGTTCATGTGCCGAGGGGTATGTTCCCACGGATACGTTTATTGAGATCCACCGTATGTGATCGGTGTGTCGCTTTTGAGAATTTTGCTTTTCGTATATCCATTCGTGGTTCCGTGTTGATAGTGTTGGAGTTTACCGTGTGAAGGTATTCTCGATTTCCGTTGATCGCTCGTTGGTCATATTGGAGTTTATCACGTTGATGATATTCTCGATTGTGTTTTGACCTGGTTGGTCGATTGGAATTTATCATGTCGATGATAAATTCGGTTGATTGTTGATCATTGTTGGTGATCATCCGAGCGTTGATTGTCTATCGATGTTTCGGGATTCGTTGCCATTGTATTGAGCGGTTGTTTCACGTATACATCGGATATTATTCGCTTTATCAATTGAGACTTGATTATGTAATCAGCGACAGGATTTGATTCGGGCGATTGTTTGATCCGAAGATGATATATTTTGTTGAGAATCGTGGAATTGTGATCGTAAGCGTATTGAGACTGCATCGTGAGAACGGCTAGTATCTCCGGAGATCGTCGACCTGCGTATTTGGAAGTATGCTCTTTTGGATATTCGGTAATGATGATGATAAATCGTTGTCGTGATGGTTTTGGGATATTTTGAGTTGAACGGTATGTTTGTTCGTTTTATGATGGATTGCAAGTTTCGGGGACGAAACTTATTTTAAGGGGTGTAGAATGTAATATCCGGAATTTCTATTACCGTTGTTTAATATTATTTTATCCGAGTTATATTGTACAGCGTGAAATCTGTACAGTAGGGATAAAATAAATAAAGGACTGAGATATCAGTATCGGTATAATTGTCGTATTTAGTCGACAATTGTATTTGAGGATATAATGTGTTGAGTAATGTATATTTGATATGCCGTATGTTCGTATTTGATATGTCGAGATGTTGGACAAGGATAGCTGAAAATGGCTAAGTATAGCCTTATTAGCGCACGCTGATATTCATGCATAACGCACGCTATCGTGCAGGATGTAATATCCGGGGGTAATTTTTTTTCGTTTTACTGTCGAGTTGTACGTATTCATTTGGAATTGTACAAGTGTTGTTGTTTGGACCGATACAATTTATATTGTATTAAAATATTTCGGGATCGAAATATTTTTATTGGTCGTCGGTTTGGTTTCGTCGTTTGATTGTTGTTTGGCGAGTTTGGAATTTTGGCTAAGTTTATAGCCATAGCGTACGCTACGTGTGTAGCATTACGTACGCTAATTTGTTGCGATCGCATACGTTACGCCCTGAGGTTACGTACGTAATGCGTGGTAGGTGGTGGGAACCTTCCTCGTGGTCAACTTTCGGGGCGAGGGTATCTTTGGGGTATCATTTATATATATATGTAAACATGCCAACTTTGATTCTCCTCACGTTAACTCACGTGAATCCCTCCCTCTTTCTCCCTCACTTTATATATATATATATATATATATATATATAATATATATATACTCACCTCAATCATCAATTATCATCACCTCATCATCATCTCTCTCTCCCTCCCTCGCCAGTCGTCCCCTCCCTCTCTCTTTTTTTTTTTTTTTTTTTCTTCTTCTTTCTTCTTGCTGCCATCGTCCTCCCTCTCTTCTCTCCATCTCTCTCCGTCATATTTTTCCGGCAAGGTGGAGCTTGAGGACGGGCCGGTTTCTCCATTTTTTCCGGCGAGATAGAGTTCGGCGACGGCAGGCGGCTCGCGACCGGAGCTCGGCGGCGGCCTGGTCGGAATTTCCGAACCGGAAGGCTGCAAATCCGGTCGATCTGAAGTGTTCCGGCAATCTTCATGGTTTCCGGCCATGGACGGAGCTCCATTGATTCCGGCGACCGGAAGTGGTTTTTATCCGGAACGGACGGCGGAACGGAGGTTTGACATACTTCCGGCGAGGAGTTGCAGGCGGAGTCGGGTGAAAACCGGCCATGGACGGAAATGGACCGGAGTTGGACGAAGTACGGCGGGTCATTTTTCCGGCGGCCGATTTCCGGCATGGGAGTTTTTCGGACCTGGCCGATCGGCTTCTTCCGCTGGTTAGTTTTTGTGTGTGAGTTTTCTTTTCTTCAGTTATATATATATATATATATATGTATATATATATATATGTATATATATATATATATATATATATGTATATATATTATGTGTGGTAAACAGATGTGTGTGTGTGAGTTGTGCATGGCGTGATTGTGTGTGTGTGTGTTGTGTGTTTTATGTATATATATATATAATGTAAAAGCTGATATATATATATATATATATATATATATGTATATGTGTTTAGTGTGCAGTGGAGTGTGAGTATTGTATATATATATATTGTGATGTGTGTGATATTACGTGGAGTAAGTATATATATATTTATATATATATAGATATTGTGAATTGTATTGTATATATATTATTATATATATGTAATATATATATTATATATATACGTATGTATACGGATAAATACGAGTATAGTATATGTTCGTGTTGGAATCGGAATTATCTATTGTGTTATTTTCGGTCGATATCGTGTTATCGAATGAATTGTATTTCATTCAAGGTTGTTCGAGTGCTTGTGATTGACGGAGGACGCGTTGATCGATTCGTGGTAGGACGTTGATCGTGGAAGGACTTTCTCGCCTTCGGTTTGAGGCAAGTTTTATACTTGTACTGGTCAATGAGATTAATGTTATCATGTATGTGTATGAATGTGTGTATCATTTCGAGACTTGGTCTCTTTGTGATTTTATTGATATCAGGGGATTGTTTGATACGATACCCTTGACAAATTATGCCAAATATTATTGTTGTTCGTAAATGGCCAATTTAAGGCATTGCGGTACTTCTCAGTAATATTGTTGTCGATAGCCGGTTCGCGGTATCGACATATCGATTGTTATTGTTGATTGATGTTTCTTTGAGATATTGTGGTTGATAGTGGTTCGCGGCATCGGCGTATCGATTGCTATTATTTATTGATGTTCCATCAAGATATTTTTGTGAATCGTCGTTGTTGATATCGGTGTTTTTCTATTGATGTCGTTTTGGCGATTGAAGGCATTGGCGTATTCGATTATCATCTCGTTATCGGTAACCGATTAAAGGTGCCGAGACATCCGTTGTACAATTGTTATCGGTTAACCGCTCAAGGTAATCGATATATTGAATTGGGATTATCAAAGATAATTCCCATCACATGTATAATTATTATCGATTGTCCGCCCTAACGGTAATCGATATATTGAATTGGGATTATCAATTATAATTTCCACCCGTTGTCAAAAAGATAATTCCCATCCATTGTATAATTGTTATCGATTGGCCATTCTACGGTAATCGAAGTATTGAATTGGGATTATCAACGATAATTCCCATCCGTTGAATTATTATTGTCGTGTTGACCGATTCAAGGCAGCACACTATTATTCTTGTGAACTCGGTAATTTTGTGATCTTTGAAGGTTGAGGATTTCCCGAACTGTTGTGTTGTGATCGTTGTTCGCGTTAATCGGTCCTCAGGGATTTTGATCCCAGGATGGTTGTTTTGAATATCGTTGGTCGTGTCGATATTTCATTATTCGTGTGTCATCGTTCACTTGGTGAGTCGTATGATCCGTATTGGATATGTTATCCTTTGAGTTTCGTTGTCATGTTGTATCGTGGCATTCCGGGTCATACTGGCGTGCCGGTTGGTATGTGTAGGATTTTCATGTCGGGCACATTTAAGTCGTGTGTTGGTTGTTGGCCTCACATTAGACTGTGCACACGAGTTGGTGGCTTCGTGAGACTGATTAGGTACAAGACCACACGTGTATTCGATCGATACTCGTTGGTGGCTTGTGCACGGACACATTTCCATCCCGGGCGTAGTGTGGTGCCATTCTTTGAGCCGTACAATTTTGATCGTTCATAGACCATGTTTGATTGGATGTGTTCGACGTTTTGTGATTGAGCGTTCATACGCCCGAGGGGTATGTTCGACAGTCAGGTTTGTTTCTTTGAGATCTGTATTGTGATGATTTACTGACTACGGCCGTTCGGCTGTGCCATCGTGATATTTTGGCGGCTTGGTGAGGGCTTTCGAGCCATCATGATATTTTGGCAATTTGGTGAGGGCTTTCGAGCCATTGTGATGTAACGGTATTTCCGTTTGAGCTTTGGGCATTGTGATCCTTATTTATTTCGGCGTTGGATTGATTTACCTTCGGGTAATGTATTGTTGTGTTCTATATTGATGTTTCGCCGTTGGGCACTTATGTTCTAACCTATTGAGCAGGTATTGATCGTATGCCATGGGCATAGTATTCCACGAATGCTCGATTCTTACTTTGGTTTGTGAGCATCTCGTACTACCATTGTTGTCTTATTTATTACGCCTTTGGATGCATATCATGTTGTGCATGTACTTGATATTCATTATCTCGGATGGCCGACCGTGGGGGGAACATGTTTTCATGTTTTAGGTACTTGCGAGGAGAGAGTTGAGACACAGGGGTATGACGATGGCGACGAGGCATTCGAGCGATACTAGTCCGAGATATTTTGGTGTTCATGTTGGTCAGACAGTTGGAGTACTCCATTGTTGTTCAGTCATTGTCGTTTTGTATTATCCGAGCAAGGCTCGTGGATGTTGTTGTATTTTTATTTTGGCCATGTAGGCCCATTCTTGTCGTTGAAATTCCATATCGGGATAGTATGTCGGACGTCATAGTAGGGTCTGTGATTTCCTATTTTGGTCAGTTTGTTGTATTTTAGTCGTGTTCGCCTGGTGGATCACCTGAGGTGGGGTCCACGGCACTGTAATAACCCAATGGGATTTGGGGGTGTTACAGAAGATGGTATCAGAGCTTTGGGTTGTGAGAAACCCTGGCTTGTGTGTTATGTGGCTCTACCAAGGCGGTAGTAGCGGGGCTGTCAGGTTATGACAATCTGAACAGTCGGGTTTTGTGAGTCGTGATAGTTGGACGACTGTATGAGTCATTCTTTCATCGAGTCGTCGTCAGTGAAGACTAGTATCGCAAGACCTCGAAGCTTCGTATGACCTGTGTAAGGACTCTATTCTCTTTTATGTGCATACATTCATTATGTCATTGATTAAACATGTTTTGTTGACACTTGTATGTGACGATCGGGTGCGATTGATTTATGATTATTTGCTTTAGAGCGTGTGGGCTCTGTATCGGCTATGATTAGCGCGATCGATGTGATCGTTTATCTATTGAGTATGTATACTCATGTTTGGCGTTGACCTAGCATTCTGGCCGTTGAGGCGTAATTGTGTTGTGGTCATAATTGAACGTTATTCTTTCAGTCTAGAAAGAGGACGTGACAGAGGGGGTAGAGGCCGCAGAGTGGGCCGACACCCGAAACCTCGTACCAATACTTTGGTGGCTGGCGAATCATTTTCGGATTCGTGCTCGATAAACCACCGATCGTGATTGTGTTTGGATCGAGTTCAAGACTCTCATGTTAGAGAGGTATTATCCGGCTCCACTTCGTGAAGCCAAGTTGTCGGAGGTTTTGAACCCCGAATCCGTCGAGAACAAGGGTGTTATTGTTATTGCTGAGAAGTTTCAAGGACTTCTTTAGTTTTTTCTGGTGAGAGGACTAGGATGCCGATTCGTTCAGAGGGACATCGAGCTCCGACGTCCAAGAGGTCATTTTCTAGTCGGCTTCGTACTGGGAAAGCATTTTCTTCCCAGGCGACGAGTTCGACTGTTATTTGTTTTAATTGTGATTCAGCGGGGCATGTTAGTACTCTATGTACAGTGCCAGCTGTTATTTATTTTTCTGTGTCGGAGGTAGGGACACCTTCAGAATACTGCAGGAGTTCTAGTGCCAGTAGATCTCGAGAGAGCTCATGGGCCTCGAGAGATTTTGTCACTTCAGTCCGTACTTCATCCAAGGGGTCATATCGGGCTTCGGGAGCCAGAGGTATGGACACCCGAGGGGAAGTAGCGAGTTCAGATTAGGGTCTTCCTCGAGTCGATGAGATCGAGGAACTCGATGATCTGGAGGATGTGGATTCCGGGTACATTTGAGATGTAGCCTTGATTTGTATTTTCCTTGTCTTTCGGATTGATGTTTGACTCGGTCTGTATTTTAATATTGCGGTTATGAACCCTTTATTATTGATCTATCTTGTTATCATTGTATCTGAGAATCTTGACACTTGAGTCATTTGAGGTGATTTTCTTTCCTTTTGGTCCTGTACCCGAGATTTTTGTGATGATCTGGTTAATCGTTCATTGTGATTCGAGACATCAAGTCGTGAGGACTTGGGTGCGCGATTGATATGGTCCTGAGGACTATTCGTGCGTTGTTATTTTCTTTGTGGTGCGACTTCCTGGCTGGTCTCTGGCGGAGGAGCCATGGTTCGGCTAATCTCGCATTTGATTGAGTGTCTTTATCACTTGATTTTTTCGCCTTGTTCAGGCAGAGGAGACGTGGGGACCCGTGGGGTCGGCTTAGTTGCTTAGGCGGAATTGCTCGTATTGAGGAGTATTCATGGAGATGTTGTTTTTCTTATCCCGATGGATAGTCCGTGCCCCAACTTGTGCGCCCTGAGTTTCGGGGACGAAACTCTTTTTAAGGGGGGGAGTATGTAATATCCGGGGGTAATTTTTTTTCGTTTTACTGTCGAGTTGTACGTATTCATTTGGAATTGTACAAGTGTTGTTGTTTGGACCGATACAATTTATATTGTATTAAAATATTTCGGGATCGAAATATTTTTATTAGTCGTCGGTTTGGTTTAAATCGTTTGATTGTTGTTTGGCGAGTTTGGAATTTTGGCTAAGTTTATAGCCATAGCGTACGCTACGTGTGTAGCATTACGTACGCTAATTTGTTGCGATCGCATACGTTACGCCCTGAGGTTACGTACGTAATGCGTGGTAGGTGGTGGGAACCTTCCTCGTGGTCAACTTTCGGGGCGAGGGTATCTTTGGGGTATCATTTATATATATATATATATATATATATAAACATGCCAACTTTGATTCTCCTCACGTTAACTCACGTGAATCCCTCCCTCTTTCTCCCTCACTTTATATATATATATATATATATATATATATAATATATATATATATATATACTCACCTCAATCATCAATTATCATCACCTCATCATCATCTCTCTCTCCCTCCCTCGCCAGTCGTCCCCTCCCTCTCTCTTTTATTTTTTTTTTTTTTTTTCTTCTTCTTTCTTCTTGCTGCCATCGTCCTCCCTCTCTTCTCTCCATCTCTCTCCGTCATATTTTTCCGGCAAGGTGGAGCTTGAGGACGGGCCGGTTTCTCCATTTTTTCCGGCGAGATAGAGTTCGGCGACGGCAGGCGGCTCGCGACCGGAGCTCGGCGGCGGCCTGGTCGGAATTTCCGAACCGGAAGGCTGCAAATCCGGTCGATCTGAAGTGTTCCGGCAATCTTCATGGTTTCCGGCCATGGACGGAGCTCCATTGATTCCGGCGACCGGAAGTGGTTTTTATCCGGAACGGACGGCGGAACGGAGGTTTGACATACTTCCGGCGAGGAGTTGCAGGCGGAGTCGGGTGAAAACCGGCCATGGACGGAAACAGACCGGAGTTGGACGAAGTACGGCGGGTCATTTTTCCGGCGGCCGATTTCCGGCATGGGAGTTTTTCGGACCTGGCCGATCGGCTTCTTCCGCTGGTTAGTTTTTGTGTGTGAGTTTTCTTTTCTTCAGTTATATATATATATATATATATGTATATATATTATGTGTGGTAAACAGATGTGTGTGTGTGTGAGTTGTGCATGGCGTGATTGTGTGTGTGTGTGTTGTGTGTTTTATGTATATATATATATATAATGTAAAAGCTGTGATATATATATATATATATGTGTGTGTTTAGTGTGCAGTGGAGTGTGAGTGTTGTATATATATATATATTGTGATGTGTGTGATATTACGTGGAGTAAGTATATATATATTTTTATATATATATAGATATTGTGAATTGTATTGTATATATATTATTATATATATATGTAATATATATTATATATATACGTATGTATACGGATAAATACGAGTATAGTATATGTTCGTGTTGGAATCAGAATTATCTATTGTGTTATTTTCGGTCGATATTGTGTTATCGAATGAATTGTATTTCATTCAAGGTTGTTCGAGTGCTTGTGATTGACGGAGGACGCGTTGATCGATTCGTGGTAGGACGTTGATCGTGGAAGGACTTTCTCGCCTTCGGTTTGAGGCAAGTTTTATACTTGTACTGGTCAATGAGATTAATGTTATCATGTATGTGTATGAATGTGTGTATCATTTCGAGACTTGGTCTCTTTGTGATTTTATTGATATCAGGGGATTGTTTGATACGATACCCTTCGGCAAATTATGCCAAATATTATTGTTGTTCGTAAATGGCCAATTTAAGGCATTGCGGTACTTCTTTGGTAATATTGTTGTCGATAGCAGTTCGCGGTATCGACATATCGATTGTTATTGTTGATTGATGTTCCTTTGAGATATTGTGGTTGATAGTGGTTCGCGGCATCGACGTATCGATTGCTATTATTTATTGATGTTCCATCAAGATATTTTTGTGAATAAATGCGTTGTTGATATCGGTGTTTTTCTATTGATGTCGTTTTGGCGATTGAAGGCATTGACGTATTCGATTATCATCTCGTTATCGGTAACCGATTAAAGGTGCCGAGACATCCGTTGTACAATTGTTATCGGTTAACCGTTCTGAAGGTAATCGATATATTGAATTGGGATTATCAAAGATAATTCCCATCCGTTGTATAATTATTATCGATTGTCCGCCCTAACGGTAATCGATATATTGAATTGGGATTATCAATTATAATTTCCACCAGTTGTCAAAAAGATAATTCCCATCCATTGTATAATTGTTATCGATTGGCCATTCTACGGTAATCGAAGTATTGAATTGGGATTATCAACGATAATTCCCATCCGTTGAATTATTATTGTCGTGTTGACCGATTCAAGGCAGCACACTATTATTCTTGTGAACTCGGTAATTTTGTGATCTTTGAAGGTTGAGGATTTCCTGAACTGTTGTGTTGTGATCGTTGTTCGCGTTAATCGGTCCTCAGGGATTTTGATCCCAGGATGGTTGTTTTGAATATCGTTGGTCGTGTCGATCTTTCATTATTCGTGTGTCATCGTTCACTTGGTGAGTCGTATGATCCGTATTGGATATGTTATCCTTTGAGTTTCGTTGTCATGTTGTATCGTGGCATTCCGGGTCATACTGGCGTGCCGGTTGGTATGTGTAGGATTTTCATGTCGGGCACATTTAAGTCGTGTGTTGGTTGTTGGCCTCACATTGGACTGTGCACACGAGTTGTTGGCTTCGTGAGACTGATTAGGTACAAGACCACACGTGTATTCGATCGATACTCGTTGGTGGCTTGTGCACGGACACATTTCCATCCCGGGCGTAGTGTGGTGCCATTCTTTGAGCCGTACAATTTTGATCGTTCATAGACCATGTTTGATTGGATGTGTTCGACGTTTTGTGATTGAGCGTTCATACGCCCGAGGGGTATGTTCGGATCGAGTTTGTTTCTTTGAGATCGTATTGTGATGATTTCTGACTACGGCCATTCGGCTTCAGTGCCATCGTGATATTTTGGCGGCTTGGTGAGGGCTTTCAGGCCATCATGATATTTTGGCAGCTTCGGCTGAGGGCTTTCAGGCCATTGTGATGTAACGGTATTTCCGTTTGAGCTTTCGGGCATTGTGATCCTTATTTATTTCAGCGTTGGATTGATTTACCTTCGGGTAATGTATTGTTGTGTTCTATATTGATGTTTCGCCGTTGGGCACTTATGTTCTAACCTATTGAGCAGGTATTGATCGTATGCCATGGGCATAGTATTCCACGAATGCTCGATTCTTACTTTGGTTTGTGAGCATCTCGTACTACCATTGTTGTACTGTTTATTCTGCCTTTGGATGCATATCATGTTGTGCATGTACTTGATATTCATTATACTGGATGGTTGACCCCGTGGGGGCGGAACATGTTTTCATGTTTTAGGTACTTGCGAGGAGAGAGTTGAGACACAGGGGTATGACGATGGCGACGAGGCATTCGAGCGATACTAGTCCGAGATATTTTGGTGTTCATGTTGGTCAGACAGTTGGAGTACTCCATTATTGTTCAGTCATTGTCGTTTTGTATTATCCGAGCAAGGCTCGTGGATGTTGTTGTATTTTTATTTTGGCCATGTAGGCCCATTCTTGTAGTTGAAATTCAATATCGGGATAGTATGTCGGACGTCATAGTAGGGTCTGTGATTTCCTATTTTGGTCAGTTTGTTGTATTTTAGTCGTGTTCGCCTGGTGGATCACCTGAGGTGGGGTCCACGGCACTGTAATAACCCAATGGGATTTGGGGGTGTTACACAGGATTAGCGCACGCTACGTTTATAGGTTAGCGTACGCTAGTGCAGACAGATCGGAAGGAATCTGCGTGTGGACCCGGCTGCTTTCGGCGCACGCTCTGGTAAGTCAACGGTTGTTGTCCTGAAGTATTAGCGCACGCTATAATATTAGGCTTAGCGCACGCTAACTATGTATCAGTCAACAAGGAATCTTATCCTTGCCAGATGCTGTCGGAATGTGGGGGCGAGTGGTAGGTGAACACGGTAGTAAGTCAACTTCGGATAGCGCACGCTAAGAGTAAGGACTTGCGTACGCTAGACATGATGATTTACGTACGTTAATGCATGGGCATTACGTACGTAAGGTAGTTTACGAAGCAAGACAGTAGCCTCTGGACTGCGATAGCGCACGCTAACAAAGTCAGTTAGCGCACGCTAAGGATAGCGCACGCTAAACATAATGGTTTAGCGCACGCTAGTGATGTATTCTATTTAAAGGGACAAACGAGTGTCATGAAGCATTTCGTCCATTCCTTTCCTTTCACCCGAAATAGACAACCTTGGGAGAACATTTGGAGTTCCTGAACACTGAGGGATGATCCTCTTTAACAAGATTAAAGATGGAAATCATGGAGTAAAGCTTTGTTCTTGAAATCATTGGTGATTCTTGGAAATCAATCCTTTCCTTCAAAAAAGGTAATTACTCTTCACTTTGAGATTTCGTTTTGGATTGTATATGATGTTCTTGAGTTGATGATTATCATATAAACAAGTTGATGAGCATGACAACGAGTTGGATTACCGTACTAAGTTAGTGTTGTTATCAATATATGAGTATTGATATGTTTCGTATGGTTTTGGATGGAATTCAAAATATATGTTGATGTAATTCCCTTCTTCAATTCGGATTTTTGATGTTTTGTCGTTGGTTACTTCGTATGGTAACGATTATGGTGATGCTACTGTGATTCTTGAAGTTATATGAATTGTATGTCGAAGAACATGATGAATAAGGATTTTTAGATGTTAGAACACATCGGATTTTATCATTTTATGGATCATGAACGTGAATTTGGATAATTCGTGTTCTTGAAGAGCTATTAAATTATATGTCATGATTGTTATGAAATCCTTAATCTCGAGATGAGTTGATCATTGTCATGATGGAAGTGTTAGACGATGCTTGAAATGCATGCCACTGCACAGCATTAGCGCACGCTACGTTTACTGCCTAGCGCGCGCTAACGGGAGCAACTTAGCGCACGCTACATTAGGTGATTAACGTGCGCTAAGTAGGCAGACAGTGCAGTATTTTTGTGTTTTGATTAGGAATTCGTGATGGTTTGACTTGGTTGGTTACATTGTGTTTATTCGAGGTTGTGTTGAACCGTTGAGTTCGACTGGTTAGTTTTCTCAGTTGTTGACCGTTATCGGATATGTGTTATTTGATTTCTTCGATAGGTTGAGATTACTGATCGGTGATTATAACCGGATATTGCGGTCGTGTTCGAGTATGTCCATTGTATTGCTTTTGATCGAGGCTGAGGAGCTCGTAGATAAAGGCAGTGTGTTCGGCAGCAGCTTCATGGTATTGGTATCGAGGCAAGTTATTACTTGCTCAGTTATAATATTTAATGAATGGTTTCAGTTTCATTTCGTTTATAATGCATATAGCGATGATTATTATTGTGAACTCTGGGTATCCGGATCGCATATCATTCTTTCGATTCTGGGAGGTAAATCGTAATGAATATGCTTTATCTCAGTTATTGGTATGTTCGAGTATCGAGGTTACATTACGGTAAGGACGAGGATATGAGTATCTATAGTTCGTTGTACGTTTAGATCACCGAGCAGTGGGGATAATCGTCGGTGATTATTGGACATCGAGGTTGCTTCCGAAGGACTCGGGGCGAGTATTCCATATTGGTCACGGTTTTATGTTATTTATTTTGGTCTCGTACATTCTCTTTCATGTTGTTGAACATGAAGTCGTCCTAGTAAATTGTCATGTTGTCGTGCATGTTATGTTGTTCATGTTGATGAACGTGTTGTTTTGCATATGTGTATGCATATTGTGTTGTTTATGTTGTGTTGATCCGATGGGATCGCGCGATCTATGCTGAGGGCGCTGGATCGGATGTCCACCTCGTGTTGGTCCGACGGGATCATCTTGGGATCTATCTTTGAGGGCTGGATCATTGGACGGGTTTTCCACCTCGTGTTGGTCCGCGGGATCATCTTGGGATCTATCTTTGAGGCCTGGATCGTTGGATTACCAGTATTGTGTTATTGTTGTGCATATGTATATTGTTGGTTATCCACCTCGTGTTGATCTTGTAGGATCATCTTGGGATCTATCTTTGAGGCGCTGGATCATGGGATTTCCATTGAGTATACATAGTTGTTATTGTTTTGAGCATATTGACGTTGTCATATGAGTATGCATTTGTAGGTCTTGTGTTAGGACCTTGTCCGCATTGCATTGTTCGATATCGGATTAGTGATATGATTATCGTGGCACATCATATCTCGAGGTATGTTCCATATTTTCCTTGGTCTTGTCTTTGGTGGACAATTGGTTATCGTCTTGAGATTTGATGATTTTATTCGATGGATCGTATTGGTCAGAAATGGTAGATTTCCGTATCGTGAGTTGGTTATGATAATTTGAGGATCTTGAGTATTGTTTGAGGTACAATACAAATATTATGTTCGAGTTTAATGGTTATTCTGATGAGAATTACTTGAGTAAGTAAAGTCATGGCGGTAAGATTACATTGGTCGTATTCTTATTCTCATTGGTATGTATTCTTAATGTGATGTGGTTATCATTGTTGGATATTATGGCTGACCCGTCATGGGATTTCTTTTAGGTTCTTGGAGTATCGAGCTTGTAGCGGTCGTGAAGAGATGAGCTTCCGGAGGATACTTGGCTAGGACATGTTGTGTGCATTGAGTTTTTGATTGGTTCTCGTATTCATTGCTAGAGTATCCTTATGGTTGGTCTTTTTTTTGCGTGAGTATTTTGAAATGACCTTTTGGTATCTGGTAACTGAGGTTGCTTTGGAAGTCGTTTTCTAAACTTTTGAGTGTCGGCTGTTTGGCCTCGCGATTTCAAATGAGTTTTTACGACGGTTTTTGATAAATGGATTTTATAAGTCTTTGTGAATTTTTAAAGATAGTACCGTCGTTGGCCCCTTGGGCATTTGTAAATGCTTGCGAAAATTTCTTTTAGCCTTGTGGGTTCCATCTCGGAGCCCACGGCGCTGTAATATTTCCGGTTAAATCTGGGGGTGTTACAGATGACAATGTCCTTCCACGAACAACGTCCTAATCGAGATACCGGTCGCTCGAACAACCTTGAATAACATAATTACCAACAACCGTTCAATACACGTATCAAGCAACAAAACACGACTAACCCAAAAGTCGATACAACGATAATCAAACTCATAGGGGCATTCTAACGAATACGTAACCAACCACACAACTTCGAAAATATCCAATCCCGAATATATCAAACCCAACACCAAAATGAGTATTTCGAACTATCAAAACACTTCAATGATATCAATAATCCAATAGGAATCCACAATTCAAGATTACAACAACATCAATCGGAAAATCCCCAATTAACCGAAGTCAACCCCAAGGGTTCTTGAAATAATTCGAAAATAGCCATTAAATCCGTAGGAATATATTTATCCAAGGTACATAATCCATATCTAACATATTCCAATGATAATCCAAGCTTACACGAAGAAATCAGAAGGAAAAACCCAAAAATCCGAAATTCTAGATCCAAGAGATTAATACCTTAGATTTGATGTTAAGGAGTGATGAAGTGATGATTAATCCAACTCAAAGACTTGAAGATGATGATAGATGATAGCAGCTCGAACAGAACACTCCAAATCGCCCGAAGTCACTCAAAAACGAAGAGAAGTGAGAAAATGGCGAAACTCAGGCTAACTGTCCAATTTAAACTGCTCCAGATTAGCGCACGCTATGACCTGCTACTTAGCGTGCGCTAACGAGTTGTATGAACATTCCAGTAAACTCTGGCTGACCCGTTAGCATACGCTACGACCTAGTAGCGTGCGCTAACTCTATCCCAATAGCGTGCGTTAACTCCAATTGTTAGCGTGCGCTAGCTAAATATCTGTTGTCCAGTACTGGAATCCAGAAACCGTCTGTCCTCTGATCTAACCTCGGTAGCGTGCGCTACAACCAATATTTAGCGTGCGCTACTACACCGTTTGCGTACGCTAAATATCACTCATAGCGTGCGCTATGAATTAATCCAGTGCAGTCCAGTAGCCACTGGACTCAACCTGATCCGTCCTTAGCGCGCGCTACAGCAATTATTAGCGTGCGCTACTACAACCCACTAGCGCGCGCTACTTACCACTCGTAGCGTGCGCTACTTATAACTCACCTGGAGTCCAATACCTTCTGGAGTGCAGCCAGGGTAACATTAGCGTGCGCTAATGCTGAGTGGTAGCGTGCGCTACCTGTACTCAATTAGCGTGCGCTAGAAAGAGTACGTAGCGTGCGCTACTCCTCACGCACAGCCCACAATGAAAATGATAATGATGATAAACACGGCACGAAACTCCAATTATATTAGTGATGAACGACGATTGATGCACGATACAAATACTCTGAACGGTGAATACCATGATTGAATATGAGTGACAAATGATCATTAATGAGTGAAATTACTGAATGATAAATACTGAATGATAATTACTGAATTACAACCGGGTATTACACATTTTACAAATCCTCTATGGATTAGCATGGATATCATATTCAATGCAAGTTGCAATCTCGATCTCTTAAGCTAACGAGACATTCCAATATATCTTCTGGAGATTTCATATTACTTGTGGTTAAGTACATTAACCATACACATTCTTGCTTACTTTATGAGGTGCGATAATTTGAGAATGATTGGAAGACGTTGCTAGTAAGCTCTTTTTCATAGCTCTTCAATGGTGGTTTTATTGAGCTCTTTAGGAGTATCAATTAAGTTTAAATCATCAACTTAAAGTGTTATAATTGCAAATACATTTATTTACCTTCTTTATGAAAACTGAGAGTTAGACAATATCATTTTATATCATTCTTGTATATTAAATTCTCCCCCGCTCTAGACATCATTTAGATCTTTCTTTTATAGATCATGAAAGAAAAGAACTCGGGTGTGGTATAAAAGGTCTTTTTAATAGGATCAAGTGATTGATAAATCATTCTTGCAATTTAATGGGTATGCTTCATCTTTGTAAATTGCTTTAATACCTTCTAGGTATAAGTGGGTTGATGTACATATAATACACTTTTCAAGTTTTATAAGCAAAAGCATATTCTAAATATTACAATTTTTTCGATCTCAAAATATTTTCTCAAATATTCAAGTGTCAATTGGATCTCTTCCGGAGTTCCAATCAATCTAAGATCATTCACACACACAAATACACAAACACACACACACACACACACACACACACACACACACATATATATATATATATATATATGGCATTGAGTTATTAATATACTTTTTCAGTGAACTAATATTGATTAAGATGGTTATTTTAATTTCAACTAGTATTTGGATCTATATAAAAATCTTGCATTTGATGGAATATATATATATATATATTTAGTTTTTATATGCTTCGGGCATATCAAATCCTTCTAGAGTTTTATGTATGCATAAGACAAGTTTTTCATGTACTTCTATCTCACTAAATATTTATGTATGAACTTAATTCATGAGTGGTCTCGTAATAAAAAGACATAATCATTGTAAGCAATTTTGACTCCAGTTGTGCTTCATATCTCATGTTTGCATGAGTAATGCTTATAATTATTGGTAACTCTCAAGAATTCCATTTATCATAATCATATAAAGTACGAATATTAATCGACACTCAACTAACTTTATTTAATATGCTATCTTGGACTGCATGCCAAAATAAAGTATTAACATTAATTTAAATCCTATTAGATTGTTTTGTCTGTTCTGACCAAATATTTCATTGTTGACATAAATATGTTGGGATTCGGTGATTAAAAATGAGTTACGCATTGGAAAATAAACCGGTTCAATCGGATAAAAAACAAACCCCTAAAATAGATCGATCAAGCATCATATAAACGAATATATAAAATTGACGAAGATCAAAATAAAAGAGTCATACCCTCGTTGACCTTTGATAATTTCTTCTTGAAGGAAAAATCCGAGCCAAGCTTTTTTCGATCACCAACACGAATACGAATCCGATTCGTTCTAGCTTGATGAATGATCAAACACCGAATATACTGAGTGTCTCTACGTTATCACGCGTCAGATATTGACCGAAAAAATTATATATCAATTCGTTCAAATAACACGGCTAGGAATTGATATAGTATTTTTCTTCTCTTCTCTTCTTCCTTTTCTTTCTCTCTAAGATGAGCAAGAAAATAAAAGAAAAAATTTATCCCTCTCCTTCAATTTGCTCACGGATGGATACTTAGTGTGTGTTTGTGTGTGTTTTTCTCTACATCATGAGGTGTGTAAGACTTACTCATTTATAATACAAAGTGAGATCAAATGATGAGATTTCAAATCGCATCCATTTGTCATCAAACCTTATATTATAAGTCTAACACACCCCACACACCACATGACACCTTCCAAGCATGAGAGGGGGTGGCCCACTTAAGGTTGATGAGATAACGAGCCGAATCACTCTGTTCTTATATCGGACGTTAGCGTGTCTAGTCCGTTAAATACACTTCATTTTATCTCAAATGTATTTATACTTAATCAATTAATCCAATTAATTAATTTTATCAAATACAAAATTATAATAATATTCCAAGAAATAATTATTTATGAATTAAATTAATTACCCGGTAATTAATTTCAATTCACTAGACCACATGATTTATCAAATAGAGCAAATTAGATATCTAATATCCAATATTAATGAAGAGATAATAAATACATATTTTATCCATCAAATATCCTTGTGGGCGACTCCATAGCTCCGTCTTAGTCGGGAATGGGAGGAACCAAGTGTAACACCCCCGAGATATTCAAGGCATATTACAGTGTCGTGGGCCCCTACATGGGACCCACCAGGCTAGATACGAATTACCACAGTAAAATCACACATCATCCAAATGAAAATCGAATAACATGCCCGGTACGACCGGCGGAATAATCAACATCGACAACCATAAATAACTTCAACGAATACAAATCACAATCCGAAGAGAAAAGCCTAAGTACTCGCAAGTATAATCTATAAGTTTAGAAAGTAGGCAACAACCATATCGAAAGGAACAACGGAAATAAAAGGACTCAAATGCATATGTCAACGACCCTGGCCAGCATCCTCGTACTGTCCCAGCGCCCGCTCGTCCGACTGATCATAACCTGAAATCCATAACAAGATTTTCCCCAAAACGGTTCCCCAGAGGCGTTAGCAATTATGCTAGTACAAGTAATCAAGGCAAACCATTCGCTTACACATTTCATAGTAGAATGCACCAAGTCATTTCAAAACCAAAAATCAGACATATCTTTTCCGGAAACAAACAGTCAATCAAATTTACCTAGGACCGGGACGAAGCCACAAATCCCACTTGAGGCCTTTAAGGACCCTCCCGAGCTGGCCATATCATAAAACAAAGCACGCACAGGCATCGCCTAGGACCGGAACGAAGCCACTGATCCCACTTGAGGCCTCTAAGGACCCTCCCGAGGTGGCTAGCGAAACAAACTCGTGAATCCAGAGTGAAGTCATAGATTCCCTCGAGGCCCCGTCGGACCCTCCCGAGGTGAGCAAAGCACACACAATATACATTACCATTTCATGTTAAGCATAAAGGTTTCCAAAAATACTTGCCTTGAATAATTGACGACGCAACGAACGGAAAGGAAAATCACCGACGAACACTATGAACCAACGGAACCGAACCTAACGATTCGAAGAATACAATCACAACCATTTCTAAATGAATACGGAAAAGGAATACACCTGAAAACCCACCTACGATTAATGTATCTTCGTACGAGAACAACGACGAGGGCGGACCACAACCAAACCCTCTCGATTATGAAAATACCACGAAATATACCATGAATCCGTAGGAAAACCAAGAATACCGACAAGATTAATCATATTTATCATTAATTTAATCAACAACATGGGACGAATCTAACAATAAAATCGAAAACCCCCAATTTATCCAAAAGTAGGGTTCTTAGAAGATTTACCTTGATTAGGACCGAGGAAGACGATTACGATGAGGATAAACTACACTAGGAACACAATACTTGATTCTCCGAGGATTTGCACGGGCAAAACTTGAAGAATCGCTCAAAACCTGACTTGGATCGCAGCTCTCGATCGGAGGAGAAGAAATGAAGGAAATGCTGAAATGAAGTCAACCCCCGGTTTATAAAGCCTGGGCTTCCGTTACGTACGTTACATATGTTGGTTAACGTACGTAATGCTCATTACGTACGTTAAAACTCAAGTATTAGCGTACATAATGGCTGGGCAGAACAGTCTTCCCCAAAAGGCTGAGGTCGCTAGCGTACGCTACATCAGATGGCTAGCGTACGCTACAATAGGCTTACGTACGTAAGGGTCTGGGCAAAACTGGGAAAACTCACTGTCCAACAACGCAGGGTTCGATAGCGTACGCTACGCCGGATAGTTTAGCGTACGCTACCATGGACTTTACGTATGTAACAGAAATCGTTAACGTACGTAATGGTTAGGACAGAGCAATCTGTCCAATCTGATGAAGGCCATAACATACGTTAGCGATGAGCCATAACGTACTTTATGAAGGTGCCGATAGCGCACGCAAGTAAGCATGCATAACGCACGTTATGCATGCAGTAGTTCAACACTGCTGAATGAAGTTAGCTACATCGGGCGGTCCAAAAACGAGACGCAACACAAGGACAAATTCCAGAAGTGTAAACACGAAATAATCATGACAACGAAGCTAAGCGCTGAAGGAAAATACAATTCCGACTACCGAGGAATTCAAGATACGACAAGGAAAGTAAAATTCCCTAAACTTATAGGAAATTACAAAATGGCCCAAATGTCCGAAAATCACGATACAACGTCGGATCAATAAACCAAAACTCACAACACGAACAACTCAACCATACGAACTCATGCAACTAATGAAATTACAAAATCGAACGGGTTCTACGAGAACCGAACGTCCATGCAACAATACATGACATAAGACAGAATAATATCAAAACACCTCCGAAACTCGTCCAAATGGGGAAACTCCAAGAATAAAATAGGTTCAAAATGTCGAAAAGGTTATAGGCGAGTTGCTAAAAATGAAAAATACACCAAAAATGAGAATACCGGGAAAAGAAAAATGTGGATATTACACCAAGGAATACAGATAACACTTAGCCAGTCTAGTGCTCCGTACCGTAACCCAACTAAGAAACGAATGATCAGATCACTCCAAAACCATTATATCATGAATTATGTATACGTATAAACCCTTGATATGTCCTGGTCAAGTATTAGGATCACGGTAAAGTCAAACCCTATTGTAACTTGACTCTATGCGTTTTTGTTACGGCAAACCGAGATCACCGAGCTCTCATGTATCAAATACAACTAGCTCTAATCACTTTAGCCAAAGACTTATGATCTCATTTACCATTAACCACACAGGACATTTACCTGCTCACTAACAGGAGAAATAATCGTATCTTGGTATTTAGCAGAAACTGCTACTTGCCCACTAAGTTGCATTTCGAGGTTGACCCACCAATTGGTGATTGGATCGAACTACTCTAATGACTAACTTAATGTCACAAGCACATCTCCTACTGAAACATCGGGTCAAAGGTCCACGTATACCTATCATAACCTTACGATTCAGTCATTGACAATCCCCTAGTGATATCCATGTGACCGAATTGAGGTGAATCATGTTCGAGTATACTAATTCCATTAGCATATGTATAACATGTGCTCCCAGAGTCCCACTAATCCTTAGTGAAGACAGACACTCCACATATCAAAGTACACGTTATACAAGTATTGTCTAAACTTACTACCCAGTTACGTTTTATCGACTTGCGAACTAATTAAGCCTTCGAGCCTAAACACTTCTAGTGCCTATCTCCTTATCTCCATAAGGAGTGCAATGTTTGCTCTCGAATGCAAGGTCTATTATTCTGTATATCAAATAACGATGCCAATGATATACATAATATAGTAATAATAAATGTCTTATTAAATAAATGTTCATAATTATAATACAATGTTCTCACTCTGTCATCCTCTGAGTGGCATTCGAGGGCATATTTCCTAACAAAATCAACCTAAATCATTATGATCTTCATTTGTATCAAGTGATATCGTTAAATGTCTTGAGTTATGCTCCAAATTTCCTCGTAACAAAATTTGTAGAATATTCTATAATATTTAATTTTCTTCAAGAGTATGTTCTTCAAGAGTGGCGTCTTCAGGACGCTGAATTTTGTCACTGATGTTTATTTTGATCTCCCTAGATATATGATATATTCCTCACAATTTAGGTGGGATAGCCTTAAACTCAAGTATACCACTTACATATATCTTTCAAGACATCAAATAATTTTCTTTTTTCGGTTGATAGATTCCCCCTATTTATTACGGTATCAATCTTTTTAACACACCCATTGGTGTTGTTGTAAAAGAGAATCGTACTCGATATACATTCGACCTAAAAATTTAAGTAGACAATTACGAAATCCTACATGTCTTCTCCATATGGTCTTGTCGAATTATTAAATGAGTATTAATTTTTAGTCTTCTCAAATTAAAAAGGGATATTGGCATTTTCGTACCCAAATTTTGGACTTTGTTGCACTTTCCTACCCCACATACAAAAAGTTGCATTTTCCTTCCCGACTAATATAAAAAAATGCAGTTTCATACCAAATGGCGGCCGGAAGCAAGACATTCTCCCGGATTCCAACTATACCCCACCCACGTGGAATTTTAAGGGCAAAATAGTAATTTTCAACATTTTTAAGCCCCATCTTTTTGCAGTTTACTATCTAAATAACTACCCATTTCTTCCCCAATTTTCATAAATTGCAAACCTCTAGACAAAACTGGTTCTTCCGAAAATTGAATTACTAGAATGGATGAATTGTGCCGTTGTGGATAGCCGGTCGTTCGCATGACATCATGGACCGATTTAAACCCAGGAAGGAAGTACATTGCTTGTGAGAAGTTTCGGGTAAGTGACATTTTGGTGTCTCTCAAATATTAAATTTTGAAAAAGAAAATGTTAATGCTAGGGTGTTTTTCCATTGATATCGTTATTGTTCTTTGCTTACTGTTAGAGCGAAACTGGGAGTTTATGCTTAATAGGAGATTTGAAAATTTTAATTTGAATGAGAATTTTTTATTTTTTTATGGATAAGTGAGAATTGTTTGTTAAAGCTGCATTTTTTTGCTTATCTTATAGGAAATTGGAGGCTGCAATTTCTTCATATGGTTGGATCCAGGGAAAATTGCTTTTTTCGTCCTTAAGTTTGGGTGAGTGTGCTCATTTGGTGCAACATTTATGTACGGTAACACCCTTAATCCTTAAGTTTTATCGTAGTGGCACATTTGGTCCTTTTGGTGAAAATAAAGGACCACGAAGCTGATTTGAGCTGATTTCAATCCTAATCAGCAAAAATCAGCCTATGTGGCCAATTTTCCCGCCTGTTTTCCACCTCTTTTGCCAAGTCACTGTCTAGTCAGCCTAAATAAATATTTTATGCCCAAGTGTCTGTAATTGAAAAAAAATCGATCCCATAAAAACTCTAATTTCCTCTCTCCCTCCCGCCCGTCACTTTCAATAACGGAATCTGGCGGTCATGATTAAGGAACGAGATGAGAAGTTGAACAGGTTTCCCGCTCCTTTGTTGGGTAAGTTAGTAAAAGAACGCCATATGAGTGTTGATTCCTTTTGTCTGCTGCTTTCTATTTAAATATTATTGCCTGATATTTTTTTGGTTGTGTTTGTTTTGTGGTGAAATCAGATGGTGTAATAGATTTAGATGAAGTTGAATTTACTTGGGAGAGTGAGAACTCAAGTGAGGATGTTGAATATAGTGTCCAGGAAGAGTGTGACATAGAAGTGGATGATTTTATGTTCAAAAAATATGTTGATATTGATGTTGAGACTAAAGAATCAGTTAGTGATGCTGGTATAGACCCTTTAGAGACTGCACAAATACCACAGAGTAGTGGGGGGAAGGGAAAGAATAAGTCAGTTGGTGGTACTGGGAAAAGTAAACAGGGTTCTGGTGGGAATGGATGTAGCAAAGATGGTTCTGGTGGTGCTTGTACAAGTAGGCCAAGTAGTGGGATTGGGAGTGGAGTGAACACTGAAACTAGCTATCAGAGTGCTCCTATAGTTGGGGGAAGTGATGATGATTTTGATAGTGCACTAGAGTCTGATGCTGATGATAACTCTAGCCCCCAAATAGACCAAAGAGACTATCCTTGAGAATTGAAGATATATATAATCCTAAATTTGCACTAGGTCAAACTTTTGCATCAAAGAAAGACTTTGGGAATGCTGTTCACTCACATGCTGTAGCAACCATGAGAAACCTTGGGTTAGTGAAAAATGACAAGATCAGAATGTATGTTAGATGTAGAGGTGAAGGTAATAGACATCCTTGTGAATGGAGATTGCATGTACATAAGCTTGCTGATCACTTAACCTTTCAGGTTACTAGATACATTCATACACATACTTGTCAAGAGCAGTATGATGTTAAGAACCTTACCTCTACATGGTTGGGTCCAAAAATTGTTAATAAGATTAGAAATGATCCTGAAAGAAACATTGAGGGTCTCAGGCTAGATGTTGAGGAAGAGATTAAGGTTGATGTGAGTTGGCACCAGGCAAGAAGAGCAAAGAAGAAAGTTCTTATGATTATTGAAGGAGATCCAGCTGAACAATACAACAATCTTTAGGATTATGCAGAGGAGCTTAGAAGGAGCAATCCTGGTTCAACTGTGCTGGTAGATTCTCATCCAAATAGAGAGTTCAAATATTTGTATGTTTGTTTCAATGCCTTGAATCAAGGTTTTATAAGGGGATGCAGGCCCACAATAGGTGTAGATGGGGCACATTTGAAGTGTCCACACAAGGGTGTGCTACTAACAGCAGTTACAATTGATCCAAACAAAAAGGGACTTCTAATTGCTTCGGCTGTGGTTGAAAGTGAGATAGCTGACACATGGAAATGGTTTTTTAATGTGTTGAAAGAATATATGGATCTAGTTCCTTGTACAGATTACACAATTGTGAGTGACAAACAGAAAGGGCTAATCAAATCATTTGATCTCAAGCTGGATGGTGCAACTCATAGATTCTGTATTAGGCACATGTAGAAAAATTCTTATGTGGCAGGATTCAGGGGAGATTTATACAGAGATGCTATATTCAAAGCATCAAACTGCACAACTGAGGGGATTTTAAGAAGGCCATAAATAGGATTAAAGAGGTGGATCCAAAGCTACTGGAATGGCTGAGTGACAAAGATCCCAGATTTTGGAGTAAATCATACTTCAATGCTTTACCAAAATGTGATATGACTCTTAATAATTTGTGTGGGTCATTTAATTCAGTGATCAGTAGAGCAAGAGAAAAGCCTATTCTCACAATGCTTGAATGGATGAGAGAATATATGATGATGAGGCTTCAAAAAAATAGAGCCAATGCATTAGAGAAATGGTAGAACTGCAAGTTTTGTCCTGAAGCTGAGAAGATCCTTTATAAGAATATTCGGGATATTAGCCATATACTTCAAGAACAGCTGATGATTTTCATTATTCAGTGACTGGCAAGAGGGGTGGGAAGTACAATGTTGACTTGGAGGAGATGAAATGTGCATGTAGAAAGTGGGAATTGATAGGCATACCTTGTGTACATGTGCAATTGTAAGGAAGAAGGAAGATCCTTACAAATATATGAGTGAGTGGTACACTGTTGAGGCTTACAATAAGGTGTACAAGGAAGCCATTCATGGTATAAATGGCTCAGAGTTATGGAGTGAAACATTTACATTCCTCCATTGCCTACTGATTTTGGAAAGCCTGTTGGAAGTCCTGAGACCGCAAGAAAAAGAGAGAATAATGAAAAAGCAACAAAACTGAAGAAAGGGAAAGGCAGACCAGCACAAAAGATGGCTCAGCATGTAAACAAGTGTCATTGCAATCATTGTGGGATTATTGGACATAATCAAAGGACCTGCCCAAAAAAGAAGAGTACCCAATCAGTTCAACCAATAGATGCCATAAATGAGGACGCACAAGAGCCCTTGAGTCAAATCTCAGTGGAACAAATTGCAGTTGAAGCAAATGATGAACCTGGCATGGAACTTTCACAATGAAAAACTGAAGGTATTATTACAGTTTTTACTAGAGTTATTTGAATATTTTATTTAAGTACAATATTAACAGTTAAAAAATTGACAGGTGATGAAGCTGAATGATGGTGGAAAAAGAATTATGGTGAAGAACCAATCCAATAATATTTGTAACCAATATTATTTTTCATATAATGTTCAAATTTCAGATCTAACAAGTACTTTATTTTTTGACTTAAAAATATGTAGGATTCTCCAAATTATGCTGCAGCATCTTCTTCTGTAGTTCCACCACCACAAAGCCCAATCAATGTAATATATCCTTTTCTGACTTTTTTAGTATTATGATTTTGGAAGTTCCATTGGTTTTAATTCTAGATTAATGATACTGTAGGTGCTAAATCTCAATGCACCAAAAAAGCTAGTTCCAGGTCCTTCTATATACAAACAACTCAATCCAGACAACCAGGCTTCATCAAGGGATAATGTGGTGTTCTTGAGAGGTGTAAAGAGATATGTGAACATGTCAAACATATCTGCGGCAATGCAACAAGTTAAGGCTCAAAAGAGTGACAAGAGAAAGAAGAATGCATGATAACTCTTGCATGTTCTTATTGGGAAGTTTTTTGGATGCACTTTTGTCATGAAGTTGTAATTTGAACATATTAGTTGATGGTAATATTGTGTCATTGTGGTGATGAAGTTTTAGATGTTATTTTGCTTGTGTATATGGATTCTCTATTTAAATGCTATTTTGTTGCCAATAATTGGCTTATATTGTTGGCAATTAGATGTTACTTTGATACCAATGGTTGCCTTAATTACCAAACTCTATTTTGTCCTGTTTGGAGATATAATTTTTTTTACCAAAGTCGATGCCAATGATTGTTTGGTGCTACATTTTTGGCCTTTTTTTCGAACCCTTATTTATGGATGCCTTTTCATTGTCAAGTTTGGGTGCCTTTTTTGGGAACATAGTTACTGGGTACAAACACCTGGCTTGAAACATAAATTGTCTTTTCAAATATTACATATTACAAACAATACAACTAATCTTGGCTCCAAAAGTTACAAAAGATGCACTAAAGTTAGAAAATATATTTTGTGCCTACTACAATACAAAAGATGCACAAAAGTGTGCCCAATGAAGTCCCTCCCCCCCACCAGAAAAGTGTGCCTATTACAAACATATTTTGTGTCCAGTTGAACTGCTCTTCATTCAGACCAGCCAGAGATACACCAACAAAATGCAACACACAATAACAATCCATCTAACCTTCTTCTTTTCCTGTTTCAAATGCACAATGTCCATCTTCAGTTTCATAATTTCTTCCTCCTTTGTAGATAGTTTTCGAAGCAACCCTGGAATTATCTTCTTGGACCTACTGCACATTGGAGGATTTTCCCATGTCCAAAATGAGCAACAATTTGGATTTCCCTGACATGTATTTAAGATCCAAAATGAGTTTGTAAGGGAAGAACAAAAGAGACCTCCGGCTGGGAAGTGGGAAAAAATGAGCGAAAATTCAGTTCTCAAGTTTAATATACATACCGTATATGGGTAGTGAAGAAACCTCCGGCCGGGATTGTTATCAATCCAAGAGGTGGTTCTCCGTGCCGGAATACCACAATAGCAGTAGCTTCCCACCGGAGCTGATTCGGACATGACAACCGAATTCTGCTATTGAAAGTGACGGGCGGGAGAGAGGGAGGAAATTAGAGTGTTTATTGGATCGATTTTTTTTCCTTTCACTTACAGACACTTGGGCATAAAACATTTATTTAGGCTCACTAGACAGTGACTTGGCAAAAGAGGTGGAAGACAGGCGGGAAAATTGGCCACATAGGCTGACTTTTGCTGATTAGGATTAAAATCAACTGAAATCAACCTCGTGGTCCTTTATTTTTACCAAAAGGACCAAATGTACCACTATGATAAAACTTAAGGACTAAGGGTGCTACCGTACAGAAACTTTGCACCAAACGAGCACACCCACCCAAACTTAAGGACGAAAAAGCAATTTTCCGACTGGATCCACCATGTGAAAAGTGCTAAAGGGTTATTCCTGGCCTTTTAAGGCGGCTTGAGGCAAATGAACAAGATATGAGAAATGTTACTGCTTTGTTGGAAAAGAAAGAAAAAAACAGAAATGAAACTATTGCATTTAACTACAAGTTAATTAACAAATTAACTACACAATTAAAAGTTAATTACCATCCACCACTTATTAAAGTATTTAACTACATCAAATCCTAGGTAGTAAAAAAGGGTTAACTTGCACTCGCCATAATCCGGAGTCAAGCAACCAACAGGAACATCTCCATCTTCAACTCGAAGTTTCCAACTCATCTTCTTGCTGCATTTACCAGAGCATACGTAATTTCTCTCGTTCTCAGTAAACCCTAGTTCTAAAATTAATTTCTGAAGATGAAGGTTAGTTTTTTTTTTGTTTTGTGTTTTTCAACGCATGTGAGGAGCCTGTGGGAGCAAAAAGTCAGAAATTTGTGCTGAGAATTACTATTTTGTCCTTAATATTCAAATAACTCTAGTAAAAACTATAATAATACCTTCAATTTTTTCACTGGCTATGAAAGTCCCATGTCACATCGCCCAGCAGAATTTTAAGTACAATATTAACAGTTAAAAAATTGACAGGTGAGGAAGCTGATGTAACACCCCCAAATCCCATTGGGTCATTATAGTGTCGTGGACCCCACAACAGGAGATCCACCAGGCGATCACGGCCAAAAGTACAACAAACTGACCAAAAGGGGAATCTCAGTCCCTACTATGACATCCGACATAATATTCCGATATGGAATTTCAACGACAAAAGTGTAATACCCGTAATTTTGATCCCCGAAAATTTTCTACTTTTGGCGGAAGTCTATTTTGACGACTTGCTTGGGACCGTTTCGTCATCCTGAGAAATGATTAATTCTACACTTTTTGTCATCCGAGTTCGTTTCGGTATCGTTTTGTTGAGTTCCGTGTCCTTAATCGACTTTTTCACGTATGAGTTCGACTTTGTTAAATCACCATAAATTCTTGGAAGCTCCAAAAATTCTAAATCTTTGCAATATTATAGAGCATCGAGTTAGCTTTCCAATGGTTCAAACGGTGAGTCAATCGGAGTCCGGACGAGAGAGTTATGGTCGTTTTAGCTCACCCGCTCGTTATTGGCGATCATGCCGGCCGAACCGGCCGTCGTCCGACACGGCCCGTGCCGAACCCTTCCGGATAAGCGAATCGTCAAAGCACGCCCGACCGTGTCGCCCGTGCACGGCCGAGTCATGCCGAAGTCATTGTCGGACGGGTCATCGGAAGGCCCTCGCCGCCGCGGCCGTGTCAAGCGTGGACACGGCCGAGTCCTGTCGCCGGCGGTATGCGACACGACCGTGCCGATCGGCACGGGCCGTGTCCGGCAGACGATCAACCCCTATAAAAGGCCCCGAGACGTTTTTCTTGCCATTTTTCACCTTCTTCTTCTCCTCTTCCGCAGCTGGGCGTGTTCTAAGCTTGAAGCCATGTTGTTTAGCAACATATCCATGGAGTTCCTTGGGTTATATCATCAATCATTCGTCCGATAACATCCTTTGATCGAGCGAATCAGGTCAGATTTTCTAGAAATCTAATTTTGGGGATTTTGGGTATTTTGTTCGATTTCGTCCGTTTAATCCGATTTAACTTAGGATTTTGAAGGATTGATGATTATTTAGATGTATTGTATCATTTCCCTTGTTATCCCATGGTTGGATCGTATCGATTCGTTGTTTTGGTCGAGTTCTTGACCGACGCCTTGAAGGTGTCCGGTAAAATGTCATAGAGGGGTTTTCGGGCGTTCTACGATTATTCTTCCTCGTTTGATCGATGATTTATTGAATTTATGTTGTTAGGGTCGAATTCTTGTGAAGAACTCGAGTCGAAACCCTTCCGTTCGTTGTCTTCTTCGTGGTTCAAGCTTCCCGGTCGAACCGTGTTCTTCGGGATATTCGGTAACGTTTATTAAGGCAAGTATATATTTATGAATGTGCGTTCTCGACTTTGAAAGTATGAAATATTAATGGCATGCTTATTTATATCCACTCCGGGACGGACCGACGAGTCCTCTGAGGGTTTCGTAGCCTCTGGTGCGATTCCATGGATAATATGAATTAACCACTCCGGGACGGACCGACGGGTCCTCACGAGGTTCCGTAGCCTGCAGTGCGGTTCCACGGTATTCATATATGTATTGTTGCGATGCTATGAGATTTAGTTATTCCGAAATACTAGTCTTAAATTGATGAATTGACGGATATTGATGAATTGACGGATTACATTTACTTTATTGTCGAGAAGTATTATGTTTCATATTGTTATACTTGCACTAGCTATTCGACGGCTAACCCCTTTATGGGGGAAATACGTTTCATGTATTTCAGGTTCCAGGAGAGCGGACAGACGGGTACCGGGTCGGCATGAAGATGATGGGCAAGTGTGATACTGTGTCTTGTCTCCGGTTATTTTCTTGGATTCCTCCATTCAGTGTTGTTGTACTGGAATGGATTTTTTTTAAATACTCGAGTATTGTATTTCAGTTTCCTTGATGTTCCGGCCTGTGTTGCCGAGGTATTGATTTGTGAAGTGATGTATATGTTTTCGTTGGTTATGGTTTTGAATACCATTTGTATCGTCTTCTTTTCTTTTGTATGTAGACCTTATCGGTCAAGTTTATAGTTCCGCGTATGTTTAGCCTTGTGGGTCCCACGGCGGGGCTCACGGCGCTGTAATATACCCTGAATAACTTGGGGGTGTTACAAAAAGTGGGCCTACAGAGCCAAAATAAAAATACAACAACATCTACGAGTCTTGCTCGGATAATACAAAATGATGATGACTGAACAAAACTGGAGTACTCCAAACTGTCAGACTGACATGAACACCAAAACATCTCGGACTAGTATCGCTCGAATGCCTCGTCGCCATCGTCATGCCCCTGTGTCTCAACTCTCTCCTCGCAAGTGTAATACCCGTAATTGTTGTTCCCCGGAAATTTTCTATTTTTGGCGGAAGTCTATTTTGACGACTTTCTTGGGACCGTTTTGTCATCCTGAGAATGATTAATTCTACACTTTTTGTCATCCGAGTTCGTTTCGGTATCGTTCTGTTGAATTCCGTGTTCTTTAGCGACTTTTCCACGTATGAGTTCGACTTTGTTAAATCACCATAAATTCTTGGAAGCTCCAAAAATTCTAAATCTTTGCAATATTATAGAGCATCGAGTTAGATTTCCAATGGTTGAAACGGTGTGTCAATCGGAGTCCGGACGAGAGAGTTATGGTCGTTTTAGCTCACCCGCTCGTTATTGGCCGATCACTGCCGGCCGAACCCGGCCGTGTCGTCCGACACGGCCCGTGCCGTACTCGTCCGGAAATGCCGGAGTCTCTGCCTCAGGACCCGACCGTGTCGTCCGACACGGCCCGTTCCGAACCCTTCCGGATAAGCCAGAATCGCCGAAAGACGCCCGACCGTGTCGCCCGGCACGGCCGAGTCATGCCGAGTCGCCGCTTGACGGGTCATCGTCGGAAGGCCCTCGCGCCGCGACCGTGTCAAGAAGGACACGTCCGAGTCCTGTCGGCCAGGTATGCGACACGGCCGTGCCGATCGGCACGGGCCGTGTCGGCAGAGACGATCGGCCCCTATAAAAGTCCCCGCAGACGTTTTTCTTGCCATTTTCACCTTCTTCTTCTCCTCTTAGCGGTTGGCGTGTTCTAAGCTTGAAGCCATGTTGTTTAACAACATATCCATGGAGTCTTGGAGCTCATATCATCAATCATCCATCCTATAACATCCTTTGATCGAGCGAATCAGTCGATTTTCCGTAAATCTAATTTTGGGGATTTTGGGTATTTTGTTCGATTTCGTCCGTTTAATCCGATTTAACTTAGGATTGTGAGGGATTGATGATTATTTAGATGTATTGTATCATTTCCCTTGTTATCCCATGGTTGGATCGTATCGATTCGTTGTTTTGGTCGAGTTCTTGACCGACGCCTTGAAGGTGTCCGGTAAAATGTCATAGAGGGGTTTTCGGGCGTTCTACGATTATTCTTCCTCGTATGATCGATGATTTATTGAATTTATGTTGTTAGGGTCGAATTCTTGTGAAGAACTCGAGTCGAAACCCTTCCGTTCGTTGTCTTCTTCGTGGTTCAAGCTTCCCGGTCGAACTGTGTTCTTCGGGATCTTCGGTAACGTTTATTAAGGCAAGTATACATTTATGATTGTACGTTCTCGACTTTGAAAGTATGAAATATTGATGGTATGATTATTTCTAGCCACTCCGGGACGGGCCTATGGTCCTCTGAGGGTTTCGTAGCCTCTGGTGCGATTCCATGGTTGATATGAACGAACCGTTTCTACGGCATTCATATGAAATAATGTTGGCATGTAATGAACGAACCGTTTTGACGGCATTCCTACATGTAACGGCGTATGATATGAACGAACCGTTTCTACGGCATTCACGTACGTCTTGAGATTTTAGTTATTCCGGAATACTAGTCTTACATTGATGAATTGACGGATATTGATGAATTGACGGATTACATTTACTTTATTGTCGAGGAGTATTATGTTTCATATTGTTATACTTGCACTAGCTATTCGACGGCTAACCCCTTTATGGGGGAAATACGTTTCATGTATTTCAGGTTCCAGGAGAGCGGACGGGCAGGTATCAGATCGGCATAAAGATGGTGGGGAAGTGTGATCGTGTCTTGTCTCCGGTTATTTTCGATTCCTCCATTCGGTGTTGTTGTCTTGGAATGGATGTTTAAATACTCGAGTATTGTATTTCAGTTTCCTTGATGTTCCTGACTGTGTTGCCGAGGTATTGATTTGTGAAGTGATGTATATGTTTTCGTTGGTTATGGTTTTGAATATCAGTTGTATCGTCTTCCTTTCTTTTGTATGTAGACCTTATCGGTCAAGTTTATAGTTCCGCGTATGTTTAGCCTTGTGGGTCCCACGGCGGGGCTCACGGCGCTGTAATATACCCTGAATAACTTGGGGGTGTTACAGAATATGGTATCAGAGCTTAGGTTTATGGATACCTAGGCTGTCGGTCTTTTGGGTCGATTGAGTCGGCATTTGCCCACAGTATCACTACTCTGCCATCATCACCGTGCGACCGGTACTTGTAAGTCCTCTCACTCTTCTCGTATTTTTTCTTAATCGTTTCGTTTATAGCTTGATATTCTTGGGAATTGGTCACTTCGAGAATGTGCGATTCGGATTATACTTACGCACGTGTGTGCCCTTCAGAATGTTGGATGAAAGTAGGAAGAATCGTGGTTGTGATCACGGACGTGAACCCTTCCTTGAGATTTTGTTAAATTGCTAATTGCGATATTGGTGTGTAACGGTATTATGTTGAGACTTTGTTTAGGAGTCGCATGCTAGTATCACGGGAGATCTTCGTCTTCACAGACCTGTAAGTATGTTGTTCGGATTATTCGAAAATTCTTGGTTATCTTGGTGATTTTGTATTTTCCGTTGAAATGTTTGTGCGAGTGATTGCAAGTTTCGAGGACGAAACTTATTTTTAAGGGGGGTAGAGTGTAATACCCCGATTTTTCGGATATATTTTTTTTTCGTTTATATATTGGATATCGTGGATGGTTAATTATGCTCGAGGACGTTGTGAACGTTTGAAAATGTTATTGAATTGAGTATATGTATTGATTTTGCCGTATGCTCGTATTTGGTATGTCATGACTTTGGACAGGAATTGTTGAAATTGGCTAAGTATGGAATTATTACGTACGTTAATAAGGTGAGATTATGTACGTAAGATTGGCATGGTTACGTAAGTCAAGGCTAAGGTATTACGTACGTAACGAAGGCATCGGACAAAACCGAGTCCTGTGAGGCAGGTGGGATCCTGTTTCGGCAACTTTCGGCGGAGGATGTTGACAGGTGAGTCAACGTACGTGTTACGTACGTTATACAGGACGTGTTACGTACGTAACACAACCATTGTACTGTAGCAAGTCAACTGGTATATTACGTACGTTATATGGTATGGGTTACGTACGTAATGGACTGCACGGAATGAGACAGTGAGATGGTTACGTACGTTATGGATTTTGGATTACGCACGTTAAAGTTGTTACGTATGTTAAGAAAGGACACCTACGTACGTAATGAGAGTGCAATTTATATATTGAAGTGTTGCCTTTCATTTCTCTCACGATCCTTTGAGATGTTTCTCTCCAAAACTCGTCCCTCTTCACTTTTAAGAGTGTTCTAAACACTTTTAACATGATTGTGAGCTTGGAATCATGGAATTAGAGCTTGGTTATGGAACTACTGTTGATTCTGGAAGTGATTTCTTGTGTTATCCATATTCTATGAGGTTTATGTTGAAGGAAGATAATGATATGCTTTGAATATGTTGATTATGATTATGGAATCATAGAGATCTTGATGTTCTTGAGGCCATATGATGACTATGATGATTTAATGATTCTTGGAATGGAGTTCAAATTATTCTTTCTTCGTGGTTCGTCCATGCAAGGTAATCCTCGTATCCCTTTTATAGTGGCTCATTTTTTTTCTTTTTGGGTTACTACTTGGGAGGGAGTACATTGGGAATCGTGTATTTTGATGTTCGTCTTATTTCAATGAAAATGCATAAATTGGACTGTACTTTTATCCGCTGCGTGAGTATTTTTGAAATGGATTTTTGGTATTTTGCCAATTGAAATTTTATTTTGTAAAACCGATTCCCTAAACTGAGTTTTTGGCATTTTAACCTTGATCGTTTTGACGGTATTTGGAAAATGATTTTTTTAGTATTTGAAAAATATTACCGTCATCGGTCTTTTTAGCATTTTTGGAATGACGTGGAAATTGTGCTTAGCCTGGTAAATCCTTGTGAGAAGGGTTTACGGCGTGTAATATTCCCAGGAGGATCTGGGGTGTTACAATTATGGTATCATGTGATAATGTTATACGAGATTTGTTGGAATTGTAATAAGAGATTTCGGATGTTGATATGATCATTGAGATCTTCTTCATATGGTGATAAGGGTTTTGTTGCGATTCTTGAGATTGTATGAATGACATGATGAAGAAAATGGTAACTGTAATATCCGGAATTTCTACTGCTGTTGTTTGATATTATTTTATCCGAGTTATATTGTACAGCGTGGAATCTGTACAGTATGGATAAAATAAATAAATAAAGGACTGAGATGTCAGTATCGGTATAATTGTCGTATCAGTTGTGATTTGCATTTGAGGATATTGTGTATCAGGTTATCGTACTTTCGATATAGAGTATATCGTATAAGGATGTTATCGGATTCAGTATATGTATTCGGTAAGTGTATATGTGTCTTCGGTATGTCGAGACAAAGCGTAATAATTGAAATTGGCTAAGTATAGAATACTTAGCGTACGCTAATGTCGAAGACTTACGACGCTAAATCACAAGAGTTACGTACGTTATGGCCGAGACATTACGTACGTAACAAGAGGAATCGGACGGTTGGGGCTTGTCGGCGGCTTTCGGCGCAGATGTGGACAGTGAGTCAACGGATGGAGTTACGTGCGTTATACAGGTTGTATTACGTACGTAATACGAGTATATCTTGTAGCAAGTCAACGTCGTATTACGTGCGCAACGGAATAAGTGTTACGTGCGTTACGGGCGGTGGCCGAGTCGTGGCCGAGAGGACTGCGGTGGCCGATCATGGTCGGCGATGACTCGCATGGGTGGCCGATCACGATCGCGGTGACTACGGGCGTAGAATCGGCCGAATACGTACGTGGCATGCCGATTACGCACGTAAGGCCGCCGAGCGAAATGGATGAAGGTTAGGCGCGTCCGGCTACGTGCGTAAGGACCCGCCGATTACGTACGTAATCGCCGGCAGTCTCGGCTTTATAAAAGGCCTGGACCGAGTCACCCTTGTCATTTTTCATTTTTCTTCGTTCCTCTCGCGATTTCTTCAGCAAAGTTGATGGATTTGAGTAATAACATCATGTAGCAACATGTTTTGGAAGTTGGAATCATGGATTAACATCATCTTCCATCCGGATCGAAAGTAAGAACACCTAAACACTTGGTTTTGGATAGTTTTGGAGTTTCTTGATGATTTGGCCGAATGGATTCGTTTTAACTCAGATTATTGATGGAACCTTGTTGTATTCTTGAGATTATACATTATCCTTGAAGTTTTGTGGAACAAATTCGAGTATTTCTTCGTTAAAATGATTGATTTGGATTATGCCTTCAAAGTGTTCGATGAAATGCCTCAATGAGTAGAACTTGGGAAATTCTACATGTTTTCGTATGAATGGTGATGGAATTGATAGTGTTGTGATTATTCTTGGTTATTATGGGAATTTTGTTAAGGGAAGATAATGAATTGATGATCAAATACCTTGATTATGTCGTTATGATTATGGAATCGTAGTAATCTCGATGTTCTTGATAGTTTGTTGTAATCCATGATGTTATGAGAAGTGTATATGTTGAAGAACATGATTACATACACCTTGAATTGTGAATAAGGATTGTTTAGATGTTAGAACACATCGGATTATGCCGTTTGGGGACTTTGAATGTGATTTCGGAATAAGTTGTGGAACTCTTGGAATATGATTATCTATAATTAATTGGATTGTCCGGATTGATGATGATAATCGGTAATTGGTTTTATTACGAATATACAAGGAGGAAACTTGTAAGTATTTAAGATTGAATGTGGAATCATAGTGTTGTCTTGAATTCGTGTTTGATTGGTTTGAGTTGTATTGTTTGGTTATGTGTATGATCGAGGTATTGTTGAGCCGTTGAGTTTGATTGGTTGGCTATGTCGGTTATTGATTGTTATCGGATTGTATGTTAATCGATTATTTCAATAGGTTGAGATTATTGATCGGTGAGTATAATCGTATGTTGCGGTCATGTTCGAATATGTTCGTGAATTGCTTTGGTCGGGACCGAGTAGCCCGTAGATGAAGGCATTGTGACTGGTAGCGGCTTCATCATCATCGTATCGGTATCGAGGCAAGTTATTACTTTCTCAGTTATAATATTTAATGAATGGTTTCAGTTTCATTCGTTTATAATTCGTATAGCAATGTTTATAAATCGTAATCACAGGAGATTTGAAATTATAGGTTGTATTCGAGTTTTGGGAATTTAAATCATAATGTATATGATTTATAATTGTCGTTGGTATACTTGTTATCGAGGATACATCATGGTATTGACAAAGCGTGAATTATCTACCGTCCGTGATGTTTTGGATCGGTGAATATTCAGAATAATGGTTGGTGATGGTTTAGATATCGAGATTGCTCTCGAAGGACTCGGAGCAAGTATTTTAATCATTTCTGTCATTTGTGTCGATCATGTCGTGATACATTCGTGTATCGTTGTTGTCATGCATTTGTGCATTGTTGTTGTCGTGTATTGTGCACTGTTGTTCTGTGCAGTTGTGCATTGTTGTCATATGTCCACCATGCGTTGGTCCGACGAGATCATCATGGGAATCTATAGCTGTGTGTACTTGGATCGCCGATGTAATGCCACCATGTGTTGGTCCGACGGGATCATCATGGGAATCTATAGCCGTGTCATTTGGATCGTTGGATTACCATATGTATTGTTGTTGTGCATATGTATATTATAGGTTTGCCATAAGTATACATTGTCGTTATTGTTGTGATCATATTGACGTTGTCATATGAGTATGCATTTGTAGGTCTTGTGTTAGGACCATGTCCGTATGTTGTGTTGATCTGATCTCGGATTAGACTGACGTGATGGTAATGGTATTTCGTATCTCGAGGTATGTTCTATATTTCTTTTGGTATTTGTCCTTGATGGACAATCGATTATCGTATTGGGATTTGATGATGTTATTTGAGGGATCGTATTGGTCAGAACTGGTATATTTCCATATCGGGAGTTGGTTATGACAGATTAAGAATCTTGAGTATTGTTTGAGGTACAATACAGATATTATGTTCGAGTTTATTGGTTAATCGAGTACAGGATGTGAAATGTGATAATGGTTATTCTGATGGGAATTGGTTGAGTAAGCAAAGTTATGGCGGTAAGATTACGTTGGTCGTATTCTTATGTTGTATTCTCATTGGTATGTAATTATTAATGTGATGTGACGGTTATCATTGTTGGATATTATGGCTGACCCCGTCGTGGGATTTCTTTTTAGGTTCTTGGAGTATCGAGCTTGTAGCGGTCGTGAAGAGATGAGCTTCCTGAGGATACCGGCTAGGACATGTATTTGTGTATTGAGTTTCGATCGATGTTGTATTCATTGCTAGAGTATTTTAAGTTGTTTGTCTTTTCCGCTGCGTGAGTATTTTTAAATGACCTTTCGTTTCTGGTAATTTGAGTTACTTTGGAAATCATTTTCTAAAATGTTGAGTTCAGGCGTTTCAGGCCTTGCCCTTTTCAAAACGAGATTTCACGACGGTTTGATAAACGAGTTTTATAAATCTTCGAATGTTTTTAATAGATAATACCGTAGTTAGCCTCTTGGGCGTTTGTAAATGTTTTCGAAAATATCCTTCAGCCTTGTGGGTTCCATCTCGGGGCCACGGCTGTAATATTCCGGTCGGATGCGGGGTGTTACAGAATATGGTATCGGAGCTTAGGTTGAGAAAACCTAGGCATTTGGGTCGAGTTGGGTCGTGTTTTTGTTGCGTCATTCGAGTTGTCGATTGAAAAATATTAGAGCCGTGAGTCTTTGTTGTTCACTCAGGCTTGTGCGTCATCGATTGCCAAGATCGCATCGGGCTTGTTATAACTTTTCAAAATGGTGTTAACGAGATTCTCCGGAATGAGATGTATTGTGTTCTTGAGTCGAATCGATTTGGCAAACGTGTGTTTTGATAATATACGTGTCGAGTTTTTCCTTGAGTCGAGACATGTGCCAGATCGCGGGGAATCGTCGGCTTCACGATCCGTAAGTATTTGGATTTTTGAATTGCATTGAGATTTATTGCCGTTCTAAGTTGATATGGTTTGAGATTCAGAAAGATATTATGCTTCACAGTATGAGATGACAGATTTGGGACAGGATTGATGATCTTGAGAAACTATGATTTTGGAAATCAGTATGTTGAGTAGATTTTGGAACGGAATTGTGCATTTGGGAGAAGGTTGTGGATGGTTGAGAAAAACATGTAGTCATGATAGATCATTTTGTGATACATGAAACTGCTTTTGAGCATTTGAAAATGATACTTTTCAAAAATGAATGTCTTACTGATGTTTTATGGAAAATGATTTTGGGCCGAGACCCAATCGATTTTGAAATGGTTTTATAATTCAGGACTTGGGGTCCGAAATGAGTTTTCTACTTTTTAAACTTCTTGTAATGTGGAATGAGATACGGACTGAGACCCTAATGTTTCAAAAGACTTTCCTGTTTTCTAAAACTCCCGAGATTTGTAAAACACGTTATCAATTGTTTATCTACTTTATCACTACCTTTCGGGGTTTTGATTTATTGGTTCAAATGGAAATTCTCGGGAAGTCTTTCGCCGTGTTTGATTTGTTGAATTGTTTCAACGTTTTGTCATATCATATTTGAGGTGATCCAGGATGGATTAAGGATTTACGTTGCGAGTAGTATGTGGAGAGGAGTTTTATCAGAGTCTATATATTTGAGATTTTGGAACTCTATCGTGTGGTTTTCAGATGGAATATCAGTGAATTTGGTGACGAGATGAATTGGTATACAGGAGTATGGATATGGTCAAGCATTTGCATAAATCCCATTTTATTTAATCGTGTGTATTTGAAAAGAATTTTTATCGAGAACTTGACACGAGCGAGCCGGTTGGTTCGAAAATTGATTTTGTGGTCTTACGAGAATTTATGTTTTGAGTTTTCAAAATTTTGAAAGAATTTTCGAAAATTTGTCTTTTGACAAGACTATATGATTTCAAACTAGTTTTGAAAATGTGATTGATAACCATACGCATTTAGTGTATATTCCATATCATGGTGAAGTTGTGAGTGTGACTCACGAAATGGTTATGACATTCCTATGGTGCGATGAAAAGGGATCCGAACTTTGGTATGGTCGTTTGGTTATGCAAGGATGATCAATTGATTTATCGGATAAAGGAAATATGTCGTGTGTTGTAGAATCATGCATATAATATAATTTTGGAACTTTGGATTTTGTGAAACTGGGGCATATGTGCTATGTGATTCCATTGGTATGGTAATATTGTGACTTTACCATAATGATTTTGAATGATTTCTTTTGTAGATTTGGGGATGGTGACCCCATGTTGGTTGTTTTAGATGTCGAGCGGTCGTTTCCACTTCAGGTATGATTGGTTATTTTCGTCGACTTGATTGGTTGTTCGTATGCCGAGGAGTATACTCACCAGTCGAGTATGTTTATTGAGATCCACGGTATGTGATTGGTGTGTCGTTTTGAGAACTTTATTCGTCCGTATATATGTCTCTATGGTTCTGTGTATCGTGTTGGAATTTACCGTGTGAGGGTATTCCTGATTATTATCGTTCCTTCGTTGGTAATATTAGAGTTTATCATGTTTATGATATACTCGATTGTGCTTTAACCATTGGATTGGTCGTATTGGAATTTATCATGTCGATGGTATTCTCAGTTAATTTGTTGGTTGATCATTGTTGATGATCGTATAAGTGTTCGGATTTTGTGTCGATGTTTCGAGATTGGTTGCCATTGTTTTGAGCAGTTGTTTCACAGATATATCGGATATTATTCGTCTTATCGAGTGGAACTTGATCATGCGATCAGGCAAACAGGATTTGTCACGAATAGATTATTTCATCTGACGATGATAAAATTTTGTTGAGACTCAAGGAATTGTGATTGTAAGCGTATTGGGACTGTACAGTGAGATCGCTTGCTAGTATCTCAGGAGATCGTCGACCTGCGTATTTGTAAGTGTACTCTTTTGATTATTCAGTAATGATAATGATTGATCGTTGTCGTGATGGTTTTGGGATATTTTAGTTGAACGGTTTGTTTCTTTTATGACGGATTTCAAGTTTCAAGGACGAAACTTATTTTAAGTGGTGTAGTATGTAATATCCGGAATTTCTACTGCTGTTGTTTGATATTATTTTATCCGAGTTATATTGTACAGCGTGGAATCTGTACAGTATGGATAAAATAAATAAATAAAGGACTGAGATGTCAGTATCGGTATAATTGTCGTATCTGGTTGACAGTTGCATTTGAGGATATTGTGTATCAGGTTATCGTACTTTCGATATAGAGTATATCGTATAAGGATGTTATTGGATTCAGTATATGTATTCAGTAAGTGTATATGTGTCTTCGGTATGTCGAGACAGGCGGTAACAGTTGAAATTGGCTAAGTATAGAATACTTAGCGTACGCTAATGTCGAAGACTTACGTACGCTAAATCACAAGAGTTACGTACGTTATGGCCGAGACATTACGTACGTAACAAGAGGAATCGGACAGTTGGGGCCCGGTGTCGGCGGCTTTCGGCGCAGATGTGGACAGGTGAGTCAACGGATGGAGTTACGTACGTTATACAGGGTGTATTACGTACGTAATACGAGTATAATACTGTAGCAAGTCAACGTACGTATTACGTACGCAACGGAATAAGTGTTACGTACGTTACGGGGCGGCTGGCCGAGTCGTGGCCGAGAGGACCTGCAGTGGCCGATCATGGTCGGCAGTGACTCGCATGGGTGGCCGATCACAGTCGGCAGTGACTCGCTGGGCGTAAGAACTGGCCGATTACGTACGTAAGCAGCTGCCGGTTACGTACGTAAGGCTGCCGAGCGAAATGGACAGAAGGTTAGGCCGCGTCCGGCTACGTACGTAAGGACCCGCCGGTTACGTACGTAACTGGCCGGCAGGTCTCGGCCTATAAAAGGCCTGGACCGAGTCACCCTTGTCATTTTTCATTTTTCTTCGTTCCTCTCGCGATTTCTTCAGCAAAGTTGATGGATTTGAGTAATAACATCATGTAGCAACATGTTTTGGAAGTTGGAATCATGGATTAACATCATCTTCCATCCGGATCGAAGGTAAGAACACCTAAACACTTGGTTTTGGATAGTTTTGGAGTTTCTTGATGATTTGGCCGAATGGATTCGTTTTAACTCAGATTATTGATGGAACCTTGTTGTATTCTTGAGATTATACATTATCCTTGAAGTTTTGTGGAACAAATTCGAGTATTTCTTCGTTAAAATGATTGATTTGGATTATGCCTTCAAAGTGTTCGATGAAATGCCTCAATGAGTAGAACTTGGGAAATTCTACATGTTTTCGTATGAATGGTGATGGAATTGATAGTGTTGTGATTATTCTTGGTTATTATGGGAATTTTGTTAAGGGAAGATAATGAATTGATGATCAAATACCTTGATTATGTCGTTATGATTATGGAATCGTAGTAATCTCGATGTTCTTGATAGTTTGTTGTAATCCATGATGTTATGAGAAGTGTATATGTTGAAGAACATGATTACATACACCTTGAATTGTGAATAAGGATTGTTTAGATGTTAGAACACATCGGATTATGCCGTTTGGGGACTTTGAATGTGATTTCGGAATAAGTTGTGGAACTCTTGGAATATGATTATCTATAATTAATTGGATTGTCCGGATTGATGATGATAATCGGTAATTGGTTTTATTACGAATATACAAGGAGGAAACTTGTAAGTATTTAAGATTGAATGTGGAATCATAGTGTTGTCTTGAATTCGTGTTTGATTGGTTTGAGTTGTATTGTTTGGTTATGTGTATGATCGAGGTATTGTTGAGCCGTTGAGTTTGATTGGTTGGCTATGTCGGTTATTGATTGTTATCGGATTGTATGTTAATCGATTATTTCAATAGGTTGAGATTATTGATCGGTGAGTATAATCGTATGTTGCGGTCATGTTCGAATATGTTCGTGAATTGCTTTGGTCGGGACCGAGGAGCCCGTAGATGAAGGCATTGTGACTGGTAGCGGCTTCATCATCATCGTATCGGTATCGAGGCAAGTTATTACTTGCTCAGTTATAATATTTAATGAATGGTTTCAGTTTCATTCGTTTATAATTCGTATAGCAATGTTTATAAATCGTAATCACAGGAGATTTGAAATTATAGGTTGTATTCGAGTTTTGGGAATTTAAATCATAATGTATATGATTTATAATTGTCGTTGGTATACTTGTTATCGAGGATACATCATGGTATTGACAAAGCGTGAATTATCTACCGTCCGTGATGTTTTGGATCGGTGAATATTCAGAATAATGGTTGGTGATGGTTTAGATATCGAGATTGCTCTCGAAGGACTCGGAGCAAGTATTTTAATCATTTCTGTCATTTGTGTCGATCATGTCGTGATACATTCGTGTATCGTTGTTGTCATGCATTTGTGCATTGTTGTTGTCGTGTATTGTGCACTGTTGTTCTGTGCAGTTGTGCATTGTTGTCATATGTCCACCATGCGTTGGTCCGACGAGATCATCATGGGAATCTATAGCTGTGTGCGCTGGATCGCTGGACAGGTAATGCCACCATGTGTTGGTCCGACGGGATCATCATGGGAATCTATAGCTGTGTGCGCTGGATCGTTGGATTACCATATGTATTGTTGTTGTGCATATGTATATTATAGGTTTGCCATAAGTATACATTGTCGTTATTGTTGTGATCATATTGACGTTGTCATATGAGTATGCATTTGTAGGTCTTGTGTTAGGACCATGTCCGTATGTTGTGTTGATCTGATCTCGGATTAGACTGACGTGATGGTAATGGTATTTCCTATCTCGAGGTATGTTCTATATTTCTTTTGGTATTTGTCCTTGATGGACAATCGATTATCGTATTGGGATTTGATGATGTTATTTGAGGGATCGTATTGGTCAGAACTGGTATATTTCCATATCGGGAGTTGGTTATGACAGATTAAGAATCTTGAGTATTGTTTGAGGTACAATACAGATATTATGTTCGAGTTTATTGGTTAATCGAGTACAGGATGTGAAATGTGATAATGGTTATTCTGATGGGAATTGGTTGAGTAAGCAAAGTTATGGCGGTAAGATTACGTTGGTCGTATTCTTATGTTGTATTCTCATTGGTATGTAATTATTAATGTGATGTGACGGTTATCATTGTTGGATATTATGGTGACCCGTCGTGGGATTTCTTTTTAGGTTCTTGGAGTATCGAGCTTGTAGCGGTCGTGAAGAGATGAGCTTCGAGGATCGGCTAGGACATGTATTTGTGTATTGAGTTTCGATCGATCCGTATTCATTGCTAGAGTATTTTAAGTTGTTTGTCTTTTCCGCTGCGTGAGTATTTTTAAATGACCTTTCGTTTCTGGTAATTTGAGTTACTTTGGAAATCATTTTCTAAAATGTTGAGTTCTGGCGTTTCAGGCCTTGCCCTTTTCAAAACGAGATTTCACGACGGTTTGATAAACGAGTTTTATAAATCTTCGAATGTTTTTAATAGATAATACCGTCGTTAGCCTCTTGGGCGTTTGTAAATGTTTTCGAGAATTTCCTTCAGCCTTGTGGGTTCCATCTCGGGGCCCACGGCACTGTAATATTCCCGGTCGGATCTGGGGGTGTTACAGTAACATGGAGATATATACCTCGGAGATGTTGTTCGGAACGTGATTTCGGATATTTCATGTTCTTGAAGAACTCTTGAATTATACGAGGTGATGAAATTTTTTTTTTAGAAGTGTTGATGTTTTGAAAATGAATATGGAATATTCATATCTAGAGCTAAATTATGTGTTGGAAATAATATTCGTATAGGAATACGAATGTGATTATGAGTTTGATGAGACTATTATTCATCTCTGAATTTGGAAGCCCATACGTATGGAGCAAATATTCAAATCGAATGAATGGATTGTTTGATAACCTTTTTAATATGATTATCTATTGTTTTGAACCAGTCGGATGATTCGAATTGACGACGGTTATAAGTAAATTTTAACGATGGATTTACGAGAAGGGAACCTTGTCAATTCGTATTTAAGAATTGAGTTTGGAACATTTAGACCCTTATTATTGGTCCGAATTGGTTCTTGATATGATCATCATATTTCACTCGTATTGTGGACAGGATTTGTAAGTGTCTCGAGTTGGATTGTTCGATTGTGATTAGTCGAGATATGGTAAAACGATTGAGTTCGTGGTTTGGTGGTATTGATATTGGTCGTCATCGAACCGGTTGATTATCAATCCTTCGTTTTACAATAAGGTATGATGTTTGATCGTGAATTATGACTGTTGTGTTGCGGTTAAGGTTGAAGGGTTCGTCGATTAACTTGGTCGAGACAAGTTTTATACTCGTACTAATCAATGAGACTAATGTTATCGTGTAGGCGTACGATTGTGTGTGTATCATTTTGGGACTTGGCCTCTTTATGATTGTATTGATGTCAAGGGATTGGTTGACACGACGCCGTCGGCAAATTATGCCAAATGTTACTGTTGTTTGTAAATGGCCGGTTCAAGGCATTACGATACTTGTTGGTAAAGTTGCTATCGATAGCCAGTTCGCGGTATCGATGTATCGATTATTATTATTCGCGATTAATGTCGTTCTGAGACATCGTTGAATCTTTGTCATCGAATCGATCTGCTATGATGTTGCGTTAACCGATTGGGGACATTTGATATATCCTTTTGTCATCTCCGTTTTGGTGGTCGGTTTAAGACACCGGGACATCTATTCTATCGTATCATTGATTATCGATTGACCGTTATAGGGTAATCGAGGTATTGAAATGGGATTATCAAAGATAATTCCCATCCGTTGTCGAAGATACTCTCATCCGTTGTATCGTTGTTATCGATTGGCCATTCTACGGTAATCGAAGTATTGAATTGGGATTATCAACGATAATTCCCATCCGTTGAATTATTATTGTCGTGTTGACCGATTCAAGGAAGCACACTATTATTCTTGTGAACTCGGTAATTTTGTAATCGTTGAAGGTTGAGGATTTTCCCGAACTGTTGTGTTGTGATCGTTGTTCGTGTTAATCGGTCCTTAGGGAATTCTGATCCCAGGATGGTTGTTTTGAATATCGTTGGTCGTGTCGATCTTTCATTATTCGTGTCATCGTTCACTTGGTGAGTCGTATGATCCATATTGATGTTTTATCCCTTGAGTTTCGTTATCATGTTGTATCGTGGCATATCCGGAATCATGTCTGCGTGCCGATTGGTTATGTGTAAGATTTTTAGCCAGGCACCCGATGGTCATGCGTGGATATTTCCGCATTGGACTGTGCACACGAGACGTAGTTCTTGGGGCTAATTAGGTACATTGTCACACGTATATTCTGGATTCCGTATACGGGGTGGACATGTGCACGAACATATTTCCGGATCGGGCGTCGTGATGTCCTCTTGAGCTTTATTGATTGATCGTTCGTAGTCCATGTTGTATTGGATATGTCCGACGATTTGCGACTGGTTGTTCATACGCCGAGGGGTATGTCCGACAGTCAGGTTTGCTTCTTTGAGATCTGTATTGTGATGATTTACAGCTTTGGGTTGTTCGGCTTTCAGGCCATTGTGATGTATCGGTATTTCCGTTGGAGCCTTCGGGCATTGTGAATTCGTATCTTTTTCGGAATTGGTTTGGTTTACCTTCGGGTAATGTATTGTTATGTTCTATATTGATGATTCGCCGTTTGGGCGTATGTTTCGGTTCTTGTGCATCTCGTTGAGTTTTCCTCCATTCAGTGTTGTTGTACTGGAATGGATTTTTCAATACTCGAGTATTGTATTTCAGTTTCCTTGATGTTCCGGCCTGTGTTGCCGAGGTATTGATTTGTGAAGTGATGTATATGTTTTCGTTGGTTATGGTTTTGAATATCAGTTGTATCGTTTTCCTTTCTTTTGTATGTAGACCTTATCGGTCAAGTTTATAGTTCCGCGTATGTTTAGCCTTGTGGGTCCCACGGCGGGGCTCACGGCGCTGTAATATACCCTGAATAACTTGGGGGTGTTACAGCAAGCACCTAAAACATGTAAACATGTTCCGCCCCCACGGGGTCAGTCATCCAGATAATGAATATCAAATACATGTACAACATGATATGCATCCAAAAGCAGAATAAATGGTACAACAAGGGTAATACGAGATGCTCACAAACCAAAGTAAGAATCGAGCATTCGAGAAACACTATGCCCACGGCATACGATCGGTACCTGCTCAACAGGTTAGAAAACAAGTGCCCAACGGCGAATCATCAATACAAAACACAACCATGAATTACCTAAAGGTAAACTAACTAGACCTGGAATAAATGCGAATCACAATGCCTGAAGGCTCCAATGGAAATACCAATACATCACAATGGCCTGAAAGCCACTCAGCCGAAGCTGCCACAATATCACAATGGTTTGAAAAACCACTCAATCGAAGCTGCCAATCATCACAATGACCCGAAGCCAAACAGTCCGAAGCTATATCATCTGAGGGCCGAAGCCACGGCACGAAGCCATATCACAATGAGGGCCGAAGCCACATCACGAAGCCGTATCACAATGAAGGCCGAAGCCACGGCACGAATCCATATCACAATGAGGGCCAAAGCCACGGCACGAAGCCATATCACAATGAGGGCCGAAGCCACGACACGAAGCCGTATCACAATGAGGGCCGAAGCCACGGCACGAAGGCATATCACAATAAGGGCCGAAGCCATGGCACGAAGCCGTATCATAATGAGGCCATCCAATGACCGTGACCTACTGAACTGTAGGTGTTGGGAAATCAACCGCGAAGGTTCAAGCCCCAAACTTACCCATCGAGCACTAGCTGCGACTAGCCTCCAAACAAAATTAATCACAAACGACAACTATCCAAAATTACCGAATTTACAAGAATAATAGTGTGCTGCCTTGAGTCGGCTAACACGACAACAATAACTCACGGATGAGCACTGTCCCCGGCAGTCCCAATTCAAATACCTCGACTGCCTTAGGAATGGTCAATCGATCACAACGACATCAACGGATGGGATCTATCCTCGACATTCCCAATTCAATACATCGATTACCTTAGAATGGTCAATCGACAACAATGATACAACAGATGGGAATTATCCTCGATAATCCCAATTCAATACCTCGATTGCCTTGGAATGTCCAATAGATGAATAATGATACAACGGATGGGAATTATCTTTGATAATCCCAATTCAACACCTCGATTGCCTTAGAACGGTCAATCGATAAACAATGGTACAACGGATGGGCATTATCTTCGATAATCCGAATTCAACACCTCGATTGCCTTAGAACGGTCAATCGATAAACAAGGATACAACGGATGGGAATTATCTTCGATAATCCCAATTCAATACCTCGATTGCCTTAGAACGGTCAATCGATAAACAAGGATACAACGGATGGGAATTATATTCGATAATCCCAATTCAATACCTCGATTACCTTAGAACGGTCAATCGATAAACAATGGTACAACGAATGGGAATTATCTTCGATAATCCCAATTCAACACCTCGATTGTCTTAGAACGGTCAATCGATAAACAAGGATACAACGGATGGGAATTAACTTTGATAATCCCAATTCAATACCTCGATTGCCTTAGAACGGCCAATCGATAGCAACGAAACGATTAGAACAAATGTCCCGGTGCCTTTAATCGGTTACCGACGATGGAGATGATAATCGAATACGTCAATGCCTTCACTCGGCCAATTACAGCATCAATAGAAAAATACCAATATCAATAACAATGATCGCAACAATGTCTAAAACTGACATCAATATCAACAACAACTGATACATCGATACCGTAAACCGGCTATCGACAATAACATCATCAACGAGTACCTCAAAGCCCTGAATGGTTTTTATCGGACAATACAACATTTGGCATAATTTGCCGAAGGGCGTCGTATCAAACAATCCCCTGATATCAACAAAATCATAGAGAGACCAAGTCTCGAAATGATACAACACATTCATACACATACATAATAACATTAATGATTAATCTCATTGACTAGTACAAGTATAAAACTTGCCTCAAACCGAAGGCGAGAAAGTCCTTCCACGATCAACGTCCTTCCACGAAACGACGAACGGAGTCCTCCGATGATCACAAGCACTCGAACAACCTTGAATGAAATACGATTCATTCAATAATACAAAATCAATGGAAAGCAACATCAGAACAATCCCGATTCAACCGCGAATCGGTTAAACTCTACCAACGAATATCATAGTTCTCAACTATGAATTCTAACATCCTCCAACACCTCAATGATCGATTAACATGATCATTACGTTCTTAACACTTGTGAAATCAATTCAACAAGAATCACTTAAGAACAATCATCAAAACAAACATCTCAAAATGATAATATCACTAATATCATCATCAATACCCCAAGAACATCATCATCTCAACAAACATGATGTCTAAACAATAATCAATCAACAATTCATCATGAATTCGGATTAATCAAGGTTCACTCAACCATTTCAAAATCATGATAATCATTACATAATTCATCATAATTCCTTACAAAATGGTTATAATCCCTCAAAACCACAACCAACAATCATATCAAGACTATGTTAATCATATAACAATCTTAACATAATCCTTCCTAGACATGATTATAACCTCCAAACATTCTAAAACATCAAGAAAAGCTCCTCCTCGAGACAAAATCATCATGTTCTTCATCACAAGTTATAAAAACTCATCAAGAATCATGATATACTCCAACAATCAATCAATACCCGAAGAAAACACATCATCATCATCATACTCGGAAATCACTTGAAGAACAAGAGATTAAGAGAACTTACCAATGAAGAACAAGAATAACTCTCAAAACAACAAATGAGCACCAACAAGCTTCCAACTTTAAGCTTCAATCCAAGCTAGGATGATCAAAATCGTGTCGGAAGAGGCTAAATATCAAGAACAAGTCCAGAAGGACGATTCTAGGGAGATAAAAATGATTTTGGTTTGTGAAGAAATGAAATACGAAACCAAGTTATACAATCTGACAAACACATTACGTACGCTATACAAAAAGCATAACATACGTAAGGACAATTACGTACGCTATATCAATAACTTAGCGTACGTAATGCTAGTCCAGAACCGCCTGACCAACAATACGAAGACCTTAACGTACGTAAAGGACTACGCTTTACGTACGTTAACAAGTTGCATGGATTACATATGTAGAGCTCACCTCTTAACGTACGTAAGGATACGTTGACTGCAATAGTGAGGTCTGATCGAAAGACCCGGCCCTACTAGCTGAAAGTTGGCTCCGAGGAAGGTTCCTAAAACTGACCACCCATTAAATACGTAACTCTCTAGGCGTAACGTACGTAATCACAACAAATTAGCATATGTAATGCTACACATGTAACGTACGCTATGGCTATAAACTTAGCCAAAATTCCAAACTCACCAAGCAACATCCAAATGACAAAACCAAACCGACGACAAGTATAAATATTTCGATCCCAAAATAAACCCAATACAATATACATTGTATTAGTCCAAAACAACAACACTTGTACAATTCCAAATGAATACGTACAACTCAATAGTGAAACGAAAAAAAATTCCCCCGGATATTACATACTCCCCCCCTTAAAAAGAGTTCGTCCCCGAAACTAGGGGTGTACAACTCGGAATACGAACTATCCATCAGAATATGAAAAACAACATCTCCAGGAATACTCCTCACTGAGAACCACTCCGCTTGAGTAACCGGGCCAACCCCACGGGTCCCCGCATTTTCCCCCGCCTGAACACAGTGAAAAACAAGTGATGAAAACACTCAACCAAGTGCGAGATCAGTCGAATCATGACTCCTTCTCCAGAGACCAGTCGGAAAGTCCTACCAACCGCATGACTCGTAACACCGGCGTACACACCCCGCGGGTGCCTCCCATTGTACATGTCTACAATCATCGGTGTACACTCTCCCATTCTCATCGGCATCGGACGCCCATGCAATCACTCACTCACGCCACAAAAGGAAAATAACAATGCACATATAGTCCTCGGGACCATATCAATCGCACGCCCAAGTCCTCATGACTTGGCGTCTCGAATCGCAATGAACAATTACCCAGATTATCACAAACATCTCGGGTACAATACCAAAAGGAAAGAAAATGCATCAGACGACCTCAAATCTCAAGATTCTCAAAAGCTATCATTACAAGATAGATCAATAAACAAATGGTTCACAACCACAATACTACAATACAGACTGAGTCAAACATCAATCCGAAAACAAGGAAAATACAAATCAAGGTTACATCTCAAATGTACCCGAAATCAACATCCTCCAGATCATCGATCTCCTCAATCTCACTGACTAGGGGAAAACCTAAACCTGAACTCACTACTCCTCCTCGACTGTCCCTTCCTCTGGCTCCAGAAGCCTGATAGGACCCCTTGGATGAAGTACGGACTGGAGTAACAAAATCTCTCGAGGCCCGTGAGCTCTCTCGAGACCTACTAGCACTAGAACTCCTGCAGTATGTCTGAAGGTGTCCCTGCCTCCCACACAGAAAACAAACAATAGCTGGCATAGTACAACGAGTGCTAACATGCCCCACTGAATCACAATTAAAGCAAACAACAGTCGAACTCATCGTCTGAGAAGAAGATGCTTTTCCAGCACGAAGACGACTAGAATACGACCTCTTGGACGTCGGAGCCTGATGTCCCTCTGAACGAACCGGCATCCTAGTCCTCTCACCAGAAGAAACTGAAGGGTTCTTCCGAGCAAGCTCCTTGATCAAAAGCTCTGCTCCAAGAGCCTTCTCGATGAATTCGCCAAGTGAGTTACAATTATGATTGAACAACTGCATCCTCAAGTGCGGGTTTAGCCTCTTGGTAAAATACCTGATCTTATTGGACTCAGTACAGATAACAGACGAAGCAAACTGAATAAGCCCCTGAAACTTCTCAGCAATAACAATAACACCCTCGTCCTCGACGGATTCGGGGTTCAAAACCTCTGATGACTTGGCTTCACAAAGTGGAGCCGAATAATACCTCTCTAACATGAGAGTCTTGAACTCACTTCAAACACAATCACGATCAGTGGGCTTCACAGAGAGCCACCAAGAATAAGCGCCTTTACTCAAATAGTAAGCCGCTGCTGCCACCTTACTCTTCCGGACACTGAACCATGTCGAAGAGTTTGTCAAAATGTTCAAGCCAATGAACAATATCAGCTGAGACGGCCGGACCGGGTCGCGAGAATTGCCAAAGTGATTTTACAGCTGATTAATTGTGATATGTCTGGAGTATCACAATGCCTTGTGTTTGGAGTCGTGAGACATTATATTAAGTCTTGGTGTTTGGCTAGAATGGCATAAGTGTAATGTGTGGTGTGTAATTGTCTGTGGTAATGATTTGAAATGAGCTGGTTGGGTTGTGGACTCTGTGTTTTGTTATCGGATTTGTATTTTGGAAAATAAACTCTGAGCTGTGACCCTAAGTTTTGTTCGATAAGTTGAGAATTATTCAATTACTAATGTTTTTCAAAACTCCCGAGATCTTGAATTGATTATCAGAATGACCACTCGTCTCATTTATACTTTTACGGTTTGAACTATTTTTTTAAATGAGACATCTCGGGAAGTCTTTTGTCTTGGCTGAGTTGAGGATTATTTCAAATCATCATACTCTTGAAATGTATTGTGTATGGCTCGTATTTGTACTTTATACTTGCACTAGCGAAATAGTGGAGTTTTGCTAACCCCCGAGTAATCGGGGGGTGGGTATCTGTATTGTGTCCACGTACATGCAGGTTTTCGGGAGCAAATCACAGGACCGGTACGAGGGATGATGAAAGACGAATGATACTACTCACACGAAGGCCAGTTTTGGTTTCAGTTATTCGGTGTCTATTGTATTGTCTTTTTCGCTGTCGTTTTGTCTATTGTTTTGAAGTATTTTACCCTTGCGTGGGTACGAGTCTGGACAGGGTTATGAAATCTTGATTTGTAAGTCACTGATGAAAGATCAAATCAGTCTAATGATTTGTGATTTTGCCACATCGGCATGTAATGCATTATGTTGATTCAGTGTATATCCTGTGGAGGAGGTCTGCGGCGTGTAATATTCCCGGTTTGATTGTGGGGGTGTTACATTTATGGTATCGGAGCTTAGGTTGCGGAAACCTAGGCTGTCGGGTCCAGTCGTGTATTGTTGAGTCTTGTCTTGTCGGACTGTGTCTAACTGAGTCGTGTCGCGACGCATCGTCTGGGATGTCGGCCGTGATTAGTATCAAGGTGCAGCCATCATCTTCGTGCTATCTGTGGATGTAAGTCTCCCTAGTACATGTTGTACCACGAGCTATATGAGCCTGAGTGATCCTGTGTTATGTAGTGGTATTTAAAGGTGCATCGTGAGTAAGTGACGTATATTTGCTGATTCCCGTCTTGTGCTAGAATGGAGAATGATATTGGTAAATGTATCTTCATATAAATTGTTTTTCTTGCAAGAGTAATAACCTTGGGATTTTAAGTTTTCGAATGCTTTCGGGGAGTCACGTAAATTTTTAAAATGTCCTCCAAGGAAGGAAAAATTTTGATTTTCGTATGATGCCCTCAAGGTTGAAATTTTTTTTGAGCCTTCAAACTACCGATATTTCATTTTCATCTCGTATTATAAGTTTTCAAAACATGATGATGTCCTCATTGTTTGGCAGTGGTGCCAGTTTTTTGATTTAAATAGTGATGTGAATGCTGAGTCGATCGGTATGTATACGTTGAGATAGCCCTCTTTATTGAGAGGTGAAATTTTGGTTTAGAATGGCATTTGTCTTTTGATGCTTGCTTGTGAGATGATGTAATTATGTGAATCGATGGCATTCAGACTCGTATGTTGTTGCTTATTTGTAACCTTCGATTCTAGTATTGCCTTGTATATGTTTGCAATCGTGTTGTTGATTAGAACAGTTAGCGCACGCTAAGTATGAGGCTAGCGCACGCTAATGTGGTATGAGTAGCGCACGCTTATCTTTGTTGTAGCGCGCGCTAATCAGCCTGGGCAGAGGCTATGGAACCGCATTTTTAGCCGTCAGGTCTATGTTTTGCGGCCAATCATCTGCGACTGTATTCTATGTGTTTGTCTAGTAATGACAACTGTTGTGTGGGAATATGTGTTAGGACCTTTTCTAGTGCTAGGTGACAATTGATTATGTTTAAATTATGTCTGTTGTGTGTGTGTGTGTTCGAGAACGCTTTCCTGAAAATTTCATAAAGTTTCGATAGTTCGATTGAGCGGCGGCTCCTTGTGTACTTTGAAAATTATTTGGAATTCGGGAGCCGGCCTCGGATTCTCAAATAAAACCTCGACAGTATTTGAAAGAGTTATTTTAAAGTATATTTAGACATTTTGTAAAATGTTACGGTCGTTGATTTTTATGCAGTGTCGAGAGGATTTTCGAAAGCAATTTTTAAACGCACTATTGTATTTCATACGATTCGAGTACTTGATTTTCAAAAGTCTTTCACACCATAAAAATGTTGATTTCAAAACCAATATGATTTTTAATTTCAAAAATATATAGTGAAAGATAAAAAAAAAATCTCACTCGATTTAAACTTCAAACTCGGATTTGGGAAAGTTTCTTGTATTGATTAAAGTATGTACGAATGGTTTGATGACCTTGCGTGGTTACCTTGTTTGTTATTAACGGTGATGCTGGTGTGTAGTGGCATGGTGATTTTGACAATGCCGGTTGCACAGAAAATATTGTTTTGCAAATGATGTCATATGAGACGGTTAAAGTCTGTTGTTTACAAGTTTTGATGAAACAACCCGAGGTACCAAAAATACTTTCAAAATTTTATTTTAAATAGCACACAAATCCAAGGATTTTCAAATGATATCATTTAAAAGAATACCTCGTGGATTTTCTTATCGAGTTCTTATTAGTTACCTTATCTGATATGTCGTGCTGAGTTGGTGTAACACCCCAAACTAGGCGGATATTACAGTGCCGTGAATTCCCGACTGGGACCCACCAGGCAAATGAAAATGATGAATTAAATAATATAATTGTAGTACCGAACCACATTATATTACCAAGTACTCCGATGAGGAGTTTAAGTACATTACACCAGGACAAAACGGAATACTAGTATATTTTATATGGAGATAAAATACACCACCCTGAACAAATAAGCATCTCAAACGGAATTTGCAGCGGAAAAATACAAATGACGGAATAACTGAAATGACTGAAAATGACTGAACAAACGGAATGACTGGGGCCCCCTACTAGTATCACTGGGACTCGTCGTCGTCAACATGCTCTTCCCGTACCTTTGCCTTGCCGTGACCTGAAAACAAAATCCCCCAACGGGGTCAGTAACATAGAACAACAATCCTCAAGAGTTGAAATTACACAATCATGAATTAACTGAAGTTATGAAATATTCTTAATTATGAATTACGCTGAAGAGGAGTATCATAGTACGCCCGTAATGTTCTGTGCAAGTGTACAAGACGAATGACCGGACACACCCATCCTTGTACCTAATTAGTCTCACGGAGGTAAGCGTTACCGTGTGCACGGTCCGATGTATCGGTGAACCCAATACATGACCATCGTGTGCCCGACTAAAAATTCCACACAGCCACACCCGGCCACGCAATATGAACCCGGAAGGTCACATGAACGAGAATGACCATGATGATTATCAATGAATAATAATTAGACAAGGCCAAGATGACTCACCGATATGAAAATAATAGTGACGTGATTGATGACCCAATGAAATGATTTGGAACCGTCGTTCCTCGTGAATGAAATGATTATTCGACAATTACAAGTCTCAAAATGATTAATATTATGATGAATGAATTATGATTATGAGCAATCAACAACAAAAGGAATGAGTATCCTTTTAACCGAGTAAGGTTTAACTTACTTAATACCGATGAAGAATGTCCGTCCACGAACAACGTCCTAACCAAGATACCGGTCGCTCGAACAACCTTGAATAATAATAATTACCAACAATCGTTCAATACACGTATCAAACAACAAAACACGACTAACCCAAAGGTCGAAACAACGATAATCAAACTCATAGGGCATTCCAACGAATACATAACCAACCACACAACTTCGGAAATATCCAGTCTCGAACATGTCGAAACCAACACCAAATTGAGTATTTCGAACTAACAAAACACTTCAATGATATCAATAATCCATTAGGAATCCATAATTCATGATTACATCAACATCAATCGGAAAATCCCCAATTAACCGAAGTCAACCCCAAGGGTTCTTGAAATAATTCCGAAAATAACCATTAAATCCATAGGAATATATTTATCCAAGGTAGATAATCCATATCTAACATATTCCAATGATAATCCAAGCTTACACGAAGAAATCGGAAGGAAAACCCAAAAATTCGAAATTCTAGATCCAAGAGATTAATACCTTTGATTCGATGTTTTGGAGATGATGAAGTGATGATTAATCCAACTCAAAGACTTGAAGATGATGATTGATGATTACACCTTGAAGAATACTCTCTAAATCGCCCAAATCGCCTAGAACCGACGGAAGAAATGAGAAATAGCTGACAAATGACGAAATCTGACTAAACTGTCCAATTTATAGTCAGTCCAGGTTAGCGTGCGCTATCCCTTGTGCGTAGCGTGCGCTAACGAGTAATTTGGGTAGTCCAGTACCCACTGTCCGAACACGGTAGCGCGCGCTACGTACCTTTTTGTAGCGTGCGCTACGGCCATACTACTAGCGTACGCTAATACTCATAGTTAGCATGCGCTAACGAATAATTCGATGCCCAGTACTGGAGTCCAGAAACTGCCTGTTCTCTGATCTGACCTCGATAGCGTGCGCTACAACCATTATTTAGCGTGCGCTATACAATCGGTTGCGTACGCTAAAAACAACACATAGCGTGCGCTATGAATTAATCCAATGCAGTCCAATAGCCACTGGACTCAACCTGATCTGCCCTTAGCGCGCGCTACACCACATATTAGCGTGCGCTACTACAACTCACTAGCGCGCGCTACTTACCATTCGTAGCGTACGCTACTTATAACTCACCTGCGTCAGTACCTTTCCGGATCGCAACTGGTAACCTTAGCGTGCGCTAAAGGCCGAGTGGTAGCGTGCGCTACCTATACCCAATTAGTATGCGCTAAAAGGTGTACGTAGCGTGCGCTAGTCCTCACGCACACCGCAACGAAAATGACAATGACGATAAACACGGCACGAAACTCCAATCAGATTAGTGATGAATGACGATTGATACACGATACAATTACTCTGAATGATGAATACCATGACTGAATCTGAGTGACAAATGATCAATAATGAATGAAATTACTGAGTATCAGTTACTGAATGATAAATACTGAATGATAATTACTGAATTACAACCGGGTATTACATACACCCCCCCTTAAAAGAGTTTCGTCCCCGAAACTAAGGGTCAAACAAATCGGGATAACTCTCCTGCATACTATCCTCGGTTTCCCAAGTAGCCTCTTCGACTCCGTGTCTAGACCACTGAATTTTAACCAAAGGAATCGTCTTATTCCTCAACTGTTTGATTCGCCGTTCTAAAACTCGCATAGGACGCTCCTCATATGAATGATCGTCGACGATCTCGATTTCGTCGAACTGAAGTATGTGACTCGGGTCGGCAATGTACTTCCGTAACTGAGAGACGTAAAACACATTATGAATTCGGCTCAACGCCGGGGGTAAAGCCAATCGATAAGCTAACTCGCCTACTCGATCCAAAATCTCAAACGGTCCAATGAATCTCGGACTCAGCTTTCCCCTCTTCCCAAAACGGAAGATACCACGACTCGGGGATACCTTGACCAACACATGGTCACCAGCCTCGAACTCTAATGGTCGATTTACGGTTATCCGCATATGATTTACGCCGACTGAAATGGCCAACAAACGACTCCTGATCAAAATTACCTTCTCACGGGCGGCTATAAGCATATCGGGCTCGGTGCCGATTGATTCTGACAAGTCATACCAACACAACGGATATCGACAACGACGACCATACAAGGCCTCGTAAGGTGCCATCTTGATCGAAGCATGCCAACTAATATTATACATGAACTCGATCAATGGTAGTTGGGCTTCCCAATCGTCTTTCCAATCGAGGACGCATGCCCTCAACATGTCCTCTAATGTCTGAATGGTCCTCTCTGATTGTCCGTCGGACTGAGGATGAAAAGTGGTAGTGAGATTAAGCTGGGTTCCCATAGCACAATGAACTGATTTCTAAAAATGCGACACAAACCGTCCGTCACGATCGGAAACGATACTTTTAGGAGTACCGTGCAGTCTGACTATCTCTTTGATGAACAGTTGAGCAAGTCTCTCGGGACCCCACGTCTCCTTGATCTCAAGGAAATGAGCTGATTTAGTTAAGCGGTCCACGATCACCCAGATCGTATTCATGCCACGACGACTCGTCGGCAAACTCGTGATGAAATCCATAGAAATGTCTTCCCACTTCCATTCGGGAATAGGAAGAGGCTTCAAAGATACCCGCCGGCCGATGTTCAATCTTAACTTGTTGACAGGTTAAGCATCTCGAAACAAATTCTGCGACTTCTCGCTTCATATTACTCCACCAGTAATTTTGTTTCAAGTCCTTGTACATCTTGCTAGACCCCGGATGAACAGAATAAGGGGTAGCATGAGCTTCTTTCAAAATCGAGTTTTTCAACTCGTCATTCGCCAGTACGCACAACCGATTCTTAAACCTCAAAAGTCCATCCTCGTGGACCACAAATCCAGGGGCTTTCCCCTGAGCCACATCCTCACGGATACGCAACAATGATGGCTCCGAACCCTGATTCTCTCGAATTATCTCCTCGAGTGACGATGAAATCTCTAACATACAAAGCTGCCCCTGAACTCGCCGGCTGCACTCGATCTCGGGTCTAAGGAATTCCCGCCAAGCTCCTTCGAATCGTTAAACGGGCAAGCATCTGCTCCTGAACGGACTTACGACTCAAGGCGTCGGCGACAACATTCGCCTTGCCCGGGTGGTAAAGGATCTCGATATCATAATCTTTGATTAATTCCAACCACCGTCTCTGACGCATATTTAACTCCTTCTGAGTAAATATATACTTTAAACTCTTATGATTGGTGAATATCTGATAGGTGACGCCATAAAGGTAATGACGCCAAATCTTCAAAGCGAACACCACGGCTGCTAGCTCCAGGTCGTGGGTCGGATAATTAACCTCGTAAGGTCTCAATTGTCATGAAGCATAGGCAATAACTTTCCCGTTCTGCATGAGTACACATCCGAGACCCTGTCCGGACGCATCACTATAAACCACGAATCCTTCCGTCCCCTGCGGCAAGGAAAGTACAGGCGCTGACATTAACCGGCTCTTGAGTTCCTCAAAACTCCGTTGACACGCGTCGGACCACGTGTATTTCTTATCCTTCCGCAAAAGGTTTGTTAAGGGTTGAGCGATTCTAGAGAATCCCTCTACAAATCACCGATAATAACCCGCTAATCCGAGGAAACTTCGGATTTCCTTAACGTTCTTCGGAGGTAGCCAATCTTGAATAGCCTCCGTCTTCTGAGGGTCGACACGAACTCCGTCTGATGAAATTACATGTCCGAGAAAAGTCACTTCGGACATCCAGAACTCACATTTGGAAAACTTCCCATAAAGTTGTTCTCGTCTCAACACGTCGAGCACTTGATGAAGGTGAAACTCGTGTTCCTCCCGGTCACGAGAATAAATCAAAATGTCATTGATGAAGACAACAACAAACTGATCCAAAAAGTCGATGAAAACCCGATTCATTAACTCCATGAATACCGCAGGTGCATTAGTCAATCCGAACGGCATAACCACAAACTCGTAATGACCATAGCGTGTTCGAAACGCCGTCCTCGCGATGTCCGACTCTCGGATCCGCAACTGATGATATCCAGATCTTAGGTCGATCTTGGAAAATATCAAGCTCCTGAAGTTGATCTAAGAGATCATCAATACGGGGTAAGGGATACTTATTCTTGATCGTCACCCTGTTCAACTCCCGATAATCAATACATAAACGGAATGAACCATCCTTCTTCTTGACAAATAACACTGGTGCTCCCCACGGGGACGCACTGGGTCGGATATAACCTTTCTCGAACAACTCCTCAAGTTGGTTCTTTAATTCCTGCATTTCGGTCGGGGCCATCCGGTACGGTGCCTTCGATATCGGAGACGTACCAGGCTCCAACTCAATCGTGAATTCCACATCCCTCTGTGGAGGCAAACCAGGTAACTCGTCTGGAAAAACATCGGCATATTCCCTCACTACCGGAATATCCGTCAACATTACTGATGATTTCTCGGTTTTGGTCATAAAGCACCAATAACCAACATACCCCTGATTGAGTAACCTTACTGCTTTCATCAAATTAATGACTTTACCAGAACAGCCGGGATTACCTCCCTGAAACACACATTCAACCCCATCGTCTGAAATGATAGTGACCATACGCTTACGGACACTAATGATGGCATCATGACGATCCATCCAATCAATACCCAAGATGACGTCGTCCCTCGGCAAATCTACCACGATTAGGTCCGCTGGCCATACACGACCATGAAACTGAATCGGACAATTCTGAATCTCACGATTACCGATAATTCGTCTAAGACCAGGTAGGCCAATGACATAAGGCTCACAACTAGTAGCACTACCCAGACGTAGTCTACTCAAACATGACTCGGAAATGAATGAATGCGATGCACTAGTATCAAAAAGGGTACACACAGGTTGAGATAGAATATCGAGTGTACCTGAGATCATTCGGGCCTCTGGATCATCGGTCTTCTTCATCTCATAAATCCGGGGCTTGCTAGTCCTGCTGCGGACGCTCGGTCTGGCTAAAAGCTCCACCTTTAGTCGCTCCTGTCGTTTTAAACGACGCCGATTGAGTGGCCTGATTCTGAATGGCTGACTGCTTAGGTGCCTGAGATGACGTCTGAGTAGGTTTGGAGTCCCTACGGCAAAAACGGGCATTATGCCCAGCAATCCCACAATTATGACACGTGATAGTCTGTCTCGGACACTTGGTACTGAGGTGACCAAGTTCCCCACAGTTATAACAGGTGATGGCCGAACTGGCCGCTCGAGACTGTGATTCCACGGGTTTAGACGACATAGGAGGTCGCTCAGAAAAAGCAAAGCCCGCACGGGGTTTCTTAAAAGTTGTCTGACCGCCTTCAGACTGATTACGATTCTTCGATTTCTTGCTAGCAGACGAAGGTTGCTGCTTAGCAATTTCCTTAGCAGTAAGCTCGTAGGTGAGAGCTTTCTCAATGAATTCGGCCAACGTGGTGCAATTATGATTAAGTAACTGAAGTCTCATACGGGGTTTCAGCCTCTTGCTGAAATACTTAATCTTATCCGCCTCTGAATGAATGATGGATGAGGCGAAAGGAAGAAGTTCCTGAAATTTCTCGGCAATGGCGAGAATATCCTCGTCTGCTGAGGGGTCGGGGGTGAGTAATTCTGACAGCTTGGCCTCTCTGAGTGGGGCCGTATAGTACCTCTCCATCATGAGAGTCTTGAACTGATCCCAAGTACAAGATCCTTCGGTGGGCTTCAACGATAACCACCAAGAATGTGCGCTCTTACCCAGGTAGTAAGCCGCAACAGAAACTTTGTGTCCCTCGGGACACTCTACCATAGCAAACAACTTCTCGAAATGCTCGAGCCAATGAATGATATCTGCCGGCTCAGACGAGCCCTCAAAAGTAGGTGGCCTCTGGCGAGAGATATCGTCGATGATGTTACTCACATTCCTCTCTTGCCTCTGAGGTGGCGGCGGAGGAGCATGCTGATTTTGATTGACGGAGTTGTGCATCGTCTCCATCAACTGAGCCATCTGGGTCATTTGGGCCATCATGCCCTGCATAAAAGCGAGTGGGTCAACCCGGACACCCTCTGACTGAGCCGTGTCCCGGGTACGACTCCCCGATAGTGAATGATCGCGTCCAGGTGAATGAGTGGCAGCGTCGCTGCTCGATGAATTAGCATTATTCCTCGCGTTTGCACGTGTATTCACACGAGCTCTCGGGATTCGGCCCGCTCCACGGCCTCGTCCTCCACGTCCTCTGCCAGCCCTTTCCATACTGAAGTGGAAAGTCATATGATGATTATATATCTCGCATGAGTATCACATTATGATTATATTATGAAATGATGAAAATGAGCATACGCGCTCCAATACAGCGATTACATGAATGATTAATTGACGTGACATGATTATCTGATGAAGTTACTGAAATGATTATCTTGAATGAGTTAACAAGATTAATGATTTGATCTTCCTGATCAACAACTGAATAATGAAATGAATTGAGTGATTAATGAGTTAACTTGACCGCCGTCTGGTCAAAGTGACAATGATGATTGAGGATTGTTAATCGATGAATTATGAATGAATGATTAATGCCAGAAATTATACCATGGCATTAGAAATCTTACAATTCTTGGTCTGATTGGCTCGGCATTTGCACAGGTCACACGTGACGCGAAAGTCCAATGATACTAGTCCGATGACGATGATTTCAAATGAGACATGACTTGGAGGGTAGTATTCAAAACCACGCTCCGATACCAACTCTGTAACACCCCAAACTAGGCGGATATTACAGTGCCGTGAATCCCCGACTGGGACCCACCAGGCAAATGAAAATGATGAATTAAATAATATAATTGTAGTACCGAACCACATTATATTACCAAGTACTCCGATGAGGAGTTTAAGTATATTACACCAGGACAAAACGGAATACTAGTATATTTTATATGGAGATAAAATACACCACCCTGAACAAATAAGCATCTCAAACGGAATTTGCAGCGGAAAAATACAAATGACGGAATAACTGAAATGACTGAAAATGACTGAACAAACGGAATTACTGGGGCCCCCTACTAGTATCATTGGGACTCGTCGCCGTCAACATGCTCTTCCCGTACCTTTGCCTTGCCGTGACCTGAAAACAAAATCCCCCAACGGGGTCAGTTACACAGAACAACAATCCTCAAGAGTTGAAATTACACAATCATGAATTAACTGACGTTATGAAATATTCTTAATTATGAATTACGCTGAAGAGGAGTATCATAGTACGCCCGTAATGTTCTGTGCAAGTGTACAAGACGAATGACCGGACACACCCGTCCTTGTACCTAATTAGTCTCACGGAGGTAAGCGTTACCGTGTGCACGGTCCGATGTATCGGTGAACCCAATACATGACCATCGTGTGCCCGACTAAAAATTCCACACAGCCACACCCGGCCACGCAATACGAACCCGGAAGGTCACATGAACGAGAATGACCATGATGATTATCAATGAATAATAATTAGACAAGGCCAAGATGACTCACCGATATGAAAATAATAGTGACGTGATTGATGACCCAATGAAATGATTTGGAACCGTCGTTCCTCGTGAATGAAATGATTATTCGACAATTACAAGTCTCAAAATGATTAATATTATGATGAATGAATTATGATTATGAGCAATCAACAACAAAAGGAATGAGTATCCTTTTAACCGAGTAAGGTTTAACTTACTCAATACCGATGAAGAATGTCCGTCCACGAACAACGTCCTAACCAAGATACCGGTCGCTCGAACAACCTTGAATAACAATAATTACCAACAATCGTTCAATACACGTATCAAGCAACAAAACACGACTAACCCAAAGGTCGAAACAACGATAATCAAACTCATAGGGCATTCCAACGAATACATAACCAACCACACAACTTCGGAAATATCCAATCTCGAACATGTCGAAACCAACACCAAATTGAGTATTTCGAACTAACAAAACACTTCAATGATATCAATAATCCATTAGGAATCCATAATTCATGATTACATCAACATCAATCGGAAAATCCCCAATTAACCGAAGTCAACCCCAAGGGTTCTTGAAATAATTCCGAAAATAACCATTAAATCCATAGGAATATATTTATCCAAGGTAGATAATCCATATCTAACATATTCCAATGATAATCCAAGCTTACACGAAGAAATCGGAAGGAAAACCCAAAAATCCGAAATTCTAGATCCAAGAGATTAATACCTTTGATTCGATGTTTTGGAGATGATGAAGTGATGATTAATCCAACTCAAAGACTTGAAGATGATGATTGATGATTACACCTTGAAGAATACTCTCTAAATCGCCCAAATCGCCTAGAACCGACGGAAGAAATGATAAATAGCTGACAAATGACGAAATCTGACTAAACTGTCCAATTTATAGTCAGTCTAGGTTAGCGTGCGCTATCCCTTGTGCGTAGCGTGCGCTAACGAGTAATTTGGGTAGTCCAGTACCCACTGTCCGAACACGGTAGCGCGCGCTACGTACCTTTTTGTAGCGTGCGCTACGGCCATACTACTAGCGTACGCTAATACTCATAGTTAGCGTGCGCTAACGAATAATTCGATGCCCAGTACTGGAGTCCAGAAACTGCCTGTTCTCTGATCTGACCTCGATAGCGTGCGCTACAACCATTATTTAGCGTGCGCTATACAATCGGTTGCGTACGCTAAAAAAAACACATAGCGTGCGCTATGAATTAATCCAATGCAGTCCAGTAGCCACTGGACTCAACCTGATCTGCCCTTAGCGCGCGCTACACCACATATTAGCGTGCGCTACTACAACTCACTAGCGCGCGCTACTTACCATTCGTAGCATGCGCTACTTATAACTCACCTGCAGTCCAGTACCTTCTGGACTGCAGCCAGGGTAACCTTAGCGTGCGCTAAAGCTGAGTGGTAGCGTGCGCTACCTATACCCAATTAGCGTATGCTAAAAGGAGTACGTAGCGTGCGCTACTCCTCACGCACAGCTCGCAACGAAAATGACAATGACGATAAACACGGCACGAAACTCCAATCAGATTAGTGATGAATGACGATTGATACACGATACAATTACTCTGAATGATGAATACCATGACTGAATCTGAGTGACAAATGATCAATAATGAATGAAATTACTGAGTATCAGTTACTGAATGATAAATACTGAATGATAATTACTGAATTACAACCGGGTATTACAGTTGGTACTTTAGCATATTATTTTTGTGAAGTTGTGCCATCGTATCGAGTGAGAATCCGCTTAGTATGCCGAGGGACTAAGGACGCGGTCATGACCGCGGTACAGTTGGTCATGGAGATCAGATGCGGGACCAAGAGGATTTGGCCGGGAAGGTTGCTATTCCAGCGCTTCATTCTCGTTGTTTAGGTTTCGGGGGCGAAACCTCTTTTAAAGGTGATCTGATGTAATACCCATATTTTTTTCGCTTCCGTATTGTTTGGCTCTATCGACTCGTATGTGTTCGCTGATACTTCTGACCCTGTGTTGTTGTCGGCTTTGTCATTCGAGCGAGTTTTGATGTTGTTCCGAATTAATTATGTTATCGTTATGACCTTTCCGAGTTCGGTGTGACCCCTGTGAACCCTATGCGAATGAACATCTTGTATTAAACTTCGGCATTGTGGGCCAATGGTTGTTGTTTTGATCGTTGTTGTTCAATCATCGTTGTTTGATTTTTATTATTTGATCTCGTATCAAGATTATTGAAGGTTTGGAATACTTCGTAATTTCCTTAAGTTTGGGGAAGTTGTCCTCGTATTTGATCTTCCAAGATCTCGGAGTTATTGGAATTCCACATTTGTTCAGTGTTAGACTTGTGTTTTGATTGTTGTATTGCTCAGATTTATCAACCGTTGTGATTCATGTTCGTTGCTTTTAGTAAACACTCTTGCGTATTAAATCGGACCGCAGTAGCTCTGTACTGCATGGAGCTCTTGTGTGTCAATATCAGATAACGGGTGTTACCTAGAGTCGCCTTGCTCTTGTTTTAAGTTTCGGGACGAAACTTATTTTTAGTAGGGTAGAATGTTATACCCGAGATTCTCGGTTTCTGTCATTTTAAATTTTGTCGGTTGTGCCGGTCATTTTCTTCTGTTGGCGATTACTTGAGATTTCCCCTATGTTGGGTACGGCATGATGTACAATGTTGTGGTGTTCGTTGGGTACGACTTATCGTTGCGTAAGTTGAGCTAATCGTATGTCCAGCTTTATTATTATTCGTCTTCTTCCGGATCATTGTTGTGGTCCTATCGTAATTTTTGGAATGTGTCGAAATCGTTTTGCAACCGGAGGTTTGCTGGCCGGACCTGTACGAAACGGCGGTGAAAACGGCGCTTCCGAGCGCCGTGTCCTGCGACGGGTCGGCCAGGACTAGGGCTGAGACACCCGTGCAAGTTTTGCGTTGGGTGATGCACCGTGTCGGACACGACCGAGACACACGCGCAAGTGTTTTGCACCGGTTGTTGCGCCGTATCGATCAGGTTGCACACTGACCCGCAACACGGCGGTAGACACTGCGCTGGATTGGGCTGTTTGTGTCGCCGTGTTCTGCACGGGTATAAATATGGCAGGACAGTCGGGTTTACACCTATTTTTTCCATTCCTTTTCTTCCCTTTCCGCGGCTGGAGCTTGTAGGACACAAGGGCATGTTGTTCAACTATAAATCCACGAAATTCCTAAGTCCATGTCATCGATTAATTCTTCCATAACTTTCTCCGATCGATCGAATCAGTGGTCAAGTTCCTTACGAAGAACTCGAGTTGGAACTCTTCTGTTCGTCGTTTTCTTCAAGGTGTTCAAGGTTTCCCAGTTTATCCGTGTTCGTCGGAGTGTCCGGTATCAATTATCGAGGCAAGTATCTTGCCCATACATTACGTGTTTTTGTGATATAGTATTTGGTAATCGACGATATATGCTAAATGAATGTTTACAACCATCTTTCAAAAGGATCGGTATATTTACAATCATGGTTTTCTTAAAAGATGACTCGTGTGTTCCGTGAATTAATGTGCTTAGTTGAATATGTGTGTTAGTGTTGAGTATAGGATCGCCATACTTTCTTATGATGTCATTATGTATGATTATGTCGTCGGTAAATGTAAAGTTCAATTCTTTTGTTAAAATGTGTGCGTGGAGTCGCGTGGTTATCGATGAATATGTGAGTTTGTGTGATATTGGTTGTGTCGTTTGGTGCTATTGAGATATTGTGCTTCCTTGTGGATTGTTATAGTTCTCGGTCATGAATATGTGTTGGATAATTTGTCCATTCTAGCAGTACCTCGACTATATATACTGTGATTGACTCTCGTGGTTTGTGTTTTTGGAAATGTGATCTGATGAGAGTTGTAAAGTTGTTCTCGGGTACTCTCACCTGGGGATTGGCTTGACGGGGCCCACAGGGACTTGGCCGTGTGGTCTTGCGCGAGATTTACTTTCGAGTGGGGTATTCTCACCTGGGTTGCTCGACAGGGCACATGGGGACTTGGTGGCTTGACGGCCGGACCAGGTCGCAGAGTTATTTTACTACTGATTAATTGTGATATGTCCAGAGTATCACAATGCCTTGTGCTTGGAGTCGTGAGATATTATATTAAGTCTTGGTGTTTGGATAGAATGGCATAAGTGTAATGTGTGGTGTGTAATTGTCTGTGGTAATGATTTGAAATGAGCTGGTTGGGTCGTGGACTCTGTGTTTTGTTATCGGATTTGTATTTTGGAAAATAAACTCTGGGCTGCGACCCTAAGTGGTTTTCGATAAGTTGAGAATTATTCAATTACTAATATTTTTTAAAACTCCCGATATCTTGAATTGATTATCAGAATGACCACTCGTCTCATTTACACTTTTACGGTTTGAACTATTTTATTTAAATGAGACATCTCGGGAAGTATTTTGTCTTGGCTGAGTTGCGGATATTTCAAATTATCGTACTCTCGGAATGTGTTGTGTATGGCTCATATTTGCACTTTATACTTGCACTAGCGAAACAATGGAGTTTTGCTAACCCCTTAGTAATCGGGGGGTGGATATCTGTATTGTGTCCAGGTACATACAGGTTTTCGAGATCAAATCATAGGATCAGTACGAGGGATGATGAAAGACGAATGATACTACTCACACGAAGGCCAGCTTTGGTTTCAGTTATTCGGTGTCCATTATATTGTCTTTTTCGTTGTCGTTTTGTCTGTTGTTTTGAAGTATTTTACCCTTACGTGGGTACGAGTCTGGACAGGGTTATGAAATTTTGATTTGTAAGTCAGTGATGAAAGACCAAATCGGTCTAATGATTCGTGATTTTGCCATGTCGGCAGGTAATGCATTATGTTGATTCAGTGTATAGCCTGGTAGATCTTCATGGAGGAGGTCTGCAGCATGTAATATTCCCGGTTTGATTGTTGGGGTGTTACAAATATTGGTTTGGCGTTAGTTCTTATGGCGTAGCTTTGGGGATTTTTCAGGGGCCTCTGTGGCCTGGGATGCTGGTATTAAATAGATCTTGGTGGAGACAGATAGTTGCGTGCGGTGCAGTTAATCTCGAAAGACTTCTTTGACCCTGGCCCTCACTTGTCTCTCCTTTGTGATATTAAGGACCTTATGGGTAAAGATTGGCGAGTCCTCCCCACTCATGCACACCGGGAAGCTAATATGACTGCTGATGCTCTCGTTCTTTTGCTTTGGATTTGCTTATTGGTTTACATGTTTTTAGTCACCCTCCTGGGGGTGTTGCTTCTTTTGTTAAGAACGATATGTATGGGGTTGCGTACTCGCATATGGTTACTCTAAAACCCCTCTAGGGCCCCTTTTCACCTAAAAGAAAAAGATAATCCGGAGATCGGAAAGGTAAAGAGATATACTATACAGCATAGAGAGGAGAATTAAGAAAGAAAAATAAAATGACGGACTGGCAAACCGAGCTTGATGACTCGATGGAACTCTAACAAAGAACATCAGGCTTGGAAGTGGTGTGGACTGCCATGGGCCTGCAGTGAAAGAGTCAGCAGAAAAACGCTTAGGAAGAGGCCCGACAAATGAAATTGAGGCCATCATCTTGAAAGTGGAGTTTCTAGTGTTTGATTAGAGTGGAGTTAGGAATGGTTGGTGGGAAGATAATGGCCCCTACTATTCCCTACAAGTGATTGCTCTCTCTCCCCCCTCTCTCTCCGCCCAAAATTTTCACCAAGAGTAGCACTAATCCACATTAGGGGTGTCATCGAATGAGTTTGAGCTTAATATTGTAAAGCCTATGACTAGTTTAATTATGAGAGCTCGAGTTCTTTATCAAGAATTCATAATTTTCTCTGAGCCTGAATTATGAGAGCTCGAGTTTTCATAAGTTTATTTGAGCGTAATTGAATCTAAACAAGTATTTTAAATTTATATTTAAATTAAATAAAATATTACTTTTTAATAAAATGAATAGTTTTATTTAATAAATATAATGTATTTATTGAAATTCCTTTTCATGAAATATAGAGTTAATTTAGAGATTTAATATACATCTTACTAATTATAATATAAAACATAAAAATATATCAAATTGATAATTGCAAATTTTTAATCTAACTTACTTATCTAGCTTGTTCACGAACTGACAAGACAAATATCGCCAAGCTCAAGCTTGACAAATATTGTCAACCTCATTTTATCTAGAAATACCCCTTTACACAAAACAATACCACCTATTAAGTTCTAGCTATAATTAAGATTTAGAATTAAATATCTATTTTCCACCGATAATTATTCCACACCACCAACTTAATATTTTAATTTTATTGTGTTTAATTTGACAACATTATTTTAATTTTGGATCACTGTTTATCTACAATTTTAAATCCCACATAGATATCATAGTTTAATTTTTCGCAGAAATTTCATTTGACCATTCTGAGTATTTATTTAGATTATTAAATTGATGGAGTCTCATTTAAAAATGATGTGAAATTTAAAATTTTAGATAAACACTGTTATTATAACTTTAGTAAATGGCCAAATTAATTTTATTACTGAAAATAAAAGTATTAATTTGGCTTCATAATTACTAAATCAATATTAGCTACGTTAAATTTATCAATAAAACAAGAACTATTAAGCTCGTGGTGTAAAGATAAAAAAGTATACATTAATTTTAAGTATTTATTTAGGTTCTCCAATTATCGGAGTCTCATTTAAAAATAATGTGATTCAATATTTTAAATAAATATGATTAATAAAAATTTAATAATTGGTCAAACTAGATTCTCGTAAGAAATGAAGTTATTTATTTGGCCAACTTAATAGTTGATAATATTAATATTGATCACACTAAATTTTCTAATCAAAATAACACTATTATACAAAACCAACTTGAGATTCAAAATTTTAGATAAATAAAATTAATATAAATTTAATAATTGGCCAAATTAATTTTCTACTAAAAATATGAAATAATTTATTCGTCCAACTTAATAACTAGTTAAATTAAACACAATAAGAAAGATATTAAGATGGTGGTGCGGAATAATTATGGGATAAAAAATACACATTGAATTCTAGGTATATATTTAGGTTCTCTATCGGTGGAATTCTATTTTAAATCAGTGCGAGATTTAAGACATGAAATTCTAAGTATTTATTTAGTTTATCCATCGGTTGAGTACCATTTGCAATCGATGTCAAATTCAATATTTTAGATATATAGGAATCCGAGATTTAGAAAATGTCACATAGTAATGTGTTGCTCCGAATCCGCAACGTAATTGTATAAAAAATAAAATTATTAAACCCGCGACACAAAAAACTTGTGGGCTAAAAGATATATATTGATTTTAGGTATTTATTTAGGTTTTCCAATCGATGGAGTCTCATTATAACCGATGTGAGATTTAAATTTTTTAATAAATACAATTAATACAAATTCAATAATTACCCAAATTAGATTTTCCAGTGAAAAAGAAAGTTATTTATTTGACCAACTTTTTAATTAATAATATTAATATAAGTCAAACTAAATTTTCCAATCAAAACAATACTATTAAATAAATAGATGTGAGATTCAAAGTTTTAGATAAAACAAATTAATGTAATAATTGACCAAATTTGATTTCCAATGAAAAATTAAACTATCTATTTGTCGAACTTAATAATAAATCAAATTAAACACAATAAAATTAAAACATTAACATGGTGATGTGAAATAATTATGGGGTGAAAAACTACCATTGAATTTTTAGGTATATATTCGGTTTTTCATCGGTGTAGTTCTTTTTAAATCGATGTGGGATTCAAGAAATTAGCTTATCCATCGATTGAGTACCATTTCTAATCGATATGGGATTCAAGATTTAGATAAACATGAATCCAAAATTGAAAAAGTACCACATACTAGAGATAGTTAATGTGGTGCTTCAAACCCGTAAAACTAAAAACTATTAAACTTATGATGCAAAATAATTATGGGATAAAAAATATACAGCGATTTTAAGTAATTACTAGTGTAGAACTCATTACTAAATTTACCGTATAAGACAACTTTTTATAATAATATTTAGTTTTTATATTAAAACTTTATATCTTTGAATTATATATTAGACCATATTTTGTATCTCATCCAATTTCCATATAACGTGAATTAATTAATGTGTATTTGTTAGTTCCATTATTGATAATTCTATATTCCAACAAAAATTAATATTATTTTCTTATTTAAATCCCATGCAATTAATTAACCGTCTTTATTTAATTCATCCAATATAAATGTACTTTCAGTAATAATTCATTCAAAATTATGAAAAAATAGATAAATTATGGACATGTCATGTGGACAAAAGACTTTCTTTTAATATATAGTGGATTTAGGTTCTCCAATAGGCGGAGTCTCATTTAAAACCGATGTGTAAGTCAAAATTTAAGATAAATATGATGGATATAAATTCAATAATTGACCAAATTAGATATAAAAAAATAAAGTTATTTATTTGTCCAACTTAATAATTGATAATATTAATATTGGACAAACTACGTTTTCCAAACAAGATAAAATTATTAGCTAAAACCAATGTGAAATTCAAAGTTTTAGATAAACAGAATTAATGTATTTAATAATTGGCCAAATTAAGTTTCTACTGAAAATAAAACTATTTATTTGTCCAATTTAATAACTGGACAAATATTAAATAATAAAAATAAATATTTAGACGGTGGTGTCACGCCCCCAACATCGGGAAGGACGAGGGCGCGACGTATCGGTCGATCAATCAATCAAAGCGCAACAATAAATAGCGGAAGCAAAATAACGATTAGATAGTATTTCAAGACAACGATCTTAACCCGATGTATTAAGATTCGTTGTGATAAAAGTTGACAAATAAAATTACAATGATCATAAGTTTGCAGCGGAAAATTTCCAAATGAACCAAGTACGAAACATAATTAACTATTACAAGTTGGGATAACAACAGAAATTCTAAGTCTTGATGGCGGTCTTCTATTCAGTCTCTTCCTCAAAAACCTCTTCGTCTTCGGCTGGTTGCTCATTCTCTGGTTTTAAAAAGGAAAATGGTGGGATGAGACAAAAGGTCTCAGTGAGTGGGTAATCGTGTGCGAGTGTGACTTACTTTCCTTTGAAAATATTTGGTGATGCATGATTTTACCAAATTTAAGAAATTGAAATTGATTACAGAATATATCGTGATTTTATAAAAGAATAATCATTGAATAGTTGAAATATTATAATCCTATCCCCGTGGACGGATGTCGAGTCAATCAATCAGTCAATCAGTCAATCTAACTTCGAATCGTGCTGATGTGGACTTTGGATTCTAAGCTCTCCTTATAACGTCTTAGACCGTTATTAGTGTTTGGCCTTTGACTATCGCCATGACCTTTGGTTTGATAACCGTAGCCTTGGGCGTTTGTCGGACCGTCATTATAACATTGGCCTTTGAGCTTTATCACTCTCACGCTTGATGACGTGCTTCCTTGTCTCTTATCTAGGCTCGATATGTCCTTAGCTTGGGTCTGTGCCCGGATCATATCATAATCGCGACTATAACCGAATTCTACGACCCAGTCACCTCAGGAACACTCCGTCCTTCGGCTTCAAGGGAATAGGATACGACGGTAGCTTTGCCTAGAACCGCAGTCGCGCTGCTCAATTCATGACTTAGACTAACCGTCCCTCAGTGCGGATACATAGGAAAGGGACTCTAGAGGTGGCCCCTACAACTCAAGAGGTGACCCCCGTATTTTAGGTCGGCTCTCTGTTCCGTATGGGCTCAAGAGGTGGCCCCGTCCGCCGACGTGGCACTTTGCCCCAATAGGGTTAGTGTAACACCCCAAACTAGGCGGATATTACAGTGCCGTAGATCCCCAACTGGGACCCACCAGGCAAATGGAAATGAATGAATTACATAAGATAAATGTAGTACCGAACTACATTACAACAATAATTACTCCGATGAGGAGTTTAGTTACACACACCAGGACAATACCGAATACTAGTGTATTTTATATGAAGATAAAATACACAACACTGAATGAAACGGAGTATTCAAATGAAAGTCTGCAGCGGAAAAATAAAGGACAATAACATGAATAACTGAAAGATCGGGGCCCCCTACTAGTATCACTAGGACTCCTCGACATCAACATGCTATTCCCGTGCGTTTGCCTTGCCATGACCTGAAAAACAAAATCCCAAATGGGTCGATTAAATGAACAACAATACTCAAGGGTTGAAAATACACAAACATGATTTAATGAAGTTATGAAATATCCTTAGTTATGAATTACGCCAAGAAGAGTATCATAGTACGCCCGTAGTGTTACGTGCAAGTGTACAAGACGGATGACCGGACACACCCGTCCTTGTACCTAATTAGTCTCACGAGGTAATCGTTACCGTGTGCACGACCCAATGTATCACTCCCAATACATGGCCATCACGTGCCCGACTAAAAATTCCACACATCCGCACCCGCCACGCAATATGAACCTAAGGTCATATGAACAAGAATGATCATAATGAATATCAATGAATAATAATAATCCGACAAAGTCAAGAATGACTCACCGATACGAAAGTGATAATGAAATGATTGATAGTTTTAATGGAATGGTTGAACGCCGTTCCGTTAATGATGTGATTGTTCAACAATTACAAGTCTCAATATGATTAATACAATGATGAATGAGTTATGATTATGAATGATCAACAACAAAAGGTATGAATATCCTTTTAACCGAGTAAGAATCAACTTACACAACACCGATGAAGAATGTCCGTCCACGAACAACGTCCTAAATGAAGTGTCGGACGCACGAACAACCTTAATTCAATACAATTACCGACAATCCGATCAATATACGAATTAAACACGAATATAACGAACTCAAAACGTCGATACGATTAAACTAAGTTCATTGGGGCATTATATCGAATACGTTGTATCCAAACTCCGATTGTTTACAATCAAACCTCGATATCCCAATATCAAAATCCCCAAGAAGTGTTTCAAACCAACAAACATCTCCAATACGATCAATAATCCGTTATGAATATCCATAAATGTGATTATAACAACAATTAGTCGAAAATCCCCAATTCCAACTCGATTTACAAGGTGTTCTTGAATAATCCCTCAATAATCCAATGAATCCTTATACAAACTCATAATCATATACATATCCCTTCATATATCATGATTATAACGTCCAAAACATCCTATTTCAACACAAAATCGAAGTCCAAAGTGTTGAAGGAATTACCTCTTGATGATCCAAGTGCTTTAATCAGAAGAACACGCGTTAGATTGATTATCCGGCTTCACGATCGAAAGGAGATGAAGAAAATCAAACACCCAAATGATTTGTGAAGGAAAAACCCTCCCTCAAGCCTCCTCTCTCGGTTGCAAGTGAAAAAATGGGAAAGGAATGGAAGAAATCTTTGAAAAAACGAATTTAAGGGAGTTGATCGCTGCCGGACACGGCCTGCCCGATCGGCACGGTCGTGTCGCACACCGGCCGACACTGGCCGACATGACTTCGACCGTGTCTGCGTGACACGGTCGCGGCGTGAGGGCCTCCCGACGATGACCCGTCCGACTGACTTCGGCATGACTCGGCGTGCTGTGCGACACGGTCGGCGTGCTCAGCGATCGGTTACGCTTATCCGGGAAGGGTTCGACTCGGCCGTGCTGCACGACACGGTCGGGTCACGAGGCGAACACTGCGCACTCTCCGGACGAGTACGGCACGGCCGTGTCGGACGACACGGCCGAAGTTCGCTCGGCGATGATCGCCAATGAGCGGTTGAGCTAAAGCGACCATAACTCTCGCTCGGACTCGATTGACTCACCGTTTGAACCATTGGAAAGCTAACTCGATGCTCTATAATATTGCAAAGAATTAGAATTTTTTGGAGTTACCAAAAATTAATGGTGATCTAACAAAGTCGAACTCATATGAGGAAAGTTGAAACAATGAACAATAATGATACACCACTCGAAGTTTTTCCGAACGGTGAACACGGTGAATGAATATGATTGGTGAATGATTATAATCGAGTGAATATACACTGGGTGACAATCACCGAATGAAATTACTGAATGATAATGACTGAATTACAACCGAGTATTACATACACCCCCCCTTAAAAGAGTTTCGTCCCCGAAACTAAGGGTCAAACAACTCGGGATAACACTACCGCATATTCTCCTCGGTTTCCCAAGTGGCCTCTTCGACTCCGTGTCTAGATCACTGAATCTTGGCCAAAGGGATCGTCTTTTTCCTCAACTGTTTGATTCGCCGCTCTAACACTCGTACAGGACGCTCCTCGTACGAATGATCATCCGCGATCTCGATTTCGTCGAACTGAAGTATGTGAATCGGGTCGGCAACATACTTCCGCAACTGAGAGACGTGAAACACATTATGAATCCTGCTCAAAGCCGGAGGTAACGCCAATCGATAAGCTAACTCGCCTACTCGATCCAAAATTTCAAACGGTCCAATGAATCTTGGGCTCAACTTCCCCCGTTTTCCGAAACGGAAAAATACCTCGACTCGGGGAAATCTTGACCAAAACATGGTCACCCGTCTCGAACTCTAGTGGTCGACGACGATTATCCGCATACGTTTTCTGCCGACTCGAGTGTCAACATACGACTCTTGATCAAAGCTACCTTCTCCCGGACGGCTATAAGCATATCGGGCTCGGTGCCGATTGATTCTAACAAGTCATCCTAACACAAAGGAGATCGACAAAGACGACCGCACAAGGCCTCGTAAGGTGCCATCTTAATGGAGGCATGCCAACTATACGTACGTGGACTTAAACAACGGAATCGGGCTTCCCATCGTCTACTAATCGAGGACGCATGCCCTCAACATGTCCTCTAATGTCCGAATAGTCCTCTCCGATTGTCCGTCTGACCGAGGATGAAAGGCGATCGAGATTAAGCCGAGTTCCCATAGCACGATGAACGATTTCCAAAAATGGGAAACAAATCGTCCGTCACGATCGGAAACGATACTCTTAGGAGTACCGTGCGCCTCACTATCTCCTTGATGAACAACTGATCCAGTCTCTCGGGACCCCACGTATCCTTGACCTCAAGGAAATGAGCTGATTTAGTTGAGCGGTCCACAATCACCCAGATCGAATTCATGCCACGACGACTCGTCGGCAAACTCGTGATGAAATCCATAGAAATGTCTTCCCACTTCCATTAGGAATAGGAGCGGTATCGCATACTCGGCCGCTGAGGTTCCATCTTGACTTGTTGACAGGTTAGGCATCTCGAAACAAATTCTGCGACTTCTCGCTTCATATTACTCCACCAGTAATTTTGTTTCAAGTCCTTGTAAATCTTGCTGGACCCCGGATGAACAGAATAAGGGGTAGCATGAGCTTCTCTCAAAATAGAATTTTTCAACTCGTCATTCGCGATACGCACAGCCGGTTCTTAAACCTCAAAAGTCCACCCTCGTGGACCACGAATCGAGGGCTTTCCCCGAGCCACATCTTCACGAATGCGCAACAATGCCGGGTCCGAACCCCGATTCTCCCTGATTGCATCCTCAGAGATGATGAAATCTCTAACATACAAAGCTGTCCCTGAACTCGCTGAAGCCAGACCTCGATCTCGGGTCTAAGGAATTCCTGTTGAAGCTCCTTCTGAACTGTTAAACGAGTATGCATCTGCTCCTGAACGGACTTACGACTCAAGGCGTCGGCGACAACGTTCGCCTTGCCCGGGTGGTAAAGGATCTCGATATCAAAATCTTTGATTAGTTCCAACCACCGTCCCTGTCGCATATTTAACTCCTTGTGAGTAAATATATACTTTAACTCTTGTGATTGGTGAAGATCTGACAAGTGATTCCATAAAGGTAACTACGCCAAAATTCCAACGCGAAAACCACGGTTACTAGCTCCGGCCGTGGGTTGGATAATTAACCAGCTAATCCGAGAAAACATCGGATTTACTTAATATCTTACGGAGGTTGCAAATCTCGGATAGCCTCCGTCTTCTGAGGGTCGACACGAACTCTGGCAGATGAAATTACATGCCCGAGAAAATCATTTCGGACCTCCAGAACTCACATTTGGAAAACTTTCCATAAAGTTGCTCTCGTCTCAACACGTCGAGAACCTGAAGAAAATGAACCTCGTGTTCCTCTCGGCTAAGAGAATAAATTAAAATGTCGTCGATGAAGACAATAACAACTGATCTAAAAAGTCGATGAAAACCCGATTCATTAACTCCATGAATACCACAGGTGCAATAGTTAGCCCGAACGGCATAACTACGAGCTCACAATGACCATAGCGTGTATGAAACGCTGTCCTCGCGATATCCGACTCTCGAATCCGCAACTGGTGATATACAGATCTTAAGTCGATCTTGGAAAATACTGAAGCTCCCTGAAGTTGATCTAAAAGATCATCAATACGAGGTAAAGGGTACTACTCTTTAACATCGCACTTTTCAATTCTTGGTAATTAAAACACACACGATACGAGCCATCCTTCTCCTTGACAGATCACACTGGTGCTCCTCACGGGGACGCAATCGTTAGGAGATGACCTTTCTCGAACTACTCCTCAAGTTGATTCTTAAACTCCTGCATTACAGTCGGGGCCATCCGATACGGTGCCTTCGATAAAGGGGACGACTGGCTCCAACTCACTCCTGAATTCCCTTACTCTATGTGAAGGCAACTAGATAACTCGCTTTAAATACATCGTCAATCGATGACAATGATACCACGAATGATTGAACATTTCGATTGCCCTAGAATGGTCAATCGATAAAAAGAGATACCAATAATGATTGAACAACTCGATTGCCTTAGAAAGGCCAATCGATGAAGATGATACAATGAATGTTTGAATAACTCGATTGCCTTTGAAAGGACAATCGTCGAAAATTATACAATGAATGATTGAATAACTCGATTGCCTTAGAAAGGCCAATCGATGAAGATGATACAATGAATGTTTGAATAACTCGATTGCCTTTGAAAGGACAATCGACGAAAATAATAGAATGAATGATTGAATAACTCGATTGCCTTAGAAAGGCCAATCGATGAAAATGATACAATGAATTATTGAATAACTCGATTGCCTTAGAAAGGCCAATCGGTGAAAATGATACAATGAATGATTGAATGAATCGATTGTCTTAGAAAAGCCAATCGATGGAAATGATACAATGAATGATTGAATAGTTCGATGGAATTTCTCTGTTTTCGTCATAAGATAAATTCTCTTTGGAACAACGGGATTACTTCGAAGCACACATTCGACAACCAACGACGGAAAGATAGCGACCAAACGCTAACAAATGCGAGGATAGTATCAAGACGGTTAAACCAACTAATACCGAAATTACATCGTCCTAAGATAAATTCACCACGATTAGGTCCACCAACCAATCGCGGTTACTAAGCTTACTTAGGTATGATTCGAAAATTCTTCCATCGTCGGGTAGACCGATGGTATGAGGTCCACAAACAATAGGACTATCCCGAAATAAGTCTATTCAAGCATGATTCGAAAATGAATGAATGCGGTGTACCGGCATCAAAAGGTACACACAAGTTGAAATAAAATTACGAGTATACCGAAATCATTCGGACCACCGGATCGTCGATCCTCCTCATCAAATGAATGCAGGACTTGCCGTCCCGAACCGACGCTCACTTTGATAAATACGAGCTCCAACTCTATTTGCTTCCATTATCTTAAACGACGATGACAAAGCGATGATTCAAACGCCTGGTTGCTTCGGGCCCGAGATGCCACCGAGCCGACTTGGAGTCCTTTCGGCAAAACGGGCCTTATGCCCAAAATTCCCACAATTATAGCACGTGATAGACGGTTTGAGACACTCAGTCTTGAAATGACCCGGCGTTCCACAATTGAAACAGGTGATGGCGAGCGGCCGCTCGGGAATGAGATCCCGCACGATTATGCGCCGTAGGAGATCGCTCGAAACGATAGGACTCACACGAGGCTTCTTGAAGGTTGGTGACCACCTTCGGATAGATTACGCCGTTGATTTCCTGTTGACATATGCGAGTTCTTTGCCGGCAATTTCCTTAGCGGTGCTAAATGCACGGAGAGTTCGCTCGATTAATCCGGCCAGAGTGGCGCAATGATGATTGAGCAAGCGCATGGGTCATCATGGCCTGCATAAAAGTGAGTGGATCAACCCGAACATCTTACGATCGAACCGAGTCTGGGCACGATTTCCGGCCAGTGATTATTTCTCGGGTTTCGGTTCGCACCGCGCCTCTCCCCATGCATCCCTTGACAGTTCTCTCCATCTTTGGAGTAGGAAGGTCGCATAATGATTATATTTCCCGCATGATTAGCACGTTATGATTATGTCATGAGATGATGAAAATGAGTATACATGCTCTAACTTAGTGATTATATGAATGATTCTTGAAGTTACATGATTATCTCGATGAAATTCTTGAAATGATTATCTTGAATAACTTAACAAGATTGATAATATGATCATCCAGTTGACAACTTAGTAATGAAATGAATTGAGTAATTAATGAGTTAACATGATCCCCGATCATTAATCGAGTATTGAAATGAATTAAGTGATTAATGAGTTAATATGATCGTCACGATCATTAATCGAGTATTGAAATGAATTAAGTGATTAATGAGTTAATATGATCGTCCCGATCATAATGAATGATGATGTTTGAGGATTGTTAATTGATGAATGATGAATGAATGACTATTGCCGTAAATTATACCATGGCGTTAGAAATCTTACAGCTTCTTAGGTCGATTGGCTCGGCATTTGCACAGTCACACGTGACGCGAAAGTCCAATGATACTAGTCTCGATGACGATGATTTCAAATAAGACATGACTCGGAAGGTAGTATTCAAAACCACGCTCCGATACCAACTCGTAACACCCCAAACTAGGCGGATATTACGGCCGTAGATCCCCAACTGGGACCCACGAGGCAAATGGAAATGAATGAATTAGATAAGATAAATGTAGTACCGAACTACATTTCTTCAACAATTCCTACGATGAGGAGTTTAGTTTCACACACCTGGACAATACCGAATACTAGTGTATTTTATATGAAGATAAAATACACAACACCGAATGAAACGGAGTATTCAAATGAAAGTCTCAGCTGGAAAAATAAAGGACAATAACATGAATAATCGAAAGATCGGGGCCCCTACTAGTATCACTAGGACTCCTCGACATCAACATGCTATTCCCGTGCGTTTGCCTTGCCATGACACGAAAAACAAAATCAAATGGGCCGCTAAACAGAACAACAATCCTCAAGGGTTGAAAATACACAAACATGATTTAACGAAGTTATGAAATATCCTTAGTTAAGAATTACGCAGAAGAAGAGTATCAAAGTAAGCCCGAAGTGTTCAGTGCAAGTGTACAAGACGGATGACCGGACACACCCGTCCTTGTACCTAATTAGTCTCACGGAGGTAATCGTTACCGTGTGCACAGTCCAATGTATCACTCCCAATACATGGCCATCACGTGCCCGACTAAAAATTCCACACATCCGCACCCGGCCACGCAATATGAACCCAGAAGGTCATATGAACAAGAATGACCATAATGAATATCAATGAATAATAATAATCCGACAAAGTCAAGAATGACTCACCGATACGAAAGTGATAATGAAATGATTGATAGTTTTAATGGAATGGTTGGAACTGCCGTTCCCGTTAATGATGTGATTGTTCAACAATTACAAGTCTCAATATGATTAATACAATGATGAATGAGTTATGATTATGAATGATCAACAACAAAAGGTATGAATATCCTTTTAACCGAGTAAGAATCAACTTACACAACACCGATGAAGAATGTCCGTCCACGAACAACGTCCTAAATGAAGTGTCGGTCGCACGAACAACCTTAATTCAATACAATTACCGACAATCCGATCAATATACGAATTAAACACGAATATAACGAACTCAAAACGTCGATACGATTAAACTAAGTTCATTGGGGCATTATATCGAATACGTTGTATCCAAACTCCGATTGTTTACAATCAAACCTCGATATCCCAATATCAAAATCCCCAAGAAGTGTTTCAAACCAACAAACATCTCCAATACGATCAATAATCCGTTATGAATATCCAAAATGTGATTATAACAACAATTAGTCGAAAATCCCCAATTCCAACTCGATTTACAAGGTGTTCTTGAATAATCCCTCAATAATCCAATGAATCCTTATACAAACTCATAATCATATACATATCCCTTCATATATCATGATTATAACGTCCAAAACATCCTATTTCAACACAAAATCGAAGTCCAAAGTGTTGAAGGAATTACCTCTTGATGATCCAAGTGCTTTAATCCGAAGAACACGCGTTAGATTGATTATCCGGGCTTCACGATCGAAAGGAGATGAAGAAAATCAAACACCCAAATGATTTGTGAAGGAAAAACCCTCCCTCAAGCCTCCTCTCTCGGTTGCAAGTGAAAAAAATGGGAAAGGAATGGAAGAAATCTTGAAAAAACGAATTTAAGGGAGTTGGTGCTGCCGGACACGGCCGTGCCGATCGGCACGGTCGTGTCGCATACCGGCCGACACCGTGGCCGACAGTGACTCGACCGTGTCTGCGTGACACGGTCGCGGCGCGAGGGCCTCCCGATGACCCGTCCGACGACTTCGGCATGACTCGGCCGTGCCAGGCGACACGGTCGGGCGTGCTCGGCGATCCTCAGCTTATCCGGAAGGGTTCGACTCGGCCGTGCCCGACGACACGGTCGGGTCCCGAGGCGAACACTTCGGCACTCTCCGGACGAGTACGGCACGGGCCGTGTCGGACGACACGGCCGAGTTCGCTCGGCAGTGATCGGCCAATGAGCGGTTGAGCTAAAACGACCATAACTCTCTCGTCCGGACTCCGATTGACTCACCGTTTGAACCATTGGAAAGCTAACTCGATGCTCTATAATATTGCAAAGAATTAGAATTTTTTGGAGTTACCAAAAATTAATGGTGATCTAACAAAGTCGAACTCATATGAGGAAAGTTGAAACAATGAACAATAATGATACACCACTCGAAGTTTTTCCGAACGGTGAACACGGTGAATGAATATGATTGGTGAATGATTATAATCGAGTGAATATACACTGGGTGACAATCACCGAATGAAATTACTGAATGATAATGACTGAATTACAACCGGGTATTACAGTTAGAGGCGAACTCGTCCGTGGCACTTTGTTTGTATGGCACTTAGCTACCGGATAGTCACAGTTATCAATTATATGCATTTCACAAGTATCGCGTAACATTCGGTTAGTGAGGATAATAGTGTCATTTGATTAAGTATGGAATATAGTTACTTATATTTGTGGCACGGTAATACGGAATAGGACTTCGTATATAATTTGAAAATACTCTCAAAAATTTTATTAATGGTTTGATGAGTTCAGGTCAGATATAATAAATGGGTAGGTTCGACGAAACGAAACGAGGGTTTTCTGAAGTAGGTTGAAATGACGTTTTTACCCTTAGGTTCGAGCCTAAGCGTTTGGAATATGAAACGAAATTGGATGGTTGTGAAAATTTATGAGGAAGTCAAAAATACTTCCTCAACTCCAGATTTAAGGAAAATTTCGGAAATTTCCAGTTTCGGGACTGAAATTTCCAGAAATTATGGTATCGCCCCAAAACTTAAGAAAATCGTTCCGAGGCTTGTAGAGCTATGAATTTAGCTCGAAATTTAACGAAATTTTCGAGATGACTCGTGATGAACCTGAAATTTCAGATTTGTAAAAATTCCAGAAAAATTCGGACTTGGTCCAGAAATTTCGAATCCTTGCATTTTGACCCCAAAATTATTTTAAAATTGTAATTTTGACTAATAAGTTTAGATATCGAACTCCAAATCACTTGAAACTTTACGGACAGCCCATATAAAATATAATATGTACCGTACAGGGTCCGGAATGTTTTATTTTTTATAAATTTTAGTTTAGTCCCCAAACTTTTTAAAATTACGATTTATGCCCAAAATTTCCAATTACTCGATTAAAATCCCGTTTTGGCCACAAATAAATTATACACATATCATATCTTAGTCATGCAACACAACTTCCAGATTTTTGATAGAATTTTGAAGAAATTACGAAAAAATCATGAAATTTCAATTTTTCACATAATCGAAATCCGACTACCAAATCGGATGTCATTTAAATTTACTAAAATAATATTGCATGTTAATATAATCATATAATACATCTTTAAAACATACATTCATATAAGAAATTCAGATTAGTGCATGCTCTATATTTTTCATAGTTTTAGAATCATAGTTCATAAAGAAAAAAAACGATACCTATATTTTAATATAAATTTTATAGCATAAATTCTAACATGATGTTGTTCACAAATTTCTCAACATTATATATGAAGAACTTTCAGATCTAGAACATGCATCACAAGCAAAATAAGAGTTGTTAATTTAAAAGTTTGAAAGAGTTTCACCCACCTCGATTCTTGCCGAAAGTAGTTGATTCTAGGTCCCGTGTTGGGAAAAACAATGTTGTTTTGATAATTACCAAACAGCAAGCCTCATACAACAAGTAGTTCCAAACAGCAAGTTATCATACAACAAGATGATAAATGCCTATCATACAGCAAGATGATAAATGCCTTTCATACAGCAAGTAGCTGTTACGAAGCTGTTCATATCGCTATACAATTTATCCTGCATCCTGCGTTGCCTCATCATACAGCGAAAGAACAACGTGCCATCATACAGCATGAAGCTCATTATTGATTAGTGCATAATTGATCCAAAATTCATATACAAAATATTCATTTTTCCAGGCATAATTGTACTGATTTGTGATTAAAAATATATATTTTACAGATATGTCCAAACATGAGCTAAAAATGATTATTTTACAGATTACTGACATGAAGCATCAAAAAGGACGGAAAACAAGATCAAATCCAACGACGGAAATTTTTCAAGGCAAAACGACCTACAACACGGCGCAAACAGTACCGTGTTATGTAGGCCGTTTCACATACGGCACAACAAGGGCCGTGTCTTGGGCCGTTTCACACACGGCCGGCATTTAGCGCCGTGTCCTCGCGCATATTCCGGAAGAGACCGAGTCACCACAAAACGGCGCACAACACGGGGCAAACTGGGCCGTTTTTCATCGCCGTTTTTCAGCAGATGCCATGCAAAATTAGTCCACTTTTGACCAACTTGTGAACTCAACCACAAAATATTTTTTTGGTCAAAAATCTGAAAATTCAAAGACATGGGTGAAGTGTGAACAAAGAATTAAAAAAATGATATTACAATAGATATTTTGAATTAAATAATCAATTGTATTCTTGAAAATCACCTATAAAAGGACATCTTCATCCATTGCAAAATCACCAATTACCAATTCTCAAACTCATCTTCTTGCTAAGAAATACTCCTTTCTTTTAGCAATATATTTTCCTTAGAACTTTCAATTTTAGTTTGTATTTTATTTTTGGTTTGAAGTTTTTCTTTCATTTAGTTTGTAATTGAAAAGTGCTTGATCAATAAGCACTTAGTATTTTACTTTTAATTTTTGTAAGCTTGTAACCTTTAAACAAGTTTAAAGTTATATTTTGAAGTTTGTTTCTTGCACTTTGATTCATCATATTCAAGTAAGTTTTATCTATTATCATTAAGTTCTAGTAATTAAAGTTTCTATATATATTATATATATCAATTATTTCTATTATAATTTTAGTTTGTATAAACCAATGAGTAGCTAATCTTTCTTCCTAGGGGAAGGGGGATTTCTATTAGGTTATATATATTGAGTATTTGATTGATTTAAACTATTTTTAAGACTAATTGGTTTAAATAGAGATTGATCATATCCTATTTTTACTAATGAAACCTTCTTGATTGATTGTTGAGTGAATTGGAAACATATCTTTTCAATCTATCAAATGTTAATCTTGTTATCAACATCTTAAGATTGCGAAAGTGGTTAAGACACCTTTGATTACGAAAGTACAGAGGTGAAAAATTGATTACTCGATGAACGATCGTTTATCCTAAAAATAGTCAAGTTAGAGAAATGAAAGGACTAATTGGTTTAAATAGAGATTGATCATATCCTATTTCTACTAGTGAAACCTCATTGATTGATTGTTAAGTGTATTGGAAACACATCTTTTCAATCTATCAAGTGTTAATCTTGTTATCAACATCTTAAAAAAGCAAAAGTGATTAAGACATCTTTGATTACGAAAGTACAGAGGTGAAAAGTTGATTACTCGATAAACATTCGTTTTTTCTTTTATATCCGTATAAATCAATTCCGATACTTAATTAAAAACCTAATTTAATGAACCCGTAATCCCTTAGATTTTATAAATTCCCAACTCATTTTAATTCTATTCATTTTCACTAGTTAAAAATAGTCTAGTATAAATAGTCTAGTAGAAATAGTCTAGTATAAATAGTCTTAATATAAATAGTCTAGTATAAATAGTCGTAATATAAATAGTCTAGTATAAATAGTCTTAATATAAATAGTCTAGTATAAAAATAGTCTTATATAAAATAGTCTTATATAAAATAGTCTTATTAAAATAGTCTTATTAAAAATAGTTTAAATTAAAAATAGTACATTTTAATTTAGTTAATTTAAAAACCAAAAAAATATATTTTAGTATATTTTAGTAATTACTTCTTGCAATCTATACAAAATATTATACGAAGCCCTGTTGAACAATACTCGAGAGAAAACACCTTGGTAGAACTTACCACAACTACTTCTACCTCGTATATATTTGCGAGCGACTCAAGAACTCCTGTTTTTAAGATAAGTTTTCCACAGATCAAATTTTGGCGCCGTTGCCGGGGATTGTTTTAGGCCAAATATAATTTTTTTTTTTGTATATTTTTGTTTATATCTTGTTATTTTGTCTTTCTTTATTTCTGCATCTTTTATTCTTCTGTCCGGTCAAGTGGCGGATAACGGTACTCCGTGACTATCAAAGTCGGATTTTTTAGTTTCCCACAAACAACTGATATTTGTAGATATTTTATTGTTTTTCATTTTAATTTTTTTTTGTCATGGAAGAAACATTGTATAAACTTGAAAAAAGATTTCCCTTTCTAAGCAAAAATGCAATTTTAAAGATTTACAAGACAAGGCTTGAAAGGATAAGGTTGCTTATGAATAAAAGCATACCTTTTGACATAAGATTCATTATCGAAGCCAAAGTAAGAATAGAAGGTGAATTCACAGAAACACCGACTAGATTTTTACCAGGGCTTGGAAAAAGTTCATATGCCAAGAAATGACGAGCAAAGATACTAGCCGTTTGCTATAAATGTGCTAGATGGAACTGTAATTTAAAATGTCGATCTTTAGGAATTCCATCTACAAACAGAGAAGATAAAATTCAGTTCATTAATGATGGTCTGAATAAAGAGAATTTAGATAATATCGAAATTTCTCTTGACACGCATCTTAGTGGACTTTTATATTATGGAATTCGATGTTTGTGGAATAAATTCAAACCAGAATATGAACAACGTCTTGGGAATCTGACGTTAAAAGACCCTGTTTGCCAATTTGTAAGAAAATTGGATGGGAAGCTTCTCCCCGACTCATAGAAGGCGTTTAAGCCGTTTCTGAACGTAAAATCAGAGGAAGATGTGAGCCACAATCACAACTACTGTACATACATGTGAGTATCTTTTATTTTTGTCGTATGGTGAGATTTTCTGAATAAAAAATGTGATACGCGATAAATACATTCATTATTCTATTGAGTAGTTGAAGCACAATCAACGCAATCACAAACTTGTTAAACAATTTTTACCTTCTTTTTCTTCTATAAATAAACATTGTGCTTGTTTCTTTTTACATCTCAACTTTTATTTTAAATAAAATATATTTTTTTTCATTTTTTTTCTTCTTTTATTTTTTCTTGTTTCAATTTTTTTTTATTTTCAATTTTTCCTGTAAATACATCTCATACCTTTGAAAATATGTTGAATGAATTTAATAACATTCAAAAGGCCCATGAGACATTGAAAAGAGAAAACATACAGCTCGAAATTTCTAACTTAGAGTTTAAGGAAGAAAACGACTTGCTGAAGGATAATTACGAAAATATGTCTATCGACTGCGAAAATAGCAAAGTCAATTTAGAAAAACCCATGGAGAGCAATCATCAACTTGCTCACGATCTAAATGAGACTAAGTCTCATCTTGAAAGCAAGACAAATGATTTGGCTCTTCTCGAAGCCAAAGTAAAATCTCTCGAGAAACATGAAGGAGAATTAGAGACAATCTTGAATTCTTTCGAGAAATCCTCTAATAGAATGGAAGAGATCCTAAGCACTGGGCAACATGCTCATGATAAATGTGCCTTAGGATACAACTCGTTCTCCAATAAAGGGAAAACTAGTACTGTATTCGTCAGGAGTGAGGAACCCATTCCTGTACCGGAAGAAATCCCGAGTCCTGTGAAGGCACCTGTTGTAACACCCCAATACACAAATGGGACGTTACACGCCGTAGAACCCTCATGAGGTCTACCAGGCTGACACTTGACACATAAACCACAATATAATCCCAAATGATGCATTCAAAAAGTAAGTAAGGTCGTGGCCTCGGCCAAAACATTTTAACAGAGTACATGAAACATAATGTAAATATCAATTTATTGCCCACGCAGGGGACTTAAACCAAGTTCAGAAATAAGCAGTTTAACTCCAATACTCGACAAATGTAATGACAAAACAAAAAAAAACGATACAGACTCGAGCCACTATCATCAAGCCATCCCATCCTTCGCGTGCGTGCCAGTACTGCTCCTCGGCTCTCCGATACAGAAATGCATAAGACGCATTTCCCCCATTTAAGGGGTTAGCATTCGAATAGCTAGTGCAAGTACACAATTACACAACATTATATACAAAAATACGGTTTTACACAATCATCTCAAACATAAATCATTTGCCACATATATATTCCGGAATACTACATTGGCAATCACATCGATTTTCAGTCATCACGATATCACCAAAATCACAACTGGTATCCCGTGGCCGTACCCCTTAGTATCGACCCCCAGACATCCCGTCGAACACTCCGGGTGGGATACCACTTCCGCGGCCGTACCCCTTAGTATCGACCCCCAGACATCCCGTCGGACACTCCGGGTGGAAGTTCAATCACACACGCACCCAAGTCCACTTCCACGGCCGTACCCCTTAGTATCGACCCCCAGACATCCCGTCGGACACTCCGGGTGGAAGGAACACAACTCACGCACCCAAAAATCACCATTCATCATTCATTTCGAGAATCACAATATGCATAACGAAATGTAATACATGTACTTGCCTTGAATGAAACGAAACGAAGGAAACGACGACGGAATAGGTTTGGTCGAACAATCCTCCCAAATCCGTTCCTAACACAATAACGGTATAAAACCAATCTCAACACCATGAATACGAAGAAATTCATCCTAGTTCTACCCGTAGGGACAATTCATCGGACACTACGCGTGCGTAAGGAAAAGAAATCGGTCAACGGTGGAATAACGGGATTTCATCCCAACCAATAACAAGAAAACCAAGGGTTACGAGTATACTATCAAAATCTAACAACAACATCGGTAAATTCGAATTAAAACACAAGATCACCACCAAACCCTCCCCAAAATCATACTAGGATTGAAGGAGTTCTTACCTCTTGAAGATTCAATCCCTAGAATCCGAAGAACACGTGCTAAATCCACAATCCGAGCTAAACGATCGAAGGAGGATGAAGAAAATAAAACACTCAAATGATTTGTGAAGGAAAAATCCTCCCTCAGGCTTTCTCTCTCGGTTGCGAGGTGGAGAAAAGGAAAAAATGAGTGGAAAGCCTAAAAACGAAGTTATAGGGCGGACAGAGACTCGGCCGTGTCCGACATGACACGGTCGTAGTGCTTGATCGGCCGAGGACTCGACCGTGTCTGTATGACACGGTCGTGTCGCGAAGGGGCCTACCGATAGAGACACATCCGGCGCTCGGCAATGACTCGGCCGTGTCTGGAACACGGTCGGGCCTCTGAGCGATCGCTTGGCTTATCCGGAAGAGTTCGGCTCGGCCGTGCAGCGACACGGTCGGGTCTGGCGAGACTTATGGCTTATCCGGACGAGTGCGGCACGGGCCGTGTCGGACGACACGGCCGTCCGGTCGGCGTGATCGGCCGAAAGCTGAAAAAATGAGCGGGTGAACGAAAACGATCATAACTCTCTCGTCCGGACTCCGATTGACTCACCGTTTGAACCATTGGAAAGCTAATTCGATGCTCTATAATATTGCAAGGATTTAGAATTTTTGGAGTTACCAAAAATTAATGGTGATCTAGCAAAGTCGAATTCCTATGATGAAAGTTGAAACAATGAACAATACTGATACACAACTCGAAGTTTTTCCGAACGGTGAACACGGTGAATGAATATGATTGATGAATGATTATAATTGAGTGAAATACACTGAGTGACAATTACAGGCTGATAATTACTAAATGAAAATAAATGAATTACGACCGGGTATTACATTATCTCCCCCTAAAAATAAGTTTCGTCTCGAAACTTACAACACGAATAACTCGGGGTATCTCGACCTCATACTCTCCTCCGTTTCCCACGTGGCTTCCTCGGATCCATGCCTCGACCACTGCACTTTGACCAAAGGAATGGTTTTGTGCCTGAGTTGCTTCACTCGACGCTCTAAGATCTGAATCGGCCTCTCCTCGAAGGTAATGTCGGGCCCCAACTCGATCTCTCCAAAATCAATAATATGGCTAGGGTCCGATACGTACTTCCTAAGCTGGGAAACATGAAATACGTTATGCACGTGGCTCAGGGACGGCGGCAAGCCTAACCGATACGCAAGCTCTCCAACTCTATCTAAAATCTCAAACGGTCCGATATATCTCGGACTAAGTTTACCCTTCCGACCGAAGCGGTAAACTCCCCGTGTCGGAGACACCTTAAGCAAGACGTGATCTCCCACCTCAAACTCCAACGGTCGGCGACGTGTATCGGCATAAGACTTCTGCCGACTCTGGGCCGTCAGCAATCTACCACGAATCAAGGTAACCTTCTCCCTCGTCTCAACTATCATGTCGGGCTCGGTACCGATTAGCTCAGACGTATCATCCCAACACAACGGCGATCTGCACCTCCTCCCATACAACGCTTCGAATGGTGCCATTTTGATCGAGGCATGCCAACTATTGTTGTACGTGAACTCGATCAATGGCAAGTGTGTCTCCCAATCATCCTTCCAATCTAAAGCACAGGCTCGTAACATATCCTCTAGCGTCTGTATCGTCCGCTCGCATCGTCCGTCTGCGAGGGTGGTAGGATGTACTAAGTCTCAACTCGGTTCCCAAAGCTCTATGAACGGCCTGCCAAAAATGTGATATGAACCGGCCATCACGATCCGAAACAATACTCTTAGGGGTCCCATGCAATCTCACTATTTCCGCAACAAACACTCGTGCAAGCCTCTCCAGCCCCAAGTGTCCTTAATACTTAGAAAATGAGCTGATTTGGTTAGTCGATCAACAACGACCCAAATCATGTTCATTCCCGTCCGAGTCTTAGGCATACCGGTAATGAAATCCATAGAAATGTCCTCCCATTTCCACTCCGGAATAGGAAGTGGTCGTAAAAGCCCCGCGGGTCGCTGATGCTCGATCTTAACCTGCTGACAGGTCAGACACCTCGACACAAACTCACTAACGTCTGTCTTCAAATTACTCCACCAGTAGTTGCTCCTCACATCCTTGTACATTTTACTCGTACCAGGATGTATGGAGTAAGGCATGGTATGAGCTTCACTCAAGATCTTCTGTCTCAGCTCAAAATCATTCGGTACGCATAGTCTGCCGCGAAATCTCAGAACGCCATCATCGTGAACCACAAATCCAGGGGCTTTCCCTTTCCTCACATCCTCCCTCAATGGACCAAACACGGATCATCATCTTGTTTCGCCTTGATATCATCGATCAAGGATGAAGTGATCTCTAATGCACATAGCGGCCTGAACTTTCGAACCCAAACCTCAATATTCGACAAATAAGATCTCGCTGGATCCTACTCTGCGGTGTAAGTACTTCTAACATCTGCAACGCCATCGGATTACGGCTCAACGCATCCGCAACTACGTTAGCCTTACACGGATGGTAAAGTATCTCGAGGTCGTAATCTTTAATTAGCTCCAACCACCTACGCTGTCTCATATTTAACTCCCTCTGACTGAAGATATACTTCAAGCTCTTGTGATCGGTAAAAATCTTACACGACGACCCATAGAGATAATGCCTCCAGATCTTTAAGGCGAAAACGACCGCAGCTAACTCCAAATCATGCGTGGGATAATTCACCTCGTAAGGTTTCAACTGGCGGGACGCATAAGCAATGACTCTATCTCTCTGCATCAAAACACATCCGAGCCCGAGGCCCGAAGCGTCACTATATACCACAAAATCTTCGTTCCCCTGAGGCAATGCTAACACGGGTGCGGTAGTTAATCGTCTCTTCAACTCGTCAAAGCTACTCTGTCTGCCTGCGGTCCACTCGAATTTCTGAGTCTTCTGAAGCAACTGAGTGAGCGGTTTAGCAATATTAGAAAATCCCTCAACAAATCGAAGGTAGTAGCCGGCAAGACCCAGAAAACTCCTCACCTCCTTCACATTCTTAGGCGGCTCCCAAGCCATCACTGCCTCTATCTTCTGCGGATCTACCCGAACTCCCTCTGCTGAAATCACATGCCCAAGGAACATCACTTCCTCGAGCCAAAACTCACACTTAGAGAACTTCGCATACAACTGCTCGGCTCTCAAAATGTCTAATACAGTCCGGAGATGTAAGGCGTGCTCCTCCCGACTCCGAGAATAGACAAGAATATCGTCGATGAAAACGACCACGAATTTGTCTAGATACTCAATGAAAACTTTGTTCATTAACTGCATGAACAACTGTGGGCATTAGTTAGCCGAAAGGCATCACCACAAACTCGTAATGGCCATATCTCGTCCGAAGGCGGCTTTGAATATCGACATCCCGAATTCTCAAGCTGGTAGTAGCGATCGCAAATCAATCTTGAAAAGACTGCCGCCCCAAGCCGATCAAACAAATCGTCAATCACGGGCGAAGGGTATTTATTTTTGATGGTCAACTTGTTTAATTCTCGAAAATCGATGCATAAACGAAGCGACCCATCCTTCTTCTTAACAAAGAGTACGGGCGCACCCCAAGGCGATGCGCTCGGTCGAATATACCCTTTGTCTAACAATTCTCCCAACTGGTTCTTCAACTCTAACATCTCCGACGGTGCCATACGATACGGTGCTCGAGAAATAGGGGCTGCATTCGGCTCAAGATCGATAGGAAACTCCACCTCTCATTGCGGTGGTAATCCCGGCAAGTCGTGCAGGAAAACATCGGGATACTCACCAACAACTGGAATTGACGTCATGCCAACTCCACCATCTTCCGCCCTCAGAGCATAACAACAGTAGCCAACACAACCCTGGTTCAGAAGTTTCATCGCCTACAAGGCGTTAATCACGCTCCCGATTTGCGACTACGGTAGGCGAGTATGCTCGGTGCCATCCTCGGCCACGATCGAGATAGTACGAGTCCGATAGTTCATGATAGCACCGTGACGCTCTAACCAATCGTCCCGAGGATTAAATCCTCACCCTTGAGGTCGATAACAATGAGGTTTGAGGGCCGATCTCGGCTCCCGATCCTCACCGGGCAATCCCTAACTTCCGGTCCCCAACCATGCGATCCCGCTAGGCGTACCCACCACAAACGGTTCACATTCAAACAAGCGATTAAAGCCAATACGATTCACACAATCCGATGCAATAAAGGAATGGGTAGCACCGAATCGAAAAGTACGGAAGCTGGATGAGTAAGGATCCGAGTGGTACTGACGCCACCGGAATGTCTGCCTCCTCTGTGCGCCTCATCCGATACACTCGGGGTGAATCGAACCCGAACTCGAGGCCGCACGGCGATCCGGTGACCCCGTCCTCTACCACGACCGAACTCTGCGGAATATGAGTAGCTGGAGTCCGTGTGGTCCTCCGATCGGTAGTGGTAGTCGAACTCTAATGCCACAGTGGCCCGCTCAAAATGAGTCGCCCGATGCCCGGTCTGTCCGCAAGTGAAGCAAGTAATCGGGGAAAAGGGCAATTCTTCATCAAATGCTCATATTGGTTGCGATTAAAACAAACCACGCCACGAAGCAACGGTGCGAATTGAGCGGTTACCACGAGATCCACCGTCCCGATGGAACGGCCTCTTCCCGGTATGGGAGCGAGCGAGACCTCGGCCCGGCCACCCTTCCCGGTCGAGAATCCACTGGTAGTCTTACGCTTCTTAGCTTCCGGCTACGATTCCGGAACCGCCATCTCGATCGCTAGGGCGCGATCCTGGTATTCCTTCAAAGTGGCACACATGAGCGGTGCCATACTCTGCCTAATATGCGGCTTCATGTGCATATTGAAGTAACGGATTTTATCAGCCTCCGTCCTCACCTGATCTCTCATGAAACCCAACTGCTGATTGTAAGAAATGATGGCCTGAGAAATAGGCACATCCTGAGGTGTAGCGGTGAAGAACTCCACAATTCTGCGCTCCTTGACTGGCGGCGGACAATATTCTGCTTCCATAGAAGCCCTGAACTTCTCCCAAGTGGCCCGACGATCTCTGGGTGCAACGGCCTCCCACCACTCCGCAGCTTCCTTATCCAGGAGGTACTGGGCAATATGTACCCTCCTGTCTTCGGGACAAGCTACGGAATCAAAGGTCCTGGACAACTGAAAGAGCCAATTCTCCCAACCGAGGGAGTCAGAAGATCCGGAGAAACGAGGAGGGTGCATCTTAGACACCGTATGAAGCCACTTACTAGCTTCCTCTTCAGGTGTCGTGGGCGGATTCTGGCGCCCACCCTGAGCTATCTGAGCAAACTGGTCTACTAACTGCTGAGCTATCTGAGCAAACTGGTCTACTAACTGCTGAAGTACGGCAGTAGCCCCGGCGTCGGCATTATTACCCGACGGTACTGAGTGAGAGGCTGAATCCGCAGAGGACTGGGAAAGTGAGCCCTCCTCATTATCAGCACCACGACCACGGCCTCGGCCGCGTCCCCTAGCCGGTCTACCACGACCTCTCAACATACTGAAGGAAAATAAGAAAAGAACAAGATCAGAAAGATTCACAATTCACAAGGTTGGTAATACAAGTCACAACCCCGAACAGTACAAGAAAACGGATTACAGAAATATAAGAGTTCGAGGAGACTTACAGTCACGGGTCGCACGAAAAGACGGTAGCATGATGATATTAGGCTCAACAACTGACTCTAATGACGCAACTGACAGACCCAAAATTCACCGACAGCCTAGGTATTCAAAACCTAGCGCTCTGATACCATAAATGTAACACCACAATACACAAATGGGACGTTACACGCCGTAGAACCCTCATGAGGTCTACCAGGCTGACACTTGACACATAAACCACAATATAATCCCAAATGATGCATTCAAAAAGTAAGTAAGGCCGTGGCCTCGGCCAAAATATTTTAACAGAGTACATGAAACATAATGTAAATATCAATTTATTGCCCACGCAGGGGACTTAAACCAAGTTCAGAAATAAGCAGTTTAACTCCAATACTCGACAAATGTAATGACAAAACAAAAAAACAAACGATACAGACTCGAGCCACTATCATCAAGCCATCCCATCCTTCGCGTGCGTGCCCCATGCCTGCTCCTCAGCTCTCCCGGTACCTGAAATGCATAAGACGCATTTCCCCCATTTAAGGGGTTAACATTCGAATAGCTAGTGCAAGTACACAATTACACAACATTATATACAAAAATACGGTTTTACACAATCATCTCAAACATAAATCATTTGCCACATATATATTCCGGAATACTACATTGGCAATCACATCGATTTTCAGTCATCACGATATCACCAAAATCACAATCGTATCCGTGGCGTACCCCTTAGTATCGACCCCGGACATCCCGTCGAACACTCCGGTGGGATACCACTTCGCGGCCGTACCCTTAGTATCGACCCCGGACATCCCGTCGGACACTCCGGTGGAAGTTCAATCACACACGCACCCAAGTCCACTTCCACACTGCCCTTAGTATCGACCCCCAGACATCCCGTCGGACACTCCGGGTGGAAGGAACACAACTCACGCACCCAAAAATCACCATTCATCATTCATTTCGAGAATCACAATATGCATAACGAAATGTAATACATGTACTTGCCTTGAATGAAACGAAACGAAGGAAACGACGACGGAATAGGTTTCAGTCCGAACAATCCTCCCAAATCCGTTCCTAACACAATAACGGTATAAAACCAATCTCAACACCATGAATACGAAGAAATTCATCCTAGTTCTACCCGTAGGGACAATTCATCGGACACTACGCGTGCGTAAGGAAAAGAAATCGGTCAACGGTGGAATAACGGGATTTCATCCCAACCAATAACAAGAAAACCAAGGGTTACGAGTATACTATCAAAATATAACAACAACATCGGTAAATTCGAATTAAAACACAAGATCACCACCAAACCCTCCCCAAAATCATACTAGGATTGAAGGAGTTCTTACCTCTTGAAGATTCAATCCCTAGAATCCGAAGAACACGTGCTAAATCCACAATCCGAGCTAAACGATCGAAGGAGGATGAAGAAAATAAAACACTCAAATGATTTGTGAAGGAAAAATCCTCCCTCAGGCTTTCTCTCTCGGTTGCAGGTGGAGAAAAGGAAAAAAATGAGCTGGAAAGCCTAAAAAACGAATTTATAGGGCGGACAGACTCGACCGTGTCCGACATGACACGGTCGTGGCGCGATCGGCCGGCAGGGACTCGCCCGTGTCCTGTATGACACGGACGTGTCGCGAAGGGGCCGACCGATAGAGACCTGTCCGCGGCGCTCGGCAATGACTCGACCGTGTCCTGGAACACGGTCGGGCCTCTGGGCAGTCGCTTTCGGCTTATCCGGAAGAGTTCGGCTCGGCCGTGCGACGACACGGTCGGGTCTGAGGCGAGACTTCTGGCTTATCCGGACGAGTACGGCACGGGCCGTGTCGGACGACACGGCCGAGTCCGGTCGGCAGTGATCGGCCGAAAGCTGAAAAAATGAGCGGGTGAACGAAAACGATCATAACTCTCTCGTCCGGACTCCGATTGACTCACCGTTTGAACCATTGGAAAGCTAATTCGATGCTCTATAATATTGCAAGGATTTAGAATTTTTGGAGTTACCAAAAATTAATGGTGATCTAGCAAAGTCGAATTTCTATGATGAAAGTTGAAACAATGAACAATAGTGATACACAACTCGAAGTTTTTCCGAACGGTGAACACGGTGAATGAATATGATTGATGAATGATTATAATTTAGTGAAATACACTGAGTGACAATTACAGGCTGATAATTACTGAATGAAAATAAATGAATTACGACCGGGTATTACACCTGTTGCCCCGCGCACAGCAAAGGCTGCGATTCCACCACCCGGATCATTCATAGAAAGCGGAATCCTCAGCCATCTAGACCTGTAAGGCGTGTAACCAACAGCATGCTCCCAGAGCATATCAACAGCGTCAACACCTGTTCAGAAAGAAGGCTGTATCCAGATATCAAAGGCCCATACAACAATACTTCCAACAGTACAGCGCGCCTAGATATTAGATACAGGAGCCCCGTTGTCCATCAAGAAAACAGGTCGCAGCGCAGTATCAACAATAGCTTTGGGAATCCAACTAGAGACCCAGGAGGCAAGCTGTAAGATCTATGAAAATGGCTCCACCTCCTAGACGACAATCGTACTGGAATAATAACTATAACTCTCGATTTTACATGCATAATACTCATGATTACTGCAGCTACGTGCTTGCCCTACGTAGACATCGCAAGAATGGACCAAAAGTAACCTAAAGCAAACCAATTGTTGTCCGGCAAATTTGGGTACCGAAAGGCACTATCACACCAGGACCCAACAATCAAGGGGGACCCAAATTTACTTGATTTCTATGCTTCGACAAGAATTGGGAATGCTACAGCCAGACTCCCTGTAAGTTTTTATGCTTTTACTCATTAATTGAGGGAGAACGCTGTAAGACCCAAAAATACAGTGTCTGCCGTTGATTAATTGTACACTCAGAACAATTAAGACAACACTGTAGGACAGAGAAGGCATGGAACTATCCTACAACTGACGTGTGCATTAATTAAGGGGGAATACAGTATGACCCATGAATACAACATTAATCCAAATATTAATGTAAGAATTGAATCCTGTATGTACCTTTTAAGGGGGAACGCTGTATTATTCGCGGATACAGTACTTACACTACAGGACATCAATTATACTTGATAGCTTTATTCTATTGTGTACTGCAAACAGTTTTAAGTCCACATGCCCTGTTTTAAATATTCAATCATTTTTATTATTTAAATGTTTTGCATGACATCTGGATTTCACTATCTCAAACGACGTGAATTTAAATTCAATTCAACTTTTATTGCTGCAATCAAACAAGTTTAGGTATCAAGCTGTAAGAACTTGTCTGCGAACAGTTCATAGGTTCAGTTGTACTCAACTAGATCACATACGATTGTGTCGGCGCGGCAATCATAAGTTTAAGTTGTAATACACTTCCCTGTTAGATGCTATCATTTTAGAACTTGCCTGTGAGCAGTTCACATTTCTTTCCTAAGTGCTGAAGACCAGATCATTTCGACAAAAGATCAAGAAGTCTGCCACTCTAGATCACGATGTTATCGAAAAAGAGGGAAATTGTTTTAGCATAAAGATGTCTTGATATATAAAAAGGGGGGAAAACCTTGTTTTGATAATTGCCAACATACAGCAAGACTTCGTATAGTCATCATACAGCAAGTAGCTATCCCGAAGATGATCATACAGTTGGATAAACTTCCTGTATCTTGCGATTGCTAATCATACAGCAGAAGGATAATTGAACATTCGATAGAAGACCAAGAAGACAGTCTCCCAATAAAGACATTTCAAAGAGGTTTTGGCATCAAAGTTTTGGCATCATCAAGAAGTTTTGGAAATTATCAAAAAGGGGGAAATTGTTGGGAAAAATAATGTTGTTTTGATAATTACCAAACAACAAGCTTCATACAGCAAGTAGTTCCAAACAACAAGTTATCATACAGCAAGATGATAAATGCCTATCATACAGCAAGATAATAAATGCCTTTCATACAGCAAGTAGCTGTTACGAAGCTGTTCATATCACTGTACAATTTATCCTGCATCTGGCATTGCCTCATCATACAACGAAAGAACAAAGTGCCATCATACAACATGAAGCTCATCAGCCGGTATGATACCAAGTATGGAAGCTGTCCTGAAACATTCATACAACATCTTTCCATACAGCAGCAGTCTTAGATAGCCTACAGCATTGGAACCTACATCATTGCAAACGCAATATATTGGATACAGCATACAGGCTGTAAGTATTGAGATCTTCAATACTTATCCAAACAGGACTGAAGACCGTTGGAACGGAGTCTACTTTATACGCTAAAGTCAAGCCCCATTTGAAAAGAAGTATTTAAATACTGAAAGGATAAAGTATTTAAATACTAAGCCGACAGAGACCTTCAGAAAAGGAGAAAAATCCTCCGCACCCATCCAAGAGCAGAAAGAACTCTGGAGCAGTATCAGTCACGACAGATGTGACAAGGAGGTGCTTTAACTGTGGCCGAACAGGACATTATCGACGAGACTGCTCATTTCCTACTGTGACTTGTTTTGACTGTGGTCGAGAGGGACATCGTGCGTGTTCTCTGAGGAGGCTGCAAAAGCTTTTAGAGCCCGTACATCATAGCCAGCCCAGAAAGAATCAAGTATTCAGCAGACGCAACAGAGTGTTCAGATGCCTCAAAATTTTGGCCGCGGACGAGGCAGAGGACAGTTTGACCGAAAGGGTACATCGAGTGTCGGATCTGTTCCCCCACGTCTGTACGAAATGAGGAGAATAGACGATCAGGATTCTGCTGTTGCATCAGGTACTGTTCAGATCCTTTCCCAACCAGTTAGCATTTTATTCGATACAGGAGCTACGCATTCATTTATATCCTTATCATGTGTAAATCGTTTAAATATTTCTGGTTTTCATAATTGTGAACCTTATGTGATTGGTTTACCGAGTGGAGAGAGGATTGTTGGAAACTTAGAAACTAGAAGTTTCCCTGTATTATTTGGAGGCAGAGAGTGGCTCTCAGATCTGATCGTGATAGAAATGCAAGGAGACGATATGATACTCGGAGACGATTGGCTTAATCGATATGGAGCTATTGTAAACTATCGAAGGAGGAATATCTCGTTGATCGCTGATGATGGTTCCGAAATATTGTTTGAAGGATAGAAACCAGGAAGCTCAGGAAAGTTGATCAAGGCGATGAAATCTGTCAAATTGTTGACACAGGGCCTTACCGGATACTGGTGCTATACAATGAAGAAATAAGACGAAATTATGGAGCATTCATCCATTCCTGTTGTGAACAAGTTTCCGGATGTATTTCCTGACGAGTTACCTGGATTACCTCCACGATGGGATGTGGAATTCACCATTGAGCTAGAACCCGGAGCTACACCAATTTCTAAGGCGCCGTATCGTATGGCACCTACTGAGATGTACGAACTGAAGAAGCAGCTGGAGGAGTTATTGGACAAAGGCTATATCCAACCAAGCGTTTCGCCCTGGGGAGCGCCAGTTCTTTTTGTTCGTAAGAAGGATGGATCGCTTCGACTGTGTATTGACTATCGAGAGTTGAACAAGATGACGATTAAGAACAAGTATCCGTTACCACGGATTGATGATTTGTTTGACCAGTTGCAAGGAGCAACAGTATTTTCCAAAATCGATCTGAGGTCAGGATATCATCAGCTGAGGATTAAGGAATCTGATGTTCCGAAATCAGCGTTCAGAACTCACTACGGACACTATGAGTTTGTAGTGATGCCGTTTGGCCTCACTAATGCACTTGATGTATTCATGCAATTGATGAACCGAGTGTTCATCGAATATTTGGATAAATTTGTGGTTGTGTTCATTGATGACATTCTGGTATATTCTAAGAGCGCGGAAGAACATGCGCAGCATTTACAGATTATATTAGAACTTTTGAGGAACGAGCAATTGTACACCAAACTTTCTAAGTGTGAATTCTGGCTAAAGGAAGTAATGTTCCTCGGCCATGTGGTATCAGCTGAAGGAGTCCGAGTAGATCCTCAAAAGATCGAAGCAGTTACGGATTGGAAACCTCCAAAGAACGTGAAAGAAGTTCGGAGTTTCTTAGGACTTGCTGGGTATTATCTTCGGTTCGTGGAAGGGTTTTCCAAAATTTCCCACCCACTTACTCGGCTACTGCAGAAAATCCAAAAGTTTGAGTGGAACGAGTTATGCCAGAATAGCTTTGATGAATTAAAGAAGAGATTGACGACGGCACCGATTTTATCACTCCCACGAGGAACTGGAGGATTTATAGTTTATAGTGATGCTTCGAACCAAGGACTCGGATGCGTATTGATGCAGAATGATAAGGTGATCGCTTATGCATCACGCCAGCTGAAACCTTATGAAGTGAATTACCCACGCATGATTTGGAGTTAGCAGCAGTAGTCTTTGCTTTGAAAATCTGGAGGCATTACCTGTACGGGACTCACTGTCAGATCTTTACGGATCACAAGAGTCTCAAATACATCTTCAGTCAGAAGGAGTTAAACATGCGACAAAGAAGATTGTTAGAGATGATTAAGGACTTCGACTTGTAGATTTTGTATCATCCAGGCAAAGCAAATGTAGTGGCAGATGCACTTAGCCGCAAACCTATTTCTATTCAGATGCTGGAGACTCTGACCTCCCAAGTTAGCCTTCAACGAGAGATGATTCGAGAAGGAATTGAAGTATGGTTACAAAGAGTCCAAGGACTACTGTGCATGATGGAGATAACTTCATCCTTAACCGAGGAAATTGAATCAAAGCAGACAGATGATCCTCTGATGATTCGGTTACGTGATGAAGTGATCAAGGGGAAGGCCCCCGGATTCGTAATTCATGATGATGGAGTTTTGAGATTTCAGAACTGAGTTTTCATTCCCGATGTCGATGTTCTGAAACAAACGATTATGAAGGAAGCTCACAGTTCGCCTTACTCTATCCACCCGGGCACCAGTAAGATGTATAAGGACATGAAGCAGAATTTTTGGTGGGGAAACATGAAGAAAGATGTAACGGACTATGTTTCGAAATGCTTGACTTGTCAGCAGGTTAAGATCGAGCATCAACGACCTGCCGGAATGTTGAAGCCGCTCCCAATTCCTGAATGGAAATGGGAGTACATATCGATGGACTTTATCACTAGTATGCCGAGAACCAAGACAGGAATGAACATGATTTAGGTGATAGTTGATCGTCTAACCAAATCAGCTCATTTTCTAGGCATTAAGAACACGTGGGGACCAGAGAGGTTGGCACGAGTATTTATTTCGTTGATAGTTCGATTGCATGGTATGCCGAAGACCATTATTTCTGATCGAGACGGCCGTTTTGTGTCTCACTTTTGGAAAGCAGTTCATAAGGCCTTGGGGACCGAATTAAACTTCAGTACAGCTTATCACCCACAGACAGACGGACAATCCGAGAGGACCATTCAAATGGTGGAAGACATGCTGAGGGCTTGTGCCAAACGATTGGGAAGTTCATCTACCGTTGATTGAATTTACCTACAACAATAGTTGGCATGCTTCTATTAAAATGGCACCCTTTGAGGCATTATACGGGAGGAGATGCAGATCGCCTCTATGTTGGGATGATTCTTCAGACTTGATCGGGACAGAACCAGAGTTGATCATACATACGCGAGAAAAGATAGCCTTGATTAGGGAAAGGTTGTTGACCACCCAGAGTCGACAGAAATCTTATGCAGATGTACGCTGTCGCCCATTGGAGTTCAATACTGGAGACCACGTACTTTTAAAGGTTTCTCCTACTCAGGGAATCTTTCGTTTTGGAAGGAAGGGAAAATTGAGTCCGAGATATATTGGACCATTCGAGATCCTTGAGAGAGTTAGAGAGTTGGCACACAAATTGGCATTATCGCCGTCATTGAGCCATGTTCATAACGTGTTCCCCGTATCCCAGTTACGGATATATATACCGGATCCTAGTCATGTCAATGATTTCGGCGAGATCGAAGTCGCTCAGGATGGAACGTTTGAAGAAAGACCAGTCAATATACTCGAGAGTCGAGTTAAGCAGTTGAGGAACAAACCAATCATTTTGGTCAAAGTTCAGTGGTCACGCCACGGAGTGGAAGAAGCCACTAGGGAAACAGAAGATAGCATGAAGTCTAGATATCCAGAGTTATTTTCGTCTTGAGTTTCGGGATGAAACTCCTTTTTAGTAGGAGAGTATGTAATATCCGGATTTATTATTGTGTATTTCATCTGGATTTGAACCCTATATTATTCGGAATTGTGATCTCGATAATTGGAGTATGATATTTCTCACATTTATATCCTTTTACATAAGTATATCAACATGCAAATTACTCATGCAAACTCGTGATAGCGCACGCTAAGGATGTAGCTTAACGTGCGTTATCGGACTACAACTAGCACATGCTACAAATGAAGAATTGCGTGCGCTAGGCAATCAATTATTGAGCTGGGCGGCTAGCACATGCGCCAGTAGGACGTAGGACCGGATAAGATTCCCGCGGATGAACCTGGACAGTTTTGGAGTCAACTCTTATTAGCGCGCGCTAAGGATTGTATGATAGCGTGCGCTAATCAGCTAATGTGCAGAAAGTTTATATAAGGGTCAGCACTTCACTTCTTCTTGTTCCCTTCACTCGTCCTCATTACTTGATAGTCCAGAGAGCCCATTATCCTCCTTAAACACACTTAGAACACATCTACTTGATCATTGGAGATTGATTGTCACTTGTGTTTGATCATTGGAGTGGAGAAACGTCTTGATTTGACAAACAAGCAACCGGAGCCGGATTCTACTCATTGTCTTGGTGTTCTTCCTTATCTTAAGGTATGTTATACTACTTTCAACCTTGAATTCGTGTTCTTAAGGATAGGAGGATATGCTATCAAGATATTAAGTTTCTTTGGTGATTTATCCAAACCACATCATATTTCAGAGATTGAGATGATTATGCCTTAAGTACCTTGGTTATGAACATCATAATTCGAATCTTGTTACGATGAACAAGTAGAGGAAGTTTCTGACATTGGTAATCCGAATTTAGAAGGTGTCTTCATAGTAATCACGGACTTGACTTTAACATCATTATTGTTAGACGAATCTAAGAGATTGATCATGGAAAGATTTATCTTGTAAAGATGGAGTGTTTAACAAACTACAAGATGATAGTTTTGATTGATATAAAGTATTGATATCGACCGTTAGGCCTTCCGAATTATGCATGAAGAATTGGAATCGAAATGAAATATGGTTTTATGATAGTATACATATTCTTGAATTCGAAGTTTTTGTTATCCGTAAGATCATTTATAACCGTATGAGCATGATATTCATGGAGATAACATGAATTAACACTGAAGATTTCGTAAGTTTTATCACGATTAGATCAGTCTACTGCCCAGTAGTGAACTGCCATGCACGTTTAGCGCATGCTAAGCTTGGTAGATTAACGTGCGCTATCGGGCATGAATTAACGTACGCTACGTTTGGTACGTAACGTACGTTATGTCATCAGGCGAGTCAGTCGGCTGATCAGAGAGTTCTGTCATTACATAATTACCGTACGCTAGGCTTCGTTGTTTACGTGCGCTAACGAGCAGAATTAATGCGCGCTACGTTGAGTACTTAGCGTACGCTAAATAGTTCAGGCAGATTACATATTATTAAACTTTCGGCCGTAGATTGGATTGTTAGACATTCGTATGACGTGAGATGAATTCTATATTATTTATTTTGTTAAGGTTCGAGCTTGCTACGTGATTGATCGAAGGAGCGACCTTCGAGTGTTTCGTTTTACGTGGAAGTATTGTTCTTGTCTTCGAATTGAGGCAAGTACCTTAATTGTTTTATATAAATGATGTTATACATATTGTCGTGCATAAATGTCGTTGTTGTATGTCCACCACGTGTTGGTATGACGGGATCATATTGGGATCTATGCTAGCGTGCGCTGGATCATTGGACAGGTTTTTCCACCGCGTGTTGGTCCGACGGGATCATCTTGGGGTATAGGTAGTGAACGCTGGATCATTGGAATTACCATGTGTATGTTGTCATATCATGTTATGATTATCATGTGTGTATGTTATTATTGAGATTCTCGCAGGGGAAGACTCGTTGGTTCTTTTGTCATTTATGTTATTACTATTCTTCATGAGATGTTGAATAATATGTTGTGGTACATGTACTAGCATCGTTGTGCTAACCCCTTCGGGGGTGAACATTTGTTTATGTTCAGGATCCAGGAGAGAGGGGAAACAACCACTGGAGTTGCATGAAGATGAGGGTGCAGAGTGATGTTCCGGCCGAGTTTATTTGTCTATTGTTTGTATCGTTTTAATAAGTACTCGAATACGTAGTCGTTTATGAATATTTGGATTTGGTGATGTATTAATACTTTTCCGTTGAACATTCGTACTTTCATTATTGGTCAGAACTGTTATACCTTATTTTCGTTATCTTCATACGTTGGTATCTGTTAATGTCTTTTTTAGTTCTTCAGCCTTGACACAAGTCAAGATCCATAATTAAAACACACACAAAAAATCGATTTCTTGGGCAATAAAAGGGTGAAAAAATCGGCCATCCCAAGTCTCATATATCTAGGTATTTTGGGCTACTCTAGGGACCTTAAGGAGGATATGGTAAGGACTCTTAATAAATATCTTCTTCCCATATTAGGACTATTCCTAATATTAAGACTCTATTAATATCAACTTAGTCCACTAATAAGTTAATATTGCACTTCCTACCAAAATCCCAAATTACGAAATTGGGCTCCTTTTTGAATTAATTATTTCCCGTGTTTAAGATATTCCATGTCCATTAATTAATTTAAGATCTTGTGACTTTTAATTAATTAATGTGTTATACATGAGTATACCACTCGACCTTTATTATTATATCAGAAAATTAATTCCACCTGCAGGGTTTAATATAATAATCCTTTCGAGTGCCTCAAGGGACATGATCAACCCGACTGGTCGGGACACGATATCTAGCTATAATATTAATTATCATATAGATAATAATATTGCCCAAAATATCGAGCATATTGAGTCAATCATTGTGGCTCTCACCCATGATAAATCAAAGCAATAAATATTAAATATATATAATTAAATATTAATCACTAGAATTAAGAAATAATAATTGTCCGAGATGTACGTTCTTCTTATAGTCAGTACAGAAGAATCTATCTCACCTCGATCCTGTTCAACGTATACCGTATACGCTAATATATGCTAATGGTCAAGACCAACCAATATCAAGCATCTACTACAATATCTCACATAACGGTCTAATGTTATATAGGTTGTGAACTAAATATTACTATATAAGGAACCGATAATGTGATCTTCTGTGTGACACTACACACCATATTATCTACAATATAAAGTAATTTAGACTGCATTTGCATAACTATAGCGTGAATAAATATGCAAAACATGTGATAAATGAATTAAATATTCTCATAGATAAAGACCGATAAATTAGGTAATACAAGCATAAAGTATGCTTTGACGTATACAACCCTAACAATCTCCCACTTATACTCAAAGCATGCTTTTGAACTATAATATCTAGACTATGTCTATCTATCTCTCACTTATACTCAAAGCAATGCTGTCATATATCTCAACCCCATTCCTTCCACATGAAAGAATCAACTAGGTTGTTTCCAGATGCAATCTTGAACAACACTACATTCCCTCATTTTACTACGTTACTTGTTACTGATATGTTTCCTTGATCTATGGGCTCGTGGTTCCTCTGGATTTATAAATAAACCAGTATTGCCACAATAAAATTGTGATACTTCTATGCAAACCAAGAACCACATCTAAGTCCAACAAAAACATATCTCGAGGTTGACTTAGGGTATGTTTGGATGCATTAACTGATAATCTAGCTGAAAACCAATAATCTAGATTATATAAGATAATCTAGCTGAAAATTGATAATCTAGCTTAGTATGATAATTTAGATTATTGTATTTAAAAGTGTTTGGCAAAACTAGCTATCATACTAGCTGAAATTTATAAAATGACATAAAGGTACATCTTTTATATTTATTGTTATATTATAATATTACAAAAACAACCTTAATATTTATATATTAACTCTTATGTTGTTTATTATTCTTTGACATTATGCAATATTATTATTTATTTTGTTTTCAACTTCTAATGGTATTTTTTTATGTTATCACTTATATTATTATACAAATTTTTTACAAATATTTATTAAGGGTAAAATCGAAATGAAAAAATAAAATTTTTATATATATATATATATATAATATACATTAAGGGTAAAATCGGAATGAAAAAATAAAATTTGGTAGCTTTGGGTTGAAAGCTATATTCGAAAGCGTTTGAATTTTAATCTAGATTAAGATTATAATCTAGATTAAATTAACACCATCCAAACAAGATTTTGAAGGTCAAATTAGATTATTTGACCAACTTTAATCTAGATTAAGATTATAATCTAGATTAAGTGGTCATCCAAACATACCCTTAAGCTTAACTTTGTCTGACTGGAAATCTGAGTTAGTGTATTCAAAGGACAAAGTGTATCTGATTGATTTACAAGCATATGCTCCCTAGTCCTTCTCAGGTACTTGAGTATATGCTTGACAGCAATCTAATGTCCCGATCCTGGGTTGGACTGATATCTCGCCACCATGCCTACAACATGACAGATATCAGGTCTAGTGCAAAGCATAGCATACATGAGGCTTCCCACTGCCGAAGCATAAGGGACCAGCTTCATGTCATATATCTCCTTCTGTGTCTTAGGACACATTGCCTTAGATAGTTGAATTCCATGTCTGTAAGGTAAGAAACCTTTCTTGGAATTCTCCATGTTAAACCGCTTTAGCACCGTATCGATATATGATGCCTGAGATAAGCACAACATCCTTTTCTTGCGATCTCAAAAGATCTTAATACCAAGGATGTGCCCAGCTTCTCCCAAATCCTTCATATCGAACTGCTCAGACAGACATACCCTTACATCTGATAATACATTCACATTGTTTCCAATTAGAAGTATATCATCCACGTATAGTACAAGAAACACCAGCACGTTTCCATCGCACTTTTTGTATACACAAACCTCACTAGGACACTGTTCAAAACCATACGATTGAATGACCTCATCAAATCGCATGTTCCAAGACCTTGATGCTTGCTTAATACCATAAATGGCTCTCTTAAACTTGCACACTAAGTGCTCCTCTCCTTCAGCAATGAATCCTTCAGGTTGGCGCATATAGATTTCCTTATCAAGACTCCCGTTCAAGAACGCAGTCTTGACATCCATCTGCCAAATCTCCATATCCAAATGCGCAGCTATAGCTAAGATAATCCAGATCGATTTAAGCATGGCTACTGGCGAAAAGCTCTCATCGTAGTCGATGCCCTCCTTCTGAGTGTAACCTTTCGCAACAAGCCTTGTTTTGTAGGTTTCAACCTTCCCTTTCGATCCTCTCTTACGCTTGTAGACCCACTTACTTCCAATGGGTTTTACCCCATTGGGAAGTTCTACTAGCTCCCACACTTGGTTAGAATCCATAGATCCCATTTCGGATTCCATTGTTGTTTTCTAGGATTCAGCATCCTTGTTTTGAACTGCCTGTTTATACGTACATGGATCCATTTCATCCTGGTCCAGGGAGTGGTCCGAAGACGCTCCCACGCCGATGAAACGTTCGGGTTGACGAACAACCCTCACACTACGACAAGGTGTGTCCTTGGTTTGTGTATCCACAATAGTGTCGATACGTGGTACACTAGGTGTTTGCACAATTGGTATTGTCGAAATCTCGCCCCTAAGTTCTTCTAGAATGACCTCACTCCTAGGCTTGTGACTTATCACATAGTCCTCTTCTAAAAACCGGGCATTGGTGCTAACAATGACCTTCTGGTCTTTAGGACTATAGAATAAGCCACCCTTCGTTCCCTTAGGATATCCTACAAACACTCGTACTTCTGTACGAGATTCCAACTTATCAGCTTCCTTATTTAGCACGTGTGATGGTGAACCCCAAATCCGAACATGTCCTAGACTGGGCTTGCGCCCATTCCACAGTTATGTGGGTGTTTTTGGAACTGATTTCGAAGGCACCAAGTTTAGAATGTACGCCGCTGTTTCCAAGGCGTATCCCCAGAACTAAATAGGCAAATCAGAATAACTCATCATTGACCTAACCATCTCTAATAAAGTGCGATTCCTTCGTTCAGCAACACCATTTTGTTGTGGTGTACCAGGCGCTGTGAGCTGGGAAGTAATCCCCTCATGTGCCAAGAAATCCAAAAACTCTCCACTAAGGTATTCGCCACCACGATCAGATCGTAGTGACTTGATACTCTGCCCATGACGCTTCTTCGTTTCAGCCTTGAATTCTTTGAACTTATCAAAAGATTCAGACTTACGTCGCATCAAATAGATGTATCCATATCTCGAATAATCATCTATAAATGTGATGAAGTATTCGAAACCACCTTAGCCTGGATGTTCATTGGACCACATACATCAGTATGAACCAATTTCAACACCTTTTGTGTATGATTTCCTTTGCTTTGAAAAGCCCTTTTAGTCATTTTACCTTCCAGACAGGATTCGCAGGTTGGAAATGACTCAACTTGGAGCGAATCTAATGGGCCATCACTCACCAATCTTTGAATCCTTCTAAGGTTAATATGACCCAATCGTAAATGCCACAAATATGTTGGATTTATGCTCGAAGGTTCCGTTCTTTTATTAGGATTAGTCAAAGAATTAAGCGATTTATAATTATGCAAGGGAGCTGGTGCAGCATTAATGATATAAAGTCCTTCATTATAAGTACTCGTTCAAACATATTCATTGTTTCTTTTAATAACTGCATTATCTTCAAAAGAAACTGAATATCCATCACGACGCAATTTAGAAACTGAAATCAAATTCATTCTAAAATCAGGTACCAATAATACATTATTAAGAACTAAAATCATATCATCAACTTTTAGCTGCACGACTCCCACTGCAACAGCCTTCAGCCTGGAATAGTCGCCCCGACTTAATGTAATCTCATCCGCACTAAGTACCTTGGTTACTTGGAACCCCTGCGAGTCATAAAAAACATGATCAGTGGAGCCCAAATCCACTATCCACGAAGTGATAGAACAGGCAGTCAAACATGTTTTGACTACTAGTGCATGAGACGTACCTTTCTTAGGGCAGTCACTCTTGAAATGTCCTTTCAGACCGCAGTTGAAGCACTTACCCTTCGGCTTTTTGTTCGCTTCCGACTGAGGAGCCTTTGACTGAGGAGCCTTGCCCTTAGCTTTGAAGGTTGCCACTTGCTTCTGGCCAACCTGCTTTTTCTTCTTTCCTCATTTGGGTTTTGAAGAAGCAGCACCGGTTGCCGCAAGAATTTGATGATAACCTTGTTTGAAGAGACCTTCGGCAGATTAAAGCTCTGTCAGAAGTTCCGCCAATGTGTAAGTCCGACGATTCATATTGTAGTTGAGGCGGAACTGCTCAAAGCTTCTTGGTAAACTGCCCAAGATAATATCGACCTGCGACTTTGCATCGATAGTGGCCCCAAGATGCTCGCCTGCTCAAATGAGACATCATTTTAAGAACGTGATCCTCATCGGGGTCCCTCTTACATTTGGGTTGTCATCATAACCCTCATTGCATTTTGCCTAGCCGCCCGGTTCTGATGACCAAACATCTCTGTGAGATTTTTCATCATTTCCGCGGCCGAGCCCATCGTCTGATGTTGATGCTGCAATACATTTGTCAATGAAGCCAAAATGTAACAGCGAGCCATCTCATCAGACTTTTTCCATTTCCGGAATTCAGCCAACTCTTCAGGAGTGGCATCCGGTTCTGGTTCCAAAGGACTCCTTAGTTAAAACAAATTTATGCCCCTCGGCAGTCAAGACAATAACAAGATTTCTTTTCCAGTCGGCAAAGTTGGTGCCATCAAGTTTGTTTTCTTTGAGAATAACAGCTAGTGGATTGAAAGACATCTGAGAATAAAATTAAAAACACCATTCATCACATAATTCGACACATAATATATTGAAAAACCTTAAAACAATATATATGCAATCAACCAACACCTCGAAAAACCGCACATGCAAGCCACGATAGTGTGGACCTTTACACATACATTTTCAAGTAGATTTTAACGTCTTTAATTTTACTATCTAGTCAAGATGCGTTTTGACAAGTAAAATTAATAGTTGGTTCCTTTTTGGCCATGTATTAAATTAACACAGACTCCGATGGGGAGCTTATTAATTAATACACCTAAGTGAACACCATAATTTAACAAATCTTAGAATATTATTTAATGATAATAGTCCTACAGATGGAGAGGTCCTATCATAAAAAATAATATTCACCTTTTTGTTATCAAATTTGAAGTTTAAAACGAGTGAGGCAATAATTTAGCACATCCGATGTGGAGGAAGTCTCTAATGCCAACGCGCATGCTAATTATTTCACAATTTAAACCAATTATGGAGGCCAATTTGATTTTGAAAAATCAATTTAAAATCACTTAGTTATTTTGAAAAATTAAGGTTTTTAATTTTCTCGTCCTAACATGCAAGGAAACATATCACGCATACATCCATACATGCCATACATCAAAACAATAAAAACCAACAAATAATAAAATTGGACAATTATATCCAATTATCATGGCTTTTTATTCCTCGTTTTGAATAACGAGAAAATCTTCGGCTCGTTTGCTCCCACTACTTCAAGCATCTCGGAAAACGAATTGAACGACCCGAACGACTTGACTGCGCCGCTCACGCCCAACTCACGGACCACGCTTGCCGCCGCCATTGCCGAGCTAGTCACGGCCGAGATCGCTGCCGAGTCCCGACGGCATTCTCGCCGATCTCGGTCGGTTCGATCGGACTCATCTTCGCTACTGACTTCTTTTTCTTTCGTACTTTGAGTGTTCCAACTCGATTACAATTTTATTCAAAATAAAATACATCGAATTTACATCAAATTACAAGAAAAAATAAATCCTATTCTACCCGTGGATTTTCTCACGGGAAAAACTTATACATGCCACAAAAACGGGCCAAATTACCAAAACGCGTAAATAAATAGAAACATCACATAGCCATGATAATTGGATCATATTTTCCTGCAAGACAAATTCTAGAAAAATATTCCAAAAAATCATACTATACGAATATTTAAGTGCTAGCATATTAATCACCAAATTAATTAAATTGAACAGAATAAAGATCGGCTCTGATACCAATTGTTGGAATATAAAACGCAGCGGAAGCAAGTTGGTGGTGATAATTTAACAAAAAGGTTTTATAAACTAACCAACGCAAAAACCGGATCTATTTAGGCTTGTCAACTAATTAACTAAACAGATTAATAAACAATTAAATAAACATATTTACGCATGGGAGTCAGTAATTTTTACCTTTGACGCGAAGTGGTAGAAAAATCCATTTTGGTCGATTTATGTCCTCTTTGTGTTCCTCTCCGATCTTCTTGTATTTATACCTCAAGATCTTCTAGAGTATATCCCACCTACGTCCGGATGTCGTGTGGGCAACAATCTACCGGACTACTTGGACTGCAAAGGGATCGGCCGAAACTTTCCTCTCAAGAAACTTACGATTTTTGTTCTCTCTATTTTTCTTGAATATTTTGAGTATTTTAGAAAAATATTGTGTTAACCAAATTGTGGAATCCAAGACACAAGTCAAGATCCACAATTAAAACACACACAAAAAATCAATTTCTTGGGCAATAAAAGGGTAAAAAAATCGGCCATCCCAAGTCTCATATATATAGGTGTCTTGGGCTACTCTAGGGACCTTAAGGAGGATATGGTAAGGACTCTTAATAGATATCTTCTTCCCATATTAGGACTATTCCTAATATTAAGACTCTATTAATATCAACTTAGTCCACTAATAAGTTAATATTGCACTTCCTACCAAAATCCCAAATTACGAAATTGGGCTCCTTTTTGAATTAATTATTTCTCGTGTTTAAGATATTCCATGTCCATTAATTAATTTAAGCTACTGACAGCTTTTAATTAATTAATGTGTTATACATGAGTATACCACTCGACCTTTATTATTATATCGAAAAATTAATTCCACCTGCAGGGTTTAATATAATAATCCTTTCGAGTGCCTCAAGGGACATGATCAACCCGACTGGTCGGGACACGATTTCTAGCTATAATATTAATTATCATATAGATAATAATATTGCCCAAAACATCGAGCATATTGAGTCAATCATTGTGGCTCTCACCCATGATAAATCAAAGCAATAAATCTTAAATATATATAATTAAATATTAATCACTAGAATTAAGAAATAATAATTGTCCGAGATGTACGTTCTTCTTATAGTCAGTACAGAAGAATCTATCTCACCTCGATCCTGTTCAACGTATACCGTATACGCTAATGTATGCTAATGGTCAAGAGCAACCAATATCAAGCATATACTACAACCTCTCACATAACGGTCTAATGTTATATAGGTTGTGAACTAAATATTACTATATAAGGAACAGATAATGTGATCTTCTGTGTGACACTACACACCACATTATCTACAATATAAAGTAATTTAGACTGCATTTGCATAACTATAGCGTGAATAAATATGCAAAACATGTGATAAATGAATTAAATATTCTCATAGATAAAGACCGGGAAATTAGGTAATACAAGCATAAAGTATGCTTTGACGTATACAACCCTAACACTGGGTGTGGTCCAGACAAGAAAGTCCGTGGATACAACACACCCTCTCTGGATACCTCTCCTGGTCAGATGTCTCTGCACCATCTACTGGTGGAGTACTCTGTTGGTGTCGCTTCGACACTTTATGTGCCGACTCATGTGCAATTATCCAGCAGCCTTCTTCAACCTATCCATAACTTTCTTTCTCAGCTTCGACGCAAGCTCATCCTTGTTGTTCTTCATAGCTATTCGTATATGCTTTATGAACTTAACATCGTATGGCAAGCCATTCTCAAAACTTTGGTAGTAGTACTCATCCTCATTCTCCTCCAGATGCGGTAAAGAGGGAAGTACTTTGTGCTGCAAAACAAGTTATTAAAGCATACCATTAAAGTAAAGTCACATAACATTGAAGAAATGAGTGAAGCCACAAGAAAATATTTTTATAAATTTACGTACCTTTTCGAAAAAATGACTGAAATCACATAACATCTTCCTTGTAGTCCACATCAAACACCGAGGAACTTGGACAGATTTATCTCGAATTCCACACAATTCTCCTAATGAAGGAATCAGCTCATACGACCACATATGTAAAGCCCAAACCGGACCATATAAGTTATAGTACTTATGTTCATGTCCCTCCTTCATGGCCACATTGTCTATGTAGCAAGACAAAACCCCAAAGCCATAAGAACCTCAAAGAAACATATCCCACTGTTCGAAATTCTCAACTAATGACCATGCCCAAGTCTCGACCATCACGTCGTCACGGTATAGGATAAAGTAGTAGTATACCAGCAAATTAGCTACCTTCACATAATCTCTTTTGTCTCTATCCAAATCTCGATCATTGAACTTCTTTCGCATAACACTAACCTTAATATTTTTTTGATGGAGTATTCTGTGAAAAATACCGTCAGACCATACGAGATAGTTGTCATGTGGATGGAAGGTAGAGTTTCCAAAGTGCAGTCCAGTGATCATGGAAAATCACAGGCCGTAAAACGAATGGTCCTCCCGCAAACCTGGAACCATGACTCATCCGGGGGAATTTGATCACCCTCCAACCCACGGACAATCAAGTGATGTAGGGCAGTATTTGTACTCCCATTTCTCCTCACTTTAATCAAATGCCCAAGGACCCCCTTGGTCAAGCTCTCGATAGTTCGATCACCAATTGCAGACTTGCGGCCAATACTTCTTAGTGTCTCAATTATCTCTTTAAATACTGCCTCCCATAGGTAAAGATTGACTTGTTGTGTAACAAAGTGCAATGTAGGTCTCTTCCGTACGCAACCAGTCTGCAATATAGACATACAAACCATAAGAACCATGATAGAATGCCTAAGGTAACGAACAAAAAAGACCATTGTCTTGCACACGTTGGCCTGCACACGATCGATGCCCGTCATGTGAAGACCATATTGTGTCCCACGACGGCTCACACGATCGATGCCCGTCATGTGTAGACCATTGTGTGCAAGGCATATGCCTTTGGTCTTCTTGCCCACGACGGCTAACACGATCGATGCCCGCCGTATGTAGACCATCATGTGCAAGGCAGATGCCTTTGGTCTTCTTGCCCACGACGGCTCACACGATCGATGCTCGTCGTGTGCAAATCATCGTGCCCACGAAATATCACCGTGCACACGATGGTGCCATCGTCTTCAGCACCATCGTGAGACAATGAATAACCGTCGTGGGCGACCGTGTGTGACTAAATTGCACTAACCGGCGGCTCATTGACTAAAACCTCTTCAGATTGGGTGTCACTATCGTGTGAGGAACTTCTATCGTGTTCGGATTCTCGATCGTAGTCGGAGTCGGACATTTTCTCGTCGGCGATAGGTTTTGGTTGGGATGGCCGGGTTTGCGATAGAGAGAGAGAGATTTTGTGGATGAGAGAAAAGGGTTGTGGGCTAATTGTTTTTTAATTATTTTTTTATTTCTTTTATGTTTTTTTATCTTTTAGTAGTAGACTTAAGGGTAATAATGTCTTTTAATATATTTTGATATAAAAAACTTATACTCTTATGAATTAGGATATATAACTTGTTAGTTTTATGGTTTGCTACTAAAAAAAGATAGTGCCCAAAAATTAACCTATCCCATAATTTAGCAATTCAAACACAAGTTGGAGTGATGATACGACAAAATATGGACTCCTCTTATTGATTAATCTAAGGATAAGAGTGGCTCTGTCTCACGGCATGACAAATTTCACTTTTAAACTCTATCAGTGTATATATATATATATATATGTGTGTGTGTGTGTGTGTGTGTGTGTGTGTGCGTGTGTTCAATTATTGGGCGCGACATGGGGTTGGGTGTGGCTTGTTATATTTACTACAACAACAACAACAACAACATCTAAGCCTTAGTCTCAAAATGATTTGGGGTCAGCTAACATAAATCAAACTTTGAAACCGTCAATGATCGTTACATAAATAACATAAAAGGAGAAAAAGAGGGAAAAAGTAGATAAAAAAGCAAATAAAAAAAGAGAATGAATGTTAAAAAAAAAATAAAAAATCCTGAAAAATAAATTAACAGATAACATGGAATAAAAGAAAAATAGGAATAAAAATACAGAAAAAAAAGAATCATATTCCATCCACCATCCGTATTCTTTCCCGCCACCTTTGCCTGTCTATCACCATACTTTCTCCAATTCCAAGAAACCGCATATCATTTTCAATCATCTTTATCCAAGTTTTCTTGGGTCTTCCTCTACCTTTCACAACATTACTTATTGCCCAACTTTCTAGCCTCCTCACTGGGGCATCAACAGGTCTTCTTCTCACATGACCAAACCATCGTAATCGATTCTCCATCATCTTGTCTTCTATAGACGCAACTCTTACCTTCTCTCTAATCACCTCATTTCTGAGCCGATCCTTTTTTGTATGACCACACATCCATCGTAGCATACGCATCTCTGCCACATTCATCTTTTGAACGTAACACTGTTTTACAGCCCAACACTCGGTGCCATATAATAGCGCAGGCCTAATTGCCGTGCAGTAAAATTTACCCTTTAATCTATGAGGCATGTCAGGATCACATAAAACTCCTATGGCACTCTTCCACTTCAACCACCCGGCCTTTATTCTGTGAGCCACATCGCCATCCAGCTCTCCATTCTTTTGGATAATAGATCCAAGATACCAAAAGAAAGTGGATCCATGAAGAACTTTCCCATCAAATGTGATCATCCCCGCCTCTCTATCACTGTTTTCGCTAAACCTACACTCCATATATTCAGTCTTACTTCTGCTCAGCCTAAAGCCTCGAGCTTCCAAAGTATCCCTCCAAAGCTCCAATTTCTGTTGCACTCCAACCTTCGTTTCATCAATCAACACAATATCATCTGCGAACATCATACACCACAAAACGTCATTTTGAATTTCTCTTGTCAATTCGTCCATGACTATGGCAAAGAGAAAAGGACTAAGAGCAGATCCTTGATGCACCCCAATCGTAATAGGGAATTCTTCTGTCCTCCCAACATTAGTATGTACACTTGTACTAGCTCCCTCATACATGTCCTTTATAATGTCAATATATTTCTGCGATACACCCTTCTTTGCTAAGGCCCACCAAAGTACTTCTCTTGGTACTTTATCATATGCCTTCTCTAAATCTATAAAAACCATATGTAGATCTTTCTTTTTATCTCGATAATGTTCCATCAACTGCCGGATAAGATAAATCGCTTCCATGGTCGATCTTCCAGGCATAAATCCAAACTGATTTTCTGTTATCTTCACACATTTCCTGATCCTTTGTTCAATCACTCATTCCCACAACTTCATGGTATGACTCATTAGTTTAATTCCGCGATAATTAGAACAATCTTGAACATCACCTTTGTTCTTATACAAAGGGACGAGAATACTTTTCCTCCATGCTTATGGCATCTTATTGCTTCTCCAAATCTTATTGAAAAGCATAGTTACCCATTCGATCCCTCTCTCCCCCAAACACCTCCGAACTTCAATAGGTATACCATCTGGTCCTTCTGCTTTCTTTGACCCCATCTTCTTCAATGCAATTGTCACTTCACCCTTTTGAATTCTCCTCTTAAACTCTCGGTTAACCATACTTGAGGGGATGTTTAAATTCCCAATATCTTGTTCTTGATGGCCATTGAATAGGGTATCAAAGTATGACCTCCATCTCTCTTTTATCTCTTTATCTTGAAACAAAACATTTTGGTCAGTATCTTTTACACATTTAACTTTTCCAATATCTCGCGTCTTCTTCTCTCTCATTCGAGCAAGTGTATAGATATCTTTTTCTCCTTCTTTTGTATCTAATCTTGCATATAATTCTTGATTGACCTTTGATCGGGCATTTCTCACTGCCTTTTTAGCTTCTGTTCGAGCTTTCTTGTACTTCTCATAATTCTCATCGCTCGAGCATTTACCCAATACCTTATAACATTCACGTTTGGTCTTTATCGCTTGCTTAACTTCATCATTCCACCAAGATGTGTACTTACTTGATGGTCTGTTTCCTTTAGATTCTCCTAGGACTTCTTTTGCAACTTCCTTTATGTTATGCTCCAACAAGTTCCACATCGAATCTATATCCATCTCCGTGCAATCAGACCAAATACCACTATCAGCATTTTTAGCCACAAAAGTATGTTGACTCTCCCCTTGGAGCTTCCACCACTTAATTCGAGGGTCAACTTGTGGTCTACTCTTTCTTAAGTGCCTCTTACCTGGAAAGTCAAGCACCACAACCCTATGCTGCATTGCAGCACTCTCACCGGGTATCACCTTGCAATTAGTAAAACTTTTCCTCCAAACATTCCTCACTAAAAAGAAATCAATCTGACTTGCATTACCTCCATTTCTATATGTCACCAAATGAGAGTCCCTTTTCTCGAACCAAGTGTTCATAATACCCAAGTCATGAGCTAATGCGAAATCCAATATACCATTTCCTGCTTCATTCCTATCCCCAAAACCAAAGCCACCATGAATGCTCTCAAAACCATCTCTGCTAACACCGACATGCCCATTGAGGTCACCACCAATGATCAATTTCTCACCCATAGTAATTCGTTCGACAACCTCTTCTAAATCTTCCCAAAATTCTTGTTTGATCGATGCATCCAATCCTACTTGTGGTGCATAAGCACTTATGATAGTTAGAAACTCATCCCCTATCACAAGCTTAATAATCATTATTCTATCGCTCTTTCTTGACACTTCCACCACATCATCAATGAATTCTTTATCAATGACGATACTGTAATATCCGCAATTTTCGATTTTCGGTAAATTTCTTTTTTCGGCCGAAGTCCGTTTTGACGACTCGCTCATGACCGTTTCGTCATTCTGAGAATGATTAATTCTACGCTTTTTGACATCCGAGTTCGCTTTCGTGTCGCTTTTGTTGAGTTCCGTGCTTTTAGCGACTTTTCCGCTTGAGTTCGATTCTTGCGAATCTCGTTGGCTGCTTTTCGAGTTTCCGTAAGTCCGTTTAACTTTGTTAGACGTGTTGTGAACCGGTTTGGTTATTCGATCACGTATCGTGATTTTCGAGCGTTTTGGGCCATTTTGTAATTTCTTGAAAGTTACGTATCCGTATCTGTAATGGTTGTCTCGACAGCTTTCTTGGTCGCGTATGACTAATTATGGTATTATGTTTTCATTTCGGTCGTTGATGTCGTCCGCGAACTTTTCGCCGTGTTCGTTCCGTGCGTTTTGGAAATCGGGTCATCGAGCCACGACGGTTATGGATCGCCGGACGATTGCGGGCACCGCCGGACGGGTGCGGGCAGAACCGGCGTAAGCGCACGCCACGGCCGGAAGGCTGCGCGCTAACCGGGCAGTGTAGCGACGCCGCCGGATGGCCTAACGACGCCATCTGCCCGGGCAGAGGGATTACGAGGTTGGACTCGGCCGGATCGGCAGTAGCGCACGCCATTGCCGGTCGTAGCGCACGCTAACCGGCAGGGTAGCGACGCCGCCGCCGACTAGCGACGTTACTGGTAGTTTGTTAGTCCGGTGGCTACCGGATAAAGCCGCTAGCGCGCGCAGGCTTCCGGCCGTAGCGCACGCTAGCGGGAGTCGGGTCGACAGGTTTGGTCGGCATGGTTGGTCGGTGATGCCGGGTCGTGTGGGCCCTGGCCGAGGGTACTCGGCCGATACCGGCCGATAGCGCACGCTAGTCCGGGAAGGCTAGCGCACGCTAGTTTGGCCCAGTATAAATATGGCTGAGCAGTCACATTTCACTTCGTTTTTCACTTCCTTCCTTCTCCGTCCGCGAATGGCGATTCATGGGTGACGAAGCCATGTTGTTTAAAAACAAATCCATGAAGTTCTTGAGTCCATAACATCAATCAATCGTTCGTTATCATCCTTTGATCCAGCGAATCAAGGTAATCTTCCTTAGAACCCTATTTTCGTGAAATTGGGGATTTTTGCATTTTTGTCCGATTCGTTCCGTGTTGTTGATTAATTCATGATGGGTATGATTAATCTTGATAGTATTCTTGTGTTTAACATCATTTAATCCATTGTTCTTCGTCGAATCGAAGTATAATTCTTGATTTCCTTCGAATTGACTTTTGGGTGATTTGTCCCCGATCTCGTTTTTCATCCATTTTCGATGGATCGATTATGGTTAAATGATGTTGTTAAACATATTCTATGGATTGTATATCCATATTTCAACTTGGAATTCCGTTTTCGTGATTTGACGGAACGAATCGTGTTCTTGGCCGTTTTGGGGGAAATCCTTGAACCTTCGTCATTTGTTCTTTGAATTCAACGGATTTAAGTCGTGTTAGGGAATTCATTTCATTGTTGTTATTGTCCTTCGTAGTTTATGAACGCGAGTTGGCGATCGGTGGAGTCGGCGGGTTCGTAGTCGGTTCGTGTCAACCTACTTCGGTCGGTTCTTCGCGTTGTTCTTATTCGAGGCAAGTACCTTGTCCATACATTTCTTGTTTTGTGGATATGATGATTGGTGATCGTCTTGGTATGTGTGTGTGTTTGTTTGAAACGGTTTTTTTTCAAAAGATTCGATTAGCCTCGTTAAAGGCTCACTTTCAAAACGCGTGTGTTTTGTAAATTGTGTGGGTTGTAAGTGACTATGTGAATCCTATGGATATGTTTGGTGTTGATGTTGCGCTTGATAACGCGTGTGTGCATATATTATCTCATTTTTGGTGCATTTTGATTTGACGATTTTGTCGTGCTTTGTGTTTGTTGCCTTTGGTGGATTGTATGAATATCCTTGTTGTGACATGTTAATTGTGTGAATGTATTTCGCTCACCTCGGGAGGGTTCGACGGGGCCACGGAGGGAATTCCAATGGTATAGCCCTGGATTCACGAGTAAAACTTCACGAGTGCGTGTGTTTGTTTCGTGAATGTATTTGCTCACCTCGGGAGGGTTCGACGGGGCCACGGAGGGAATTCCAATGGTATAGCCCTGGATTCAGGAGTAAAACTTCACGAGTGCGTGTGTATGTTTGGTGAATGTATTTGCTCACCTCGGGAGGGTTCGACGGGGCCACGGAGGAATTCCAATGGTATAGCCACGGATTCACGAGTAAAACTTCACGAATTGGTGTATATGATTTCGAAAACGCATTCTACTCACCTTGGGAGGGTCCGACGGGGCCACGAAGGGAATCCAATGGTATAGCCCTGGATTCACGAGTTGATGTTGTATTTTTGGTGACCAAGGTTTACGTATCTTGGGCGATTATATTGTATTGATGTTATGTCCGCCGAAGACACGTGACATGGGCTTTAACCCTGTGTATTGCTGTTGGTTTTCTAATTGCGAAAACAAAACCTTTGGGTTGTGACCCTGTTGATTTGATAATCCTAAATTGTTTTCTATTAAAACTCTCGATGGCATTTTAAACTGTTTTACAAATTGTTCCCCTTAATTGTGGTCTTTCGGTTTCGGAATGTTTTACCCAAACTCTTGCCTCGGGAAGTACTTTTCATTATGTTTGGATCTTTGATGATTCCTGGTTATTGTTATTCGTGAAATATGAATTGTATGGCTCGTATTTTTGCACTTGTACTTGCACTAGCGAAACAGTGAAGTTTTGCTAACCCCCGAGTATTCGGGGGGTGGATGTCTATTTTTGCATTCAGGTTTTGGAGCATGGCACAGGGTCGGCACGAAGGATGATGAAAGATGAACGATACTAATCACACGAGGATCCGTTGCTGTCGTATTGGTCTAGTTGTATTTTCTTTTCCGATGCAGTATATTTTCCCGTTGTACGGGTGTGGTTGTATTTTGACCCCTGCGTGGGCATGAGTTGTATTTGAGCTGTATGTATTTGTTGAAAGACCAAATCGGTCTACTGAGTCATTTTAGCCTTAAAGGAGAGGTTTAGATGTTTAATTTTAATTATCAGCCTGGTAGATCCTCGAGGAGAGGGTCTACGGCGTGTAATATCCCTGAGCGGATTTGGGGGTGTTACAGAATGGTATCGGAGCTTAGGTTGAGGAAAACCTAGGCTGTCGGGTCAAGTCGTGTTGTTTGAGTCCTGTTTCGTCGGATTTTATCCGACTGAGTCGTGTCGCGACGCGTCGTCTGAGTTTGTTGGTCGTGATTAGTATCGTGGGGCGATCATCATCTTCGTGCGACCTGTGGCTGCAAGTCTCCCTTCTTTGTGTTGTGCCTCGTGTGACACGAGCTATTTGTTTGATTTTGTGTTAAGTGATGGAACCTTCATGTAGATTCTTGGTTTCGTGATGCGTTCGTGTGATTCTCTTGTTTCGTTTGTATGAGGAGTGTTGTCATTAATTGTGTCTTTTGACTGTGATAATTGACTGTTTGCCTTCCCGGTAAAAGACACGTATTGTCCTGACTTTGTGCGATTTGATGCATATATTTTAATATGTTTAAACGAATATTGTTACATGAGTATTTTGGGAATTCTAGCCCATTGAATTATTTTTTAAAACCTTGAGTATCTTAGAAAATAAATTTCGAGACGTACTTTTAAAATGAATCGTTTTCTCGTGGTACTTCCAAGGTGCCACAATATGTTTCCAAATTCTTCTACCTCGAGGACCAAAATGTTTTGAGATATTTTCAATATTTTAGAAACACTTATACTTAGACCCGAGGGTCGGGTATTTCTGAAAGTTTTCACAAAAAGGAAAGTGTCCTCGTTTTATCAAACGCAAGATAGTTTTCAAAGTCTCGACAATGATTTTGTTCAACTTTTTGTAAAATGATACTCAAGATCAACTGGTGTTTCCAAACTGTTTTCATAAGGTGGTTTTCGTTTTTAAAACCCATCATTTCCTGCTTGTGGTCGGGGAAGGTGGGATGACGATCTTTAATGTTGTCATTTCGTGGGGGCTTGCGTGTTATCGCACCTGTGTGAGTTGTTAAAAACTTGAGTTTGTACGTTTGCGTACATGTGATTGTTTCGTGATGGTTGTAATTATGTGCTGGTTATCGTTCGGGTCGTTGAGGTCGCCAAACGATACCATCGTTGTTGTAGTGTTTGTATGTATTACTTTACGATGGTAATCGTTGTGTATGATATGTGTCATGATTCTTTGTTGCGCTGAGTTGGAATCTCCGGTTTGTTGTTTTGTGATGTTATGTTCCATTGTACCTAGCAATTGTATTTTTGGTATGCCGAGCCGAGGCATTTCAACCGTGATGTGCCGGGGGAATGTACGTGCATTTTGTCCTTATCGTCAGTAACACATTTCGAGTGTGGACTCGAGGGACACCGGATTCAGATTTGCGAATTGGATACCGAGACTTTCGGAGTTCGCGCTTCAGCACAGTTATTAGAATCGTCTTTGAGAAGCCTTCGAAGGATGTTTTTGTCGGTTGCTTGTTGTGTCGTCACCTTGGTTTCATTGTTGTGAGTTTCGGGGACGACACTCCTTTTTGAAGAGGTCGAATATATTACCCGTATTATTTTGGCCTCTGCATTCCCTGTTTCTCAGGTCTATCGACTCGCTTGTGTTCGTTGATACCTTCTGAACTTGTTGTGTATTTTAGTTTCATCGTTCGAATGAACCGTGATCTTGTTTTGGGTCGATCTAGTATCGCTGTGACTTTTTCGAGTTCGGTTCGATTCTTGTGAACCTTGTTCGGAAGTGACATCATTTGGTTCTACTAGTTCTTTTATTCGAAGTGGATCGGATTTTGAACTTCTGTATATTCTACTTTGTCGACTCATTTATGTTTGTTGACATTTGTGAGCTTGTCCTGCCCTTGCTTTTGTTGATCGAACGAGTATGGTATTGTTTCGGAATAACTCGTTTGTCGTTGTGACTTTTCAATCGCTATTCCCTTTCCTGTGGATCTTATGGGAATGCATGTCTTGTAGTTCTCACCAGATCATCCTGGGAGTTGTTGTTTGAATTTTATTATTCTTCGTGTTTCGGACATGATTGTTCGATTTTTGTTGTCTCGATCGTTTGTTTGTTCGGTTTTTGTTCTCATTTCGTGATTGTTGAGCATTCAGGCTCCTTCATAATTCCCTCAAGTTCGGGAAATTAGTCTCGCTTTCGATCTTCCAACCCTTGGGCGGTGGAATTCCGTATTTGTTCAGCGATTGACTCGCGTTTTGATTGATGTACCGTTGGGTCGGTCAATCTCATCGATTTTCGTTCGTTGTGTTTTGTGATTGTTCGGATAATTGACTTGACTATATTATCCATTTGATGACGGTTGTCATCTGTTGGTTTTATTATGTCTCTACCGGCGACGTTGTGTTGGTCGTCGTGGAGCGTGTTTTCACACCGTATATTCCGTTGCGTTGTTTGTAACATTTCGCCGTTGGGCGTTAGTTACGCGTTTCTTGCGTATCTCGTTGAGTTTTCCTGGCGGAATATTTCTTCCCCTACTCGTTTTAAGTTTCGGGACGAAACTTCTTTTAAGGAGGGTAGAATGTAATATCCGCAATTTTCGATTTTCGGTAAATTTCTTTTTTCGGCCGAAGTCCGTTTTGACGACTCGCTCATGACCGTTTCGTCATTCTGAGAATGATTAATTCTACGCTTTTTGACATCCGAGTTCGTTTCGGTGTCGTTTTGTTGAGTTCCGTGCTTTTTAGCGACTTTTCCGCGCTTGAGTTCGATTCTTGCGAATCTCGTTGGCTATTTGTTTGAGTTTCCCGTAAGTCCGTTTAACTCTGTTAGACGTGTTGTGAACTTCGGTTTGGTTATTCGATCACGTATCGTGATTTCCGGGCGTTTTGGGCCATTTTGTAATTTCTTGAAAGTTACGGGTATCCGTATCTGTAATGGTTGTCTCGACCCATTTCTTGGTCGCGTATGACTAATTATGGTATTATGTTTTCATTTCGGGTCGTTGATGTCGTCCGCGAACTTTTTGTCGTGTTCGTTCCGTGCGTTTTCGGAAATCGGGTCGTCGAGCCACGGCATTGCGGGGGCCGGACGGTTATGGATCGCCGGACGATTGCGGGCACGCCGGCCGACGGTCTGCGAGAACCGCGTAAGCGCACGCTTCTGGCCGGAAGGCTGCGCGCTAACCGGCAGTGTAGCGCCTGTGCCGGATGGCCTAACGTCTGTGCTCGGGCACAGGCGGAGGATTACGAGGTTACGGACTCGATGCGGATCGGCGGGTAGCGCCGCCTTCTTTGCCGGTCGTAAGCGCACGCTAACCGGCAGGGTAGCGACGCCGCCGGCCGACTAGCGACGTTACAGGTAAGTTTGTTAGTCCGGTGGCTCTTTGGGCCAGTCGGCTAAGCGCGCGAGCTTCGGCCGTAGCGCACGCTAGCGAGTCGAGTCGGCGAGTTTGGTCGGCGGGGTTGGTCGGTGATGCCGGGTCGTGTGGGCCTTGGCGAGGGTACTCGGCGATCTGGCCGATAAGCGCACGCTAGTCCGGAAGGCTAGCGACGCTAGTCGGCCCGATATAAATATGGTGGCGATCACATTTCACTTCGTTTTTCACTTCCTTCCTTCTCCGTCCGCGAATGGCGATTCATGGGTGACGAAGCCATGTTGTTTAACAACAAATCCATGAAGTTCTTGAGTCCATAACATCAATCAATCGTCCGTTATCATCCTTTGATCCAGCGAATCAAGGTAATCTTCCTTAGAACCCTATTTTCGTGAAATTGGGGATTTTTGCATTTTTGTCCGATTCGTTCCGTGTTGTTGATTAATTCATGATGGGTATGATTAATCTTGATAGTATTCTTGTGTTTAACATCATTTAATCCATTGTTCTTCGTCGAATCGAAGTATAATTCTTGATTTCCTTCGAATTGACTTTTGGGTGATTTGTCCCCGATCTCGTTTTTCATCCATTTTCGATGGATCGATTATGGTTAAATGATGTTGTTAAACATATTCTATAGATTGTATATCCATATTTCAACTTGGAATTCCGTTTTCGTGATTTGACGGAACGAATCGTGTTCTTGGCCGTTTTGGGGGAAATCCTTGAACCTTCGTCATTTATTCTTTGAATTCAACGGATTTAAGTCGTGTTAGGGAATTAATTTCATTGTTGTTATTGTCCTTCGTAGTTTATGAACGCGAGTTGGCGATCGGTGGAGTCGGCGGGTTCGTAGTCGGTTCGTGTCAACCTACTTCGGTCGGTTCTTCGCGTTGTTCTTATTCGAGGCAAGTACCTTGTCCATATATTTCTTGTTTTGTGGATATGATGATTGGTGATCGTCTTGGTATGTGTGTGTGTTTGTTTGAAACGGGTTTTTTTCAAAAGATTCGATTAGCCTCGTTAAAGGCTCACTTTCAAAACGCGTGTGTTTTGTAAATTGTGTGGGTTGTAAGTGACTATGTGAATCCTATGGATATGTTTGGTGTTGATGTTGCGCTTGATAACGCGTGTGTGCATATATTATCTCATTTTTGGTGCATTGTGATTTGACGATTTTGTCGTGCTTTGTGTTTGTTGCCTTTGGTGGATTGTATGAATATCCTTGTTGTGACATGTTAATTGTGTGAATGTATTTCGCTCACCTCGGGAGGGTTCGACGGGGCCACGGAGGGAATTCCAATGGTATAGCCCTGGATTCACGAGTAAAACTTCACGAGTGCGTGTGTTTGTTTTGTGAATGTATTTGCTCACCTCGGGAGGGTTCGACGGGGCCACGGAGGGAATTCCAATGGTATAGCCCTGGATTCAGGAGTAAAACTTCACGAGTGCGTGTGTATGTTTGGTGAATGTATTTGCTCACCTCGGGAGGGTTCGACGGGGCCACGGAGGGAATTCCAATGGTATAGCCCTGGATTCACGAGTAAAACTTCACGAATTGGTGTATATGATTTCGAAAACGCATTCTACTCACCTTGGGAGGGTCCGACGGGGCCACGAAGGGAATCCAATGGTATAGCCCTGGATTCACGAGTTGATGTTGTATTTTTGGTGACCAAGGTTTACGTATCTTGGGCGATTATATTGTATTGATGTTATGTCCGCCGAAGACACGTGACATGGGCTTTAACCCTGTGTATTGCTGTTGGTTTTCTAATTGCGAAAACAAAACCTTTGGGCTGTGACCCTGTTGATTTTGGAAAGATTAGGATTTGATAATCCTAAATTGTTTTCTATTAAAACTCTCGATGGCATTTTAAACTGTTTTACAAATTGTTCCCCTTAATTGTGGTCTTTCGGTTTCGGAATGTTTTACCCAAACTCTTGCCTCGGGAAGTACTTTTCATTATGTTTGGATCTTTGATGATTCCTGGTTATTGTTATTCGTGGAATATGAATTGTATGGCTCGTATTTTTGTACTTGTACTTGCACTAGCGAAACAGTGGAGTTTTGCTAACCCCCGAGTATTCGGGGGGTGGATGTCTATTTTTGCATTCAGGTTTTGGAGCATGGCACAGGATCGACACGAAGGATGATGAAAGATGAACGATACTAATCACACGAGGATCCGTTGCTGTCGTATTGGTCTAGTTGTATTTTCTTTTCCGCTGCAGTATATTTTCCCGTTGTACGGGTGTGGTTGTATTTTGACCCCTGCGTGGGCATGAGTTGTATTTGAGCTGTATGTATTTGTTGAAAGACCAAATCGGTCTACTGAGTCATTTTAGCCTTAAAGGCGAGGTTTAGATGTTTGATTTTAATTATCAGCCTGGTAGATCCTCGAGGAGAGGGTCTACGGCGTGTAATATCCCTGAGCGGATTTGGGGGTGTTACAGATACCCACTCCATTTCTACTTCTATCCTTTCCAGAGTACCAAAGCTTGTAACCCCAAGGAGCTAACACTCTTGCCTTCTCGCCAACCCATTTAGTCTCTTGTAGATACATTATGTGAATCCTCCTCCTTTTCATAACATCCCCCACTTCTGCTGATCTCCCCGTCAAAGAGCCAACGTTCCAAATTCCAAACCGCACCTTACTACCCTTACTAGCCGCATGAACTAACTTCTCTGTTTGTCCCCGTCCACGCTGCAAGGATTCTTGCACATTTGACACCACACCCATACTTCGAGGTGGCGCGCCGCTTCCGAGCGACGACCTAGCAACCCTTGCATATTTTGCACTACACCTGGGCCTATGAAGTGTAGCGCATCCTTGCTCATTTGACACCACCCTCAGATGTAAAGATGGTGCGCCGCTTTTGGGAGGCGACCTAGCAACCCTCGCATACTTATCACTGCACCCGGGCCTATGAAATGCAGCGCGTCGCTTCTGAGGAGACGCCCCGACGATTTTCAAAGTTTGATTCATGTCCATGGGATGTGACGAGTTTTACGCTGGCTGCCACTAACCTACCGCAACCCTCTTCTTTTAGCCGGGCTTGGGACCGGCAATGAATGTCAAAAAGACACCCACAAGCTTGTTATATTTACTAGTATAACAAAAACATTTTTTTTTATTTTCTTGTTTGTATATAATATGCTTAATTTTTTTTGGTATTAAATTTTATAAGAAAATTATAGCATCTTTAATACTAACGCATAAAAATATGTAAAATAGTGCTTCGTCAACTTGTGAGGTCTAAGGTCGAGCTTATAAATTGTGAGGTCTTTGACTAAATTAAAGGAAAAGTTTATCAAATTAGACGTTTATCTTTCTCTAAATTTACCATGTATTTGAAATATTTCCATTATGTACAATTATCACTTGTGCTTTGAGAAATTTCGCTAGTAGAATTTTGCAAATATTTCATACTAATTGGAACAAAAAGAATTTATTTCTTTAATAATTTCTATATATACTATCTGAAATAATGTTATGACTTATAATATATAATAAAGTATATATAATTATATATATATATAATTCTACAAATAAAAATAATAAAAAAAACCATTTAATTAGGGGTTCCAAAATATATATCGTCGAAATTAATACACAAATTGTTTTAATTGACAATAATATTTTATTTATAAATTTTAATATTAAGAATTTAATAACTACATATCTTGGGTACGTACTAATTAGAAGATTATTATAAATTTCATAATCAATTCATATTCTGGATTTATACAGTATTAAACTAATTTTAAATACTAATTACAGATATTAAGAAAAATCTTGTCCATGATTGATTTAATAAATTATAAAACTAAATTAAGTCAGTTTTATAAAGAATCTTTACATTTTTTAAAATCTATTCTTAATTTATATGCTAAAAAATATGGTTGGATCTCTCTCTCTCTCTCTCTCTCCATATATAAATACTAGTATAACACCCGTGTAATTACACGGGAACACAAAAAAAAACTCTTATGTAAATATATAATATGTAAATCGTTCATTATAAATTTCATATTACTTTTTTATAAACCACACTATTTGTCTGTTTATAATTACACCATTCTCATCGCAACAAAAGATTTCTAGTCTTTCCTGATCTTCACTCTTGATAGGGCTACATAAAGCTAACCATGACCGAATACGGGTCTTAGAAGATTCATACCGACATGAGGGAGCGTGTGACCTTGACTCTTAAATATAGTCATGGTAAAGCTCATAATAAGTGGGAACTGACGTATTTGAAATTTAAATGGTAATCTGCTATCTAATGGGCTTAATATCAATTGTGTAATAAGTACTTTACTCTCAAAATTGTTCCCCGAATTTTTTGTTCAATAATATGGTTACGGATTTGGATAATTATTAATGATTTGATATTTCATAATCCTGATGATTGATCCATATTTTGAATTAGCATAATTGAGACTCTAACTTACGATTTCAAGATGTGATTTGGAATTCTAGAACAGTTGATGCTATTCAAAAAAATCCATTGAATATACTTCATTTTGACTTTAGAGGTCGTAGAGATTTTGCATATACTATCAGAAATGAGATGTATCCGTTTATCTTTTGAAATTATAGACATCACGTTATCGTTTACTCTCTCCACAATGTCGTTTGTTGGCGTCACACTTGCTCTTTCTTCAGAAAATTACTTTATGGAAAGTTACTTATAAGTAAATGATAGTGCTTTCAGCAATGGCTGCAATATGATCTTCGGCATTCCAGATTAGTAAATATCGAGAATATCAATCAAGATTTCTCTATCGACTTCTTCACCCAGCTCACCATCTACAATTTTGAGGATTCATTCGGAGAAGTCCTTAATTTCTTATAGATGGTGAGATGACATTGTATGTCCAATAATTAATCTCATATTCTTGGTCAGTCTTATGCGTTTGCAATGATGCCAAAGTTTAGAACTTATACTTGAATAAACGATATATGTATTGTCCTTTCATACAATTCCATATGTAGAATTATACTAAATAATTGTGGCTAGTTTTAGTAATGTTTTTGGAATTTAAAAAACTTTTGGAAATACATAATAGATCTTGACTTATAACTTAAAATAAAGCACTTCTCAATCCTTATATTTGAAAAAAAATACATAAATTATTTGGTATAATTTAAAATACAAAAGAAAATTCAAAACTTTCAAAAATATATAGTTGATTTCAAAAGTAGATAAATTAACAAATTTTTTAAAACTTAAAAAATAAAAAACCACTTAAAATTATTTAAAAAATAAATTCGAGTACATATATATTCAACACTTCTTTCAGTTGATATTTCTTTTATTGATATACATAATTATAGTGATTAACTAATACAAACTAATTAATTAATGGAAATATATATTAAATTCTCTTTGTTTGGAATTTATATTTTTAATTAATGAAAACGTAAAATATTTCTCTAATATAATCAATTCCTATTTATTCGTAATTCATATTTCTTGATTCGTAGAAATTAATAAGGTAGGTAGGAGTTATTTGAGGTATAATTATAATGTAATTAATGCAATGATGATTAGGTGAGTAATTGATTATGTGTCAGATGAAGCATGAAAGGGTGACACATAAGCACACGAAGCACCAGCAGAAGACATGTGGCAGCCGAAGCATGAGAAGCTGCCATTTAGGCTCAACGTATTCTGCATTAGTATATATGTAACACCCCCAATCCGCTCAGGGATATTACACGCCGTAGAACCTTTCTTCAAGGATCTACCAGGCTGCTAACAACAAACGAACAACTCGACAATGCCTTTAAGGCTAAAAAAAACTCAGTAGACCGATTTGGCCTTTCAATAAAAACATACAACTCTAACACATTACATGCCCACGCAGGGGTCGAATACAAAATGCTCCCGTACAATGGGGAAAAATACTACAGCGGAAATAAATTACAACTAAACCAATACGACATAACGGGTCCTCGTGTGATTAGTATCGTTCATCTTTCATCATCCTTCATGCCGACCGTGTGCTCTGCTCCAAAACCTGAATGACATCCACCCCCCGAATACTCGGGGGTTAGCAAAACTCCACTGTTTTGCTAGTGCAAGTATAAAATACGAAAACGAGCCATACATATCATACTCCACGGAACATGTTAATCATAAACATACTTCCCGAGGTAAATCACTTAATCAAAACGGTTAAATCGAAAGATAGGGGTAAACCCGATATACATCTTGTGAAAACATTTTACGATCTCGGGAGTTTTGAAAACATTTGGGATTTTAAGAATTCTCAAACCTTTCAAAAACATTTAGGGACACAGCCCAAAAGTCATTTTCCCAAAACATAAATTCGATAACAACAAATGGGGTCCACGACCCGATCATACCATAACAACCTGTTTCCACAGATCATTCGCATCCCGTGCTAACAAGCCACGGACATCAGATGCTCCCGTAGAACAAACCCGAGTGAATAACCCACAGGGAAACTATATCAAATCACATGTCACCGTAACCGCAGTCACGTGACTACAAGCACATATACGTACATAATCAAACCACAACCATAAGTTATCCCGGCATCGCGCTAACAAGCCACGAACCTCGGAGTCCCCGCAAGACATACCCGATGATAACCCCACAAGTTATCTCGGCATCGGGCTAACAAGCCACGAACCTCGGAGTCCCCGCAAGACATACCCGGATTGGATAACCCTACGGTCACGCCCGACCCATACTAGCAAGTATGGATCCCGGAGATTCAACAATCCTACCCGGAGGCACGTCACATACATCAAGCACACAACAATAATCACTTATCAAGCCAAACAACATTAAGCATCACAACCTCCTTTCAAGGAGTAACAACTAATATCACACACATTACGTTCTTACCGAACAAGTACACAATAACAATACGTAATCCCCGGCAAAGGATTACGGTCTATCAAACTCACTCGAAGTGATCATATTATCTTTTAACATACAAAACCAACACACATATTCCGAGAACACATATTCACGAAGTATACGAATTATCGTTGAAAGACAACATTTATCGAGAACGTACCGATCCCTTTTTACGTTCATTAAACATTTGGATTTCGTATAAAAATCATTTATCAACTATTATGCCTATGAAACATGAAACGTATGGGCAAGATACTTGCCTCGATACCACGATCACGGAACCACGAACGGACACGGCTCAATCGGGAAGCTTCAGAACGCCTGATGCTATAGAAAAGGAAGACGACTACGAACGGAAGGGTTCAACATGGTTTCTTCGCAAGAAACTCGACCCTAACATCATATAATCTATAAATCAATGATCATACGAGGAAGAATAATCGTAGAACGCCCGAAAACCCCTCTAAGACATTTTACCGGACACCTTCAAGGTGTCGGTCAAGAACTCGACCCAAACAACGAATCGATACGATCCAACCGTGGAATAATAAAGGAAATGATATAATACATCTAAATAATCATCAATCCATCACAATCCTAAGTTAAATCGGATTAAACGGACGAAATCGAACAAAATACCCAAAATCCCCAAAATTAGATTTTTAGAAAATCTGACCTGATTCGGTAGATCGGAGGATGTTATAAGATGGATGATTGATGATATGAACTCCAAGACTTCATGGATTTATTGTCCAACTACATCTCTCCATGATTAACCAAGCTCCAGCCGCGGAAGGGAAGAAAACGAGTGAGAAATGGCTGAAGTAAAACGCTGCCAGGCCTTAAATAGGCCGACTGCCGGCCGGGTTACATACGTAACCGGCCATGGCTTACGTATGTAACCGGCCATGGCCGAACTCATCGCCGAAATGCGGAAGCGTTAAATGCGTTACCGTCCGAGGCCTTACGCACGCAATCGCCTTACGCATGAATCGCCGATCACAACCGCGTTACTCGCCAGGATGGCTCGCCCGGCATGCCGCCATGACTCGCCGAGACCAACTCCGACGGCCCGAGCGAACCCGAACACGAATACGAATCGATGATACGGTTACGACGTACTCGCAAAGACGAATGTAAGAGTTATGAGAACACAATTTCGACCACCGGGCTCGGATCGACAACGGAAGTAATTACCCAAAACTTTGGGAAATTGAAAATGGCCCAAAACGTCGAAAATCACGATACGATCGAAACACCAAACCAAAGCCGCAACATGAATAATAACATTAAATGAACTTACGAGAAACTCGAACAACGATTTGGACGAGATTCGCAAGAATCGAACTCAAGCGCGGAAAAGTCGCTAAAAGCTCGAACTCAACAAAGCGATGAAGCGAACTCGGATGACAAAAGTGCAGAATTAATCATTCTCGGAATGACGAAACGGTCATGAGCGAGTCGTCAAAACGGATTTTCTCCGAAAAAAAGAAATTACCGGAAATCGAAATTACGGGTATTACATTCTACCCTCCTTAAAAGAAGTTTCGTCCCGAAACTTAAAACAAGTAGGGAGAAGAAATATAACACCAAGAATATTGTAATATCCGCAATTTTCGATTTCCGGTAATTTCTTTTTTCGGCGGAAGTTCGTTTTGACGTCTTGCTCATGACCGTTTCGTCATTCCGAGAATGATTAATTCTGCAATTTTTGTCATCCGAGCTCGCTTTGGTGTCGCTTTTGTTGAGTTCCGTGCTTTTAGCGGCTTTTTCCGCACTTGAGTTCGATTCTTGTGAATCTCGTCCAAATCGTTGTTTCACTTTCTCGTAAGTTCATTTAATGTTATTATTCATGTTGCAAGCTTCGTTTGGTTATTCGATCACGTATCGTGATTTTGGGGCGTTTTGGGCCATTTTCGTAATTTCCCAAAGTTTGGGTTAATTACTTTCCGTTGTCGAATTTCGAGCCTTCTGTAGTCAATCGTGTGTTCTATTAGTGCTCTGATTCGTCTTTTTCGAGTACTTCGTAACCGTATCTTCGATTCGCACTCGTTCCCGGTTTCGGGTTGTTCGGCCGTCGGAGTTGGTCCCGCCGAGTCATGGCCGGGCATGCTCGCCAAAGCCACCGCCGAGTAACGGCGCGTAGTGATCGGCGATTCGCACGTAAGGCCGATTACGCATGACGAGGCCCTCGGCCGGTAACGACGTAACGCTCCGGCATTTTCCAGTAAAGGCGTTCGCCATGGCCGGTTACATGCGTAAGCCATGGCCGGTTACGCACGTAACCCGCCGGGCAATCGCCTATTTAAGGCCCGGCGCTTTTTCTTCACCATTTCTCACTTCTCTTCTTCTCTTCCGAGGCTTATGTTGTGCTAATCATGTAGAGATGTTGTTGACAATAAATCCATGAAGTTTGGAGGTTCATATCATCAATCATCCGTCTATAACATCCTACGATCTACTGACCGTGCCGATTTCCTAGAAATCTAGTTTTGGGGAATTTGGGTATTTTGGTTGTTTTCGTCCGATTAATCCGATTTAACTTAGGATTATGATAGATTGATGATTATTTAGATGTATTATATCATTTCTATTGTTATTCCATGGTTGGATCGATCGATTCGTTGTTTTGTCGAGTTCTTAGTCGACGCCTTGAAGGTGTCCGACAAAATGTCATAGAGGGGTTTTCGGGCGTTTCTTCGATTATTCTTCCTCGTATGATCGATGATTTATTGATTATATGTTGTTGTGGTCGAATTCTTGTGAAGAACTCGAGTCGAACCTCCCGCTCGTTGTCTTCTTCGGTCCGAGCTTCTCGGTTGAATCGTATTCTTCTGAGTGTTCGGTAGCGGTCATTTAGTCGAGCTTTCCGTTGCTCGCGTGCGTTGGACTTGAGGCGAGTATCTCGTCTATATTCTTTATACTTTGAGAATGTGATGTGTCGTGAATTTAACGTGGACTCGTTAGTGACGATATTTAACCGTAACTTACTTTAAATGAAGATGTGATTTTATGAAGGTAATTACCAACGTAAACTTTAGTTTCAAGAATAATGATAACTACCTCTTCATGTTATTTTGTGATTAAAATAAATACTAGAAATGAGTAGTTAATCAAGAATTGTGGAATCACGTAATACTTGTATTATTTGCTCGTTGGCCTTTTTCCCGAATGATGGTTTCTTGTGGATGTTGTGCCTTTGTGGAAGTTATGTTACATTAACTTATATGTTACGTGTTTCGGTTGTAGTGAATATTGTGCCTTTGTTGTTGTTGTGTATCTTAGCGAATTGAGATGTTGTCGGGTAGGGTCCGTCCGAGGCCTCCGGAGGCGCGTGCTTGCGAGTACGGCCAGACGTATGTTGTGACCATAAGGTTATCAATTCGGGTAGGTCCGGGAGGGCTCCGAGAATCGACACTTGCGAGTGCGATGTCATGATAACTTATGGGCGTATTTGAATGATGTTATCCGGGTAGGGTCCGTCGAGGCCTCCGGAGGCGCGTGCTTGCGAGTACGGCCGATGTTACGATTTGACCATAAGGTTATCTAATCGGGTAGGTCCGGAGAGGGCTCCGAGAATCGTCACTTGCGAGTGCGATGTCAAGATAACTTATGGGTGTGTTCGAGTTTATTCTTGATGGCTAATCCTGTGGGACCCTTCGGGCCACGAGACGTTTTGATTGTTGATTTGATATCTCCGAATTGTTTATGTTTTGTATATTGATTACCGATTTTATTGGTGAATTTGGTTTTTTTCTTGAGTTTTGTGTTGATTATAAAATCTTTTGTATGATTTTGAAAGAAAACCTTTTGAAAAGGAAAAACATTCATATTTCAGGATTTTACACCGAGACCCCGAAAGTCTCTAAATAATCTCTTACAATGATTTCGGAGTAATCCCCATGGTTTGTTTTAAAGGAATAAATTTTCAAAAGACTTTAGACTCGGGGATCGTGTTACTACCTTGTCGAAATGTTATTTTCATAACGGTTGTATTCTTGATGTATAATTGTATAGCTTGGTTACTTGCTAGCGATTCCATCGCTAACCCCTCGTTGGGGATTTTGTTATTTATTCGGGTGTTGTTCGGAGAGTGAGCAACCACAGGATTGGCTCGGAGGATGATGCAATGCAGCGATACTAGTCACAGTTGTAGTCTCTCGTCTGTCAGTGATATGTCAGTTTGAGTTCTTGTCATCCTTGAGGGGATGGACATTTTATGTACTATGTGATCGAGTTGTAATTTAGTTTCATCAGATGTACGGTTATGCTATGTTTTGAGAGACCTAATCGGTCTACGGTATTATGTTTTGGTCAAGTTGACCGCATGTGGGTTTTGATTTGTAGTCTCCCGCCTGGTAGCTCCTTGTGGAAAGGGGTCTACGGCGTGTAATATCCCTGAGTGGATTGGGGGTGTTACATAAATGGTATCGGAGCTTAGGTTTGCGAAAACCTAGGCAGTTGGGTCTAGTTGGGTCTTGTCGAGTCGTGTCTTGTCGGAGTCGTGTCTTGTCGTGTCACCCGGGTGAGCAGTTGTGAACAAGCGAGATCATTGCGATCCGTTGTGATCAATTGTGGTTCGTTGTGATTAGTATCGTGTTGCTTCCATTATCTCCGTCGACTGTGGATGTAAGTCTCCCTTCTTTGTGTTGTGCCTCGTGTGACACGAGCTATTTTTATGATTATGAGTTAATTGACGGAATCCTCTTATGGATTTTGATTTCGTGATATGTGATTATTTGACTCCCATTTTTCGTTCATATGAGGAGTAGTGTTGCTGTCTTGTGCATGTTTGACTTTATTTCTTTTATCCGCTGCGTGAGTTCTTTTGTAATGGCTTTCGGTATTTTACCGACTGAGTTTTATTTTGAAAACCGATTCCTTAACCGAGTTTTGGCATTACGGTCTTGATCATTTTGGCGAAATTCTTATGACGGAATTTAGTATTTTGTAAATGGATTTTTTGAGTTTTTGAAATATTACCGTCATCGGCCTTTTTGGCATTTTTGTGAATGGTTTTTAGCACGGTGGGTTCCGGCGGACACACGGCGCTATAGTTTTCCGTGTAAGTACCTAAACTTTTTGGGCATTCTAGCCCATTGAATTATTTTGAAAACCTTGAGTATCTTAGAAAATTAAAATTCGAGACGTACTTTTAAAACGAATTATTTTCTTGCGGTGTTTTCAAGGTGTTTTCTAATGCCGCAATACATTTCAAAAATTTTCTCAAGTTGAGGACCAAAAATATTTTGAGATATTTTCAAATGCGATTGCTTAGACCCAAGGGTCGAATATTTTGAAAGTTTTTCACTAAAAGAAAGGTGTCCTCATTTTTGATAAAACGCGAGATGACTTTCAAAGTCTCGATAATGGTGTTTGTACTACTTTTTGTAAAATGATACTCAAGATCAACTGTTATTTCCAAACTATTTTCAAAAGGTGGTTTTTGTTTTTAAAACCTATCATTCCTGTTTGCGGACCGGAAATGCGTGTATGGTTTTCGAACTTTCGTTACGGTGTTAACCCCGAATTGTGATTGAATTGGTGGCGTGAGCGTCGAGTCGTTCGCCACGCATATATTTTGTTAGCCCTTGTGGGAGGTGTGATGACGATCCTTAATGTTGTCATTTCGTGGTGGCTTGCGTGTTAACGCACCTGTGTGAGCTGTTAAAGCTTGGGTTTGTACGTTTGTGTACATATGTGATTGTTTCATAATGTTTGTAATTATGTTCTGGTTATTGTTCGGGCCGTTGAGGTCGCCGAACGATACCGTCGTTGCTGTAGTGTATGTGTGTATTATTTTACGATGATAATCGTTGTATATGATATGTATTATGATTCCTTGTTGTGATGAGTTGGCATCTTCGCTATGTTGTTTTGCGACGTTATGCCCCATTGTATCTAGCGTTTGTATTTTCGGTATGCCGAGCCGAGGCGTTTCAACCGTGATGTGCCGGGGCATGCACGTGTAAATTTGTCCTTCTCGTCGGTAACACATTTCAAGTGTGGACTCGAGGGACACCGAATTGATTTTGCGAATGGCTACCGAGACTTTCGGAGTTCGCGCTCAAAGACAATCATCGGAATCGGCTTTGAGAGGCCTTTGAAAGATGTTTCATCGGTTGCTTGTTGTGTTGTCACCTTGATTTTGTGTTGTGAGTTTGGGAACGACACTTCTTTTAGAAGGGGTCGAATATAATACCCGTATTATTTTCGACTCTGCATTTCCTCTTTCTCGTGTCTATCGACTCGCTCGTGTTCGTTGACACTTTCTCGAACTTGTTCTCGTATTTCGGTTTCATCGCTCGAACGAACCGTGATCTTGTTGTGGGTCGATCCGGTTATCGCCGTGACTTTTCGAGTTCGGTTCGATTCTTGTGAACCTTGTTCGAAAGTGACATCATCTGGTTTTACTAGTCCTTTTATTCGAAGTGGATCGATTTTGAACTTCTATATTTTCGACTCTATCGACTCGTTATGTTCGTTAACATTTTCTCGAGCTTGCCCTATCCCTTTCTTTTATTGATCGAACGAGTGTGGTGTTTTGAAATTACTCGCTTGTCGTTGTGACTTTTCAATTGCTATTCCCTTTCCTATGGATCTTATGTGATGCACATCTTGTTGCTTTTACCGGATCATATGTTGTCTCGAGCCAAGACGTGAACACGGGAGTTGTTATTTGAATTTTATTGTTCATCGTGATTCGAACATGGTTGTTCGATTTTTGTTGTTGTCTCGACCGTTGTGGTTCGATCGTTTGATTGTTCGGATTTTATTGATCTCGTTTCGTGATTGTTGAGCATTCAGACTCCTTCCTAATTTCCTTATATTCGGAAAATTTGTCTCGTTTTCGATCTTCCAACCCTTGGGCGGTGGAATTCCGTATATCTTCGCCGATTGGCTCGCGTTTTGATTGATGTACCGTTGGGGTGGTCCATCATATTGATTTTCGTTCGTTGTGTTTTGTGATTGTTCGGATAATTCACTTGATTGTATTATCCATTTGATGACGCTTGTCACTTGTTGGTTTTATTATGTCCCTAACGGCGACGTTGTGTTGGTCGTCGTGGAGCGTGTTTTCACACCGTGTATTCCGTTGCGTTGTTGTAACGTTTCGCCGCTGGGCGTTAGTTACGCGTTTCTTGCGTATCTCGTCGAGTGTTTCTGGCGGGATATTGCTTCTCCCTACTTGTTTTAAGTTTCGGGACGAAACTTCTTTTAAGGAGGGTAGAATGTAATATCCGCAATTTTCGATTTCCGGTAATTTGTTTTTTCGGCGGAAGTTCGTGTTGACGAGTTGCTCATTACCGTTTCGTCATTCCGAGAATGATTAATTCTGCAATTTTTGTCATCCGAGCTCGTTTGGTGTCGCTTTTGTTGAGTTCCGTGCTTTTAGCGGTTTTTCCGCACTTGAGTTCGATTCTTGTGAATCTCGTCGAAAGCTGTTGTTTCGACTTTCTCGTAAGTTCATTTAATGTTATTATTCATGTTGCAAGCTTCGGTTTGGTTATTCGATCACGTATCGTGATTTTGGGGCGTTTTGGGCCATTTTCGTAATTTCCCAAAGTTTGGGTTAATTACTTTCCGTTGTCGAATTTCGAGCCTTCGGGTAGTCGGAATCGTGTGTTCTATTAGTGCTCGGATTCGTCTTTTCGAGTACTTCGTAACCGTATCTTCGATTCGTACTCAGGTTCGGGTTTCGGGGTCGTTCGGGCCGGAGTTGGTCCCGCCGAGTCATGGCCGGGCATGCTCGCCAAAGCCACTCGCCGAGTAACGCGGCGTAGTGATCGGCGATGACGTAAGGCCGATTACGCACGTAAGGCCTCGCCGTAACGCACGTAGCGCCCGGCATTTTCCAGTAAAGGCGTTCGCCATGGCGATTACGACGTAAGCCATGGCCGATTACGACGTAACCCGGCCGGCAATGCCTATTTAAGGCACTCGGCGCTTTTCTTGACCCATTTCTCACTTCTCTTCTTCTCTTCCGAGGCTTATGTTGTGCTAATCATGTAGAGATGTTGTTGGACAATAAATCCATGAAGTTTGGAGGTTCATATCATCAATCATCCGTCTATAACATCCTACGATCTACTGACCGTCGATTTCCTAGAAATCTAGTTTTGGGGAATTTGGGTATTTTGGTTGTTTTCGTCCGATTAATCCGATTTAACTTAGGATTATGATAGATTGATGATTATTTAGATGTATTATATCATTTCTCTTGTTATTCCATGGTTGGATCGTATCGATTCGTTGTTTTGGTCGAGTTCTTAGTCGACGCCTTGAAGGTGTCCGACAAAATGTCATAGAGGGGTTTTCGGGCGTTCTTCGATTATTCTTCCTCGTATGATCGATGATTTATTGATTATATGTTGTTAGGGTCGAATTCTTGTGAAGAACTCGAGTCGGAACCCTCCCGTTCGTTGTCTTCTTCGGGGTCCGAGCTTCTCGGTTGAATCGTATTCTTCGGAGTGTTCGGTAGCGGTCATTTAGTCGAGCTTTCCCGTTGCTCCGCGTGCGTTGGACTTGAGGCGAGTATCTCGTCTATATTCTTTATACTTTGAGAATGTGATGTGTCGTGAATTTAACGTGGACTCGTTAGTGACGGTATATTTAACCGTAACTTACTTTAAATGAAGATGTGATTTTATGAAGGTAATTACCAACGTAAACTTTAGTTTCAAGAATAATGATAACTACCTCTTCATGTTATTTTGTGATTAAAATAAATACTAGAAATGAGTAGTTAACTGAAGAATTGTGGAATCACGTAATACTTGTATTATTTGCTCGTTGGCCTTTTTCCTGAATGATGGTTTGCTGTGGATGTTGTGCCTTTGTGGAAGTTATGTTACATTAACTTATATGTTACGTGTTTCCGGTTGTAGTGAATATTGTGCCTTTGTTGTTGTTGTGTATCTTAGCGAATTGAGATGTTGTCCGGGTAGGGTCCCGTCGAGGCCTCCGGAGGCGCGTGCTTGCGAGTACGGCCAGACGTATGTTGTGACCATAAGGTTATCAATTCGGGTAGGTCTGGGGAGGGCTCCGAGAATCGACACTTGCGAGTGCGATGTCATGATAACTTATGGGCGTATTTGAATGATGTTATCCGGGTAGGGTCCGTCGAGGCCTCCGGAGGCGCGTGCTTGCGAGTACGGCCAGATGTTACGATTTGACCATAAGGTTATCTATTCGGGTAGGTCTGGAGAGGGCTCCGAGAATCGTCACTTGCGAGTGCGATGTCAAGATAACTTATGGGTGTGTTCGAGTTTATTCTTGATGGCTAATCCGGGTGGGACCCTTTGGGGCCACGGAGACGTTTTGACTGTTGATTTGATATCTCTGAATTGTTTATGTTTTGAATCTTGAATCCCGATTGTATTGGTGAATATGGTTTTGGTCTTGAGTTTTGAGTTGAGAATAAAATCATTTGTATGATTTTGAAAGAAAACCTTTTGAAAAGGAAAAACATTCATATTTCAGATTTTACACCGAGACCCCGAAGTCTCTAAATAATCTCTTACAATGATTTACGGAGTAATCCCCATGGTTTGTTTTAAAGGAATAAATTTTCAAAAGACTTTAGACTCGGGATCGTGTTACTACCTTGTCGAAATGTTATTTTCATAACGGTTGTATTCTTGATGTATAATTGTATAGCTTGGTTACTTGCTAGCGATTCCATCGCTAACCCCTCGTTGGGGATTTTGTTATTTATTCCGTGTGTCTCGATCGAGAGTGAGCAACCACAGGATTGGCTCGGAGGATGATGCAATGCATACTAGTCACGCTTGTAGTCCTGTCAGTCTGCCGGTGATATGTCAGTTTGAGTTCTTGTCATCCTTGAGGGGATGGACATTTTATGTACTATGTGATCGAGTTGTAATTTAGTTTCATCAGATGTACGGTTATGCTATGTTTTGAGAGACCTAATCGGTCTACGGTATTATGTTTTGGTCAAGTTGACCGCATGTGGGTTTTGATTTGTAGTCTCCCGCCTGGTAGCTCCTTGTGGAAAGGGGTCTACGGCGTGTAATATCCCTGAGTGGATTGGGGGTGTTACAAATATATCAATGAGATACACAAGAATGCGTAACTAATGCCCAACGGCGAAACGCTGCAAGAAACGCAAAGAGACATACGGCGTGAAAACACGCTCCACGACGACCAACACAACGCCACCGATAGAGACATAATAAAACCGACAAGTGACAAGCGTCATAAAATATATAATACAATTAAGTCAATTATCCGAACAATCACAAAACACAACGAACGAAAATCAATATGATTGACCACCCCAACGGTACATTAATCAAAACGCGAGCCAATCGCTGAAGAAATACGGAATTCCACCGCCCAAGGGTTGGAAGATCGAAAACGAGACAAATTTCCCGAATATAAGGAAATTAGGAAGGAGTCTGAACGCTCAATAATCACGAAACGAGATCAACAAAAACCGAACAATCAAACGATCGAATCACAACGGTCGAGACAACAAAAATCGAACAATCATGTTCGAATCACCGAGAACAATAAAATTCAAACAACAACTCCCAGGTTCACGTCTCGGCTCGAGACAATATTTGATCCGGTGAAAACAACAAGATATGATTCACATAAGATCCATAGGAAAGGGAATAGCAATTGAAAAGTCACAACGACAAATGAGTAATTTCGAAACACCACACTCGTTCGATCAATAAAAGCAAGGGGTAGGGCAAGCTCAGAAAATGTTAACGAACATAAACGAGTCGACAGAGTCGAAAATACAGAAGTTCAAAATCCGATACACTTCTAATAAAAGAACTAGTAGAACCAAAAGATGTTACATCCGAACAAGGTTCACAAGAATCGAACCGAACTCGGAAAAGTCACAGCGATTACCAGAGTGACCCAAAACAAGATCACAGCTCGTCCGATCGATGAAACCGAAATGCAGAACAAGTTCAGTAAGTATTAACGAACACGAGCGAGTCGATAGAATTGAGAAAGAGAAAATGCAGGAGCCAAAAATAATATGGGCATTATATTCGACCCCTTCTAAAAGAAGTGTCGTTCCCGAAACTCACAACACAAAATCAAGGTGACAACACAACAAGCAACTCACAGAAACATCCTTCAAAGGCCTCTCAAAGCCGATTCCGATGACTGTGCTGAAGCGCGAACTCCGAAAGTCTCGGTAGCCACCCGCAAATCAATTCGGTGTCCCTCGAGTCCGCACTTGAAACGCGTTACTGACGAGAAGGACAATTTACACGTGCATGCCCCGGCACATCACGGTTGAAACGCCTCGACTCGGCATACCGAAAATACAAATGTTAGATACAATGCGGCATAATGTCGCAAAACAACATAGCGGATATGCCAACTCAGCACAACGAAGAATCATAACACATACCGTATACAACGATTACCATCGTAAAGTAATACACACACAAACACTACAGCAACGACGGTATCGTTCGGCTACCTCAACGGTCCGAACAATAACCAGCACATAATTACAAAACATCATGAAACAATCACAGATGTGCATAAACGCACAAAAATCCAAGCTTTAACAACTCACACTCGTGCGATAACATGCAAATCACCACGAAATGACAACATTAAAGATCGTCATCACACCTCCCACAGAGGGCTAGTTCAACAAATGCGTGGCAACGCCTCGACGTTCATGCCACAAATTCGATCATACTCGGGAGTTATCATCATAACGACAAAGCAAACATCATACATACATTCCCAAATGCAAACGGGAATTGATAGGTTTTAAAAAAAAATGAAAACCCCCTTTTTGAAAATAATATAGAAACACCAGTTGATCTTGAGTATCACTTTACAAAAAGTAGTGCAAACATTGTTATCGAGACTTTGAAAATCATCTTGCGTTTGAACAAAAATGAGGACACCTTTTCTTAGTGAAAAACTTTCAGAATAATCGACCCTCGGGTCTAAGTAAAAGTGTTTATAAAACATTGAAAATATCTCAAAACATTTTGGTCCTCGAGCTAGAAGAATTTTGAAATATATTGCGGCACCTTGGATGTACCACGAGAAAATAATTCATTTTAAAAGTACGTCTCGAAATTTATTTTCTAAGATACTCAAGGTTTTCAAAGATAATTCAATGGGCTAGAATGCCCAAAAATTTCAGGTAATTACACGGAACATTATAACGCCGTGGGCCCCGCGTCAGAACCCACCAGGCTAAAAACCATTACAAAAACGTCAAAAAGGTTGATGACGGTAATATTTCAAAAACTTACAAAATCCATTTACAAAATACTAAATACCGTCATAAGAATTTCGCCAAAACGATCAAGGCCATAATGCCAAAAACCGAATTAAGGGAATTGGTTTTTGAAATAAAATTCAGTCGGTAAAATACCAAAATCCATTACAAAAGAACTCACACAGCGGATAAAAGAAATAAAGTCAAACATGCACAATCGAGTAACACTAGTCCTCATATGAACGAAATATGAGGGTCAAATAACCACATATCAAGAAATCAAAATCCATAAGAGGATTCCATCAGTTAACAAATAATCATAAAAATAGCTCGTGTCACACGAGGCACAACACAAAGAAGGGAGACTTACATCCACAGGTCGCACGAAGATGATGATCGCCCCACGATACTAATCACGAAAAACCAACTCAGACGACGCGTCGCGACACGACTCAGTCAGATAAAATCCGACGAGACAAAACTCAACAGACACCACTGACCCGACAGCCTAGGTTTCCACAACCTAAGCTCTGATACCATTTATGTAACACCCCCAATCCGCTCAGGGATATTACACGCCGTAGAACCTTTCCTCAAGGATCTACCAGGCTGGTAACAACAAACGAACAACTCGACAATGCCTTTAAGGCTAAAAAAAACTCAGTAGACCGATTTGGCCTTTCAATAAAAACATACAACTCTAACACATTACATGCCCACGCAGGGGTCGAATACAAAATGCTCCCGTACAATGGGGAAAAATACTACAGCGGAAATAAATTACAACTAAACCAATACGACATAACGGGTCCTCGTGTGATTAGTATCGTTCATCTTTCATCATCCTTCATGCCGACCGTGTGCTCTGCTCCAAAACCTGAATGACATCCACCCCCCGAATACTCGGGGGTTAGCAAAACTCCACTGTTTTGCTAGTGCAAGTATAAAATACGAAAACGAGCCATACATATCATACTCCACGGAACATGTTAATCATAAACATACTTCCCGAGGTAAATCACTTAATCAAAATGGTTAAATCGAAAGATAGGGGTAAACCCGATATACATCTTGTGAAAACATTTTACGATCTCGGGAGTTTTGAAAACATTTGGGATTTTAAGAATTCTCAAACCTTTCAAAAACATTTAGGGACACAGCCCAAAAGTCATTTTCCCAAAACATAAATTTGATAACAACAAATGGGGTCCACGACCCGATCATACCATAACAACTTGTTTCCACAGATCATTCGCGTCCCGTGCTAATAAGCCACGGACATCAGATGCTCCCGTAGAAAAAACCCGAGTGAATAACCCACAGGGAAACTATATCAAATCACATGTCACCGTAACCGCAGTCACGTGACTACAAGCACATATACGTACATAATCAAACCACAACCATAAGTTATCCCGGCATCGCGCTAACAAGCCACGAACCTCGGAGTCCCCGCAAGACATACCCGATGATAACCCCACAAGTTATCTCGGCATCGTGCTAACAAGCCACGAACCTCGGAGTCCCCGCAAGACATACCCGGATTGGATAACCCTACGGTCACGCCCGACCCATACTAGCAAGTATGGATCCCGGAGATTCAACAATCCTACCCGGAGGCACGTCACATACATCAAGCACACAACAATAATCACTTATCAAGCCAAACAACATTAAGCATCACAACCTCCTTTCAAGGAGTAACAACTAATATCACACACATTACGTTCTTACCGAACAAGTACACAATAACAATACGTAATCCCCGGCAAAGGATTACGGTCTATCAAACTCACTCGAAGTGATCATATTATATTTTAACATACAAAACCAACACACATATTCCGAGAACACATATTCACGAAGTATACGAATTATCGTTGAAAGACAACATTTATCGAGAACATACCGATCCCTTTTTACGTTCATTAAACATTTGGATTTCGTATAAAAATCATTTATCAACAATTATGCCTATGAAACATGAAACTTATGGGCAAGATACTTGCCTCAATACCACGAGCACGGAACCACGAACGGACACGGCTCAATCGGGAAGCTTCAGAACGCCCGATGCTATAGAAAAGGAAGACGACAATGAACGGAAGGGTTCAACATGGTTTCTTCGCAAGAAACTCGACCCTAACATCATATAATCTATAAATCAATGATCATACGAGGAAGAATAATCGTAGAACGCTCGAAAACCCCTCTAAGACATTTTACCGGACACCTTCAAGGCGTCGGTCAAGAACTCGACCCAAACAACGAATCGATACGATCCAACCATGGAACAATAAAGGAAATGATATAATACATCTAAATAATCATCAATCCATCACAATCCTAAGTTAAATCGGATTAAACGGACGAAATCGAACAAAATACCCAAAATCCCCAAAATTAGATTTTTAGAAAATCTGACCTGATTCGGTAGATCGGAGGATGTTATAGGATGGATGATTGATGATATGAACTCCAAGACTTCATGGATTTATTGTCCAACAACATATCTCCATGATTAACCAAGCTCCAGCCGCGGAAGGGAAGAAAACGAGTGAGAAATGGCTGAAGAAAACGCCGCCGCCTTAAATAGGCCGATCGCCGGCCGTTACGACGAATCGCCATGGCTTACGACGAATCGCCATGGCGAACTCATCGCTCGAAATGCCGGAAGCGTTAAATGCGTTACGGCCAGGGCCTTACGTACATAACCGGCCTTACGTACATAACTGCCGATCACAACCGTACGTTACTCGGCCAGGGTTGGCCTGGCCCAGCATGCCCAGCCATGACTCGGCCGGGACCAACTCCGACGGACCGAACGACCCTGAAACCCGAACCTGAATACGAATCGATGATACGGTTACGACGTACTCGCAAAGACGAATCTAAGAGTTAAGAGAACACACAATTCCGACCACCCGAAGGCTCGGAATTCGACAACAGAAGTAATTACCCAAAACTTTGGGAAATTACGAAAATGGCCTAAAACGTCCGAAAATCACGATACGCGATCGAAACACCAAACCAAAGCTCGCAACATGAATAATAACATTAAATTAACTTACGAGAAACTCGAAACAACAGTTTCGGACGAGATTCGCAAGAATCGAACTCAAGTGCGGAAAAGTCGCTAAAAAGCTCGGAACTCAACAAAACGATACCGAAACGAACTCGGATGACAAAAAGTGCAGAATTAATCATTCTCGTAATGACGAAACGGTCATGAGAGAGTCGTCAAAACGGACTTTTTCCGAAAAAAGAAATTACCGGAAATCGAAATTACGGGTATTACAATATAGGGTGTAACACCCCCAATCCACTCAGGGATATTACACGCCGTAGACCCTCTCCTCAAGATTCTACCAGGCTGATAACTAAAATTAAGCATCTAAACATCGCCTTTAAGGCTAAAATGACTCAGTAGACCGATTTGGTCTTTCAATAATAACATACAACTCAATTCCAAACACATACCCACGCAGGGGTCAAAATACAATAAACTCCCGTACAACGGGGAAAAGATACTGCAGCGGAAAAGAAAATACAACTAGACCAATACGACATCAACGGATCCTCGTGTGATTAGTATCGTTCATCTTTCATCATCCTTCGTGCCGACCCTGTGCTATGCTCCAAAACATGAATGCAAAAATAGACATCCACCCCCCGAATACTCGGGGGTTAGCAAAACTCCACTGTTTTGCTAGTGCAAGTACAAGTGCAAAAATACGAGCCATACAATTCAAGTTCCAAGAATGACAATAATCAGAAATCCTCAAAGATTAAAATACAACGAAACGAATACTTCTCGAGGCAAGAGTTTGAGTAAAACTTTCCAAATCCGAAAGATCGCAATTAACGAGAACAGTTTGCAAAATGGTTTAAAATACCCTCGGGAGTTTTAATAGAAAAAAAATTAGGATTATCAAATCCTTATCATTCCGAAAATCAACAGGGGTCACAGCCCAAAAGTTTTGTTTTCGCAAATAGAAAACCGACAACAATTCACAGGGCCAGAGCCCAACATCACGTGTCCTCGATGGACATAAAATCAACAAAACATAATCGTGCACGCGCATCGCCTAGGACCGGGATGAAGCCACAAATCCCACTCGAGGCCTCGAAGGACCCTCCCGGGCTGGCTAGAGAAACAAATCACAACATCTCACGGTTGGATCAATCACTTGTTGCATCCTGGCCACATGATCGCATGCCATGTGCCACCGTAGATTAACTTTGGCGCTCACGGTTGGGTCAATTACTTGTTGCATCCTGGCCACATGATCACATGCCATGTGCCACCGTAGTTTTTCTTAGGCTCTCACAGTTGGATCAATCGCTTATTGCATCCTGGCCACATGATCACATGCCATGTGCCATCGTAGGCCCCGCCCACATCCACACAATCACATATATAGCACAATACAACAAAGATATCCAAACAATTCACTCAGAGGCATCAAACACTTAGCAAAGCACCACGTCAAACCAAAATGCACCGAAATGAAATAATATACGTCCATACGCAATACCAAGTGCAACATCAACACCAAACATATCCATAGAATTCACATAGTCATTCATAAACCACACCATTCACAAAACACACGCGTTTTGAAAGCAAGCCTTTAACAAGGCTAAATCGAATCTTTTGAAAGTTCAATTCAAACGACTAAACAACCACATTTAGACAATCACTAATTATCATATCCATAAAACCATAATTGTATGGACAAGGTACTTGCCTCGAATAAGAACAACGCGGAGAATCGACCGAAATAGGTTGACACGAACCGACTATGAACCCGCCGTCTCCACTGATCGCCAACTCGTGGTCATAAACTACGAAGGACAAGAACAACAATGAAATGAATTCCATAACACGACTCAAAGCCGTTGAATTCAAAGAACGAATGACGAAAGTTCAAGTGTTTTCCCCAAAACGGCCAAGAACACGATTCGTCCCGACAAAACACGAAAACGGAATTCCAAGTCGAGATATGGATATACAATCCATAGAATATATTTAACAACATTATTTAACCACAATATATCCAACAAAGAGGGATGGAAAACGAGATCGAGAACAATTTCCCCAAAAAGTCGATTCGAAGGAAATCAAGAAATATACTTCGATTCGACGAAGAACAATGAATTAAATGATGTTAAACACAAGAATACTACCAAGATTAATCATACACATCATGAATTAATCAACAACACGGAACGAATCGGACAAAATGCAAAAAACCCCAAATTCACGAAATTAGGGTTCTAAGGAAGATTACCTTGATTCGCTTGATCAAAGGATGATAACGGATGATTTATTGATGATATAACCTCAAGAACTTCATGGATTTGTTGTTAAACAACATGTCTCCATATCTCTAAGTCTTCAACCGCGAAAGAGAAAGGTAGGAAATGAAAAACGAGAGGAAATGTGACTGCTCTGTCACATTTATACTGTGCCGGACTAGCGTGCGCTAGGCTGCCGAGCTAGTGTAACACCCCCGATATATTCAGGAATATTACAGCGCCGTAAATCCTTTACATAAGAATTTACAAGGCTGATTAAAGGAAAAGACAATAACAGATACCGATTCATGAAATTTCTGAAATAAAATACAACCGTCTGGTTCAAAACCGAGAATACAAATATCCAATGAAGAGTTATTATTACATCACTAAAATCCAAACATTATAAACGGACGACGTACTCGAGTACTTATTGAAATAACCAACAAACAACAGACAGTAAACCCGGCCGGAACATCACTTTGCACCCTCGTCGTCATGCATCTCCAGTGGTTGTTTCCCCGCTCTCCTGGTTCCTGAACATACACAAATGTTCACCCCCGAAGGGGTTAGCACAACGATGCTAGTACAAGTACAATAATCATACAACAATGATATAATCAACAATTATATCGTAACAAGTTTCTCCAACGAGAAATATTCACAACACATATCATATCATAACAGTCTCAACATACTGATGGTATTCCAACGATCCAGCGCACACAGCTATAGATTCCCATGATGATCCCGTCGGACCAACACATAGTGGAACTACCTGTCCAACGATCCAGCGCACACAGCTATAGATTCCCATGATGATTCCCGTCGGATCAACGCATGGTGGACATATATTCATAACCTATTTACACGAGATACAATCACATCATAATTGTCATAATATAAACGATTCTAATTAGAGTACTTGCCTCGGTTCGTTGACAAGAATAAACTTCCACGAATATCAAAATACTCGAAGGTCATCCCCTTCGATCAATCACGTGTTAAGCTCGAACCTTAACAAAAGAAATAGCACAGAATTCATTTCATGCCGTACGAACGTCTAACAATTCAACAATTACGGTAGGAAGTCCTTAATATGAAATCTGTCTGGATAGCTTAACGCACGCTACGCATCCTATGTAGCGTACGTTAATGCTACTCGTTAGTGCATGCAATACACACAGCCTAGCGTATGCTAACCATGCACGGTCAGTACCTCACTGGTCAGCCGACTGACTCGCCTGATGACTTAGCGCACGCTAAGTTGCAAATGTGGCGTACGCTAAACATACACGATAGCGCACGTTAATTCACATAGCTTAGCGCACGCTAAGAGTGCATGGCAGTTCACTGGAGGGCAGCAGATTATACAAATGGTGATGAAGTAAGCGAATTCCTCAGTGATTTGATGTTTGTTATCCGACTTCATGTTATGATCATAACCCTTATGAATGATCTCAAGGATAATAACAACTTCAAGATGCAAGTATACGTATAATCATCATAACACCATAATCCATCTTGATTACAATTCTCATGCGAAGTTGGTGATCTCGTTCTTTGTATTAGATTCTACTATCATTATACATATTCAGACTTCATCTTGAGGTGAACTAACAATTCCAACTTATACGAAAGAATATTTCCTAAGATGATTCTTCCTTTAAGTTCTTATAATATCACCTCCAATTCATGATCACAAAGATAACATAAATCATACGGATTGTTAACTTCATAATGTTTCTCTCATCATTTGAAGTACTAGGATTCCGACTTCAAGGTTCCAACAATAATATCGTAATTGTAGACATTCCGATCTTCTAAACATGATGTTGTTGAATAATTCATTAATGAAATTCAATATCTCGTTAACATGATCATCTTATCCCTTGGAATCCAAATCTAAGACTGGTGATAGGTTGAACATAACTTAATATGCCGAAATCACTGAACCACAAGGTAGAATCCGACTCCGGTTGGTTATGTGCCACTCCAAGGTGTTACTTCTCTTCAATGATCACTCACAAGTGATAACCAATATTCAAGGATCACTAATATATGTTCTAAGTGTGTTAGAGGGATGATTAAAGCTCTCTGGCCTCTCAAGAATAAAGAATGGGCGAAAGAAATGAAAGCCAAAACGGGTTGTTGTCCCATTTATAATATTCTGCATTTTAGCTAATTAGCGGACGCTACAATACATACTTAGCGCGCGCTAATGAGCGTTGACTCCAAATCTGTCCAGGTTCGTCCGCGGGAATCTTATCCGGACCCATGTCCCGGCTGGCGCATGTGCTAGCCACCTACCTCAATAATTCAGTGTCTAGTGCACGCAACTCCTATACGTAGCGTGCGCTAGTAATAACCGATAGCGCGCGTTAAGCTACATTCTTAGCGTGCGCTATCACGAGTTTGCATGAGAAAATTTGCATGATGTTATACTTAAGTACAAGGATGCCAATGCAAGAAATATCATACTCCAATAATCAAAACCACAAATCCGAATAATACAGGGTCTGAATACAGATGAAATACACAGTAATACATTCGGATATTACATACTCTCCTACTACAAGGGAGTTTCGTCCCGAAACTCAAGACGAAAATAATTCGGGATATCTGGACTTCATACCATCTTCTGTTTCCCATGTGGCTTCTTCCACTCCGTGGCGTGACCATTGAACTTTGACCAAAACAATTGGTTTGTTCCTCAACTGCTTAACTCGACTCTCGAGTATCTTGACCGGTCTTTCTTCAAACGTCCCATCTTGAGCAACTTCGATCTCGCCGAAATCAATGACATGACTAGGATTTGGTATATATCTCCGTAACTGGGATACGTGGAACACATTATGAACATGGCTCAATGACGGCGGCAATGCTAATCTGTATGCCAATTCTCCAACTCTCTCAAGGATCTCAAATGGTCCGATATATCTCGGACTCCACTTTCCTTTCCTTCCAAAACGAAAGATTCCCCGAGTAGGAGAAACCTTTAAAAGTACGTGGTCTCCCGTACTGAACTCCAAAGGGCGACGGTGTACGTCTGCGTAAGATTTCTGGCGACTTTGGGCGGTTAACAGCCTTTCACGAATCAAGGCTATCTTCTCTCGAGTCTGTACGATCAACTCTGGTTCTGTCCCGATCAAGTCTGATGAATCATCCCAACATAGGGGCGATCTACATCTCCTCCCGTATAATGCCTCAAACGGTGCCATCTTAATGGAAGCATGCCAACTATTATTGTAGGTAAATTCAATCAACGGCAGGTGAACTTCCCAATCAGTTGACCAATCTAAGGCACAAGCCCTCAGCATATCTTCCACTGTTTGAATAGTCCTCTCCGATCGGCCCATCACCAGGGTGATAAGTCAGGTCAAGTTCAATTCGGTCCCCAAGGCCTTATGAACTGCTTTCCAAAAGTGAGACAGAAAACGGCCGTCTCGATCAGAAACAATAGTTTTCGGCGTACCATGCAATCGAACTATCTCCGAAATAAATACTCGCGCCAATTTCTCTGGTCCCCATGTGTCCTTAATGCCTGGGAAATGAGCTGGTTTGGTTAAACGATCAACTATCACCCAAATCATGTTCATTCCCGTCTTGGTCCTCGGCATACTAGTGATAAAGTCCATCGATATGTCCTCCCACTTCCATTCAGGAATCGGGAGCGGCTTCAACATTCCGGCAGGCCGTTGATGCTCGATCTTAACTCACGACAAGTCAAGCATTTCAAACATAGTCTGCTACATCTTTCTTCATGTTGCCCTACTAGAAATTTTGCTTCAAGTCTTTATACATCTTATCGGGTGCCCGTGGATAGAATAGGGCGAATCGTGAGCTTCCTTCATAATCGTCTGTTTCAGAACTTCGATATCAGGAACGCAGAGTCGGTTCTGGAATCTCAAAACTCCATCATCATGAATTAGGAATCCGGGGGCCTTTCCCTTGATTACTTCATCACGTAACCGAATCATCAGAGGATCATCCGCCTGTCTAGATTTGATTTCTTCGGTTAATGACGAAGTTAATTGCATTACGCACAGTTGTCCTTGGACTCTTTGTAACCACACTTCAATTCCTTCTCGAATCATCTCTCGTTGAAGGCTAAGTTGGGAGGTCAGCGTCTCTAGCATCTGAATAGAAACAGGCTTGCGACTGAGTGCATCAGCTACTACATTCGCTTTGCCTGGATGATATAAAATCTCCAAGTCATAGTCCTTAATCAGATCTAACCATCTTCTTTGCCGCATGTTCAACTCTTTCTGACTGAAGATGTATTTGAGACTCTTGTGATCCGTAAAGATCTGACAATGAGTCCCGTACAGGTAATGTCTCCAGATCTTCAAAGCAAAAACTACTGCTGCTAGCTCCAAATCATGTGTTGGGTAATTCACTTCATAAGGTTTCAGCTGTCGTGAAACATAAGCGATCACCTTGTCATTCTGCATTAATACGCATCCGAGTCCTTGATTCAAAGCATCACTGTAAACTATGAATCCTCCAGTCCCTTGTGGAAGTGATAAAATTGGTGTTGTCGTCAATCTCTCTTTCAATTCATCAAAACTATTCTGACACGACTCGTTCCACTCAAACTTTTGAGTTTTCTGCAGGAGTCGAGTAAGTGGGTGGGAGATTTTGGAAAACCCTTCCACGAACCGACGATAATACCCAGCAAGTCCTAAGAAACTTCGGACTTCTTTCACGTTCTTTGGAGGTTTCCAATCCATAATTGCTTCGATTTTCTGCGGATCTACTCGGACTCCTTCCGCTGATACCACATGACCGAGGAATATTACTTCCTTTAGCCAGAATTCACACTTAGAGAGTTTGGCGTACAGTTGCTCGCTTCTCAAAAGTTCTAATACAATCCGCAGATGCTGCGCATGCTCTTCTGGATTCTTAGAATACACTAGAATATCATCAATGAACACGACCACAAATTTATCCAAATATTCGATGAACACTCGGTTCATCAACTGCATGAATACAGCAGGTGCATTAGTGAGACCAAATGACATCACTACAAACTCATAGTGTCCGTAGCGAGTTCTGAATGCTGACTTTGGAACATCAGATTCCTTAATCCTCAGCTGATGGTATCCTGATCTCAGATCGATTTTATAAAATAATGTTGCCCCTTTCAACTGGTCAAACAGATCATCAATCCGTGGCAACGGATACTTGTTCTTAATCGTCATCTTGTTCAGCTCTCGATAGTCAATACACAGTCGAAGCGATCCATCCTTCTTTCGGACAAAAAGAACTGGCGCTCCTGTGGTGAAACGCTGTCAATATAGCCTTTGTCCAGTAACTCCTCCAGTTGCTTTTTCAGTTCGTACATCTCAGTAGGTGCCATACGATAAGGCGCCTTAGAAATTGGTGTAGCTCCGGGTTCCAGCTCAATAGTGAATTCCACATCCCGTCGTGGAGGTAGTCCAGGTAATTCGTTAGGAAATACATCTGGAAATTCATTCACAACAGGAATGGATGAAAGTTCCATAATTTCATCTTCCTCCTTCATTGCATAGCATCAATACCCGGTACAGCCCTGCTTCAACAATTTGACAGCTTTCATTGCTTTGATCAACTTTCCTGAGCTCCCTGGTTTCCATCCTTCAAACAGTACTTCGGAGCCATCATCAGCGATCAGCAAAATATTCCTCCTTCGGTAGTTTACAATTGCTCCATATCGATTAAGCCAATCGTCTCCGAGTATTAGGTCATCTCCTTGCATTTCTATCACAATTAGATTTGAGAGCCACTCCCTACCCCCAAATAATACAGGAAAATCTCTAGTCTCTAAGTTTCCAACAATCCTCTCTCCACTTGGTAAACCAACAACATAAGGTTCACAAGTATGAAAACCGGAAATATTCAAACGATTTACACAAGACAAAGATATAAAAGAATGCGTAGCTCCTGTATCGAATAAAATGCTAACTGGCTGGGAAAGGATTTGGACAGTACCTGATGCGACATCAGCATCCTGATCGTCTGTCCTCCTCATCTCATACAGACGTGGGGGAACAGATCCGGCACTCGATGTCCCCTTTCGGTCCCATTGTCCTCTGCCTCGTCCGCGGCCAAAATTTTGAGGCATCTGAACACTTTGCTGCGTCTGTTGGATACTAGCTTCCTTCTGAACTGGCTGTGATGAACGGGTTCCATTGTACTTAGTGGCGTCCTTACAAAACGTCGCACGGTGCCCTTCCTGTCCGCACTCAAAACATGTAACTGGAGTGCGCAAACAATCACGCCAAAGGTGGCCTGGGCGACCACAGTTAAAGCACTTCCTAGCTGTATCCGTCGTGGCTGACATTGTTCCGTAATTCTTTCCGCTCTTAGATGGGTGCGGAGGTTTCTTGAAAGAAAAAGAAGATTGGGCCTTGCGGGGCCCACTGCTCTTGTGCTCTGTAAAAGTACCAGAGACTTTCTGTTTCTTTGACTCCATAAACTTCTCCATTGCTGCTTCTTTTATTTCGTACGCCAACGCCTTATCTTGGTATTGGCGGAGAGTGGTACATTCAAAACCGGACATGTACCTCTGGATTTCTGGTTTCATCCTCATTTCAAAATGAATCATCATCTCCGCATCTGCTCACCGGATGTCGAACAAATGCTAATCTGCCGGTTAAACGTCTTAATCGTGCAGGGATACGGGTTCATCGATGGCCGAGCGAGAAAAACTCCCGACTTTTGGCTTCCCTCACAGGACGAGGGCAATCGAGCTTCCATCATCATTTTAAATTCCGTCCAATCGGCATCATGATCTGCAGTCGGATAGCTTCCCAACACTCGGATGCTTCCCTATCGTAGCACTGGGCAATAGGAGCTCTCTGTCGTCCGGCAATTAATTCCAAAGAAAAATTTTCTCCAGTTCCTTCAACCAATGGTCCCAAGTGGGAGTCTCGAAAAGCCGTCAAATTTGGGTGGTTGCATCTTTGCCACCTCTTGTAACCATCGGTCACCTCGATTTCCCATTTCGAATCCTTTGTTGTCCATCTCCCCGCCGAATTCTCGCCGCCACTTGCATTCGGTCCATGACCTCGAGCGAACCGAGTCATCCGGTTCACGACTTGACGAAGGATTTCGTACACTGTGTCTGTTCGTTATTGATGGATTGTTGCCGCCGCCCGAGCTATGACTAGCTCGATTAGAAGGCGACACCTCCCTTTCAAAGATTCCTTCGTCGCGTCCACGACCGCGACCACGTCCACGTCCGCCTCTCAACATATCAGAAGCACAAGTACTTAATATACAGAAACAACATTGTTCTAATGTTCAAGTATAAAAAGTACAACATGTAAAGAACGAGATAGATTTTAGAACTTACAACCACCGTCGCATGAAGACGTAGCGAGACGGTGATGTCATTCACGGCTTACCTCGAAAGACATAAATGACCCCTATTTTAACCCAACGGCCAAGATATCCACAATCTTAGCTCCGATACCATATTCGTAACACCCCGACATATTCAGGAATATTACAGCGCCGTAAATCCTTTACATAAGAATTTACAAGGCTGATTAAAGGAAAAGACAATAACAGATACCGATTCATGAAATTTCTGAAATAAAATACAACCGTCTGGTTCAAAACCGAGAATACAAATATCCAATGAAGAGTTATTATTACATCACTAAAATCCAAACATTATAAACGATTGACGACTCGAGTACTTATTGAAATAACCAACAAACAATGCATAAAGAAACCCTATTTAACATCACTCTGCACCATTGTCGTCATGCATCTCCAGTGGTTGTTTCCCCGCTCTACTGGATCCTGAACATACACAAATATTCACCCCCGAAGGGGTTAGCACAACGATGCTAGTACAAGTACAATAATCATACAACAATGATATAATCAACAATTATATCGTAACAAGTTTCTCCAACGAGAAATATTCACAACACATATCATATCATAACAGTTTCAACATACTGATGGTATTCCAACGATCCAGCGCACACAGCTATAGATTCCCATAATGATCCCGTCGGACCAACACATGGTGGAACTACCTGTCCAACGATCCAGCGCACACAGCTATAGATTCCCATGATGATTCCCGTCGGATCAACGCATGGTGGACATATATTCACAACATATTTACACGAGATACAATCACATTATAATTGTCATAATATAAACAATTCTAATTAGAGTACTTGCCTCGGTTCGTTGATAAGAATAAACTTCCACGAATATCAAAATACTCGAAGGTCGTCCCCTTCGATCAATCACGTGTTAAGCTCGAACCTTAACAAAAGAAATAGCACAGAATTCATTTCATGCCGTACGAACGTCTAACAATTCAACAATTACGGTAGGAAGTCCTTAATATGAAATCTGTCTGGATAGCTTAACGCACGCTACGCATCCTATGTAGCGTACGTTAATGCTACTCGTTAGCGCACGCAATACACACAGCCTAGCATACGCTAACCATGCACGGCAAGATTCTCACCGGTCACCTCGACTTTGATGACTTAGCGCACGCTAAGTTGCAAATGTAGCGACGCTAAATGCATACGATAGCGCACGTTAATTCACATAGCTTAGCGCACGCTAAGAGTGCATGGCGACATCGGAGGGCAGACATTATACAAATGGTGATGAAGTAAGCGAATTCCTCAGTGATTTGATGTTTGTTATCCGACTTCATGTTATGATCATAACCCTTATGAATGATCTCAAGGATAATAACAACTTCAAGATGCAAGTATACGTATAATCATCATAACACCATAATCCATCTTGATTACAATTCTCATGCGAAGTTGGTGATCTCCGGTTGCTGTATTAGATTCTACTATCATTATACATATTCAGACTTCATCTTGAGGTGAACTAACAATTCCAACTTATACGAAAGAATATTTCCTAAGATGATTCTTCCTTTAAGTTCTTATAATATCACCTCCAATTCATGATCACAAAGATAACATAAATCATACGGATTGTTAACTTCATAATGTTTCTCTCATCATTTGAAGTACTAGGATTCCGACTTCAAGGTTCCAACAATAATATCGTAATTGTAGACATTCCGATCTTCTAAACATGATGTTGTTGAATAATTCATTAATGAAATTCAATATCTCGTTAACATGATCATCTTATCCCTTGGAATCCAAATCTAAGACTGGTGATAGGTTGAACATAACTTAATATGCCGAAATCACTGAACCACAAGGTAGAATCCGACTCCGGTTGGTTATGTGCCACTCCAAGGTGTTACTTCTCTTCAATGATCACTCACAAGTGATAACCAATATTCAAGGATCACTAATATATGTTCTAAGTGTGTTAGAGGGATGATTAAAGCTCTCTGGCCTCTCAAGAATGAAGAATGGGCGAAAGAAATGAAAGCCAAAACGGGTTGTTGTCCCATTTATATTATTCTGCATTTTAGCTAATTAGCGGACGCTACAATACATACTTAGCGCGCGCTAATGAGCGTTGACTCCAAATCTGTCCAGGTTCGTCCGCGGGAATCTTATTCGGACCCATGTCCCGGCTGGCGCATGTGCTAGCCACCTACCTCAATAATTCAGTGTCTAGCGCACGCAACTCCTATACGTAGCGTGCGCTAGTAATAACCGATAGCGCACGTTAAGCTACATTCTTAGCGTGCGCTATCACGAGTTTGCATGAGAAAATTTGCATGATGTTATACTTAAGTACAAGGATGCCAATGCAAGAAATATCATACTCCAATAATCAAAACCACAAATCCGAATAATACAGTGCGAATACGATGAAATACACAAGAATAAATTCGGATATTACATTAGCGTGCGCTATCGCCTGCAGTCCAGAGCCCACACCGCCTCTACCGACTCGGCCAGAAGGGCGGCGCAGCTTTTCCGGCCGTAGCGCGCTACTCACGGCCGTAGCATGCGCAATGCCCGACAAGAGCGTGGCGCTACTCGCCGATCGGCCCGAGTCCAAGACTTCCAGGACTCCACCGTCTGCACTGGAGAAGCGCGTTAGGCGGCCGATAAGGCGCGCTTACACTGCCGGTTAAGGCTGCAGCCTTTTCCGGACGAAGCGTGCGCTTACGCGGTTCTCGCGCACCGTCCGGCTGGTGCCCGAAATCGTCCGGCCAGTTCCGCAACCGTCCGGCCAGTGCTCGAACACCAGGACTCGACAACTCGATTTCCGAAAATGCACGGTGTAATATCCGCAATTTCGAATTTCGGTAATTTTCTTTTTTTGGCGGAAGTCCGTTTTGACGACTCGCTCATGACCGTTTCGTCATTTTGAGAATTATTAATTCTGCACTTTTTGTCATCCGAGTTCGTTTCGGTGTTGTTTTGTTGAGTTCCGTGTCTTTTGGCGACTTTTCCGCACTTGAGCTCGATTCTTGCGAATATCATCCGAAACTGTTGTTTCGAGTTTCTCGTAAGTTCATTTAATTATATTATTCATGTTTCGAGCTTTGGTTCGGTGTTTCGATCACGTATCGTGATTTCCGGGCGTTTTGGGCCATTTTTGTAATTTCCCAAAGTTTAGGGTAATTACTTCCGTTGTCGAATTCCGACACTTAGGGTGGTCGGAATCGTGTGTTCTCTTAGCGCTTGGATTCGTATTTGCGAGTACTTCGTAACCGTATCTTCGATTTTTACTCAGGTTCGGGTTTCGGGGTCGTCCGGGCCATCGGAGTGGCCACAGTAAGTCACGGCCGGAGCGAGGCTGGCTGGCGAGTTACGGCCGTAAGGTGCCGGCTACGGACGTAATGGGTGCGAGTTACGGCCGTAAGTGTGATCGAATACGCCCGCACGCAGGCGCTTCCGGACGTAAGGCGATTCTGGCCGTAATGTTCGCGATTACGGCCGTAAGTGTCCGACAGTTGCTGGACTGATTTTTGACGAATGCCGGTTACGGACGTAAGGCCTGCCGAGTACGGCCGTTAGGGCCGAGTTACGGCCGTAAGGCACTTCCGGTTACGGTCGTAACCCTGCCGGCTCTATATAGCCTGGGCTCGGCCATACTTCATTTCTTACGCGTTTTTCTTCCTTTTTCGGCGTCTGGCGACGGGAGGCTCGGGAAATCGAGTTCTTGGCCGATTCTAATCATTTCCAAGTCATTTTGGAAGATTCTTGTTGATTATATCATCATCCAATCCGTGTTCTTCGTCGAATCAAGGTATATTCTTGATTTTCCTTCAAGTTGACTTTTCGGAGAAATTGTTCTTGATTTCGTTTCTAATCCGATTTTGATACATCGATTGGTGTAGTATGATGTTATTAATCATGTTCTATGGTTTGTATATCCATATATCAAGTTTGTTTAACTCGATTGACGATTCGAGTGTTCTTGGGAATTATTGAACATTTAGTGTTCGATTAAATGTCCCAATGAGTTTCCCTTCGATAGTTTGTGGGATTTCCGTTGTTTTTGTAACACCCCCAATTTATTCGAGGTGTATTACAGCGCCGTAGACCCCTCCATGGGACCCACCAGGCTACAATAGGAAAGCTTCACTCGACTAACCATCTTGGTTAACGAGGATACACAATTAAATAATATGACATATAAAGATACGCCCGGAGCAACCGGCAAAATAATCATCAACCAACAACGTGGCAATTTAAAGTAACACAATGCGGAGTTTGAAACGAAAAGCCTAAGTACTCGCGAGTACGATCTATAAGTTTAAAACTATGGAAACAACCATATCGAAATGGACAAAGGAAATGAATAGACCCAAATGCACATGTCAACGACCCTGGCCAACATCCTCGTACTGTCCTGGTGCTCGCTCGTCCAGATAATCATAACCTGAAATCCATAACAAGAATTTCCCCGAAAACGGGTCCCCAAAGGGGTTAGCAATTACGCTAGTACAAGTATTCAAGGCAAACCAATCGCTTACACATTTCATAGTACATGCACCAATATCAATTTCAAAAGTCAAAACCAGACATGTCTTTTCCGGAAAACATACAGTCCACAATTAGCCTCGAGAACAGGGCGGCAGCATACATTCTCGCTCGAGGCCTCATAGGGACCCTACCGAGTTGGCTACAATTACAGAAAAACAAAACCACGCACACGCTAAGCCGTGAGAACAGGGCGGCAGCATACATTCTCACTCGAGGCCTTGCAAGGACCCTAACGAGTTGGCTAGCTGATGCGAAACTCGTGAAATCCAGGGCGGCAGCATAGATTTCCCTCCTTGACCCCGTCGGGCCAACACGAGGTGAGTTACACACAAATAACATACATCACCATTTCATGTTAAGCTTAAAGGTTTCCAAAAATACTTGCCTTGAATAATAGACGACGCTACGAGCGGAAAGGAAACACCGACGGACGTTAGGATCCGATAATCACGAACCTAACGATACGAAGAACACAATCACAACCAATTCTAAACGAATACGGAATTGGAAAACACTCAAAAACCCGCCTACGATTCATGTATATTCGTATAAAAACAACAACGAGGGCGGACCTCAACCAAACCCTTACGATTACAAAGTTACTACGAAATATAGCATGAATCCGTAGGGAAACCAACATAACTAACGAGATTAATCATGTACATCATGAATTAATCTAACATACGGAACGAATCGGACGAAACATGAAAACCCTTTCAATTTACCCAAAACAAGGTTTTTAGGAGTTTACCTTGAATAATGATGAAGAACACGATTAGAGGTTGATAATATACACCAAAAACTCGAAGAAGATGATGGCTCGGAGTTACAAAGCTTCAAATCGCCGGAAATACCAAGAAGGTCGCCTAGAGTCGATGGGAAGGAGAGGGATGAAGAATGACCGAAATCGGTCAACTCCTGGGTTTATAACCCCAGGCCTCGTTACGTACGTTAGCCACCACATGCTAACGTACGTAAGCTGTATTACGTACGTAAGCCATAAGGGCCTTACGTACGTAACCAAAAAGGCAGAATCGCCTGGACCGAAATACACTAGGGCGTTACGTACGTAACCGAAAAGGGTGTTACGTACGTAACCAAAAAGGCAGAAGTGTCTGTACCGATTTACACTAGGACGTTACGTACGTAACCAAAAAGGGTGTTACGTACGTAACATTCCTTGCTGTGGAGTACAGGCCAGGAATGAAAGAGGGAGGTACCGAAAAAGAATCGAAAAACAACGGTGAACAATTCACGATGGTACGGACGCAAGGGGCCTGAAACGACGAACTTAAGTACCGAAGGGAAAACATATTCCCGACTACTCAAAGGTTCAGAAAACAACATCAAACGTAAATTTCCCAAACTTTTGGGAAATTTACAAAACGATCCAAACATGTGAAATATACGAAACGTGGTCGAAACACCAACAAAACTCACAACGCCCACAATAACATGAGATCGATCTTCGGCAACCCCAAAACGGCGGTTCCGAACGACGATTATGATAACACACCAAATAGCGACGGAAACAACATGAAACACCGACTCGAGTAAAACGAGTCCGAAACAAGCTCGAACGACAAAAGTTCAATTTTAAATATCATCAAAATGTTAATACGGTTACAAACGAGTTGCTAGAAACGAAAATGCACCAAGATGAGAATAATAAGAGAAGGGAAAAATGCGGATATTACATTCTACCCCTCTAAAAACAAGTTTCGTCCCGAAACTTAAGAAATAAACAACTCGGGATACTTAGCACGCATGCTATCCTCGGTTTCCCAAGTCGCCTCCTCGACACCATGTCTCGACCACTGCACTTTGACCAATGGAATGGTTTTATGCCTCAATCACTTCTCACAGTGCTCCAAAATCTTCAAAGGACGCTCCTCAAAAGTAATATCCTCGGCAACGTCAATCTCCCCATAGTCGATGATGTGACTAGGATCCGGGACATATTTCCTCAGCTGGGAAACATGAAAAACACTATGAACATGACTCAGGGCCGGGGGTAATGCCAAACGGTATGCTAACCCACCGACTCTCTCGAGAATCTCGAAGGGCCCAATAAATCTCGGACTCAACTTCCCCTTCTTCCCGAAACGGAAAACTCCTCTCGTCGGCGACACCTTCAGCAGAACGTGGTCTCCCACCTCGAATTCTAAAGATCGACGACGGACATCGGCATATGACCACGTCGACTCGGGCGATCAACATCCGTTCTCGAATTAATTCTATCTTCCTTCTCGTCTCTAAAACTACATCCGATTCGGTCCCGACCAAATCGGATGCCTCATTCCAACAAATCGGCGATCGACATCGCCGCCATAAAGTGCCACATACGGTGCCATCCGAATAGACGCGTGACATCTTTTGTTGTACGTGAATTCGATCAATGGCAATTGCTCCTCCCAGTCGCTACTCCAATAGAGGTCACAAGCACTAAACATGTCCTCGAATGTCTGTATAGTGCGTTCCATTTATCCATCATTTGGGGATGAAAAGAGGTACTCAAATGCAAACGGGTACCTAAAGCCTTATGCACCGCCAAAAGTGCGATACAAAGCGGCCATCCCGATTCAAACAATAGACTTCAGAGTACCGTGAAGTCTCACAATCTGCGCGATAAACACACGAGCCAATTTCTCCGGGCCCCAAGTGTCCTTGATGCCCAGAAAATGTGCCGACTTGGTTAGACGATCAACAACCACCCATACCATATTCATTAGGACCCGATCTTGGCAAACTCGTAACAAAATCCATCGATATATCTTCCCATTTCCATTAGGAGCAGAAGTGATCGCAATAACCTGGGTCGGCCGATGCTCGATTTTGACCTGCCGACAAGTCAAACATCTTGCTACAAGCGTGCGACCTCCTCCTTCATATCATTCCACCGAAATTTCTTCTCGTGTCCTTGTACATCTTACTCGAACCAGGATGAACGGAATAGGGTGTGGAATGGGCCTCACGCAAAATACTCGCCGCAACTCGGATCGTTCGCACACAAAGCCGGCTTTGGAATCTCAAAACACCATCCTCGTGAATCACAAACCCAGGAGACTTTCCCTTAAGAACGTTCTCTCGGATTTGAGTAATCATCGGATCCTCTAATTGCTTCAGCTTAACCTCATCGATCAAAGACGATGAAATCTCTAAAGCACAAAGTTGCCCGATAGCTCCAGGCAACAAAACCTCAACATCTAACCCGATCAAAGCCCTCCGAAGCTCAGGCTGAGGCGTAAGGACCTCAAGCGTTCGCAACGCAATCGGTTTCCGACTCAAGGCGTCGGCCACGACGTTCGCCTTGCCCGGATGATAAAGGATTTCAAGATCGTAATCCTTAATCAGCTCTAACCACCTCCTCTGCCTCATATTCAACTCCCGCTGAGTAAATATGTATTTGTGCTCTTATGATCGGTAAAAATCTGACATGCAGAGCCGAAAAGATAGTGACGCCAGATCTTGAGCGCGAACACAACGGCCGCTAACTCCAAATCATGGGTAGGGTAGTTCAGCTCATACGGCCGCAACTGTCTCGACGCGTAAGCAATGGTCCTGCCGTGCTGCATCAATACGCACCCAAGACCCTGACCAGAAGCATCGCTATAAACGGCGAATCCCTCGTTGCCACACGGCAACGCCAAAACCGGAGCTGAAGTCAAACGCTTCTTCAGTTCCTCAAAACTCGACTGTCTCTCGACATTCCAAACGAACTTCTCGGATTTCTGGAGCAACTGTGTAAGTGGCCGAGCTAGTTTTGAGAAACCCTCGACGAACCTACGGTAGTAGCCAGCCAAACCCAAGAAACTACGGACCTCCTTTACATTAGTGGGCGGTGCCCAATCCAACACTGCCTCAATTTTCTGCGGATCCACACGGACTCCCTCGGCTGAAATCACGTGACCCAAAAACATCACTTCCTTCAGCCAGAACTCACATTTCGAGAACTTCGCATAGAGTTGCTCGGTCCTCAAAAGGTATAACACTATTCGTAGATGATGGGCATGCTCCTCCTCATTCCTCGAATAGATAAGAATATCGTCAATGAAGACGACGACACACTTATCCAAATACTCGATAAAGACTTTGTTCATCAACTGCATGAACACCGCCGGCGCGTTAGTTAACCCAAAAGGCATAACTACAAACTCATAATGTCCGTATCTCGTCCGAAAAGCCGTTTTCGGCACGTCGGACTCCCTCACCCGGAGCTGATAGTACCCCGATCTCAAATCAATCTTTGAGAATACCGCCGCTCACTGCAACTGGTCGAACAAGTCGTCAATCCTCGGCAAAGGATACTTGTTCTTGATGGTCACCTTGTTCAGTTCACGATAGTCGATACACAAACGTAGTGAACCATCATTCTTACGCACAAACAAGACCGGTGCGCCCCAAGGCGAGGCGCTCGGTCGAACATACCCCGACTCAAGAAGTTCACTCAATTGTTTCTTCAACTCTGACATCTCTGAAGGTGCCATGCGATACGGCGCCTTCGAAATCGGAGCCGCACCCGGCTCTAACTCTATAGCAAACTCAACCTCACGATCCGGTGGCAATCCCGGCAACTCGTCAGGAAATACATCAGGAAACTCACTAACGACTGGAATCGATGAAAGCTCGACTCCACCATTCTCCGCCTTCAAGGCGTAGCACCAATAACCAAGACACCCTTTTCGCAGAGTTTCATCGCCTTTAAGGCGTTAATAACAAACTGGGTTTCTCTTTCGCCTGCGAAAGAGTGTTCGGTGCCGTCCTCGGCTAACATAGTGATGATTCTCGTGCGGTAGTTCATGATTGCACCATGCCGTTCGAGCCAATCATTCCCGAGAATTAAATCCTCGCCCTCGATACTCACAACAATAAGATTAGAGAGCCAAGCCCTCTCACAAATAATCACAGAACAGTCCCGGACTTCTCGATCACCGACAATTCTATCACCGCTAGGAAGTTTAACGATGAAAGGCTCGCAAGGTGACAAACAGTCGAGACTCAAACGGCGTACACACTCTAGAGAAATGAATGAATGCGTAGCACCCGAATCGAAAAGCACACTGACAGGATGGAAATGAATATGAACGGTACCTGTCGCCACGGCAGCTGCTGGGTCATCGGCCCTCCTCATCTCGTATATACGCGGCTGGGCGGAGCCGACACTGGAAACTCCACCCCTAGCGGGCTGACCCCGACCTTTACCTCGGCCGGCACTCGGTGGGGGCGGCGGAGCAAATGAGCCCTGGTTGACACTCGGCTCCAACGGAACTGGTTGAGAAGAACGGGCGCCGCGAAGCTGTTTGATCTGCTCACAAAAAGGGGCCTTGTGGCCTAGCTGTCCACAAGTATGACAGGTAAACTTCGGACGAGAACACTGTCGGCTCCTATGGCCATGTGTACCACAGTTAAAACATGTGGGCTCACGAGCGGAGGTTCCGGCGGCACTCCGAAAGCTCCCAGAAAAACGAGCCGAACCGCCCGTAGAAATATTTGCAGCCTGAGATTTCTGCTGGCCTCCACTCTTGGGACCAGAAAAATTTCCGACCGACTTCTGCTTCTTGCTCTCACGAGCCAAATCGCTAGCCGTCACCGACATATCATAAGCAAGGGCCCGACTCTGATAATCCTTCGTGGTAGTACATACAAGTCCGGACATATAGTCCCGAATGGGCAATTTCATTCTCTGGAAAATGGAAAATTTTGTCGCTCTCGGCGACAACTTGGGTCTTCACATAACCCAACTCCTTGTTGAAATCAGCAATAGCTTGGGATACGGAATATCCCGAGGTTGAGCATCGAAGAAAGCATGCACTCGAGCCTGTCCGACCGGCCACGGACGACTCGGTTTCCATCAACTCGAAACTCGCCCACGAAGCAACATGATCTTTGGGACTAACGGCCTCCCACCAATCGTAGCATCTCCCGTGAGAAAGTATTGAGCAATAGGGACCTTACGGTCCCTGGGACAATTGGTAGCAGTGAAGACCTTGGATATCTCCTTGATCCACCCTTCCCACCCGATCGGGTGCAAGCTCCCGAGAACCGAGGAGGATGCATCTTGATGACATCCTGGAGCCGCGATCCGCTCCGCCCGATTAGCGTGGGCACGATCGGGGTTCGACCACTTGAGCTATAGCCGCCATCGGTTAACCATTTGCCGCATAACCGCAATACCAAGATCGGCACGCTCCCGAGAAGAAGCATGACCGTGACGGTCACCGATCGCCGGCTCGAAGAATGCGACGTGGCCGCCCACCGGCCGCCCCACGTCCTCGGCCGCGCCACGCCACGACCACGACCACGACCACGGTTTCCTCGGCATCCATACCGATGTTGAGAGATAATGTATATATCGATGATGAGTAAGGGGAAAAGCAATTACGATTGAAGGTAAATACCATGCAAGAAACAAAAGAGCCGAATAGGAAAACTTACGAGCACTGGAAGTACCGGGATGCTGGCAGCGGCGTGACAATGTGCAAAACAAAACACGACTAGACCCAAATGACCAACAAGCCTAGGTATCCATAAACCTGTAGCTCTGATACCATTTTCTGTAACACCCCCAATTTATTCGAGGTGTATTACAGCGCCGTAGACCCCTCCATGGGACCCACCAGGCTACAATAGGAAAGCTTCACTCGACTAACCATCTTGGTTAACGAGGATACACAATTAAATAATATGACATATAAAGATACGCCCGGAGCAACCGGCAAAATAATCATCAACCAACAACGTGGCAATTTAAAGTAACACAATGCGGAGTTTGAAACGAAAAGCCTAAGTACTCGCGAGTACGATCTATAAGTTTAAAACTATGGAAACAACCATATCGAAATGGACAAAGGAAATGAATAGACCCAAATGCACATGTCAACGACCCTGGCCAACATCCTCGTACTGTCCTGGTGCTCGCTCGTCCAGATAATCATAACCTGAAATCCATAACAAGAATTTCCCCGACAACGGGTCCCCAAAGGGGTTAGCAATTACGCTAGTACAAGTATTCAAGGCAAACCAATCGCTTACACATTTCATAGTACATGCACCAATATCAATTTCAAAAGTCAAAACCAGACATGTCTTTTCCGGAAAACATACAGTCCACAATTAGCCTCGAGAACAGGGCGGCAGCATACATTCTCGCTCGAGGCCTCATAGGGACCCTACCGAGTTGGCTACAATTACAGAAAAACAAAACCACGCACACGCTAAGCCGTGAGAACAGGGCGGCAGCATACATTCTCACTCGAGGCCTTGCAAGGACCCTAACGAGTTGGCTAGCGGTACGAAACTCGTGAAATCCAGGGCGGCAGCATAGATTTCCCTCCTTGACCCCGTCGGGCCAACACGAGGTGAGTTACACACAAATAACATACATTACCATTTCATGTTAAGCTTAAAGGTTTCCAAAAATACTTGCCTTGAATAATAGACGACGCTACGAGCGGAAAGGAAACACCGACGGACGTTAGGATCCGATAATCACGAACCTAACGATACGAAGAACACAATCACAACCAATTCTAAACGAATACGGAATTGGAAAACACTCAAAAACCCGCCTACGATTCATGTATATTCGTATAAAAACAACAACGAGGGCGGACCTCAACCAAACCCTTACGATTACAAAGTTACTACGAAATATAGCATGAATCCGTAGGGAAACCAACATAACTAACGAGATTAATCATGTACATCATGAATTAATCTAACATACGGAACGAATCGGACGAAACATGAAAACCCCTTCAATTTACCCAAAACAAGGTTTTTAGGAGTTTACCTTGAATAATGATGAAGAACACGATTAGAGGTTGATAATATACACCTAAAACTCGAAGAAGATGATGGCTCGGAGTTACAAAGCTTCAAATCGCGGAAATACCAAGAAGGTCGCCTAGAGTCGGATGGGAAGGAGAGGGATGAAGAATGACCGAAATCGGTCAACTCCCGGGTTTATAACCCCAGCCTCGTTACGCACGTTAGCCACCACATGCTAACGTCGTAAGTGTATTACGACGTAAGCCATAAGGGCCTTACGACGTAACCAAAAAGCGTAATCGCTGGACCGAAATACTAGGGCGTTACGACGTAATCGAAAAGGGTGTTACGACGTAACCAAAAAGGCGTATGTTCGTACTGATTTACACTAGGACGTTACGTACGTAACCAAAAAGGGTGTTACGTACGTAACATTCCTTGCTGTGGAGTACAGGCCAGGAATGAAAGAGGGAGGTACCGAAAAAGAATCGAAAAACAACGGTGAACAATTCACGATGGTACGGATGCAAGGGGCCTGAAACGACGAACTTAAGTACCGAAGGGAAAACATATTCCCGACTACTCAAAGGTTCAGAAAACAACATCAAACGTAAATTTCCCAAACTTTTGGGAAATTTACAAAACGATCCAAACATGTGAAATATACGAAACGTGGTCGAAACACCAACAAAACTCACAACGCCCACAATAACATGAGATCGATCTTCGGCAACCCCAAAACGGCGGTTCCGAACGACGATTATGATAACACACCAAATAGCGACGGAAACAACATGAAACACCGACTCGAGTAAAACGAGTCCGAAACAAGCTCGAACGACAAAAGTTCAATTTTAAATATCCTCAAAATGTTAATACGGTTACAAACGAGTTGCTAGAAACGAAAATGCACCAAGATGAGAATAATAAGAGAAGGGAAAAATGCGGATATTACAGTTTTGGCCTTGATTCTCGTCGTAACCATGTGTTATTGTTCCTTCCGGAGGTTTATAGGTGTTCGAGGATTCCGATGTTGAATCCCGTTTGGTGATTGATGATTCGTGTGGTGTTATTCTCATAATACTCGTGGTGCTATCACGTTCTTGATATTGTTCGGGGGTTCGGGGCTATTCGACCGCATCCTATCCGTCGTCTCGTTGCGATCGTGATTTCGAGGCAAGTACCTTGCCCATACTTTTCTTATTTTGTGGATATGATGATCGGTGATCATCTTGGTGTGTTTGTTTGGTTGTTTGAAACGAAGTTTCAAAAGATTTCGGTTTGGCCTCATTAAAGGCTTTCTTTCAAAATGCATGTGTGTTTTGTGAACGGTGTGTTTTGGGAATTGATTATGATTTGATTATTTTGAACGTTGAAGGATTTGATGATGATACTCCTATTGTTTAAAGTTATGGAATCGTGTATTCCGTATTTAATCTTGTTATTGTGTTTTGAAGAGTTTGATAATGGTGTCGAGTTAATGGCCATCTCTAGTGAGTATTCTTAATGAACTTACATTCTTAGCATGTTAGTTTTTCATGAGTAACGTGTGTGTGTGTATGCTCACTACGGGTTAGATCCGACGGGGTCTCGGTAGGGGTCCACAGAGACGTGGATCGACGAGCTTGCTTTTAACCACTACGGGTTAGATCCGACGGGGTCTCGGTAGGGGTCCACAGAGACGTGCATCGACGGTTAATTGTGGTGCATTTTGCAAATGTGATTTGATTATGGCATTTCCGGAAATGAGTGCTTTTGAACGGTTTTCATGATTGCATGCATTGACTAAGTGTGTTAGAGGTAAGTGTTCGTTTGGCTTACTTGGCTAGGATGGCGCTAGAGTATTTTGTTGTTTGTGTTAAATCCTTTATTTGTGGATTTTAATGTTGGGAGACGAACCTTATGGTCGTTCTTGTGTACTGTGAGTTGATGAGATTTGGGGCTAAAATCCCAATGGTTTTATAAAGGTCATTTGACGGATTTGGGGCTAAAATCCCAACGGTTTGGTAAAGGTCATTTTTCGGAAAGTAAACTTTTGGGGCAGTGACCCCTTTTGTCTTTTGGATTTTCAAAAGTAGGATTTGATAATCCTAAATCGTTTTCTATTAAAACTCCCGATGGTATTTCAAATCATTTTATAAATTGTTTCCCTTGATATTTTGATCTTGAAATTTTGGGAAGTCTTTACTCAAACTCTCGCCTCGGGAAGTGTTCATCTTGTTGTATTTGAACCTTTGAGGATTCCGAATTATTATCGTTCGTGGAATGTGAATTGTATGGCTCGTATTTGCACTTTGTTCTTGCACTAGCAAAACAGTGGAGTTTTGCTAACCCCCGAGTATTCGGGGGGTGGATGTCTGTTTTTGCATTCAGGTTTTGGAGCATAACATAGGGTCGGCACGAAGGATGATGAAAGATGATCGATACTAATCAATGATGAACCGTACTTTGTTTATTGGTTCAGTTGTACTCTATTTTTCCGCTGCTAATTTTTCCGTTGTACGGGTGTGGTTGTATTTTGACCCCTGCGTGGGCATGAGTTGTATTTGAGTTGTATCTATTTGTTGAAAGACCAAATCGGTCTACTGAGTCATTTTAGCCTTAAAGGCATGGTTGAGTTGTTATATGTCGTTACCAGCCTGGTAGATCCTTGAGGAAAGGTTCTACGGCGTGTAATATCCCTGAGCGGATTGGGGGTGTTACATAAATGGTATCGGAGCTTAGGTTGAGGAAACCTAGGCTGTCGGGTCAAGTCGTGTTGTTTGAGTCTTGTTTCGTCTGACTGAGTCGTGTCACGACGCGTCGTCTGAGTTTGTTGGTCGTGATTAGTATCGTGGGGCGATCATCATCTTCGTGCGACCTGTGACTGTAAGTCTCCCTTCTTTGTGTTGTGCCTCGTGTGACACGAGCTATTTGTATGATTATTTGTTAAATGACGGAATCCTTCTGTGGATTTTGATTTCACGGTATGTGTTTATTAGACTCTCGTATTTGGTTTATACGAGGAGTAGTGTTGCTGGATTGTGCATGTTGAACCGTATTTCTTTTATCCGCTGCGTGAGTTCTTTTGTAATGACTTTCGGTATTTTACCGACTGAGTTTTATTTCGAAAACCGATTCCTTTAACCGAGTTTTTGGCCTTGACCGTTTTGAAGGTAGTTGGGTGTTTTCAAATGATTTTGTGTGTTTTGATAAGTACTACCGTCATCGGCCTTTTTGGGCATTTTTGTAATTGGTTTTTAGCCTGGTGGGTTCCGGCACGAGACCTACGGCGCTATAATGTTCCGTATAATTACCCGAAATTTTTGGGCATTCTAGCCCAATGAATTATCTTTAAAAACCTTGAGTATCTTAGAAAAATAAATTCCGAGACGTACTTTTCAAATGAGTTATTTTCTTATGGTACATCCAAGGTGCCACAATATATTTCAAAAATTTTCTACCTCGAGGACAAAAATGTTTGAGATATTTTCAATGTTTAGAAACGTTTTTTATTTAGACCCAAGGGTCGAATATTCTGAAAGTTTTCACTAAGAGAAAGTGTCCTCATTTTTATCAAATGCGAAATGGTTCTCCAATATCTCGATAACGATGTTTCACGTTTGTACTTTTTGAAATGTGATACTCAAGATCAACCGGTGTTCTTCTAAATTATTTTCAAAATGAGGTTTTCGTTTTTAAAACCTATCCATTCCCGTTTGAGGGCTGGGTATGTATGTATGATGTTCGCATTTTCATTTTGATGTTTGCTCCCGAGTATGATCGAATTGGCGGTGTGAGCGTTGAGTCGATTTCCACACATTTGTTGTGTTAGCCCTGTGTGAGAGGTGGGATGTTGGTATTGAATACTGTCGCCTCGTAGTGATTTCTGCGTTGTCGCGCATGTGCGAGCTGTTAGAGCTTGGTTTGATATGACCGTGTGCATCGGTGATGGTTCCGTTATGTGTCAGTTGTTTAATGTCTTGTTACCTTGCTCCTGTTTTTGTGAATTTCGTGGATGAGGTCGGGGGTAATACCCATACTATTTTGACTTCGGTATTTTCTCTTTCTCCAGTCTATCGATTCGCTCATGTTCATTGATACCTTATGAACTTGTTCTGTACTTCGGTTTCATCGTCCGAACGAGCTGTGATCTTGTTGTGGGTCGATCTGGTTATCGATGTGACTTTTTCGGGTTCAATTCGATTCTTGTGAACCGTGTTCGGGAGTGACATTATCTGGTTCTATTAGTTCTTTTATTCGAAGTGGATCGGATTTTGAACTTCTGTATATTCTATATGTTCGTTGACATTTCTGAGCTTGTCCTGCCCCTTGTTTTTTGTTTATCGAACGAGTGTGGTATCGTTTCGGAATAACTCGTTTGTCGTTGTGACTTTTCAATTGCTATTCCCTTTCCTGTGGATCTTATGTGAATGCACATCCTGTTGTTTTCACCGGATCATATATTGTCTCGAGTCGAGATGTGAACCTTGGAATTGTTGTTTGAATTTTATTGTTCTTCGTGATTCGAACATGATTGTCCGATTTTTGTTTTCTCGATCGTTGTGGTTCGATCGTTTGATTGTTCGGTTTTTATTGATCTCGCCCCATGATTGTTGAGCGTTCAGGCTCCTTCGTAATTCCCTTAAGTTGGGAAATTAGTCTCGTTTTCGATCTTCCAACCCTTAGGCGGTGGAATTCCGTAATTGTTCAGCGATTGGCTCGCGTTTTGATTGATGTATCGTTGGGTCAGTCAATCTTATTGATTTTCGTTCGTTGTGTTTTGTGATTGTTCGGATAACTGACTTGACTATATTATCCGTTTGATGACGCTTGTCATTTGTTGGTTTTATTATATTCCTAACGGCGACGTTGTGTTGGTCGTTGTGGAGCGTGTTTTCACGCCGTATGTCTCTTTGCGTTTCTTGCAGCGTTTCGCCGTCGGGCGCGAGTTTTCGGTTTTTGCGTATCTCGTCGAGTTTTCCTGGCAGGGGATATTGCTTCTCCCTACTTATTTTAAGTTTCGGGACGAAACTTCTTTTAAGGAGGGTAGAATGTAATATCCGCAATTTCGAATTTCGGTAATTTTTTTTTTCGGCGGAAGTCCATTTTGACGACTCGCTCATGACCGTTTCGTCATTTAGAGAATGATTAATTCTGCACTTTTTGTCATCCGAGTTCGTTTCGGTATTGTTTTGTTGAGTTCCGTGTCTTTTGGCGACTTTTCCGCACTTGAGCTCGATTCTTGCGAATCTCGTCCGAAACTTTTGTTTCGAGTTTCTCGTAAGTTCATTTAATGTTATTATTCATGTTGCAAGCTTTGGTTCGGTGTTTCGATCACGTATCGTGATTTCCGGGCGTTTTGGGCCATTTTTGTAATTTCCCAAAGTTTAGGGTAATTACTTCCGTTGTCGAATTCCGACACTTCGGGTGGTCGGAATCGTGTGTTCTCTTAGCGCTTGGATTCGTCTTTGCGAGTACTTCGTAACCGTATCTTCGATTTTTACTCAGGTTCGGGTTTCTGGGTCGTCCGGGCCATCGGAGTGGCCACGGCCGAGTCACGGCCGGAGCAGGGCCTGGCCTGGCCGAGTTACGGCCGTAAGGTGCCGGTTACGGCCGTAATGGGTGCGAGTTACGGCCATAAGTGTGATCGGGTACGGCCGTACGGGCGTTGGGCAGCTTCCGGACGAAGGCCGGTTACGGCCGTAATGTCTGCCAGTTACGGCCGTAAGTGTCCGACAGTTGCTGGACTGATTTTTGACGAATGCCGGTTACGGCCGTAAGGCCTGCCGAGTACGGACGTAGGGGCCGAGTTACGGCCGTAAGGCACTGCCGGTTACGGCCGTAACCCTGTCGGCTATATATAGCCTGGGCTCGGCCAGACTTCATTTCTTACGCGTTTTTCTTCCTTTTTCGGCGTCTGGCGACGGGAGGCTCGGGAAATCGAGTTCTTGGCCGATTCTAATCATTTCCAAGTCATTTTGGAAGATTCTTGTTGATTATATCATCATCCAATCCGTGTTCTTCGTCGAATCAAGGTATATTCTTGATTTTCCTTCAAGTTGACTTTTCGGAGAAATTGTTCTTGATTTCGTTTCTAATCCGATTTTGATACATCGATTGGTGTAGTATGATGTTATTAATCGTATTCTATGGGTTGTATATCCATATATCAAGTTTTTTTAACTCGATTGACGATTCGAGTATTCTTGGGAATTATTGAACATTTAGTGTTCGATTAAATGTCCCAATGAGTTTCCCTTCGATAGTTTGTGGGATTTCCGTTGTTTTGGCCTTGATTCTCGTCGTAACCATGTGTTATTGTTCCTTCCGGAGGTTTATAGGTGTTCGAGGATTCCGATGTTGAATCCCGTTTGGTGATTGATGATTCGTGTGGTGTTATTCTCGTAATACTCGTAGTGCTATCACGTTCTTGATATTGTTCGGGGGTTCGGGGCTATTCGACCGCATCCTATCCGTCGTCTCGTTGCGATCGTGATTTCGAGGCAAGTACCTTGCCCATACTTTTCTTATTTTGTGGATATGATGGTCGGTGATCATCTTGGTGTGTTTGTTTGGTTGTTTGAAACGAAGTTTCAAAAGATTTCAGTTTGGCCTCGTTAAAGGCTTTCTTTCAAAATGCGTGTGTGTTTTGTGAATGGCGTGTTTTGGGAATTGATTATGATTTGATTATTTTGAAAGTTGAAGGATTTGATGATGATACTCCTATTGTTTAAAGTTATGGAATCGTGTATTCCGTATTTAATCTTGTTATTGTGTTTTGAAGAGTTTGATAATGGTGTCGAGTTAATGGCCATCTCTAGTGAGTATTCTTAATGAACTTACATTCTTAGCATGTTAGTTTTGCATGAGTAACGTGTGTGTGTATGCTCACTACGGGTTAGATCCGACGGGGTCTCGGTAGGGGTCCACAGAGACGTAGATCGACGAGCTTGCTTTTAACCACTACGGGTTAGATCCGACGGGGTCTCGGTAGGGGTCCACAGAGACGTGGATCAACGGTTAATTGTGGTGCATTTTGCAAATGTGATTTGATTATGGCATTTCCGGAAATGAGTGCTTTTGAACGGTTTTCATGATTGCATGCATTGACTAAGTGTGTTAGAGGTAAGTGTTCGTTTGGCTTACTTGGCTAGGATGGCGCTAGAGTATTTTGTTGTTTGTGTTAAATCCTTTATTTGTGGATTTTAATGTTGGGAGACGAACCTTATGGTCGTTCTTGTGTACTGTGAGTTGATGAGATTTGGGGCTAAAATCCCAATGGTTTTATAAAGGTCATTTGACGGATTTGGGGCTAAAATCCCAACGGTTTGGTAAAGGTCATTTTTCTAAAGTAAACTTTTGGGGCGGTGACCCCTTTTGTCTTTCGATTTTGAAAAGTAGGATTTGATAATCCTAAATCGCTTTTCTATTAAAACTCAGATGGTATTTCAAATCATTTTATAAATTGTTTCCCTTGATATTTTGATCTTGAAATTTTGGGAAGTCTTTACTCAAACTCTCGCCTCGGGAAGTGTTCATCTTGTTGTATTTGAACCTTTGAGGATTCCGAATTATTATCGTTCGTGGAATGTGAATTGTATGGCTCGTATTTGCACTTTGTTCTTGCACTAGCAAAACAGTGGAGTTTTGCTAACCCCCGAGTATTCGGGGGGTGGATGTCTGTTTTTGCATTCAGATTTTGGAGCATAACACAGGGTCGGCACGAAAGATGATGAAAGATGATCGATACTAATCACATGAGGAACCGTACTTTGTTTATTGGTTCAGTTGTACTCTATTTTTCCGCTGCTATATTTTCCCGTTGTACGGGTGTGGTTGTATTTTGACCCATGCGTGGGCATGAGTTGTATTTGAGTTGTATGTATTTGTTGAAAGACCAAATCGGTCTACTGAGTCATTTTAGCCTTAAAGGCATGGTTGAGTTGTTATATGTCGTTACCAGCCTGGTAGATCCTTGAGGAAAGGTTCTACGGCGTGTAATATCCCTGAGCGGATTGGGGGTGTTACACACGGAACGAACACGACGAAGTGTTCGCGGACGACATCAACGACCCGAAATGAAAACATAATGCAATAATTAGTCATACGCGACCAAGGAAAGGGTCGAGACAACAAATACAGATACGGATACCCGTAACTTTGGGGAAATTACAAAATAGCCCAAAACGCCCGAAAATCACGATACGTGATCGAATAACCAAACCAAAGTTCACAACACGTCTAATAAAGTTAAACGGACTTACGGGAAACTCGAAACAGCAGTTTCGAACGAGATTCGCAAGACTCGAACTCAAGTGCGGAAAAGTCGCTAAAAAACACAGAACTCAACAAAACAACACCGAAACGCACTCGGATGACAAAAAGTGTAGAATTAATCATTCTCAGAATGACGAAACGGTCATGAGCGAGCCGTCAAAACGGACTTCCGCTGAAAAAAAATAAATTACCGGAAATCGAAATTACGGGTTTTACATAGGGGAGATTTACAAACTATACATGTTGAGAATCTCAAGAAATATGTAAATTTTGTAACATACTGTTATTTGAGCTTACTTGAAAATGAAATTAACTTGAAGGGATTATGTAAAATTAACAAAAAAAATATTAGGAATTATCTAAAAATTAAATATTAAGAAATCTGATGGCGAAAAAAACAAAATCGATTATGTGTTTTCAAAGGAAAAGACTTAACAAAGAACAAAATTTGTCCAGAGTGGTTTTTTCTCTGTTTTTCTTGTTTTTATTTTACAGGAGGAATTGATTATATTTATAGAAATATTTCATATTTTCATTAATTAACAACATAAATCCCAATCAAAGACAAATTTAATATATCAGTTTGCACTATATATTAAAAACTTAAATCTAAAATCTCGCGGAAATATTATATATTCCACTAATTAGTTAGTTTATATTAGTCACTACTATAATCGATATATCAATAAAATAAATATCAATGAAATGAAAGATGCTTGAGTATTGCAAAAGAAGTATTGAATATATAGTAACTTAGAAGGTACTTGAAGTCCTAATCAATTAAATAAATCAAAATATTCTTATTAAAAATATTATTGAAAGTGTAGAAACGATGGTTTTAATCATTATTTATAAATAAATCAAAGAACTTATGAAATAAATCAATTAGTCTATTTTAGTTTTAATCTTATTTAATTAATATAAAATAACAAAATAAATGAAAAACTTATATTTACGAAATTATATAATTACTGACTTTATGAATTTTCAAAGAGATATTTCAAATATATAAGAAATTAAATTGTGTGAGTGTTTCTTTTCCTCTGTTTTTCTTGCTTTTATTTTACATATGTAAAACTAATTGAATATCACTTTTATTGTGTTTTTCTATGTTTTCAATTTTCATATTTTCATAATTTCTAGCTTTCCTCTGCGGACCTATTTTTTAAGCGGCAGGAAAGGATATGCTTGCTTCTTGTGCAGATTTTTTTTTAAGCGGCGGCCAATAATTTAGGTAACAATATTTACTACTTATTAATTGAGGTAATTAATTTAGGTAATTAATAAATAGGTTAGGAAATGATGATGTGTTAACCAAAGCATGAGAATATGACACATGAGCAACCGAAGCATCAGAAGATGACATGTGGCAGCCGAAGCATGGGAAGCTGCCATGTAGGCTCAGCATATTCTGTATTAGTATATAAAGGGAATACAGTTGCATAAAAATAATAAAAGACGATCTATTTGGTAAATAAAACATGCAGAATTTTTATTTTTAATTTCTTCTCGAGAAAGTGTGGATAGAGAATAATTGAAACATTGACATGTGAACAATATATTCTCTATTAATATATTACTATTATAACACCCGTGTAATTATACGGGAACGCAAAAAAGACCTCTTATGTAAATATATAATATGTCAATCGTTCATTATAAATTTTATAATACTTCTTTATAAACTACACTATTTGTTCTGTTTGTGATTACAGCATTCTCATCGCAACAATAGATTTCTAGTCTTTCCTGATCTTCACTCTTGATATGGCTGCATAAAACTAACCTTGATCAATACGGGTCTTGAAAGATACATACTGACATGAGAGAGCGTTTGACCTTGACTCTTAAACATAGCCATGGCAAAGCTCAAAATAAGTGGGGAGTGACGTATTTAAAATTTAAATGGTAATCTGTCATCTAATGGACTTCATATCAGTTGTGGAATAAATACTTTACTATGAAAATTATTCTCCGAATTCTTTTGTTCAATAATATGGTTACGGATTTGGATAATTATTAATGATGTGACATTGCATAATCCTGAAAATTGATCCATATTTTGAATTAGCATAATTGAAACTCTAACTTAGGATTTCAAGATGTGATTTGGAATTCTAGAACACTTGATGTTGTTCAAAAAATCCATTGAATATACTGGATTTTGACTTTTAGAGGTCGCAGAGATTTTGCATATACTATCAGAACTGAGATATATCCGCTTGTCTTTTAAAATTATAGATATCACGTAATCGTTTACTATCTCCACAATGTCGTTTGTTGGCGCCAGGATTGCTCTTTCTTCAAAAATTACTTTATGAAAAGTTACTTATAAGTGAATGGTAGTCTTTCAACAATGGCTGCAATATGATTTTCGGCATTCTGGATTAGTAAATATCAAGAATATCAATCAAGATTTCTCTATCGTCACCCAGCTCACCATCTATAATTTTGAGGATTCATTCGGAGAAGTCCTTAATTTCTTGTAGATGGTGAGATGACATTGTGTGTCCAACAATTAATCTCATATTCTTGGTCAGTCTCATGAGTTTGCAATGATGCCTAAGTGAAGAAGAGCTTATACTTGAATAAACGATATATGCATTGTCCTTTGATACGACTTCATATGTAGAATTATACTAAATAACTGTGGCAAGGGTAATTTCAGTAATATTTGAAATTTAACAAGTTTTTGGAAATACGTAAGAGAGTTTGACTTATAATTTAAAATTAAGCACTTCTCAAATTGCAATAAAAAAATGTAATAGTAGTATATATAATTTAATTACTTGTATGACCTATTATAAATATACATGTTAATTTAGAAAACTACGTCCAAGTCCTAGCCTTAAGAAATTTAACAATTTAGATTGTAATATAAGAATATCTTGGATAAGTTAAAAAATACACATCAGAATTTTATCCTAATTACAAACGACCTTAAAATTTTAGAAATTTACAAAAGAAAAAACTCAATTGATTTGATTGAAGTGAAATGGCATATTTATGCTTATATGATATTTTTTCAAATATTTAGCTTCATATTTAAGAGTATTAAAGTCTACATATTTTATATTTAAAAAAATAGAAAAAGAGTTGAAGTACTTTAGTAATTTTTGAAACTTGCATTACAAAAACTTTTGACGACATTTGGTTGAAGTGAAACTATATGTATATTCATTTTAAAATAGGTTTGGGAATTACAAAGTAAGGAGGTTATGACTTATAACTTAAATTAAGTACTTCCCAATTTGCTCCAAAAAAAGAAGCAGCAGCACCGTAGTATATATATATATATATATATATATATAAGTGAGTTACGTGTATGACTTATTGTAAAATATACCAATCGCGGAGTTAACTGAGAAAACTACACCCACATCCTAGACTAATTAAAATTATCCCCATTTTTTAAAAGCAAAAATAGGCCCAATTTTGTTTGTAATATAAGATTAGCCGAGAAAAGTTATAGGGTACTTTTCAGGCATTGAACTTCATATTTAAGAGTACTAAATTCAAGAAATTTTACATTCAAAAGAAGAGAAAAATAATTAGAGTATTTTTAGTAATTTGTGAAACTTGTATTACAAAAAATCTAAGTGATATTTGGTTCAGTTGAAACTTTATATCATTTTTTATATGATATTATTTTCAAATAGTTAACTCAATATATAGAAATATGAAAGTTGGCACATTTTACATTGATCAAGAGGACATAAATAGTTGGTCCTTTTTTGCCAAAATGGTCCAAATCGTAAGTATTAACTGATTATGTTAAATGACCAAAAATGAGATAATTTAATCTTTATATCTGAAAAAAATTACATAAATTATTTAGATATAATTTAAAACACAAAATCAAATCCAAAAATTTCAAAAATATATAGTTGATTTCAAAAGTAGAGAAATTAAAAAATCTTTTAAAATTGAAAAAATAAAAAATCACTTTGAAATCACTTAAAATGATTAATTTTTTTCCTGAAATTCTCTTTGTACAAAGATGAATCTACGGATTAGTATATTATTATTAAATTTAATTTCTAATATATTTAGAAACATCTCTTTGAAAATTCACAAAATTAGTAATTATATAATTTACTAAATATGAGTTTTTCATTTATTTTTTTATTTTATATTAATTAAATGAGATTTAAAATTAAAATAGACTAATTTATTTATTTCATAGTTTCTTTGATTTATTTATAAATAATAATTAAAACTATTGTTTCTACACTCTTAATAATATTTTTTAATGAGATTATTTCAATTTATTTAATTAATTAGGACTTCGAGTACCTTTTTAATTATATATATTCAATACTTTTCCAATACTCCCAAGTATCTATCATTTGAGTTGATATTTTTTTTATTGATATACCTAATCCTGATGAACCGGAATCAACCGCCACCAAAGCTCAAAAAGATGTTTATAGTAAGCATATGAATGATTCTTTGGATGTGACATGCCTTATGCTAACAACCATGAACTCAGATCTACAGATACAGTTCGAGGACATGGAAGCTTATGAAATGATGGGTCAGCTTAAGGAAATGTTCCAAGAGCAAGCCCGTCAGGAGAGGTTTGCCACTACGAAGGCATTGAATGGTTGTAAAATGTCTTCAGGTACTTCTGTGAGTGCTCATGTCCTTAAGATGAAGGGCTGCATTGAGCATCTTGAAAAGCTATAGGAGCTATTATCAGTCAGGAACTCGCTACAGATATGATCTTAGCATCACTGCCTTCAGAGTACAATCAATTTGTAGTAAACTTCAACATGCACAACATGGAGAAAACTATTACCGAGTTGTATGGGATGCTAAAACAAATTGAGACAAAATATAAACTAATTAATTAGTGGAAATATATGATATTCCAGCGAGATTTTAGGTTTAAGTTTTTAGTATATAGTGCACACTATTATATTAAATTTCTCTTTGTTTGAGATTTATATTTTTTAATTAATGAAAATGTGAAATATTTCTGTAAATATAATCAATTCCTATTTATTCGTAATTTACATTCCTTAATTCGTAAAAATTAATAAGGTATGTAGGAGTTATTTGAGGTATAATTATAATATAATTAATGCAATGATGATTAGGCCAGTAATTGATTATGTCAAATTGTGCGTGAGAAGGTAGCACAAGCATGAAGACCAATAGAAGGCGTGGCAATCAAGCGTGAGAAGGCTCGCCACCAAATTCAGCGTATTCTGCATTAGTATATAGGGGAGATAGCTATCCAAATGCATGGCCGACTATGGCTATAGGCCAATTAAGCCTAAGCCTAGAGCTTCGGAATTTGACAAACTCCCAATAAAAAATTATATTACATTCTATTTATAGAAAAAAGGAAATAAATTATAAAACAAGTAAAACCAGATGTTTGCATTAAACGCACTGACGTGACGCGTCAGGCGTTATTTTTCTAATAATAAAAATTGGAAGGGAAGCAGCCCTAGACAACAGATACCAAAAATTTTGGATTGTGTTTTTCAATTTCCACCATTCTATTAGTTTTTTTTTATGAATTTGCATATTTTTTTTAATTTTGATATATGTAAAGAGAGTCCCAAAATAATTTGCCTTATATCCCCCAAATTTTCAAGGCCAGTCCTTTCTAAATGACCCCGTTCAGTCCTTTTTTAAGTGTATGTTTGGTAAAAATAAACTCGCTCATAAGCTAGCTTATATTTCCAATTTATTTAAAAAGCCCTTTTTTGTACACCATAAACAAGCTTATGAGTTAATAATTGAGATGTTACATAGAGTAGCATCTCAATAAGCTAACTGGTGCATTTGAAGTTTATCTGATAACTGGTAAGTAGCTTATTGAGATGCTACTTTGAGTAACATCTCGATAAGCAAGCTTATAAGTTAGCTTACAAGGTAGTTTATACCAAACACAACTTTTTAAATAAGCTCAAAAAATAAGTTAGCTTATGAGTTAGCTTACTTTTACCAAACATACACATTATATAAGACATCAAGGTCCTGTTCTTTTGGACTTATTTTACGCTTTCCTGATTCGATTCGATTTAGGCCCATTCTGGCCTGGGATTCAGTCAATTCAAGATTCTGTCTGGCCTGGGCCAGCCCATCGAGTCAGCTTAACAAATTTCGATTCGATTCTTCTTCTTCTTCTTCTTATTATTATTATTAATAATCTTAATTATTATTATTGTTATTATTACTATAATATTTACTATTATCATTGTTGTTGATTACTATTATTATTATTTACCATTATTATCAGTGTTATTATTATTATTATTAATCTTAATTATTATTATTGTTATTATTACTAATAATCTTTACTATTATTATTAATAATATTTATTATTGTCATTGTTGTTGTTGATTACTAAAATGCTGTTTATCCATAACCCAACCACAACACAAAATGCTGTTTATCCATGATCACCCAACATCCACCAATTCAATAAATATAATTTTTTTTATTATTATTATCATAAACTAATTATAATGCATTAATTGAATATAATAATGCTGTGTAATTAAAAAAACTCTAAATTAGATTGAAAAATAAAAAACAAAACGAAGTACCAATTAAACACAGCATAATTTTAAAAATGTAAATTCAAAATAAACAACACTTGGGCACGTGATGCATAATTTTTTCAAACACAAGAGTATGCGGAAATCCATTCTTCTTATCATAAAGATTATGAGCTGTATTCTCAACATCTTCCATACTCATTCCGCTTGTTTTCTCGCGATAGGCTTCCTTGTATGTACCAATCCACTTCGAAACATTTTTGTTGAGCCGCTCCCAACGACCTCTCAATGATTCCACAGATCGCTTTGAGAGTGTATCGGGGTTTTTATCTCGGGATTTCTCATACAACTTGTGAATTGCTTCCAATAAATTACCATCTTTTATATTAGTGCCAACAATTGGATCTCCACTAACATAACCCAAGTTGACATTAGGGCTACGTCTTCAATGGGATCCCATTTCACGGCTGTACTAGTTGAGTTCGTATGTTGAGCACTTTCAAGCTGGGGCTCTGGGTTATTTTGAGTGAGATTTGGAGGAAACTGAGAGTTTATATTTGTTTCATAACCTGAAAATTCTTGAGAGTTTGGCGTATTTTCATAGGTAGGATAAAAATGTGGGTAAAATGGATCATTTGGATTCATTTGGAGAGAATAGACAAGATAAGTGATTAGATATGGAGTAGTTGAGTAGAAGAGGGTTTTCAGATGTGTGGAAAATATAACAAAATTGGTCTTTATTTATGAGGGTCAAAGACCTTTATTTATAGGTACACAATTAGAGTTTAAGGGACATAAAGGTCATTCATACATTAATTACAACACTCCCCCTTGAATGACCTTTAATACATACTGCCTCATTAAAACCTCGTTTTAAAACTCGGTGGGAAAAACCCGATCGAAGGAAAAAGAGTACAACACTACTCCCGAAATCGATTACATAAGATCTTTGAGTTGACGATTCCGATCATGTGTACTAGTCTTCGAATGTTGATATCGCAACGCCTTTGTGAATAAGTTCACGGCTAATCACTTAAGTGAATATTTGATGTATCTACCTTTGAGATACAAGTGACATTGTCTTCATACAATATTTTCTCTTGAATATTATCATGTTCATGCTTCATCAAAACTCCTTCTAAAACCCCGTGGGAAAAACCGATAGAGGAAAAGAGTACATAGTATAAATTTGCTCATGTGTTGCATTGGTTGCCTCGTTAAGAACCTTAACTAAGAAAACCCGGAAAAAAACTTAGAAAGGAAAAGAGTACAACCATTTGCTCTTCATGACCTTTCGACCTTCAGTGGTCGACATAATCTTCAAACTAATTTAAAAGTTATCACTTCTCCTCAAGATAACAATCTCGCACTCCAATACCATGAATATAATTTTCGCATACATGGAGAGATTTAGTGAATAAATCTGCTAGATTATCATTATTGCTCTTCTGAAGCTCATGTGGGATAAATTTCATCTTACTTGCCCAACCATTATATGCAACACATAAATGGAGAATATTTCTCATCATAATAAATAGGCAGTATGAGAACAAATATGAGATCATAATACCCTAATAGCCACCAATATCGAATCTCGATCTCTTTCATGTAATAGACCAATATGGTTAACACCATTCCACATTCTCCTTCATGGAGAAATATTATATTTTTCTAGCATGTTAACTTCAAATTGTATATCAGGCCTAATAATGTAATGCTTCAATAGCATACAAGTACGGAACTTCTGGTCCTCTTATATCTTTGTTATTTTTGAGATCTATATGAGTCAGTATCCACTTCAAGTGGTAAGACAACCTTTAGGTAGCTAAATGGATAAAATCTTTCCATCATATATGCTCGATCTACAAGTCGAGAGAATACTAATACTTAGTTTTATCAAAGTTTTTCATTTTGAACTTGTCTTTAGACATGAGTTCAAATAATTCACATATATCCTCTTCAGGAGGAATTCACTTAGTCGGTTGATCCACCAGACTATATTAAAATGTATAAATATTTATAACTCAAATTTGTAAATGTTGCGTTTTTCATGTTCCTATTACTTTAGGAACCACATGTCAGTAAGTGTCTTTCATTTAGTTATTCGCGTACAATGACCCATAGAAAAATGTGGTGATGACGCTACTAATTGAATATCTATATTCATAATAATTGTCATATGTATATTAAATGACGAGATGTAGTGCCAACGGGAGAATATGTTTTGGGTATGCGCTTAAACCCTTGATATGCTAATCTCGCTTATCATTCACCACTTTATTTATTTTGCGAGATAAGCTTTGTCTCAATTACTTATATTTTATTTATTGCTTGTGCACTCCACTAGCAATTGTTGAGACATAAAGTGTTGTCGACAAGTATCATTCTTATAAACAATTCTCCCATATTCACAAAGTTCATGACAACTTCAACAAAATCAAATATTCATCCCATAACATTTGATTTGGTCGTCCCATAATCCCAATATTATAATTATTTAGTGCACGTGCAAATTAAGGTATTGGGATTCTCGTCTTCGAGATGATCCTCTTCAGGAGGTTTTTGAAGTGATGTTATTAGTTTAATAAATTTGTATTCCGTGGATTTTATCTTTAATACCAATAAAGAATATGTCTCTCACGCTTCTGGCGTCGAGTAGTATCAACAAATATATTTCGTTCATATTCGACTTTAATTCTTTATGGTACATATACAACTGGTATATAAGATTTCATCACTCCTTTGACAATCATAACTTGTTGAACTTCGAGTTCATAGTGCGTAAATTTAAATATCCAACCCAACGAGAATTTTCCGACTTTCTCTTATTTATATTTCATATCTCCCCCTAATGTCGGGAATATTGAGTTAGATTATAAAATCAGCGTATCAAATGATCAATTGACCCCAATTTTAGGCTCTAAATATGTATTTTGACAAAGTATACATGTATTTTTCATGTAGCCCATATAGATACGTGAAATTATCATATGAGAAATCCTCTTCCGGAGGTATTTTAATCACGCACTGATTACATATTGATCCAAATATTCATGCCTTGGTAATAATTTGGATCCTTGAATTATAAATTCATCGCAACATGGTCATTGGATGCAAAATACATCATGTAATTATTTGATACTCATTGTAGAATCAATATATAACTAGTTTGATTCTCGTCGAAGGATTAATGAAGCTCTTCGAGAGATAATAATAAGAATATTATCATTTGAATTCTACCAATCCTTCAGGGATTATTTTAATAAGATATTGCAAATCAATTTCAATATCATTCCACAAATAAGATTGATCAAATCAATGTTAATATGACATATTGCATTTTTTTTCATTGGAGATAAACATATCACCTAAAATATTAAAATAATATAAGGATAATGATTAAAATAATTAAATAATGAGAATAGAAGATAACAATGCTCGAAATAAAGCATAGAAAAATGCAATCTCAAAATTTTAATATTCTTCAGGAATATTAAATTTATTTGACGTGATCATCATAAACTTATTATAAAATTATGATGAGATATCGTTGTGTTGTTCTTCAGGAACTTCAACTATTTATTTTTAATTATCTTCAAGATTATTGAGATTGCAAATTTGTGTTTTTTCAAGAAACTAGTTAGAGGGATAAACATATATCACCTACGATATGAATTATTCTTCGAGAATTTGTAATATTCATCAAGAATATTCATTGTGTTACTTCAGGAGCAACAATTTAAATCAATATAATGATAATCGTAAAATAATTTAATAACGAGAAGGAGTACAAATGCTCAAAGTAAAGTTTAAAAAATTGCAACCCCAATATTTAATATTCTTCAAGAATATTAAATAACTTATTTAATGTGTTCATCATAAACACATTGTTTTTAGTATGATAAGATATTGATGTGTTCATTAAGAACATCAACTATTTATTTATTAATAATCTTCAAGATTATTAAGAATATTGTAATTTATGTTTCTTCTAGAAACTACAAAATTAGTGCAATATAATCGATTCCATAATTAAATCATATAGCAACAGAAAGACATGCATTATAAAAAATTTATAATAATCAAAACATGTCGATGCAATTGAGCAAATCACAATTTCTGCACAAGTAACAAAATACTTCTATTTTAATATCATGATTTGCAGTTTATGAAATGTATATATTATTAACAATAGTTTTTATATCCATTGATTTTTTGTTCTATAATTATGACACAACATACCTTAATAGTATAATCATAAGAAAATGAATCAATTGAATCTGTCATATTTTAAGTCATTCATAGATAATTGTTCAAGCGCTGAATCAAAATATTCATATCATATTTTAAATTGTACAATATGTCTTAATCCACAATTATTCAATCAAAATATCATCAAAAGTTATTTTTGAAAAATTCTTTCAATTTTCGTAACTTTCTATCGGTAATAATGTTAATACAATATCAAATTTAAATCTATAGCTTCATACCTCTAGGAAGTCGATCCACCAAAAGAATGGAGAAGGTAGAACCATAGATCCAAAAAGAATTAGATAATATGAGGTAGAACTGTCGTGAATAAATATGTGAAATACCAAGATAATCGTGCTACTTCGGGAGCAACGATGTGTAATCTTTATGATTATGATAAATCGTAACCATATATCAGTCCTGCTACTTCGAGTTAATAGTTGAAACATAATGTTATGCTTCTAATTTGTAATGTAGTTTCGTTATGAAACTTCGAGTTTCAATAATATAATATTCGATACTTCTCAACTTTAAGTTCAAGAATTTTGATATGAAACTTCTGGTTTCAAATCATTATTAAGAAGAACATCGTGTCCTTCAATTAAACTATGTGAAACTGCAAGTTCATATTTAAATGGTGAATATTATGTAGAACTTTAGATTCTTATCATGTGAAAGCGAAACTATAAGTTTCTGTATAAAGATCTTTAAATATTTGACATATAACATGGTCATACTAATATTGAAACTTCAGGTTTCAGAATTTATTCGCGAGATACTTGTAACAGATGAAACTTCGGGTTTCAAATTTATTCACGTAATGTTTGCAAAGCATATGAAATTTCGGGTCTCATATTTACTTATCTAGACGTGCATAATTGACATATAACTTAATGTGCTTTACTAATGAAACAGCAAGTGTCAATATAGTTAATAGAAATATCATCGGCTACTTGAGGAGCGGATAACATGTTATTTGTACCACTTCGGGAGTACAAATTTTGTAAGAATATTATTTGAATAATTCAGAATCTAAAAAAAAGTCAAAACATGAAAGTCGTAGATTTATCTTTCAGATTTCTAAATCATCTTAAAACGTTTAAATCAGACTTCGGATGACTGAGATACGATCAATTTAGTGGACAACAATTGATCACAAACTTCAATTCGGAGCAGCCACTTGATTCTCGATTTAAGCATCGCTACTATCCGAATTTGAGAAAACTGAAAACATGAAAGTTGTAGAATCTTTTGTTAGCTTTCCAAATCATCCAAGAACACCTCATTCGGTGTTCGGATGGGAGCTATACACTCGATTTACTGAACTACAGCAAATCTATACAAAAACACCAAAATAACTCGATTAATATCGATTCTTCAATTTTACTACACGATGATTGCTCGTCTTGATCATTTTTGAGCATCAATAACGCATATAAAGCATTAGAAACTGCAGGTTACTATTGACCTTTGAATCTTCGGGACCCAAATATTAAATATTATGATATTCAAGATCAAGAAATAATATTAGAACAAGTATATTTGTCAATAGTATTGCAATTAATTGTGCTACTTCTGGAGCAATAATTTTAAGAAATAAAATTACACGATAACAAAATACTGCAAAATAAAATAAATAAAAAGAAAGTGCTTCTTCAAGAGCCCAGATAATATTCTTCAGGAATATTATTTTGTGTCCTTCATCAGGAATTTACACAATTTTTTTTTTAGATGTAGTGTTCTTCAGGAACACACCATATTCAACTAGGATATGACGAAATAATATTATATTTGTTCAAGAATCTTTTAACTTAATAATCTTCTGGACTATTAAGAATTGTTAGATCTTGTTTCTTCAGGAAACAACAATTTATTGATTTGATAATAGATTTCTCAGATCATCATATATATTATTTATGTATGATGATAGTGAAATCAGAATAATTAGTAGAGAATATATGAAATATGCATATAATCTACATTAAAATAAAAATTATATAATTAAGTCTAAATCTACATATAATCAGAACTTTTTTTTTTGGAAGAAGAAGAATACAGATCTGTAGCCATAGTCATAAGAATACAGATCGAGAATAAAACACAAAGAAGATAAAAGAAATTCAGAACGCAATTCTATCTTTCTGTGAAAATAGAGTACGTGGGCACGACAAAGAGGTCGATGGTAAAATATAATGATATGTGGGTCCGGTCGTCAAAGCAATGGGTCTGATGCAAAATCAAAACAGGGGTGATGTCTGGCGGGGTAGGAGGAAGAACAAGGCATAAGAGTTAGCTTCAGGGGGTTTAGCCTTATTAATCTTCCCCCTGTGGTGTGAATTGTTAATTCCGGTAGAGCAAGTTCACTTTTAACATCCGGGAGAGAAAGATCTGGCTTAGCTCACTAAAAAAAAAAATTCTTTCTGAGAGAGATCGTGCTGATAACGTGTTATGAACTTGAGAGAAAAAAGAGGAAAATAAAAGAGAAGAAGAATGGTCTGTCTTATTATGAGGGTCAAAGACCTTTATTTATAGGTACACAATTAGAGTTTAAGGGACATAAAGGTCATTCATACATTAATTACAACACATATCAAATTTTTTTATGAATTTTGATATAATTTTTTTTTAATAAAAGGATAATAAGAAGTAAACAAAAAGCTAAATAAGAAATCAAAAATAAATATAGTGGTCCAATAAGGAGGGGACAAGTGTCTCCTCCTTATCCAAACAAACAAGTCAACCAGCTGGTCGCTCGTTGCTATATAGGCGACCTGCAAATGTTGCCCATCTATATTTTTACTTTTTTTTAAGGAAAAAAAAATTGATGGCCCCACCCACCAAAAAGGGCAAACATGGACTGATATTCATGGTCTAAAGAAAAATCCGTTAGTTCAATTTTGTCTTAAGATTTTCCATTAAGTTCATTTAGAGTGGCCTGACATTATGCCCAATCTCTATACATGTACATATTTTATGTGTATATCTAGTAAAAATAAGTTATTTATTTTTTGAATTTATTTAAAATTTTCTTTTGCTACATTATAGATTAGCTGATAAACTAACTTATTTAAATGTTACTCAAAATAACAACTTAATAAATTGCTTATCAGTTAAATTGTCAAACACACCCTATGTCTATGTCCAATTTACTAGGGGTAGGTACAAGTTGAAATGGGAAGGGATCAAGGCAATCCGGCTTATTTAATTGACAATGAGAAGGGATCAGATTAATATTTTTAAGAATTAATCCCGTCCCATTCCATTTGAAATTTAATCGGGACGGATTTAAAACAGGATTACGTGTGAAATAGGATCCGATCCCACTTATTTTTAAGAATAGGATCCCGTCCCGCCTATTATAATATCATTAAGATGTAATTATATTATTATACTATTACAATTTGCAACCAAGTATCAGAGAGGCAAAATAGCTTGTGTCTCCACCGGAAGCTGGATTCGCAATCGAACGAAAACTCGAGATATTCGCCCAAACTAAACTAAATTTTGAGAAATCAGGATAATGCTTTGGACAAAATCAAGCATGTTAAGTATCCAAGAATGGCGATGGAACCGCATCCGATTTACTGGATGCAGATCAAAATAAGTCTACTACTTATTATATACTAGAGATAACATGTGCCATAATAGCACGGTTGAAGTGTCGTAATTAGATTAAAATAATAAATTACCAGATTACTTTGCTAGAAAAAGACAGATTGATTCCCAAAAATCTATCGACGGCCGACGGAATTGCCGTTAAAAAAAAGAATTAAAAAATCGATGTACCGCCGGAAAGCATGCCGGTGGGCCTGTCGTTAAGAGAAAAAGAATTGGTCGGCCTACGGAGGTCTACGGACAGTGGCTCTGCTAAAAAGCACGCCGGCGGGCATGTCGAGGAAAAAAAAACTGGCCGACTATCGGCCGTTGTAGTAGGCATAGCGCACGCTAATTGTAGTAGTGCAGCGCACACTAATGCTTGGTGATAGAGCACGTTATTGTGACACGTTGCACACGCTACCTGGATAGGCCAAGACAGTTCAGAAGCTACTGTATTCGACTAGGGAGTTCGGCAGCGCACGCTATTCAACTCTATAGTGCGCGCTAAGGTGCAGCAGTTGGCGCACGCTACGGTGAGAGTAGCGCACGCTAACTGGTAGTTCTGGGGCAGTCCAGAAGCTACTGGACTAAAATTGGGACTCGTTAGGTCACGCTAATATTCATGATTAGTGCATGCTAACTGTGCTTTTTGGGAAGACGTTGATTCGATAGCGCACACTAATCTGGGATGATTAGCAGACGCTAAGCCGTCCAGTATATAAACTGGACAACAGATTATTTTTCTCATTCTTCACTTCTTTCTCTTCTCTCCGCGGGTGTGAGTCAAGGGCGACTAGGGTTCGTGATCTTGGTCGATTTTATTCTATTCAAAGGTGTTTTGGAGAGTTCTAGATGATTATATCATCATCTAATCGGTTGTTCTTCTTCGGATCGCAATATTTTTCTTGATTTCCCTAGAGTTGACTTTTTGGAGATTATTCTTGATTTCGTATTCAATCCGATTCTGATGAATCGATTGGTGTTAAATGATGTTTTTAAGCACGTTCTATAGATTGTATATCCATATCTTCGATTTGTTCGACCCGATTGATGATTTCAGTGTTTTTGAGGAATCGTGAACATGTAATCTTCGATTAAATATTCATATGAGTTTTCCTTTGTTGGTTTGAGGCGATTTTCGTTGTTATTGATCTTGATCCTCGTTGTGATCGTGTTTTCGTTGTGTCTTGTAGAAGTTGTAGATTTTCGAGGTTTTTCGGTCGAGCCGCGTTCGTCGGAGTTTTAGGTATCGATTATCGAGGCAAGTATCTCGCCCATACATTTTGTGTTTCGTAGATAGAATAATTGGTAATCGACTATGTGTGTTATTTGAGTACTCATAACGAACTTTCAAAGGATTGGTATAATCTCGTTAATAGCTTTCTTTCAAAATAATTGAGCACTTTCTGAATAGATAAACTCTACGAATACGTTGTTTTTGTGATTGCGAATCGAAGTATATTTTCTTCTATCATGCGGTTATTAAAGCTCTATGTCCTTGTTAAGGGTGGTATGTTGGAATGCGTATTTATTGTTGGGATTCCGAAAATAAAACGAAATACACAGCGAAAATAAATACGAATCCCAAACAGGATCGATCAAGTAACGTATATACGAAAAAAAAATACGAAGATTAAGAATCATACCCTTGAAGCCTTTGAAATAATTCTTCGTAAAATGATGATGATCACGAACCCCGTCCCGAACACGAAATCCCTTCGTTCCAAGCACCGAAAGTTTGAAGCCTCTACTTCACACGCGTCGGAAGTTGCCCGGAAAAATCTACAACACTCCGTTCTATGAAGAACACGGCTAGGAAGTGTTGTAGGAATTTATATATCATTTTTTCTTAACTTTTATATCACCTCCAAGATGAAAAATAGAAAAGAAAAAAATTTCTCCTCCTCACTTTTTGAAGACACTTGAACTCCTCTCTCAAAAGATGAATATGAGTTGTATCTAATTTCATCTCATCATGTGTGTATATATATATATTATATCTCATATAATAATTATATATCATGTTATAATTATTTTGAGAATAAGAATCTCTACAAATAATTAAAACATGACAACACACATGCAAGGTGGTCATGTGAGGGGGCGGCCTACTACGAAGATTCCTAGAAAACGAGCCGAGCCACTCGGCTCGTGTACCGGACGCTCACAAACGACTCGCGTTAAATACACTCCGTTTAATTATCAATGTATTTATATTAATTAATTAATCTAATTAATTAATTATATCAAATACAAATATATTTCTCTAAGAAATATAATTTATGAATTAAATTAATTACCCGGTAACTTAATTTTAATTCATAAGACCGCTATTTGATTTATCCAATAAATCATAATTAGATATCCAATATCTAATATTAATAGAGAGATAATAAATTCACATTTATCCGTCAATGCTCCTAATGCGCGACTCCGTAGGTCCGTCTCAGCCGGCATTGGGAGGAACCAATGAGTGCGGGCAGCACTTAGCCAGCCTAGCGGGCCGCACTGTAAACCCCGACTGAGAACGAATGAAGGGATCATTCTAGAACCATTATGGCGTGAATACTATATACGTATAAACCCTTCATCAGATGTCCCGGTCAAGTCTTCGGGTCACGGTAAAGTCAAACCCTACTGTTGACTAAACTCTATACATGTGTTAATGCAAATCAAGACCAACTGATCAATAGTGTATCTAATACTACTATATCAGAATGCTTTGGCCAAAGACTTATGATCTTATTTGCCATTAACCGTATAGAACATTCGCCGCTCACTAACAGAGATAGAATCCTTTCTTGGAGTACAAGAAAGACTGCTACCGCCCATATAGTCCGCACTTCGAGGTCGACTCAAGAATTAAGCAAATGAGTCTAACTACTCTAATGACAAACTAAACGTCACAGCACATCTTCTACGAACCCTCAAGTCAAAGGTCCACGTATACTATCACAACCTTCGATTCGTCATCGACTCTCCGAGAGTGAATACCGTGGTGATGAATCCGAGTATGAGTCGTGTTCGAGTATCTGTCCCACCAATATACTTATAACTATGCTATCAAGACATGCACATGTCCTAGCATTAGTTATACAAGTCTTATTAAAAAACTTAATGCCCATTTAAGTTTATTGACTTGCGAACGATTTACGTAAATAAACTTTAAACACTTCCAGTGCATTTTCTCTTATCCCATAACGAGAATGGAATGTTCGATTTATTTACATGGACTTCACTTCAATGTTTACCAAGTCAAGAATGCAATTGAAATACAATAAACAGTGAATGAATCGAATTGCCTTTTTATTATTTATTATTCCATAATTACAAGTACAATGCCCATACTCTCTCATCCCCTGAGTGGCATTCGAGGGCATATTCCTAACATTTATTTGGTTGGTGTGTATTGTTGTGTTGTATTGCTTGTTGACTCCCTTATGAAGAGGTGGTACTTTTCGGTGTTGTTTGGGAATCCTATCTCCTCGTGGTCATGGAAATTTGTATATATTCACTATGGAAGGGTCCGACGGGGCCTCAGAGGGTTCCGTTTCCGTTGGTGAGGTTCCACGAATATATTTTGGGTTAACCACTCTGGTTCCGTTGTCTTTGGTGCGGTTCCATGGTTAATCACATATATAAATGGAATGTGACGTACAATGAGACTTTGTTACTCCGGAATACTAGTCTTGAATCCGATTAATTATATATATTCACTCTAGGATGGTTCCACGGGGCCTCAGAGGGTTCCGTTGCCGTTGGTGCGATTCTATGAATGTTTTTGGGGTTAACCGCTCTGGGAGGGTCCGACATGGCCTCAGAGGGTTCCGTTGCCTCTGGTGCGGTTCCATGGTTAATCACGTATGTATTGAAATGAGATGTTATAAGATTTAGTTATTCCGGAATACTGATCTTGAATTGTACGATTACATTTATTCACCATCAATTACATGTGACCCTCAAATATTTACCATTGTTGGTTCAAATTATTATTATATTATTGGAATATGATTGTGTATGGCTCGTATTTTCACTTCATACTTGCACTAGCAAAATAGTGGAATTTTGCTAACCCTCGAGTAATCGGAGGGTGGATGTCTGTATTGCATTCAGGTACGTGCAGGTTCTTGATGAGCAAAACACGGGATCGGTACGAAGGATGATGGAAGACAAATGGTACTAATCACATGAGGTCAAGTATTGAGATTGTTAGTCGAATTATATTATCCTTCCCGTTGTAGTATTCTCCCGTCTTATGGGAGTGTTTTTGTATTTTTACCCTTGTGCGGGTATGAGTTTTGTAATAGAGATGTATATGAAGTTTAAGTTGTATGTTATCGATGAAAGACCAAATCGGTCTACTGATTCGTATTTAGCCTTCCACTTATGAGAGGTGATGTCTTGATTTGGTATGTAGCCTAGTAGATCCTTTTAAAGAGGGTCTGCGGCGCTGTAATATTCCCAAACGGATTGGGGGTGTTACATAATATGGTATCAGAGTTTAGGTTTTAGAAACCTAGGTTGTCGGGTCAAGTCGAGTATTGTTGAATCTTGTTTTGTCGGATTTTGTCTGACTGAATCGTGTCATGACGCGTCGTATGAATTGTCGGTCGTGATTATTATCGTGGTGCAGCTATCATCTTCGTGCGACCTGTGGATGTAAGTCTCCTCTTTTCTGTGCATTATCTTTGTCTCAAGACTCTGTTTACATGTGTAACACCCCCAGAATACGTCCGGGAATATCACACGCCGTAGAGCCTTCTCACAAGGATCTACCAGGCTACACTCCAATAGACTACTTAAATGATTAACCGACCGTGGTCAATCTAATTACAAAGCGGACCGACAAGGTCATTAAACAATTCAGAACTAAAGAAACTCACCTCACAATGACAAGAATAACTCCAATACAGAAAGAAATGACAACTCAATTTAATAAATGAAAACTACACCCATGCAAGGGTGAATACTCGACCAAAAGGGGGGATGCCGACCAAAGTGAAAACAAAAGGAAAGACTCTGACTCTTGTGTGATTAGCATCATCGTCTTCCATCTTCTTCCAAGCCAATCCCGTGACTGCTCCCGAGCTGCCAAAACCTGAGCGCATAACAGGCACCCACCCCCCGAAAACTCGGGGGTGTTAGGAATACTTGTTAGATTTTGATGATGTCACTAAATTAAAATCAAATGTTCATTAATTGGCAAAATGTAAGGAAGAACCAAATGAGTATCTTCCATAGGCCAAAATATGTTAAGTATAAAATTGGCAAAATGTAAAGAAGAACCAAATGAGTATCTTCTATAGGCCAAAGTTAGTTAGGCTGAAAATCGGCTAAGTACTAAAGTACAGTCTAGTCCATCAGAGAAGTACAGCCGACTCCAATCAGAGTAGCTCTGGTCAACTAAAATTATCAGAGAAGTTTGACCAGACTGCAGCCAAGGTATCTCAGGGAAGTCACCTGATCAGACAAGTCTCAAACAGTGAACAGCCGAGAAGACCTACCTGTAACACCCCCAATATATTCGGGAATATTACAGCGCCGTAAATCCTTTACGTAAGGATTTACAAGGCTGAAGAATTGAACAAGTATAAAAAGGTACTGACGAATGGAAATAACGGAATTACAGTACATCAGTTCTGACCAAATACAGAAATAGTACAATTGTTCAACAGAACTCAATATTACATCACCAAATTCAAATCATCACAAACGACTTCGTACTCGAGTACTTATCGAAATAACGAATAAACAACAGATAAATAAACCCGGTCGGGACATCACTCTGCACCCTCGTCGTCATACAACTCCAGTGGTTGTTTTCCCGCTCTCCTGGATCCTGAACACAAACAAAATGTTCACCCCCGAAGGGGTTAGCACAACGATGCTAGTACAAGTACCACAACATATTATTCATATCTCACGGTGAATAATAATAACGTAAACGACAAAATACCAACGAGTCTTCTCCTACGAGAAACTCAAACATAACATACACAACTGATAATCACAACATGATATCAATACATACACATGGTAATTCCATCGATCCAGCGTTCTTGCCTAGAACCCACGATGATCCCTTGGACCAACCCGTGGTGGAAAAACCCGTCCGATGATCCAGTAAGACGCTAGCATAGATCCCCCGATGATCCCGTCGGACCAACACGAGGTGGACACACAATAACGACATACATGCACGACAATATGTATAACAACAATACATAAAACAATTAAGGTACTTGCCTCGATTTGAAGACAATAATAACACTTCCACGAAAATGAATACTCGAAGATCGTCCTCCTCAATCAATCACGTAACGAGACCAAACCTTAACAAAAGAAGTGATATAGGATTTATCTCACGTCGTATGAATGTTTAACAATTCGATTAACGGTCAAAAGTTCAAAAACTGCAATATGCCCGAATAGCTTAGCGCACGCTAAGTACTCTGTGTAGCGTGCGTTACGTCTGCCCGATAGCGCACGCAAACAACAAAGCCTAGCGCACGCTAACGACGCATGGTCGATTGCCGACCAGCCAACTGACTCGTCTGATGGTCTAGCGTACGTTACGTACCAAACGTAGCGTACGCTAACTAGTGCTCGATAGCGCACGTTAAACTGCATAACATAGCGTGCGCTATCTCTGCATGGCAGTTTACTGCTGAGCAGTAAACTGTTCTTGCCATGAACGAAACAATGAAATCCTTCGTGATAATTCATGTTACTTCCATGAATACCAAGTTCTTACTCTTATGAATAATCTCCAGTATGATATCAACTTCAAGATACAAATATACGTATAATCGTCATGACACCATAATCCATCTTGATTACAATTCTCATGCAAAGTTGGTGATCTCCGGTTGATGTATTAGATTCTACTATCATTATACATATTCAGACTTCATCTTGAGGTGAACTAACAATTCCGACTTATACGAAAGAATATTTCCTAAGATGATTCTTCCTTTAAGTTCTTATAACATCTTTTCCAAATCATGATCACAAAGATAACATAAATCATATGGATTGTTAACTTCCGAATATTTCTCTCATCATTTGAAGTACTAGGATTCCAACTTCAAGGTTCCAACAATAATAACGTAATTGTAGACATCCCAATCTTCTAAACATGATGTTGTTGAAATAATTCACTAATGAAATTCAATATCTCGATAACATGATCATCATATCCATTGGAAATCCAAATCTAAGACGGTGATTGGTTGAACATACCTTAATATGCCGAAATCACGAACCACAAGGTGTAATCCGACTCGGTTGGTTACGTGCCCCTCAAGGTGTTACTTCTCTTCAAGGATCACTTCACAAGTAATACTCAATCATTCAATGATCACTCATACATGTTCTAAGTGTTTAGAAGGGAGATTATTGCTCTCTGGACTCTCAAAGATGAAGTATAGACGAAGGAAATGAAAGCCCAAGCGGTTGCTGTCCCATTTATAATATTCTGCATTATTGACAACTTAGCGCACGCTACTAAGCATCCCTTAGCGTGCGCTAATAATGGTTGACTTCAGAATTTGTCCGGGTGCGTCAGCGGGAATCTTATCCGGACCCATGTCCCGCTGGCGCATGAGCTAGCTGTCCCGCTCAATAATTGAGTCCTTAGCGCACGTTACTCATACCTGCATAGCGTGCGCTAATAATGGCCCGATAACGCGCGTTAAGATACATTCTTAGCGTGCGCTATCACGGGGTTGCTTGAACAATTTTGCAAATTTCTATTCTTATGCATAATGGTATCAATACACTAAATATCATACTCCAATAATCAAAATCACCAATCTAAAATGATACATGGTTTGAATACAGATGAAATACACTGTAATAAATCCGGATATTACATACTCTCCTACTAAAAAGGAGTTTCGTCCCGAAACTCAAGACGAAAATAACTCGGGATATCTAGACTTCATATCACCTGCTTCCCAAGTGGCTTCTTAGTTCCATGACGTGACCATGAACTTTGACCAAAACGATTGACTTGTTCCTCGGTTGCTTAACTCGACTCTCGAGTATCTTGACCGGTCTTTCTTCAAATGTCCCATCTGCTCGACTTCGATCTCTTGAAATCAATGTTATGATGGGATCAGTATATACCTCCGTGGCGGGATACGTGGAACACGTTATGAACATGGCACAATGACGGCGGTAATGCTAATCTGTATGCCAACTCCCCAACTCTCTCGAGGATCTCAAATGGTCCGATATATCTCGGACTCAACTTTCCTTTCCTTAAACGAAAGATTCCCGGGTAGGAGAAACCTTCAAAAGTACGTGATCTCGATCTTGAACTCCAATGGGCGGCGTGACGTCCGCATAGGATTCTGGCGACTCAGGCGATCAACAACCTTTCACGAATTAAGGCTATCTTCTCTCGAGTCTGCTCGATCAACTCTGGTTCTGTTCCGATCAAGTCCGATGAATCGTCCCAACATAAGGGCGATCTGCATCTCCTTCCGTATAATGCCTCAAACGGTGCCATCTTAATGGAAGCATGCCAACTATTGTTGTAAGTAAATTCAATCAACGGTAGATGAACTTCCCAATCGTTTGACCAATCTAAGGCACAGGCCCTTAGCATATCTTCCACCGTTTGTAGTTCTCTCAGATTGTCCGTCAGACTGCGGGTGATAAGCTGTACTGAAGTTCAATTCAGTCCCCAAGGCCTTATGAACTGCTTTCCAAAAGTGAGACACAAAACGGCCGTCTCGATCAGAAACAATGGTCTTCGGCGTACCATGCAATCGAACTATCTCCGAAATAAAGACTCGTGCCAACCTCTCTGGTCCCCACGTATCCTTAATGCCTAGAAAATGAGCCGATTTGGTTAAACGATCAACTATCACCCAAATCATGTTCATTCCTGTCCTGGTTTTTGGCATATTAGTGATAAAGCCCATCGATATGTCCTCCCACTTCCATTCAGGAATCGGGAGCGGATTCAACATTCTGGCAGGCCGTTGATGCTCGATCTTAACCTGCTGACAAGTCAAGCATTTCGAAACATAGTCCGCTACGTCTTTCTTCATGTTGCCCCACCAGAAATTCTGCTTCAAGTCCTTATACATTTCTTGGTGCCGGGTGGATAGAATAGGAGAACTATGAGCTTCCTTCATAATCGTCATTTGAGAACATCAACATCGGGAACGCAGTCGGTTACGAAATCTCAAAACTCCATCGTCATGAATTATGAATCCGGGGCCTTTCCTTTGATCACTTCATCATGTAACCGAACCATCAGAGGATCATCTACTGTCTAGATTTGATTTCTTCGGTTAAAGATGAAGTTATCTCCATCACGCACGATTGTCCTTGGACTCTTTGTAACCATACCTCAATTCCTTCACGAATCATCTCTCGTTGAAGGCTAAGTTGGGATGTTAGCGTCTCCAGATCCGAATAGAGACAGGCTTGCGGCTAAGTGCATCGGCCACTACATTCGCTTTGCTCGGATGATATAAAATCTCCAAGTCATAGTCCTTAATCGGTTCCAACCATCTTCTTTGCCGCATGTTCAACTCTTTACATCGAATATATACTTGAGACTCTTATGATCCGTAAAGATCCGACGGTGAGTCCCGCATGAGATAATGCCTCCAAATCTTCAAGGCAAAAACCACCGCCGCTAGCTCCAAATCATGTGTCGGGTAGTTCACTTCATAGGGTTTCGGTTGTCGCGACGCATAAGCGATCACCTTATCATTACGCATCAACACGCACCCAAGTCCTTGATTCAAGCATCACAGTAAACTATGAATCCTCCAGTTCCCTGCGGAAGTGATAGAATCGGTGCCGTCGTCAGTCTCTTCTTTAACTCATCAAAACTAGTCTGACACGACTCGTTCCACTCAAACTTTTGAGTTTTCTGCAGAAGTCGAGTAAGTGGGCGGGAAATTTTAGAAAACCCTTCCACGAATCGACGATAATATCCAGCAAGTCCTAAGAAGCTTCGGACCTCTTTCACATTCTTTGGAGGCTTCCAATCCAATATTGCTTCGATCTTCTGAGGATCTACTCGGACTCCTTTAGCTGACACCACATGGCCGAGGAACATTACTTCCTTTAGCCACAATTCACACTTAGAAAGTTTGGCGTACAATTGTTCGTTTCTCAAAAGTCCCAATACAATCCGCAAATGCTGCGCATGTTCTTAGGACTCTTAGAATACACGAGAATGTCATCAATAAATACAACCACAAATTTATCCAAAAATTCAATGAACACACGGTTCATCAATTGCATAAATACGGAAAGTGCATCGAGACCAAACGGCATCACTACAAACTCATAATGCCCGTAGCGAGTTCTGAACGCTGATTTCGGAACATCAGACTCCTTAATCCTCAGTTGATGGTATCCTGATCTCAGATCAATCTTAGAAAATACTGTTGCCCCTTGCAACTGGTCAAACAAATCATCAATCCGTGGCAACGGATACTTGTTCTTAATCGTCGTCTTGTTCAGCTCTCGATAGTCAATACACAGTCGGAGCGATCCATCCTTCTTTCGGACGAAAAGAACTGGCGCTCCCCAGGGTGAAACGCTTGGCTGAATATAGCCCTTGTCCAGTAACTCCTCCAGCTGCTTCTTCAGTTCGTACATCTCAGTAGGTGCCATACGATACGGCGCCTTGGAAATTGGTGTAGCTCCGGGATCCAGCTCAATGGTAAATTCCACATCCCTTCGTAGAGGTAGTCCAGGTAACTCGTCAGGAAACACATCTGGAAATTCGTTCACAACAGGAATGGATGAAAGTTCCACAATTTCGTCTTCTTTCTTCATTGCGTAACACCAGTACCCGGTACAGCCCTGTTTCAACAATTTGACAGCCTTCATCGCCTTGATCAATTTCCCTGAGCTTCCCGGTTTCCATCCCTCAAACAGAATCTCGAAACCATCGTCAGCGATCAGCGAGATATTCCTCCTTCGGTAGTTCACAATTGCTCCATATCGATTAAGCCAATCGTCTCCGAGTATCAGGTCATCTCCTTGCATTTCTATCACGATCAGGTTTGAGAGCCACTCTCTGCCTCCAAATGATACAGGGAAATTTCTAGTTTCTAAATTTCCGACAATCCTCTCTCCACTCGGTAAACCCACAACATAAGGTTCACAAGCATGAAAACCGGAAATATTCAAACGATTTACACAAGACAAAGATATGAAAGAATGTGTAGCTCCTGTATCGAATAAAACGCTAACTGGCTGGGAAAGGATCTCGACAAGACTGATGCGGCAAAGATCTTGATCGTCTGTCCTCCTCATCTCGCATGCACGTGGGGAGCAGATCCGCACTCGATGTCCCCTTTCGGTCCCATTGTCCTCTGCGTCGCCCACGGCCAAAATTCCGAGGCATCCGAACACTTTCTGCGTCTGTGGAATACCGCCTCCTTCTCGATGGTTGTGGTGTACGGCTCAAAGACTTTGCGGCCTCTTCACAAAACACCGCCCGATGTCCTCTCGCCCACAGCCAAACAAGTCACGGCAGAAGGGGGCAATTCCGTCGATAGTGCCCCGTCTGGGCGCAGCTTAAACATTTCTGGTAACATCGGTAATAGTTGATGTCGCCCGAAATTCTTTCCGCTCCTAGTCGGGTGCGGAGGTTTCCAAGGAGTGAAAGGATGACCGGGCCTTACGGCCCCACTGCTCTTGTGCTCGTAAAAGTACCAGAGACTTTCTGCTTCTTGGTTTCCGCAAATTTCTCCATGGCCGCTTCCTTGATCTCATATGCCAACGCCTTATCCCGGTATTGGCGGAGTGTGGTACATTCGAATCCGACATGTACCTGACTTCTGGTTTCATTCTCATATCGAAATGAATCATCATTTCGCATCCGCTGCTCACGGATGTCGAACAAATGCCACCTTTGGTTAAACGCCTTGATCGCACGGGATACCGCACATCGGAAGGCCGAGCGAGAAAAACTCCCGAACTTTGGCTTCCCTCACAGACGAGGGCACATCGAGCTTCCATCATCAATCTAAACTCTGTCCAATCGGCATCATGGTCTACAGCCGGATGGCTTCCCACCATTCGGACGCTTCCCTATCGTAAAATATTGAGCGATAGAGGCTCTCCGGTCGTCTGGGGCGCTTGATTCCGGCAAAGATTTTCTCCAGCTCCTTTAACCAATGATCCCAGGTGGGATTCTCATAAATACCGTCGAATTTGGGTGGTTGCATTTTCGCCACTTCTTGCAGCCACCGGTCACCTCGATTTCCCATATCTGGGATCCCTTGCTGTCTCTCTCCCTGCTGTAGTCCCACCGCCACTTGCATTCGGTCCACGACCTGGGCGAACTGAGTCATCTGGTTCACCACTTGACGAAGGATATCTGGTACAACAGGATCTGGTTCGTTATTAATAGACTGTTGCGGCTCGCCTGAGCTATGACTGGCCTGGTTAGAAGGCGACGCTTCCCTTTCGGCATTTCTCCGTCCACGTCCACGACCGCGACCACGTCCACGTCCGCCTCTCAACATACTGTAATCACAAATACTCAATATACAGGAAGCAACATCGTTCTAATATTCGAGTATAAAGAGATACAATACGCAAAGAACGAGATAGAGTTTAGGAACTTACAACCACTGTTCGCATGAAGACGTAGGCAGTGCAGTGATGTCATTCACGGCCGGTTATCCCAAAAGACATAAATGACACTTATTTTAACCCAACGGCCAAGATATCCATAATCTTAGCTCCGATACCATATTCTGTAACACCCCCAATATATTCGGGAATATTACAGCGCCGTAAATCCTTTACGTAAGGATTTACAAGGCTGAAGAATTGAACAAGTATAAAAAGGTACTGACGAATGGAAATAACGGAATTACAAGACATCGATTCGACCAAATACGTAAATAGTACAATTGTTCAATGTAACTCAATATTACATCACCAAATTCAAATCATCACAAACGACTTCGTACTCGAGTACTTATCGAAATAACGAATAAACAATGATAAATAAACCCGGTCGGACATCACTGCACCCTCGTCGTCATACAACTCCAAAGGGTTGTTTTCCGCCTCTCGGATCCCGAACACAAACAAAATGTTCACCCCGAAGGGGTTAGCACAACGATGCTAGTACAAGTACCACAACATATTATTCATATCTCACGGTGAATAATAATAACGTAAACGACAAAATACCAACGAGTCTTCTCCTACGAGAAACTCAAACATAACATACACAATCGATAATCACAACATGATATCAATACATACACATGGTAATTCCATCGATCCAGCGTTCATCGCCTAGAACCCACGATGATCCCGTCAGACCAACCCATGGTGGAAAAACCCGTCCGATGATCCAGGACGCTAGCATAGATCCCCCGATGATCCCGTCGGACCAACACGAGGTGGACACACAATAACGACATACATGCACGACAATATGTATAACAACAATACATAAAACAATTAAGGTACTTGCCTCGATTTGAAGACAATAATAACACTTCCACGAAAATGAATACTCGAAGATCGTCCTCCTCAATCAATCACGTAACGAGACCAAACCTTAACAAAAGAAGTGATATAGGATTTATCTCACGTCGTATGAATGTTTAACAATTCGATTAACGGTCAAAAGTTCAAAAACTGCAATCTGCCCGAATAGCTTAGCGCACGCTAAGTACTCTGTGTAGCGTGCGTTACGTCTGCCCGATAGCGCACGCAAACAACAAAGCCTAGCGCACGCTAACGACGCATGGTCAGTACTTCGCTGACCAGCCAACTGACTCGTCTGATGGTCTAGCGTACGTTACGTACCAAACGTAGCGTACGCTAACTAGTGCTCGATAGCGCACGTTAAACTGCATAACATAGCGTGCGCTATCTCTGCATGGCAGTTTACTGCTGAGCAGTAAACTGTTCTTGCCATGAACGAAACAATGAAATCCTTCGTGATAATTCATGTTACTTCCATGAATACCAAGTTCTTACTCTTATGAATAATCTCCAGTATGATATCAACTTCAAGATACAAATATACGTATAATCGTCATGACACCATAATCCATCTTGATTACAATTCTCATGCAAAGTTGGTGATCTCCGGTTGATGTATTAGATTCTACTATCATTATACATATTCAGACTTCATCTTGAGGTGAACTAACAATTCCGACTTATACGAAAGAATATTTCCTAATATGATTCTTCCTTTAAGTTCTTATAACATCTTTTCCAAATCATGATCACAAAGATAACATAAATCATATGGATTGTTAACTTCCGAATATTTCTCTCATCATTTGAAGTACTAGGATTCCAACTTCAAGGTTCCAACAATAATAACGTAATTGTAGACATCCCAATCTTCTAAACATGATGTTGTTGAAATAATTCACTAATGAAATTCAATATCTCGATAACATGATCATCATATCCATTGGAAATCCAAATCTAAGACTGGTGATTGGTTGAACATACCTTAATATGCCGAAATCACTGAACCACAAGGTGTAATCCGACTCCGGTTGGTTACGTGCCCCTCCAAGGTGTTACTTCTCTTCAAGGATCACTTCACAAGTAATACTCAATCATTCAATGATCACTCATACATGTTCTAAGTGTTTAGAAGGGAGATTATTGCTCTCTGGACTCTCAAAGATGAAGTATAGACGAAGGAAATGAAAGCCCAAGCGGTTGCTGTCCCATTTATAATATTCTGCATTATTGACAAGTTAGCGCACGCTACTAAGCATCCCTTAGCGTGCGCTAATAATGGTTGACTTCAGAATTTGTCCGGGTGCGTCAGCGGGAATCTTATCCGGACCCATGTCCCGCTGGCGCATGAGCTAGCTGTCCCGCTCAATAATTGAGTCCTTAGCGCACGTTACTCATACCTGCATAGCGTGCGCTAATAATGGCCCGATAGCGCGCGTTAAGATACATTCTTAGCGTGCGCTATCACGGGGTTGCTTGAACAATTTTGCAAGTTTCTATTCTTATGCATAATGGTATCAATACACTAAATATCATACTCCAATAATCAAAATCACCAATCTAAAATGATACATGGTTTGAATACAGATGAAATACACTGTAATAAATCCGGATATTACACTACCTGCAGAGATGTAAGCTGCACATCAGTCTACTCAACTACAGCCTAGTACTCCAAGTCCACGTCAGCATGCTTTGAAAAGTAAAATATTACGGAAAGCTCACATGCAACGTGAAGAGACAAATTGGAGTGATTCCCGCAAGAGATATGATTTATTTAAATCATCCTGACCCACCGTGAAGACTTTAATCCTTTTATATTCAAAAGATTCGGCGCTCACATGCAGAAGTCCTCACAACGGTCGGAAGATAAAATTAAATAATGGGAATCCAGCCTTGCAACGTTCAGAAAGAATAAACAAAGAAGTCTCCCTCCAACGGACGGATTTGTTCAGATTTGCAACGGCTACAAGGAAGAAGCTCAGAAGATCTGACCTATATATATCTGAAGATTTGAAACTGAGAAAACTACCGGTGCGAACATATACTCTAGCGATCAAAGCAAACAAAGCAATCTCAAGCAATCAAATAGCATCGTGAAAAGAGCAGATCCAAAAAGTTCATATTCAAGGAAGCTCTTAAGTTGGAGAAGACAAACACTCTTGTCTATAAATCTTGAGTACGGGGTACTTCACTGGTTGAAGTAAGAGACTGTAAGGGCATCCGAGGATCGAGGATCAAGAGGTGCAAGGCAGTCAAGTGTGTGTACAACGGCACGGAATTCCACTGGTTGGAAGATGTTGTAGTGTGTAGTGAATCACTGTAATATTTATCACTGGTTGAAAATTATAGTGAATTCATCTCCAACTGGTTTGGAGAAAAGTGGATTAGTAGAGGATTACCCCACCTCTGAGACCACTATAACTGCCTGTGTTATTTACTGTTTTACTGCATCATACTCTAACTGCTGCATACATTGTTAAGTGTTTCATTAAGATTAATTTATATTCGTCATCAGCTGACTTCCGCACTTATCCAAGAGCAAACGACTCCAAGTCATTTGTTTGACTATCAGCTGTAGAAACTCACTCTTAGGAAAAAGAGTTCAAGAGTTTCAACAAGTCTATTCACCCCCCCCCCTCTAGACTTGTTCCTGGACGACTTGTGACCTACAAGTGGTATCCGAGAGGTTGGTTCATTTTTTTCTCACGAACCAGATCTATACTAGATATATATCTTATCTCTCACGTTATAATGGAACACATGCACTCTAGACTCCCTGTCTTTTCAGTTGACGAGTATGATCTATGGAAGATAAGAATGCAGGCACATTTATCTTCAATCCATGACGACATGTGGTGCATCATTGAAGATGGTCCATTCATTTTCGAGAAGGACAACACAGCCGAGGAGATCGCAGCTGGAAGGCCCGAAAAGATTCCTAAGAAGAGAACGGAGCTGACCCCCGAAGAAAGAAAGCTGGCCAATCTTGACAACAGGGCCAGAGATGTGCTATACCAAACTCTTGACAAATCCACAATGGTCAAGATCAAAAATTGTAAGAATGCCAAAGAGATTTGGGACACATTAGCTCTAATGTGTGAAGGAACGAAGCTGATCAAGGAAAACAAGTTGTCAATAGCTATCCAAAAGTTCGACAACTTTAAAATGAAGAATGGTGAATCCATAGACCAAGTGGACACAAGGTTCACTGAAATTATCAATGAAATCAACTCCCTGGGCAAAACCTATGGCAACAGGGAAATGGCACTCAAGGTCCTCAGATCGCTCAATCCCGAATGGAGCATGAAGGCTGTAGCTATGAGAGATTCCAAAGACCTGAATAAGATAAAGATTCAGGAGCTGTTCTCTGATCTAAAGGCTTATGAGTTCGAGCTTCCAAGCTCATCCTCAACTGAGCCTGCAGAGAAGGGAATCGCATTTGCAGCCGAGTCCCCTGCTAAAAGCTTATCTGATGTGAAACCTCCAAATCCACTAGATTTTGAGGAGGAAATGGCTTTCATAATGCAAAGGTTCAGCAACTTCAGAAAGAACTACTCCAAGTATAAGAAAAACTACAAGGAGAACCCAAGAAGGAACCAGAAGGCCGGAAGCTGGAAAGTTGAATGCTACAATTGTCACAAAATAGGACACATCCAAATGGATTGTCCCGAGCTCAAGAAGGATGAAACCAAGAAGGAGGTGGCCAGAAAGGAAGACAGAAGAAAAGCTCTCATCGGAGAAGACCAGGAGCATGTTGAATCAAGCGGCGGTTTCTTTTCTGATGAAGACGAGGAGTATGATTGCCTGATGGCAAACTTGGCTGATGAAGAGGTAACCTCTAAACCCATCGGTTCAAATAATAGCTCAGTCATGTCGCAAGATATGGATTTACATGAATCGGTAAATCAGTTATTCAAAGATTTTGAAACACTTAAATCTGCACACCAAGCTGTATCAGCAGAGAAGACTCAGCTGCAAGGTGAGAATAGGCAGCTGAAAAATGATTTCGAAAAACTCAGCCTAGATTTAAATAAGGTTGAGACAACTACAGCTGATTTTAAAAACCAAGCAAGTGTCAATACAGCTGAGATAGACCGGCTAAATATTTTACTTAAAGAAAAGTCAGCTGCACTTGCTCATGCCAAAGCTGAGTTTACTAAGCCGCACGTATAAATAAAACTCAAAGCGCAGGAAATAACCTCCCCGAAGGCGTCTTCAACTCGACAAATTGTGTACCTATAAAAGGTCATTATATACCAAATCGGGCCTTGATATGATTCTCACACTCCCTCTAGTTCAAACCAAGTTTATCAAGGAGAAACAATGGTCTCGATCACGAGCCTGTGTATAAACCGATTTTCAAAAACAGTAACAAAGTCAAACGTCTAGCCGCAATCGAGTTACACTGCACAACCACCTAGACAGCGACCAGGCAAAGGGCCTGTGCAAAAGCAAAGTTCTGCATAACATGCCCACTATTACCAACAACTCCCCAAAAATAGATTTCATAATGGGAGGGGCAGATGGAAACCTCAAGGTTTTCCTAATTACCAAAATGAACAAGTGTGGAGACCACAAAGATTTAATAAATGGTCTCAGCCTAGATTTAGAAATGGCCCACACTATTTTGAGGAATATCCGGTATACAATCCAACCAGGAGATTTAGACCTCGACCACAGGCACCGTATAAGGGTTATAATAATAATAATAGCCTTATAATCCAAGGAGAAATCAATTCTCCAGGAAACCAACTAACCCCAAAGGACCCACACAAATTTGGGTACCTAAATCTCTGCTTGTTTAATTGCAGAAAAGATGGAAGGACTACAACCACATCTCCTCAAGCTCAAATTTTGGAGGAGAAGAATGGTTTGTAGACTCTGGATGCTCAAGACATATGACCGGGAACAAGAAGATGCTGACCAAATACATCAAAGAAAGAGGTCCCGATGTAACCTTTGGAGATAGCTCTAGAGGACAGACAAAAGGCTTTGGAGAGGTGCACCGAGGAAACATTGTCATATCCAAAGTCCATTATGTCAAAGGGCTCAAGTACAACCTCCTGAGCATCAGCCAGTTCTGTGACGAGAAGAATCTAGTAGTCTTCACCATCTTGAAGTGTATGGTGATAGACATCTTATCTGGAGAAATAAAGCTACAAGGTTTCCGAAGAAGAGATGTATACATGATTGATTGGAACACAGGAACACCTAACTCCTGTTTTCTATCCAAGACTGTAGCTCAGAATGGATGGCTGTGGCACAAAAGACTATGTCACCTGAACTTCAAAGCCATCAACAAGATTAGCTCTCAGAAGCTGGTCAGAGGACTTCCATATGAAGTATTCAAGAAGGAAGCACTCTGTGATGCATGTCAGAAGGGAAAGCAGACCAAGGCATCGTTCAAGCCGCCACCTACAACGCTCACAACAAGGATCTTAGATCTACTCCACATGGATCTATTTGGTCCTATCAAGCCAAGGACTTTGAGCGGCAGAAAGCATGCTCTTGTGATTGTAGATGATTATTCAAGGTACACTTGGATCATTTTTCTATTCAAGAAAAGTGAAACCCTGACCAAGTTACTCGAGCCTGAGAAGGATCCGAATGAGAAATCCCTCTCCATAATCAAGATCGATCGATAGAGGAGGAGAGTTTCTCAACAAGGCGATAATCGATTTGGCGATCGAATGGGATCCAAGATGAGCTCTCTGCGGCAGTGACGCCCGTGAGAATGGTGTTGCCGAAAGAAGGAACAGAACTCGAAGGAAGCAAAGCAAGGTCCATGATTGCGAGCGGACCTACCAAGAGGTTCGGGTCAAGTCATAACACACCGCCACACCTGCATCAGAGTATGATAGTAGGGAGACATGGCAAAACTCCCTATGAGGTTTGGAATAATAGAACTCCTACTGTTGCTTACTTTCATGTTTTTGGTTGTAAGTGTTTCATCCACAACAACGGTAAAACACAGCTAAATGCCTTTGATGCTAAAACTGATGATGGTCTATTTATGGGATATTCCCAAAGAAGCAAGGCATATAGAGTTTTTAACAAAAGAACCTTAGTGGTGGAGGAAACACCCCATGTTGTTTTTGATGAATCTACCGTTGAGTACAGGAAACAACTTGAGTTAATTGAGAACAAACTCAAGTCAGCAACCCTTGAAGAAGTCATTATACATGACACTGGAATGGTGGACTCACCTGCAGATTCACCGATGACCCAACCGCACTGATGATGAAGACCCAATCGCAGATCGACAGATCACCAAACCTATCTCGATCCGATTGTCATGAAGAAGACCCAAATGAGGTGACAAAGACCAATCTACAGTTCAGAACCAAGCTGCAGATGACAAGGCGGTAGCTGATCCAGTTGCAGACCAGAATCCAGCAGATGCAGATAACCACCAGAGCAATCCAACAGGGGGAACAAACCCAGAAGAGGACGAGATCCCCAAATGGCTCAAGGATCATCCAATCCAAAGAAATTATCGGAAAATTGATCGATGGAGTCAAGACAAGACACCAACTCTACCAAATAGGAATGGCGATGTTCTCATGTTTCATGTCACAAATTGAACCCAAGACCACGTAAAAGCCTTGGAAGATTATTCATGGATTAATGCCATGCAAGAGGAATTGAGCAGATGGAAAGAAACAAAGTTTGGGAACTAATGCATGCACGATCACAAGAAAGTTATTGGCACCAAATGGGTGTATAAAAACAAGAGTGATGAAGACGGAGCTGTTGTTAGGAATAAAGCCAGACTCGTAGCAAAAGGTTATGCACAGTGTGAGGGAATAGATTTTGATGAAACTTATGCACCTGTTGCAAGATTAGAAGCCATCAGACTATTCCTCGCATATGCTGCATTCAAGGACTTTGAAGTCTACCAGATGGATGTAAAAAGTGTGTTTCTGAATGGAATCCTAGAAGAAGAAGTCTATGTAGAGAAACCCCCAGGTTTTGTCAAAGGAGACAAAGTCTATAAGCTGTTGAAGGCTCTGTATGGACTCAAGCAAGCACCGAGAGCATGGTATGAAACACTGTCTGTGTTTCTTGAGAAAAATGGATTTTGCAAAGGAAAAGTGGACAAGACCCTATTCAGAGTGGAGCACGAAGGCCACATATTAATAGTTCAGATTTATGTGGATGACATCATATTCGGGTCAACCAATCCAGAACTATGCGAGAAATTCTCCAACCTCATGCAAGGAGAATTTGAGATCAGTATGATGGGAAAGCTTAACTTCTTTCTCGGATTACAAGTTAAGCAGATGGAAAAAGGAATTTTCATCAACCAAGCAAAGTATACCAGGGATCTTATCAAGCGATATGGAATGGAATCAGCCAAGCCCGCAAGAATTCCAATGAGCACAAGTACTCACCTGGACGCAGACGAGGCAGGCATATCAGTGGACTCAACCCACTACAGAGGACTCATCGGATCTCTTCTGTACCTAACTGCAAGAAGACCAGACATATCATATGCAGTTGGAGTTTGTGCAAGATTCCACTCCAAGCCGAAGCAATCACACCTAGATGCAGCTAAGAGAATAATGAAGTACCTAAAGTCTACAATTAATGTTGGACTGTGGTACCCAAAGGATGACAACTTCGAGCTATTAGGATACTCAGATGCGGATTTCGCAGGATGCAAAATCAATAGGAAGAGCACTAGTGGAACGTGTCAATTCCTAGGAACCAGACTGATATCCTGGTTTAGCAAGAAGCAGGTTTCTAACTCTATCTCCACTACAGAGTCAGAATACCTAGCTGCAGGTAGCTGTTGTGCGCAAATTCTATGGATCAGACAACAGTTAGGGACTACAATATTATTGCCAACGAAGTTCCAATTTGGTGTGACAACAATAGTGCTATTGCAATAACCAACAATCCGGTTTTGCACTCAAGGACTAAGCACATTGATGTTAAGCACCATTTCATTCGAGACCATGTGCTTAACAAAAGGGTTAGAGTTGAAAGAGTCAGCACAGACTACCAAATAGCTGACATCTTCACCAAACCCTTGCCAGAAGAAAGATTCCTAGAGCTTAGCAGAGACCTTGGATTACTAGATTGGGAATCTAGTTCTGAAGCAAGTTGAAGGAAGGACGGACCCTCAGAATCAGCCTAAGCTGATGCAGGCGAGAAGACGAAGGCCAGACGAAGCAACTTAGTCTGCATGAATACCAAAGTAGAAGTCAAACTCACCTGTTGCAGAGTGGTCAACAGTCAACGAAATCAGACCAGCTAAGTTCTCTAAACTGATATCTAATTTTTAATTAATATCTGCCATATTTATAAATATTATTTTGGCTAATGAAACAGACATTTAAAATATACATTTTATGAGCCAAGTGGCAATTTTAAATACACGCGTCACACGCCTATTTAATTAACCTCTACGGTGGCCAATCAGAATCAACCGTCAAATTTTAAATGGGGCCACCGATTCAAATTTGAAATTCAAAAGAATATGAAAAGGCGTACCACCGTTTAAATTTATAATAAACTAATCCAAACGTCCTTTCATCTTCTTTATAAGGAAGAAAACCTTTCACTTTACTCTTTACGCGTTCAGAAACCCTAGAATTTACAGAGCAAAAATACACTAAAAATCCTAAAATCCTTTTTGCAGAAATGGCAGGAGTGAATCTGAAGGCGATGAAGGACCAAGTCATCTTCTCCATGGTCGTTGACTTCGAAGGTTTATTGGAAGCAAATCTAGAGGATTTCGATATGCTGAATTTGATCCGGGCGATGAAGCTGAATGGAATCTACCCGTTTCTCGACATCAACCCGCAGCATTTGTTCAAGGAAGATGTCGTCGAATTTTATCGCAATGCCTCTCTGGTTCAAAGACGGATTAATAAATTACCATGGAACCCCTATCACCATAGATCGAGAGAAGATCCGTTCCGTATTCGGGATGAAACATCGCGGCTTGGCGGTCGAAGCTCTTAAACATTCACCCGCCGAAACCTGGAAGACGATCAAAATCGAAAACATCCCCGAGAAATTGAAGTTTACAGCAAATAGGAATGAGTTGAAAAGGATTTATCGAGTCGCTTTGGACATCACAAACAAGATAGTGATGGGGATGGCAGGCAGCTATGACCAACTGTCATCATCCAAATTCATGGTGTTGGGTGCGTTAATTCAACAAGAGGAAGTTGATTGGGCGGATTATATTTTCAGGCAACTTGTTCGCGAGGTGAACAAGGTCGAATGGCTCGAAGGTGAGAAGAAATTCAAAACTAAGTTGGCGTTCGGAACGCATCTTAGTTGGCTTTTGGAGAAAATTGGAGTGGCTAAGGGAAACATTGACCCTTTCCACCCAAACAAGAGGCTAGGTCACATGGACCATGACAAGAAGAAGGTTGGAGTCACTGGGAGAGGGCCAGCTTGTTGAAGGATTTGCCGACTCAAGCTATTGTCCAAGATACGATTTATCGACTCGGACCAACTGCACCGAGATCGAAGCTGCAATGAGTCCGAGAATGAGTCCGACGATACACCAATTGCCATCCGATTCAAGAGACGGGACCACCCGGAAGGACCCTCCAACTGCGGTCATCACACGAACCCTCACCAAAGAGGCCAAGGAAGCCGCAGTGGCGAGGAGAGCACCGAGCACCATGCCACCCCATCGATTCGATCACGGTTCATCCGACTTGCCTCGCACTGCATACCGAAACTCGAATTGTACCCGTTATTACACCTCCAGTGTACATAACCGAAGAAGAGGAAGCAGGTCTTGTTATCTCTATTCCTGAAGCAGATTACACTTTCAATCTTTTAGAAAATAATACTTTTAATCTCTCCATTGAGCAACTTCAGCTTGTCAAGCCACAAGCAGAAAAACACTCCTTTGTAAATATTTTTAAAGAGTGGAAAACCCTCAAAACCATGTCTTTTACAAATTTTCAAACTTTTGTTGAAACTAGTGGTTGGGAATATCCCCAAGCCACTGAGGATGTTCTGACTAATTTTTGCAAAGAGTTAGATTTAACTTTACTCTTCCAGGATAACTGGTTCATGTCACATTTTGAGACAAACATGGACCACTTTATCCACTCTATAATGCTCAGTATTTTTAATGGTGATTTTGGAGAGGAGGAAGAGGAAGAGGAAGTAGAAAAGGAGATTAGGATTGAAGAAATTAATGGAGACAATGAAGTTATCGATTTGGTTGAAGAGGATGAAGAAGAAAAAGAATCTGAAGAAAATATACCAGTTGAAAAACAATCAGAGGAGATTGAGAAAACAGAAGAAGTGGATGATGAAGGGGATGAAGAAGAAGGAGAAGAAGTGGAGCAGGAAAAAGATGAAGAAGATAAGGATGATGAGAATGATGATGGAGAAGAGAAGGAGAAGGATGATGCTAATGATGATGATGATGATGATAATGATGATGATAATGATGATGGAGGTGAAGGAGGAGCAGAACAAGAAAAGGAAAAAGAGAAAGAAAAATCTGGAGAAGAAGAGAAAGAAAAATCTGAAGAAGAAGAAGAAGGGAAAGAAGGAGAGAGAGAAGGAGCCAGAGAGCCAGAGACAGAGCCAGAGGCAACTCATGATGCTGCAGATAGGATTGTTGTACCTGCCAGGTACACCAGCCTAGATGCGGAGCTAGCAGAAGACTCAGTGTCGTGGACCCTGAGAAAACTCAATCGACCTGCATTTGCGGCAACAGAGCCTCAGCCTAGTGGCTCTCTTGTCAAGGATCGGGAGAACACTCCCATCGCCTCGCTTATCTCCTACCATGACTGAGCTGATCAAGCAAATTGTCAGAGACACTATTGGGGAGCTGCTATCAACTCAGGTCACTCCTGACCTTCAGACCATAAATGCCAAGATTGACACCCTACTTCAGCGGGAGATCCCTCAGCCTCCTCCTCCTACAAACAACAGAATGCCTTTTGGCATGTCTGATTGGATGAGCCGCATGGAACAACAGTTGACAACCCTTATTGATGCTGGCAAAAAGGGGGAAGAGAGGATTCAGGGGGAAGAGAGAGAAATCAGAAGTAAGAAGAAGCAAGATGTCCCTCAGATTGAAGGACCCTCTAGCCTAAAGAGGAAGGAAGCTGCAGATCGAGAAGACCAGGCTGACCAGCCTGTAGGAAAAAGAAGAAGGACCAGAGGCGGATTTGAACCTACTCTTGAATGGGAAGGGTTGGAGCTATGGTATGTTGAGGATTTCTGCCCATTTGAAGCTCTTGAGATGTGGGGAGCTGCTAGGAAGAGGTTCATCAGAGACTATTATGTCTGGGAACTACTTCAAGATGACAAACTCTCCCCACAGGAGATCTTCATAAACTGGATGGAAGAAGTTCATCCTAAGCTTTGGGCCATTCTGAAAAAGTATGCTAAAGAGCAAAATGCCTTTCCTATGATTCCCTTATTTAGAGCTGAAGAAGCACCAATCCGCATGGATGGTGAACTTGATGAGCTACAACTTCAAGAGGAAATCAAGCTAGTGTGCCTTGAGAACAAATTCAGATCTCAGCAGGAGCAGGATTTCGCAGCACTCGTGGTGAAAAGAAAATATGGCCTTGCTCCAGTCAAGGTGAGACCTATCGGAGCCAAACCATTCAGGCCTGCCAAGCAGCCTATTCGAAGAGGCAGAGGAAGAGGCAGATGACCTTAGTTATTTTTTTCTTACTTGTAATTTTTATTTTCTGTACTTGAAACATTCTTGTAAAATTTCAATAATGAGTCAGAAAATTTTATGAACAGTCTGTTGAATGACAATTTTCCAGTTGTCTCAATATTAGACTGATTTCAGTTTTGTCTCGCACTTAAGTGCAGACTTGGCCATTTGATTTCTTAGTTTTGCCATCATCAAAATAGGCGGAATTTGTTAGGAATACTTGTTAGATTTTGATGATGTCACTAAATTAAAATCAAATGTTCATTAATTGGCAAAATGTAAGGAAGAACCAAATGAGTATCTTCCATAGGCCAAAATATGTTAAGTATAAAATTGGCAAAATGTAAAGAAGAACCAAATGAGTATCTTCTATAGGCCAAAGTTAGTTAGGCTGAAAATCGGCTAAGTACTAAAGTACAGTCTAGTCCATCAGAGAAGTACAGCCGACTCCAATCAGAGTAGCTCTGGTCAACTAAAATTATCAGAGAAGTTTGACCAGACTGCAGCCAAGGTATCTCAGGGAAGTCACCTGATCAGACAAGTCTCAAACAGTGAACAGCCGAGAAGACCTACCTGCAGAGATGTAAGCTGCACATCAGTCTACTCAACTACAGCCTAGTACTCCAAGTCCACGTCAGCATGCTTTGAAAAGTCAAATATTACGGAAAGCTCACATGCAACGTGAAGAGACAAATTGGAGTGATTCCCGCAAGAGATATGATTTATTTAAATCATCCTGACCCACCGTGAAGACTTTAATCCTTTTATATTCAAAAGATTCGGCGCTCACATGCAGAAGTCCTCACAACGGTCGGAAGATAAAATTAAATAATGGGAATCCAGCCTTGCAACGTTCAGAAAGAATAAACAAAGAAGTCTCCCTCCAACGGATGGATTTGTTCAGATTTGCAACGGCTACAAGGAAGAAGCTCAGAAGATCTGACCTATATATATCTGAAGATTTGAAACTGAGAAAACTACCGGTGCGAACATATACTCTAGCGATCAAAGCAAACAAAGCAATCTCAAGCAATCAAATAGCATCGTGAAAAGAGCAGATCCAAAAAGTTCATATTCAAGGAAGCTCTTAAGTTGGAGAAGACAAACACTCTTGTCTATAAATCTTGAGTACGGGGTACTTCACTGGTTGAAGTAAGAGACTGTAAGGGCATCCGAGGATCGAGGATCAAGAGGTGCAAGGCAGTCAAGTGTGTGTACAACGGCACGGAATTCCACTGGTTGGAAGCTGTTGTAGTGTGTAGTGAATCACTGTAATATTTATCACTGGTTGAAAATTATAGTGAATTCATCTCCAACTGGTTTGGAGAAAAGTGGATTAGTAGAGGATTACCCCACCTCTGAGACCACTATAACTGCTTGTGTTATTTACTGTTTTACTGCATCATACTCTAACTGCTGCATACATTGTTAAGTGTTTCATTAAGATTAATTTATATTCGTCATCAGCTGACTTCCGCACTTATCCAAGAGCAAACGACTCCAAGTCATTTGTTTGACTATCAGCTGTAGAAACTCACTCTTCGGAAAAAGAGTTCAAGAGTTTCAACAAGTCTATTCACCCCCCCCCCCTCTAGACTTGTTCCTGGACGACTTGTGACCTACAGAGGGTTAGCAAACTGGAATTTTGCTAGTGCAAGTACATAATATACAAGATATACGAACAATAACAACACAAAATTCAACCATCGTGAAGTCTTAACACAAACCATACATTCCCAAAGTCTACACAGTATAGCACTCGTATACACAAGGTGAAAAATAATCACATAGTCATATTCTCTATATGGAACATAACACCAATTAAACTTTAAACGAGCCCAAGGAGTCAAAAGATTTACTTTGTAAATCTATTCTTATAAAGGGAAAAGTATTTTGATAAGATAGTTTGAAAACATTATTAATGACTCGGGTCGTCTTGGGGTTTTAAACAAAAATTGAATGGGAATGCTTTTAGAAAATAATTTCAAGAGCTCTCGGGTTCTCGACCCAAGATATGGAAAATGATTGCACGAAAACATGTCAACATTATTCAGGATCCTCAACCCAATTTATAGAACACTGTCACAAATGAAATCATTACAACATCTCACGGGGTTCTCAACCCAATCCAATTAACATCATCACGAGATCAATCATCTCAACGTTTCACAGGGCCCTCGACCCGATACACAGAATAGCACCACAATACAATCAAAGGCACAATCTCTCATTCGACATATCCTGCTCAAGACCCCCGATTAATTAACCCTCGGAGATTTCGTCAAACCTCCTTGGTTAATTAACCCTGATACCAACACCTTAAAAACAAGTTGAAACAAACTTTTCAAAAACACGAATCGTGGTCTATATCAAGACAAACGTTTAAGAGAGAGTTTGAAATATTTTAGATACGAACATCGTTCGGTAACGGGGTCTTAGCTATCACTCAAATACCCGAAACCAATAAGCCTGCCAGGCGCCTCCCTTGCGCACCTGTGTACCGGCGTTCACTCCACTATGTTGGCCGCTCCTTGAACATGTCACTGCGCCGGCGATCACTCCCGCAAGAGCTGCCCCTTGACACACGCATTATGTAACACCGGCGTTCACCACCCATATGGAGCCGCACATTGCAGCGTACACCAGGCCGGAGTGCACGCCCCGCCCTCAGAGGTTCCCAGATATGACGTTTCTCACAACAAGTATCCACATTGTTTCAAACACCAAGCACACAGACAAACGTCACCACAATTATCAACTCGGTACATCAAGTTACACAATTTTCTCCGCTAGTCCATAACCACACAAATAAACAGTAACACGCACGTTATCAATCAAACTCAATCACAATAAGCCTTCAAGCATAACCAACCAACACCGCACATATATCTCTATATTGCGACTCAACCGAATATATATATATATATATATATATATATATAACCTTACTATATTATAAGAATAAATATAGTTTACCCATCAATCCAAGTCGAGTACGTCATCTAGTGTTAGTATTCATCACTCGTCATTCACCAATATAGGCGCTTATATCAATATATGTATATACATACATATATTTAACATATAAATATATATACATATATAAAACTAGATATATATATATATACATACACACATATATATATATATACACACATTTATACATCCGTATAAATTCATACACTTCGACAACAATAATTTCACACAGTTACAATTCGTATATCAAGGTACTTGCCTTGGTAATCTCTCACGAATACTTCGGAAAATGCGGTTGATTGGAGAAATCCGGAACTCCAATGAAAACGGCGATCGAAAAGGCTCAACACTAGATTTTTGTAGGGAATTCGTCCCTAGAATCCTATCATCAAATAAACAACAAATCACACGAGGAAAAACATCGCAAAACGACCAATTTTCTCTCTGCGGCATTTTCCCGGACACCTTGAAGGCATCAAACGAAAGTTCATATAAACGACGAATCGGAAATGGTAAAACCGTGGAAAGATGATGAAAATGATAGAATACTACTTAATCTACAATTATCCATCAGAAATATGAGTAAAAACGATCAAATCGGACAAAGTCAACTAAAACCCCCAAAACTAGATTTTAGGAAATCATACCTTGATTCGATCGATCGGAGCAAGTTAAGGAAGGATTAATTGATGATATGGACTCACTAATCTCGTGGATTTATAGTGGAACAACATGCCCTCATGTTCTCCAAGCTCCAGCCGCGGAAAGAGGGGAAAAAAGAGTAGAACAATGGGTGTAAACCCGTCTGTCCCGTCATATTTATACTGGTGCAGGACACGGCGCAACAAATGGCTCAGTCCAGCGCCGTGTTTACCGCCGTGTTGCAGGTCAGCGCGCGACTTGACCGACACGGCGCAACAAACGGCCTAGTCCAGCGCCGTGTCTACCGCCGCGTTGCGGGTCAGTGCGCGACCTGACCGACACGGCGCAACACCCGGCGCAAAACACTTGCGCGTGTGTCTCGGCCGTGTCCGACACGGCGCAACACCCGGCGCAAATCTTGCGCGGGTTCTCGGCCGTGTCTCGGCAGGCCTGCTAGTCCTGGCCGACCCGGCGCAGGACACGACGCTCGGCAGCGCCTGCCACCGCCATTTCAGACAGTCCGGCCAAATAAGCTCGGTTGAAAAATGATTCCAGACAATCCGAAAATTACAATAGGACCACAACGACGATCCGGAAGGAGACGGAAAATAATAAAACAGGACATACGATTAGCTCGACTTACGGATAAGTTGTACCCGACGAATATCACAACACGGTACATCACGTCGTACCAAGAAGTCGTCCGCAGAACAAAATGACCGGTGCAACCGGCAAAATTCGAAAATAACCGGAACAGAAATCTCGAGTATTGCAACTATAACGTATCGGTTATGATCCAAAACGATAACAAGCAAATTACAAAGCATGAAATGTCCCAAGCACGGAACTAACACGACGAAAAGCTCGTGGACCGCATCAATGCTCCGAAATGAAAATAATGATATACAACAATTCACCACATATGGCTCTAAATACAAAATCGATCGTCGAGAGGGAGAAATAATTAAATGCTGACACTCGACAGTTGAGAAATTTCCATTCTACAAAGGGAATTTCAAATTAAACCGGAAATGAAAAATCTCGGGTATTACATTCTACCCCCCTTAAAATAAGTTTCGTCCCAAAACTTAAAGTAAGGAGCGATGGAAAAATCAAGGAAAAGTAATTATGTGCTCAGCCCCAAAACATCACGAGCAAAGCGTGAACGTAAGGTTCCAGAAGTATGATGAACTGACCTAGCAAGTACAAGGCAATTTAAAATGATCGAAAGGTTCACAGATTAATTACCAACAATGAAAGTCATCCCATACCGAAAATACTAAGAAGAGTATGGGTAATACATTCCCCCGTCTAAGAGGACATCCAATCCCGAAACTTAGAACAACAAAAGATGTAAATGCAAAGCAACGAAACGAAAAACGATCGAAGTCACGATTGTTGGAATCAGCAACAATTAGGACATATTACAAAATATTCATTCTCCCATGTTAGGCTCCTCAAAAGGAGACATAGTGTTTCGGGACAATCTCCGGTCACTTACTCTGTTCGCCAACAGGGTAGCATTCAATGCCAGTTCGGAAATTATCTCACAATATTTCTCCCGATGACCTTCACACCCGCACCGGTAACAAGTCAAGAGTGGAGAGGGACAATTTGCACGTACGTGTCCCAGACTTCTGATTGAAGCATCTTCTCTTCTTACCGCGAGTCACCGATGCCGGTTTGGGATTTCAGCTGCTCACTCCCGACCGTGAAGATGATGCTATCGAACGACGTGAGGGTTTGGAAGCCTTAGACTCTTCACCGACCAAAAATTTCTCAGATGTCCTCGGTCTCTTGGCTTCGCTCGTGGGCTTGACTACTGAGGAGATTTCATAGGATATCGTTTGATTTTGATACTACTTCACTGTAGCATGAATCGTTGTCGTACGAACCAGCTCGCCGCTTCCATTCCCATCATCACGTCTACGTCTGCCGAGGCTCGACATACTAATACAGATAATACCGTTCAACAATATTAATTTATCATTCGTACAATATACCACAGTTATCACCCGACTATTAGTTAGCATCCTTAGAATAATGGTAATATCGTAAAGCACAAAGTTTTATGAAGTCAATTTCGAGTCCTTCGACGAGGACGATCATTATATGCATGCACTTAACGAAAACAAATTTTTGAAAAAGAGGGCTAGTCACGTTGCGCCCAAAACTTGTAAATACTGTCCTTTGTTTCGGAAGAGGAAGTTTATATAACGATTCTAAAAATTATTTTCGAGTGATGTATAAAAGGAAATTGAAAATTGAATTGTAACTAATTTGAAGTATTTCAAAAGTGTTGAGTCCCACCATAATTTTGAAAATATTTCCTCTTCTACCAAAACGTTTATTCGAAAGAATTTTCCACCGAGATACGTGACCATTTGACATGACGACATTAAATCATGGCTTTTCACAATGTTAGAAAATTTCAAAGTACTACTTTAAAATATTCGTGATACTATAGCGCCATGGGCCCCGTGCCGGAATCCACCTGGCTAAAAATCATTTTCAACAAAAATGTTCAAAAAGCCAAAAAGGTAGATGTCGGTAATATTCTCAAATACTCCCAAAAGTCATTTATAAGATAACAAATACCGTCATAAGAATACTATCAAAACGTGTAAGACCAAAATATCAAAACTCGGTTTGCAATATACCAAAAGCCATCTCAAAATATTCACGCAGCGGATAAAATTAACATTAATAAATTTATTTTAATAAGGTGCAGGAACAGACAAATATGCTCGACTTCCGAAGCATACTACATAACCATTTTTACTCGGACCGCATACGCATGCTATATCTTAAAACAATAATATCACTAACAAGTTTCAAATCCTTAGTTCACATTAAGTATATTAGCACAATATAATCAACTACGTATATAAAGGGACTTACGGTCGGGAGACTTACCATCACGGATCACTTGAAGATGATGTCGGAACCACGATACTAATCACAACTCGGATGCGCGCGACTTACACCGGACATGGACTTGACCCAACGGCCTAGGTTTTTCGCAAACCTAAGCTCTGATACCATAAATGTAACACCCCCAGAATACGTCCGGGAATATCACACGCCGTAGAGCCTTCTCACAAGGATCTACTAGGCTACACTCTAATAGACTACTTAAATGATTAACCGACCGGAGTCAATCTAATTACAAAGCGGACAGACAAGGTCATTAAAAAATTCAGAACTAAAGAAACTCACCTCACAATGACAAGAATAACTCCAATACAGAAAGAAATGACAACTCAATTTAATAAATGAAAACTACACCCATGCAAGGGTGAATACTCGACCAAAAGGGGGGATTCCGACCAAAGTGAAAACAAAAGGAAAGACTCTGACTCTTGTGTGATTAGCATCGTCGTCTTCCATCTTCTTCCAAGCCAATCCCGTGACTGCTCCCGAGCTGCCAAAACCTGAGCGCATAACAGGCACCCACCCCCCGAAAACTCGGGGGTTAGCAAACTGGAATTTTGCTAGTGCAAGTACATAATATACAAGATATACGAACAATAACAACACAAAATTCAACCATCATGAAGTCTTAACACAAACCATACATTCCCAAAGTCTACACAGTATAGCACTCGTATACACAAGGTGAAAAATAATCACATAGTCATATTCTCTATATGGAACATAACACCAATTAAACGTTAAACGAGCCCAAGGAGTCAAAATATTTACTTTGTAAATCTATTCTTATAAAGGGAAAACTATTTTGATAATATAGTTTGAAAACATTATTAATGACTCGGGTCGTCTTGGGGTTTTAAACAAAAATCGAATGGGAATGCTTTTAGAAAATAATTTCAAGAGCTCTCGGGATATCGACCCAAGATATGGAAAATGATTGCACGAAAAAATGTCAACATTATTCAGGATCCTCAACCCAATTTATAGAACACTGTCACAAATGAAATCATTACAACATCTCACGGGGTTCTCAACCCAATCCAATTAACATCATCATGTAATATCCGCATTTTTCTTTCCACTTGTATTTTCCTTTTCGGTGTATTTATCGGTCGTAGTGACCCTCATGTACCTTACAGTGTATCTTTCCCGTCATCTATTGATCTGAGACTCGTTATTGTTGTGCGGAACCGCTGTTTCGGGGTTGCCGTGGATCCATTCTATGTTTTGATGCGCTTTGAGGTGTTCTGTTTGATGTTTCGTTCATAATCCGATGTTGTGAACCGTTTATATTTCGTAACCTAGCGCACGCTATCTGTTCTGCATAGCGCGCGCTAGGGGCCCCTTAGTAGCGCACGCTATGACTGATCCGTAGCGCGCGCTAGGGAGCAAGCCCTGGGAGTGGCAGTGCTATTTTTTCCAGCCTTCTGGATTGGCGTATTAGCGTACGCTACGCCGACTAGCGCACGCTAAGGTCGGGAGGCTAGCGCACGCTGATGATACCCGGTAGCGTGCGCTAGCGTGAGTGTCCAGTACTGGACAGTTTACTACTGAACCCGGTCAGGTGCCAGTTAGCGCACGCTACGCTTGTATGGTAGCGCACGCTAACGGATCGAGAGGGTTACGGATGCTTTGTCACCGACTCGGCCGATGTCGAGTAGCGACGCGCTATTGGTCGATAGCGCGTGCTACCGAGAGGTTATTAGCGCACGCTACGTTTCGAGTAGCGCACGCTAACGGCCAAAAATCTGGCTACTGGACTGGGACGCTAACGGTAGAGATTGGAATTTTATCCCGTTAGCGCACGCTAACCTTGAGGTTTTAGCGTGCGCTAACACTCCCTGGCTATATAAACCAGGGAGTTGACCGAGATAAACATAATTCTTCATTTCTTCCTCTCTCCGCGGCGAAGGCGATTCCGGGGCGATCTTCTTGGCGATTTCTTCCTCCAATCATCTCATCCAACATATTTCTTGAGTTCTTGGAGTATTATAACAACATCAACACGAATCTTTCATCCTAATCCACGGTAAATCTCTTAGAACCCTACTTTTAGATAATTTGGGGGCTTTGGGATTTTCTTCCGATTCGTTCCGTTTTGTTGGTGGATTCATGATGAATATGATTAATCTTGTTGATATCATTAGTTTTCCTACGGATTCATGGTATATTTTCATAGCTTTGCGAAATCGAGAGGGTTTGGTTGTGGTCCGCCCTCGTTGTTATTTTTGTACGAATATACATGAATCGTAGGCGGATTTTCGGGTGTATTCCATTTCCGTAATCGTTTAGGAGTGGTTGTGATTGTGTTATTCGAATCATTAGGTTCATTCGTTGGTTCCTCGCGGTCGTGCTTGATTCTTCCGTTCCGTTCTTGTCACCGTCTATCAATCGAGGCAAGTATCCTTATGAACTTACAATCTTGACATAGTAGTTTTGTGTGAGAATTGTGTGTGTGTGTGTATACTCACTACGGGTTAGATCCGACGGGGTCTCGGTAGGGCTCCACGAAGCTGTGGAACCGCGAGTTGCTTTTAACCACTACGGGTTAGATTCGACGGGGTCTCGGTAGGGATCCACGAAGCTGTGGGTCCGCGGTTAATTGTGGTGCATTTTTCAAATGTGGTTTGATTATTGGCATTTCCGGAAATGAGTGTTTTGGAACTATGATTTCTTGATTGCATGCATTACTATATGTGTAAGATGTAAATTGTTCATTTGGTTACTTGTACTAGCGTAATTGCTAACCCCTCTGGGGACCCGTTTTGGGGAAATTCGTTTTATGAATTTCAGGTCAGGTTCATCGAGACGAGCGGGCGCTGGACCAGTACACGGATGATGGTCGTGCGTGATGATTGTGCACGAGTGACGTCTTAGTGTCTTTTTATCTTTTCATCTTTTGTGGGTTTTGAACTAATAGTTGTACTCGAGTACTTAAGAGTTCCTGTTCATCCAGATTATATTGTTGCCTATTATGTTTGTGTTGGATGATGATGTTATGTTGACCGGTTGAACCGGGTGGATTATTCTGTTTTGCGTCTTTATGACGTGGTGTTATGTTGTTGTTTCTGTGAGTCGATGAGTATGATGCTGTTCAGCCTGGTGGGTCCCATATAGGGATTCACGGCGCTGTAATATACCTCGAATATCTTGAGGGTGTTACAGAAAATGGTATCAGAGCACTAGGTTTATGGATACCTAGGCTTGTCGGTTTATTGGGTCTTGTGGTGTTTTGTTTTGCACATCGTCGTCACGCTGCCATGATTCCGGTACTACCAGTGTCCGTAAGTTTTTTCTTCCTCTGTTCCTTATTCCCTTGTATCGCATCTTTGATTCTCGATTTGTGATTGTTCTTTTCTTGTACTTACCATCGTATGGCTTTTGCTACTTATTTAACATCAGTATGGATGCTGGAAGAGGCCGTGGTCGTGGACGCGGCCGAGGACGTGGGGCAGCCGGTGGGGCGGCCACGTCGCAGTCTTCGGGAGCCGGCAGTACCGGCGACCGTCATAGCCATGCTTCTTCTCATGAGCGTTCCGACCTTGGTATTGCGGCCGTTATGCAGCAAATGGTGAACCAAATGGCGGCGATAGCTCAGGCGGTTCAGAACCCGGATCAGGCCCACGCTAATCGGGGCGGAGCGGATCGTTGGCTCCAAAATGTTATCAAGATGCATCCTCCTCAGTTTTCGGGAGCTTCAGACCCGATTGGCTGGGAAGGGTGGATCAAGGAGATATCTAAGGTCTTCGTTGCCACTAACTGTCCCGAGGACCGTAAAGTCCCTATTGCTCAATACTTTCTCACAGGGGACGCTACGGACTGGTGGGAGGCCGTTGGGCCCAAAGATCATGCTGCTTCGTGGGCTGAGTTTCAAGAATTGATGGAGGCGAATATTGCCGTGGCCGTCGAGATGTGCTCGGGTACATGCTTTTATGATGCTCAACCGGGATATCCCCGTATCTCAAGCTATTGCTGATTTTAACAAGGAGTTGGATTATGTGAAGACCCAGTTGTCGAGAGCGACAAAATTTTCCATTTCTCAGACGGATGAAGTTGTCGATTCGGGACTATATGTCGGGGCTCGTACTACCTTGAAAGATTACGAGGCAGGGCCCTTGCTTACGATATGTCCGTGACGGCGAGTGAGGCGGCCGCGAGAGTAAGCGAAGTCCGCTGGAATTTTCGGGCCACAAAGGTGGGGGTCAACGAAATTTGATCTGCTAACTTTTCCATGGTGGTGGCCGGCTCGATCTCTTGGGTTTCCCAGTAGGCTGTCAGTGCCCCTTCTCGAGAGGTGAAGTGCTTTAGCGTGGCGGCAGGGCCACATCGATCGTATTTGTCCGAACCCTTTCTTTGAAGTGTAATCGGTGTGGCACCGGTCACAAGGCGGCTTCTGTCCGAGAGGAGAAAATCCTTGGTGCCGGGCTTCCATTCCAGCGCCAAGGGAACCAAGTGTGAATCAGGGATCGTTTGCTCCTCAATCTCCGCCGAGTGCTAGTCGGGGAGAGGTCGGGTCGACCCTCTAAGGGGAGCTTCGGTGTCGGCTCGGCCCACCCGCATGTCTATGAGATGCGGAGAGCCGATGACCCGGCTCACCGTGGCGGCAGTACCGTTTATATTCTTTCTCATCTGTCGAGTGTACTTTGCGATTAGGTGCTACGCATTCGTTCATATCTTTGGATTGTGTGCGCCGTTTGAGTCTCATTGTTTGATGCCTTGTGAACCCTTCATCTTTAAGCTTCCTAGCGGTGATAGGATCGTTGGTGATCGGGAGGTTCGAGGCCTGCTGTACTTATTTGTGAGAGGACTTGGCCCTCTAATCTTATTGTTGTGGGTATCGAGGGTGAAGATTTGATTCTTGGGGATGATTGGCTCGAGCGACATGGTGCGATCATGAACTACCGCACGAGAATCATCACTATGTTAGCCGAGGACGGCACCGAGCACTCTTTCGCGGGGCGAAAGAGGGGAAACCAGAAGTTCGTTATTAATGCCTTGAAGGCGATGAGACTCCTGCGAAAGGGGTGTACTGGTTATTGGTGCTATGCCTTGAAGGCAGAGAGTAGTGGAGTTGAGCTGTCTTCAATTCCAATTGTTAATGAGTTTCCTGATGTATTTCCTGACGAGTTACCGGGATTGCCACCGGATCGTGAGGTCGAGTTTGCTATAGAGTTAGAGCCGGGCGCGGCTCCTATTTCGAAGGCTCCGTATCGCATGGCACCATCAGAGATGTCCGAGTTGAAGAAGCAGTTGAGTGAGCTTCTTGAGTCGGGGTATGTTCGACCGAGCGCCTCGCCATGGGGCGCACCGGTCCTGTTCGTGCGGAAGAAGGATGGTTCACTACGTTTGTGTATCGACTATCGTGAACTAAATAAGGTGACCATCAAGAACAAGTATCCTTTGCCGAGAATTGATGACTTGTTCGATCAGTTGCAGGGAGCTGCGGTGTTCTCGAAAATTGATTTGAAATCGGGGTACTATCAACTCCGGGTGAGAGAGTCCGATGTGCCGAAAACAGCTTTTTGGACGAGATACGGACATTATGAGTTCGTAGTTATGCCTTTCGGGTTAACTAATGCACCGGCGGTGTTCATGCAGTTGATGAACAAAGTCTTTATCGAGTATTTGGATAAGTGTGTCGTCGTCTTCATAGACGATATTCTTATTTACTCGAGGAATGAGGAAGAGCATGCCCATCATTTGCGGGTAGTATTAGACATTTTGAGGACCGAGCAACTCTATGCAAAGTTCTCGAAATGTGAGTTCTGGCTGAAGGAAGTGATGTTTTTAGGTCACATGAGTTCATCCGAGGGGGTTCGTGTGGATCCGCAGAAGATTGAGGCAGTGTTGGATTGGGCGCCGCCCAAGAACGTGAAGGAGCTCCGTGGTTTCTTGGGTTTAGCTGGCTACTATCGTAGGTTCGTCGAGGGTTTCTCGAAACTGGCGCGGCCACTTACGCAGTTGCTCCAGAAATCCGATAAGTTCGTCTGGACTGACGAGAGGCAGTCGAGTTTTGAGGAACTGAAGAAGCGTTTGACTTCAGCCCCGATTTTGGCGTTGCCATGTGGCAACGAGGGTTTTGCCGTTTATAGCGATGCTTCGGGTCAGGGTCTTGGGTGCGTATTGATGCAGCACGGCAAGACCATTGCCTATGCGTCGAGACAGCTGAGGCCGTATGAGCTGAACTACCCTACTCATGATTTGGAGTTAGCGGCAGTTGTTTTTGCGCTAAAGATTTGGCGTCACTATCTTTTCGGCTCTGCATGTCAGATTTTTACCGATCATAAAAGTCTGAAATACATATTTACTCAGCGAGAGTTGAATATGAGGCAGAGGAGGTGGTTAGAGTTGATTAAGGATTATGACCTCGAAATCCTTTATCATCCAGGCAAGGCGAACGTCGTGGCCGACGCCTTGAGTCGGAAACCGGTTGCGTTGCGAACGCTTGAGATCCTTACATCTCAGTCTGAGCTTCGGAGGGCTTTGATCGAGTTAGATGTTGAGGTCTTGTTGCCTGGAGCTGTCGGGCAACTTTGTGTTTTAGAGATTTCGTCATCTTTGATCGATGAAATTAAGCTGAAGCAGTCAGAGGATCCGATGATTACTCAAATCCGAGAGAACGTTCTTAAAGGAAAGTCTCTTGGGATTGTGATTCACGAGGATGGTGTTTTGAGATTCCAGAGTCGGCTTTGTGTGCCGAACGACTCAGAGTTGAGGCAGAGTATTTTACGGGAGGCCCATTCTACACCTTATTCCGTTCATCCTGGTTCGAGTAAGATGTACAAGGACCTGAGAAGAAATTTCTGGTGGAATGATATGAAGGAGGAGGTCGCACAGTTTGTAGCGAGATGTTTGACTTGTCAGCAGGTCAAAATCGAGCATCAGCGACCGGCTGGGTTATTGCGATCACTTCCGTTCGAATGGAAATGGGAAGATATATCGATGGATTTCGTTACGAGTTTGCCGAGATCGAGGTCGGGCATGAATATGGTATGGGTGATTGTTGATCGTCTGACCAAGTCGGCACATTTTATGGGCATCAAGGACACTTGGGGCCCGGAGAAGTTGGCTCGTGTGTTTATCGCGCAGATTTTGAGACTTCACGGTACTCCGAAGTCTATTGTTTCGGATCGTGATGGCCGTTTCGTATCGCACTTCTGGCAGGCGGTGCATAAGGCGTTGGGTACCCGTTTGCATTTGAGTACCTCTTTTCATCCCCAGTCAGATGGACAGTCGGAACGCACTATACAGACATTCGAGGATATATTGCGTGCTTGTGCCCTCGATTGGAGTAGCGATTGGGAGGAACATTTGCCATTGATCGAATTCACGTACAACAACAGTTGGCACGCGTCGATTCGGATGGCACCGTATGAGGCACTTTATGGGCGGCGATGTCGATCACCAATTTGTTGGAATGAGACGTCCGATTTAGTCGGGACCGAGCCGGACGTCGTTTTAGAGACGAGGCGGAAGATAGAAGTAATTCGAGAACGGATGTTGTTGCCCGGAGTCGGCAGTCGTATGCCGACGTCCGTCGCCGACCTTTGGAATTCGAGGTGGGAGACCACGTTTTGCTAAAGGTGTCGCCGACGAAGGGAGTTTTTCGTTTCGGGAAGAAGGGGAAGTTGAGTCCGAGATTTATTGGACCCTTTGAGATTCTCGAGCGAGTCGGTGAGTTGGCATACCGTTTGGCGTTACCTCCAGCCTTGAGTCATGTTCATAGCGTTTTTCATGTTTCCTAGCTGAGGAAATATGTCCCGGATCCTAGTCACGTCATCGATTATGGTGAGATTGATGTCGCCGAGGATATTACTTTTGAAGAGCGTCCTTTGAAGATTTTGGAGCATCGTGAGAAACGACTGAGGCATAAGACCATACCTTTGGTCAAGGTGAAGTGGTCGAGACACGGTGTCGAGGAGGCAACTTGGGAAACCGAGGATAGCATGCGTGCTAGGTACCCCGAGTTGTTTGTTTCTTAAGTTTCGGGACGAAACTTATTTTTAGAGGGGTAGAATGTAATATCCGCATTTTTCTTTCCCCTTGTATTTTCCTTTTCGGTGTATTTATCGGTCGTAGTGACCCTCATGTACCTTACAGTGTATCTTTCCCGTCATCTATTGATCTGAGACTCGTTATTGTTGTGCGGAACCATTGTTTGGGTTGCCGTGGATCCATTCTATGTTTTGATGCGCTTTGAGGTGTTCCGTTTGATGTTTCGTTCATAATCCGATGTTGTGAACCGTTTATATTCCTAACCTAGCGCACGCTATACATTACGCATAAGCGCGCTAGGGGCCCCTTAGTAGCGCACGCTACGACTGATCCGTAGCGCGCGCTAGGGAGCAAGCCCTGGGAGTGGCAGTGCTATTTTTTCCAGCCTTCTGGATTGGCGTATTAGCGTACGCTACGCCGACTAGCGCACGCTAAGGTCGGGAGGCTAGCGCACGCTGATGATACCCGGTAGCGTGCGCTAGCGTGAGTGTCCAGTACTGGACAGTTTACTACTGAACCCGGTCAGGTGCCAGTTAGCGCACGCTACGCTTGTATGGTAGCGCATGCTAACGGATCAGGAGGGTTCTGGACAGTTTGTCACTGGACTCGACTGATGTCCAGGTAGCGCATGCTATTGGTCGATAGCGCGCGCTACCGAGAGGTTATTAGTGCATGCTACGTTTCGAGTAGCGCACGCTAACGGCCAAAAATCTGGCTACTGGACTGGGACGCTAACGGTAGGGATTGGAATTTTATCCCGTTAGCGCACGCTAACCTTGAGGTTTTAGCGTGCGCTAACACTCCCTGGCTATATAAACCAGGGAGTTGACCGAGATAAACATAATTCCTCATTTCTTCCTCTCTCCGCGGCGAAGGCGATTCCGGGGCGATCTTCTTGGAGATTTCTTCCTCCAATCATCTCATCCAACATCTTTCTTGAGTTCTTGGAGTATTATAACAACATCAACACGAATCTTTCATCCTAATCCACGGTAAATCTCTTAGAACCCTACTTTTGGATAATTTGGGGGTTTTGGGATTTTCTTCCGATTCGTTCCGTTTTGTTGGTGGATTCATGATGAATATGATTAATCTTGTTGATATCATTAGTTTTCCTACGGATTCATGGTATATTTTCATAGCTTTGCGAAATCGAGAGGGTTTGGTTGTGGTCCGCCCTCGTTGTTATTTTTGTACGAATATACATGAATCGTAGGCGGATTTTCGGGTGTATTCCATTTCCGTATTCGTTTAGGAGTGGTTGTGATTGTGTTATTCGAATCGTTAGGTTCATTCGTTGGTTCCTCACGGTCGTGCTTGATTCTTCCGTTCCGTTCTTGTCACCGTCTATCAATCGAGGCAAGTATCCTTATGAACTTACAATCTTGACATAGTAGTTTTGTGTGAGAATTGTGTGTGTGTATACTCACTACGGGTTAGATCCGACGGGGTCTCGGTAGGGCTCCATGAAGCTGTGGAACCGCGAGTTGCTTTTAACCACTACGGGTTAGATCCGACGGGGTCTCGGTAGGGATCCACGAAGCTGTGGGTCCGCGGTTAATTGTGGTGCATTTTTCAAATGTGGTTTGATTATTGGCATTTCCGGAAATGAGTGTTTTGGAACTATGATTTCTTGATTGCATGCATTACTATATGTGTAAGATGTAAATTGTTCATTTGGTTACTTGTACTAGCGTAATTTCTAACCCCTCTGGGGACTCGTTTTGGGGAAATTCGTTTTATGAATTTCAGGTCAGGTTCATCGAGACGAGCGGGCGCTGGACCAGTACACGGATGATGGCCGTGCGTGATGATTGTGCACGAGTGACGTCTTAGTGTCTTTTTATCTTTTCATCTTTTGTGGGTTTTGAACTAATAGTTGTACTCGAGTACTTACGAGTTCCTGTTCATCCAGATTGTATTGTTGCCTATTATGTTTGTGTTGGATGATGATGTTATGTTGACCGGTTGAACCGGGTGGATTATTCTGTTTTGCGTCTTTATGACGTGGTGTTATGTTGTTGTTTCTGTGAGTCGATGAGTATGATGCTGTTCAGCATGGTGGGTCCCATATAGGGATTCACGGCGCTGTAATATACCTCGAATATCTTGAGGGTGTTACACATCACGAGATCAATCATCTCAACGTTTCACAGGGCCCTCGACCCGATACACAGAATAGCACCACAATACAATCAAAGGCACAATCTCTCATTCGACATATCCTGCTCAAGACCCCCGATTAATTAACCCTCGGAGATTTCGTCAAACCTCCTTGGTTAATTAACCCTGATACCAACGCCTTAAAAACAAGTTGAAACAAACTTTTCAAAAACACGAATCGTGGTCTATATCAAGACAAACGTTTAAGAGAGAGTTTGAAATATTTTAGATACGAACATCGTTCGGTAACGGGGTCTTAGCTATCACTCAAATACCCGAAACCAATAAGCCTGCCAGGCGCCTCCCTTGCGCACCTGTGTACCGGCGTTCACTCCACTATGTTGGCCGCTCCTTGAACATGTCACTGCGCCGGCGATCACTCCCGCAAGAGCCGCCCCTTGACACACGCATTATGTAACACCGGCGTTCACCACCCATATGGAGCCGCACATTGCAGCGTACACCAGGCCGGAGTGCACGCCCCGCCCTCAGAGGTTCCCGGATATGACGTTTCTCACAACAAGTATCCACATTGTTTCAAACATCAAGCACACAGACAAACGTCACCACAATTATCAACTCGGTACATCAAGTTACACAATTTTCTCCGCCAGTCCATAACCACACAAATAAATAATAACACGCACGTTATCAATCAAACTCAATCACAATAAGCCTTCAAGCATAACCAACCAATACCGCACATATATCTCTATATTGCGACTCAACCGAATATATATATATATATAACCTTACTATATTATAAGAATAAATATAGTTTACCCATCAATCCAAGTCGAGTACGTCATCTAGTGTTAGTATTCATCACTCGTCATTCACCAATATAGGCGCTTATATCAATATATGTATATACATACATATATTTAACATATAAATATATATACATATATAAAACTAGATATATATATATATACACATTTATACATCCGTATAAATTCATACACTTCGACAACAATGATTTCACGCAGTTACAATTCGTATATCAAGGTACTTGCCTTGGTAATCTCTCACGAATACTTCGAAAAATGCGGTTGATTGGAGAAATCCGGAACTCCAATGAAAACGGCGATCGGAAAGGCTCAACACTAGATTTTTGTAGGGAATTCGTCCCTAGAATCCTATCATCAAATAAACAACAAATCACACGAGGAAAAACATCGCAAAACGACCAATTTTCTCTCTGCGGCATTTTCCCGGACACCTTGAAGGCGTCAAACGAAAGTTCATATAAACGACGAATCGGAAATGGTAAAACCGTGGAAAGATGATGAAAATGATAGAATACTACTTAATCTACAATTATCCATCAGAAATATGAGTAAAAACGATCAAATCGGACAAAGTCAACTAAAACCCCCAAAACTAGATTTTAAAAAATCATACCTTGATTCGATCGATCGGAGCAAGTTAAGGAAGGATTAATTGATGATATGGACTCACTAATCTCGTGGATTTATAGTGGAACAACATGCCCTCATGTTCTCCAAGCTCCAACCGCGGAAAGAGGGGAAAAAGGAGTAGAACAATGGGTATAAACCCGTCTGTCCCGTCATATTTATACTGGTGCAGGACACGGCGCAACAAACGGCTCAGTCCAGCGCCGTGTTTACCGCCGTGTTGCGGGTCAGCGCGACCTGACCGACACGGCGCAACAAACGGCCTAGTCCAGCGCCGTGTCTACCGCCGTGTTGCGGGTCAGTGCGCGACCTGACCGACACGGCGCAACACCCGGCGCAAGACACTTGCGCGTGTGTCTCGACCGTGTCCGACACGGTGCAACACCCGACGCAAATCTTGCGCGGGTTCTCGGCCGTGTCTCGGCAGGCCTGCTAGTCCTGGCCGACCCGGCGCAGGACACGGCGCTCGGTAGTGCCGTTTTCACCGCCGTTTCGTACAGGTCCGGCCAGCGAAGCTCCGGTTGAAAAATTATTCCGGCACAATCCGAAAATTACAATAGGACCACAACGACGATCCGGAAGGAGACGGAAAATAATAAAACAGGACATACGATTAGCTCGACTCCCACAGTGATAAGTTGTACCCGACGAATATCACAACACGGTACATCACGCCGTACCAAGAAGTCGTCCGCAGAACAAAATGACCGGTGCAACCGGCAAAATTCGAAAATAACCGGAACAGAAATCTCGAGTATTGCAACTATAACGTACCGGTTATGATCCAAAACGATAACAAGCAAATTACAAAGCATGAAATGTCCCAAGCACGGAACGAACACGACGAAAAGATCGTGGACCGCATCAATGCTCCGAAATGAAAATAATGATATACAACAATTCACCACATATGGCCCTAAATACAAAATCGATCGTCGAGAGGGAGAAATAATTAAATGCTGACACTCGACAGTTGAGAAATTTCCGTTCTACAAAGGGAATTTCAATTAAACCGGAAATGAAAAATCTCGGGTATTACAACATGTGTGTCATGGAGATGAAATTTGTATTAGATACTTGTGGCATATTACATGTGTAATAAACTGGATATTGATGGATTGGACATCGAGTGGTGTAGAGTGATATGAAACCTTGAACATTGATGTGTTCCAGGATATATATCGACGGTTGAGTTTGTTGAGAAACTCATACAAATGGTGTTGACGTGTATTTGAATCTAGTACTCATGGGTTGTGTTTGATGTATTGATAATCTTGAATGATGTATAGGCATATGTTTGAGAACCGGGCGTGTTTGACAAATTATTTTTATTTGCTACAAATGTGTTTTCGTTGGTAATCATGTTGGTTGCGTGCGTATTTGAAAATGCTTTTCTGAAAATTTCATAGACTTGAGTATGTTTGTGAGAAATCAAAAGTTTCAAAAGTTTTGACGACATGGTCAAGCGGCGGTTTGGTGTGGATTTTTTTCAAAAAATATTTGGATGTGGCGAGTCGGTCTTGTATTCTCAAATGAAACCTTACGATGTGTATGTGAAAATACGTATTTTGCACATTTTTTTAAATCGTTACCGTCGTTGATTTTTTTTGTCGCGTTGGATAGATTTTCAGAAATGATAGTTAAACGTATCGTTCTTATTTTCAAATAATTCAAGTATACGATTTTAAAATTCGTTCGCAACATAGAATTTTTATATTCCAAAATAAAAACGTGAGTTTTACTTTCAAAAATAAATAGTGAAAGATGAAAAATCTTACTCGACTTAAACTTTAAATTCGGATTGGAAATTTTTTCTGTATTGAACAGTTAACGCACACTAATCTTACCGTTAGAGCGTGTTAACGAATCTGGGCTGAATTGTGGACTGAATTAAGTTACTTGGCGCACGTTAAGATGCTATGTGTGCGTAACATGGAATTATCACTTAAGAGTTAGAGACTAGAGATTAAACTAAAGCGATTGCTTGTGAGGCCGAGTGGTTTGAATTATTGTCGTGTTACCATTCTCATTGGATAATTATGGTTGTATACCTGAATGTTATGATGGTATGGTTTGATCTGTTTGTGGCTTATATGATGTTATCCGGATGAGATTGTTGGTTGAGGAAGTGATTAGTACTAATATGAATGGTTTGTCCAAATGGAAACGGTTCAGTGTAACCTTCGAGGGTCAATGCTAAAAAGGCATGGCCACGCGATACCTTGTGTATTGTTATTGTTATGAATGTTGCGTGGTAACATCCGGTTACCTTAGGTGTTTGTTATTTTAAATGATGAAAAGTGATGATATGGTCATCTTGATGATGTCAATTTCGAGGAAACTTGTTGTTCCAATTTATGGTTTTGCAAAGGTTTTCAAAACAAACGGTTATGAACTGTGGTTCTAGTATTGATAAAATAGCCCGAGGTACCAAAAGTGCTTTCAAAATTTTTCAAATAGACATACAGATTCAAATATTTTCAAATGATATTATTTAACGGATACCTCGTGGAGTTTTTAAAGGAGTGTTAACAATGAGTGTCTACCATGAGTGGTACATTATGGCCGTGATTGTGACATTAATAGTTGTTAATTCTCTATTGATATGGTCATGTGATCCATGAGTTATGACCGTAAGTTTCAATTGTTGCATTTGTAAATTTTGTATTCGTGTAATTGGCCGGAGTGGATATTTTTATTATGTTGATATGTTGTGCTGAGTTGGCACTTTGGTATATGGTTTTGCGATGTTGTGTTTCATCGTGTTGAGTAGGTATCTGCTCAGTATGTCGAGGGGCAGAGGTCGTGGACGTGACCGCGGTATAGATGGTCATGGTGATCGGATGTGGGACCAAGAGAATATTGCGGGGAATGGCATTGACATTGGTGTTGCTACTATATTGCAACAAGTATCGACACAGATGACTCAGTTAACCCAAGCGGTTCAACGTAACATAGATGTGACCCAGAATGTCATCGCAAACCAATGGCTACGAGAAGTGGTTCGTATGAATCCCCCTTGTTTCGCTGGTGCCGCGGGTGCACTGGGCTGGAATGGTTGTGTAACACCCCGAGATATTCAGGATTATTACAGTGCCGTAAATCCTCGATATAAGGATTTACAAGGCTAAGAATTTGAAAACAACATTTATTAAATACCACTCATAGAAATGATTATTACATCACCACTCTAAAACATACAAATCAATCCACGTCCGAATACAAACTTCAAAGACGACAAAATAATAGCGTACTCGAGTACTTTATTTAAAAACAAAATGCAACTGGCAAACCATTCCAGCCATAACATCACTCCGCACCCTCGTCGTCATGCAGATCAAGTGGTTTCTTCCCCGTTCTCCTATATCCTGAACATAAAAAAAAATGTTCACCCCCGAAGGGGTTAGCACAATGATGCTAGTATAAGTACGATAATTATACAACAACATATTATTCAATAACTCGCGAAGAATAATAACAACATCCTCAATGATAATAACAACGAGTCTCTACCACGAGAAGACTCACAATACCATACGCAACATGATAAACATAACATGATACAACATGCATATGTTAAATTCGATGATCCAGATTCACTGCATAGATCCCAAGATGATCTCGTCGGACTAACACAAGGTGGGAAGACCTGTCCAATGATCCAGCGCACGCTAGAATAGATCCCAAGCACGAGTTGGACATATAACAACGACACATATGCACGACAACATGTATAACATCAATACATAAAACGTAATTAAAGTACTTGCCTTATAATGACGACAAGGTTTAGATACTTCGACAATCACCAAAACACTCGAAGGTCGTCCCTTCGTCTAACCAATTGAAAGCCTTGGACCTTTACACAATAATGAAATACGAAGAGTTCAACATGCGTATACTTAACTATCACACGGTCATCTAACGTACCTAAACTATGATCGAATCAAACATCCTACATACGGTCGGTTCACGGTTTAACGAAAGACGGACACTTAGTCGGACTTCCAATATACATCAATTGAATTGAATGCTAATAATGAGGATAACACAACAACGTCTACGAAATTCAAGTATATTCATGTCGTCAAGAATCCAATAATCGAAATGAAGATTATCAATTTACACGTGTACGGTGCAGCTACTCATTGGTTCTTATCGAAAACATGATTGTGATGAACATATCCCAACATCATACAAAGGAACATATTCACTTAGTCCTTGTAAGTTTAATTCAAATTTAACTAGAACTCCTATCCTTCTTCAATGATCAAACCTCCTACAAGAGTGCTAATGGTTCAACATACCCAAAATCATCATCTTCATCTTCTAACAATGAATGATATATGAAGGATACTCAATAAATGGATTTCTTCAAAATACAAGGATCAAATTCTTGGTGGTAAAGGCTTCCATAATTATTATAATCATTCATCCATTATGAATATTTCAACTTTAAGTCATCCAATCTCTACTTATTTCGAAATCATCAAGGAAGGGACATGAATATTTCTAAAAACTTCATCCTAATACTCAATGTAATCATAGGCCAACATATCATTACGGAAAACCTAAGCTTAATCATCATAATCTCCCAAACTTATGATATCTAGTTCAAGCATGACTAATAATTCCTTATAACATCATCAACATGTCCAGAACAATCTTCTTGAAACAAGATATTAGCTGAGATGATCGTAACAAACCTTTCACGAAGAATTACGATGAAAATGATCGGTAGAACTCGACACCGTAGGCTTGAACACCAATACGAGATGTCTACGATGTTCCAAACCAGGTAGAGAGGCTAATATAAAGGGTATATTCGTTGGAATAGGTTCTTGAGATGGCAGAGGTCGGACAAAAAGGAAATGAAGGAATGTAAGAAATGAAAGGGGTTCTGTCCTATTTATAAAACCCTTATCTTTACGTACGTTAGCCTCAATATATTACGTACGCTATAACCTTAACGTACGCTATATGCTACGCTTTACGTACGTTAACGTTCGCTAGTAGCTACTGTCTCATTTTCTGATATCCTTAACATACATTAACCATCACCATTTACGTACGTAATTCGCTCTGTGTAGCGCATGCTATATTTACCCTTTAACATACGTTATGCCTCGTTGACTTTATTTATCAAAAAGCTATCCGGATCACACCGGAATCTAATCTATCCGACCCCATCCCAAGTTGGCCCATACGACGACCAACCTGATCTGCTTGACTGCCTATGACGTATGTTATGCTTTGTCCATAGCGTACGCTATCCTCAGCTCATAACGTACGTTAAGATCATCTGCTAGCATATATTATGACGTAGCCGCATGCATGAATTACAAACTCTTCCTAATACGACCATGACTGTTGGAATACGAATACGGGAAAAATCACACTTCGATTATAGATACCACAAAGTCGAATATTACAAGGTTCAAACACATATGAAAGTACTCAATAATTATCCGGATATTACATACTCTCCCTCTAAAAAGGAGTTTCATCCCGAAACTTAAGACAAAAATAATTCTGGGTATCTTGACTTCATACTGTCCTCCGTATCCCAAGTGGCTTCTTCGACTCCGTGCCGCGACCATTGAACTTTGACCAAGGTGATTGGTTTATTTCTCAATTGTTTGACTCGACTCTCGAGTATCTTGATTGATTTCTCTTCGAACGTGCCATCCTTAGAGACTTCGATCTCGCTGAAATCAATTACATGACTAGGATCTGTTATGTACTTCCATAACTGAGATGCGTGAAACACATTATGAACATGACTCAGTGACGGCGGTAAGGCCAACCTGTACACCAACTCTCTAACTCTTTCAAGAATCTTGAATGGTCCGATATATCTCGGACTCAGCTTTCCTTTCCTCCCAAAACAAAAAATTCCCCAAGTAGGAGAAACTTTTAAAAGCATGTGGTCCCCAATTCCAAATTCTAACGGGCAACGGCGTATGTCTACATAAGATTTCTTCCTACTCTGGGCAGTCAACAGCCTTTCACGAATCAAAGCTACCTTTTCTTGAGTCTGTACTTTCAACTCCGGTTCCGTCCCAATCAAGTATGACGAATCATCCCAACACATGGATGATCTGCATCTTCTCCCGTATAACGCTTCGAAAGGTGCCATCTTAATGGAAGCATGCCAACTATTGTTGTAAGTGAATTCAATCAACGGTAGATGAACTTCCTACTGCGTCGACCAATCTAGGGCACAAGCTCTCAGCATGTATTCTACTGTTTGAATAGTCCTCCCGGACTGTCCATCAGTTTGAGGATGATAATATGTGCTAAAGTTCAAATCGGTTCCCAAGGCTTTATGAACCGCCTTCCAAAAGTGTGACACAAAGCGACCATCCCGATCTGAAATAATGGTCTTCGGCGTACCCTGCGGTCGGACTATCTCCGCAATAAACACTCGTGCCAACTTCTCTGGTCCCTAAGTATCCTTAATGCCCAAAAAATGAGCCGACTTGGTTAGACGATCAACTATCACCCAAATCATATTCTTTCCCATTCTGGTCCTTGGCATATTGGTGATAAAGTCCATCGATAAACCTTCCCACTTCCATTCAGGAATCGGAAGTGGCTTCAACATTCCGGTGGGCCGCTGATGTTTGATCTTAACCTGCTGACAAGTTAAACACTTTGAGACATATTCCGCCACGTCTTTCTTCATATTTCCCCACCAAAAATTCTGCTTCAGATCCTTATACATCTTACTGGTGCCCGGGTGAATAGAATAGGGCATACTGTGAGCTTCCTTCATGATTGTCTGCTTCAAAACATCAATTTTGGGAACACAAAGTCGACTCTGGAATCTCAAAACTCCATCGTCATTAATCACAAATCCTGGGGCCTTACCCTTGCTCACTTCATCACGTAACCGAATCATCAGAGGGTCATCTAATTGTTTAGATTTGATTTTTTCAATTAATGAGGAAGTTAATTCCATCACACACAGTTGCTCTTGGACTCCTTGCAACCATACTTCAATTCCTACACGAATCAACTCTCGTTGAATGCTGGACTAGGACGTGAGCGTTTCCAGCATTCTAATAGAAATAGGTTTGCGGCTTAGTGCATCGGCCACTACCTTCGCTTTGCCTGGGAGGTAAAGAATTTCCAAGTCATAGTCTTTAATCAATTCCAGCCATCTCATCTGCCGCATGTTTAACTCTTTCTGATGAAGATGTATTTGAGACTCTTATGATCTGTGAAGATCTGACAGTGAGTCCCGTACAAATAATATCTCCATATCTTCAAGGCAAAAACAACAGTTGCCAGCTCCAAATCATGAGTTGGATAATTTACTTCATATGGTTTCAACTGTCGTGAAGCGTAGGTGATCACCTTCTCATTCTGCATCAGTACACACCTGAGACCTTGGTTTGAAGCGTCACTGTAAACTATGAATCCTTCAGTTTCTTGTGGTAGTGCTAAAATTGGTGCCGTTGTCAATCTCTTCTTCAATTCATCAAAACTGGCCTGACACATATCGTTCCATTCAAAATTTTGGGTTTTCTGCAGCAATCGAGTAAGCGGACTGGTAATTTTGGAAAACCCTTCCACGAATCGACGATAATACCCACCAAGTCCTAAGAAACTTCTGACTTCCTTCACGTTCTTAGGAGATTTCTAATCCAAAATTGCCTCGACTTTCTGGGGATCTACTCGGACTCCTTCCGCTGATACCACATGACCGAGGAACATCACTTCCTTTAGCCAGAATTCATACTTAGAAAGTTTGGCATATAATTTCTCGCTTCTCAAGAGGTCCAAAACGATCCGTAAGTGCTGCGCATGCTCTTTCGAGATCTTGGAATAAACCAGAATATCATCAATAAACACAACTACGAATTTGTCCAAATACTCTATGAACACTCGATTCATTAATTGCATAAACACAGCAGGCGCATTAGTGAGACCAAAAGGCATCGCTAAAAATTTCATAATGTCCGTAATGAGTTCTGAATGCTGACTTCGGAACATTAGATTCCTTAATCCTCAACTGATGATATCCCGATCTCAAATCGATCTTGGAAAATACGGTCGCTCTTTACAACTGGTCAAACAAATCATCAATCCATGGCAATGGGTACTTGTTCTTGATCGTCATCTTGTTCAGATCCCATTAGTCGATACACAATCGAAGCGATCCATCTTTCTTTCGAACAAAAATAACTGGTGCACCCCAGGGCGAAACACTTGGATGAATATAACCTTTGTCCAATAACTCTTCCAGTCGTTTCTTCAATTCATACATCTCAGTAGATGCCATATGATACGACGCCTTAGAGATCGATGTAGCTCATGGTTCTAGATCGATAGCAAACTCTACATCTCGCTGTGGGGGTAGTCCAGGTAATTCATCAGGGAACACGTCCGGGAATTCATTCACAACAGGAATGGATGAAAGCTTTACTTTTCCTTCTTCTTTGCTCATCGCGTAACACCAGTATCGAGTACAGCCCTGTTTTAGGAGTTTGACGACTTTCGTTGCTTTGATCATTTTTCCTAAGCTTCCTGGTCTCCATCCCTTGAATAATAATTCGGAACCATCTTCGTCTATATCGAGATATTCCTATTTCGGTAGTTTACAATAGCTCCATATCGGTTAAGCTAATCATCTCCGAGAATCAGATCGTCTCCTTGTATCCTATCACAATCAGGGTTGAGGGCCACTCTTTGCTTCCAATTGATATAGGAAAATATCTAGTTTCTAAGTTCCCCACAATTCTTTCCCCACTCGGTAAACACACAAAATAAGGCTCACATTCATGGAAACAAGAAATGTTTAAGCGATTAACACAAGATAAAGATATAAACGAATTTGTAGCTCCTGTATGGAACAAAACACTAACTGGTTGAGAAAGGATCTGAACAGTACCTGATGCGACAGCTACATTCTGATCGTCTGCCCTTCTCATCTCATAAAGGAGTGAAGGAGCGTACCCTGCACTCAATGCTTTTTTCAGTCATATTGTCCTCTGCCTCTACCTCGGCCGAAATTCTGGGGCTGCTGAACACTTTGTTGCGTCTGAGGGACGCTCGCCTCTTTCTGGGCTGGCTGCGAATTATGAGCTCCAAAAGATTTTCCAGCCTCTTCACAGAATACCGCACGATGTCCTTCTCGTACACAATCATAGCACGTCATGGCGGGGAGTGAGCAATCACGTCGATAGTGTCCTGACCGACCACAGTTAAAATACTTCTTGACTGCATCTCTCATGGCTGATACTGCTCTGGAGTTCTTCCCGCACTTGGATGGATGCGGAGGCCTCTTTAATGAATGAAAGGATGACTGGGCTTTGCGAGGCCCATTACTCTTGTGCTCTGTGAAACTACCAGAGACTTTCTGCTTCTTGGACTCAGAGAACTTTTCCATAGCTGCTTCTTTTATTTCATACGCCAGAGCTTTGTCTTGATACTGGCGGAGAGTGGTGCATTCGAAACCTAACATGTACCTCTGTATCTCCAGCTTCATTCTCATATCAAAGTGAATCATCATTTCTGCGTCGGTTCTAACCAGGTGTCGAAAAAACGCCAGCTGTTGATTAAATGTCTTAATCGCCTGAGCCACCGGCACATCCAAAGACTGTGCGGAGAAAAATTCTAGAACCTTAGCTTCCCTCACCGGACGAGGGCAGTACTGAGCTTCCATCATTAGTTTGAACTCTCATCAATCGGCATCATGATCAACAGGTCGTATGGCTTTCCACCACTCGAACGCTTCTCCTGTTAGAAAATACTGGGTAATGGGGGCTCTCCGGTCATCTGGGCAGTTAATCTCGGCAAATACTTTCTACAGTTCTCTCAACCAGTGATCCCATATCGGTGTCTTAGAAAAACTATCGAATTTCGGTGGGTGCATCTTCTACACCTCCTGAAGCCATATGTCTCCTTGATTTCCCAAGTCTGGGATGCCTTGCTGTCTTTTCCCCGGCTGCATTCCTACCGCCACTTGGATTCTGTCCACTACTTGAGAAAATTGAGTCATCTGGTTGACCACTTGGTATAGTATGTCAGGAACGGCAGGATTGGCATTTGTCTCCACTGTATGTTCTCGTTCATTGTTAACGGACTCTTACTGTTCGCCAAAATTAGAGTTAGCTTGATTTGACAGCGAATCAGGAACAGAGGGTGAAGCTTCCCTTTCTGCATTCCTACGTCCACATCCACGACCGCGACCATGTCCACGTCCTCCTCTCATCATACTGTAAGTATAAATACTCAATATACAGGGAACAACATCGTACTCACATTCAAAAAGTATAACATGTAAAGGACAAGTTAGAGTTTATGAAACTTACAACCACTACTCACATGAAGACGTAGGCAGTATAGTGATGTTATTCGCGGCCGGTTAAATAAAAATGACACATTTGAACCCTAATTTAACCCAACGACCAAGATATCCACAATCTTAGCTCCGATACCATATTCTGTAACACCCCGAGATATTCAGGATTATTACAGCGCCGTAAATCCTCGATATAAGGATTTACAAGGCTAAGAATTTAAAAACAACATTTATTAAATACCACTCATAGAAATAATTATTACATCACCAGTCTAAAACATACAAATCAATCCACATCCGAATAAAAACTTCAAAGACGACAAAATAATAGCGTACTCGAGTACTTTATTTAAAAACAAAACGCAACTGACAAACCATTCCGGCCATAACATCACTCCGCACCCTCGTCGTCATGCAGCTCAAGTGGTTGCTTCCGCGTCCTCCAATATCCTGAACATAAAACAAATGTCCATCCCCGAAGGGGTTAGCACAACAATGCTAGAACAAGTACGATAATTATACAACAACATATTATTCAATAACTCGCTAAGAATAATAACAACATCCTCAATGATAATAACAACGAGTCTCTATCATGAGAAGACTCACAATACCATACGCAACATGATAAACATAACATGATACAACATGCACACGTTAGTTCCGATGATCCAGCATTCACTGCATAGATCCGAAGATGATCCCGTCAGACCAACACGAGGTGGAAAAACCTGTCCAATGATCCAGCGCACACTAGCATAGATCCCAAGATGATCCCGTCGGACCAACACGAGGTGTACTAACAATGACACATATGCACGGCAACATGTATAACATCAATACATAAAACGTAATTAAAGTACTTACCTTATAATGACGACAAGGTTTAGATACTTCGACAATCACCAAAATACTCGAAGGTCGTCCCTTCGTCTAACCACTTGCATGCCCCGGACCTTTACACAAGAATGAAATACGAAGAGTTCAACATGCGTATATGTAACTAGCACATGATCATCTAATGTACCTAAACTATGAGCGGATCAAACATCCCACATACGGCCGGTTCACGGTTCAACGAAAGACGAACACTTAGTCGGACTTCTAATATACATCAATTGAATTGAATGCCAATAATGGGGATAACACGACAACATCTACGAAATTCAAGTATAATCATGCCGTCAAGAGTTCAATACTCGAAATGAAGATTATCAACTTATACATGTACGGTGCAGCTACTCATTGGTTCTTATCAAAAAATATGATTGTGATGAAGATATCCTAACATGATATAAAGGAACATATTCACTCGGTCCTTGTAAGTTTAATTCAAGTTTAACTAAAACTCCTATCCTTCTTCAATGATCAAACCTCCTACAAGAGTGCTAATGGTTCAACATACCCAAAATCTTCATCTTCATCTTGTAACAATGAATGGTATATGAAAGATACTCAATCAATGATTTTCTTCAAAAGACAAGGATCACATTATTGGTGGTGAAGGCTTCCATAATTATTATAATCATTCATCCATTATGAATATTTCAACTTTAAGTCATCCAATCTCTACTTATTTCGAAATCGTCAATGAGGGGACATGAATATTTCTGAAAAACTTTATCCTAATACTCAATGTAATCATAGGCGAACATATCATTACGAAAAACCTAAGCTTAATCATCATAATATCCCAAACTTATGATATCAAGTTCAAGCATGATTAATAATTCCTTATAACATCATCAACATGTCCAGAACAATCTTCTTGAAACGAGATATGAGTTGAGATGATCGTAACATACCTTTCACGGAGAATAACAATGAAAACGATCGGTAGAACTTGACACCGTAGGCTTGAACACCAATCCGAGATGACTACGATCTTTCAAACCAGGTAGAGAGGCTAATATAAGGGGTATATTCGTTGGAATATGTTCTTGAGATGGCAGAGGTCGGATAAAAAGGAAATGAAGGAATGTAAGAAATAAAAGTGGTGTTGTCCTATTTATAAAACCCTGATCTTTACGTACGTTAGCCTCAAGATATTATGTACACTATAGCCTTAACGTATGCTATATGCTATGCTTTACGTACGTTAACATTTGCCAGTAGCTACTGTCTAATTTTCTGACCTCCTTAACGTACGTTAACCATCACCATTTACGTATGTAATTTTCTCTGTGTAGCACACGCTATCTTTACCCTTCAACGTATGTTATGCCTCGTTGACTTGATTTACCAAAAATCTATCCGGATCACGCGGGAATCTAATCTATCCAGCCCCATCCCAAGATGGCCCATATGACGACCAACATGATCTGCTTGACTGCCTGTTACGTACGCTATGCTTCGTCCATAGCGTACGCTATCCTCAGCTCATAACCTATGTTAAGCTCATATGCTAGCGTACGTTATGACGTAGCCGCATGCATGAAAACTCTTCCTAATACGACCATGACTATTGGAATATGAATACGGGAAAAATCACACTTCGATTATAGATACCATAAACTCGAATATTACAAGGTTCAAACATAGATGAAAATACTCACAATTATCCGGATACTACAGGTTGGCTTTTCCAGTTGGGAAAGATATTCAAGGCAGTCGATTGTCCCGAAGAACGGAATGTACCTATCGCTCAGTACCTTCTTGATAGAGATGCTGCTAACTGGTGGGAGGCTGTTAAGCCTCGGGATCGTGTTGTCGCATGGACGGAATTCCATGAATTAATGGGAGCCGAGTTTTGTCCAGAACCGATCAGAGAGCAGAGAATTCATGATTTTTATTTGGCCAAACCGCTAGATGTATCGGTGTCTCAAGCTATCATCAATTATAGCAAACAACTCAGCTATGTGCGGGATCAAATGAGGAAAGAGGAAGATAAGATCCGTCACTTTGACATGTGGATGGAGCCGGAGATTCGCCAGCATATGGCGGGATTCACTCGTACTACGTTGAGAGAATATCAGAATCGAGCATTAACCTATGAAGTAGCCTCATCATCGACTGAGCAAGTGCTCGAGTCGAATAAGCAGAAGACGGTTGATGATTTTCCTATCAGTTCAGGAGTTGGAGTTTCTAAACTACAACACAGTGGTCTTTCTGCCGTGAAGCTCCATCGCTCAACAAGTGGAACCGAGAGTTCTAAGTCAACAGCGTCGACTCCTGGTAAGGCCGGATATGTTCCAACTGTAATGTGCTGGGACATGTTTGTGCACATTGTCCTTCCCCGCCAGTAACGTGTTACAAGTGTGGGCTCAGGGGCACAGAATCCAGTTTTTGGTTGCCGAGTTTTCTGAGACCCGGACTTCAACACCGATATCAGGATCGACTCGTTGAAATCCTTGAGAGATGTTATTTTTTGGTTGTTGCCTTGTTTTTGTGTTTTAAGTTTCGGGGAGGAAATATATTTTAAGGAGGGAAGAATGCAATAACCGAGATTTTCGTTTCTTGTTACTTTCAATTATTTGTCGATTGTACCAGTTATTTTGTTCCGTTGATGATTATTTGGAAATTTTTCCCAATGCTTTGTACGGTATGATGTACCGTTCGGAACTGTTCAGCGGCCGTTGCAGTAGGCATAGCGCACGCTAATTGTAATAGTGCAGCGCGTGCTAATGCTTGGTGATAGCGCATGTTATTATGACACATAGTGAACGCTACCTGGATAGGCCAAGACAGTCCAGAAGCTACTGCATTCGACTAGGGAGTTCGGCAGCACACGCTATGCAACTCTATAGCGCGCGCTAAGGTGCAGCAGTTGGCGCATGCTACGGTGAGAGTAGCGCATGCTAACTGGTAGTTCTGGGGCAGTCCATAAGCTACTGGACTTAAATTGGAACTCGTTAACGCATGCTAATATTCATGATTAGCGCACGCTAACTGTGCTTTTTGGGAGGACGTTGATTCGATAGCGCATGCTAATCTGGGGTGATTAGCGCACGCTAAGCTGTCTTTCTCTTCTCTCCACGGGTGCGAGTAAAGGGCGACTAGTGTTCGTGATCTTGGTCGATTTTATTCTATTCAAAAGTGTTTTGGAGAATTCTAGGTAATTATAACATCATCTAATCCATTGTTCTTCGTCAGATCGAGGTATTTTTCTTGATTTCCCTAGAGTTGACTTTTGGGAGATTGTTCTTGATTTCGTATTCAATCCGATTTTGAATCGATTGGTGTTAAATGATGTTGTTAATCATGTTCTATGTATTGTATATCCACATCTTAGATTTGTTAGACCCGATTTATGATTTTAGTGTTCTTGAGGAACCGTGAACATTTAGGCACTGTTTACTTCACCAGTTTTCTAGAAAAGTTTTCTAAGAAAACAGAAAAAAATGAAAACACGTTCAAATTAGATATTTTTTAAAAAGAAAACTAGAAAATACGGTTTTTCAAATTATAACTGGATTTTAGAAACTTATAGAAAACAGTCCTGACTTGTTTTCTAGATTTAGAAAATTAGAAAACATGCTAGAGTTATGCTACAAACCAGATAGATACTCTTCGAACAATCGAATCTCAATAAATACACATATTTTAACATTTATTTTAAATCTATGAGCCCTACTTGTAGTTATGAATACGTTACATAATTAGTATTTTTAAATGATAAAAAATCTAACAAACAAAATAAAATATCAAATAGTATAAATATTATTTATTTGTTAATTATTATTTTACTGTGTTCATGTGACAGTGATCTCCATTATTTTAAATTAAATAAAAATAAAAATCTTGTTCCTATATTTAATAATCTAACTTTATGAACTATTGATCACTTAAAAATAATATGAGGAATAAATAGTGTATAAACATGATTATAAATATTAAAATATAATGTATAATAATTAGTTATATGTTAATGTAAAAAGTATGTATATAATTTTTTGAGAGGATACTACAGAACATTTTTTTTGAGAGTCAAGAACAACAAAGAGAAAATGCTAATCAGTAGCGAACAACTATATCTACTGAATTGTGGAGGGATATATGAATATATTGATTAGTGAGATTCATTTTTTAGATGAAAAAGACCATCTTTTGAGTGTATATATATATATATATATACACACACACACACACACATACACACACACACATACATATATATATATATATATATATATAGAGAGAGAGAGAGAGAGATTTAGGATCAAATGAGAATGATTCTTATCATGCGAATTGCGAATATGCATGAGTTTTGTACTAATTATGCATGAAATGTATGTATTTTGTGCATCAAAATTGCAATGCATTAAAATATGCATTATATACATCAAAATATCGATGCATTAAAATATTGTATTATATGCATCAAATTTTTGTGAGAATAAATCTAGGCCATCCATTTATCAAGATCTATGGATGAAATTCATTCTTATTTCTTAACTTAAATTGCATTCTAACCTGAACCCACCCCTATATATATATATATATATATATATTTGTAGCATTGAGTAGATTTATAGAGGTATATTAAAATGTAATGTATAATAATTAGTTATATGTTAATGTAAAAAGTATGTATATAATTTATGAAACTAAAAAGGGTGAAAACCGATAAATTCTATTTGCATGCATATTTGGAACATATTTTCCTAGTTTTCAGCAGTTTTCTTAGAAATTTTAAACTCGGAAAATTTTAGAAAATTTTGGAGAAGAAAAGTGGAAAAAATTTCCACAAGTAAACAGCCCCTTAATCTTCGATTAAATGTTCATATGAGTTTTCCTTCATTGGTTTGAGGCGATTTCCATTGTTATTGATCTTGATCCTCGTCGTGATCGTGTTTTCGTTGTGTCTTGCGGAAATTGTAGGTGTTCGAGGTTTTTTGATCGAGCCGCGTTTGTTGGAGTTTTCGGTATCGATTATCGAGGCAAGTATCTCGCCCTTACATTTCGTGTTTCGTAGATACAATAATTGGTAATCGACTGTGTGTGTTATTTGAGTACTTATAACGAACTTCCAAAGGATTGGTATTGTCTCGTTAACGGCTTTCTTTCAAAATGCTTGAGTACTTTGTGAATATATAAACTCTACGAATACGTTGTATTGTGGTTGCAAATTGAAGTATATTTTCTTCTGTCATGCGGTTGTTAAAGCTTTCCGTCCTCGTTAAGGGTGGTATGTTGGAATGCGTATTTATTTGGTTGGTGTGTAATGTTCTGTTGTATTGCTTGTTGACTCCCTTATGAAGAGGTGGTACTTTTCGTTGTTGTTGGGGAATCCTATCTCCTCGTGGTGTTGGAACATTTTGTTCCATACATAAATTAAAAGTGTTTTGATGATTAATGTTGATAAGAAAAACAACACAACGAAGAGGCGAAGCCAAGAATCGAAGAAAACGAAGACTCAAAATGGTGTTCTGTGCAAGCTTAACGTACGTAACGAAGTCTGATTAACGTACGTAATATTTCAATGATAATGTACGTAACACACTGCTGATAACGTACGTAACACATGTTCAAACCAAGTGAACGTTGGAGGAGTCAAAGTCAGAAAAGCGGCAACGGACATATGACGTCAGCAATGACATAAGCCTTAACGTGCATAATGGATGGTATGTTAACGTACGTAACTAAAATGACGAAACTCCCTGAATTGATTTGTGAAGAGGCTTACGTACGTAACCTGTCAAGGTTAACGTACTTAATAAAGCTTACGTACGTAATGTGGAAGAGATAGCGTACGTAATGATGGATCTGGCAGCTAACGGCTAGTTTGATGATGGAGCCTATAAATACCATTATATTGTATTGTTTCAAGCACAACAACTTCAAGCATACGAGATAATCATCTGATATTCATATTGATATTATTGTTGTTGTAATATTGAGATTACATTGAGTGATTGAGTGTTATACACAAAATCATACATGAGTGGTAAAAGAAAAGATACGATTGGATTTGGTGTTATTAGGATCAAGGATCCGGCATTATTAGAATCGAAATCGATATCTTTGTGAGGTTTATCTAGTACCAATAGAAAGCTAGAGAGGTTGATTCCTTGTCCTACGAAAAGGAAAACGGTTTAACTTGGATCGATACAAAGACAAGTACGAGTGGTTTATCACGGACCAATAGAAGACGTGATTATAACGGTTATCCCTCGACCGATAGAAGAGAGGTGCAGAGGTTTTTATCTTGAACCTATAGAAAAAGATACTGAGAGAGGACGTAGGCTCGTTTATAGCCGAACCTCTATAAATCTGTGTGTCATTTAATTTCCCCATTTTATTTTACGCTTCCGCAACACGGCGCAATATCCGATCTTGTACCCAACAATTGGTATCGGAGCGGTTCTCTAATACACGGCTTAACATCCGAGGAGAAAAGATCCAATGGTGTTTCAATTTGCTCCTGTCGAAGGCCTTGCTCTCAATCGACCACCATTCTTTGATGGCTCAAATTATTTGACATGGAAGAAAAATATGTCGATCTTTATTCGTGCCTACGATATAGAGATGTGGAAGATTATTTGCTTTGGCCCGAAAGTTCCAATCAAATCTGACGGATCTCTTAAGAGTTTCGAATAGTATAATGACGAGGATTAAGAATGACCACCTAAACTGTAAGGCTACTCAATTTTTATTTTGTGCCTTAAATCCGGAAGAAATAAATCGTGTTTCGTCGTGTGAGAGTGCGAAAGAAATATGGAAAATTTTGGAAATCACACACGAAGGGACAACTCAAGTCAAAGAGACGAAAATCAATATGCTTCTCCATGACTACGAGTTATTTATGATGAAAGGTGACGAGTCCATCACCAATATGCTCGACCAATTCTCGGTTATCACTAACGGACTTGCTTCGTTCGGAAAACCATTGTCTAGTAGTGAAAAAGTCAAGAAAATTTTACGATAACCACCTAGCGAATAGGACGACACCGTGACTGCGATTATGGAATCCAAAGATCTCAATACGCTCGATTTTAGCACCCTCGTTGGTTCGCTAATTAATTATGAGATCATGTTAAAATCACGAAGTGTCAAGCCAAAGCCGAAGGAACGATCATTAGCCATGAAGGCTAAGATGTCAAAAAGGAAAGAAGAAATCCCGGTGGAAGAAAGCGACGAAGAAGCGGCATATTATACCAAGAATATTAATAAATTCCAAACCTTATTAAACCGGAGGAAGAAGAATATCTCGAGCGAAACAAAGAAATTCGACAACTCTTGTCGACAATGTGGAAAACCAAGCCACTTCGCTAAACATTGCCGTGTTAAACCCAAAAAGGAGGTCCTCGTGGCAACATGGAGCGATGAAGACGAAGACGACGAATTTATCGATCAAAATAATCTCGCTCTCATGGCCCGAAGTTCGTTCGACGACAGCGACGTCAAAAGCCAAGTAAGTACATCCTCCCGTGATGAACTTTTTGATGCATTTGAATTATTGCATACGGATTTTCAAAATGCTTTATCCGAAATCAAATCCCTTAAGTCTAAAATTAAATCTTTGGAAATTGAAAATTCCAAAATTATCGAGAAGGGAAAATTTGTTGAAATCGATCATTCAAAGTGTATTGAAAATGAAAATATTTTGAAGGATGATCTCGCTAAAATTCAAACCGAGCTTAAATCTTTGACAAAGAAATTCTCGTGCGGAAACGAGAAATTTGAACAAATGCATGGTGTTCAAAAGTTTACTTTGAATAAAGAGGGATTAAGATTCAAAACACGTTCGAAAAACGAATCCGTTAATTTCAAAATACCCCATTGCGAAAAGTATTTAAAAATCGGGCATCATATTTCAAATTGTAAAAGCCCTAGACGAACGATTAAAATTAAGAAAATTTGGGTTCCTAAAGGAACAATTATTTCAAATATCGTTTATGTTTTGAAACAAAAACCAACTATCGGTTGGATCCCCAACAATTAATTTTGATATTTTACAAAGGGGGAGATAATACTTCCAGGGGGAGTATATTTTTTTGAAAAATGGGTATAAACTCCATCCTACTCATGCATTTATTTATCATAAATTAGTATCATGCATATTTTACATTTATTATAAATTGGTATATTATTCCACTTTTTGATGAATACAAAAAGGGGGAGAGATAGGAGAATGGAGAAATAATTCGAAAATGGGATTAACCTTGAAAGGGGGAGAAAAATCGAAGAAAATCGAAAGCATACAAAAAGAATTGGAAAAACGAAGGAGTTGAAAAATAAAAAGGAGAAGTCGAAAATAACAGGAAAAGAAAAATGAGGAGACGTCGAAAAAGACGATGAAAAATTTGAAAATGAGAAAAGAAAAGGAGAAATGAAAGAAGGAGTCGAAGAATAAATGGGAGAAGAACTAACGAAACGGACAAAGTCGAAAACTTTGGTCTGTACACATATACATATATTTGTATGTTTGCAGGTAAATCCCATTGACGAAGGGTTGTTTTGTAATCATCAAAAAGGGGGAGATTTTTGGAACATTTTGTTCCATACATAAATTAAAAGTATTTTGATGATTAAAGTTGATAAGCAAAACAAAACAACGAAGAGGCGAAGCCAAGAATCGAAGAAAACGAAGACTCAAAATGGTGTTTTGTGCAAGCTTAACGTACGTAACGAAGTCTGATTAACGTACGTAATATTTCAATGATAACGTACGTAACACACTGCTGATAACGTACGTAACACATGTTCAAACCAAGTGAACGTTGGAGGAGTCAAAGTCAGAAAAGCGGCAACGGACATATGACGTCAGCAATGACATAAGCCTTAACGTACATAATGGATGGTATGTTAACGTACGTAACCAAAATGACGAAACTCCCTGAACTGATTTGTGAAGAGGCTTACGTACGTAACCTGGCAAGGTTAACGTACGTAATAAAGCTTACGTACGTAATGTGGAGGAGATAGCATACGTAATGATGGATCTGGCAGCTAACGGCTAGTTTGATGATGGAGCCTATAAATACCATTCTATGGTATTGTTTCAAGCACAACAACTTCAAGCATACGAGATAATTATCTGATATTCATATTGATATTATTGTTGTTGTAATATTGAGATTACATTGAGTGATTGAGTGTTATACACAAAATCATACACGAGTGGTAAAAGAAAAGATACGATTGGATTCGGTGTTATTAGGATCAAGGATCCGGCATTATTAGAATCGCAGTTGATATCTTCGTGAGGTTTATCTAGTACCGATAGAAGGCTAGAGAGGTTGATTCCTTGTCCTACGAAAAGGAAAACGGTTTAACTTGGACCGACACAAAGACAAGTACGAGTGGTTTATCACGGACCAATAGAAGACGTGATTGTAACGGTTATCCCTCGACCCATAGAAGAGAGGTGCAGAGGTTTTTATCTTGAACCAATAGAAAAAGATACCGATAGAGGACGTAGGCTCGTTTATCGCCGAACCTCTATAAATCTGTGCGTCATTTAATTTCCGCATTTTATTTTACGCTTCCGCAACACGGCGCAATATCCGATCTTGTACCCAACACGTGGTTGTGGAAATTTGTATATATTCACTCTAGGAGGGTCCGACTGGGCCTCAGAGAGTTCCGTTTTTGTTGGTTCCACGAATATATTTGGGTTAACCACTCTGGGAGGGGCCTTAGAGGGTTCCGTTGCCTCTGGTCTATAAATCCATGCGTCATTTAATTTCTGCATTTTATTTTACGCTTCCGCAACACGGCGCAATATACACAGAAAAGAGGATACTAACATCCATAGGTCGCACGAAGATGATGGATGTACCATGATACTAATCACAACCGACAACTCAGACGACGCGTCGCGACATGATTCAGTCAGACAAAATCCGACTTGACCCGACAGCCTAGGTTTCCAAAACCTAAGCTCTGATACCATGTTCTATAACACCCCCAATCCGTTCGGGAATATTACAGCACCGCAGACCCTCTTTAAAAGGATCTACTAGGCTAGATACCAAACAAGACATCACCTCTCATAAGAGGAAGGCTAAATACTGAATTAGTAGACCGATTTGGTATTTCATCAATAACATACAACTTAAACTTCATATACATCTCTATTACAAAACTCATACCCGCACATGGGTCAAAATACAACAACACTCCCATAAAATGGGAGAACATTACAGCGGAAAGGATAATACAATTCGACTAACAAATCTCAATACTGGCCCTCATGTGATTAGTACCATTTGTCTTCCATCATCCTTCATACCGATCCCGTGTTTTGCTCCTCAAGAACCTGCACGTACCTGAAGTCAATGCAGACATCCACCCCCCGATTACCCGGGGGTTAGCAAAATTCCACTATTTTGCTAGTGAAAGTATGAAGTGCAAATACGAGCCATACACAATCATATTCCAAGAATATAATAATAATCTGAACCAAACAATGGTAAATATCTGAGGGTCACATGTAATTGGTGGTGAATAAATGTAATCGTACAAATCAAGATCAGTATTCCGGAATAACTAAATCTTATAACATCTCATTTCAATACATACGTGATTAACCATGGAACCGCACTAGAGGCAGCGGAACCCTCTGAGGCCCCATCGGACCCTCCCAGAGTGGTTAACCCCCCGCACCAACAGCAACGGAACCCTCTGAGGCCCCGTCAAACCCTCCCAGAGTGAATATATATAATTAATCGGATTCAAGACTAGTATTTCGGAGTAACAAAGTCTCATTGTACGTCACATTCCATTTATATACGTGATTAACCATGGAACCGCACCAGAGGCAACGGAACCCTCTAAGGCCCCTCCCAGAGTGGTAAACCGAAATATATTCGTAGAACCAACAGAAACGGAACCCTCTGAGGCCCCGTCGGACCCTCCCAGAGTGAATATATATAAATTTCACAACCACGTGTTGGGGTGATCTGATGAGAGTTGTAAGGTTGTTCTCGGGTACTCTCACTTGGGGATTGGCTCGACGGGGCCCACAGGGACTTGGCCGTGTGGTCTTGCACGAGAGTTACTTTCGAGTGGGGTATTCTCACCTGGGGTTGCTCGACGGGGCACACGGGGACTTGGTGGCTACGAACCGATCAAATCGATTCACACAATCGGTAATATGAAAACGTTCAAAATAATTCGGTCGATCACAAGTATTCCAATAAATCAATTTTCCCTTATAAAATGAAATACCATAAATCATTTTAATCATATTAAATCCAATTTAACATGTGGGAGATTAATTTTCAAGAATACACGGAAAAATCGAGATGGGGTGAAAACAGGCCTGCCTGACCGAGTCACCCTCGGCAGCCTTCCGGCAGACAGGCCTGGCAAGGCCGAGTCACGCTCGGAAGCTGCCGGCCAGGACACGGCCAGTGGCCCTGGGCCGCGGCCCCCAGTACAATGCCGACCAGGCCGGAAGCGATACAGGCGCGGCCTCGAGCCACGGGCGCGGCCCCTGCTCCGGACCCCTCCCGGACCGTCCAACGGCATTTCGGGGCTAGTTTTTCGACCGGATATCCAATATCTATATTCTCCAACATTCATATCTTCAATACAAATCATATTTCCAAGAAATTAAGATTTATATTTAGACATAAACTTACGAAAAATATATCTACAACGAACGTAAAAATATATACCACGATTATGACTAAAATGATTCCAAATCATTCACCATCTAATCAAGTATTCCAAATGCTAATATCGTATATAGGATCGCAAGACCTACGCTCTGATACCACTGTTGGGATTCGGTGCCTAAAACGAAGGCCCAGCGGAAGCGGTAAAACAAAAATTAATTCGATCCGAATCCCTACGAGGATCGATCGAGCTACATAAATACGAATATATAAACGAAAAGCAAGAGTCGTAAGAAACTAACCCTTGAAGTCCGTTGATTAAATGGAAACCTTCTCTTGAGCTATTCCCCAAGCTTTAGTTTGATCTCTACGAGTTCAATCCGCTCCGAGCCCTTGAACGATCCAACGCCGAAAGCACCGCGTCTCTACTTGCCACGCGCCGGAAAAATGACCGGAATAACAACACTTGATTAACCTCTAAGGTTACGGCTAGAATCAAGTGATGAAGCTATGCAACTCAAGATTACAACACTCTAAGTGTTTAATCTAGTATCTCTCTATCTCACAAATATTTTTCTTCAAGAAAAACCTATGAATGTTGTGAAGATGATGATGAATAGTATGAAGCCTTGGAAAAAATTTTCCTCTCTCCTTCTACTTACAAAAAACGTGAGTTCTAGTCTTTGGCTAGGAGATGTGGTCTTCTCTATATATTATCCATCAGATCTCCTCATATCAATCACCTTTTGACAAAATCACCTAAGGTGATATTTTGTCCCCTTGACAAAACATAAGTCTTCCACCAACATGTGGAGACTATGACCAAGGAAAAGGGAAGGAAAGAGGGGTGGCCATCTATAAGGAGACGGGCGAGTTCGGTCCGTTTCGGACTCCCGTGAGTCCAAACAGATAAACTCTGATTCCGTTCCGATGTATTTATATTGATTAATTAATCCAATTAATTAATCATATCAAATACATAATAACATAATTAATTTCTCCAAGAAATAATTATATTCATGAATTAAATTAATCACCGAGTAATATATTTAATACATTTGGCCGTAAATCAATTTATCCAATAAATCGATTTAAACATCCAATGTTCCAAAATTAGATATCCAATATCTAATATTCATAATGAGAGAATTAGCTTTATTCATTCCGTCGTCAATCCTATTGCGCGACTCGGTAGGTCCATCTCAGTCAGCAATGGGAGGAACCAAAGAGTAGTAGCATCACCTAGCCAGCCTGGCGGCCTACACTGTACCCCAACTGAGAACGAATGATTGGGATCATTCAAGAACCATTCTGTCGTGAATACCAGTAAACGTATAAACCCTTCTTTCAAATGTCCCGATAAAGTTATGGGGTCACGGTCAGCCAAACCCCATCTGTACTTGACGCTATGCATGCGTTAATACAAATCGAGATCATCGATCTCCCGTGTATCTAATACAGCTAGCTCCAATGCTTTGGCCAAAGACTTATGATCTCATATGCTAATAACCGCATAGGACATATAACCTGTTCACTAACAGGAGAAAGAATTCTATCTTGGTATTCAGTAGGACCTGCTACTTGCCCATCAAGATGCACGTCGAGGTTGACCCCCGCCTTTCAGTTTATAGGGTCGAACTACTCTAATGAAAATCTTGACGTCACAAGCACATCCCTACTAAATCCTCAAGTCGAAGGTTCACGAATACCTATCACAACCTTTCGATTCCATCATTGACTGTCCCGGAGTGAAATCCGTGTGACGAATCGAGGGTGAGTCGGTTCGAGTGTGCTAATCTAATTAGCATACCTATAACGTGTGCTCCCACTAACCATTGTGTTCGACAGGCACTCACCTTATCAAAGAACACGTCATACAAGTCTTCACATAAACTTAACGCCCAGTCAAGTTCCATCGACTTGCGAACGATTAAGTATTTGAGCTATAAACCTTTCCAGTGCCGACCCCATTATCCAATAAGGAGTGGAACGTTTTGCTCTCAAATACACAGACTAGTTTCTACATGTATATTTACGAGTTAGGAACGCCAGTAACTACCAGTAAATAAAGAAATATTCATTGCCTTATATTGATGATTTACATAATAACAAGTACAATGCCCTCACTCAACATCCTCTGAGTGGCATTCAAGGGTATACTCCTAACAGATATTAGATACAGGAGCCCCGTTATCTATCAAGAAAACAGGTTGCAGCGCAGTATCAACAACAGCTTTGGGAATCCAACTAGAGACCCAGGAGGCAAGCTGTAAGATATATGAAAATGGCTCCACCTCCTAGACGACAATCGTACTGGAATAATAACTATAACTCTCGATTTTACATGGATAATACTCATGATTATTGCAGCCACGTGCTTTCCCCACGTAGACATCGCAAGAATGGACCAAAAGTAACCTACAGCAAACCAATTGCTGTCCGGCAAATTTGGGCACCGAAAGGCACTATCACATCAGGACCCAACAATCAAAGGGGACCCAAATTTACTTGATTTCTATGCTTCGACAAGAATTGGGAATGCTATAGCCAGACTCCCTGTAAGTTTTTATGCTTTTACTCATTAATTTAGGGAGAACGCCGTAAGACCCAAAAATACAGTGTCCACCGTTAATTAACTGTACACTCAGAACAGTCAAGACAGCAATGTTGGACAGAAAATGCATGGAACTATACTACAGCTGACGTGTGCATTAATTAAGGGGGAATATAGTATGACCCATGAATACAATATTAATCCAAACATTAATGTTATGAACCTTTTAAGGGGGAGCGCTGTATTATTCGCGGATACAGTACTTACACTACAGGGCATCAATTATACTTGATAGCTTTATTCTATTGTGTACTGCAAACAGTTTTAAGTCCACATGCCCTGTTTTAAATATTCAAACATTTTTATTATTTAAATGCTTTGCATGACATCTGGACTTCACTATCTCAAACGACGCGAATTTAAACTCAATTCAATTTTTATTGCTGCAATCAAACAAGTTTAAGTATCAAGCTGTAAGAACTTGTCTGCGAACAGTTCATAGGTTCAGTTGTACTCAACTAGATCACATACGATTGTGCCTGCACGCCAATCATAAGTGTAAGTTGTAATACACTTTCCTGTTAGATGCTATCATTTTAGAACTTGCCTGTGAGCAATTCACATTTCTTTCCGAAGTGCTGAAGACCAGATCATTTCGACAGAAGATCAAGAAGTCTGCCACTCTAGATCACGATGTTATCGAAAAAGAGAGAAATTGTTTTAGCATAAAGATGTCTTGATATATAAAAAGGGGGGAAAACCTTGTGTTGATAATTGCCAACATACAGCAAGACTTCGTATAGTCATCATACAGCAAGTAGCTGTCCCGAAGATGATCGTACAGTTGGATAAACTTCCTGTATCTTGCGATTGCTAATCATACAGCAGAAGGATAATTGAACATTCGATAGAAGACCAAGAAGACAGTCTCCCAATAAAGACATTTCAAAGAGGTTTTTTCATCAAAGTTTTGGCATCATCAAGAAGTTTTGGAAATTATCAAAAAGGGCGAAATTGTTGGGAAAAACAATGTTGTTTTGATAATTACCAAACAACAAGCTTCATACAGCAAGTAGTTCCAAACAGCAAGTTATCATACAGCAAGATGATAAATGCCTATCATACAGCAAGATGATAAATGCCTTTCATACAGCAAGTAGCTGTTACGAAGCTGTTCATATCTCTGTACAATTTATCCTGCATCTGGCATTGCCTCATCATATAGCGAAAGAACAAAGTGCCATCATACAGCATGAAGCTCATCAGCCGGTATGATACCAAGTATGGAAGCTGTCCTGAAACATTCATACAGCATCTTTCCATACAGCAGCAGTCTTAGATAGCCTACAGCGTTGGAACCCACAGCATTGCAAATGCAACATATTAGATACAACATACACGCTGTAAGTATTGAGATCTTCAATACTTATCCAAACACGACTGAAGACCGTTGGAACGGAATCTAGTTTATATGCTAAAGTCAAGCCCCATTTGAAAAGAAGTATTTAAATACTGAAAGGATAAAGTATTTAAATACTAAGCCGACAGAGACCTTCAGAAAAGGAGCAAAATCCGGATCTTGTATTTTACAAGTCAGTCAACTCATTGGAACAGAATCTCTGCTTAATGGATCTATTCTCAACGGATCTATTCCAAAGGCTATATATACCCTGAAGTTTGAAGATCAGAAACACTTGAACATACATGATCATATATGAATATTCATAAGATCAAGAACTGAGCAAATTGAGATATATTGAGATACACTCGTGAACATCATAAGAACAGTATATTAAGAGCAATCATATTTCTTCAAGCATACTGCCAATCCTGAGAGAAGAAATATATAAGTGCTCATCCATGAACACATCATCAGCCTAAAGCTCAATAAAGTCAAGTTGTTGTTCAACCAATGTTCTTACTTTGAAGAAAACCATCAGCCCTGTGTGGACTGATAAAGCCTTGCTTTTCCTGAACTGTGTGCGACGGATCTGCATTGCAGAGATGAGGCTTTGGAACTGTGTGTGAAGAAGCTAGTCAAGAGAAAGCTTTAACCAATATGTGTGAACGGTTGAAAGCGACACTCTTTGTATCAATATGTGTGAACGATACAAGGATAGGTTTGATTATAGACACGTAGTTGTGTACGTAGTGTTTATAATAAACGTTTTACTCCTGTGTGGAGGACCAGTGGACGTAGAGGGGTTTACCTCGAACCACTTTAAATATTGTGTTATTTACCTTCTGCCGTTATTGTTTTCATAAACTGTGATTTTTATAAGTATACACTGCAAAACCCTGTACGCACCAAGTAAACAGGAGATAAAGCCTAGTTGTTGTATTTACAGCAACTCACTTAAAAGAACTTTCGCTACGCACTCTAATTTGTAAAACGAACAGCTTGTTGCTTAAACACTTTCCAAGCAGTTTAATGCATGCTTTATATTTTTCCTAGTTTTAGAATCATAGTACATAAAGAAAAAAATATGATACCTATATTTTTATTATAAATTTTATAGCATAAATTCTAACATGATGTTGTTCACAAATTTCTCAACATTATATATGAATAACTTTCAGATTTAGAACATGCATCACAAGCAAAATAAGAGTTGTTAATTTAAAAGTTTGAAAGAGTTTCACCCACCTCGATTCTTGCCGAAAGTAGTTGATTCTAGGTCCCGTAAGTGGAAAAACGATCTCCCCTCTTAGTCTATATGGTTCGTCCGATTCATGTATCCAAGATATATATTTTGTTTGCATGTTTTAAGATTTAGTTATACTAGGATGGTAGTAACTATAATTTACAAAAGGAAATGTGGGAAAAGAATTACCTATTTTTGCTTGAATTTTCTTCTTCTTCCACCTTCTTCTCCCACTTTGGTCGTCCCTCTATCTCCCAATATCCTTAGTGCAGATTTTTTTTTGGTGTTGAAAATATAAAGTGTGGCTAGGTGATGATGGGTGTATTTAAAGGTAGGGTAAATGAGGGTTTGGGAAAATGCAGTGGTTTAGAAGACTTGAGACATGTGGCTAGGTGTGTTAAGAGGGTGACTTGCATGGAGAACATGAATACTTCTAGATTCTCACTATTCCTCTCCCTCTTTGGCCGCCCACATGTGTGTATGTATAAGTTGTGTATTATTTTTTTTTTGTTAATTTAAGTGTTTGGTTATAGTTGGAAATGATTTAATTAGTTGGGTTGGGCTTTAAATTGCAAATTCAAGTCTTATGATTTTATTAAGTTGGGTTTGGGTCTATTAATGAGTTTATATGTGCAAGTGTTGGTAAACATAGCCCATTAGGAAATTCATGATCCCCTTCTTAAATTTTAAATTAAGTTATAATACAATTTCGAATTAATAAGCGAAATAAAATAAAATAGATGTAGATTATGTTATAATATAAAATAAATATTGTTAAGATACATCATGATATAATAAGTTGTACATATAATAAGCTATCGAATTTAGGGGGTTTTACATCATCCCCTCCTTAGAAGAATTTGGTCCCCAAATTCCTACTCGAACAATTTGGGGTGAGTTTTCTTCATTTCTTCCTCAGCCGACACGGGCGATAAAGTATTCCTTCGTTTATCACCACGTAAGGGATTGATCAACTCGAAGAAAGGAGGAAAGCTGAGACCCCAATATGTCGGACCCTTCGAAATCATAGAAAGAATTAGACGGCTAGCTTATAGCTTAGAGCTACCATCCAATTTGGCTGGAATGCACGATGTTTTGCATGTCTCAAGATTAAAGAAGTATCAACCAGACCTGGCGCACATTCTTACTTCTGACATCCCGCCAATCAAAGATAACTTATCTTATGAAGAGAGGCCGACCAAGATCCTCGACCGACAAGTATGCGAATTGAGGAAGAAGCGAATTCCTTTGGTTAAGGTTGTCTGGTTAAATCACAACAGAGTCTAAATCTTTTCTCCTCTCGTCTGCATAACTCTTCTGTCGGCTCTGAGCAGTGCGAATTCGATCCCGAATGATTCAAACCTTATCCATGGCATCTTCTACTAGATCAACTCTCGTTATTGGGTTTCGGTTCTGCTTACTCTTTGGTGTCCATCGGTCGTCAATCTCCCAATGTATTGGTGATCGACACTTTCTTCCATATAGTGCTTCATATGGATCCATCCCGATAGTTGCTATTGTAAGAAAACTCAGCTAAGGGTAGGTGGTGACTCCAACTCTTTTGAAAATCCAGTGCACATGCTCGTAACAAATCCTCAAGGACTTGTATCGTTCTCTCGGATTGTCCGTCCGTTTGAGGGTGTGCTGCAGTGCTGAAACTCAATGCCGTCCCAAGTTCTTAATGAAGGCTCTTCCAGAATCTGGAGACAAATCTGGGGTCACGGTCTGACACAATGTCTACAGGTACTCCATGTAATCTAACGATTTCTCGGATATATGTCCTTGCTAGCTTCTGCAGCTATCATTATTTCTTACGGGTAGGAAGTGAGCTGACTTTGTAAGTCTATCCACGACTAACCAGATTATGGTATATCCTCCACTGGTTGTTGGTAGATTCGTCACGAAGTCCATTGTGATTAGTTCCCATTTCCATTTGGGAATCTCGAGCGGTTGTAGCTGTAATACCCGGTTGTAATTCATTCATTTTCATTCAGTAATTATCAGTCTGTAATTGTCACTCAGTGTATTTTCACTCAATTATAACCATTCATCAATCATGTTCATTCACCGTGTTCACCGTTCGGAAAAACTTCGAGTTGTGTATCGTTATTGTTCATCGTTTCAACTTTCCTCATATGAGTTCGACTTTGTTAGATCACCATTAATTTTTGGTAACTCCAAAAATTCTAAATCTTTGCAATATTATAGAGCATCGAGTTAGCTTTCCAATGGTTCAAACGGTGAGTCAATCGGAGTCCGGACGAGAGAGTTATGGTCGTTTTAGCTCACCCGCTCATTTTTCAGCTTTTGGCCGATCACTGCCGATCGGACTCGGTCGTGTCGTCCGACACGGCCCGTGCTGTACTCGTCCGGAAATGCCGAAGTATCTGCCCACAGGACTCGACCGTGTCGTTTGGCACGGCCAAGTCGAACTCTTCCGGATAAGCGTAACCGATCGCCCGGCCACGCGGCCGTGTCCCGGGACACGGTCGAGTCATCTTGAGTCGCTGTCGGACGGCTCACTATCGGAAGGCCCTCCGCGCCGCGACCATGTCAAGCAGGACACGGTCGAGTCCCTGTCGGCCAGCTGTGCGACACGACCGTGCCGATCGGCACGGGCCGTGTCCGGCAGGGTAGTCAACCCCTTTAAATTCGTTTTTTTTTGTATTTCAGCCCATTCCTTCCATTTTTCTTCACCTACAACCGAGAGAGAAAGCTTGAGGGAGAGTTTTCTTCATCAATTATCATTTGAGTGTGTATTTTTCATCACCTTCAATCATTTGGGAAGCTTGGATACTCGATTAAACTCGTGTTCTTCGGATCGAAGTGATTGGATATTCAAGAGGTAATTTCTTCGACACCTTGGATTTCGATTCTATGTTGAGATATGATGTTTTGGACGTTATAATCATGTTATATGAAGGGATATGTATATGATTATGAGTTTGTATAAGGATTCATTGGATTATCGAAGGATTATTCAAGAACACTTTGATTATCGAGTTGAAATTGGGGGTTTTCGATTAATTGTCGTTATAATCACGTTTTCGGATATTCATTTTGGATTATTGATCATTCCGAAGATGTTTGTTGGTTTGAAACACTTCTTGGGGGAATTGATAGTAGCTTATTGAGATTTGATTGTAAACAACCGGAGTTTGGCCACAACGTATTCGATTTAATGCCCCAATGAACTTAGTTTAATCATATCGACGTTTTGAGTTCGTTATATTCGTGTTTGATTCGTATATTGAACGAGTTGTTGGATATTGTATAATTCAAGGTTGTTCGAGCGACCGATATCTCAATTAGGACGTTGTTCGTGGAAGGATAATTGTCACCGGTATTGTGTAAGTTGATTCTTACTCAGTTATAAGGATATTCATTTCCTTTTGTTGTTGTTCATTCATAATCGTAACTCATTCATCATTGTGTTAACCGTATTAAAACTTGACATTGTCAATTAATCACTTCAGTCACAAGGAACGATGGTTCCAATCCTTTTGTTGAGCTATCATTCATTTCACTATCATTTTACCTCGGTGAGTCATTATTCATTTTCGATGTCACTTTTGTTATATCGTGGCATTCCGGGTCATACTGGCGTGCCGGTTGGTATGTGTAGGATTTTCATGTCGGGCACATTTATGTCGTGTGTTGGTTCTTTGGCCTCACATTGGGTGTGCACGAGTCGATTGCTTCGTGAGGCCGATTAGGTACAAGACCACGCGGGTATTCGATCGATACTCGTTGGTGGCTTGTGCACGGACACATTTCCATCCGGGCGTAGTGTGGCGCCACCCTTTGAGCCGTCTTGTTAGTTGATTCATACGGCATGTTTGATTGCGTATGTTTTCAACAAGATTGGGTTATAATCTAAGCTGTTTCATTTTAATCGAACTTGTAGTTTATACTACATATTTATATGATTGTGTTTATTCAACTCAAGGATTGTTATTACGTATAAGCCCGGCCCGTTTGGGGATATTTGTTTCTCGTGTCATGGCAAGGCAAAGGCACAGGGAGAGCACGTTGACGGCGAGAGTCCCAATGATACTAGAAGGGGGCCCGATGCATTCGATCATTTATTCATCATTATGTTTCCTTTATTTATTCATTACTGCAGACATTCCGTTTGAATACTCATTTCATTCAGTATTGTGTATTTTATCGTCACATAAAATACACATGTATTCTATTTTTTCCTGGGTGTGTTGTATGAAACTCCTAATCGGAGTAATTGATGTTGTAATGTGGTTCGGTACTACATTTACCCTGTGTAATTCATCCGTTTTCATTCGCCTGGTGGGTCCCAGTCGGGGGTCCACGGCACTGTAATATCCGCCTAGTTTGGGGTGTTACAGAGTTGGTATCAGAGCGTGGTTTTGAATACTACCTTCCGAGTCATGTCTCATTTGAAATCATCGTCATCAGACTAGTATCATTGGACTTTCGCGTCACATGTGACCTGTGCAAATGCCGAGCCAATCAGACCGAAAGAACTGTAAGATTTCTAACGCCATGGTATAATTTCTGGCAATAGTCATTCATTCATCATTCATCAATTTACAATCCTCAAACATCATCATTCATTGTGGTTAGGACGATCATGTTAACTCATCAATCACTTAATTCATTTCATTACTCAATTAATAATCAGGACGATCATGTTAACTCATTAATTACTCAATTCATTTCATTATTCAGTTGTCAATCTGGATGATCATATTGTCAATCTTGTTAAGTTATTCAAGATAATCATTTCAAGAATTTCATCAGATAATCATGTAACTTCAGTAAATCATTCATATAATACTAAGTTAGAGCATGTATACTCATTTTCATCATCTCATGACATAATCATAACGTGTTAATCATGCGGGAAATATAATCATTATGCGACCTTCCTACTTCAGTATGGAGAGAGCTGTCAGGGGATGCATGGGGAGAGGCCGCGGTGTGGACCGAAACCCGAGAAATAATCACTCGCTGCCGGGAAATCGTGCCCAGGACTCGGCTCGATCAGGAGATGTTCGGGTTGATCCACTCACTTTTATGCAGGCCATGATGACCCATGTGCAGTTGCTCAATCATCATTGCGCCACTCTGACCGGATTAATCGAGAGAACTCTCCGTATGAGCCACCGCTAAGGAAAGTGCGGAACAACAACCTTCATTTGTCGGCAAGAAATCAACGGCGTAATCAATCCGAAGGCGGTCAGTCAACCTTCAAGAAGCCTCGTGTGAGTCCTATCGTTTACGGCGACCTCTACGGCGCATAATCGTCGGGATCTCATTCCCGAGCGGCCTTCGGCCATCACTGTTTCAATTGTGGAACGCCGGGTCATTTCAGCAGAGTGTCAAACCGTCTATCACGTGCTATAATTGTGGGAATTTCGGGCATAAGGCCCGTTTTTGCGAAGGGACTCCAAGTCGGCTCCGGCGGCATCTCGAGCTCAAGCAATCGGCCTTTCAGAATCGGGCGCTTTGTCAACGTCGTTTAAGACACCGGAAGCAAATAGAGTTGGAGCTCGTATTTATCGACGGGAGCGTCCGGTTCGGGGCCGGCAAGTCCTGATTCATATGATGAGGAGGATCGACGATCCGGTGGCCCGAATGATTTCAGGTATACTCGTAATTTTATTTCAACTTGTGTGTACCTTTTGATTCTGGTACACCGCATTCATTCATTTTTGAATCATGCTTGAATAGACTTATTTCGGGATAGTCCTATTGCTTGTGGACCTCATACCATCGGTCTACCTGACGATGGAAGAATTTTCGGAATCATACCGAATTAAGCTTAATGACCGCGATTGGTTGATGGATCTAATCGTGGTGAACTTATCTTAGGACGATGTAATTTTCGGTATTAGTTGGTTTAACCGTCTTGATACTATCCTCAGTGTTTGTTAGCGTTTGGTCGCTATCTTTCCGTCGTTGGTTGTCGAATGTGTGCTTCAGGGAAGTAATCCCCGTTGTTCCAGTAGAAATTTTATTATGGCGGAAGCAGAGAAATTCCGCAATCGAACTATTCAATCATTCATTGTATCATTCTCATCGATTGGCCTTTCTAAGGCAATCGAGTTATTCAATCATTCTTTGTATCATTTTCATCGATTGGCCTTTCTAGGGCAATCGAGTTATTCAATCATTCATTGCATCATTTCCATCGATTGGCCTTTCTAAGACAATCGAGTCATTCAATCATTCATTGTATTATTTTCATCGATTGGCCTTTCAAAGGCAATCGAGTTATTCAAACATTCCTTGTATCATCTTCATCGATTGGCCTTTCTAAGGCAATCGAGTTGTTCAATCATTATTGGTATCTCTTTTTATCGATTGACCATTCTAGGGCAATCGAAATGTTCAATCATTCGTGGTATCATTGTCATCGATTGACGATGTATTTCCAGACGAGTTATCTGGTTGCTTTCACCTAGAGTATGGGAATTCAGGAGTGAGTTAGAGCCAGTCGTCCCCTTTATCGAAGGCACCGTATCGGATGGCCCCGACCAGAATGCAGGAGTTGAAGATTCAACTTGAGGAATAGTTCGAGGAAGGTTATCTTCGACCGATTGCGTCCCCGTGAGGAGCACCAGTGTGACCTGTCAAGGAGAAGGATGGCTCGTCTCGTATGTGTATTAATTACCAGGAGTTGAACAGGGTGATGATCAAGAGTAGTATCCTTTACCTCGTATTGATGATCTTTTAGATCAACTTCAGGGAGCTTGATTTTCCAAGATCGACTTAAGATCTGGATATCACCGATTCTTGATTCGAGAGTCGGATATCGCGAGGACAGCGTTTCGTACACGCTATGGTCATTATGAGTTCGTAGTTATGTCGTTCGGGCTAACTATTGCACCTGCGGTATTCATGGAGTTAATGAATCGGGTTTTCATCGACTTTTTAGATCAGTTTGTTGTTGTCTCCATCGATGACATTTTGATTTATTCTCGTGATCGAGAGGAACACGAGGTACGTCTTCATCAGGTTCTCGACGTGTTGAGACGAGAACAACTTTATGGAAAGTTTTCTTAATGTGAGTTCTGGAGGTCCGAAGTGACTTTCTCGGGCACGTAATTTCATCTGCCAGAGTTCGTGTCGACCCTCAAAAGACAGAGGCTATCCGAGATTGGCAACCTCGGAAAGATGTTAAGGAAATCCGATGTTTCCTCGGATTAGCTGGTTAATTATCCAACCCACGGCCGGAGCTAGCAACCGTGGTTTTCGCTTTGAAAATCTGGCGTCATTACCTATATGGCGTCACCTGTCAGATTTTCACCGATCATAAAAGTTTAAAGTATATATTTACTCAGAAGGAGTTAAATATGCGACAGAGGCGGTGGTTAGAACTAATCAAGGATTATGATATTGAGATCCTTTACCACCCGGGCAAGGCGAACGTTGTCGCCGACGCCTTGAGTCGTAAGTCCGTTCAGGAGCAGATGCTTGCCCGTTTAACCGTTCAGAAGGAGCTTCAGCAGGAATTCCTTAGACCCGAGATCGAGGTCTGGCTTCAGCGAGTTCAGGGACAGCTTTGTATGTTAGAGATTTCATCGTCACTCGAGGAGACAATCCGAGAGAATCAGAGTTCAGACCCTTCATTGTTGCGCATCCGTGAGGATGTGACTCAAGGGAAAGCCCCTGGATTTGTGGTCCACGAGGATGGACTTTTGAGGTTTAAGAATCGGTTGTGCGTACCGGCGAATGACGAGTTGAAAAACTCGATTTTGAAAGAAGCTCATGCTACCCCTTATTACATTCATCAGGGTCCAAGATGTACAAGGACTTGAAACAAAATTACCGGTGGAGTAATATGAAGCGAGAAGTCGCAGAATTTGTTTCGAGATGCTTAACTGTCAACAAGTCAAGATGGAACATCGGCCGGCCGTGAGTATCTTTGATACCGCTCCCTATTCCAGAATGGAAGTGGGAACACATTTCTATGGATTTCATCACGAGTTTGCCGACGAGTCGTCGTGGCATGAATACGATCTGGGTGATTGTAGACCGCTTAACTAAATCAGCTCATTTCCTTGAGATCAAGGATACGTGGGGTCCCGAGAGACTGGCCCAGTTGTTCATCAAGGAGATAGTGAGACTTCACGGTGCCCCTAAGAGTATCGTTTCTGATCGTGACGGACGATTCGTGTCTCATGTTGGAAATCATTTCATCGTGCTATGGGAACTCAGCTTAATCTCAGTACTGCCTTTCATCCTCAGTCCGACGGACAATCACAGAGAACTATTCAAACATTAGAGGACATGTTGAGGGCATGCGTCCTCGATTGGAAGGAAGATTGGGAAGCCCAACTACCATTGATCGAGTTCACGTATAATAATAGTTGGCATGCTTCCATTAAGATGGCACCTTACGAGGCCTTGTACGGTCGTCGTTGTCGATCTCCCTTGTGTTGGGATGACTTGTCAGAATCAATCGGCACCGAACCCGATATGCTTATAGCCGCCCGGGAGAAGGTAGCTTTGATCAAGAGTCGTATGTTGACAGCTCAGAGTCGACAGAAATCATATGCAGATAATCGTCGTCGACCACTAGAGTTCGAGACGGGTGACCACGTTTTGGTCAAGGTATCCCCGAGTCGAGGCATTTTCCGTTTCGGAAAACGGGGGAAGTTGAGTCCGAGATTCATTGGACCGTTTGAAATTTTGGATCGAGTAGGCGAGTTAGCTTATCGATTGGCTTTACCTCCGGCTTTGAGCCGAATTCATAATGTGTTTCATGTCTCTCAGTTGCGGAAGTATGTTGCCGACCCGAGTCACATACTTGATTTGAATCGAGATCGCCGACGATCATTCATATGAGGAGCGTCCTATACGAGTCTTAGAGCGGCGAATCAAACAATTGAGAAATAAGTCGATTCCTTTGGTCAAGATTCAGTGGTCCAGACACGGAGTCGAAGAGGCTACTTGGGAAACCGAGGATAGTATGCGGGAGAGTTATCCCGAGTTGTTTGACCCTTAGTTTGAGACGAAACTCTTTTAAGGGTGTATGTAATACCCGGTTGTAATTCATTCATTTTCATTCGGTAATTACGATCTGTAATTGTCACTCGGTGTATTTTCACTCAATTATAATCATTCATCAATCATGTTCATTCACCGTGTTCACCGTTCGGAAAAACTTCGAGTTGTGTATCGTTATTGTTCATTGTTTCAACTTTCCTCATATGAGTTCGACTTTGTTAGATCACCATTAATTTTTGGTAACTCCAAAAATTCTAAATCTTTGCAATATTATAGAGCATCGAGTTAGCTTTCCAATGGTTCAAACGGTGAGTCAATCGGAGTCCGGACAAGAGAGTTATGGTCGTTTTAGCTCACCCGCTCATTTTGACTTTTGGCGATCATCGCCGGCGGACTCGGTCGTGTCGTCCGACACGGCCCGTGCCGTACTCGTCCGGAAATGCCGAAGTATCTGCCCACAGGACTCGACCGTGTCGTTTGGCACGGCCAAGTCGAACTTGTAATACCCGGTTGTAATTCATTCATTTTCATTCAGTAATTATCAGTCTGTAATTTTCACTCAGTGTATTTTCACTCAATTATAATCATTCATCAATCATGTTCATTCACCGTGTTCACCGTTCGTAAAAACTTCGACTTGAGTATCGTTATTGTTCATCGTTTCAACTTTCCTCATATGAGTTCGACTTTGTTAGATCACCATTAATTTTTGGTAACTCCAAAAATTCTAAATCTTTGCAATATTATAGAGCATCGAGTTAGCTTTCCAATGGTTCAAACGGTGAGTCAATCGGAGTCCGGACGAGAGAGTTATGGTCGTTTTAGCTCAACCGCTCATTTTGATTTTGGCGATCACTGCCGAACGAACTCGGCCGTGTCGTCCGACACGGCCCGTGCCGTACTCGTCCGGAAAGTGCCGGCGTCCGCCTCGGGACCCGGCCGTGTCGTGCAGCGCGGCAGTCGAGCTCTTCCGGATTAGCCGATGGCGGCGCCGGAGGCCGGCCGTGTTCGGGACACGGTCGAGTCATTGCCGGCGCCGCGGACGGGTCCTTGTCGGTAGGCCCCTTCGCGCCTCGGCCGTGTCGAGCGGGACACGGTCGAGTCCTGCCGGCCGGCTGCGCGCCACGGCCGTGTCGGCGGGCACGGTCGAGCTTGTTGGCGAGTCAACCCCTATAAATTGGTTTTTGAGCATTTCGGCTCATTTTTTCCATCTTCTTCACTGCAACCGAGAGAGAATAACTTGAGGAGAGATTTCTTCATCAATTATCATTTGAGTGTGTATTTTCATCACCTTCAATCATCAGGAAGCTTGGATAGTCGTTTTTACACGTTTTCATCGGATCGAATTGGTTGGATATTCAAGAGGTAATTTCTTGACACCTTGGACTTCGATTTTATGTTGAGATATGATGTTTTGGACGTTATAATCATGTTATATGAAGGGATATGTATATGATTATGAGTTTGTATAAGGATTCATTGGATTATTGAGGGATTATTCAAGAACACTTTGAATATCGAGTTGAAATTGGGGTTTTCGATTAATTGTCGTTATAATCACGTTTTCGGATATTCATTTCGGATTATTGATCATTTGGAAGATGTTTTGTTGGTTTGAAACACTTCTTGGGGAATTTGATATTGGTATATTGAAGTTTGATTGTAAACAATCGGAGTTTGGGCAGCGTGTTTGATTTAATGCCGCAATGGACTTAGTTTTATCGTATCGACGTTTTGAGTTCGTTATATTCGTGTTTGATTCGTGTATTGAACAATTGTTGGTAATGATTGTTATTCAAGGTTGTTCGGCGACCGGTATCTTGGTTAGGGCGTTGTTCGTGGGACGGACATTCTTCATCGGTATTGAGTAAGTTAATTCTTACTCGGTTAAAAGGATACTCATTCCTTTTGTTGTTGATTGCTCATAATCATAATTCATTCATCATAATATTAATCATTTTGAGACTTGTAATTGTCGAATAATCATTTCATTCACGAGGAACGACGGTTCCAAATCATTTCACTGGGTTATCAATCACGTCACTATTACTTTCATATCGGTGAGTCATCTTGGCCTAGTCTAATTATTATTCATTGATATTCATCATGGTCATTCTCGTTCATGTGACCTTCAGGGTTCATATTGCGTGGCCGGGTGTGGCTGTGTGGAATTTTTAGTCGGGCACACGATGGTCATGTATTGGGTTCACCGATACATCGGACCGTGCACACGGTAACGCTTACCTCCGTGAGACTAATTAGGTACAAGGACGGGTGTGTCCGGTCATTCGTCTTGTACACTTGCACAGAACATTACGGGCGTACTATGATACTCCTCTTCAGCGAAATTCATAATTAAGAATATTTCATAACTTCAGTTAATTCATGATTGTGTAATTTCAACTCTTGAGGATTGTTGTTCTGTGTAACTGACCCCGTTTGGGGACTTTGTTTTTCAGGTCTGGGCAAGGCAAAGGCACGGGGAGAACACGCTGACGTCGAGGAGTCCCAGTGATACTAGAAAGGGGCCCCAGTCTGTCCAGTCTGTTCAGTCATTTATGTTTCCTTTATTTATTCCGCTGCAGACATTCCGTTTGAATACTCGTTTCATTCAGTGTTGTGTATTTTATCGTCACATAAGATACACATGTATTCTATTTTATCCTGGGTGTGTTGTATGAAACTCCTCATCGGAGTAATTAATGTTGTAATGTGGTTCGGTACTACATTCACCTGTGTAATTCATTCATTTTCATCACTTTGGTGGGTCCCGATCGGGGTCCACGGCTTTGTAATATCCGCCTAGTTTGGGGTGTTACGAGTTGGTATCGGAGCGTGGTTTTGGATACTACCTTCCGAGTCATGCCTCATTTGAAGTCATCGTCATCGGACTAGTATCATTGGACTTTCGTGTCACGTGTGACTGTGCAAATGCCGAGCCAATCGGCCAAGAAAGAAGCGTAAGATTTCTAACGCCATGGTATAATTTCGGCAATAATCATTCATTCATCATTCATCAATTAACAATCCTCAAACATCATCATTCATTGTGATCGGAGACGATCATATTAACTCATTAATCACTTAATTCATTTCAATACTCGATTAATGATCGGGACGATCATATTAACTCATTAATCACTTAATTCCTTTTATTACTCGGTTGTCGATCACGGATGGTCATATTATCAATCTTATTAAGTTATTCAAGATAATCACTTCAAGAATTTTATCGAGATAATCATGTCACTTCAGTAAATCATTCATATAATCACTAAGTTAGAACATGTATACTCATTTTCGTCATCTCATGACATAATCATAACGTGATATTCATGCGGGGATTATAATCATCATGTGACTTTCCTACTTCAGTATGGAGAGAGCAAGAAGAGGACGCGGAGGACGAGGCCGTGGTGCGGGCCGAATCCCGAGAACTCGTGCGAACACACGTGCGAACGCGAGGAATAATGTTAACTCATCTAGCAGTGACGCTGCCACTCATTCACCAGGGCGTGATCATTCACTTTCGGGGAGTCGTACTCGGGACACGGCTCAGTCAGAAGGTGTTCGGATCGATCCACTCGCCTTTATGCAGGGCATGATGGCCCAGATGACTCAGATGGCACAACTAATGGAGACGATGCAAAATTCAGCTAATCAAAATCAACAGGCTCCTCCGCCGCCACCTCAGAGGCAAGAGAGGAATGTGAGCAATATCATCGGCGACATCTCTCGCCAAAGGCCACCTACTTTTGAGGGATCGTCTGAGCCGGCGGATATTATTCATTGGCTCGAGCATTTCGAGAAGTTGTTTGCTATGGTAGAGTGTCCCGAAGGACACAAAGTTTACATTGCGGCTTACTACAGGTAAGAGCGCACATTCTTGGTGGTTGTCGTTGAAGCCCACCGAAGGATCATGTACTTGGGAGCAGTTCAAGACTCTCATGATGGAGAGATATTATCCGGCCCCACTCAGAGAGGCCAAGCTGTCAGAATTACTCACCCCCGACCCCTCAACAGACGAGGATGGTCTCGCCATTGCCGAGAAATTTCAGGAACTTCTTCCGTTTGCCTCATCTATCATTCATTCCGAGGCGGATAAGATTAAGTCTTTCAGAAGAGGTGAAACCCCGTATGAGACTTGATTACTTAATCATAATTGCACCACGTTGGTGAATTCATTGAGAAAGCTCTCACCTACGAGCTTCTTGCTAAGGAAATTGCTAAGCGGCAACCTTCGTACGCTAGCAAGAAATCGAAGAATCGCAATCGGTCGGAAGGCGGTCGGGCAACTTTCAAGAAACCCCGTGCGGGCTCCGCTTTTACGAGCGACCTCGTGTCGTCTAAACCCGCGGAATCACGGTCTCGGCGGCGATTCGGCCATCACTCGTTATAGCGTGGGGAACTTGGTCACCTCGGTACCAAGTGTCCGAGACAGACGATCACGTGTCATAATTGTGGAATTGCCGGGCATAGGGCCCGTTTTTGCCGTAGGGACTCCAAACCTACTCCGGCGTCATCTCGGACCCAAAGCAGTGCTCGTTGAAATCGGCCACTCAATCAGCGTCGTTTAAAGCAGCGGAGCGACTAAAGGTGGAGCCTATAGTCGCAGACGGGAGCGTCGGTCGGACTAGCAAACCCCGGATTTATGAGATGAAGAAGACCGATGATCCCGAGGCCCAAATGATCTCGGTACACTCGATATTCTATCTCAACTTTGTGTGTACCCTTTTTGATACTGGTGCATCGCATTCATTCATTTCGAATCATGTTTGAGTAGACTACGTGCGGGTAGTGCTACTAGTTGTGAGCCTTATGTCATTGGTCTACCCGATGGTAGACGAATCATCGGTAATCCCGAGATTCGGGATTGTCCTATTGATTTCATGGTCGTGTATGGCGGCGAACCTTATCGTGGTAGGTTTGCCGAGAGACGACATCATCTTGGGTATTGATTGGATGGATCGTCATGATGCCATCATTAGTGTCCGTAAGCGTATGATTACTATCATTTCAGACGATGGGGTTGAATGTGTATTTCAGGGAGGTAATCCGGCTGTTCTGGTAAGGTCATTAATTTGATGAAAGCAGTGCGATTACTCAGTCAGGGATGTGTCGGTTATTGGTGCTATATGACCAAAACTGAGGAATCATCAGTAATGTTGTCGGATATTCCAGTAGTAAGGGAATATGCCGATGTATTTCCAGACGAGTTACCTGGTTTGCCTCCACAGAGGGATGTGGAATTCACGATTGAGTTGGAGCCTGGTACGTCCCCGATATCGAAGGCACCGTACCGAATGGCCCCGACCGAAATGCGAGAGTTGAAGAGTCAACTTGAGGAATTGTTCGAGAAAGGTTATATCCGACCGAGTGCGTCCCCGTGGGGAGCACCAGTGCTGTTCGTCAAAAAGAAGGATGGTTCTTTTCGCTTGTGTATCGATTATCGGGAGTTGAATAAGGTGACAATCAAGAATAAGTATCCTTTACCCCGTATCGATGACCTTTTGGATCAACTTCAGGGAGCTTCAGTATTTTCCAAGATCGACTTAAGATCTGGATATCATCAGTTGCGGATTCGAGAGTCGGATATCGCTAGGACGGCATTTCGAACGCGTTATGGTCATTATGAGTTTGTGGTTATGCCGTTCGGATTGACTAATGCACATGCGGTATTCATGGAGTTAATGAATCGGGTCTTCATCGACTTTTTGGATCGGTTTGTTGTTGTCTTCATCGATGACATTTTGATTTATTCTCGTGACCGGGAGGAACACGAGTTTCACCTTCATCAAGTGCTCGACGTGTTGAGACGAGAACAACTTTATGGGAAGTTTTCCAAATGTGAGTTCTGGATGTCCGAAGTGACGTTTCTCGGACATGTAATTTCATCAGATGGAGTGCGTGTTGATCCTCAGAAGACGGAGGCTATCCAGGTGGTTACCTCCGAAGAATGTTAAGGAAATCCGAAGCTTTCTCGGATTAGCCGGTTATTATCGGAGGTTTGTGGAAGGATTTTCCAAAATTGCTCAACCATTGACGAACCTTTTGCGGAAGGATAGGAAATACACGTGGTCCGACGCGTGTCAGCGGAGTTTTGAGGAACTCAAGAGCCGGTTAATGTCAGCACCTGTACTTTCCTTGCCGCAGGGGACGGAGGGATTTGTGGTTTATAGTGATGCGTCCGGACAGGGTCTCGGATGTGTACTCATGCAGAACGGGAAGGTTATTGCCTATGCTTCACGGCAGTTGAGACCTTACGAGGTTAATTATCCGACACACGACCTTGAGCTAGCGGCCGTGGTGTTCGCTTTGAAGATTTGGCGTCATTACCTTTATGGCGTCACTTGTCGATATTCACCGATCATAAAAGTTTAAAGTATATATTTACTCGAAGGAATTAAATATGCGACGAGGCGGTGGTTAGAACTAATCAAGGATTATGATATTGAGATCCTTTACCACCGGGCAAGGCGAACGTTGTCGCGACGCCTTGAGTCGTAAGTCCATTCAGAGCGGATGCTTGCTCGTTTAACAATTCGAAGGAGCTCCAACAGAATTCCTTAGACCCGAGATCGAGGTCCGGCTTCGGCGAAGTTCGGGGACGGCTTTGTATGTTAGAGATTTCATCATCTCTTGAGGATGCAATCGGGGAGAATCGGGGTTCGAGACCCGGCATTGTTGCGCATTCGTGAGGATGTGGCTCGGGGAGAGACCACGGATTCGTGGTCCACGAGGATGGACTTTTGAGGTTTAAGAACCGGTTGTGCGTGCGCGAATGACGAGTTGAAAAACTCGATTTTGAGAGAAGCTCATGCTACCCCTTATTGTTCATCCGGGGTCTAGCAAGATGTATAAGGACTTGAAACAAAATTACCGGTGGAGTAATATGAAGCGAGAAGTCGCGAATTTGTTTCGAGATGCTTAACTTGCCAACAAGTCAAGATTGAACATCGGCGGGCGGGTATGCGAAACCTCTCCTATTCCAGAGTGGAAGTGGGAAGACATTTCTATGGATTTCATCACGAGTTTGCCGATGAGTCGTCGTGGCATGAATACGATGCAGGTGATTGTGGACCGTTTAACTAAATCAGCTCATTTCCTTGAGATCAAGGATACGTGGGGTCCCGAGAGACTGGCCCATTATTCATCAAGGAGATAGTAAGACCGCACGGTACTCTAAGAGTATCGTTTCCGATCGTGACGGACGATTTGTATCTCATTTTTGGAAATCGATTCACCGTGCTATGGGAACTCGGCTCAATCTCGATCGCCTTTCATCCTCGGTCGACGGACAATCGGAGAGGACTATACAGACATTAGAGGACATGTTGAGGGCATGCGTCCTCGATTGGAAGGACGATTGGGAAGCCCAACTACCATTGATCGAGTTCACGTATAATAATAGTTGGCATGCTTCCATTAAGATGGCACCTTACGAGGCCTTGTACGGTCGTCGTTGTCGATCTCCCTTGTGTTGGGATGACTTGTCAGAATCAATCGGCACCGAACCCGATATGCTTATAGCCGCCCGGGAGAAGGTAGCTTTGATCAAGAGTCGTATGTTGACAGCTCAGAGTCGACAGAAATCATATGCAGATAATCGTCGTCGACCACTAGAGTTCGAGACGGGTGACCACGTCTTGGTCAAGGTATCCCCGAGTCGAGGTATTTTCCGTTTCGGAAAACGGGGGAAGTTGAGTCCGAGATTCATTGGACCGTTTGAAATTTTGGATCGAGTAGGCGAGTTAGCTTATCGATTGGCTTTACCTCCGGGTCTGAGCCGAATTCATAATGTGTTTCATGTCTCTCAGTTGCGAAAGTATGTTGCCGACCCGAGTCACATACTGCAGTTCGACGAAATCGAGATCGCCGACGATCATTCATATGAGGAGCGTCCTATACGAGTTTTAGAGCGGCGAATCAAACAGTTGAGAAATAAGTCGATTCCTTTGGTCAAGATTCAGTGGTCCAGACATGGAGTCGAAGAGGCCACTTGGGAAACCGAGGAGATTATGCGGGAGAGTTATCCCGAGTTGTTTGACCCTTAGTTTCGGGGACGAAACTCTTTTTAAGGGGGGGAGTATGTAATACCCGGTTGTAATTCATTCATTTTCATTCAGTAATTATCAGTCTGTAATTTTCACTCAGTGTATTTTCACTCAATTATAATCATTCATCAATCATGTTCATTCACCGTGTTCACCGTTCGTAAAAACTTCGACTTGAGTATCGTTATTGTTCATCGTTTCAACTTTCCTCATATGAGTTCAACTTTGTTAGATCACCATTAATTTTTGGTAACTCCAAAAATTCTAAATCTTTGCAATATTATAGAGCATCGAGTTAGCTTTCCAATGGTTCAAACGGTGAGTCAATCGGAGTCCGGACGAGAGAGTTATGGTCGTTTTAGCTCAACCGCTCATTTTGATTTTGGCGATCCGCCGAACGAACTCGGCCGTGTCGTCCGACACGGCCCGTGCCGTACTCGTCCGGAAAGTGCCGGCGTCGCCTCGGGGACCCGACCGTGTCGTGCAGCGCGCAGTCAGTCGAGCTCTTCCGGATTAGCGATGGCAGCGCCCGGAGGCCGGCCGTGTTCGGGACACGGCCGAGTCATTGCAGCGCCGCGGACGGGTCCTTGTCGGTAGGACCCTTCGCGCCTCGGCCGTGTCAAGCGGGACACGGTCGAGTCCTCGCCGACAGCTGCGCGCCACGGCCGTGTCGGCGGGCACGGTCGAGCTTGGCCGAGTCAACCCCTATAAATTGGTTTTGAGCATTTCGGCTCATTTTTTCCATCTTCTTCACCGCAACCGAGAGAGAATAACTTGAGGGAGAGATTTCTTCATCAATTATCATTTGAGTGTGTATTTTTCATCACCTTCAATCATCTGGGAAGCTTGGATAGTCGTTTTTACACGTTTTCATCGGATCGAATTGGTTGGATATTCAAGAGGTAATTTCTTCGACACCTTGGACTTCGATTTTATGTTGAGATATGATGTTTTGGACGTTATAGTCATGTTATATGAAGGGATATGTATATGATTATGAGTTTGTATAAGGATTCATTGGATTATTGAGGGATTATTCAAGAACACTTTGAATATCGAGATGAAATTGGGGGTTTTCGATTAATTGTCGTTATAATCACGTTTTCGGATATTCATTTCGGATTATTGATCATTTGGAAGATGTTTTGTTGGTTTGAAACACTTCTTGGGGAATTTGATATTGGTATATTGAAGTTTGATTGTAAACAATCGGAGTTTGGACGCAACGTGTTTGATTTAATGCCGCAATGGACTTAGTTTTATCGTATCGACGTTTTGAGTTCGTTATATTCGTGTTTGATTCGTGTATTGAACAATTGTTGGTAATGATTGTTATTCAAGGTTGTTCGAGCGACCGGTATCTTGGTTAGGACGTTGTTCGTGGACGGACATTCTTCATCGGTATTGAGTAAGTTAATTCTTACTCGGTTAAAAGGATACTCATTCCTTTTGTTGTTGATTGCTCATAATCATAATTCATTCATCATAATATTAATCATTTTGAGACTTGTAATTGTCGAATAATCATTTCATTCACGAGGAACGACGGTTCCAAATCATTTCACTGGGTTATCAATCACGTCACTATTACTTTCATATCGGTGAGTCATCTTGGCCTAGTCTAATTATTATTCATTGATATTCATCATGGTCATTCTCGTTCATGTGACCTTCCGGGTTCATATTGCGTGGCCGGGTGTGGCTGTGTGGAATTTTTAGTCGGGCACACGATGGTCATGTATTGGGTTCACCGATACATCGGACCGTGCACACGGTAACGCTTACCTCCGTGAGACTAATTAGGTACAAGGACGGGTGTGTCCGGTCATTCGTCTTGTACACTTGCACAGAACATTACGGGCGTACTATGATACTCCTCTTAATGAAATTCATAATTAAGAATATTTCATAATTTCTTAATTCATGATTGTGTAATTTCAACTCTTGAGGATTGTTGTTACGTATGGCGGCCGTTTGGGGACTTTGTTTTTCGTGTCAGGCAAGGCAAAGGCACGGGGAGAACACGCCGACGTCGAGGAGTCCCAGTGATACTAGAAAGGGGCCCGATCTGTCCATCTGTTCGATCATTTATGTTTCCTTTATTTATTCCGCTGCAGACATTCCGTTTGAATACTCGTTTCATTCGGTGTTGTGTATTTTATCGTCACATAAGATACACATGTATTCTATTTTATCATTGGTGTGATGTAAGAAACTCCTCATAGGAGTAATTAATGTAGTAATGTGGTTCGGTACTAAAATCACCATGTGTAAATCATTCATTTTCATCAGCCTGGTGGGTCCCGATCGGGGGTCCACGGCACCGTAATATCCGCCTAGTTTGGGGTGTTACAGAACTCTTAGGATAAGCGTAACCGATCGCCCGAAGACGCCCGGCCGTGTCCCGGGACACGGTCGAGTCATCTTGTCGTCGGACGGGTCACTATCAGAAGGCCCTCCGCGCCGCGATCGTGTCAAGCAGGACACGGTCGAGTCCCTGTCGGCCAGCTGTGCGACACGACCGTGCCGATCGGCACGGGCCGTGTCCGGCAGGGTAGTCAACCCCTTTAAATTCGTTTTTTTTGTATTTCAGCCCATTCCTTCCATTTTTCTTCACCTACAACCGAGAGAGAAAGCTTGAGGGAGAGTTTTCTTCATCAATTATCATTTGAGTGTGTATTTTTCATCACCTTCAATCATTTGGGAAGCTTGGATACTCGATTAAACTCGTGTTCTTCGGATCGAAGTGATTGGATATTCAAGAGGTAATTTCTTCGACACCTTGGATTTCGATTCTATGTTGAGATATGATGTTTTGGACGTTATAATCATGTTATATGAAGGGATATGTATATGATTATGAGTTTGTATAAGGATTCATTGGATTATCGAAGGATTATTCAAGAACACTTTGATTATCGAGTTGAAATTGGGGGTTTTCGATTAATTGTCGTTATAATCACGTTTTCGGATATTCATTTTGGATTATTGATCATTCGGAAGATGTTTGTTGGTTTGAAACACTTCTTGGGGGAATTGATAGTGGCTTATTGAGATTTGATTGTAAACAACCGGAGTTTGGCCACAACGTATTCGATTTAATGCCCCAATGAACTTAGTTTAATCATATCGACGTTTTGAGTTCGTTATATTCGTGTTTGATTCGTATATTGAACGAGTTGTTGGATATTGTATAATTCAAGGTTGTTCGAGCGACCGATATCTCAATTAGGACGTTGTTCGTGGAAGGATAATTGTCACCGGTATTGTGTAAGTTGATTCTTACTCAGTTATAAGGATATTCATTTCCTTTTGTTGTTGTTCATTCATAATCATAACTCATTCATCATTGTGTTAACCGTATTAAAACTTGACATTGTCAATTAATCACTTCAGTTACAAGGAACGACGGTTCCAATCCTTTTGTTGAGCTATCATTCATTTCACTATCATTTTACCTCGGTGAGTCATTATTCATTTTCGATGTCACTTTTGTTATATCGTGGCATTCCGGGTCATACTGGCGTGCCGGTTGGTATGTGTAGGATTTTCATGTCGGGCACATTTATGTCGTGTGTTGGTTGCTGGCCTCACATTGGACTGTGCACACGAGTCGATTGCTTCGTGAGACTGATTAGGTACAAGACCACGCGGGTATTCGATCGATACTCGTTGGTGGCTTGTGCACGGACACATTTCCATCCCGGGCGTAGTGTGGCGCCACCCTTTGAGCCGTACTGTTAGTTGATTCATACAGCATGTTTGATTGCGTATGTTTTCAACAAGATTGGGTTATAATCTAACCGTTTCATTTTAATCGAACTTGTAGTTTATACTACATATTTATATGATTGTGTTTATTCAACTCTGAAGGATTGTTATTCTGTATAACTGACCCCGTTTGGGGATATTTGTTTCTCAGGTCATGGCAAGGCAAAGGCACAGGGAGAGCACGTTGACGGCGAGGAGTCCCAATGATACTAGAAGGGGCCCGATGCATTCGATCATTTATTCAGTCATTATGTTTCCTTTATTTATTCCGCTGCAGACATTCCGTTTGAATACTCATTTCATTCAGTATTGTGTATTTTATCGTCACATAAAATACACATGTATTCTATTTTTTCCTGGGTGTGTTGTATGAAACTCCTAATCGGAGTAATTGATGTTGTAATGTGGTTCGGTACTACATTTACCCTGTGTAATTCATCCGTTTTCATTCGCCTGGTGGGTCCCAGTCGGGGGTCCACGGCACTGTAATATCCGCCTAGTTTGGGGTGTTACAGTAGCAACCCTGATGGTCTTTGGTGTCCAGCCTTCACTCTTTGACAAGTTAAACACCTTGCTACGAATTCTGCTACCTGGTTCTTCATATTCACCCACCAGTAGTGTTTCTTTAGATCCTTATACATCTTATTACCACCTTAATGAATTGTATACCGAGAGCAGTGAGCCTCTGATAAAATTTTCTTCTTGAGTTCATCATTATCGGGAACACATATACGGTGTTTGAATTTTAGTGTTCCATCAGACGACATGATAAACTCAGATTTCTCGCCTTGTGCGACCCTTTCCTTAAGTTTACATAACTTTCCATCTTGTGTCTGTGCTTCTTGGATTTTCTTAAGTAAGTCCGGTTTTATTAACAAATTAGCACATAAAACCTGTGTCATAGCCTGCCTTGGTTTCCATTGGATTATTTCTCTCAGGGCATTCCATTCTCTTATCATGAGTCTAGCCACACTCGTTTTTCTACTTAAGACGTCTTCTACGACATTGTCTTGCCCGTATGATGCTGAATGGTGAGGTTATAATCCTCAAGAAGTTATATCCACCGTCTCTGTCTTATATTCAACTCCTTCTGAGAGAACAAATATTTGAGACTCTTGTGGTCGGTAAAGATGGTGAATGTAGCTCCATACAGGTAGTGTCTCCATTTCTTCAAAGCAAACACTATTGCTGCTAGTTCAAGGTCATGGGTCAGATAATTCATCTCATGGATTTTAGCTTTCGTGATGCATAAGCCACAAACTTGCCGTTTTGCATCAGCACAGCTCCTAATTCTTCTTTTGATGCATCGCTGTAAACCACAAATCCTTCACTCCCTTCGGGAAGTGTTAGTACAGGTGCGGTAGTGAGTTTTCTCTTTAGTTCTTGGAAACTCGACTCACACTTACCGTTTCACTCAAATTTAACATGTTTCTATGTCAGTCTTGTGAGTGGTCCAGCAATTTTGGAAAAATCTTTAATGAATTTGCGGTAGTAACCTGCAAGTCCAAGAAAGCTCTGTATCTCCGTAATTGTTTCTGGCCTCTTCCAGTCTAAAATAGTCTCCACCTTTGATGGATCTACTGCGACTCCATCTCCAGATATTATGTGTCCTAAAAACGCTACCTCTCTTAACCAGAATTCACACTTGCTGAATTTGGCGTATAATTTATGCTTCCTTAGTGTCTCTAGTACCAATCTCAGGTGAGTTTCGTGATCTTGATCCGACTTGGAATAAACGAGTATGTCGTCAATAAATATCACTACGAATTGATCCAGATATGGTTGGAACATGCAGTGCATTAAATCCATAAATGCAGCCGGCGTGTTGGTCAATCCAAAAGGCATTACCATGAATTCGTAATGACCATACCTAGTTTGGAAGGTAGTCTTTGGTATATCGCACTCTTTGATCCTCAATTGGTAATATCCCTGCTGAAGATCAAACTTTGAGTAAATTGTTGCTCCTTGTAGCTGGTCGAATAGCTCCTCAATCCTAGGAAGTGGATACTTGTTTTTAACTATAATGTTGTTAAGTTATCGGTAATCGATGCACAATTTAAGTGTACCATCTTTCTTCTTTACGAATAACACTGGTGCTCCCCATGGAGATAAGCTTGGTCGGATAAATCCAACCTCTAGCAACTTCTGCAACTGAACCTTCAGTTCTTGCAATTCTAGTGGTGCCATTAGATACGGTGTTCTAGCCACAGGTGCTTTTCCTGGCAAGATATCAATGCTAAATTCACTTCCCTGTTTGTAGGCAGAGAAGTGAGTTCCGTGGGAAAAACATCAGGGTATTCTGATATTACTGGTATTGCTTCATCTCCATTTTGTTCTTAGGTTTGTTTATGACAAAAGCTAAATATCTCGTTGGTCCCTTCGAAATGGCCCTCCTCGCCTTCGTGGTTGATATTATTGTGGCCGAATTAATTCTAGAATTCCCGTATAGTTCAACTATGGGGTGATAGGGTTTTTAGAATCGAACTATTTTTGAATGGCAGTCGAGTTGTGCAAAGTGTTTATATAGCCAATCCATCCCAAGTATGAGGTCATACTCAAGTATAGGGAGAAGAATTAGGTCTTCAGGAAAACAGTGACCTTTAATGATCACTTCACAATCTATAAATACTAAATCTGTTTCTTGGCTCGCACCCATAGGTGTGGATACTTCTAAGATTATGGGTAGTGACTCCATGTCGACATTCAATTTTTGTGCATAATGAGGTGCAACAAAGATTATGATGATCCTATATCTAACAATGCATGAGCAGAGTGGTTTGACACAAGAAATGTACCTTCCACCACGTCTGTTGCATTAGGGGCTTCTTGTCCAGCTAAGGCAAAAACTCTTGCTGGTGCCTTCCCTTTTCCCTTGCGGTCATGTTGTTTAGCTGCATTTTTCTACCGATTGTTGTCTGGTGCCTCCTACTTTGGGCATTACCTGGTTGGGTGTTGATTATCTCCACATCGTAAGCATATCCGTTGCTTATTCCAGCAATCTTTCGATTTGTGTCCCAACTTATTACAGTGGGAACATGGTGGTAGGTTATTCAGAGGCTTCTTTCCGGTGTTCTATCCAGTAGTCTTGCGTTGAAATTTCTGGGGTGGTCTGTATGATTGGTTTGATGCAGGTCTCTTGAATTTCCCGGTAGCTTGATCCTTCGCCTGTCCCAAACGTGTCAACCCACTTTCGATTCGGGTTGCAGCTTTGACTGCTTCCGCCATAGTCGTCACTCTCACTGGCAGCAAACTTTGTTGTAGAGCAAACCTCAAACCTCGGGTAAACTTGTACAATTTATCCTCCTCTGTGCTCACTAGTCCTGGTGCGTACTTGGAGAGCCGGTTGAAATAGGACTCATACTGAGCTACAGTCAAAGATCCTTGCTTCAGATGGTAAAATTCATCTCGACGAGCCTCTCTAGCTGCTGCTGAGACGTACTGGGTCCGAAAATCAGTTAATAAGTTGGTCCATGTTCTGGCACGATCCTCTCTTGTCCAACGGGCACTAAAGATCTTCCACCAATCATGTGCGGGAGCCTCGAGTCTAAATGTGGCCAATGTTATGCGCTGATCATCGGTGTACTGGGATGCATTGAATATGCTCTCCATCCTTTATACCCATAATTCCGCATTGATGTCATCCGGTTCTCCGTCAAACGTTGGCGGACTGAAACGTAAGAATCTCTCCAACATGCGATCTTGTGTGCCACCCGCAGTCCGGTTATTGTCAGCTTGCTGTTGTAGGAAGTTTGTCAGTTAGGTTAGAGCTTGTGCTATAACATCATTTGCAGCCCCTCCTTCGTTATCGAGTTGGTTTTGTTTTTCATCACGGTTAACTCGCGAGCGTCCTCTACGTCTATCAACCATCTATAACAAATTAATTAGAGTGTGATAGAGTTAGTTGTTGATTGGGAGTTTGTTGATGAATTAAGTTAATTTGTAGAATTGGCAGGGTGATTATTAATTGACAATCATGGTTTTTACAAATTCTAGAATTATCAAATAAGGTAGAAAGCATAATTGATTTCAATTATATGTGGCTTAACCGCCAATCACATATTTCAAGTTTGTACGGCACTCAAGCCTAAATATTCCAGTATCAAAACATCAAAACCTCATAAGGTCACGTAAACATTCTCAACATAGGGCTCTCTAATTATCATCCGAGTTCATGCTTGTGTCTTCTTCGGGGTCCTCTTCTGGATATTCCTCTGGTTCATCTTCTGGATCTTCATCTTCAAACTCACAAAATTGAGGGTTGGCAATCGGGGATGCTCGTGACAAGCTCCCGATTTCAGTAGTGGAGTTAGGGAAAAGGTCGATCACGGCTCCTAACTTGGACTTCACCATAGCTTGGAATTTTTCATGCTCGTGGCATTCAGACAAGATTTGCTCCTCCAGCATTTGCATCTTGTGGGCTTGCAGAAACTTCTGGCTGTGGAGCTTGGCGATTGTTCGGATGTCTACTAACGATTGGGTTTCCAGGTGATGCGCTCTCTCTTCCAGCTCTTCATATTCTTGTCTCTTCTTCTCTAGTAACTGAAACAGCTCGTCTCTCTGATCACGATACGTCTTCACATCTTAAAAAATACGTGCAATTACGGACCTCAAATTCTGGATTTCTCTTTCCTTGGAATCGGCCAAAACAGCTGCGTTGAAAATGGGCCTAGCGACACTCTCAATCTGGCTAACGGACCTTCGAAGCTGATCTTCAGTGATTGTCTCCGGCAGAGTAGGCGTATCCGCGTTTTCCTGGGTCACAACCTTCTTGTTTGTCGGGTCCATCTAGTTAACAAAATAAACTAAGTCGGTATCTCGCAAAATCTAATATCCAATATAAACTCTATTAAGCATGATTAATCATCAAGGCATTGAACTTAATGATTCAACAAATATGCTCATACGACACTAGCGACCAAGAAATAATAATACCCCAGTTTAGAAAAGTAATGAGGTTTAGAGGAGTTTAAAGGAACTTTGTCAATTTCGAATTAATAGTGATATGACCTTGAGAAATGGATAAGTGAAATAAACTATATCCGTTTCAAGAGTTCAATAGAAGAATTGATTCAGTCGGGGAAATGCCGCGAATACTTAATCAAGTACCTTGGCCAATGACTTAGGAAATTTGAATTTGACTATGCATATTCCAAGTGAATAGCGACAAGTCGAAAGAGATCTTAATGAGAATTGACTCGAGAAATCTACTTTAGGTCTCAGTCCTATGGTTCACTTCGTCCTAGGTGGAATTCCCATCTAATTTCGAAGAATTTTATCATGGTTAGCCCTTTGTAAGTGTCCTTCTCATAAAGCAGGCTCCGATTGTTAGGAATATGCCCTAGAATGCCACTCAGGGGATGATAGAGTAGGGGCATTGTAGTTGTAATTATGGAATAGTTTATAAAAAGGCAATACGATTCATTCACTGTTTATTGTATTTCAAATGCATTCTTGATTTGGTAAACATTGAAGTAAAGTCCATGTAAATAATTCGAACATTCCATTATCGTTATCAGATAAGAAAAAATGCACTGGAAGTGTTTAAAGTTTATTTACATAAATCGTTCGCAATCAATAAACTTAAATGGGCATTAAGTTTAAGTAAGACTTGTATAAATTATGCTAGGACGTGTGCATATCTTGATAGCATAGTTATAAGTATATTGGTGGGACCAGTATACTCGAACACGACTAATACTTGATTCAGTCACACGGTATTGACTCTCGGAGAGTCGATGACGAATCAAAAAGTTGTGATAGTATACGTGGACCTTTGACTTGAGGGTTCAGTAGAAGATGTGCCTGTGACGTTTAGTTTGTCATTAGAGTAGTTAGACTCATTTGCTTAATTGCTGAGTCAACCTCGAAGTGCGGACTATACGGGCAGGTAGCAGTCTTTACTGTATGCCAAGAAAGGATTCTATCTCCTGTTAATGAGCAGGCGAATGTCCTATACGGTTAATGGCAAATAAAATCATAAGTCTTTGGCCAAAGCATTCTGATATAGTCGTATTAGATACACTATTAATTAGTTGGTCTTGATTTGTATTAACACATGCATAGTATCTAGTCAACAGTAGGATTTGACTTTACCGTAACCCGAAGACTTGACCGGGACATCTGATGAAGGGTGTATACGTATATAGTATTCACGACATAATGGTTCTAGAATGATCCCTTCATTCGTTCTCAGTCGGGGTTTACAGTGCGGCCCGCTAGGCTGGCTAAGTGCTGCCCGCACTCATTGGTTCCTCCCAATGCCGGCTGAGACGGACCTACGGAGTCGCGTATTAGGAGCGTTGACGGATAAATGTGAATTTATTATCTCTCTATTAATATTAGATATTGGATATCTAATTATGATTTATTGGATAAATCAAATAGCGGTCTTATGAATTAAATTAAGTTACCGGGTAATTAATTTAATTCATAAATTATATTTCTTAGAAAAATATATTTGTATTTGATATAATTAATTAATTACATTAATTAATTAATATAAATACATTGGTGATTAAACGGAGTGTATTTAATTGAGTCGTTTGACGAACGTCCGGTACACGAGCCGAGTGGCTCGGCTCATTTAGGGATGTCAACTTTATCCGTACCCGATCCTATCTGTCGGATAAACCCAAAATCGGGTCGGGTTTCGACCGAACCCGAAATTTTATGGTCGGGTATGGGTAGGATATGGGTATAGTATATTACCTAAATACCCGACCCGATTACCCGATCCACGTACCCATTTGAATTATATAAATAATATTATTATTACATATTATAGATAAATATTATATTGTATTATAAATTATATATATTATTATATAATTATATTTAAATATTTATTATACTAAATTGAATTTATTAATTATATTATATGTATATATGATATATATTAAAAATATTTATATTCTTAAATATACGGTATACGGGTACCCGAATACCCATTGGGTACCCGAACCCGATCCGAATCAAATAGGGTAGGGTATGGAGGAGGCATACCCGTACTCTACCCGACTCATTGACATCTCTAGGCTCGTTTCTAGGAAATTCCTCCATGGGCCGCCCCCCCTCACATGGCTCATCATATTTGCATGTTATAATGGTTGTCTTGACCTTGTAATAATGGACGGAGATTCTTTTCTCTCATTATTATTATTACATTATGAGTTGTTATTATATGTGATATAAGAACCAACTCATATGATGATTAATGGGACTTCACATCATCTTCATGCAAAGAGAGAGCTGCTGGCCGAGAGAAAATCTTGAGGGAGAGAGATTTTTATTTTCTTGTTTTTCCACTTTGAGTTGAGAAAAATTAAGAAAGAAAAAGAGATATAAATTCCTATAGTAATTCCTAGCCGTGTTCTTAGAGAACGGATTGCTATCGAATTTTTTCGAGCAACGTCCGACGCATGTGAAGTAGAGGCTTCGAAGTTTCGGTGCTTGGAACGAAGGGATTTCGTGTTCGTGACGGGGTTCGTGATCATCATCCATTTTTACGAAGATTTATTTCAAAGGCTTTAAGGGTATAATTTTTATCTTCGTATTTATATTTTCGTATGTACGTTACTTGATCGATCCTGTTTGGGATTCGTTTTTTATTTTCCGCTGCGTATTTCGTTTTATTTTTCGGAATCCCAACAGTGGTATCGGAGCGAGGTCAATGATACCGTATATACGATTATTTGTGCATTTTGAATGCTTATGGATGATGTTTATGATTTTATATCATGTTTGGTATAATCGTAGATTTTTAAATTGTTCGTTGTAGCATCATATTTTTGGAAACGAGCCGAAAAACTAAGAAACGGGCCGCCGTGAGTGGTGCCAGCAGATCTGCTCACTGCCCAGTGCCGCGATGCTTTCGACTGTGGTCCGAGAGTGATCGGCTAGGGGGCCGAGAGTGATCGGCCAGGCTGCCGAGAGGACTCGGCCCAGACACCCCTCGGGTTTTTGGCCCGATTTTGAATCGGGCCGCGGGCTGGGCCTAATACCGGATTGTGCGGGACTCCGTTTTAAGTTTATATTTCGTTGTAATTATTTCCCGAAATTTAAATTTGATTTTAATTTGACTAAATTAATATTTGGAATATTTTTGAGTTAAGGGAAATAAATTAAACGAGAATTTTTTTTTGGCCAAATTACTTCGAACGAATTAAAATGACGATTATTAGTATTAATTGGATTAATACCATTAAAATTGAGTAGATTAATTTTATATTGATTGGATTAATATATTAATTGATTATTTAATTTTAATGCCACTTTATATTAATTGGATTAATATAGTAGAAATTGAATAGATTAATTTTATAGATTAATTGGATTAATTTATATTAAAATTAATTATTTAATTTCGTTGCCATTGAGTGAATTACTTGGATATTATTGGTGTGATATGTTATTTGTGTGAATGTGTGGATATGGTTGAAGGTCTACGGTGACACATGGCACGTGATCATGTGGTCAGGATACAACAAGTGATTGATCCAACCGTGAGAGCCTGAGATAATCTACGGTGACACATGGCTTGTGATCATGTGGTCAGGATGCAACAAATGATTGATCCAACCGTGAGATATGGTGTGTGATTTGTTTCGCTAGCCAGCTCGGGAGGATCCTTAGAGGCCTCGAGTGGGATTTGTGGCTTCGTCCCGGTCCTAGGCGATGCACGTGCGTGATTTGTTTTATGATTGTGGCCAGCTCAGGAGGGTCCTTAGAGGACTCGAGTGGGATTTGTGGCTTCGTCCCGGTCCTAGGCGATGCTTGTATGTGATTATGTTGTGTTGATTTTATGTCCGTTGAGGACACTTGATGCGGGCTCTGGCCCTGTGAATTGTTGTTGGTTCTATTTGCGAAAATGAAACCTTTGGGCTGTGACCCATGTTGATTTTGGAAAGAGAAGGATTCGAAAATCCTGAGTTGTTTCTATCAAAACTCCCGATGGCATTTTAAATCACTTTATAATTGTTTCCCTTGACTTGGGATCTTTCGATTTTGTAAAGCTTCACCTAAACTCTTGCCTCGGGAAGTATTTTCGTTATGTTTAAATCTTTGACGATTCCTGGGTATTATTGTCCTTGGAACTTGTATTGTATAGCTCGTATTTTTGCACTTTGTACTTGCACTAGCAAAACAGTGGAGTTTTGCTAACTCCCGAGAATTCGCGGGGTGGATGTCTGTATTGCATTCAGGTTTTGGAGCATAGCACAAGGTAGGCATGAAGGATGATGAAAGATGAATGATACTAATCACATGAGGACCCATATGTTGTCGTATTGGTCTAGATATATTTTATTTCTGCTGCAGTATTCTTTCCCCATTGTATGGGAGTGTGTTGTATTTCGACCCCTGCGTGGGCATATATTGTGTTTGAGTTGTATGTATTTATTGAAAGACCAAATCGGTCTACTGAGTCATTTTAGCCTTAAAGGCATTTTTGAGTTGTTCGATGTATTTACCAGCCTGGTAGATCCTTGAGGAAGGGGTCTACGGCGTGTAATATCCCTGAGCGGATTGGGGGTGTTACATAAATGGTATCGGAGCTTAGGTTGTGGAAACCTAGGCTGTCGGGTTTAGTGGTGTCTGTTGAGTTTTTGTCTCGTCGGATTTTGTCTGACTGAGTCGTGTCGCGACGCGTCGTCTGAGTTGGTTCGTCGTGATTAGTATCGTGGGGCGATCATCATCTTCGTGCGACCTGTGGATGTAAGTCTCCCTTCTATGTGTTGTGCCTCGTGTGACCCGAGTTACTGGTATGATTATGTGTTAAGTGATGGAATCTTTATGTAGATTCTCGGTTTCGTGATGCGTTTATGTGACTCTCATGTTTCGTTTATATGAGGAGTGTTGTCGTTATTTATGTCCTTTTGACTGTGATATTTGGCTGTTTGTTTTCCGGTAAAAGACATGTGTTGTCTTGATTTTGAGCGAGTTGATACGTGTGTTGTGATGTATGTAAGTGAATGTTGTTACCTGTGAGTTTTAGGCATTCTAGCCTAATAGATTTTCGAAAACCGTGAGTATCTTAGAAAATAAATTTCGAGACGAACTTTTAAAATGAATTATTTTCTCGCGATACTTTCAAAGTGCTTTCTAGTGCCGCAATATATTTCAAATTATTCCAATTGGGGACCAAAATATTTTGAGACATTTTCAATTATTTAGAAATGCTTCGCTTAGACCCGAGGGTCGAATATTTCTGAAAGTTTTTCACTAAAAGAAAAGTGTCCTCATTTTTGTTCAAACGCAAGATGGTTTTCAAAGTCTCGATAATGGTGTTTGTACTACTTTTTGTAAGGTGATACTCAAGATCTACCGGTGTTTCCAAATTGTTTTCAAAATGTGGTTTTCGTTTTTAAAACCCATCATTTCCTGCTTGTGGTCGGAGAAGGTGTGTATGATTGTGTACATACGTGGTTGTTTCGTGATGTTTAGTAATTATATGCTAGTTATCGTTCCGGCCGTTGTAATCGTCGAATGATGCTGTGGTTGTTGTGATTTTAGTATGTGTTGATATGTTATGCCAAGTTGGCATCTCCGGTTTGTTGTTTTGCAATGTTATGTTCCATTGTATCTAGCATTTGTATATTCGGTATGCCGAGCTGAGGTGTTTCAACCGTGGTGTGCCGGGGGAATGTACGTACAATTGTCCTTCTCATCGGTAACACGTTTCAAGTGTGGACCCGAGAGACACAGGATCCAGTTTTGCGAGTTGGGTTCCGAGTCTTTCGGGGCGCGAACTTCAGTACAAATATCAGGATCGGCTATAAGAGGCCCATGGGAAATGTTTCCGTCGACTGCTTTTGTGTTGTTGCCTTGTTTCCGTTATTAGGAGTTGCGGGGACGACCTTCTTTTATAAGAGGTCGAATGTAATACCCTTATTATTTTTGGACTTCTGCATTTCCTCTTTCTCAAGTCTATCGACTCGCTCGTGTTCGTTGATACTTTCTGAACTTGTTCTGTATTTCGGTTTCATCGTTCGAACGGGTTGTGACCTTGTTTCGGATCGATCTATTTATCGTTGTGACTTTTATGAGTTCGGTTCGATTCTTGTGAACCTTGTTCGAAAGTAACATCTTCCAGTTTCTACCAACTCTTTTAATGTCTTGAGTTGAATTGTGAACTTCGGAGTTATTTTTCGACCGTTGTTGTTCGATCATTGTTATCTGATCGTTGTTGTTCGATCGTTGTTGTTCTATCGTTGTTGTTCAGTCGTTGTTGATCGATCGTTGTTGTTCGATCAGGGTTGTCTGACTGTTGTTTCCTGATCTCGTACCGCGAAGAATCGTCGTTCATCGTTAGTTTGCTGTTTCGGGTGGGGCCAGATGGGTCACCGAGCCGTGCAATGCGAGACGGTAACTGAGATATTTGGGGGATCGAGGTTGCGTGCCTGCTCCGAAAGGACACATAGATGCCTATTGTGGTTTTGAGGATTTCAGCGTAGTCCGAATTGTTTGTGATTGTCCTTGTGGGTCGTTTTGTGTTTATTTCTATTTTCTCGATTGTGCGTGTTTCCATGTGATAGGTGATTTGTGTTTTGGGATTGTTCGGATAATCGACTTAATTGTATTATCTGTTTGATGACGCTTGTCACTTGTTGGTTTTATTATGTGTCTACCGGTGGCGTTGTGTTGGCCGTCGTGGAGCGTGTTTTCACGTCGTATATTCCTCTGCGTTGCTTGTAACGTTTCGCCGTTGGCCGTAAGTTACACATTTCTTGTGTATCTCGTTGAGTTTTCCTGGCGGGAGATTGCTTCTCCCTACTTGTTTTAAGTTTCGGGACGAAACTTCTTTTAAGGAGGGTAGTATGTAATATCCGCAAATTCGATTTCCGGTAATTTTCTTTTTTTGGCGAGAGTCCATTTTGACGACCCGATTGGGACCGTTTTGTCATTCTGAGAATGATTAATTCTACACTTTTTGACATCCGAGTTCGTTTCGGTGTCGTTTTGTTGAGTTTCGTGCTTCTTAGCGACTTTTCCGCACTTGAGTTCGATTCTTGCGAATCTCGTTCAAAACTGCTGTTTCGAGTTTCCCGTAAGTCCGTTTAACTTTGTTAGACGTGTTGTGAACTTCAGTTTGGTTATTCGATCACGTATCGTGATTTTCGGGCATTTTGTAATTTACCCAAAGTTGTGGGTATCCGCATTCGTATTTGTTGTCTTGACCCTTTTCATGGTCGCGTGCGATTAATTGTTGCATGGTATTTCATTTCGGGTCGATGATGTTGTTCGCGAGCTTTTCGTCGTGTTCGTTCCGTACGTTTTTGGAAATCGAGTCGTCGGGTCATGACGGCCGAAAGCATCGCCGACAGTGCGGCACGCCGTCGAAGTCGGGCACTAGCCGGGCAGGCGCGGCAGGAACCGGCGTAGCGCACGCTACTGCCGGAAGGCTGCGCACGCTAGCTCAGCAGGTGTAGCGCACACTGCCGGCCGGCCAGCATATGCTATCGGATGTGGGCAGAGGGGTTTCTGAGGTTCTGGACTCGGGAAGGATCGGCAGGTAGCGCACGCTACTGTCGGTCGCGGCGCACGCTAACCGGCAGGTGTAGCGCACGCTGTCGGCCGGCTAGCGCACGTTACCTGGCCGAGCAGTTTAGTCCAGAGGGTTCTGGACAAGTTGGCTAGCGCGCGCTAGCGTCCGCGCAGCGCACGCTATCGGGGTCGGGCGGGCAGGCCTTGGTCGGCAGGTTTTGTCAGAAGTGCCGAGTCGTGCGGGCCCCGGTCGAGGGTTCTGGGACGATACTGGCCGATAGCGCACGCTGACCCAGGAAGGCTAGCGCACGCTAGTCCGGCCCAGTATAAATGTGACAGAGCAGTCGCATTTTCACTCGTTTTTCATTTTCCTTCTTTTCTGTCCGTGGCTGGAGTTTCGGAGGAGGCGAAGCCATGTTGTTGAACAACAAATCCATGAAGTTTGGGAGTTCATATCTAGGGCTGGCAAAAAAATCCGAAAAATCCGATATTCATCCGAAATATCTGTATTCGTATCCGAAAAAAGCGAATATTATCCGTATCCAAAAAAAAGCGGATACGAATATTATTCGTATTCGAAAATTCCGGATACGGATATGGATATAGACGCATCCGTATCCGAAAATATCCATATCCGAGATAAATTATATATAATATATAATTTTAATATATTTTTAATATATAATTACAAAATATAACACATTTTATATTTATAATAATAGAATTTTTTATAAATATAATTTGGTTTTAGATCATAGTAGATCACTACTATAATTTAGTGATATTCCCAAATTTTCAAAAAATAAAAAAGTAATTTGGTTGGAGATCTTAGTAGATCTTTAATTAAGTGATATGTTTATACTAAGTTATCTATAATTATTTCTACATTTAACACAACAATAAAGTAGCCCAAGTGGTTGGAGTGTGGCTTTAAAAATCCACAAAGAGAGGAGTTGTGGGTTCAAATCCTTTTGCACCCATTTACTTTTGAAAAATAAACCAGGAATTGCAGATTCGGATTTGGATATTATCCGTATCCGGATAATATTCGCCGGATACGGATAAGGTTTTCCCGGATATTCCCGGATTCGGATATGGATTCCTGGTTCTGGATTCGGATACGGATATAGCCATATTCGAATCCGTATTATCCGATTGTCACCCCTATTCATATCATTGATTAATCATCCTATAACATCCTTTGATCCAGCGAATCAAGGTTAGATTTCTTATACCCTATCTTTGGGAAATTTTGGGGTTTTCGGGTTTTTGTCCGATTCGTTCCGAATTATTGATTAATCCATGCTGGGTATGATTAATCTTAGTATTATTCATATGTTTAGCATCATTTAATCTATTGTTCTTCGCCGAATCAAGGTATATTTCTTTATTTTTCTTCGGGTAACTTTTTGGGGGATTTGTTCTTGATTTCATTTTCCATCCGTTTTTGATGAATAGATTGTTGTTAAATGATGTCGCTAAACATATCCTATGGATTGAATATCTATATTTCGGTTGGGAATGCCATTTTCATGTTTTGTCGGGTCGATTCGTGTTCTTGGCCGTTTTGGGGGAAACCCTTGAACTTTCATCGTTTGTTCCTTGAATTCTGCGACTTTGGGTCGTACTTTGGAATTCATTTTCGTTGTTGTTATTGTCCTTCGTAGTTTATTATCGCGAGTTGGCGTTCGGTGGAGTCGGCGGGTTCGTAGTAGGTTCGTTCCAACCTACTTCGGTCGATTCTCCGCGTTGTGGTTATTCGAGGCAAGTACATTGTCCATACAATTCTTGTTTTATGGATATGATAATTAGTGATCGTCTCCTTGTGTTTATTTGATCGTTTGAATTTCACTTTCAAAGATTCGGTTAGCCTTGTTAAAGGCCCTCTTTCAAAACGCGTGTGTTTTGTGGACATTGTGTTCGAGGATGGTTACGTGAATTACTATGAATACACTTGGTGTTGTCGTTGTGCTTTGATAACATATATGTATATATTATCTCATATCGGTGCGTTGTGATTTGACCATTGCGTCGTGCATTGTGTTTGTTGCCATTGAGTGAATTACTTGGATATTATTGATGTGATATGTTATTTGTGTGAATGTGTGGATATGGTTGAAGGTCTATGGTGACACATGGCACGTGATCATGTGGTCAGGATGCAACAAGTGATTGATCCAACCGTGAGAGCCTGAGATAATCTACGATGACACATGGCTTGTGATCATGTAGTCAGGATGCAACAAGTGATTGATCCAACCGTGAGATATGGTGTATGATTTGTTTCGTAGCCAGCTCGGGAGGGTCCTTAGAGGCCTCGAGTGGGATTTGTGGCTTCGTCCCGGTCCTAGGCGATGCATGTGCGTGATTTGTTTTATGATTGTGGCCAGCTCGGCAGGGTCCTTAGAGGCCTCAAGTGGGATTTGTGGCTTCGTACCGGTCCTAGGCGATGCTTGTATGTGATTATGTTGTGTTGATTTTATGTCCGTTGAGGACACTTGATGCGGGCTTTGGCCCTGTGAATTGTTGTTGGTTCTATTTGTGAAAATGAAACCTTTGGGCTGTGACCCCTGTTGATTTTGGAAAGAGAAGGATTCGGAAATCCTGAGTTGTTTCTATCAAAACTCCCGATGGCATTTTAAATCACTTTATAAATTGTTTCCCTTGACTTGGGATCTTTCGATTTTGGAAAGCTTCACCTAAACTCTTGCCTCGGGAAGTATTTTCGTTATGTTTAAATCTTTGAGGATTCCTGGTTATTATTGTCCTTGGAACTTGTATTGTATGGCTCGTATTTTTGCACTTTGTACTTGCACTAGCAAAACAGTGGAGTTTTGCTAACCCCCGAGTATTCGGGGGTGGATGTTTGTATTGCATTCAGGTTTTGGAGCATAGCACAGGGTCGGCATGAAGGATGATGAAAGATGAACGATACTAATCACACGAGGACCTGTATGTTGTCGTATTGGTCTAGCTGTATTTTATTTCCGCTGCAGTATTCTTTCCCCGTTGTACGGGAGTGTGTTGTATTTCGACCCCTGTGTGGGCATATATTGTGTTTGAGTTGTATGTATTTATTCAAAGACCAAATCGGTCTACTGAGTCATTTTAGCCTTAAAGGCATTTTTGAGTTGTTCGATGTATTTACCAGCCTGGTAGATCCTTGAGGAAGGGGTCTACGATGTGTAATATCCCTGATCGGATTGGGGGTGTTACAGGTATTGAGTCCAAGTGGGAGATTGTTAGGAATATGCCCTCGAATACCACTCAGGGGATGAGAGAGTATGGGCATTGTACTTGTAATTATGGAATAATTTATAAAATGGCAATACGATTCATTCACAGTTTATTGTATTTCAAATACATTCTTGATTTGGTAAATATTGAAGTGAAGTCCATGTAAATAAATCGAACATTCCATTCTCGTTATCGGATAAGAGAAAATGCACTGGAAGTGCTTAAAGTTTATTTACGTAAATCGTTCGCAAGTCAATAAACTTAAATGGGCATTAAGTTTAAGTAAGACTTGTATAACTGATGCTAGGACGTGTGCATGTCTTGATAGCATAGTTATAAGTATATTGGTGGGACCAGTATACTCGAACACGACTCATACTTGATTCAGTCACACGGTATTCACTCTCGGAGAGTCGATGATGAATCGAAAGGTTGTGATAGTATACGTGGACCTTTGACTTGAGGGTTCAGTAGAAGATGTGCCTGTGACGTTTAGTTTGTCATTAGAGTAGTTAGACTCATTTGCTTAATTGCTAAGTCAACCTCGAAGTGCAGACTATACGGGCAGGTAGCAGTCTTTACTGTACGCCAAGAAAGGATTCTATCCCCTGTTAATGAGCAGGTGAATGTCCTATATGGTTAATGGCAAATAAGATCATAAGTCTTTGGCTAAAGTATTATGATATAGTCGTATTAGATACACTATTAATTAGTTGGTCTTGATTTGCATTAACACATGTATAGTGTCTAGTCAACAATAGGATTTAACTTTACCGTGACCCGAAGACTTGACCGGGACATCTGATGAAGGGTCTATACGTATATAGTATTCACGACATAATGGTTCTGAAATGATCCCTTCATTCATTCTCAGTCGGGTTTTACAGTGCGGCCCGCTAGGCTCGCAAAGTGCTGCCCGCACTCATTGGTTCCTTCCAATGCCGGCTGAGACGGACCTACGGAGTCGCGCATCAGGAGCATTGATGGATAAATGTGAATTTATTATCTCTCTATTAATAATAGATTATTGGATATCTAATTATGATTTATTGGATAAATCAAATAGCGGTCTTATGAATTAAAATTAAGTTACCGGGTAATTAATTTAATTCATAAATTATATTTCTTAGAGAAATATATTTGTATTTGATATAATTTATTAATTAGATTAATTAATTAATATAAATACATTGATGATTAAATGGAGTGTATTTAATGGAGTCGTTTGACGAACGTCCGGTACACGAGCCGAGTGGCTCGGCTCGTTTCTAGGAAATTCCTCCATGGGCCGCCCCCCTCACGTGGCTCATCATATTTGCATGTTATAATGGTTGTCTTGACCTTGTGATAATGGATGGAGATTCTTTTCTCTCATTATTATTATTACATTATGAGTTGTTATTATATGTGATATAATAACCAACTCATATGATGATTAATGGGACTTCACATCATTTTCATGCAAAGAGAGAGTTGTTGGCCGAGAGAAAATCTTGAGGGAGAGAGATTTTTATTTTCTTGTTTTTCTACTTTGAGTTGAGAAAAATTAAGAAAGAAAAAGAGATATAAATTCCTATAGTAATTCCTAGCCGTGTTCTTAGAGAACGGATTGCTATCGAATTTTTTCGGGCAACTTCTGACGCGTGTGAAGTAGAGGCTTCGAAGTTTCGGTGCTTGGTGTTAGGCGTATTTTTATACGCTTAATTATCATTATTTTGTATTATTTTGGCGAGTAAACTTGCATAAATGAGCTTTTAATGCCTTATTCTTGTATGTCTGATAGGAAATTGGAGTCCGGAAGCTAAAACGAGGCAAAGCGGTAACGGCAATTTTGGCACAGGGGCCGCGGCACGTACCAAGTGAGCCGCGGCACACGAAGGTAGCCAGCAGACACCGAGTAAACTGTACTCTGAGCCGCGGCACAGATGAAGTGAGCCGCGGCCCAGGAGGAAAAATCTGCGCCCAAGCTTCCCGCTGAGTGCCGTGAGCCGCGGCACAGATTAAGTGAGTTGCGCCCCACGGGGCGGTTTTGACATAAAGTGCCGCGTTCCTGGGCCGTTTTGGAGCCTGTTCTCGACCTAATCACACGGACGCGATTTGGAGGCTGCTGGGAGCTATAAATAAGGGTTTAAGGCCATAATTAAGGAGCTTTTGGAAGATCGATCAATCTTGGAGGAAGAATATCGCAGAAGAGAGGGATAAACAGAAGACATCAAGAACAGAGGGCGGAATCCAGAAGAATGGAGGAATCCGAGCTCTTCATCTGCGTTTGATTTTCATGCTTTCATTCATTAATTCTGTATTTTTATCTTTTAGCATGTCAGGCTAAAACCCTATTCTAGGATTTTGATGAAACCTAAGTTTTGACGGATTTGCTTTTGATTATCTATATAATTCCCTTTTCTATTGAGTTTTCCCAATCGATTTTAATGCTTTCAATTGTCTGGCCAATAATTGGATTGTTTTAATTACTCAACTCAAATCGGGAGAGGAGAGTTGGTGAGGAACTATTGGTGAGGACCGTTTTATCTTGTGAGATAGGAATATACTCATAGGAACTACGTGGCCTTTTGAAGATTTTGTGCTTTTTGCCTATTGACGAATTAATTCACCTAGGGATAGAGTGCGTTATTCGCCTTTAGAAAAATCTATTGACCTAGGGAGAGGCGGTAGAGTAGTTTAGCAATCTTCGCCTTCAATGAATTGGGGAAATCATTAACTTCAGATAATCGAGAGTAAATTCGGATAAACCAAGGTGGATTCAGAATCCTAGACTTATTCATCATTTGATTTTCTTTCTTCAAGCGATCGTTTTTACTGTTAGTCTTTTATTGGTTTTATTTAGTTATTAATTGCAATCCAAATTTCGATTGTTCAAATAAAATTAGAATACATAAAAATCGGTACTTAGTGATTCAGTCCTCGTGGGAACGATACTCACTCATCACTATATTACTTGTATACGATAACGTGCACTTGCGTTTAACGAAATATCGCAGCAAGTTTTTGGCGCCGTTATCGGGGACTGATTTTTACTAATATCGATTTCGGTATTTCTAGTCTTAGTTTGAACATTTTTATTGTTTTTGTTATTTTATTTATTTGTTTGTTTTTCCTTTCAGGATTGTTCGGTTAGTGCATGAGAAAATTCGGTAACGAAGGCCTACTACCTTTGGATACCGAACTCGAGCGCACTCTTCGGAGAAACAAAAAGGAGAAACGAGAGTTACCAGCCACAGTTACCATGGCCGAAAATACCGAAAATCACGGAGGTGATAATCTTGTACAACAAGCTCAACCGGCACTAGCACTTCGAGATTATGTTATGCCGCAAATCAACGCGAACTTTTCGGGGATTCGGTGTCCCACCATCCAGGCGAACAATTTCGAAATCAAGCCTGCAATTATTCAGATGGTGCAATCGAGCCAGTTTTGTGGTCTGCCGAACGATGACCCCAACGCACACATTGCGTCGTTTCTCGAGATTTGTGACACGTTCAAGAACAACGGTGTCACCGATGATGCCATCCGTCTAAGGCTTTTCCCTTTCTCTTTGAGGGACAAAGCAAAATTTTGGTTGAACTCTTTACCGCCGGGCTCGATCACGACATGGGCAGAATTAGCGCAAGCCTTCCTTGCTAAATTCTTCCCACCTTCGAAGACAGCGAGGTTACGAAACGAAATTACTATTTTTGGTCAATTTGATATGGAGTCGCTCCACGAAGCTTGGGAGCGATACAAAGATTTACTAAGGAGGTGCCCACATCACGGCCTACCGGACTGGCTCCAAATTCAGACGTTCTATAATGGATTGAGTGCCTCTACACGCACTCTCGTGGATGCAGCTGCTGGAGGAGCCTTAATGGGAAAAACGATGGCTGAAGCACACTCTTTGTTGGAAGCTATGGCCGCAAATGCGTATCAATGGCCGTCCGAACGAGTAAATCCGAAGCGAGACATGGAAATTTCGAATAATGATCCGATCTCTACATTGTCGGCCCAAGTCGCAGCGCTAACTCAGCAACTTCAGGCATTTTCGCATGCTCCGTCCCCCGTTACCATTGAATCTTGTAATTGGTGTAATGGATCTCACCCTAGCGCAGAGTGCCAAGTCGGAAACCCTTTCGAGCAGCCCCCAATCGAACAAGCTCAGTTTGTAGGATACGAAAACCGGCAAAATAATCCGTACTCCAACACTTATAATTCGGGATGGCGTAATCATCCTAACTTCTCATGGAAAAACGGACAGAACTCGAACCAGCCTCCGTTCGCTCAACACCAACAGCAACCTCCTCCTGCTCCAAAAGTTTCTCTAGAGGAAGCAATTGCGAAATTGGCAGCAAATACGAGTCAGTTCATGGCCCGTACGGAAGCAACATTGCAAAACCATTCCGCTTCTATCCGCAACTTGGAAGTCCAACTGGGCCAGATCGCTAATGTATTAACAGCCCGCCCGGAAGGTACCTTGCCAAGTACTACTGAAACGAATCCTAGAGAGAGTGTCAATGCCATTGGGTTGAGAAGTGGGAAAGAATTGGGTGAGCTGCCCGGGCCGAACAAAAAGAGAAGTGAGGAAGGGGAGAAGAAAAATTCAGCGACGGAGGAATCACAAGATTGGAGACCCTCGATACTATTTCCGGACAATCCAAAGGCATATGTACCACCCGTCCCATTTCCGCAACGATTACAACAGAAAAAGGTGGACAAGCAATTCTCTAAATTCCTCGACGTCTTCAAGAAACTGCACATTAACATCCCATTTGCCGACGCCTTGGAGCAAATGCCGAGTTACGCGAAATTCATGAAAGAAATTTTGTCAAAGAAAAGAAAACTCGAGGAGTATGAGATGGTCGCATTGACGGAGGAGTGCAGCGCTATTCTTCAGAAAAAGCTTCCGCCAAAATTGAAGGATCCGGGAAGTTTTAATATACCATGCACTATAGGAAATCTGACTTTTGAAAGGGCATTGTGCGATCTCGGCGCTAGTGTTAATCTCATGCCTCTGTCTATTTTCAAGAAGCTAGGAATCGGGGAAGCGAAACCGACTACTGTCTCCTTACAATTAGCTGATAGATCCATCAAATATCCAAGGGGAGTGATAGAGGACGTTTTAGTAAAGGTTGATAAGTTCATCTTTTCGGCCGATTTCATTGTGCTTGACATAGAGGAAGACCACGACATCCCAATTATCTTGGGAAGACCATTTTTGGCAACCGGTCGAACTTTAATCGACGTGGAAAAAGGGGAACTAACTCTAAGGGTTCAAGACAAGCATGTCACTTTTCAAGTATTTAAATCCTTTCCATGTCCGGGTGGTGTTGAGAAGAGCTCGCAAATTGAAAGTGTGGATACCGTTGCGAAAGACACACACCGGAAGAATCGTCGGTCGAAAAACTCAGAATCCGTTTCAGAGGGTCCGATGCCTAAGAAAAATTTAGAACGAGTTGCATATCTCAAGCATGTGTACATGCCATCATCATCAACCGTTCATCCATCAATGAGAAATCCCGATGCTGTCATAAGTTCGTTCGAGAAAAAGGAGAATAAGCCGTATGTAAAACGGAGGCCAAATCATGAGAAAAATGGGTGCTTCGGAAAGTTGTTTGTGTCAAAACCTTTTCGCAAACAACAATTGGTGTCCGAACCGAAAATTGAATTGTTAAAGACCAATGGTCAAAATTTTAAAACACATATTAACGGTTCGATGAACGCGGCGGAGTCCAAATGGAGTTTGCGAAAAGCGAACTGATTTTCAATAGGTCCGGCTGAAGACTATAAACTTAGCGCTTTTCGGGAGGCAACCCGAGTTTTAGTAGTAGATTTTTGTGTTTCAGTATTTTCTTGCATTTTTGAATTTTTATTTTTCATCATTTTTGCTTTGATTTGCTTATCCCTCTCGTTCTTGACGTGTTCCTTTTAAAATTCTGTGCAGAAAAAGTCCCAGGGGAAAAATTTATGCCTGAGCCGCGGCACAAGGCTTGTGAGCCGCGGAACAAGGCTTGTGAGCCGCGGCACACACAAATCGAACTAGAAGGCTAAAAATTTTGTACTATGTGCCGCGGCACAACCCTACTGAGCCGCGGCACACTTGATTCCTGAGCCGCGGTACGTTGATGCTGAGCCACGGCACACCAATTGCCAAATAATGAGCCCAGGACGCTGTACTCTGTGCCACGGCACATCAACACTCTGAGCCGCGGCACCCGCATTCTGAGCCGCGACACATGGCGATGGAACAAAGAAGACCAGGCGGACTGTACTCTGGGCCGCGGCTCACTTAAGCTGCGCCGCGGCCCATCGTTTGGAATTTGAACAGCCCAGGTATCCTTATAACATGAATTCGGCCGATCCCAGGTACATCTCTTTCCCTTCCCCTGCACAAGCGATCGGCCAAGAAATTTTCTTCTTCCTCTTGCATTCTTCTTGCACTCTTCAAAATCTAAGCAAGGTAACTCTAAATTCCTCCTCTTAAATGCTCTATGAATTGAAAGGTGAAGTTTTGTTATTCATTTGATGATTGATTATGTTTTTGTTTCCTTTTTTTTTCCAAAAGTTCTATCAAGTTGAGTTGAGGATATGATGGTTTTGATCGATTTTTAATGATTATTTTCGATTATGAATGAATTGAATATGTCGTTGTCATGAAGAATGATTCGTGTTGTTGTTTTGGGGGATTTAATGAAGTTATAGTCATATTTGTTCTTCAATTAAAAGGATGCACTCAAGGTGTTTGATGAAATGCCTGAATGAAGTTTTTGATGAATGTTAAGTCAATGTTTTGAACTATGTGCAACGAATTCGTCTGGAATTACAACGTACCCCAACCAACGTCAAATTTACATGTTAAATCTCAATTTTATTTTTCTCTCACGGCGGTGCTAGCTCGTTAAATTCCTGATTCAAGTTTTGGATATCCTTAGCCGAGTAATGTTGTTCTCATTATTGCTTAAGTAAGAAAACTCTGGTGTTTAACATTTCAGGAACTCGCTATGGCTAGAACCAAAAAGCTCAGCAAAAGGGCCAGGACTCAGTCATCTCCCACACGAGGGGAAACTTCTCATAGTTGAGCCGAGTCGGAGGCGCACCAATTTTCTGACCCGGAGATCCATAAAATCTTCAATGAGAAGATTCGCCCTCGACCTCTGATCCCGGAGAGGGGATTCACCCCAGCCCCCAGGACGGGGAGCTTCTGACCATGATCGACGAGATAGGTTGGGCCCGTTTTGCTGCACCTCCTGAGCCGGCGGTGATATCTATTGTGCAGGAGTTTTATGCGAGCGCTTTGTTGAAGCACATTCGGGCGGGGCAGATGTTACAGCAGTTAGACACTCGGACTCAGGTCGTAGTCCGAGGCATTACGGTGGATTTTTCTGTAGCTGCTATTCGGAGGTTATTTGAGCTGCCCGTAGTTGATGAGACGGCTTATACGCGAGTGATGGATAGCCTCACGAAAGAGGCTCTGCTCGAGACTCTTACACAGCCCGACTCTGACTGGGAGAGGCGCGCACCGGCTTCTTCCACCTTCTACTTTAAGAGCTCGTGCCTCAGTCGGTTCGGGCGAGCCTGGTTGTACTTCATCTGCGCACATATTGACCCCACCTCACAGATCCGCACAGTTTTTCTCCCTCGAGCCCGTACATTATATGCTATCACCTCCGGGCTGCGATTCGATGTGGATCCTCTCCTCGTCCGATCTATCTTCCAGTGTATTCAGGGAGGAGCCAAGACGGGGCTGAAGCACCCCTCGCTTATTTGCGCTCTTTGCCGTCAGCCAGGCATGACTTGGTCGGATGATGAGCCGATGTTAGCCCCCCAGGGCCCGATCGACCATCGCATCATTTCGCACTTTGATCAGTGGGAAGGAGCACCAGCACACGCTCGGGGGCGAGGATTTCTACTTGATGAGGCACACGAGCAGTCCCCCGAGCCTCTTCTTCTGACGCAGGAGCAGATGGAGTCCACCCCGCCGCCCGCCAGAGAGCACTTGCAGGCGATGTTCGACGGGCTGAGAGAGGATATGAGGAGAGAGAGAGGATATTAGGAGAGAGAGAGTGAGCCTTCTGGCTGAGATGAGAGAGGAGAGGCGGACGGAGAGAGAGAGCATCATTGCTGCCGTCCGAGATGAGATGAGAGAGCAGGCCCGCCGGGCCAGCCGTCGTGAGACGAGGCGCTTGGCAGCAAGGGATGCCTACCACCAGGAGCACCTTGCTGCATGGACGGTCCATATTATGCACCCGGACGGGCCATTTATTCCACCTGCTCGGCCAGCCACACCACCCTCCTCGCCGGACGACGCCGGCATCAGTTCGTGAGCAGACTGGAGGGGAGTACTTGACCTTTCACTTTTATTGCATATTATATTTTGTCCATTGAGGTCAATGTACGTCCTAAATTTTGGGGGGGTTTACTTTCTGTTGATATACTTATTGCTGTACTTATTTCGTTTGCACTTTCGTTATTTTTAGTTATCTTTTTGTTGCTAGCCTTGCTTGTCATGATTTTACTCTTATTCGTGAATTTTTCGTGCTCCTTTTTGTGTGAAACTGATGTTACGATACTGATTTCTCTCTGAAGAAACGGTTGAGTTTTTAGTTGAGTTGCAGTCAGTGATATCTGTTTCTGTTAAGTCTTCATTTAGGTCCGAAATTTTTTCGTTTTTATAGAAACCTTAGCAGATAAGAAAGGAGACATACGTGTTTTCAAATCGCCGCCTATACGTTTGGTTACATTATTCCCAATAGCTAGTCGTCCAGTAACATAAGTCGTGTTGGCACCTAATTTGAGTTTAGAGTCGGACTGTTTTTCCCAAAAGTCGTGATATTATTTATTCTATGACGGGAAGTCTAGTAACCGGGGGTATTCACGTGACCCGTTGTTTACTCTCGCGTAAAACGACGACCCTGATTAGACTAGTGGTTTAGAGATTTCGCATGTGCCGATGATGGGAAACCTAGTAACCGGGGGTATTCACGTGACCCGTTGTTTACTCTCGCGTAAAACAGCGACCTTGAATCGGACATGCGGGAATAGCTATTCGAGTTGTTTCTCCGCTGTGGAGGGGAACTTAGTAACTAGAAGCATCCATGTGCCCCATGAGTGTCTTTTACGACAAACGGTTCCCCAACACATGAGAATGGAATTCCACCCTAGGATTATCCCGATGAAACATTCCGAGATCCGAACCTAGTGGTCAACTCGAATCAATTTATTGATCATATATAAGGGAACACTGTCTGAGGGTTATTTTTGATGAAACTCTTGGAATTTTTTCCACTAGACTGTGGAACTGGGCGAGTTAGCTTGTTTATTTTAACCTTTCATATTGACGGTCGATTAAATTCACACTTGTTAATCTTTGAGCTGGATTTTCTTCATGAATGATTGATTAGGACTGAAGTTTGTTACTTTGTGGAATCAGTGTCCTGGATGTAGCTCGCTATTACGATACTTGTATTATTCTTTGAGATTTTCAGGATAGTATTGATTAGGTTGAGCACTATGAGTTGCACGATTATTCACGATATTCTTTTGTTGAAATTGATTATTTTTGCTTGAGGGCAAGCAAAGGCTCAAGTTTGGGGGTATTTGTTAGGCGTATTTTTATACGCTTATTTATCATTATTTTGTATTATTTTGGCGAGTAAACTTGCATAAATGAGCTTTTAATGTCTTATTCTTGTATGTCTGACAGGAAATTGGAGTCCGGAAGCTAAAACGAGGCAAAACCGGCGAAAACGGCGATTTTTGGCCTGGGGGCCGCGGCACGTACCAAGTGAGCCGCGGCACACGAAGGTAGCCAGCAGACACCGAGTAAATTGTACTCTGAGCCGCGGCACAGATGAAGTGAGCCGCGGCCCAGGAGGAAAAATCTGCGCCCAGGCTTCCCGCTGAGTGCCGTGAGCCGCGGCACAGATTAAGTGAGCCGCGGCCCACGGGGCGGTTTTGACAGAAAGTGCCGCGTTCGTGGGCCGTTTTGGAGCCTGTTCTCGACCTAATCACACGGACGCGATTTGGAGGCTGTTGGAGCTATAAATAAGGGTTTAAGGCCATAATTAAGGAGCTTTTGGAAGATCGATCAATCTTGGAGGAAGAATATCGCAAAAGAGAGGGATAAGCAGAAGACATCAAGAGCAGAGGGTGGAAGCCAGAAGAACAGAGGAATCCGAACTCTTCATCTGCGTTTGATTTTCATGCTTTCATTCATTAATTCTGTATTTTTATCTTTTAGCATGTCACGCTAAAACCCTATTCTAGGATTTTGATGAAACCTAAGTTTTGACGGATTTGCTTTTGATTATCTATATAATTCCCTTTTCTGTTGAGTTTTCCCAATCGATTTTAATGCTTTCAATTGTCTGGCCAATAATTGGACTGTTTTAATTACTCAACTCAAATCGGGAGAGGAGAGTTGGTGAGGAACTATTGGTGAGGACCGTTTTATCTTGTGAGATAGGAATATACTCATAGGAACTACGTGGCCTTTTGAAGATTTTGTGCTTTTTGCCTATTGACGAATTAATTCACCTAGGGATAGAGTGCGTTAGTCGCCTTTAGAAAAATCTATTGACCTCGGGAGAGGCGGTAGAGTATTTTAGCAATTTTTGCCTTCAATAAATTGGGGAAATCATTAACTTCAGATAATCGAGAGTAAATTCGGATAAACCAAGGTGGATTCAGAATCCTAGACTTATTTATCATTTGATTTTCTTTCTTCAAGCGATCGTTTTTACTGTTAGTCTTTTATTGGTTTTATTTAGTTATTAATCGCAATCCAAATTTTGACTGTTCAAATAAAATTGGAATACATAAAAATCGGTACTTAGTGATTCAGTCCTCGTGGGAACGATACTCACTCATCACTTTATTACTTGTATACGATAACGTGCACTTGCGTTTAACGAAATATCGCAACACTTAAAACGAAGAAATTTCGTGTTCGTGATGGGGTTCGTGATCATCATCCATTTTTACGAAGATTTATTTCAAAGGCTTCAAGGGTATGATTTTTATCTTCGTATTTATATTTCCGTATATACGTTACTTGATCGATCCTGTTCGGGATTTGTTTTTTATTTTCCGCTGCGTATTTCGTTTTATTTTTCGGAATCCCAACACCGATACCACTCCTGTCACGTTCCCAACATCGGGAAGGATGGGGGCGCGACGCATCGATCGATCAATCAATCAAAGCGCAACAATAAATAGCGGAAGCAAAATAACGATTAGATAGTATTTCAAGACAACAATCTTAACCCGGTGTATTAAGATTCGTTGTGATAAAAGTTGGCAAATGAAATTACAATGATCATAAGTTTGCAGCGGAAAATTTCTAAGTACCAAATGAACCAAGTATGAAACATAATTAACTATTACAAGTTGGGATAACAACAGAAATTCTAAGTCTTGATGGCGGTCTTCTATTCAGTCTCTTCCTCGAAAACCTCTTCGTCTTCGGCTGGTTGCTCATTCTATGGCTTTAAAAAGGAAAACGGTGGGGTGAGACAAAAGGTCTCAGTGATTGGATGATCGTGTGCGAGTGTGGCTTACTTTCCTTTGAAAATATTTGGTGATGCATGATTTTACCAAATTATAAGAAATTGGAATTGATTACAAAATATATCGTGATTTTATAAAAGAATAATCATTGAATAGTTGAAATATTATAATCCTGTCCCTGTGGACGGATGTCGAGTCAATCAATCAGTCAATCAGTCAATCTAAATTCGAATCCTGCCGATGTGGACTTTGGATTCTAAGCTCTCCTTATAACGTCTTAGACCGTTATCAATGTTTGGCCTTTGACTATCGCCACGACCTTTGGTTTGATAACCGTAGCCTTGGCGTTTGTCGGACCGTCACTATAACATTGGCCTTTGAGCTTTATCGCTCTCACGCTTGGTGACGTGCTTCCTTATCTCTTATCTGGGCTCGATATGTCCTTAGCTTGAGTGTGTGCCCGGATCATATCATAATCACGACTATACCCAGATTCTACGACCCAGTCACCTCAGGAACACTCCGTCCTTCGGCTTCAAGGGAATAGGATACGATGGTAGCTTTACCTAGAACCGCAGCCGCGCTGCTCGATTCATGACTTAGACTAACCGTCCCTCAGTACGGATACATAGGAAAGGGACTCTAGAGGTGGCCCCTACAACTCAAGAGGTGGCCCCCGTATTTTAGGTTGGCTCTCTGTTCTGTATGGGCTCAAGAGGTGGCCCCGTCCGCCGACGTGGCACTTTGCCCCAATAGGGTTAGAGGCGAACCCGTCCGTGGCACTTTGTTTGTATTGCACTTAGATCCTGGACAGTCATAGTTACCAATTAGACGCATTTCACAAGTATCGCGTAACATTCGGTTAGTGAGGATAATAGTATCCTTTGATTAAGTTTGGAATATGGTTACTTATATTTGTGACACGGTAATACGGAATAGGACTTCGTATATAATTTGAAAATGCTCTCAAAAATTTTATTAACGGTTTGATGGGTTCAGGTCAGATATAATAAATGGGTAGGTTCGATGAAACGAAACGAGGGTTTTCTGAAATAGGTTGAAAGGACGTTTTTACCCTTAGGTTCGAGCCTAAGCGTTTGGAATATGAACGAAATCGGATGGTCGTGAAAATTTATGAGGAAGTCAAAAATACTTCCTCGACTGCATATTTAAGGAAAAATTAGGAAATTTCTAGTTTCGGGACTGAAATTTCCAGAAATTACGGTATCGCCCCAAAACTTAAGAAAATCGTTCTGAGGCTTATAGAGCTATGAATTTAGCTCGGAATTTAATGAAATTTTACGAGATGACTCGTGATGAACCTGAAATTCCAGATTTATGAAAATTCCAGAAAATTCGGACTTGGTCCAGAAGTTTCGAATTCTTGCATTTTGACCCCAAAATTATTTTAAAATTGCAATTTTGACTAATAAGTTTAGATATCGAACTCTGAATCACTTGAAACTTTACGGACAGCCCATATATGATAAAATATGTATCGTCCAGGGTCCGGAATGTTTTATTTTTTGTAAATTTCAGTTTAGTCCCCAAACTTTTAAAATTACGATTTATGCCCAAAATTTCCGATTACTCGATTAAAATACCGTTTTGGCCACAAATAAATTATCCATATATTATATCTTAGTCATGCAACACAAGTTCTATATTTTTGATAGAATTTTCAAGAAATTACGAAGAAATCATGAAATTTCAATTTTTCACATAATCGAACTCCGACTACCAAATCGGATGTCATTTAAATTCACTAAAATCGTATTACATGTTAATATAATTGTTTCGATTTTTGTTGAACGCAAGTCCACGTTATCATAGACAAGTAATAAAATGATGAGTAAGATATCGTTCCCACGAGGACTGACTTACTAATTACCGATTTATATGTATTCTAATTTTATTTAAACTGTCGAAAGTTGACTTGCAAGTACTAATTAAAGAAAATCAATAAAGAATAAATAGTAAAGACGATTGATTGAAGAAAGAAAATCAAATAAGGAATAAATCTAGGATTGTGAATCTACCTCGGTTCATCCGAATTTACTCTCGATTATATGAATTTGATGATTTTCCAATTTATTGAAGGCGAAGGTTGCTAAAATACTCTACCGCCTCCCCCGAGATCAATAGATTTTTCTAAAGGCGAATAACACATTCTATTCCTAGGTGGATTAATTCGACAATAGGCAAAAAGCACGGAATCTTCAGAAAGCCACGTAGTTCCTATGAGTATATTCCTATCTCATAAGATAAAACGGTTCTCACCAATATATCCTCACCAACTCTCCTCTCCCGATTCGAGTTGCGTAATTAAAATAATTCAATTATAGGCCACACAATTGAAAGCATTAAAAATAATTGGAAGAACTCAACAAAAAAGGGAATTATATTAATAATCAAAAGTAAATTCGTCAAAACTTCGGTTTCATCCAAATCCTAGAACAGGGTTTTAGCCTGACATGCTAAAGAATAAAAATACAGAAATAAATAAAGAAAGCATAAAGATCAAACGCAGTCGAAGAGCTCGGATTCCTCCGTTCTCTAGCTTCCGCTCTCTGCTCCTCTGTGTTTTCTGCTTCTTCTTTTTGATTGTGATTGATCCTCCGATGATAATTTTCCTCAATTATGACCTTCAATGCTTATTTATAACTCTCCTCAGCCTCCAAAATGCGTCCGTGTGATTAGGTCGAGAACAGGCTCCAAAACGGCCCAGAAACGCGGCAATTTCTATCAAAACCGCCCCGTGGGCCGCGGCTCACTTAATCTGTGCCGCGGCTCACCCTGCTCAGCGCATATGCCTGGGCGCGCTATTTTTCCTCCTGGGTCGCGGCTCAGCATCAACGTGTCGCGGCCCCCGGTACAGTCCACTCGGGGCTTGCTGGTCACCTGCGTGTGCCGCGGCTCACTTGGTTCGTGCCGCGGCCCCAAACCAAAATTTGCCGTTTTCGCCCGTTTTTCATCGTTCGAGCTTCCGGACTCCAATTTCCTGCCAAACATAAAAGAATAGTGTTTTGAAGGCTCATTTATGCAGGTTTGGACACAAAATGGATAAAGAATAATGATAAATAAGCGTATAAAAATACGCCTAACAAATACCCCCAAACTTGAGCCTTTGCTTGTCCTCAAGCAAAAATTATCGATTTCAAATAAAAGAATATCGTGAATGATCGTGCAACTCCACAGTGCTCAACTTAATCAATACTACTCTGAAATTCTCAAAGAATAACACAAGTATCGTAATAGTAAGTTACATCCAGGACACTGATTCCACAAAGTAAACAATTTCAGTGCTAATCAATCGTTCATGAAGAAAATCAAGCTGAAAGATTAACAAGCGTGAATTTAACCGACCGCCAATATGAAGGGTTAAAATAAACAAGCCAACTCGCCCAGTCCCACAGTCTAGTGGCAAAAATTTCAAGAGTTTCATCATCAAAAATAACCCTCGGACAGTATTTCCTTATATATGATCAATAAAATGATTCGAGTTAACCACTAGGTTCGGATCTCGGGATGTTTCATCGGGATAATCCTAGGGTGGAATTCCATTCTCATGTATTGGGGCACCGTTTGATGTAAAAGACACTCATGGGGCACATGGATGCTTCTAGTTACTAAGTTCCCCTCCACAGTGGAGAAACAACTCGAATAGCCATTCCCGCATGTCCGATTCAAGGTCGCTATTTTACGCGAGAGTAAACAACGGGTCACGCGAATACCCCCAGTTACTAGGCTCCCCATCATCGGCACATGCGAAGTCTCTAAACCACTAGTCTAATCAGGGTTGTCGTTTTACGCGAGAGTAAACAACGGGTCACGTGAATACCCCCGGTTACTAGACTTCCCATCATAGAACAAATAATATCTCGACTTTTTGGGAAAAATTGTCCGATTCTAAACTCAATTTAAGTGTCCACACGACTTATGTTACTGGACGACTAGCTAACCGAAAAGTATAACCAAACGTATAGGCGGCGATTTGAAAACACGTATGTCTCCTTTCTTATCTGCTAAGATTTCTACAAAAACGAAAAATTTCGGACCTAAATGAATACTCAACAGAAATAGATATCGCTGACTACAACTCGACTAAAACTCAACTGTTTCTTCAGAGAGAAATCAGTATCGTAACATCAGTTTTACATAAAAAGAAGCACGAAAAATTCACGAATGCAAATAATATCACGACAAGCAAGGCTAGCAACAAAAAATAACGAAAAATGCAAACGAATAAGTACAGCAACAGAAAGTAAACCCCCCCCCCCCAAACTTAGGACGTACATTGACCTCAATGTACACAAAATGTAATATGCAATAAAAGAAAAGGTCAAGTACTCCTCTAGTGTCCGCTCATGAACTGGTGCCGGCATCGTCCGGCAAGGAGGGTGGCGTGGCTGGCCGAACTGGTTGTATGAAAGGCCCGTCCGGGTGCATAATATGGATCGTACACGCAGCAAGGTAATCCTGGTGGTAAGCATCCCTCGCTGCCAAGCGCCTCGTCTCACTTCGGTTGGCCCGTCGGGCCTGCTCTCTCATCTCATCGCGGATGGCTGCGAGGATGCTCTCTCTCTCTCCGTCCGCATCTCCTCTCTCTGGGCAGCCAGATGGCTCTCTCTCTCTCCTCATCTCCTCTCTCCAAGCCGTCAAGTGACTCTCTCTCTCTCTCTCCTCATCTCCTCTCTCAGGCCGTCGAACATCGCCTGCAAGTGCTCTCTATCGGGCGGCGGGCTGGACTCCGCCTGCCCATGCGTCAGAAGAAGAGGCTCGGGGGACTGCTCGTGTGTCTCATCAAGAATAAATCCTCGCCCCCGAGCGTGTGCCGGCGCTCCTCCCCACTGGTCAAAGTGAGAAATGATGCGATGATCAATCGGACCCTGGGGGGCCAGCATCGGCTCATCATCCGACCACGTCATGCCCGACTTGCGGCATAGAGCGCAGATGAGAGAGGGGTGCTTCAGCCCCGTCTTGGCCCCTCCTTGAATGCATAGAAGAATAGATCGGACCAGAAGAGGGGCCACATCAAATCTTAGCCCGGAAGTGATGGCATATAGTGTACGGGCATGAGAGAGTAAAACAGAGCGAATATGCGAGGTAGGATCTACACGAGCGCAGATGAAATACAACCAGGCACGCCCGAGCCGATTGAGGCGCGAGCTCTTAAAGTAGAAGGCCGACGAACCCGGGGCGCGCGTCTCCCAGACGGAACCGAGCTGTGTGAGTGTCTCGAGCAGGGCCTCCCTCGTGAGGCCACTCATAGCTCGCGTATATGCCATCTCATCCACCACAGGCAGCTCGAATAATCTCCGAATGGCGGCCACTGAAAAATCCACAGTAATGCCCCGGACGACAACCTGAGTCCGAGTATCCGACTGATGTATCATCTGCCCTGCTCGGATATGCTTCAGCAGAGCGCTAGCATAAAACTCTTGGACGATGGAGATCACCGCCGGCTTGGGAGGCGCAGCGAAACGGGCCTACCCCATCTCGTCTATCATCGTCAGAAGCTCCCCGTCCTGGGGGGCGGGAGTGAATCCCCGTTCCGGAATCAAAGGTCGAGGACGGATCTTTTCATTGAATATGTTATGAATTTTCGGGTCGGAGAATTGGTGCGACTCCAGCTCGGCTCGGCTTTGTGAAGTTTCCCCTCGTGTGGGGGATGATTGTGTCCTAGCCCTTGTGCTAACCTTTATCTTTCTGGCCATGGCGAGTTCCTGAAAAGATAAACACCGGAATTTACTTAAGCTATAAGGAAAACAACACCACTTGACTAAAGATATGCAAAACGTGAATAAAGAGTTTAACGAGCTAGCACCGCCGTGAGAGAAAATTAAAGTTGAACTTTCACGTTTAAACTTGTCGTAAGGGTTCGAGTACGCTGTAAATCCATAAACAATTTCGTTTGCACATAGTTTCAAAACATTGACTTAACAAAGAAAAATTTTCATTCATGCATTTCATCAAACACCTTGACTGCATGAGTTCCAATGAAGAACAAACATTGTAATGGTTAAATCTCATCCCCAAAAATAACACCCATCGATATGCTCATGACACAATGACAAGAACATTAACAATCCACCGAATATCAACACCTACCATCGAAATCAATCAATAATTTCATATTCCCAACTCAATTCTTGATAGAACTTTGAAAAAGGAAAAACTAACAACATAATCAACATCAATTGAACAACCATACCTTACTTCTCAAATCATGTATCAATAAGGATTAAGGGATTGAGGATTACCTGAGTTGGATTGTAGTATGCAAGAGGAAGAAGAAGATGAGAAAAAGTTTTTGGTTGATCGCTTGTGCAAAGGAGAGGAAGAAGTTTACCTGGTGTGTCGGCCAATTCTTGTTATAAAGGTACCTGGGCCTTTGATCTTCCAAACGGGAGCCGCGGCACGACTTAAGTGAGCCGCGGCCCAGAGTACAGCCTGCCTGGGCTTCTTTGTTCCATCGGTATGTGCCGCGGCTCAGTATACGGGTGTCGCGGCTTAGTATATTAGTGTGTCGCGGCTCATTTGGTCCGTGCCGCGGCTCAATGCATATGTGCCGCGGTTCAGGGATCGCGTGTGCCGCGGCTCAGTAAGGTCGTGCCGCGGCACATAGTACAGTTCGGTTGGCCTTTTCCTTCAAGTTGTGTGTGCCGCGGCTCACTATCCTTTTGCCGCGGCCCATGGCTGAATTTTTCCCTGGGGGTTTTTCTGCACAGAATTTTCAAAGGAACACATCAAGAGCATGAGAGATAAGCATATCCAAGCTAAAATGACGAAAAATAAAGATCAGAAAATGCAAGAAAATACTGAAAAACAAAAAAAATCTACAACTAATACTTGGGTTGCCTCCCGAGAAGTGCTAAGTTTATAGTCTTCAGCCGGACTTTTTGAAAATCAATTCGCTTTTCGCAAACACCATTTGAACTCCGCCCCGTTCATCAAACCGTTAATATGTGTTTTAACTTTTTGACCATTGGTCTTTAACAATTCAATTTTCGGTTTGGATAACCAATGTTCTTTGCGAAAAGATTTTAACAAACACAGCTTTTCGAGACACCCATATTGCACATGACTTGGCACCCATTTCACTTCCGGCTTAGTCTCTTTTTTCACGAACGAACTTATGACAGAATTAGAATTTTTCGTTGGTGGATGAACGATTGATGACGACGACATGTCCAAATGCCTAAGCTATGCGACTCGTTCTACATTTTTCTTAGACGTCGGAGCATCTGGAACGGATTCTGAACACTTTGACCGACAACTCTCCCGCTGTGCGTCTCTTGCAAAGATATTTACACTTTCAATTTGTGAACTCTTTTCGACACTACTTGGACACGGATAGGGTTGAAACATTTGGAAAGTGACTTGCTCATCTTGAACCCGTAGAGTCAGTTTCCCCTCTTCCACATCTATGAGAGTTCGGCCGGTAGCTAAGAATGGTCTTCCCAATATAATTGGGATGTCTTGGTCCTCCTCCATATCGAGCACAATGAAATCAGCCGGAAAGATGAATTTATCTACCTTGACTAAAAACATCTTTTATAACCCCTCTCGGGTACTTGATGGATCTATCGGCTAGTTGTAAAGAGACCGTAGTAGGTTTCGCTGTAACACCCCCAATCCACTCAGGGATATTACACGCCGTAGACCCTCTCCTCGAAGATCTACCAGGCTGGTAACAACATTTAATATCTCGACAATGCCTTCAAGGCAAAAATGACTCAGTAGACCGATTTGGTCTTTCAATAAATACATACAACTCGAATACAACTCATGCCCACGCAGGGGTCAAAAATACAACCACACCCGTACAACGGGAAAGATATAGCAGCGGAAATAAAAGTACAACTATACCAATACGACAACAACGGGTCCTCGTGTGATTAGTATCGTTCATCTTTCATCATCCTTCATGCCGACCCTGTGCTCTGCTCCAAAACCTGAATGCAATACAGACATCCACCCCCCGAATACTCGGGGGTTAGCAAAACTCCACTGTTTTGCTAGTGCAAGTATAAAATACGAAAACGAGCCATACATATCATACTCCACGGAACATGTTAATCATAAACATACTTCCCGAGGTAAATCACTTAGTTAAAACGGTTAAATCGAAAGATAGGGGTAAACCCGATATACATCTTGTGAAAACATTTTACGATCTCGGGAGTTTTGAAAACACTTGGGATTTTAAGAATTCTCAAACCTTTCAAAACATTTAGGGACACAGCCCAAAGTCATTCTCCAAAATTCAAGTTCCAGAACAATACGCAGTGGTCCATAACCCATTTCACAAAGCACGGGTCCGTGACCCAAATCACAAATCACATGTTCCTAAGGATTATTCGTGTCCCGTGCTAACAAGCCACGAACCTCGGATGCTCCCAAGAACAAACCCGAGTGAAAAACCCAATAGGAAAAACATAAAAAAACAAATGTCACCATAACAGCAGTCACGTGACTACAAGCACATATACGTACATAATTAAACCACAACCATAAGTTATCCAGGCGTCGCGCTAACAAGCCACGAACCTCGGAGTCCCCGCAAGACATACCCGATGATAACCCTACAAGTTATCCCGGCATCGGGCTAGCAAGCCCCGAACCTCGGAGTCCCCGCAAGACATACCCGTATTGGATAACCTTACGGTTTCGCCCGACCCATACTAGCAAGAATGGATCACGGAGATTCAACAAATCCTACCCGGAGGCACATCACAATACATCAAGCACACAACAATAATCACTTATCAATCCAAACAACATTAAGCATCACAAACTCCTTTCAAGGAGTAACAACTAATATCACACACATTACGTTCTTACCGAACAAGTACATAATAACAATACGTAATAACAGACAAAGGATTACGGTCTATCAAACTCACTCGAATTGATCATATTATCTTTCAACATACAAAACCAACACACATATTCTGAGAATACATATTCACGAAGTATACGAATTATCGTTGAAAGACAACATTTATCGAGAACTTACCAATCCCTTTTTACGTTCATTAAATATTGGATTTCGCATAAAATCATTTATCAAGAATTATATCAACGAAACATGAAATGTATGGGCAAGATACTTGCCTCAAAATCGGTACGCAAGTATTCCGACGAACACGGCTCAACCGGAAAGCTTCGAAACGCCCAATGCTATCGAAACGGAAGACGACGACGAACGAAAGGGTTCAACACGGTTTCTTCGCAAGAAAAACGACCCTAACATCATACAATCAATAAATCATCGACCATACGAGGAAGAATAATCGTAGAACGCCCGAAAACCCCTCTAAGACATTTTACAGGACACCTTCAAGGCGTCGGTCAAGAACTCGACTCAAACAACGAATCGATACGATCCAACCATGGAATAACAAGGGAAATGATATAATACATCTAAATAATCATCAATCCATCAAAATCCTAAGTTAAATCGGATTAAACGGACGAAATCGAACAAAATACCCAAAATCCCCAAAATTAGATTTCTAGAAAATCGATTCGATTCGCTCGATCAAAGGATGTTATAGGACGGATGATTGACGATATGAACCTCCAAACTTCATGGATTCATTGTCCAACAACATCTCTAGAAGATTCACACACCCACAGACGCGGAAGAGAAGTGGAAGACGGAGAAAAATGGCTTAAAAAGCATCGCTGGGCCTTATATAGGCTGACAGACTCGACCGTGTCCGCCTGACACGGTCGTGGCGCGCAGTTGACCGGCAGGGACTCGACCGTGTCCTGCTAGACACGGTCGCGGCGCGGAGGGGCCTTCCGACAGTGACCGTCCGAAAGCGACTCGGCACGACTCGACCGTGTCCTGGAACACGGTCGGGCGTGTCGGCAGTCATCTCAGGCTTATCCGGAAGAGTTCGGCACGGGCCGTGTCGGACGACACGGTCGGGCCCCGAGACGAAACCGGCATTTTCCGGATGAGTACGGCACGGGCCGTGTCGGACGACACGGCCGAGTTCGGCCGTGATGATCGCCAATAACGAGCGGGTGAGCTAACACGACAATAACTATCTAGTCCGGACTCCGATTGACTCACCGTTTGAACCATTGGAAAGCTAACTCGATGCTCTATAATATTGCAAGATTCAGAATTTTTGGGGTTACCAAAAATTAATGGTGACTTTACAAAGTCGAACTCATACTTAGAAAAGTCGATTAAGGACACGGAACTCAATAAAACGACACCGAAACGAACTCGGATGACAAAAAGTGCAGAATTAATCATTCTCGAAATGACGAAAGGTCATGAGCGAGTCGTCAAAACGAACTTCCGCCGAAAAATAAAATTACCGAAATTGAAATTGCGGATATTACATTCTACCCTCCTTAAAAGAAGTTTCGTCCGAAACTTAAAACAAGTAGGGGAGCAATATACCCGCCAGAAAACTCGACGAGATACAAAAATGGAAAACTCGCGCCCAACGGCGAAACGCCGCAAGAAACGCAAAGAGACATACGGCGTGAAAACACGCTCCCACGACGACCAACACAATGTCGCCGTTAGGGATACAATAAAACCAACAAATGACAAGCGTCATCAAACGGATAATATAGCCAAGTCAATTATCCGACAATCACAAAACACAACGAACGAAAGTCAGTATGATTGACCAACCCAACGGTACATCAATCGAAATGCGAGCCAATCTGAACTAATATCAATTCCACCGCCCAAGGGTTGGAAGATCGAAAACGAGACTAATTTCCCAAACTTAAGGGAATTAGGAAGGAGCCCGACGCTCAACAATCACGAAACGAGAACAAAACCGAACAAACAAACGATCGAGACAACAAAAATCGAACGGTCATGTTCGGATCACGAAGAACAATAAGGTTCAACCGACAACTCCGAGGTTCACATCTCGACTCGAGACAAAACAAGATCCGGTGAAAACAACAACGTATGCATTCACATAAGATCCACATGAAAGGGAATAGAAATTGAAAAGTCACAACGACAAACTAGTTATTCCGAAATGATGCCACACTCGCTCGATAAACAAAAACAAGGGGCAGGACAAGCTCAAACGTCAACGAACATAAACGAGTCGGCCAGTCGAAAATACGAAGTTCCAAATCCGATCCACTTCGAATAAGAGAACTAGTAAAACCAGATGATGTCACTTCCGAACAAAGTTCACAAGAATCGAACCGAACTCGAAAAAGTCACGGCGATAACAGTTGACCCAAAACAAGATCACACTGCTCGTTCGAGCAGCGAAACCGAAATACATAACAAGTTCAGAAAGTATCAACGAACACGAGCGAGTCGATAGACTCGAGAAAGAGAAAATGCAGGAGTCTAAAAACAACACGGGTACTACATTCGACCTCTTATAAAAGAAGGTCGCCCCCGCAACTCACAACAGCGAAATCAAGGTGACGACACAACAAGCAACCGACAGAAACATCCTTCGAAGGCCTCTCAAAGCCGATTCTGATACTTGTGCTGAAGCGCGAACTCCAGAAGTCTCGGTAGCCAATTCGCAAAATTGAATTCGGTGTCCCTCGAGTCCACACTTGAAATGTGTTACCGACGAGAAGGACAATATACACGTGCATGCCCCGGCACATTACGGTTGAAACGTCTCGGCTCGGCATACCGAAAATACAAATGCTCGATACAATGGATCAAAACACCGCAAAACAACATACCGGAGATGCCAACTCAGCATAACATATCAACGCATACAAAAATCACAACAACAACGGCATCATTCGACGATTACAACATCCCGAACGACAGCCAGCACACAATCACAAACATCATGAAACAATCACCCATGTGTATAACGCACAAAAATCCAGGCTTTAACAACTCACACTAGTGCGACAACACGCAAATCACCACGAGGCGATAAACAGTAAACACCAGTTCACACCTCTCACAGAGGGCCAACAAAACATATGCGTGGCGAACGACTCGACGCTCACGCCACCAATTCAATCACAATTTGGGGTTGGCACCGTAACGAAAGTTCGAAAACCATACACGCATTTCCGGTCCGCAAACAGGAATGATAGGTTTTAAAAACGAAAACCACCTTTGAAGACAGTTTGGAAACACCAGTTGATCTTGAGTATCATTTTACAAAAAGTTGAACAAACATCATTTTCGAGACTTTGAAAATCATCTTGCGTTTGAACAAAAATGAGGACACCTTCTCGTAGTGAAAAACTTTCAGAATAATCGACACTTGGGTCTAAGCAACTGCATTTCTAAAAGTAATTGAAAATATCTCAAAATATTTTGGTCCTCAATTGGAATGATTTTGAAACATATTACGGTACTAGAAGGCACCTTGAAAGTACTGCGAGAAAATAATTCGTTTTAAAAGTACATCTCGAATTTTAATTTTCTAAGATACTCAAGGTTTTCAAAAATAATTCAATGGGCTAGAATGCCCAAAAATTTCAGGTAATTACACAGAACATTATAGCGCCGTGGTCCCACGCCGGAACCCACCAGACTAAAAACCATTTACAAAAATGCCAAAAAGGCCGATGACGGTAATGTTTCAAAAACTCACAAAAGCCATTTTACAACATGCTAAATACCGTCATAAGAATTTCGCCAAAGCGATCAAGGCCATAATGCCAAAAACTCGGTTAAGGAATTGGTTTTCGAAATAAAACTCGGTCGGTAAAATACCGAAAGTCATTGCAAAAGAACTCACGCAGCGGATAAAAGAAATACGGTTCAACATACACAATCGAGCAACACTACTCCTCATATGAACGAAATATGAGAGTCAAATAACCCCATATCACAAAATCAAAATCCATAAGAGGATTCCGTCACTTAACAAATAATCATAAAAATAGCTCGTGTCACACGAGGCACAACACAAAGAAGGAGACTTACATTCACGTGTCGCACGAAGATGATGATCGCCACGATACTAATCACGACCAACAAACTCGGACGACGCGTCGCGACACGACTTAGTCGACAAAATCCGACGAGACAAAAACTCAATAGACACCACTAACCCGACGGCCTAGGTTTCCACAACCTAAAGCTCCGATACCATTCTCGTAACACCCCAATCCACTCAGGGATATTACACGCCGTAGACCCTCTCCTCGAAGATCTACCAGTGGTAACAACATTTAACATCTCGACAATGCCTTCAAGGCAAAAATGACTCGAGAGACCGATTTGGTCTTTCAATAAATACATACAACTCGAATACAACTCATGCCCACGCAGGTCAAAAATACAACCACACCCGCATAACGGAAAGATATAGCAAATGGGAAATAAAAGTACAACTATACCAATACGACAACAACGGGTCCTCGTGTGATTGGTATCGTTCATCTTTCATCATCCTTCATGCCGACCCTGTGCTCTGCTCCAAAACCTGAATGCAATACAGACATCCACCCCCCGAATACTCGGGGGTTAGCAAAACTCCACTGTTTTGCTAGTGCAAGTATAAAATACGAAAACGAGCCATACATATCATACTCCACGGAACATGTTAATCATAAACATACTTCCCGAGGTAAATCACTTAGTTAAAACGGTTAAATCGAAAGATAGGGGTAAACCCGATATACATCTTGTGAAAACATTTTACGATCTCGGGAGTTTTGAAAACACTTGGGATTTTAAGAATTCTCAAACCTTTCAAAATATTTAGGGACACAGCCCAAAAGTCATTCTCCAAAATTCAAGTTCCGGTAACAATACGCAGGGTCCATAACCCATTTCACAAAACACGGGGTCCGTGACCCAAATCACAAATCACATGTTCCTAAGGATTATTCGTGTCCCGTGCTAACAAGCCACGAACCTCAGATGCTCCCGAAGAACAAACCCGAGTGAATAACCCAATAGGAAAAACATATCAAATCACATGTCACCGTAACCGCGATCACGTGACTACAAGCACATATACGTACATAATCAAACCACAACCATAAGTTATCCAGGCATCGCGCTAACAAGCCACGAACCTCGGAGTCCCCGCAAGACATACCCGATGATAACCACAAGTTATCCGGCATCGGGCTAGCAAGCCCGAACCTCGGAGTCCCCGCAAGACATACCGTATTGGATAACCTTACGGTTTCGCCGACCCATACTAGCAAGTATGGATCCTGAGATTCAACAAATCCTACCCGGAGGCACATCACAATACATCAAGCACACAACAATAATCACTTATCAATCCAAACAACATTAAGCATCACAAACTCCTTTCAAGGAGTAACAACTAATATCACACACATTACGTTCTTACCGAACAAGTACATAATAACAATACGTAATCCCCGACAAAGGATTACGGTCTATCAAACTCACTCGAATTGATCATATTATCTTTCAACATACAAAACCAACACACATATTCTGAGAATACATATTCACGAAGTATACGAATTATCGTTGAAAGACAACATTTATCGAGAACATACCAATCCCTTTTTACGTTCATTAAATATTGGATTTCGCATAAAATCATTTATCAAGAATTATATCAACGAAAAATGAAATGTATGGGCAAGATACTTGCCTCAAAATCGGTACGCAAGTATTCCGACGAACACGGCTCAACCGGAAAGCTTCGAAACGCCCAATGCTATCGAAACGGAAGACGACGACGAACGAAAGGGTTCAACACGGTTTCTTCGCAAGAAAGACGACCCTAACATCATACAATCAATAAATCATCGACCATACGAGGAAGAATAATCGTAGAACGCCCGAAAACCCCTCTAAGACATTTTACCGGACACCTTCAAGGCGTCGGTCAAGAACTCGACTCAAACAACGAATCGATACGATCCAACCATGGAATAACAAGGGAAATGATATAATACATCTAAATAATCATCAATCCATCAAAATCCTAAGTTAAATCGGATTAAACGGACGAAATCGAACAAAATACCCAAAATCCCCAAAATTAGATTTCTAGAAAATCTGACCTGATTCGCTCGATCAAAGGATGTTATAGGACGGATGATTGACGATATGAACCTCCAAACTTCATGGATTCATTGTCCAAAAACATCTCTAGAAGATTCACACACCCACAGACGCGGAAGAGAAGTGGAAGAAGGAGAAAAATGGCCAGAAAAACGACTATTGGGCCTTAAATAGGCTGACAGACTCGACCGTGTCCGCCTGACACGGTCGTGGCGCGATTGACCGGCGAGACTCCACCGTGTCTGCTAGACACGGTCGCGGCGCGGAGGGCCTTCCGACGATGGCCGTCAAGCGACTCGGCACGCGACTCGGCCGTGTCACGGAACACGGTCGGGCGTGTCGGCGATCATCTCGAGCTTATCCGGAAGAGTTCGGCACGGGCCGTGTCGGGCCAACGGTCGGGCCCCGAGACGAAACCGGCATTTTCCGGACGAGTACGGCACGGGCCGTGTCGGACGACACGGCCGAGTTGGCCGGCGTGATCGCCAATAACGGCGGGTGAGCTAAAACGACCATAACTCTCTCGTCCGGACTCCGATTGACTCACCGTTTGAACCATTGGAAAGCTAACTCGATGCTCTATAATATTGCAAAGATTCAGAATTTTTGGGGTTACCAAAAATTAATGGTGACTTTACAAAGTCGAACTCATACTTAGAAAAGTCGATTAAGGACACGGAACTCAATAAAACGACACCGAAACGAACTCGGATGACAAAAAGTGCAGAATTAATCATTCTCGAAATGACGAAAGGTCATGAGCGAGTCGTCAAAACGAACTTCCGCCGAAAAAATAAAATTACCGAAATTCGAAATTGCGGATATTACATTCGCTTCCCCAATTCCTAGCTTTTTGAAAATAGAAAGAGGCATGAGATTAACACTAGCGCCGAGATCACATAACGCCCTATCAAAAGAGAGGTTTTCTATGGTGCACAGTATATTAAAACTTCCCGGATCCTTCAATTTTGGTGGGAGCTTCTTCTGTAGAATAGCGCTGCACTCCTCCGTCAATGCCACTGTCTCATATTCCTCGAGCTTCCGTTTGTTATATAAGATCTCTTTCATGAACTTGACATAGCTCGGCATTTGTTCCAAGGCATCAGCAAATGGAATATTTATATGTAATTTCTTGAAAACGTCAAGAAGCTTGGAGAATTGTTTGTCCAATTTCTGCTTTTGCAACCGCTGTGGAAACGGGACGGGTGGCACATATGCCTTCGGATTGTCAGGAAACAGTATCGAGGGTCTCGAATTTTGTGATTCCTCAGTCGCCAAACTTTTCTTCTCCTCACCCTCACTTCTCTTATTGTTCCTCTCGGGCTGGTCGCACAATTCCTTCCCGCTTCTCAAACTAATGGCATTAATACTCTCTCTGGGGTTCGTCTCGGTCATACTTGGCAAGGTACCCTCCGGGCGAGCTGTTAATACATTAGCAATTTGGCCCAATTGGACTTCCAAGTTGCGAATAGAAGCGGAATGGTTTTGCAAGGTCGCTTCCGTACGGGCCATGAACTGACTCGTATTTGCTGCCAATTTCGCCATTGCTTCCTCTAGAGAGATTTTTGGAGCGGGCGGAGGTTGCTGTTGGTGTTGAGCAAACTGAGGTTGGTTTGAGTTTTGTCCGTTTCTCCATGAAAAGTTAGGATGATTACGCCACCCCGGATTATAAGTGTTGGAGTACGGATTGTTTTGCTGATTCCCGTTCCCCACGAACTGAGCTTGTTCCATTGGAGGTTGCTCGAAAGGATTTCCGACTTGGCATTCCGCTCTAGGATGAGATCCGTTGCACCAATTGCATGTTTTAGTGGTAACGGGGGAAGGAGCATGTGAAAAGGCTTGAAGTTGCTGAGTTAGTGCTGCGACTTGTGCTGATAATGTAGAGATCGGATCGTTATTGGAAATTTCCATAATTCGCTTCGGAATTACTCGTTCGGAAGGCCACTGATAGGCATTCGCAGCCATTGCTTCCAATAAAGAGTGTGCTTCGGCCATCATTTTTCCCATCAACGCTCCTCCAGCGGCTGCATCAACAAGAGTGCGTGTAGAAGCACTCAATCCGTTGTAAAATGTTTTAATTTGTAGCCAGTCTGGTAGGCCGTGGTGTGGGCATCTCCGTAATAAATCTTTGTATCGCTCTCATGCTTCGTGAAGCGACTCCATATCAAATTGCCCGAAAGTAGTGATTTCGTTCCTCAGTCTCGCCGTCTTTAATGGTGGGAAGAATTTAGCTAGGAAGGCTTGCGCTAATTTCGCCCAAGTTGTGATGGAACCCGGCGGTAAAGAATTCAACCAAAATTTGGCTTTGTCCCTCAAAGAGAAAGGGAAAAGCCGTAGACGAATAGCATCATCGGTAACACCGTTGTTTTTGAAAGTGTCACATATCTCGAGTAACAAAGCGATATGCGCGTTGGGGTCATCGTTCGCCAATCCACAAAACTGGCTTGCTTGCACCATCTGAATAATAGCCGGCTTGATTTCGAAGTTGTTGGCTTGGATGGTTGGACGCCGAATCCCCGAAAAGTTCGCATTGATTTGTGGCATAGCATAATCGCGGAGTGCTAATGCCAGTTGAGCTTGCTGCACAAGATTATCTCCTCCGTGATTTTCGGTATTATCGGTCATGGTGACTGTTGTCGGTAGCTCTCGTTTCTCCTTCTTGCTTCTCCGAAGAGTGCGCTCGAGTTCGGTATCCAAAGGTAGTAGGCCTTCGTTACCGAATTTTCTCATGCACTAACCGGAAATTCCTGCAAGGAAAAACAAATAAATAAAATTACACAAAAATAATAAAAAAATGTTCAAACTAAGACTAGAAATACTGAAATCGATATTAGTAAAATAATCAATCCCCGGCAACGGCGCCAAAAACTTGTTGCGATTTTCGTTGAACGCAAGTGCACGTTATCGTAGACAAGTAATAAAATGATGAGTAAAATATCGTTCCCACGAGGACTGACTTACTAATTACCGATTTATATGTATTCTACTTTTATTTGAACTGTCGAAAGTTGACTTGCAAGTACTAATTAAAGAAAATCAATAAAGAATAAATAGTAAAGACGATTGATTGAAGAAAGAAAATCAAATAAGGAATAAATCTAGGATTGTGAATCCACCTCGGTTTATCCGAATTTACTCTCGATTATATGAATTTGATGATTTCCCAATTTATTGAAGGCGAAGGTTGCTAAAATACTCTACCGCCTCTCCCGAGGTCAATAGATTTTTTTAAAGGCGAGTAACACACTCTATTCCTAGGTGGATTAATTCGACAATAGGCAAAAAGCACGGAATCTTCAGAAAGCCACGTAGTTCCTATGAGTATATTCCTATCTCATAAGATAAAACGGTTCTCACCAATATATCCTCACCAACTCTCCTCTCCCGATTCGAGTTGCGTAATTAAAACAATTCAATTATAGGCCACACAATTGAAAGCATTAAAAACAATTGGGAGAACTCAACAGAAAAAGGAATTATATTAATAATCAAAAGTAAATTCGTCAAAACTTTGGTTTCATCCAAATCCTAGAACAGAGTTTTAGCCTGACATGCTAAAGAATAAAAATACAGAAATAAATAAAGAAAGCATAAAGATCAAACGCAGTCGAAGAGCTCGAATTCCTCCGTTCTCTAGCTTCCGCTCTCTGCTCCTCTGTGTTTTCTGCTTCTTCTCTTTGATTGTGATCGATCCTCCAATGATAATTTTCCTCAATTATGACCTTCAATGCTTATTTATAACTCTCCTCAGCCTCCAAAACGCGTCCGTGTGATTAGGTCGAGAACAGGCTCCAAAACGGCCCAGAAATACGGCAATTTCTATCAAAACCGCCCTGTGGGCCGCGGCTCACCCTGCTCAGCGCATATGCCTGGGCGCGCTATTTTTCCTCTTGGGCCGCGGCTCAGCATCAACGTGTCGCGGCCCCCGGTACAGTCCACTCGGGGCTTGATGGTCACCTGCGTGTGCCGCGGCTCACTTGGTTCGTGCCGCGGCCCCAGGCCAAAATTTGCCGTTTTCGCCCGTTTTTCATCGTTCGAGCTTCCGGACTCCAATTTACTGCCAAACATAAAAGAATAGTGCTTTAAAGGCTCATTTATGCAGGTTTGGACACAAAATGGATAAAGAAAAATGATAAATAAGCGTATAAAAATACGCCTAACAATAATCATATAATACATCTTTAAAACATGCATTCATATAAGAAATTCAGATTAGTGCATGCTCTATATTTTCATAGTTTTAGAATCATAGGTCATAAAGAAAAAAAACGATACCTATATTTTTAATATAAATTTTATAACATAAATTCTAACATGATGTTGTTCACAAATTTCTCAACACTATATATGAAGACTTTCAGATTTAGAACATGCATCACAAGCAAAATAAGAGTTGCTAATTTAAAAGTTTGAAAGAGTTTCACCCACCTCGATTCTTGCCGAAAGTAGTTAATTCTAGGTCCCGTAAGTGGAAAAACAATCTCCCCTCTTACTCTATATGGTTCGGCCGATTCGTGCATCCAAGATATATATTTGTTTGCATGTTTTAAGATTTAGTTAGATTAGGATAGTAGTAACTATAATTTACAAAAGAAAATGTGGGAAAAGAATTACCTATTTTTGCTTGAATTTTCTTCTTCTTCCACCTTCTTCTCCCAGTTTGGCGGTCCCTCTCTCTCCCAATCTCCTTGGTGCAGATTTTTTTTTGGGGTTGAAAATATAAAGTGTGGCTAGGTGATGTTGGGTGTACTTAAAGGTAGGGTAAATGAGGGTTTGGGAAAATGTAGTGGTTTAGAAGACTTAGACATGTGGCTAGGTGTGTTAAGATGGTGACTTGCATGGAAACATGAATACTTCTAGATTCTCACTCTTCATCTCCCTCTTTGGCCGCCCACATGTGTGTATGTATAGTTGTGTATTGTTTTTTTTTGTTTTTTGTTAATTTAAGTGTTTAGTTATAGTTGGAAATGATTTAATTAGTTGGGTTAGGCTTTAAATTGCAACTTCAAGTCTTATGATTTTATTAAGTTGAGTTTGGGTCCATTAATGAGTTTATATGTGCAAGTGTTGATATACATAGCTCATTAGGAAATTCATGATCCACTTCTTAAATTTTAAATTAATTTATAATACAATTTTGAATTAATAAGCGAAATAAAATAAAATAGATGTAGATTATGTTATAATATAAAACAAATATTGTTAAGATACACCATGATATAATAAGTTGTACATATAATAAGCTATCGAATTTAGGAGGTTTTACAGGTGGTGTGGAATAATTATGGGGTAAAAAATATACATTAATTCTCGGTACTTAACTAGGTTCTCCATTGTGGAGGTCTATTTTAAGTCGGTGCGAAATTCAAGATATTAAATTCTAAGTATTTATTTAGATTATTCATCGATTGAGTACCATTTTAAATCAATATGAGATTCAAGAGTTTAGAGAAATAGGAATCTAAAATTAAAAAATAAAAGCTAGAGAAAATTATGTGCTGCTCCAAATCCGTGATGGTATTATATATAAAATAAAACCATTAAGCTCATGGTTCAAAATAATTGTGGGATAAAAAATATACATTACTTTAAGTATTTATGTAGGTTCTTCAATTTGTAGAGTCTCATTTAAAACCAATGTGAAATTCAAAATTTTAGATAATGCAACTAATGCAAATCCAATAATTGACCAAATTAGATTATCCATTAAATAATAAAGTTATTTGTTTGACCAACTTAATAATTGACAATATAATATTGATCAAACTAAATTTTCCAATCAATAATGAAAGTATTACATAAAACAGATGCAAGATTCAAAATTTGGGATAAATAAAATTAATCCAATCATTGACAAAATAAGTTTCCATTAAAAAATTAATTTGTTATATCGATGCGAGATTCAAGATTTTAGATAAAAAAGAATCCAAAATTAAAAAAAGTACCACATAAGAGAGAGAGTTAATGTATTGTTCCGAATCCGCGATGCTATTATATATAAGAACAGAACTATAAAACTCGTGGTTCAAAATAATTGTGGGATAAAGAAAGCGAGAATTAATTTTTAATATCAAATCATAAAATAACAAGTTATATTTCCTCATTCCTAAGAGTATAAGTTATTGATACCATTTTGGTTAAAAAGACTGATGTACCCTTACTTTCCACCGAGTGTAAATCTAGCTTGCCCACGATCACTGCATATGATTGCATCCCATCATATGCAACGATCGTGTCCTTGCCCACGATCGTTGCAAATGCTCGCATCTCACAGTGTGCAGCGATCGTGTCCAATGCTGGGTTTGTGCTGCGATCGATTTTAAGGATATTAATATATGTAGTATCAAAAATTTCTACTATTATAGATGATGATATATAAATTGTATCTTTTATTGTTAAAAAATATATGATCCATAAAAAATATACATTGATTTTAAGTATTTATTTAGGTTCTCCAATAGGCGGAGTCTCATTTAAAATTGATGTGACATTCAATTTTTTCACCTCACAATTATTTTGCACCACAAACTTAATAGTTTTATTTTCAGTGAAAAATTAATTTGTTCAATATTTTTACTGCTCATGCGTAATAAATCTGGCTAATATTAGTTATGCCAGTTTCTATGTTGTCAAAATAAATAGTTTTACATTTTATATATATAATAGAAAAATATATTTGAAACACTACTTTAACTCTCTCTTCTACGTGATATTTTTTTATCTATATCTCGTATTTGTTTTGAATGAGACTCCACTAATTAGAGAATTAAATGAATATTTATAATTAATTGTATTTTACCACCCATATTTTTCATTTCCAATTGATTTGATCAATTATTTAGTTGATCAAATAAATAATGTTATTTTTATTAGAAACGGGTATGGCGAATCATTAAGTTGACCAAATAAAGAATTTTATTTTTATTGAGAAATTTAAGTTGCCTAATTTATTGACGTTTAATTTAAATTGTTCAATGTATACTCGTCTAACAACTTAAGCGAATTTGATTTTTCTGAAGTAAGACGTAATAACCAATTATTGTAGCAGCTTAATTTGATTATTTAGATTTTATAGATTCTAATAGGTTTGGATAACTAGTGCTAACTATACAGATTTGGGATGAAGACATGTAGTAAAATCATTTTTTAATCAAGTTTGGGAGGAGTACAGGTATATAATTTTTAAATAGGTAAAGATGGTTGAACCCTAGCTGCATTCTTTCGGGTATCACTATATAGAGTTGAGATGAAAATGAGTTGTAAATTCACCTTTTCGTCGGATTTCGGGCGAGTATGATTATTTAAATTATAAACGGGTCTGAGGGGCTGGATCCTTGCCTCATGTTTTTCGCTCGTCCCTGTGTTACGCAGCGGTGAACGACTCCAAGTGGCTGAACCCTAACTAATAAGTGTAATTACTGATTTTTTTGTAGTAATAAATTTGATTAAATAATATTATTTATATACACACACACACACATATATATATATATTATATATATATTATATATATATATACGAATTCGGAGTACCACATTAACTCTATCATACGTGGCATTCTCTACTTTTTTAGATTCTTCTTTATTTAAATCTTCTATCCCACCTTAATTCTACCTCCATGAACTTATCTTGCACCAACAATTCACTTTGGCCATCTATTGTATTGGTCAAATTAAGTATTTTGTTTTTATTAAAAAATTCAATTTGACCAATTTGTAAATAGATCTTCATGGCTTGGATATGTACATATTTATTATTTCATATTTAATTTATATATGCAAACATATTACTTTATATTACTTTTATTTATTTAATGAACTAGATTCTCTTTATTTTTAAATAAATATGTAGAGTATCTACTAGCATTATATTCGGAGCACAACATTAACCCTCTCTCTCTCCTACATATTTTTTTTGGGTTCTTAATTATCTAAAATCTTGAATCCATGCAGAATCACACGATAGAGTACTGGGTATAATTTCAAAAGATTTATAAAGATACTTATACTAAAAATTTAATTTTTAACCATTTGTCATTTATAATATTTATTCTTAATCTTTACTTTATAATGTTTGAGTTTTTTTTATTGAGATGGATAATCAATTACTATACAGCATATATTTAATATTCAAATATTGTATGAATTTAAATATATTGAGTAATTAACGGATATTACTATACGGGTCTCGAATGAAAATGGGTAATATCGTCATTTTTTAATTGAGTTTAGGATGAGTATGGATATATGATTTTTAAAACGGCCCGGGCAATGAACCATCCTCTTATTGTTTCTTGTGTTAGTACATGAATTTTGAATAAGAATAGATAGAACATTTTCTTTGAACGAGTATATAATTTTAGATTGGTCTCATGACTGAATCTTAGCTAATCATTTTGATTTATAAGTGTATTCCATTATAGTAAATGATTTCAAGTGGATGAACTCTAGTAAAATATTAAATTATTTCTAGAATTCTACTTGTAAGTTACAATGAAATATGATTCCTCGTCGAATTTCGACAGATTATACACAAATTTATAAAACTCTTCATTCAAGAAATATGCTAGAAAGCAGAGTGGTATCTGTTTAAAATTTTCAGCAATATGTCGCGATATAGGATTATAAATGACTTTTCTTAAACCCAGTTGAGGAGTTTAGTCTGGACTAGATCCAGTTATAAGACACCGTTCGATCTATCGGAGCTCGGATGAGGAAGCCTATCATCAGAAGGATAGCATGAGATCATAAACTCCCTAATAAGATCCGAAGACATTCAAGATGTAGTTCATTTTGCGTTTATATTAATTACAACGAAATTTGTCATTAGAGCACCGTATCAAAATTCATCTTTAAAAACACCAGTTGTACTGCACCATATTAAAATTCATATCGTTCCAACTTAGGTGCAATTCGTACTATTACAATCCAATGCAATTCGATTTGTTGAATACAATTTGAATCAACACTATATTAATGTGAGACCTCTTATCCACTAACATTACACTCCACAATAAACTTAATTATATTTTTGTTCAGAACTCGTATTGAAAATTTACATGAGTATATTTGGGAGACGGAGGGAGCAACAGTGATAATTTTTTGACATGATTTTTAAAGAAATTGTTTTTCAAAATTGTACTTGGGCAGAACGTTTTCCAGAAAATATCATTCAACCAGGTTGGTTTTAATTCAAGAGAAGCCCAATAAGTCTCTAGAAGGCCGCTTCTTGCCCAACAGATTCAACATGATCCAGTTGGAAAATTCGGCCCAAGAGAAACAACCTACCACCTCTAGGGTTTTACGGAACATATTATAAAATGCACCCATTTTCTGTTCTGCGACTCCAATCCTCAGTAGCAGCGTAGGTAGCATGAAAGGTTAAAACCCTAAGGGAGGAAAGAAAGCGTGTAACTATGGCGACTGCTCAAAGGACAATGTCGACCAAGGAGGCCGATATACAAATGCTGTTGGCGGCCGAAGCTCACCTCGGTACCAAAAATTGCGACTATCAGATGGAACGCTACGTCTTCAAGCGCCGGGATGACGGTAATTTATAACTGTTTCAATGTCTGTTTACCGTACTTTTAATCATTGTTTATTACTGTATTTGTGCGGTTTTGATTTTTAGGATGAGATCTGATTTAGGTCTTTGCTTTTAGTTTGGTTCTTGGTCAGATACATTCTTTCTTAGAGATTTTCACCATATAGGTTGTCCATTTCTGGAGATTGGAAGTTATTCTTAGATATCGATAGTCAAGGTCTACATGATTTTGCCCAAACAGAAACTTCGATATGCATTTACTTGATTTGTTAAATATGCTCTTCGATTAATTGAATTAAGAATAACTATTTGTTGGAACTGAGTCAATGTCATAATTTATATTGCATTTCATGGGTTTCTTGCACTTTCAACACTGCATGAGCACCAACCCCAGCATATGAGTGAAATCAAATTTCACAGTCATGGCTCTTTTGGTTTTGTCAGACTCCTTTTATGTAGATTTTTTGTCACTATGAGTTGGCCTGTTTTTGGATATTTGGACGTCATTTTTGATGCCAATTGCATGATCACGACTATAAAGAACCTGGCTCTTGTTCGAGCAGAGGACGTGTTACACTGTTATTCTTCAAAAAATTGTTGAACTAAGAAAAATTTGATTGCCTTTTTTTTTCCTTTTTTTAATTCTGTTTCAAACTACTTGAAGATGAACAAATGACTGACTCATTGTTTGTAGATGAGTGTCCTCAGAGGACAACTTATTAATATGATATTACCCAATTGCCTGCCAGAGTGATGCTTAGTGTCCCAGACAATTGTCCGATATGTATCATTGGTCACCTTCATTTGCATGACCTCAGTTGGATTCAAACCAATCCAACTTATTAAATTATAGGACTCATGTATTTTTGCAATGCGAGGACTTCAATGTTAATATGCACTGTTTTTAGTGGTTGTTCTTACACACTCATAAATCCTGCATTTGTTAGGTCTTCTTTGATGAATCCTGTTTCATGTTTAATCATTCAGGAATTTACATCATTAATCTTGGGAAAACTTGGGAAAAGCTTCTGTTGGCTGCCAGGGTCATTGTTGCAATTGAGAATCCCCACGACATCATTGTCCAGTCTGCCAGACCCTATGGTCAGAGAGCTGTATTGAAGTTTGCACAATATACCCGTTGTAATGCTATTGCTGGACGCCACACTCCTGGTACATTTACCAATCAGCTTCAGACTTCATTCAGTGAACCAAGGCTTCTCATTCTGACTGATCCAAGAACCGACCATCAGGTAACTGACCATGGCATATTCTTATTCTATCACACTTCTGGATTCCAGATAATTGATTTAATGATATTCTTGTTGTCTAATATCACAAATCTGATGCTACTATTGTATCGGCAGCCCATCAAAGAAGCTGCTCTGTCTAACATCCCCACAATTGCGTTCTGTGATACCGACTCCCCAATGCGCTATGTGGATATTGGTATTCCAGCCAATAACAAAGGAAAGCACAGCATTGGCTGCCTATTCTGGCTGTTGGCTAGGATGGTGCTCCAGATGCGTGCCTTAGTTGCCCCTGGACACAAGTGGGAAGTCATGGTAAAATCTGATTTCTTATGATGCTTTATTGTGCTTTGCCAAAGCAGTCTTGTTTTTTTGTATTTGTAATTTTGTCAGCCAGTGGTTACCTTCGTTTAATTCGAAAATAATATTTTTATCTCCAGCGGTGGCTGTTGATTATAAATTCTGACATGTTTGTTGTGTTTAGCGTAACATGTCTAAGATTGACAATTAGTCTTTCAAAAGTGAAGCTGGTACTTGAACCTGTCCTTCATTCTGATGTCTTATTTGATATTTTCTCTGGAAGGTTGATCTGTTTTTCTATAGAGAGCCTGAGGAGCCTAAAGAACAAGAAGAGGAGGAGGGTCCAGCAGCTCTTACAGATTATCCTGAATATACTCCTGCTGCAGCTGGTGGTGATTGGTCTAGCAGCCAAATCCCCGATTCCCAATGGACTCCTGATATGGCTCCTGCAATCCCACAAGGCGCAGGTGGTTGGACTGGGGATTCTGGTTAGTATTTTTTTCCATCCCAAATTTTTTTAGATATTCTTATCTTTGAATTTCTACTGTGCCTCGTAATAGTTTGTTGTTTTTAGTATTAATATCTAAACTAATTCTTCTCGATTGGGTTTTTAGATTTCCATTTTCTAATTTCAGTAATTGTCGTGGAATATCAATCTATATTAAACTCTGCGATGAACAACATATTATTTGTTCTTCTTCTTCTGTTATCTTGGACTTGTCTTATTTTGTCGAGGGTGTGGACTAGTTTCGCTGTTTATAGATTTTTTATCCATTTATTGTATAAAAATTGTATCTATATAAGATAGACTGACCATCAGCCCTGCTGTTTATATTCTCTTTTATGCATCAATGTAAAAGGCCTCCACTCAATTGCATATGTAGGTGCTGCTGGATGGGATGCAGCCGTCGCCCCACAAGTAGCAGCTTCTGCTGTGGATGTAGTGCCTGCTGGCGTTGGCTGGAATGAATGAGACTTTGCTTCATATTGTCGTTTGATCATTTTTCCTTTTCGAGAGTCCTTTTACTTATCGACTTTCATGTGCTTGTTTTTTTTGTCAGCTTCAAAAATACTCTTGAACTTGCTTGCGAAGACTGTCGTGGATATTTTCTTGACTTTTTTTTTTTGAGATTTTTGGATGATGTTTTTTTACTTGGATTTGTCATTTGTTTTTGAGTAAGGCCTTGTTTTTGTTCAGTGCGCTCTGCTGTCTAATTAAGAGGGTTTTTGGATCGGTATTTAGAAGAGTGGCCATATGTGCCTTATAAAACAATACGAATCAAATTTTATTCTAGGAATAGATCTAGCTAACCAGGTCGCTCAATGGTAATTTTGGTTCTGGTTAAATTGAGTATGCCTTCAGTCTGGTTCCGGTCGGGTATGGTAAATTTGTTTTGGTTCTAATTCAGGTTCATGTTAATTCAACTATTTTGTTAAGCAATTTTTTTAAATTTTAAATCTGCCATATATTTTGCCAAGGAATTCATGGAAGGTGGTTATTATTTTATATTATCAGGATTTTCATATTTGAAGATATTTTGTTGAGGCAGTGTATTTGTTATATTTTTTATCGGGCTACCTCTAGTAGAGTCTGGATTTACTTGTTTCCTAATCCTAAGGTTGGCCATTTGAACACCAGAATATTGGACCGTTGCCTATTTGTGTGATCGGATAGCTCGGATAGTTGACAGGATGGTAATTTACATCATGCATTAATTTACCTACTTGAATATGTTTTAATTTTTTTCCCTCTGGGTTCTTAATTTGTGGGTTCATATACATTTTAGTGTTTAATTTCATTTTTCAGGGTTTGATTTATATTTTCAGGTCTTATTTTGATATTTCAAGTTCTTAATATTTTTTCAAAAAAGCACTAAAGGAATCTGTAGATAACAAAATATGTAAACATAATAATATTATTGATAGATAGGTCTTTATACGTGATTTGCAATGAGTCTTCTTTCGTAAAGGAAAAGTTTCTAATGGAATCATACTATATGATCTAGCGTTTTACCATTTTATGATACTATATTTTGTCGAATCAATATGGATAGAATGTAATTTTGGAAACTTCCCAGTACCGGGTGCAATTACTAAAATGGGCAAAATGAAGACCTGGTTAGGAAAAAGATTGAAATGCAGTAATAAAAACATGTTATGTCTAGTCCCCTGTGTACATTAACGACTCACAGATGAGTACCTCAACCTATGTTTCACGGGTGGGTGTGGGTGCAGGAGCGACACGAAATGAGTGCGGGAATAACATTTTTTGAAAATGTTAGGGTGTAATTTGGTAGGGAACGTCTATTTGTTTATATATTATTAAACAACACTTCGCAATTATATTTGACAGGATTTGATGCATAATGGTACGCTAATTTGACTATTTATGCTTAATTATCAAAATAGTTTGTGTTTGCTATTTATGTAGAACTGTTATGAATGATTAATGGCGGCTGTGAATTATTGATTTGAATATTATGGCTGCTTGGAGTTTAGTGGCTGCGTATCACGGATGAAATATATGGCTGCCATCATTTTTCAACGTAGGATTATCAATATAATATTTTAATGTAATGAATAGTATATTTGAGTAGTATAAATAAATCACAAATGATATGAAATATAATTGCACCATTTGAACACACACAATGTGTTATTCATCTCATTCTATCTCCTTCAAAGTTTACTTCCAGTAACTCAAAGATTAACAAACGTTACATTTAACTCTCATGATGTGCGGGCGATTTACACGCACTATAGGTGTGAATCTTCGATCCCCTTTTCCTTCGGCCGATTTCCTTCTATCTTCCTTAATCTAGTGATTTATCCAGAGAGTTTGTCTTCACATTTGTTGTTCGGATTTCTTCCAGCTTCCTAATTATATTTTAGCCGATTTTAGTCCTAAGGTTTGTGCTGTGCGATTGGTGTTTGGCGATTGGGTTTCGGTTTGCGATTCTCGCGAACGTTCGGTGTTTTGTTCGTCGCGATTCGGTTTCACGTTTTGTTGTTCGTTTTTGTGGATTGTTGCCTTCTTCCTGTGGCTGTTGTCTGTTTCTGGTTCTGCTCGGTTCGTTGGTGTTTTTGGGCGGTTCGTCCTGGTGGTCAACTTCTACAGCGTGGTTCCCTGTGGCGGCGGCGAACGAATCGCATTCTGGATTTTTTACCTAGTCTTCCTGTGCGATTTGGATTGGTCGATTTTGCGATGCTCCTAGGTTCGGGCGTTTTTGATGTTGATCTCCAGTATGTCTTCTTCGTCCTTGTGTGGATTGTCGGTTCCGGGTTGTCAGCCGCTGCCTACCCCACCGGATTGTTGATCGGCTATGGGTTTGGGTGTGTTTGGTGGTCAGGGTGTTGCAGGTCTGAGCTTGGGAGCTTTGTCCAAGTCAGTCTCCTCCTGCGGGTTGTCGGTGTCGGGCTGCCCGACCCCGGTAGTGGGTGATTTTGATGCCTTTTTGTTTGGCGAGTTAAGCAAGAAGGTTTTGAGTAAGCCGGAATCGGCTCTGCTCAAGATTAAAATTGATGAGATTTTTGGGGCTTCAAGGGTCGTCCCTCAGCCGATTTGCCCCCCTCCGCCGGCGTCGGTAGTTGCTTCTTGTGGTGGTTCTGGTCAGGCGCTGCCTCAGCTACTCCAGATCGCGGCCCCCAGCTGGCCAAGGCGCGCTCCTCAGTTTGATCGGGTCATTGACCCATTTTCTTCTTCTGGCCCGGTTTGTGGATTCCTTGATTCGGTTCCTGTAGCAAATGTACAGGCTGCCCACGCTGATGTTATTGTTCCTCTTTTGGATAACTCAATAGCTGCTCCTAATGAAACTTTTTGTGACTCTGTACTTAATAATGCTGTACCTTTGGATTTACTTAATAATGAATTGAATTCTGCTTATTTAATAGATAAGGGTACGATTAATCCATCAACTTCTATACAATTTGGCTTGTTCCCGGCCCAAGTTTTGGGTGAATTATCTCTGCCTTCTGTAGTGTTAGGTAAAAGTTCGGTTCCGGTTCCGACGGAATTGCCTTTACCTTCTGTTGGTTTAGGGAATAGTTTTGGTAAAAAAAAGGGGACTTCGGTATGTGAAACCTGAATTTCAAAATGGCGAGTTTATTGTGAAACCGGATGTTAGTGTTGGTATTGAAGAGGTGGCAATTCACTTTAGTTGGTTATTTTTTGGGGAAAGCCCCTTCTCTTAACTTGATCAAGAATTACTTTCTGTCGGCGTGGAAGGGGCTTAAGGAGGTGTTCTCCTCTGGGGGGGGGGGGGTTTATTTCTTCAAGTTTGAAAGTGAGCAAGTTTTGACTGAGGCGTTAGAGGACGGGCCTTGGCTGATTTAGGGCCAGTCCATTCTCCTTACCCGGTGGAAGCTTGGTATGTCTCTTATGAAGGTTCAGCCTAAACATGTCCCTGTTTGGGTGAAGCTTCGTAATGTCCCCCTCGAGTATTGGACTGACGAGGGGCTCAGTATTACTGCTAGTGCCATAGGGGAGCCACTTTTGCTGACGTGTTCACCAGGAACTGTCTGAAAGTGGATTATGCCTGTGTTTGCATCATGTTAGACGCGAATACTAGCCCGATTCACTCGTTTCTCATGGTTCTTCCGTCTGATGGTGATTGTCCTTGTGTTAGGAGGGTCCATGTTGAGTATGAATGGTTGCCACATCGGTGTGGTGTTTGTAGAGTTTTCGGGCATCGTGATCAGGTCTGCCCGAGCATTTCAATGCCTTTGGTTAAGAAGCAGGTTAAGCAGGCTCGTATTTATGTGGCTAAGCCTGCTCCCTCAGGAGCTAGTGGTCCGGGGTCTTCGTTACGCCTGGTTCTGGCTGGGGGGGTCGCTGCGGCTAAGGCAGGCCCCGCTCCCATATCCGGGTTCCCGGAAGTGGAGTTAGCTGGGGGTTCTGGAGGTCGTAGTGCTGGCTCGGGTCCTTTGAGTAGCGTCTCTACTTTCTCCTTGGTTACAACCAGCTCTCCTATCATGTCGCCTAGGAGGGCTTGTGTTGGTGTGTGTGAGCCGTCTCACAACATGTTTGCGGCTCTTTCTGGCCTTGCCGATGACATTGAGGACGCGATTCCTGATTTTGTCGACACATCTCTTTGTTCTAGTTCTTCTCCTTTGGGCCCTAATATTGAAGCAGCCCGGGTCGATGTTGTTAAATGATCCCGATTGCTGTTTGGAATGTTCGTGGACTTAATCGGACTGAACAACAGATCTCGGTCCGGGAGGTAATTAGCTCGTTTAATCTTTGTTGTATTGCTCTTCTCGAGACGCGAGTCTCGGTTGGTAACTTTGGGCGTGTTTCTTCATTTATTTATGGCTCTTGTAATTGGTTCTCTGATTATGGTAGTGGGCCTGGGAAGAGGATCTGGATTGGGTGGGATACTGGTTCTGTTTCTGTGGATATTATTGCTCTCGAGTCGCAGTTTATTCATTGTCGTGTTACTCTTTTGGTCGACTCGTCCTGCCTCCTGGTTACCTTTGCCTATGGTTCTAATGATCTTATTGAGAGGCGGTTGTTGTGGCAGTATCTCTCTGATTTCTCGGTACTACATGTTGCTGAGCCTTGGGTAATTATGGGTGATTTTAATGCTGTTTTGGATACTAGTGAGATTTTGGGAGGGGAAGCTCCTCATTCTGACGATGAGCCGCCCCTGGTGGAGTTCAGAGAGCTTTGTAGGCGTGCGGATTTTGAGACCCTTCCGATGGTAGGCTCTTGGTTCTCCTGGCATAACAAGAGTCCTTCTCCTAGATCCTTATGGAAATGTCTTGATAGGGTGTTGGGTAACCCGCAGTGGTTTATTGATCACGCTGACCGTACTTACTCTTGTGATCTGCCGCGTACTTCTGATCATAGCCCCCTTATTCTGGGTCTTGATAGTTTGCCTCGCTGCAGAGGTAAAATGTTCAGATTTGATAATTTCCTGGCTGACTCTGAGGATTTCCTCCCGGCGGTTTGGGACACTTGGCATCACCATATTGTGGGCCCCCCGTTTTATGCGTGTTGTTACCCAAAATATTATACGTTACGGTTTGCTGGATATGGCTACGGGTGAGTAACAAACAAAATGCGAGAGCACGTATGAAGGAATGTAAATAACACAAGAATTGCCGGGGTTGTTAGTCCCGGGCTTGAATGCTCTCGCGAGATATTATTAATACGGATGCTGCTTTAGAGTATGAGTATTAATGTTAGAGTACAATTACAATGAGTGTAATGCCCCTAGTTATCTAGCTTTTGAGTGCTGTTGATTGCCGGAAGAACCAGAGTTAAAGCTCTGTGAGTTCTTGTTACAAAGATGAAGTGTTCTCTGTATTGTTTTCTGTGTGTAATCGTGTTAACGTCTGAACGTTTTTTTTCCAATGCTGGAGGTCTCCTATTTATAGGAGAGGAGGTTGTTGGGATGTCCCTGTCCTACATGGGTGATCGCCGTTCCTACATTAAATTAAGCGGGCGATCGTCCCAGCACATGAGACTGTTTCCTTAAAGTCCGCAACCGCTGCTGGTAGCCAGATGCGAAAACCAATGAGGAGGCGACATGTGCCTCATGTCGCAGTCTTGGGAGGTCCCACCTAGGACCTTTCGATGGGTCTGTCGGTAGGTGAGGCCGTCCTTGTCACTGACAACTGCCGACAGGCTGGAGTCAAGCCTGTTCTTGCAGCGCCTTTTGTGGATCTGCACGTGGGCCTTCATCCTGAGGTTCGGTCTTCGCAGACTTTGACGGATGTTGGTTTTACACGTGGCATAGGACGGTCGTCCTCGATCGGGTACTAGAGGAGATCGCCAGGTGCCAAGAAACGGTCGCCCTAGATGTCGGCCGCTAGGCACTTGACCATGATCTGGCATCTTCGGTTGGCACGTCTGCCTTGGTCTATTTGATGCCGGCTTCGGTCTCCCGGCCATTATGACGATCGCCTTTGAGGCGTATAAATCGCCACACAACATTGGCTATCGACCAAGTGGTTATGAGGCATTGGAAAGTGATCTTTCGGACACGCCGCGTTGAGGTTGGTGAAATCGATGCATAACCTCCAGGAATTGCTCGCCTTTTTGACGAGCACCACATTGGCTACCCACTATGGCTCGTCGGTGGCTACCCCGATCAGTTTGTTGTCGAGCAAGCTTTTTGACTTTTGCATCGAGCGCAGCATATTTCTCTGGACCGAATTTCCTACGTTTCTGGTGAACAGGCTTCCTCGTCGGGTCTATCTTTAGATAGTGGCAAGCGTGTTCAGGACTGATGCCGACCATATCCTGATGCGACCAGGCAAAGACTCTGATGTTCTCTCGTAGTAAACTGATCAGATCGTCTCTTAACTCGGGACTGACGCTTGAGCTGATCTGCACTTCCCGCTTTGGGTGAGCCGGATCGATTGTTATACTTTCCAACTCTTCGATGGGGACGGTCGCTTCTCGTTTGTAACGATCACCAGACTCGAGCCTTGGATCAACGTCGAGGCTTGGCTCGAAGCCGATCCTTGGTTCGATGTCGTCCGAAAATCGATGTGAGATGCCGTCCTCTGAGTCGGGCTGGTATGAGGTGCTTGGCTCGTCGATCTCCATTGGTTGATTGTCGATCGTCTCAATGTTACAAACAATACAAGAAACGTTCAAAGGAAAAGTTACGACACAGGAGTAATTCAAACATTTCTTTGCCATTAGCTGGTCTCCTTTTACAGTACCGACTGTCCTATCGGTAGTGGGGAACTTGATACAGTAAAAGAAAGAAGAGGCGACCGCCTCGAAGGTTTCTAGAAAGGGGCGACCTAGGAACCCATTATTGATGCTGGGCCTATCTATGATTACAAAATTGAGGTTCCTAGTGATCTTAACCTTCGGATCGTAACAGCAGACTAGCTCGACGGAGAGCTTGATCCTTCCATAGGCTTTGACCATGTTGTCGCCGAATCCTTGAAGCATGGTCTCGAACGGCTTGATGAACTTGGTCAGGTTGCCGAGCTGGTCCAGAGCAGATTTGAATATGATGTTGCAAAAGCTCCCATTGTCAACCAGCACGCGGTCGACCATTTTCCCAAGGATACATGCAGAGATCACCAATGCATCCTCTTTGGGGCACTGCACCCCCTCTCTATCCTTGTTGGAGAAGGATATGAGCGCATCTCTGGAGATGGTTGGCTCTGGGGGCACCACGACATGGACTCCGACGAACGCCCTCAGCTCGGCCTTCCGCTTTCTATTTGATATGGTGGAAACCGGGGAAAGACCTCCGAGGTTTCCACCTCCTGATTGAAGCATGTTTATCCGACCGCCGGGGTTGATCGGAGGGATCGACTCGTATGAGTACTCCAGCTTGTTTTGCTCGATCCTTGCAATCGGTTTGGGAGGCTGACGGTCGCGGTCCCCGGTCCTTTCAGCCCTGGGCTCCGGCTTGGTCACCAATTGTCCAGCTTGCCTTCCTCGAACAATCGCCAGAGTTGTCTGAGGAGATCGCGGCATTGGCTGGTGTTGTGGCCGGGACTTTTGTGGTAGGCACAAAATTTAATGCGGTCCAGGTGACCATTATCCCTCATCAGCTTCGGCTTGCTGAGCCATTCGCGCCCCTTGATGGTGTTGAAGATGTGGGCCGGAGATAGATTGAGGTTGCATAGGAGGTGAACTTCCACATCCTCGAAGGCCTTGAACTCACCGGGCGGCTTTGCGACCGCCTTCTTTGGGATGGGAGATGGCGCCTCCCTTTCTCCAGTTGCCCCCTCGCCTAGGCGAAGGGTGAGCAACCTCTGCCTGGCTATAAAGTCGGCGGCCTTGATGCAGAAAATCGCGTAGGTCGGGCGGATGTCCTTCGTGAGGTGCCTGAACATGGGTGAATGACCATAGAATCCCCCAGGACCGAGTAGAGGGCGAGCTCGTTGCTAATGGGCTCTCCGGTGAGGACTATTTCATCCACCCGGTTGATGTAATCTTCATAAAGCTCGTCTTTCCCCTGCCTGATTTTCATCATGCGGTGGGGACCTTCTGGCCGAGCGACTTTGGCGGCGAAGTACGACGTGAAATCGTTCGCCAGCTTCTCAAAACAATTGGTTGAGCGCGGTGGCAATGAGATGTACCACCTATGGGCAAGATTGCCCAACGTTAATGGGAACATTCGGCCTTTCGTCGCGTCCGATGCCCCACATCCGGTCATGTAGATCCGGAACTTGCTCAAATGGGTCTCGGGGTCAGATCTCCCCTCATACAGAGGTGTTTGAGGAGGACCGATCTTTGGTTGCACGGGGGCCAGCTCGATCTGGATCGCGAGCGGCTCACTTGCTCCGCCGACCTTTCTCCTGGGGCCTGCCCCAGTTTCTATGAGCGCCTTCATTTCATCGAGCTGGCGCTGCATTGCGGCCATCGCCGTAGCCTGGATGCTCGCGGTCTGGCTCTCGGAGTGGGAGACGAGGCGATCATGTACCGATCTCCTGGCTCCGTTGTAGGCGACGAGGTCTCTGCTTCCGAGCTCAATTCTTTGGCGAGTGGGAACCAGATGGCCGACCTGTCTTCTGGGAGTTGGGTACGCCGAACTCCTAGTGACGGATTCGGACTCCGACGTCTCACGACTGGGGCCAGAATGCCGAGGTCGCCATGAGGGGTCACTCCCTAGGCGACTGAAGACGGAATCGTCCCGCCTTGCGAGCGCCTTTTCCTGCGGCTCGGGGCCTTCTGACGATTTCTCGACATATAACCCCTTGAGCTTTTGCTTTCCCGCACAGCGGATGTCACATCCCGGGACCCCTCCGCCGTAGCATGATATTGTCCGCTCTGGGCGCTCTCCGCTAAGCTGGCCCTCACGGTTTTTTTTCTGGGAACCCAGCGAGCAACTTTCCAGGAGGTCACCCATCATGAGATTGCTCTCGCATCGAGCACGCTTAACTTCGGAGTTCTCATCACCCCGAAGCCACTGGGCTCCCAAAAGGCCTCATGCTATAAGGAGTTCGGCACGCACATATAAGGCACTTCGCCCGATCTCTGCTAGTCGGTGTGGGATATCACAATCCGCCCCTCCTCAAAGAACCCGACGTCCTCGTCGGCACACTCGCACGACACGACAGAGTGGCTCCGATACCAAATTGTCACATCCCGGGACCCCTCCGGCGTAGCATGATATTATCCGCTCTGGGCGCTCTCCGCTGAGCTGACCCTCACGGTTTTGTTTCTGGGAACCCAGCGAGCAACTTCCCAGGAGGTCATCCATCCTGAGATTGCTCTTGCATCGAGCACGCTTAACTTCGGAGTTCTCATCACCCCGAAGCCACTGGGCTCCCAAAAGGCCTCATGCTATAAGGAGTTCAGCACGCACATATAAGACACTTCGCCCGCTCTCTGCTAGTCGGTGTGGGATATCACAGCGGATGGCTGATGGAGTAATAGTGGGCGTTTCACATGCTCTCCGTCGCTCCCTTAGGATGGCCATGGCCTCCTCATTCTGTTCCGCAGTTTGGAATTGATCGAGTGAGAGGCTGGGGCCGTTCCTCGGGGGCGGGAGTGAGAGTCTGGCGTCGATGCGGCCGCCTTCCGCCGCAGGTTGGGACTCGGCCTGGGCCGGAATAAGGCGTCCGACGGATCGTAAAGCGACTCTTTTCGAGGTCGTGGCAGACGTCATTATCTTGATGGTTTTTCTTTGAAGAACAGTGAGTGTTTCTTCAAGTATATGTTACGGAGAACAGTGAGTGTCCTTCGAAACGGTCGGAGAGAAAATAAAGGTACCCCTTCTTCTAGCGCCAATTGTTGTTACCCAAAATATTATACGTAATGGTTTGCTGGATATGGATACGGGTGAGTAACAAACAAAATGCGAGAGCACGTACGAAGGAATATAAATAACACAAGATTTGCTGGGGTTGTTAGTCCTGGGCTTGATTGCTCTTGCGAGATATTATTAATACGGATGCTGCTTTAGAGTATGAGTATTAATGTTAGAGTACAATTACAATGAGTGTAATGACCCTAGTTATCTAGCTTTTGAGTGCTGTTGATTGCCGGAAGAACCAGAGTTAAAGCTCTGTGAGTTCTTGTTACAAAGATGAAGTGTTCTCTGTATTGTTTCCTGTGTGTAATCGTGTTAACGTCTCAACGTTTTTTTCCAATGCTGGAGGTCTCCTATTTATAGGAGAGGAGGTTGTTGGGATGTCCCTGTTCTACATGGGCGATCGCCGTTCCTGCATTAAATTAAGCGGGCGATTGTCCCAGCACGTGGGACTGTTTCCTTAAAGTCCGCAGCCGCTGCTGGTAGCCAGATGCGCGAACCAATGAGGAGGCGACATGTGCCTCATGTCGCAGTCTTGGGAGGTCCCACCTAGGACCTTTCGGCAGGTCTGTCGGTAGGTGAGGCCGTCCTTGTCACTGACAACTGCTGACGGACTGGAGTCAAGCCTGTTTTTGCGGCGCCTTTTGCAAACCTGCACGTGGGCCTTCATCCCGAGGTTCGGTCTTCACAGACTTTGACGGATGTTGGTTTTACACGTGGCATAGGACGGTCGTCCTCGATCGGGTACTAGAGGCGATCGCCAGGTGCCAAGAAACGGTCGCCCTGGACGTCGGTCGCTAGGCACTTGACCATGATCTGGCATCTTTGGTTGGCACGTCTGCCTTGGTCTATTTGATGCCGGATTCGGTCGCTCGGCCATTATGACGATCGCCTTTGAGGCGTATAAATCGCCGCACAACAATGCGATTTGTCGTAAGTTGGACGCCCTTAAGCCCATTTTTCGCGCTATGAGGAAGAGGAAAGGGGATTTAGCAATAAATGTTGCTGCTGCTAGTTCGTTCCTTTCTTTTTCTCAGAGTATCCTCAGGCACCATCCCATGGACGACTCGGCTTTATTGTTGGAGAGATGTTGTCGGTGGGTTTTCTCAGTTGCCGTGGATCAGGAACAGTCTTCGCTCAGGCAGCGGGCCAAGTTGGCTTGGCTTAAGGATGGGGACCAGTGTACTGCCTTCTTCTTCCGGCGAATTGCATCTAGGAGAGTCAGATCTCGTATCTATAGGCTTAATACGGAGGATGGTACTGAGTTGACTGACCCTGCTCTTATTAAGAATGAGGTTGTTGGGTTCTATGAGAGACTGTTGGGTTACTCTAATCGGATTATGCCTATATCCTTCAGTCAGGTTAGGCCTTTTATTTCGGCTTCTCTTTCGCCTGATGTTGCGGTGCACATGGTTAGGCCTGTTACTGCTGATGAGGTTCAGTCTGTGTTCTTCGAGGTTGATAAGGATGGGGGGTGAGATTTCGTTTGCTATTATGCATTTCTTTGCTATGGGTAAGTTTGTTAGGCAGATCAATTCTACGATCATTTCTCTTGTTCCGAAAGTAGCCTTACCTAGGAGCATGTCGGATTTTAGACCGATATCTTGCTGCAACTACTATATAAGGCTATTTCGAAAATTATTGTTCACCCTATGCGTGATAGATTGGATGCCTTGATTGACCCGACTCAGATTGCTATTATTCCTGGGAGAAGGATTAGTGATAATATCCTTCTTTCTCAGGAGCTTCTTCATGGTTATGGGCAGAGAGGGATGCCTAGACGGTTGTGTTTAAAGTTGACCTTATGAAAGCTTATGACACTGTTGAGTGGGATTTTGTGTTGATTGCTCTGCACTGTATGGGTTTCCATCAGTCGTTCATCGGCTGGATCAGGGAGTGCATCACCACTACTGCCTTTTCGGTATCCTTGAATTGTGATGCTGAGGGGATCTTTAGGGGTCGTAGGGGGCTTCGCCAGGGAGACCCCATCTCTCCTTATCTTTTTGTTATTGTTATGGAGGTGCTTCATGGTATTATTACTCGGGAGATTGCTCAGACCCCGGGGTTCCGGTTCCACTGAAAATGTGAGGCTACCCGTACTTTTATGCTCGCCTTTGCAGATGATCTCCTTCTTTTCTGTAATCCAGATGAGGTCTCTATTGGTGTTCTTAAGAGGAGTATTAATATCTTTGACTCTCTTTTGGGGTTGCGCGCTAACCCTGGGAAGAGTAATTTTTTTCTCCCGGCGAGTGCTTTGGAGCAGGGGGCTCAGGTTGAGCAGTTATTAGGGTTTCAGATGGGTCATCTCCCTGTGAGGTATTTGGGAGTCCCTTTATCTTATTCTAGCTCACGGTGGCTCAGTGCTCTCATTTGTTTGACAGGATTGATGGTCGGCTGAGCGACTGGGCTTCTAGATCTTTGTCCATGGCCGGTCGTTGTCAGCTTATTCGGTCTGTGTTATCTGCTCTTCACATTTATTGGGCCTGCATTTTTATCCTGCCCAAGGGCGTGCTTGCCCTCATTGAGAAGCGTTTAAGGCATTTTCTATGGAAAGGTTCTCGTGACTATGGGCATGCTAAAGTGGCTTGGTCTAAGGTTTGCTTGCCTGTAGTGTGTGGTGGCCTTAGTATTACTCCGTTGAGGGTTCAGAACCAGGCCCTTATGACCCGCCATATTTGGGCTCTCCTGGCGGGGTCTTCTCGTTCTGTTTGGGTTAGCTGGGTTCGTTCGTATAGAGTTCAGTAGTGTTCTTTTTGTTGGGATTCCGTGATTAAAATCGAATTACGCAGCGGAAAATAAATCGGTCCAACCGGATAAAACCAAACCCCAAAAACGGACCGATCAAGCATCATATAAACGAATATAAATAACGAGGAAGTGAATCAAAGAATACTTACCCTCGTAGTCCTTTGATAATAATCTTCGAAGAAAAAAAAAACCGAGCAAGCCTTTTCCCGATTACCGACACGAACACGAATCCAATTCATTGTAGCTTGTTGAATGATCCAACACCGAAAATACCGAATGTCTCTACGTTATCACACGTCGGATATTGATCGGAAAAATAAAATATCAATTCGTTCTCAAAGAACACGGCTAGGAATTGATACGGTATTTTTCTTCTCTTCTCTTCTTCCTTTTCTTTCTCTCAAAGATGAACAAGAAAAAGAAAATAAAATTTTCTCCTCCTCCTCTCTTCTCTCACGGCTGATCTCTATGATTTTTGTGTGTATGTTTTCCTTAACTCTTTTTAAAAGAAAGACTACACCATTTTATATAGTAAAAGAGATCAAAATGATGAGATATGGAATCTCATCCATTTTGTCCTCATCTTTATATAAAACTAAACACACCACACATGGAAAAAGAAGCAACATGGAAGGTGAGGAGCAATCATGGGACGGCCCACTTGAATTTGGTGAGAAAATGATCCGAGCCACTCGGTTCGTGTACGGGACGTTCGCGTGTCTAGTCCGTTAAATACACTTCGTTTGATCCCAAATGTATTTATACTTAATTAATTAATCCAATTAATTAATTTTATCAAATACAAAATTATAATAATATATTTCCAAGAAATAATTATTTATGAATTAAATTAATTACCCGGTAATTAATTTCAATTCACTAGACCGCGTGATTTATCAAATAAATAAAATTAGATATCTAATATCCAATATTAATGAAGAGATAATAAATACATATTTATCCATCAAATATCCTTGTGCGCGACTCCATAGGTCTGTCTTAGTCGGCAATGGGAGGAACCAAGGAGTACGGGTAACACTTAGCCAGTCTAGTGCTTCATACCGTAACCCAACTAAGTACGAATGATCGGATCATTCCAAAACCATTATGTCGTGAATACCGTATACGTATAAACTCTTCAATCATATGTCCCGGTCAAGTATTAGGGTCACGGTAAAGTCAAACCTCATCAGAATTTGACTCTATGCTTTCTGTTAATGCAAACTGAGATCATCGAGCTCTCGTGTATCAAATACAACTAGCTCTAAATGCTTTGGCCAAAGACTTATAATCTCATTTGCCATTAACCGCATAGGACATTTACATTCAGTAGAGACTGCTACTTGCCCACTAAGTTGCATTTCGAGGTTGATCCCACCCACCGGCGATTGGATCGAACTACTCTAATGACTAACTTAATGTCACAAGCACATCTTCTACTGAAACCTCAAGTCAAAGGTCTACGTATACCTATCACAACCTTTCGATCCAGTCATTGACAAACCTTGAGTGATATCCATGTGACCGAATCGAGGTGAGTCGTGTTCGAGTATACTAATCTCATTAGCATACCTATAACGTGTGCTCCCACTAACCCTTAGTGATGTAACACCCCCAATCCGCTCAGGGATATTACACGCCATGGAACCTTTCCTCAAGGATCTACCAGGATGATAACGACATAGAACATCTCAAAAATGCCTTTAAGGCTAAAATAACTCAGTAGACCGATTTGGTCTTTCAATAAATACATACAACTCAAACTCATTACATACCCACGCAGGGGTCGAATACAAACACTCCCGTACAACGGGAAAGAACACTACAGTTGAAAATAAACTATAACTAAACTAATGACCTCATACGTATCCTCGTGTGATTAGTATCGTTCATCTTTCATCATCCTTCGTGCCGACCCTGTGTTATGCTCCCAAACCTGAATGCAAAAACAGACATCCACCCCCCGAATACTCGGGGGTTAGCAAAACTACACTGTTTTGCTAGTGCAAGAACAAAGTGCAAATACGAGCCATACAATTCACATTCCACGAATAACAATAACCAGAAATCCTCAAAAATCCAAAAGTAACGAAAAGTACTTCCCGAGGCAAGAGTTTTGGTAAAACATTCCAAAACCAAAAGACCACAATTAAAGGGAAACAATTTATGAAACAGTTTAAAATGCCATCGAGAGTTTTAATAGAAAACAATTTAGGATTATCAAATCCTTATCTTTCCAAAATCAACAGGGGTCACAGCCCAAAGGTTTTGTTTTCGCAAATAGAAAACCGACAACAATTCGCAGGGCCAAAACCCAAGTCACGTGTCCTCGACGGACATAAAATCAATACAAACTCGTGAAGTTTTTACTCGTGATTCCCGGACTCAACCGATTGGAAATCCCTCCGTGATCCCGTCGGACCCCCCGAGGTGAGTAAAATACATTCACTAAATATACACCAATCTGTGAAGTTTTTACTCGTGAATCCCGGACTCAACCCATTGGAATTCCCTCCGTGATCCCGTCGGACCCCCCGAGGTGAGTAAAATACATTCACTTAACATACACCAATCTGTGAAGTTTTTACTCGTGAATACCGGACTCAACCCATTGGAATTCCCTCCGTGATCCCGTCGGACCCCCCGAGGTGAGTAAAATACATTCACTAAACATACACCAACCTGTGAAGTTTTTTACTCGTGAATCCCGGACTCAACCCATTGAAATTCCCTCCATGATCCCGTCGGACCCCCCGAGGTGAGTAAAATACATTCACCACTCGTGAATCCAGGGCGCAACCCATTGGAATTCCCGTCGTGGCCCCGTCGAACCAACCCACGGTGAGCGAAGAAATCATGCACAAATAACATATCACACCAAGGATATCCAAACAATTCACCCAGAGCATCAAACACTTAGCAAAACACCACGTCAAACCACAATGCAACGAAATGAAACAATATACGTCCACACGCAAATACCAAGTGCATCATCAACACCAAATATATCCATAGGATTCACATAGTCACTTACAACCCACACAATTTACAAAACACACGCGTTTGAAAGTGAGCCTTTAACGAGGCTAGCCGAATCTTTTGAAAACTCATTTCAAACAAACAAACAAACATACCAAGACGATCACCAATCATCATATCCACAAAACAAGAAATGTATGGACAAGGTACTTGCCTCGAAATCGGCACACAAGTATCCCGACGAACACAGCTCAACCGGAAAGCTTTGAAACGCCCGATGCTTTTGAAAAGGAAAACGGCAACGAACGGAAGGGTTCGACTTGGTTTCTTCGCAAGAAACTCGACCCTAACAACATATAATTAATAAATCAATGATTATACGATGAGGAATAATCGTAGAACGCCCGAAAACCCCTCTATGACATTATACCGGACACCTTCAAGGCGTTGACTAAGAACTCGACCAAAACAACGAATCGAAACGATCCAACCATGGAATAATAAAGGAAATGATATAATACATCTAAATAATCATTAATCCATCACAATCCTAAGTTAAATCGGATTAAACGGACGAAATCGAACAAAATACCCAAAATCCCTAAAATTAGATTTCTAGGAAATCTGACCCGATTCGGTAGATTGGAGGATGTTATAGGATAGATGATTGATGATATGAACTTCAAGACTTCATGGATTGATTGTCCAACAACATCTTTCCATGATCCCCACACCTCCAGCCGCGGAAGAGAAGGAAGAGGATGAGAAAATGGGTGAAAAACACGCTGCCAGGCCTTAAATAGGCTGATCTGCACTGTGTGCCGCGGCACAGGACAAGTGTGCTGCGGCCCACGGCCAAAAAAATTGACCAGCACTAGCTTAGTGCCGCGGCCCAGCCGAAGTGTGCCGCGGCACACGGTATAGCCTACTCCAACACCAAAAAGGCACATCGTGCAGTCTTAGCTTTTTCGACCATAACTCCTTCGTCCGGACTCCGATTGACGCACCGTTTGAGCCATTGGAAAGCTAACTTGATGATATATAATATTGCAAATATTCAGAATTTTTGGAGTTTCCAAGAATTAATGGTGACTTTACAAAGTCGAACTCACACGTGAAAAAATCGATTAAGGACACGAAACTCAACAAAACGATACCAAAACGAACTCGGATGACAAAAAGTCTAGAATTAATCATTCTCGGATTGACAAAACGGTCATGAGCGAGTCGTCAAAATGGACTTCCGCCAAAAAAAAGAAATTACCGGAAATCGAAATTACGGGTATTACATTCTACCCTCCTTAAAAGAAGTTTCGTCCCGAAACTTAAAACAAGTAGGGAGAAGTAATATCCCCGCCAGGAAAACTCAACGAGATACACAAGGAACGCATAACTTACGCCCATCGGCGAAACATTACAAGCAACGCAAAGGAATATGCGGCGTGAAAACACGCTCCACGGCGACCAACACAACGTCGCCGTTAGGGATGTAATAAAACCAATAAATGACAAGCGTCATCAAATGGATAATATAGTCAAGTCAATTATCCGAACAATCACAAAACACAACGAACGAAAATCAATAAGATTGACCGACCCAACGGTACATCAATCAAAACGCGAGCCAATCGCTGAACAAATACGGAATTCCACCGCCCAAGGGTTGGAAGATCGAAAACGAGACTAATTTCCCGAACTTAAGGGAATTACGAAGGAGCCTGAACGCTCAACAATCATGAAACGAGAATAAAAACTGAACAAACAAACGATCGAGACAACAAAAATCGAACAATCATGTCCGAAACACGAAGGATAATAAAATTCAAACAACAATTCCCAGGATGATCTGGTGAGAACAACAAGACATGCATTCCCATAAGATCCACACGAAAGGGAATAGCGATTGAAAAGTCACAACGACAAACGAGTTATTCCGAAACAATACCACCCTCGTTCGATCAACAAAAGCAAGGGATAGGGAAAGTTCAGAAAATGTTAACGAGCATAAACGAGTCGACAGAGTCGAAAACATAGGAGTTCCAAATCCGATCCACTTCGAATAAAATAATTAGTAGAACCAAAAGATGTTACTTCCGAACAAGGTTCACAAGAATCGAACCGAACTCGGAAAAGTCACAGCGATACCAGATCGACCCAAAACAAGATTACAGCTCGTTCGAACGATGAAACTGAAATACAGAACAAGCTCAGAAAGTATCAACGAACACGAGCGAGTCGATAGACCCGAGAAAGAGGAAATGCAGAAGCCAAAAATAATACGGGTATTACATTCATCCTCTTATAAAAGAAGGTCATTCCCACAACTCACAACAACGGAAACAAGGTAACCACACAAAAGCAACCGACAGAAAAATCTCCACTGGGCCTCTCAGAGCCGATCCTGATAACTGTGCTGAAGCGCGAACTCCGAAAGTCTCGGTAGCCCATTTGAAAAACTGGATTCGGTGTCCCTCGGGTCCGCACTTGAAATGCGTTACTGAATTCCCCCGGCACACCACGGTTGAAACACCTCGGCTCGGCATACCGAAAATACAAATGCTAGATACAATGGGGCATAACGTCGCAAAACAACATACCGGAGATGCCAACTCAGCACAACAAAGAATCCTAACACATATCATATACAACGATTACCATCGTAAAGTAATACACACACAAACACTATAGCAATGACGGTATCGTTCGGCTACCTCAACGGCCCGAACAATAACCAGCGCATAATTACAAACATCATGGAACAATCACACATGTACACAAACGTACAAATCCAAACTTTAACAGTTCACACAGGTGCGATAACACGCAAGTCACCACGAAATGACAACATTAAAGATCGTCATCACACCTCCCACAAAAGGGATAACAAAACATATGCGTGGCGAACGACTCAACGTTCACACTACTAATTCAATCACAATTCGGAGGGCTAACACCCTAACAACAATACCAACATCATACACACATTCCCAAACGCAAACGGGAATTGATAGGTTTAAAAAAAATGAAAACCACCTTTTGAAAATAATTTAGAAAAACACCGGTTGGTCTTGAGTATCACCTTTCAAAAAGTACAAACGTGAAACATCGTTATCGAGACTTTGGAGAACCATTTCGCATTTGATAAAATGAGGACACTTTCTCTTAGTGAAAAACTTTCAGAATATTCGACACTTGGGTCTAAGCAACCGCATTTCTAAAAATAATTGAAAATATCTCAAAATATTTTGGTCCTCAATTGGAATAATTTTGAAACATATCGTGGCACCTTGGAAGTACCACGAGAAAACAATTCATTTTAAATGTACGTCTCGAAATTTATTTCTAAGATACTCAAGGTTTTCAAAGATAATTCAATGGGCTAGAATGCCCAAAAATTTCAGGTAAATACACGGAACATTATTGCGCTGTGGGTCCCGCGCCGGAACCCACCAGGATAAAAACCATTTACAAAAACGCCAAAAGGGACGATGACGGTAATATTTCAAAAACTCACAAAAGCCATTTACAAAATACTAAATACCGTCATAAGAATTTCGCTAAAATGATCAAGGCCATAATGCCAAAAACTCGGTTAGGGGAATCGGTTTTCGAAATAAAACTCAGTCGGTAAAATACCGAAAGCCATTACAAAAGAACTCACGCAGCGGATAAAAGAAATACAGTCCAACACGCATAATCCAGCAACACTACTCCTCACATGAACCAAATATGAGAGTCAAATAGTCACGTATCCAGAAATCAAAATCCATAAGAGGATTCCGTCACTTAACAAATAATCATAAAAAAAATAGCTCGTGTCACACGAGGCACAACACAAAGAAGGGAGACTTACATCCACAAGTCGTACGAAGATGATGATCGCCCACGATACTAATCACGACCAACAAACTCAGACGACGCGTCGCGACACTACTTAGTCAGACAAAATCCGACGAGACAAAAACTCAACAGACACCACTGACCCGACAACCTAGGTTTCCACAACCTAAAGCTCCGATACCATTTATGTAACACCCCCAATCCGCTCAGGGATATTACACGCCGTAGAACCTTTCCTCAAGGATCTACCAGGCTGATAACAACATAGAACATCTCAAAAATGCCTTTAAGGCTAAAATGACTCAGTAGACCGATTTGGTCTTTCAATAAATACATACAACTCAAACTCATTACATACCCACGCAGGGGTCGAATACAAACACTCCCGTACAACGGGAAAGAACACTGCAGCGGAAAATAAACTATCACTAAACCAATGACCTCATACGGATCCTCGTGTGATTAGTATCGTTCATATTTCATCATCCTTCGTGCCGAACCTGTGTTATGCTCTCAAACCTGAATGCAAAAACAGACATCCACCCCCCGAATACTCGGGGGTTAGCAAAACTCCACTGTTTTGCTAGTGCAAGAACAAAGTGAAAATACGAGCTATACAATTCACATTCCACGAATAACAATAACCAGGAATCCTCAAAAATCCAAAAGTAACGAAAAGTACTTCCCGAGGCAAGAGTTTGGGTAAAACATTCCAAAACCAAAAGACCACAATTAAAGGGAAACAATTTATGAAACAGTTTAAAATGCCATCGAGAGTTTTAATAGAAAAAAATTTAGGATTATCAAATCCTTATCTTTCCAAAATCAACAGGGGTCACAGCCCAAAGGTTTTGTTTTCGCAAATAGAAAACCGACAACAATTCGCAGGGCCAAAACCCAAGTCACGTGTCCTCGACGGACATAAAATCAATACCATCTCGTGAAGTTTTTACTCGTGATTCCCGGACTCAACCCATTGGAAATACCTCCGTGATCCCGTTGGACCCCCCGAGGTGAGTAAAATACATTCACTAAATATACACCAATCTGTGAAGTTTTTACTCGTGAATCCCGGACTCAACCCATTGGAATTCCCTTCGTGATCCCGTCGGACCCCCCGAGGTGAGTAAAATACATTCACTTAACATACACCAATCTGTGAAGTTTTTACTCGTGAATCCCGGAGTCAACCCATTGGAATTCCCTCCGTGATCCCGTCGGACCCCCCGAGGTGAGTAAAATACATTCACTAAACATACACCAACCTATGAAGTATTTTACTCGTGAATCCCGGACTCAACCCATTGGAATTCCCTCCGTGATCCCGTCGGACCCCCCGAGGTGAGTAAAATACATTCACCACTCGTGAATCCAGGGCGCAACCCATTGGAATTCCCGTCGTTGCCCCGTCGAACCAACCCACGGTGAGCGAAGAAATCATGCACAAATAACATATCACACCAAGGATATCCAAACAATTCACTCAGAGCATCAAACACTTAGCAAAACACCATGTCAAACCACAATGCACCGAAATGAAACAATATACGTCCACACGCAAATACCAAGTGCATCATCAACACCAAATATATCCATAGGATTCACATAGTCACTTACAACCCACACAATTTACAAAACACACGCGTTTGAAAGTGAGCCTTTAACGAGGCTAGCCGAATCTTTTGAAAACTCATTTCAAACAAACAAACAAACATACCAAGACGATCACCAATCATCATATCCAAAAAACAAGAAATGTATGGACAAGGTACTTGCCTCGAAATCGGCACACAAGTATCCCGACGAACACGGCTCAACCGGAAAGCTTCGAAATGCCCGATGCTTTTGAAAAGGAAAACGGCAACGAACGGAAGGGTTCGACTTGGTTTCTTCGCAAGAAACTCGACCCTAACAACATATAATTAATAAATCAATGATCATACGATGAGGAATAATCGTAGAACGCCCGAAAACCCCTCTATGACATTATACCGGACACCTTCAACGCGTTGACTAAGAACTCGACCAAAACAACGAATCGAAACGATCCAATCATGGAATAATAAAGGAAATGATATAATACATCTAAATAATCATCAATCCATCACAATCCTAAGTTAAATCGGATTAAACGGACGAAATCGAACAAAATACCCAAAATCCCTAAAATTAGATTTCTAGGAAATCTGACCTGATTCGGTAGATCGGAGGATGTTATAGGATGGATGATTGATGATATAAACTCCAAGACTTCATGGATTGATTGTCCAACAACATATTTCCATGATCCCCACACCTCCAGCCGCGGAAGAGAAGGAAGAGGATGAGAAAATGGGTGAAAAACACGCTGCCAGGCCTTAAATAGGCTGATCTGCACTGTGTGCCGCGGCACAGGACAAGTGTGCCGCGGCCCACGGCCAAAAAAACTGACCAGCACTAGCTTAGTGCTGCGGCCCAGCCGAAGTGTGCCGAGGCACACGGTACAGCCTACTCCAACCCCAAAAAGGCACATCGTGCAGTCTTATCTTTTTTGACCATAACTCCTTCGTCCGGACTCCTATTGACTCACCGTTTGAGCCATTGGAAAGATAACTTGATGATATATAATATTGAAAAGATTCAGAATTTTTGGAGTTCCCAAGAATTAATGGTAACTTTACAAAGTCGAACTCACACGTGAAAAAGTCGATTAAGGACACGGAACTCAACAAAACGACACCGAAACGAACTCGGATGACATAAAGTCTAGAATTAATCATTCTCGGATTGACGAAATGGTCATGAGAGAGTCATAAAAATGGACTTCCGCCAAAAAAGAAGAAATTACCGGAAATCGAAATTACGGGTATTACAAGTGAAGACCGGCACTCTACATGTCAAAGTACATGTTATACAAGTCTTGTCTAAACTTATTGCCCAGTTAAGTTTTATCGACTTGCGAACGATTTAAGCATTCGAGCTCTAAACACTTACAGTGCCTATCTCCTTATCTCCATAAGGAGTAGAATGTTTGCTCTCAAATACAAGGACTATTATTCTATATACCAAATCACAATGCCAGTGATATACAATAATATAGAAATAATTATTGCCTTATTAAAAATTCATAATTATAATACAAATGCTCTCACTCTCTCATCCCCTGAGTGGCATTCGAGGGCATATCCCTAACACTTTTTGGGATATTCCTATCTCTGCTGCGTCTTCTTGGTATTGGAAACAGCTGCTGAAGTTGCGTACTCTTGTCATGGGAGCGTTTTAGTATTCTGTTGGCGATGGCTCTTCCTTTTGGTTATGGTCGGATCCTTGGCACCCTATGGGTTTGATAAGGCATTCTCTGCCTAGAGCGCCTCTTTGGACTGGCATTGATGTGTATACTCGTCTTGACTCTGTTATTTCTGGTGGTCATTGGGTTTGGCCGGTTGTTGATCGGTCCGAGTTTCAGCATATTGTTTCTGGCCTCCCTCCTATCAATGGAGGTCAGGATCGAATCTCCTGGAGACCGCATAGCTCAGGTTCATATTCTTCCTCGTCTGCTCTTCGGTTCCTTACAGCGTATTCTCCTTCTGTACCATGGGCCCCTCTCCTTCATGGCCCCAGGAATATTCCTAGGCACTCCTTCATCTTATGGTTGGCTATTCAGGAGCGTCTGTCGACTATGGATAAGCCTTGGCTGCATCATGTAGATGGTATTTGTGTCCTTTGTGGGATGGCGTTAGAGTCTCATTCTCACTTATTCTTCATGTGCCCTTTCTCTAGTAGGTGTATCTCTATTGCTAGGAGGGAGGTTAAATTTTGTTGGCCTTACTCTGAGTGGAGTACGGGTATTATTTGGACGGCTAGGAGGTGGAGAGGTAAGCATTTGGTTAACGTGGCATACCGTATCTTTTTAGCGGCGTTGGTCTACTTACTCTGGCAGGAGCGCAATGAGAGGCGGTTCGGTCAGAGATGTTGAGATCCCCACACTGTCACCTTCTAGGGGATTGGTCTTGTTCGTGACATTATCTCTCAGCGTTGGCTGCCTCATTCATTATCTGCGGTCGCTGTTAGGCGTATTTGGAAGGTTGCTTGGTAGTTCCATTGTATCTCTTTTATTAGTTTTCTGTTTCGTGCTGCTGGTGCACCTTTTGTAATGGTTGCTGGGTACTGGCCTGCCTTGTTGGCCAATCTTATTTATTAATGCAATTGACTTTTCCCAAAAAAAAAAAAGTTTACTTCCAGTAGTTATATTATAACACGTTATCAGCACGAGTTATTGCTCGGAAAAAAGGTTAGTATTATTCGGGCTTGAATTTATTTATACTAACTCATTTTTATTCTGTCTTGTAGAGAAAAATGGCCGGAATTGAAAACAAAAAACTCCAGATCCTCGATGTCAGTGACAATAACTATTTATCATGGTGCCTTGATGTTAAATTGCACCTCCAAGGTATGGATTGGCTACTACCTTGGAATATGTGGAACTTGCTAATGCCGATATTAAAAATGAGGCAAATGCAATGATATTCATGCATCATCATTTATCCGAGGATCTGAAGAATGAATATACACAAATTGAAAGGCCTTCTGAGCTCTAGAAGAAGCTCAAAGACAGATTTGATCACACCAGAACTGTAATATTGCCACAGGCTCAATATGAATGACAATTACTAAGATTGCAAGATTTTAAATATGTTGCTGATTATAATTCAGCCTTATTCAAAATTGAGTCTCGACTGGCCTTGTGCGGTACACAGCTATCTAAGACTGATAAGCTGGAAAAAACATTCACCACGATGCATTCCTCAAATATGGTGCTTCAACAACAATACAGGCAACGACAATTTCAAATATATTCTGAGCTAATTTCAGTTCTTCTCACGGCCAAGAAGACAAATGAGTTATTATTAAAACATCATGAACTACAACTCTCTGGGTTCCGTGTCGAACCTGAAGCACATACCAGCTCTGGTAGAGCTGCCGGCCGGTTCAAGAGCCGTGAAAATAGACCCGGGCGTGGAACCCAGAAAAGTGGTGGACGTGGTGGCTACCGTCAAAATAATTACAAAAATGACCACGGCGGACGTAACTATAATAATCGTGATAATTATCATTATTCGTGTCAAAATAAATATTCCGACAGACCAAGGCAGTCAATTTACAGGCATCGTGATAAAGGAAAAATGCCTATCGAGAATTCTGGTGATGATCCATATCGTAGATGTCCTATAACTGGACATTGGGCTAAATATTGTCGTACTTCCCAACACCGTGTGGATTCATATCAGACATCAATAAAAAATAAAGGCAAAGATGCCCAGGCTCATACAACCGAGACATTCAAGCCATCCGAAGTTATTGAGGCCAACACATCTGGGAACATATTTGATGAAAATCCTGACCAGGATTGGAAATCACTTGAACTAGCAGATTTCCTTGAAGATCCTGGTTCAATGGGACATGACGATGAATGGTTGAAATAAAATATTTATGCAATTATGTCGTATATTTACTTTATGGCTTGTAATACCCCAGTTGTTTTTGTGTGTATATGTATAATATAAACATCAATAAAATCATCTATATTTTTATATTTAAATTCTCTCACTTCCAACGGCTATAAATGGCTAGTAATAGTGATCTTTGATTCTATAAATATGCACACATTTTATTCAACAACTCACTCATATCCTCTACCCTCCTATAGAAATTCTTAAGCATCTTCATCTGAATTTCTTCGAAAATGATTAACGGATCACTCGTCTTTATTTTCACAATGATCAGCATGATTATAATACCGATGTTTAGCAAAGACTTTCCTCCGACATTATTCTGGATTGGTGTTTTATTTATCATTTATATTGTTGGCCTTGTATCGGCACTAATGATACATACAAAAATGTATTATTGAAAAAAAAAATGTATGTTTACATTCCCATTATCAATAAAAAAATATATTTCATGTCTTAAATATTTATTATATGATGATTTGATTGAACAGGAATACAAATAGAAAGTATCGAACAGATACACAATTATCTTGTTGATAGTACAACAATGCACTCAATATTTACAAATAAAGCATATTTCTCGAGCATGAAATTATGCAAGATGCACGTTACAACTATATCTGGTCCCGTAGAGATTATTGATGGCTCCGGGAATGCAACTGTGATGTTGCCTAATGGAACAACTTTACACATTGAAAATACGTTATTATCTGGTAAATCAAAACGAAATCTACTGAGTTTTAAGGATGTACACCTAAATGGCTATCACTTGAAAACAGTGATTGAGAATAATAAAGAATATCTATGTATCACATCCTATAAAATGGACACTCGACTTGTCCACGAGAAAATTGAAGCAACAACTTCTGGACCGTATTATGTTCCTATTCGAGCTTTTGAAACCTACACTACCATGGCTTGGAAGCTGATGAATCCTGATATATTTGGGTTATGGCATGATCGCCTTGGTCACCCAGGAACTTCTATGTTATGTAGGATTATTGAAATACTCATGGACATCCATTAAAGGGCACAAAAATGCTAATGTACAAAGATTATTTATGTGAATCATGTTCACGTGGAAAACTTATTACTAAACCTTCTACGGAAAAGGTTGGTTATGAATCACCATCATTTTTACAACGCATTCATGGTGATATTTGTGGACCAATACATCCAGCAAGTGGACCATTCCGATATTTTATGGTCTTAATAGACACATCATCCAGATGGTCCCACATATGTTTATTATCTACCACAAATGTTTCTTTTGCACGAATCATGTCCCAAATTATTAAACCGCGAGAACATTTTCCTGAATATCCTATAAAAAAATATAAGAATGGATAATGCCGGAGAATTCACATCAAGAACTTTTGATGATTATTGTGAAGCACTGGGAATTAATGTTGAGCACCCAGTAGCACATGTTCACACCCAGAATGGATTGGCTGAATCCTTGATCAAACGAGTTCAAATTATTGCTCGTACATTATTAATGAGATCAAAGCTCACTAGTGCAGTGTGGGGTCATGCAGTACTACATGCATAAGCACTCATCAGATTATGCCCCACCGCTTATCATATGCACTCCCCAATGCAATTAACTCTAGGCTTTGAGCCGAATATTTTGCTTTTACGCACATTCGGATGTGCTGTTCATGTGCCAATTCCACCTCCCCAAAGGAAAAAAATGGGTCCTCAATGCCAGCGTGGCATATACATTGGATTTTATTCCCCATCAATAATTCGGTATTTAGAACTAACAATGGGTGATTTATTTACCGCTCGGTTTGCCGATTGTCATTTTGATGAGACGGTATTTCCATCAATTGGCAGGGATAAGACTGTTCTTAACAAAGATGAACAAAAACCAGTTGAGGATATCTCCTGGAATGTACAAAGATTATCCCACCTAGATCCACGTACTACAAAATGTGAAAATGAGGTGAAGAGAATCATCCATTTACAAATTATTGCTAATAGACTTCCTGACACATTTAATGATGCAAGTAAAGTAATAAAGTCTTACATTCCAGCTGTGAATGCTCCAGCCAGGATCTTTGTTCCTAACGAACACACAAAAATAGATGATGATGCCCACGACAAAAGCGTGGTAGACGGGCTCGGGCCCGTAGGGCTGGCCCGTTTAACCCGCCAAAAAACCGGGTTAGGACCGATATTTCCTAGCCCGTTTAAATCCGGGCTTTTTTGGCCCGGACCGTTTAGCTCGAAGCCCGTTAGGGCTAGCCCGAAGCCCGATATATATACTATATTAATATTATATATAATATATATTAATATTATATATAATATATATTATTACTGTATTTGTTAATATAGTGTGTATATATATATATACATAAAAGTGTATTTTTTGTTATATTTATTATAGTATAGTTGTTACTATATATATAAAATATATTGTTATTTTTTTTTACTTATAAAAAAATAAAAAATAAATTTTTTAAATATTTAGCCCGTTTAGCCCGTTTAGCCCGAAACCCGTTAGGGTTAGGGTTAGGGCCAATATTTCCTAGCCCGTTTAAATCCGGGCTTTTTTAGCCCGGACCGTTTAGCCCGAAGCCCGCTAGGGCTAGCCCGGAACCGCTAGGGCTAGCCCGTTTAACATCTCTAGTGGTAGACCTGTTGGTTCGAAGGACACTGTTCCTCGAAAAAGAAAAGGGAGAAGTAATGATATCACAAACCAAGATCATCCTAGTGAGCATGCTGCAAATGAATCTATAGAGCGTAATACTTCAAATAATGATGGGATCATGGGTTCTGAAAGCACCGAGAATGCCATAAATCATTACAATGAGATATGGGATCGAAAAAACATGATAATCGATAATTTATTTGCTAAATTATGAATAATGATTATGATAATGAACCACATTCAATAATTGAATACTGTCAAAGGTCGAATTGTCCTAAATGGGAGGAAGCAATAGAATCTGAATTAGCTTCCTTAGAGAAACGGATGGTATTTGGGCAAATTACTCGAACACCGAATAATATAAAATCAATTGGTTACAAATGGGTGTTTGTTCGAAAAAGAAATGATAAAAATGAGATTGCGAGATATAAAGCCCGACTCGTAGCCCAAGGATTCTACCAACGGCCTGAGATTGACTATGACGAAATGTATTCACCAGTGATGGATATAATCACTTTCCGTTTTCTTATTAGTATGGCTGTCCATGAGTGTTTGGACATGCGACTAATGGATGTAGTTACGTCATATCTATATGGTTCATTAGATTCTGATATCTATATGAAAATTCATGATGGATATAAAATGCCAAAATCTTCTACTCCTCGTGAGCTATACTCGATCAAACTACAGAAATCACTGTATGGATTAAAGCAATCCGGCCGCATGTGATTGAATGAATACCTTTCTAAGGAAGGTTATAAAAATGATCTTAAATGCCCATGTGTTATTATTAAAAGATCCAATACTGGATTTGCAATAATTGCAGTCTATGTGAATGACATAAATTTAATCAGAACTCCTAAAGAGTTATCCGATGCTTCTGAATATCTGAAGAAAGAATTTGAGGTTAAAGACCTTGGAATAACAAAACCCTGTCTTGGTCTTGAGCTCGAGCATAAAGATAATGGAATACTTGTCCACCAATCTGCTTATACCAAGAGATTGCTCAAACGATTTAATATGGACAAGGCTCATCCTCTGAGTACTCCTATGGTCGTACGAAATTTAGATCCTAAGAAAGATCCTTTCCGACCTAAGGAACCAAATGAGGAAATTTTGGGTGCTGAAGTGCCTTATCTCAATGCCATTGGAGCACTAATGTATTTAGCACAATGTACCAGACCCGATATTTCTTTTGTAGTAAATTTACTTGCAAGATACAGTTCTGAATCCACTCGAAGACATTGGAATGGTATCAAACACATTTTTCGTTATCTCAATGGTACCATTAACCTGGGTTTATCCTATTGAAAAGAGGCTACTAACTCTGGATTAGTTGGTTATGCTGATGCGGGATACAAATCCGATCCACATAAGGCTCGCTCACAGACCGATTATTTATTCTGCTATAATGGTACGGAAATATCATGGAGATCGACCAAACAAACATTAGTAGCTACATCTTCCAATCATTCTGGGATAATTGCTCTCTATGAAGCTGGCAGAGAAAGTGTTTGGCTAAGATCAGTTATAGCTCAAATACTAAATGAATGTCGATTGAAGCTTGTGACAAACACTCCCACAATCATTTATGAAGACAATGCAGCATGCATAGCACAAGTCAAGGGTGGATATATAAAAGGTGATCGGACCAAGCATATTTCACCGAAGTTTTTCTACACACATGAACTACAGAAGAACGAAGAAATAAATGTTCAACAAATTCGCTCCTGTCATAATCTCACTGATTTATTTACAAAATCATTGCCGACATCTACATTCGAGAAGATGGTATACGGTATAGGCATGAGAAGAGCTAATCTTAACCAAGATTGATAAATCAGTTTGACGGCATATATTCTTTATTTCAGGGGGAGCGAATCAATATGTGCGCTGTACTCTTTTTCCCTTATGACTGGTTTTTATCCCATTTGGGTTTTTCCAGCTTAAGGTTTTTAACGAGACAGCTTATGCACAAGGATTGGATTTAAGTTGTGTACTCTTTTTTCCTTCTGACCGCTTTTATTCCCATTGGGTTTTTCGGCTTAAGGTTTTTAACGAGGCACACTTATCCAACTCACATTGCTACGTCCAAAGAGGAGTGTTATGAAAAAATGGCATCCAAGTGGGAGTGTTGCGAATGATTAATGGCGGCCGTGAATTATTGGTTTGCATATTATGGCTGCTTGGAGTTTAGTGGCTGCGTATCACGGATGAAATATATGGCTGCCATCATTTTTCAACATAGGATTATCAATATAATATTTTAATGTAATGAATAGTATATTTGAGTAGTATAAATAGATCACAAATGATATGATAAAATTGCACCATTTGAATACACACACAACCTTAGTGTTATTCATCTCATTCTATCTCCCTCAAAGTTTACTTCCAGTAGTTATATTATAACAAGAACGAAATTTTTGTACCAAACACATATTATTTCTATTAAAATCAAAGGAAAGAAATACAAAAAGGAAACAAATTAAATTGGGTTAAAAATACAAAAAGAAAATAAATAAGGTAGTAAAAATATTCATGCATGGATGCATCACCTAAAAGCTGTAGGACTTATGAAAAGAAAATATAAGAAATAAGTAAATAAAGAAATGAATAAAGAAAAAATAAAAGAAAATAAGAAAGATAAAAATAAGAGGAGAAAAGTCTAAAGATTTTTAGCACCACGTCCAAGAGATGTCAAATTGCCAATTCATACATTTAATCAAGCAGTCCGAAAATTGCAATATGACCCCAAGACTTAACTAAAATTTCAAAAGAAGAAAAAAATGCAGTATCCCTGTTTCGGATTCTCGAATCCTAACTAAAAGATAAATTAAAAAAACCGGATACTCCACGTTGGCGATCAGGTGCAAATCTGACGCCAATCGTACTCGCACCCTGCAAGTATTCGATTCTGCATACTACTTATTGTTGAAAATCCGTGTATCATAGACCCCAGCTTATAGGAGTCAGATGTTCAGTTGTCCTCACAACTTTGCTAAGAAAAAAGCCAGTGGTAAAACTATCTTCCATTCTAAGTTGAACAGAAGTACAACATATTATTGTATGGATGTTTTCCTAGAGGGCTTCAAGCGGCAGTGTGAGAGGCCAGATCTCGGTGGGACTCTGTGGTTGGATTTGAGAGGTGAGCAATCACTTGAGGGACCTCCTTGTGCACGGTAGTTGAGGATATTTAGGAACCTCGGAGCCGGATACACATCTCGCAATTTAAGCTGTATCGATTACGTAAGAAATTTGAAATTTGTTGTCTAAGACTAGCAGTGTAAGTCCGGAAGATCGGTATAAAAAAAAAGACAGTAATTCCACAAGCCAAACAAACATAAAATATATTCTTTTTTGTTTTGTTTTCAAACAAACATAATACACGACTAGATGAAATCAAGAAGCCGTAACCGACCAATCCAATGAAATCATTGTGTGTGGATACATGAATATTTATACATCCAAACACATATCTATGGTTATTCATCTGGAGTGCTACTCCAGCAATAACATAAATTAAATTAAACCATTCATATACTTCAAATACAAGTGAGGAAAAATCAATATCCTAATAAATAGGGCTGAGAATCGGGATGGGACCGGGTACCCACCCGATTCCGAAAATCGTCAATTTTATGGTCCTGGTTTCGGTCCCGTTCGGGACTTCGGGAGTTCCGAATCCCGAAATGGGAAAATATTAATCCCGGTCCCGGCCTATAATTTCCCGAATGTCCCAACTGTCCCGATCGAGACCAAAAAATACCCGAATATATAATGTTTTTACAATATTTTGAAAATTTTCTTCGATTAGCAATTTTCAAATTACACAAATCATAATTCACCAACAAATGACGACATAAACAAATCACACAAATCGTGAATTGAATATCAATTTGTAGGAATTAGAGTTATAATTTTTAATTTAGAATTTTAAAATTAAATTTATAATTTAAATTGAAATTGAAATTGATTTTCGGGAATTTGAGAAAGTCCCGATCGGGATTTGGGACTCCTGAGTCCCGAATTTTCCAAAACTCAAGTCCCGGTCCCAGTCCCAATTCCAAACTCGAAAATTTCGGGACTCGGGATTCCGAATTCCGTCGGGACTCGGGTCGGGACGGGCATTTCCCAAGTCCCAATCCCAAATTCTTACCCCTACTAATAAATATATAATCTATTGGTGTTTTTATAAATTCAATGTACTATTCATATAGACAGCTTCTACCGTCGTTATTATATAAACTAGATGTTCGTTTGTGCGAATGCACGGCGTAAAATATTACATATCTTATTACATTAGTATTTAGTATTATGTGATTGAATTTCAATAATATTGTAAATTATCATAAAATATACATGAGTCAACACACATATATACATAAACTATTATTTGATTTGTTTTCATTTATAAATTCTTATCTTGTAATCTAGGGGCATATGATAGGAAAACCATAATTTAATTAAGCATATGCATTTTATTTTTCATGTAGGATAATATGAGTCTTATATCTAATTTTATAGATAATAAATTATATTATATTTATTATTATCAACTTTCATTAAAAGTATCCAATCCATATTTTTACTAATATAATTTTTTATATGATTTGACATTAATGTAATTATTTTATTATTTTACCATCAGAACAAAATAATTTTGAAAAATCAAATAACTGTTAAAGTACAAAACTATGAAAATAAACTAAAAATATATATTTTCTACAATATTCTAATATTTTTATATGCAAATATTTTAATCATCTAATATATCATTATTATATTTAAATTACTTTATATATATATATACATACTATATGAATGTCAAATTAAAGAGCACGAAATAAAAATTAATTTGATATATTTTTTATCAAAAATAAAATTAATACGAAAAAGTTATAATTATTTAAACTATTGAGTTATAAATAAAAGAATAGAATGAGATAAATTTTTTAATTAGTAGATATTATATATGGAATAACCCTCTAACTTCCCTCCCAACTAAATATCTATTTTTCAAAATTTTTTAAAAAGAGAAATAATGTGAAGATGACACATGTCTTTTTAAATTTTTTTGCGACTCTCTTTTCATATTAAGTATGGATATGTTGTTTCTATTCTACTCAAACATACCTGTTTTAACAATTAATCATTTTATATTTTATATTTTTAGGTAGCATTTAAAAATATAAATCATGAAAATACGATTAATTTAATATATTTTTAATTAAAAACGTGACCAAGTTATTTTGTGTTAAGTGAATAGATTATTAGTGAGATTACCTTAATACCCTTCAATATCAAAGGGCTAAAAAATATTCACAACGCACGATTGTTTCTAAGTGGCGGGTATCTCTCTCTCTCTCTCTCTCTCTCTCTCTCTCTCTCTCTCTATATATATATATATATATAAAATAATAATGTGTATATTTCTGATGAGGGCTAAATGCCTTTATTTATAAGTACAGATCTAAGATTTCAGGGGTATAAAGGTCATTATCAATAAATACATTAATTACAACACTCCCCCTTGAATGACCTTTAATACATGATGCTGCCTCATTAACTTGCCGGGAAAAACCCAGTGAAAAAATCATATCGAATGAAAAAAAGTACATATACTCCCCCTGAAATCGATCACAGAATCTCTTTGATCTGGCTTTCTCGTAATTTATATAAATATTTGTTGGACTAGTTTAAAGAAAAACCCAACGGGAAAAAAAACTTCCAAACTGTTTGGAGTGGAGCTTGTGACATACATAACTTGTATTATACTGTTGTTAGGAAAAGTCCTGAGCAATGATAATGAATTTGCTCTCCCTCATACCGATCATTCTTGAATGAAAATACAAGTGCCGCCTCAGTAAAACCTCATGAGACAAAAATTGATCTATCATAAGAGTATTCATGTGTTGCCTCGTTAAAACCTTGCCAAGAAAACTCTATGGAAAAAACTTGATCGAAGGAAAAAGGGTATAACTACTCCTTATTATTTCAAATTTTGAGGAATAACTGTCCCCTCTAACATCTTCATTATTTCATGAATATACTTCTTCAAAACCTTATTAGGAAAATCCCATTAAGAAAAATTCTAATGAAGGAAAAAAAAGTACACTATTCATGTAATGCCATCCTACTTGCCTCATTAACCTTGCTGGAAAAACCCAATACGATAAAACCTCAACCAAGAAAAAAAGAGTGCAAATGCGTATTTTTATATAAATATGCTTCAGGTATTTCAAAAATCCTCCACGAATTTGCATGGGTATCATATTCAGTTCATGTTGCAATCTCAAATTCCTAAGTTGGAGAGATATGCCATCTCTTCTGTAGACTTCATTTTATTAGTCGTGGTTAAGTTCATCAATCATACACATTATCAACTTGCTTCATATATTACAATAGTTTCATAATATTAGGACATGTTTCTAGTAAGGCTTACTTCATATATTTCCAATGACAATTTTATTGAGTTATTCAGGAGTCACAATTAAGTTTAAATCATCAACTTATACTTCTATGATAGCAAATCCATTATTTATTTCTCTTTATGAAAACTCCGGATCAGACAACATCATTTTATATTATTTTTCCCCCTAATCCACACATCACTTGTGGATCACGAGTGAAAAAAATATGCTTCATCATATCTTCTTCTCATCAAACATCGCACTGACTTTATGCAAATAGTTGGAAGAACTTCATTCTTCTATTATAGCCCATAATTCTTTCAGATGTGGGTTATTGATCTTATTTCAATGCATTCTCAATGTGTTATTAATGCATAGAACCATATAAACAAATATGTAAATTTTTCTTTGTGGATAACGTTGAAGTTTTCGATATATTTTTTAAATGTTGACATTAAATGATTAGTTAAACCTTGATTATATAGTAGAAATAGTAAGATATACGAGTGCAACAACTGCACTGAGATGTGGTATTTCCGGACCATATATCTCTTCATCATCATTTGGTATAAAAGTATCCTTAATAGGATCAAGTGACTGATCAATCATTTTGATGAGCGTGTTTCATCCGTGTAAATCACTTTAATAACTTCTAGGTGCAAGTGGGTTGATATATAAACAATACACTTTTTAGTGTTTGTAATCCAAGACATAGTGTTCGATCTCAAATTATACTCTCAAATATTCAAGTGTCAGTTAGATCTATTCTGGAGTTTCAATCAATCTGAGGTCATTCATATCTATATATAATTTAACTCATGAGTGGTCTTATAAAAAGACATAATCATTGTAAGAAATCTTGACTAGAAGTCGTACTTCATATCTCATGTTTGCATGAGTAATGCTTAAAATTGTTCGTAACTCTTCAAGAGTTCAAATCATCTTAATTATATATAGTATGAATATTGATAAAAATTCAACGGACTTTATTTAATATGCTATTTTGGAACTGCAGGCCAAATAACAAAGTATTGACATTAATCTAAATCATATTTGTTGGCCACACAATATATATAAAACAGCTTAGAAGGGGGGTTGAATAAGCTGTATCTTTTTGCGTAGCAGAAGTCTGATGTTAAGTTGCTGTAAATACAGCAACTAAGTAATATCCTGTTTGCTTGGTGCGCACAAGGTTTTAACAATATGTGTGCTTAACTCACACATGCCGATAGAAAACAGTAAATGACAGAATATAAATACACACAGATTTAAGTGGTTCGAGGTAAACCCCTATACGTCCACTGGTCCTCCACACATGAGTAATATGTTTATTAAAATCACGGCATACACAACTATGTGATTTTAACTAAAAGCGTCGTTGTATCGTTCACATATATTGATGCAGCCGACAGTAGCTTGGGCCGTTCACACAGATTGGCTTGGCTTATTCGACTTGCTTCTTCTCACACAGATCGAAGCTTTGTCTTCAATGCTATTCTTCCCACACAGGTTGGAACTAGGAAGGCTTAGTCGACATAGGGCTAAGTTAATTTCAATGAAAGGTTTAGTAGAACAAGGTCAAACAACAGTTGTATGCTTGATGAGCGTTTGCTGTAAGGTGTGCTATTTGTGTTGAAGACTCTGTATATTTATTCTCTTTATGAAGCTGTATGCTCAAGGAAATATACTGCTCTTGTAAGCTGATATTCAGATTGTCAGAGAGTTAAACGTCATATGTATTTCGCGAAGTAAAGTGTGAACAATGTCTTCTTACTTGGAGCTATTTATAACCTTGGAAATAGATCCATTATAAATGTAGCCATTGGTCGGTTGGTGAGACTGAGACTGCTCTGATTGGCGGTGCAAAATGTTTGAATTAAAGGCGATCACATTTAATGCTCCAGACATTTTTTTTACTAACATTAAATGCTCTTCAGACTGTAGTCTCTTCGGCCACATTAAATGCTGTACCATCAGCATTAAATGCTACTTCAACCGTGAATACTTTATGAATAAACAATGTTTGCTTTCACAACGATTTAAAGTTTTCTTCAGTCCTATTGGATATGTGTCTTACTTTTCCTAAGTAAAACATCTACATCATGTTTGCTGTATTCAACGTCCTCATCTCTTGCTGTATCTTGACGAATACCCTGTAGGAAAGGACTCTTGACTTGCTGGAAGATCTTCCACTCTATGGACAAGCGGTATGATGTTTCCTAACAACTTCCATACTTAGACCGAAATGCTGACTTTGAGGAACTTGCTGTATGAGGCAATTATCAAAACAAAGGGCAGATTTTTCCCAATAATTTCCCCCCTTTTTGATAATGCCAAAACTTCATTGATATGGAGAGGTTGTCTTCAAGTCTTCTGTCGAAAGCTCTGATTTTCAAGATTTAGTCTAATATTTGAGCTGCTCGCAGGCAAGTTCTAAAATGATAAATCCTACAGGACTAAGTATATTACAACTTAATTTATGATTGTCTCGCAGGCAGAATCTTACAGGAAATAATCTTAATTGAATACAATTTAATCTATGAACTGTTCGCAGATAAGTTCTTACAGCTTTGAGATTTTACTGATGTTTTGTACTTGGTGAATATTTCAACACAAAACACACTTAAAGTAAAAACATCAGATCACGAACTGTAATCTTTGGAAAAAGATATTTTATTGATAATCGATTACGGTGCTGATAATATTTAAAATTTCATTGGAAGCAGACAGGAAACATAAACATGCAGAAAAATAGAAGTACTATACCTGTATGACAGATGTCTCCAAGTTCTCCGGGAGGGGTCGTTTTTGGTTCCCTTACACCAGTTGACTAGAGCATCTCTTCCTCGATCCATATAGAGATTTCTACCTTCTTGGGATGCATCAAAGGAAAGAATCTAGTCTTCCAGATGGGTTAGCCGTTCGCCCTTCATGACTTTAGATTTCAGTTTTATCTGAAGTGGGAGCTTTCCTTCTGCAAGAATCCGCGAAAACTCTTTAGCTGCATCCTCCAGTGTCTTAAATTGGTTAAGCATGGGATATTCATTGATGAGAACACAAAAGTATCTCATCAATTTGTTATTTTTCCATGCCTTCAACTCATCAGCTGTTGGCTGTCTGTCTGTTGGGAGTTTCATCTCTACAGGCTTTTGCATGTTGTTTTTCCATGGGAAGTTAGGATCCTGGAACTCTAGACGAGAACCAGATACCCTGTATCCTTGTTTTCTTATCCTAGCCCTGGTATGGCTAGCGTTCTAATGGCAGATGCAACACTGTCATCTAGGATAGCCTCCATCTCCTTCTCTCTCTCCAGGTGCCATTTCCTTGCAGCCTCTCACGACTCTTCCCCCTTTTTGGCAGTATCAAGATCCGAGACTTTATCGTGAATGTACCAAAGGAGTTCCATTGATTTAGTCTGTTTGTTCTTGAGATTAATGACACAATCCACCAGGCTCGCAACTACTGCAGTCAGGTCATCAACCTTTTGATCCTGTGAATTCAAGGGAGGCGACGGTCTTAGCCTCAGCAACACACAACTTTTCTTGCTCATGTCTCAGGATTAGCTCATGATGCTGCTTCATCTGGTTGAGGGCTTGCCATAATGTTGTGTGCATGAGGGGGAAAGCCTATTCCACGTCCGTAATGGCCCTGTGCATCTTTGGGAGCTCATCCTAAGCAGTTTCTCTCATCCAGTCGAGTTCCTTCCCGACGTTGTACAGGGCCTTGATGGCATCCTATAAGAATACGGTTTGGCGACCGGTGGATTCAAGTTGTTATATGTATGCCTCTGTGCGTGGAGAGTGGGGGTGAACGATCTTGGCGTTCGAAGGTTCTCCAAGCTGTTTGAGCACAACATTGTGACGGGGCCTTTGGGATGCGTCATCAGCAAAGAGGAGATCTTCGTTCGATTCAGATGGGGATCCCGTTTGGAGAGAAGTGGGCACTTCTTGCAGAGCATGAACCTCGGATGGTTCTACTTGAGTCGATGGAGAAACATAGGGGACGAATTCCTCCTGTCTCTGTATGGATTCTGTAGCCTGTGGTACAGGAAGGACTGGGTCCTCCTGTTGGCTCTCCACAGTCGCCTGTTCCTTAAGAGGGACTGATTCCTCCTGTCGGACGGTGCGGGTCACATCAGCTTTTGTTGGAGGGACTGAATCCTCTTGGCTGGGGGCTGATGGGGGTTGCTCGGCAGATGTTCCTTGACCATTTGTAGCCTTGGACTGAGCAAATTCTTTCTCACGAGCCTCCTCACGGCTTAGCCTCAGACCTGTCTGAAGGTCATCATTGTATTTGTCGGTGACGGTGTGGTGGCTCGGGCTTTTGGGCTTGTCAGTGGACGGAGACTTTCCTTTCAATATGATCTTTTCCTTTGCCATAAAATATGAAGTGACTAGTTCTTGGCAAAAGTTATCATCCCACTTGATCAAGACTTCAACATTTTGGGTATCCGCACTTCCAAAGCAAACAACTCTTCTTCCTTACAGTCCTCCAAGTTATACAGAGTGTCGTAAGGGGCGACCCTATATGATTTCCCTAATTTGAAATGTTCATAGGCTTCCTTTATCTGGACCTGAAGGAGAGTGCTGGTAATAATATTAGTTGGGGAGGGACTCCGAACAGTAGTGGGTTATGCTGTCTGGTTTGGATTCTCGACAGGTAATGGAACCTGTGGAGAAGCGGGATCTCCGACAGGGTGGGATGCCATGTTGGGAGAGGGACTCTATACAGGGTGGGTGCCCTGTTTGAAGTGGTGATCGTCGGATCCAAAGGGGGAATCCGATTCGCCGGTTCCTTCAATCTTCGTAAACGTCCGGTCATCCATCATAGCCGAAATAAACTCAGGATATGCTGCGGGAGCCGCTAGAGTTTCTTTGCAAGGGGTTGCACCCTGTGGGATTTCCACTGCGGTGATGTAGCATGCGGAACTACCTCAGTGTCTGCTGTAGTCGCTGGGGTTGCGTAGGAACAGCTTCCGGCTTCGAAGACTTCTTGGTCTTCAGCTTCTTCTTCTCCTTCTCGACAGCTGTAGGAGAGTGGCTATCGGGAACGCTTCTTTTCTTGCTGACAGCCTTTTTCTTGCTGTCAACATATTTGGATTTTGTGGGAAGTTCAGCAACATCCGTGGGATCATTAGATGTTGGGAGGGATAAAGGATTGGGCCTATTGGCGAGAAGTGACTCCTTATTGAAAACTGATGGCTTCGAGCCACCAAGGAAGTTCCTGGAAAGAATCTTCTTAGCATTTGCTGACTGCTGTATGCCACAACTAGTCAGGATATAGTTCAGTATGAGGCCAAAAGATTTTCTGGCAGATTCAGGCTTCGATGCTTCCTCCTGAAGCCTTTTCAAGATGACCTGGCACCAGTTCGCCTTTTCTCCAGTCATGATGGCCACCATCATCCTGAAATGCAGTCTTGTGCACATCTCGAATGCAGCAGTTCTGTTCTTAATCACTCTGCACCAACAATTATGCAAATAGAGATAAGACAGAGTGAAGTTCTTCTTGTGACAAGACAAATGAACTTGAGAAGGTTGGGAGTGTAATACCCGAAATTTTTATTCTGATTAATTTGAAATATTTTATTTTAGACCGGGAATTTCTCATCTGTCGAGCGTCAATTATTTTTTTTCTCTCTCTCGACGATCGATATTGTGTTTATGGCCATATGTAGTGATTTGTTGTATATCATTATTTTCATTTCGGATCGTTGATGTGGTCCACGAGCTTTTCGTTGTGTTCGTTCCGTGCTTGGGGCATTTTATGCTTCGTAATTTGCTCGTTATCGTTTTGGATCATAACCGGTACGTTATAGTGGTCGAGACATCATCAAACGCCTAACCGGACCGTCGGGGCTGGCCACGGCCGAGTCACGGCCGCATATTGCCGAGCAAGGACTGGCCTGGCCGAGTTATGGCTGTAAGGTGCCGGATACGGCCGTACGTGCTGGGCAGGATGCATCCGGACGAGGGCTGGTTACGGCCGTATAGAGTGATCGGTTACGGCCGTACGTGGTTGGTAGGGTGCTGGGCAGGACTTTCGACGAAGGCCGGTTACGGCCGTATGGAGTGATCGGTTACGGCCATACGTGGTCGGCAGGGTGCTGGGCAGGACTTTCGACGAAGGCCAGTTACGGCCGTAAGGGTACCGGATACGACCGTACGAGACCAGGCAGACACTGGACAGTATAAATAACCGGGTAGACATGTTTCTCACCCATTTTCTTCCCCCAACTCACCTCTTCCGCAGCCAAGGCTTGGAGAAGATGAAGGCATGGTGTATATCTTCCAATCCACGTCGTTTTTTAGTTCATAACATTGATTAATCAACCTATAACCTTCTTCGATCCATCGAATCAAGGTATGATTTCCTAAAATCTAGTTTCAGAGATTTTAGTTGACTTTATCTGATTTGATCGTTTTAACTCATATTTATGTTGGGTAATCGAAGATTGAGTTGTGTTCTATCATTTTCATCATCTTTCCACGGTTTTATCATTTCCAATTCGTCGTTTATATGAACTTTCGTTTGACGCCTTCAAGGTGTCTGGGAAAATACCGCAGAGAGAAATTTGGTCGTTTTGCGATGTTTTTCCTCGTGTGATTTGTTTTTTATTTGATGATAGGATATTAGGGATGAATTCCCTACAAAAAATCTGGTGTTGAGCGTTTTCGATCGCCATTTTCATTGGAGTTCCGGATTTCTCCAATCAACCGTATTTTCGGAAGTATTCGTGAGAGATTACCAAGGCAAGTACCTTGATATACGAATTGTAGCTACGTGAAATCATTATTTTCGAAGTGTATGAATTTATACGGATGTATATATGTACATATATATATAGGGATATATATATACAGATAGATTTATATATATTTATATGTTAAATATATGTATATATATATATATATATATATATATATATATATATGCGCTTATGTCGGTGAACGCCGGGGAACGAATACTAACACTAGTTGACATACTCAACGTGGATTGAAGGATGAACTATATGTAATATCCGCAATTTTCGATTTCCAGTAATTTCTTTTTTTCGGCGGAAGTCTGTTTTGACGACTCGCTCATGTCCGTTTCGTCATTCTGAGAATGATTAATTCTACACTTTTTGACATCCGAGTTCGTTTCGGTGTCGTTTCGTTGAGTTCTGTGCTTTTTAGCGACTTTTCCGCACTTGAGTTCGATTCTTGCGAATCTCGACCGAAACTGCTGTTTCGAGTTTCCCGCAAGTCCGTTTATCTTTGTTGGACGTGTTGTGAACTTCGGTTTGGTTATTCGATCACGTATCGTGATTTTCGGGCATTTGGGCCATTTTCGTAATTTCCCAAAGTTTGGGGTAATTACCTTCCGTTGTCGAATTTCGAGCCTTCGGGTGGTCGGAATTGTGTGTCCTACTAGCTCTTAGATTCGTCTTTGTGTGTACTTCGTAACCGTATCTTCGGTTCGTATTCAGGTTCGGGTTTCGGTGTCGTTTTGTTGAATTCAGGATTACTAAACGACTTTTCTAAGTATGAGTTCGACTTTGTTAGATCATCATTAATTTTTGGTAACTCCAAAAATTCTGAATCTTTGCAATATTATAGAACATCGAATTAGCTTTCCAATGGTTCAAACGGTGAGTCAATCGGAGTCCGGACGAGAGAGTTATGGTCGTTTCAGTTTTTGGCCGAGCACTCCCAGGAGCCTTTCGGCCGATAGGGGGGGGCCGATAGACTCTACTGCCGGCATTCTGTATGGGTATCGGTTGGGCCTATCGGCCGATAGGCCGGCCGATATGTAAATTTCTTCACCTTCGAACTTCCAGTAGCCTTTCGGCCGATAGGTTCTGCTGTGTTACACTATAAATGTGTTGTTTCAGCGTAAATCGTTCATTTCCTCCCCCTTCTTCAACCGTGCGCGAGAGAGAGAGACTTGAGAGGGAGAGTTCCTCCATCTATCACTTACTTGTGTAAATTTCTTCATTCCTTTTCGATCGGGTGGCTCGGATTGCGGATCTAACCCGTGGTTTTTGGATTTGAATGCTTGATTCATCAAGAGGTAAGAATTCCTTTAACCCTACCTTTTTGGATAATTGGGGATTTTGGGGTTTTGTCCGATTCTTTCCGTTTTGTTGATGGATTCTTGGTGAATATGATTAATCTTGTTGATATCATTAGTTTTCCTACGGATTCATGGTATATTTTCATAGTTTTACGGAATCGAGAGGGTTTGGTTGTGGTCCGCCCTCGTTGTTATTTTTGTGCGAATATACATGAATCGTAGGCGGGTTTCCGGGTGTATTCCATTTCCGTAATCGTTTAGAAGTGGTTGTGATTGTGCTATTCGAATCGTTAGGTTCATTTTCGTCGGTTCCTCGCGGTCGTGCTTGATTCTTCCGCTCCGCTCGTCGTATTCCTTTTCGTTAGCATCGGGCGCCCGGCTTCCCGGTTGAGCCGTATCCGTTCGTGGTTCCGTGCTCGTGGTATCGAGGCAAGTACCTTGTCCATACTATTCTTGTTTTGTGAATATGATAATTGGTGATCGTCTTTATGTGGTTGTTTGATTGTTTGAAATGAGTTTTCAAAAGATTCGGTTTAGCCTTGTTAAGGGCTTGCTTTCAAAACGCGTGTGTTTTGTGAATGGTGTGGTTTGAGAATGATTATGTGAACTCTATGGATATGTTTGGCGTTGATGTTGCACTTGGTATTTGCGTGTGGACGTATATTGTTTCATTTCGGTGCATTGTGGTTTGACGTGGTGTTTTGCTAAGTGTTTGATGCCTATTGTAAAATTGTTTGAATATCCTTGATGTGATATGTTATTTGTGTGAATGTGTGGATACGGTTGAAGGTCTACGGTGACACATGGCACGTGATCATGTGGTCAGGATGCAACAAGTGATTGATCCAACCGTGAGAGCCTGAGATAATCTACGGTGGCACATGGCATGCGATCATGTGGCCAGGATGCAACAAGCGATTGATCCAACCGTGAGATGTGTGTGATTTGTTTCGCTAGCCAGCTCGAGAGGGTCCTTCGAGGCCACGGGTGGGGCGTCGGTGGTGTCGTCCCGGTCCTAGGCGATGCGCGTGCATGATTATGTTTCGTTGATTTTACGTCCGTTGAGGACACGTGATGTTGGGCTCTGACCCTGTAAATTGTTGGTGATTTCCTATTTGCGAAAACAAACGTTTGGGCTGTGACCCTATCGATCTTTTGGAAAGAGAAGGATTTTATAATCCTAAATTGTTTTCTATTAAAACTCTCGATGGCATTTTAAACTGTTTTGTAAATTGTTTCCCTTATTTGCGATCTTTCGGTTTTGGAAATGTTTACCCAAACTCTTGCCTCGGGAAGTACTTTTCTTTACGTTTGGATCTTTGAGGATTCCTGATTATTATTGTTCTTGGAACTTGTATTGTATGGCCCGTATTTTTACACTTGTACTTGCACTAGCAAAACAGTGGAGTTTTGCTAACCCCCGAGTATTCGGGGGGTGGATGTCTGTATTGCATTCAGGTTTTGGAGCAGAGCACAGGGTCGGCATGAAGGATGATGAAAGATGAACGATACTAATCACACGAGGTTCCGTTGATGTCGTATTGGTCCAGTTGTATTTTCTTTTCCGCTGCGGTATCTTTTCCCCGTTGTACGGGAGTTTATTGTATTTTGACCCCTGCGTGGGTATGTGTTTGGTATTGAGTTGTATTCGAGTTGTATGTATTTATTGAAAGACCAAATCGGTCTGCTGAGTCATTTTGCCTTGAAGGCATTGTCGAGATGTTAAATGTTGTTACTGCACTGGTAGATCCTCGAGGAGAGGGTCTACGGCGTGTAATATCCCCGAGTGGATTGGGGGTGTTACATAAATGGTATCGGAGCTTAGGTTGTGGAAACCTAGGCCGCCGGTCGATGGTGTCTATCGAGTTTTTGTCTCGTCGGATTTTATCCGATCGAGTCGTGTCGCGACGCGTCGTCTGAGTTTGTTGGTCGTGATTAGTATCGTGGGGCGATCATCATCTTCGTGCGACTGTGGTCGTAAGTCTCCCTTCTTTGTGTTGTGCCTCGTGTGACACGAGCTATTTTTATGATTTATTTGCTAAGTGACGGAATCCTCTTATGGATTTTGATTTCTTGATACGTGACTATTTGACTCTCATATTTCTTTCATGTGAGGAGTAGTTGCTGGATTGTGCATGTTGGACTCTATTTCTTTTTTTTCCGCTGCGTGAGTTCCTTTGTAATAGCTTGCGGTATCTTACCGACTGAATTTTATTTCGAAAATCGATTCCTTTAACCGAGTTGTTGACCTTGACCGTTTTGACGGTAGTTGGGTGTTTTCAAATGATTTTGTGAGTTTTGATAAGTACTACCGTCATCGACCTCTTTGAGCATTCTAACCCATTGAATTATTTTTGAAAACCTTGAGTATCTTAGAAAATTGAAATTCGAGACGTACTTTTAAAGCGAATTATTTTCTTGCGGTGTTTTCAAGGTGTTTTCTAATGCCGCAATACATTTCAAAAATTTTCCGGTTGAGGACCAAAAATATTTTTTTTGAGATATTTTCAAATGCAGTTGCTTAGACCCAAGGGTCGAATATTTTTTGAAAGTTTTTCACTAAAGGAAAGGTGTCCTCATTTTTGTTCAAACGCAAGATGATTTTCAAAGTCTCGATAATGGTGTTTGTACTACTTTTTGTAAAATGATACTAAGATCAACTGTTGTTTCCAAACTGTTTTCAAAAGGTGGTTCTCGTTTTTAAAACCTATCATTCCTGTTTGCGGACCGGAAATGCGTGTATGGTTTTCGAACTTTCGTTACGGTGTCAACCCCGAATTGTGATTGAATTGGTGGCGTGAGTGTCGAGTCGTTCGCCACGCATATGTTTTGTTGGCCCTCTGTGAGAGGTGTGAACTGGTGTTTACTGTTTATCGCCTCGTGGTGATTGCGTATTGTCGCACTAGTGCGAGTTGTTAAAGCCTGGATTTTTATGCGTTATACACATGGGTGATTGTCTCATGATGTTTGTGATTGTGTGATGGCTGTCGTTCGGGATGTTGTAATCTTCGAATGATGCCGTTGTTGTTGTGATTTTTGTATGCGTTGATATGTTATGCTGAGTTGGCATCTCCGGTATGTTGTTTTGCGGTGTTTTGGTCCATTGTATCGAGCATTTATATTTTCGGTATGCCGAGCCGAGACGTTTCAATCGTGATGTGCCGGGGCATGCACGTGTAAATTGTCTTTCTCGTCGATGACACATTTCAAGTGTGGACTCGAGGGACACCGAATTCAGTTTGTGAATTGCTACCGAGACTTTCGGAGTTCGCGCTTCAAAGACAGATATCGAATCGGCTTTGAGAGGCCTTTGAAGGATGTTTGATCGGTTGCTGTTTGCCGTGTCGTCACCTTCCTTTATAAGAGGTCGAATGTAGTACCCGTGTTGTTTTTAGACTTACGTATTTTCTCTTTCTCCATCTGTCGATTCGCTCGTGATCGTTGGTACTTTATGAACTTGTTCTATATTTCGGTTTCATCGTCCGAACGAGCCGTGATCTTGTTGTGGGTCGATCTGGTTATCGATGCTACTTTTCGGGTTGATTCGATTCTTGTGAACCTTGTTTGGGAGTGACATCATCTGGTTCTACTGGTTCTTTTATTCGAAGTGGATCGGCTTTGGAACTCTTGTGTTTTCGACTCTGTCGACTCATTTATGTTCGTTGACATTTCCGAGCTTGTCCTGCTCCTTGCTTTTGTTGATCGAACGAGTGTGGTGTTATTTCGGAATAACTCGTTGTCGTTGTGACTTTTCAATCGCTATTCCCTTTCTGCGGATCTTCGGCAATGCATGTCTTGTAGTTCTCACGAGATCATCCTGGGAGTTGTTGTTTGAACTTTATTGTTCTTTGTGATTCGAACATGATTCTTCGATCTTTGTTGTCTCGATCGTTGTGGTTTGATCGTTTGATTGTTCGGTTTATATTGACCTCGTTCCGTGATTGGCGAACATTCAGGCTCCTTCGTAATTCCCTTCAGTTCGGGAAATTAGTTTCGTTTTCGATCTTCCAGCCCTTAGGCGGTGGGATTTCGTGTTTGTTCAGCGGTTGACTCGCGTTTTGATTGGTGTACCGTTGGGTTGGTCAATCATATTGATTTTCGTTCGTTGTGATTTGTGATTGTCGGATAATTGACTTGGCTATATTATCCGTTTGATGACGTTTGTCACTTGTTGTTTTTATTATATCCCTAACGGCGACGTTGTGTTGGTCGCCGTGGAGCGTGTTTTCACGCCGTATACTCCTTTGCGTTGTTTGTAACATTTCGCTGGGCGTTAGTTACGCATTCTTGTGTATCTCGTTGAGTTTTCTGGCGGAATATTTCTTCTCCTACTTGTTTTAAGTTTCGGACGAAACTTCTTTTAAGGAGGGTAGAATGTAATATCCGCAATTTCGATTTCCTAATTTCTTTTTTAGGCGGAAGTCTGTTTGACGACTCGCTCATGTCCGTTTCGTCATTCGAGAATGATTAATTCTACACTTTTTGACATCCGAGTTCGTTTCGGTGTCGTTTCGTTGAGTTCGTGCTTTTAGCGACTTTTCCGCACTTGAGTTCGATTCTTGCGAATCTCGACCGAAACTGCTGTTTCGGGTTTCCCGCAAGTCCGTTTATCTTTGTTGGACGTGTTGTGAACTTCGGTTTGGTTATTCGATCACGTATCGTGATTTTCGGGCATTTGGGCCATTTTCGTAATTTCCCAAAGTTTGGGGTAATTACCTTCCGTTGTCGAATTTCGAGCCTTCGGGTGGTCGGAATTGTGTGTCCTACTAGCTCTTAGATTCGTCTTTGTGTGTACTTCGTAACCGTATCTTCGGTTCGTATTCATGTTCGGGTTTCGGTGTCGTTTTGTTGACTTCATGATTACTAAACGTCTTTTCTAAGTATGAGTTCGACTTTGTTAGATCATCATTAATTTTTGGTAACTCCAAAAATTCTGAATCTTGCAATATTATAGAACATCGAATTAGCTTTCCAATGGTTCAAGCGGTGAGTCAATCGGAGTCCGGACGAGAGAGTTATGGTCGTTTCAGTTTTTGGCCGAGCACTCCCAGGAGCCATTCGGCCGATAGGGGGGGCCGATAGACACTACAGCCGGCATTATGTATGGGTATCGGTTGGGCCAATAGGCCGATAGGCCGGCCGATATGTAAATTTCTTAACCATCGAACTTCCGGTAGCCTTTCGGTAGATAGGTTCTGCTGTGTTACACTATAAATGTGTTGTTTCGGCGTAAATCGTTCATTTCCTCCCCTTCTTCAACCGTGCGCGAGAGAGAGACTTGAGAGGGAGAGTTCCTCCATCTATCACTTACTTGTGTAAATTTCTTCATTCCTTTTCGATCGGGTGGCTCGGATTGCGGATCTAACCCGTGGTTTTGGATTTGAATGCTTGATTCATCAAGAGGTAAGAATTCCTTTAACCCTACCTTTTTGATAATTGGGGATTTTGGGGTTTTGTCCGATTCTTTCCGTTTTGTTGATGGATTCTTGGTGAATATGATTAATCTTGTTGATATCATTAGTTTTCCTACGGATTCATGGTATATTTTCATAGTTTTACGGAATCGAGAGGGTTTGGTTGTGGTCCGCCCTCGTTGTTATTTTTGTGCGAATATACATGAATCGTAGGCGGGTTTCCGGGTGTATTCCATTTCCGTAATCGTTTAGAAGTGGTTGTGATTGTGCTATTCGAATCGTTAGGTTCATTTTCGTCGGTTCCTCGCGGTCGTGCTTGATTCTTCCGTTCCGTTCGTTGTCGTATTCCTTTTCGTTAGCATCGGGCGTTCCGAAGCTTCCCGGTTGAGCCGTATCCGTTCGTGGTTCCGTGCTCGTGGTATCGAGGCAAGTACCTTGTCCATACTATTCTTGTTTTGTGAATATGATAATTGGTGATCGTCTTTATGTGGTTGTTTGATTGTTTGAAATGAGTTTTCAAAAGATTCGGTTTAGCCTTGTTAAGGGCTTGCTTTCAAAACGCGTGTGTTTTGTGAATGGTGTGGTTTGAGAATGATTATGTGAACTCTATGGATATGTTTGGCGTTGATGTTGCACTTGGTATTTGCGTGTGGACGTATATTGTTTCATTTCGGTGCATTGTGGTTTGACGTGGTGTTTTGCTAAGTGTTTGATGCCCTGGGTGAATTGTTTGAATATCCTTGATGTGATATGTTATTTGTGTGAATGTGTGGATACGGTTGAAGGTCTACGGTGACACATGGCACGTGATCATGTGGTCAGGATGCAACAAGTGATTGATCCAACCGTGAGAGCCTGAGATAATCTACGGTGGCACATGGCATGCGATCATGTGGCCAGGATGCAACAAGCGATTGATCCAACCGTGAGATGTGTGTGATTTGTTTCGCTAGCCAGCTCGAGAGGGTCCTTCGAGGCCACGGGTGGGACGTCGGTGGTGTCGTCCCGGTCCTAGGCGATGCGCGTGCATGATTATGTTTCGTTGATTTTACGTCCGTTGAGGACACGTGATGTTGGGCTTTGACCCTGTAAATTGTTGGTGATTTCCTATTTGCGAAAACAAACGTTTGGGCTGTGACCCTATCGATCTTTTGGAAAGAGAAGGATTTTATAATCCTAAATTGTTTTCTATTAAAACTCTCGATGGCATTTTAAACTGTTTTGTAAATTGTTTCCCTTATTTGCGATCTTTCGGTTTTGGAAATGTTTACCCAAACTCTTGCCTCGGGAAGTACTTTTCTTTACGTTTGGATCTTTGAGGATTCCTGATTATTATTGTTCTTGGAACTTGTATTGTATGGCCCGTATTTTTACACTTGTACTTGCACTAGCAAAACAGTGGAGTTTGCTAACCCAGAGTATTCGGGGTGGATGTCTGTATTGCATTCGGGTTTTGGAGGCGAGCACGGGGTCGGCATGAAGTAAGATTAAAGATGAAAGAAACTAATCACACGAGGTTCCGTTGATGTCGTATTGGTCGATTGTATTTTCTTTTCATTGCGGTATCTTTTCCCCGTTGTACGGGAGTTTATTGTATTTTGACCCCTGCGTGGGTATGTGTTTGGTATTGAGTTGTATTCGAGTTGTATGTATTTATTGAAAGACCAAATCGGTCTGCTGAGTCATTTTGCCTTGAAGGCATTGTCGAGATGTTAAATGTTGTTACCAGCCTGGTAGATCCTCGAGGAGAGGGTCTACGGCGTGTAATATCCCTGAGTGGATTGGGGGTGTTACACTATACTTATAGATCTAATATAGTAAGTTCATATGTATATATATATATATATGTATATGTATATGTACTCGGTTGAGTGGCAATATAGAGACATATGTGCGGCGTTGGTTGGTTATGCCTGAAGGCTTATTGTGATTGAGTTTTGATTGATAACGTGTGTGATATTGTTTATCTGTGTGATTATGGACTGATGGATAATTTGTGTGAATTGATGCACTGAGTGGATAATTGTTGTAACGTTTGTCTGTGTGCTTGATGTTTGGAACAATGTGGATACTTGTTGTGAGAAACGTCGTATCCGGGAACCTCTGAGGGCGGGGCGTGCACTCCAGCCTGGTGTATGCTGCAATGTGCGGCTCCATATGGGTGGTGAACGCCGGTGTTACCTAATGCGCGCGCAAGGGGCGGCTCTTGCGGGAGTGATCGCCGGCCCGGTGACATGTTCAAGGAGCGGCCAACATAGTGGAGTGAACGCTGGTGCACAAGTGCTCAAGGGAGGCGCCTGGCAGGCTTATTGGTTACGGGTATTTGAGTGATAGCTAAGACCCCGTTACCGAATGATGTTCGTATCTCAAATTCTTTCAACTCACTTTTAAATGTTTGTCTTGATATAGACCGCGATTCGTGTTTTTGAAAGTTTGTTTCAACTTGTTTTTAAAGCGTTGGTATCAGGGTTAATTAACCAAGGAGGTTTGACGAAATCTCCGAGGGTTAATTAATTGGGGGTCTTGAGCAGAATATGTCGAATGAGAGATGGTGCCTTTGTTTGTATTGTGGTGCTATTCTGTGTATTGGGTCGAGGACCCTGTGAAATGTTGAGATGATTGATCTCGTGATGATGTTATTTGGATTGGGTTTAGAACCATGTGAGATGTTGTAATGATTTCGTTTGTGACAGTGTTCTATAAATTGGGTCGAGGACCCCGAATAACGTTGACAGGGTTTTCGTGTAATTGTTTTCCATATGTTGGGTCAAGGACCCGAGAGCTTTTGAAATTATTTTCCAAAAGTGTTCTCATTCGATTTTCAAAACCCCAAGATGGCCCGAGTCAATAATAACGTTTGCAAACTATCTTATCAAAATACTTTTCCTTTTACAAAAAGGGATTTTTCTGACTCATTTGGCTTGTTTAAAGTTTCATTGGTGTTATGTTCCGTAAAGAGAATATGACAATGTGATTATCTTTCACCTTGTGTATGTGATGCTATTCTATGTTGACTATGGGAATGTGTGGTTTGTGTTAAGGCTTCACGACTGTTGAGTTTTGTGTTGTTATTGTTCGTATATCTTGTATATTATGTACTTGCACTAGCAAAATTCTAGTTTGCTAACCCCCGAGTTTTCGGGGGGTGGGTGCCTGTTATGCGCTCAGGTTTTGGCAGCTCGGGAGTAGTCATGGGATTGGCTTGGAAGGAGATGGAAGACGACGATGCTAATCACACAAGAGTCAGAGTCTTTTTCTTTTATTCCATCTTGGTCGATATTTTTCCCATTTGGTTGAGTATTCACCCTTGCACGGGTGTAGTTTTCATTTATTGAATGGAGTTGTCATCCCTTTTTGTGTGAAAGTTTATTTTTGTCATTGAGATGTAAAATTCATTAGTTTTTGAACTATTTAATGACCTTGTCGGTCTGCGTTGTATTTAGATTGACCTCGGTCGGTCAATCGTTGTGTAGTCTAGTGGAGTTTAGCCTGGTAGATCCTTGTGAGAAGGGCCTACGGCGTGTAGCATTTACGGACATATTCTGGGGGTGTTACAAATATGGTATCAGAGCTTAGGTTTGCAAAAAACCTAGGCCGTTGGGTCAAGTCCATGTCTTGTGTAAGTCGCGCGCATCAGAGTTGTGATTAGTATCGTGGTTCCGACGTCATCTTCCGGCAATCCATGATGGTAAGCCTCCCGATCGTAAGTTCCCTTATATACGTATTTGATTATATTGTGCTAATGTGTTTCATGTGAACAAGGGGTTGGAACTTGTTTGTAATGTTATTGTTTTAGGATGTAACATGCGTATACGGTCCGAGTGAAATGGTTATATTGTATGTTTCGGAAGTCGAGCATACTTATCGGTTTCTGCATTTCAGTCGAATAAATATTTGAGTGTTAATTTTATCCACTGCGTGAGTATTTTGAAATGGCTTTTGGCATCTTGCAAACTGAATTTTTATTTCGTAAACCAATTCCCTAAACCGAGTTTTTGGCATTTTGGCCTTGATCGTTTTGGCGATATTCTTATGGCGGCATTTGGTATTTTATTAATGACTTGTTAATTTTTGAAATATATCCGTCATCGGCCTTTTTAGCGTTTTCGAATGTTTTTGAAAATGGTTTTTAGCCTAGTGGGTTCCGGCGCGGGGCCCACGGCGCTGTAATATCACGAACATTTTAAAGTGGTGCTTTAAAGTTTTCTAACATTGTGAAAACCCATGATTTAATGACGTCAAGTCAAATGGTCACGTACCTCGGTGAAAAATCCTTTCGATTAAGCACTTCGGTGGAAGAGGAAAGATTTTCAAATTGTGGTATTTGGAACTCAACATTTTTGAAATATTTCAAATTAGTTACGATTCATAACAAAATTTCTTTTATACATTATTCGAAAATAATTTTTAAAAGTCGATGTATAAACTTCCTCTTCCAAAATAAAGGATAGTGTTTACAAGTTTTGGGTGTAACGTGACTCGCCCTCTTTTTCAAAAAGTTGTTTTCAGTAAGTGTATGCATATAATGATCGTCCTAGTCGAAGGGCTCGAAATCGACTTCAGAAAACTTTGTGCCTTACGATATTACCATTATTCTAAAGATGTTAACTAAACCTTGTGTTGATAATTGTGGTATACTGTACGACTGATTATTTGATAATGCTGAACGGTACTATCTGTATTAGTGTGTCGAGCCTTGGAGGATGTAGATGGGATGGTGGAAGTGGAAGCAGCGAGGTGGTTCATACGACAACTATCCATGCTATAGTGAAGGAGTACCAAGATCAAACGATATCCTATGAAATCTCCTCAGTGATCGAGCCCACGAGCGAGACAAAGAAACCGAGGAAATCTGGAAAGTTTCTGGGCGGCGAAGAGACTAAGGCTCCCAAACCCTCACGTCGTTCGAAAGCATCGTCTTCGCAGTCGGGAGTGAATGCTGGAAATCCCAAACCAACATCGGTGACTCGTGGTAAGAAGAGAAGATGTTTCAACTGTAACTGTCAGGGACACGTACGTGCAAATTGTCCCTCTCCACTCTTGACTTGTTACCGGTGCGGGTGTGAAGGTCATCGGGGGAAACACTGCGAGAGAGTTTCCGAATTGGCAAGGAATGCTGCCCTTTCGGCAAGCAGAGCAAACGACCAAGGAGTGCCCCAAAACCCTATGTCTCCTTCTGGAGAGCCTAGCACAACAGGATGAAGATTTTACGCTATGTCTTTTTCAACAATCGTGACTTCGATCGTTTTTCGTTTCATTACCTTACGTTTCCAGCTTTTGTTGTTCTAAGTTTCGGGGTCGTAATGTCTTTTTAGTATGAGGGAGTGCATTACCCGTACTTTTCTTAGTATTTACGGTATTGTGTGACCTTTCATTGTTGGTAATTAAGTTGTGATCCTCCCGACGATTTTAAACTACCATGTTCTACCTAGCCTACCGTCCTCCGAATAAATTTCAGAGTTGCTTTGTCAGACTCCATGGATTATTGTGGTCCTTCCACATCTGAAATTAATCCTTGCAAAATTTTGTTCAGAACTATTATTCCCACGCGTGCATTTAAATTTTCCGAATGTGTTATTAAACTTGGATGCGGTTGGTCGAGCTCGAAACATGGTTTCATGACGTCTGAGCCATTTTGTGATTTTCTGAACTCTTGGAGCTTTTGTCTCCAAATTCATACTCCTCCACCCGAGCAAGTAGTTATTTTCCTTGATTGTTCCACCGCTCTCTACTTTAAGTTTCGGGACGAAACTTATTTTAAGGGGGGTAGAATGTAATACCCGAGATTTTTATTCTGATTAATTTGAAATATTTTATTTTAGACTGGGAATTTCTCATCTGTCGAGCGTCAGTTATTTTTTTCTCTCTCTCGACGATCGATATTGTGTTTATGGCCATATGTGGTGATTTGTTGTATATCATTATTTTCATTTCGGATCGTTGATGTGGTCCACGAGCTTTTCGTCATGTTCGTTCCGTGCTTGAGGCATTTTATGCTTCATAATTTGCTCGTTATCCTTTTGGATCATAACCGGTACGTTATAGTGGTCGAGACGTCATCAAACGCCTAACCGTACCGTCGGGGCTGGCCACGGCCGAGTCACGGCCGCACATTGCCGAGCAGGGACTGGCCTGGCCGAGTTACGGCTGTAAGGTTCCGGATACGGCCGTACGTGCTGGGCAGGATGCATCCGGACGAAGGCCGGTTACGGCCGTATGGAGTGATCGGTTACGGCCGTACGTGGTCGGCAGGGTGCTGGGCAGGACTTTCGACGAAGGCCGGTTACGGCTGTAAGGGTACCGGATACGGCCTTACGAGACCAGGCAGACACTGGACAGTATAAATAATCGGGTAGACGTGTTTCTCACCCATTTTCTTCCCCCAACTCACCTCTTCCGCAGCCCCGCTTGGAGAAGATGAAGGCATGGTGTATATCTTCCAATCCACGTCGTTTTTTAGTTCATAACATCGATTAATCAACCTATAACCTTCTTCGATCCATCGAATCAAGGTATGATTTCCTAAAATCTAGTTTTGGGGATTTTAGTTGACTTTATCCGATTTGATCGTTTTAACTTATATTTCTGTTGGGTAATCGAAGATTGAGTTGTGTTCTATCATTTTCATCATTTTTCCACGGTTTTATCATTTCCGATTCGTCGTTTATATGAACTTTCGTTTGACGCCTTCAAAGTGTCTGGGAAAATGCCGCAGAGAGAAATTTGGTCGTTTTGCGATGATTTTCCTTGTGTGATTTGTTGTTTATTTGATGATAGGATATTAGGGATGAATTCCCTACAAAAAATCTGGTGTTGAGCCTTTCCAGTCGCCATTTTCATTGGAGTTCCGGATTTCTCCAATCAACCGTATTTTCGGAAGTATTCGTGAGAGATTACCAAGGCAAGTACCTTGATATATGAATTGTAGCTACGTGAAATCATTGTTGTCGAAGTGTATGAATTTATACGGATGTATATATGTATATATATATATATAGGGATATATATAGATAGATTTATATATATTTATATGTTAAATATATGTAAGTGTATACGTATATTGATATATATATATATATATATATATATATATATATATATATATGCTTATGTCGGTGAACGCCGGGGAACGAATACTAACACTAGTTGACGTACTCAACGTGGATTGAAGGATGAACTATACTTATAGATATAATATAGTAAGTTCATATATATATATGTACTCGGTTGAGTGGCAATATAGAGACATATGTGCGGCGTTGGTTGGTTATGCCTGAAGGCTTATTGTGATTGAGTTTTGATTGATAACGTGCGTGATATTGTTTATCTGTGTGATTATGGACTGATGGATAATTTGTGTGAATTGATGCACTGAGTGGATAATTGTTGTAACGTTTGTCTGTGTGCTTGATGTTTGGAACAATGTGGATACTTGTTGTGTGAAACGTCGTATCCAGGAACCTCTGAGGGCGGGGCGTGCACTCCGGCCTGGTGTATGCTGCAATGTGCAGCTCCATATGGGTGGTGAACACCGGTGTTACCTAATACGTGTGCAAGGGGCGGCTCTTGCGGGAGTGATCGCCGGCGCGGTGACATGTTCAAGGAGCAGCCAACATAGTGCAGTGAACGCCGGTGCACAGGTGCGCAAGGGAGGCGCCTGGCAAGCTTATTGGTTACGGGTATTTGAGTGATAGCTAAGACCCCGTTACCGAATGATGTTTGTATCTCAAATTCTTTCAACTCACTTTTAAATGTTTGTCTTGATATAGACCGCGATTCGTGTTTTTGAAAGTTTGTTTTAACTTGTTTTTAAAGCGTTGGTATCAGGGTTAATTAACCAAGGAGGTTTGACGAAATCTCCGAGGGTTAATTAATCGGGGGTCTTGAGCAGGATATGTCGAATGAGAGATGCTGCCTTTGTTTGTATTGTGGTGCTATTCTGTGTATTGGGTCGAGGACCCTGTGAAATGTTGAGATGATTGATCTCGTGATGATGTTATTTGGATTGGGTTGAGAAGCCTGTGAGATGTTGTAATGATTTCGTTTGTGACAGTGTTCTATAAATTGGGTCGAGGACCCCGAATAACGTTGACAGGGTTTTCGTGTAATTGTCTTCCATATGTTGGGTCAACGACCCGAGAACTTTTAAAATTATTTTCCAAAAGTGTTCTCATTCGATTTTCAAAACCTCAAGACGGCCCGAGTCAATAATAACGTTTGCAAACTATCTTATTGTTGTTGCCCAAAATATTTATCCGAAGATTAAATACTACTGGAATGAACGGACAACAAACAAAGTTGCGGGAGCACTTCCGAGAGAATATGAATAACACAAGATTTGCCGGGTTTGTTAGGCCCGGGCTTGAATGCTCTCGCGAGATGTTATTAATACAAATATTCGTGGATACAAGTATTAATATGAGAATCTAAGTACAATGAGTGTAAAAAGACTCTGTTAATCCAGCTCTTGACCGAAGCTTGGTGTTCTTCGTCCCTGCCGATCGTCTTCTGTATGAGAGAGGCCGAGAGAAGAAAGAACCAAAAGATAGCTGTTGCCAAGAGTAGGAGAAAGCCAAGTGTGTGTATTGCTTCTGTATTGTGTGCTGAAATCGCGGGAGACAGAGAGTGCTGAAGAATTTCCATCCCTTGGACAAGTGCAGGCTGCCTTCTATTTATAGGGGCAGAGGAGCCTTGATTTCTGGCGGGCGATCGCCTTCCGGCCAATATAATAATGGGGCGATCGTCTGCCGGCTAATATAATAATAGGGCGATCGCCTTTGAGTCACACGGGCTATCGGCCTAAAGTCCAAGGCAGCTGCTGGCAGCCAGCTGTGCGGTCTAATGAGGAGCCAGCACGCGTCCGGAGTCACTGTCACATGCGGTCATACTGACACCTTTCGGCGGGCTTGTCGGCTGGTGGGAAGATGCTGACAGGCTGTGGTCAACGATCCGTGATATGCAGATCTTGTCTCGGCACTGCACGTGGGGTCTGTCCTGAAGCGGCATGAGGCGGTCGTCATTAGTTGGTCACCAGGGGTCGGCATCGGCCAGTCACTGAGGGTCGGCATCGGTCGGTCACCAAGGGTCGGTCGGCAAGTGCCGAGAGATGATCGTATGCTAGTCGGTCGCCAGGAGTCGATCGCCAAGTACCGAGAGACGATCATTTTATATGTCGATCGCTCGGCACCCGGACTTGTCCTGGGACCTTCGGTCGGCCGATCTATCTTGGCTGCCGGGCTAAGGCTAGGTCGCCCGATCTCCGAGGCGATCGCCAGTCGGAGAGTATAATTCTCGACACAACAATTGCCCCCCAGCTTGCTCCGATGTTGAAGACACGGGGCGAGGTGGTTCTTGCTGGCGATCGTGTAAGATGAGGACGGGCGATCCGTTGAGCTGACTTTGGATTCGGACTTGGGCTATCTGGTCGATTGGCTAGCTATCTTTCGGTCTTGTACCTACAAACAACAACATTGGCCGATCCCCCTCAGAAACTTGATGGTTTCGTCGTTTGAGGAATCGTGCACAGTCGCGGAGTTCGATGGACCGACTCCATGACCGTGTCTTGTGCGCGAAGACATTGAGTGTCTCGTGACTCATTTTATTGTGAGGGTCCTCCGTTAGCCTGCGCCTCACCTCGTATTTAAACGAAGGGCGTGCGGTCTTGGTCTAGATGAGTCCTTGCGCGGGGCAGCGTCGGATTAATCAACTCCACTTCCGTGGCTTGTTAGCTCTGCTTCCACCTCGGCCCGCCATGTAGATGGCGAACCTCGACGGTGTACGTTGAGACAGGGGTAGTGGCACGTCGCATTGTCCGGGTTCACCATGTTAGATGATGATCCTTTGAGGGCGGGTGATCGTGTCCACTGATTAATTTTGGAGGGCCCTCAGACTACGCCGGCCTCGTATTTAAACGAAGGGCGGGCGATCTTGGCCTAAAGGGACCTTGCATGGCCGAAGCAGCCGGTTCCATCGACTACCAGGACCATGGCTTTATGATGTGCGGTGGAGGCGATCTCATGCCTTAGTCCGTCATGTTAGATGCTGAACTGTAGATGGCGAACGAGTCCTCCGGTTTTTTTTTTGGTGATGTTGCTTGATGATGGCGATCGGGCTGGGAGACTGGTGATCTTCGTTCGGCTGCCGATCGCATTATTCATAGGTTGATACCGGCGATCGGGTGCCGATCGCGTTAACTGCCGATCGTCATTCGGGCGCCGATCGCGCTGCTCAAAGGCTAAGGAGAAACTTTTGCCTGTCCAAGAAGTCTGCGGCCTTAGCTCGAAAGATCGCGTAGGTCGTGGGTTGGTCCTTCGTAAGATGCCTGAACATAGGCGAAAGGCCATGGAATCCTCCTAGGACCACGTAGAGGGCGATCTCATCCCTTACGGGCTCGCCGTTGAGGATGATCTCGTCTACCCGGTCGATGTAGTTCGAGTCAGATTCTTCTTCGCCTTGCTTGATTCGCATCATGCGATGGGGACCTTCTGGCCGAGCGAACCTGGTGGCGATGTATGCTGTGAAGACGTTCGCCAGCTGGTTAAAGGAGCCAATGGACCGAGGTGGCAATGAGGTGTACCACCTGTAGGCGAGGTCGTCCAGCGTCATAGGGAACATTCGGAACCTGGTCGCGTCTGATGCCCCACACCTGGTCATGTAGATGTTGAACTTGCTCAGGTGCATTTCGGGGTCCGATCTCCCCTCGTACAAAGGTGTTTGCGGAGGAGCGATCTTGTGCTGCACGGGGGCGAGCTCGATGTGGACCACGGGCGGCTCGCTCGACTCGGCGATCGTCTTCTTGGCGCCTGCCTCGGATTCCAGGAGCGCCTTCATGTCGTCGAGCTGACGTTGCATCGCGGCCATCGCCGTGGCTCGGTCGCTTGCGGATCGGCTTTGGGAGCGGGAGCCGAGACGATCGTGTACCGATCTCCAAACTCCGCTGCTGCCGACCTCGGCTATTTGGCGAGGGGGAGCCAGACTGCTGGGCTGCCTTCTGGGAGTCGGGTAGGCCGAGCTCCTGGTGATGGACTCAAACTCCGTCATCTCGTAGCTGGGGCCGGACTGCCCCGGTCGCCAAGACGGGTCGCTGCCTAGGCGATCGAAAATAGACGTGCCCCGGCTGGCGAGCGCCTCTCCTTGCGGATGAGAGCCTCCTGGCGATCGCTCGGCCAGTAACGCCTTGAACTTCCGCTTGGTCTTCCGGCGGACGGCCGAGGGGGTGATAGCGGGAGGCGCGTCTAGAGCACTCCGTCGCTCCTGTAGGACGGCCATGACCTCGTCGATCTGTTCCGTGGTTCGGAACTGATCGAGCGAGAGACTTGGGCCGCCGTCCAGGGGCGGGATCGAGCGTCTCGGACCGCGACGGCTACCTTCCGCCATCGGCTGTGGCTCGGACTGGGACGGAATGAGGCGTCTGGCAGGCTGGCCGGCGGCTTTCTTCGACGCGGAGGCGGAAGACATGATTCTGAAGGCTTTCTCTGAAGAACAATGAGTGTTTCTTCAGGTATATGCCCCGGAGAACAGTGAGTGTTCTTCGAGACGGTAGGAATAAAAATTGAAGGTTAGATCCCCTTCCTCTAGCGCCAATTGTTGTTGCCCAAAATATTTATCCGAAGATTAAATACTGCTGGAATGAACGGACAACAAACAAAGTTGCGGGAGCACTTCCGAGAGAATATGAATAACACAAGATTTGTCGGGTTTGTTAGGCCCGGACTGGAATGCTCTCGTGAGATGTTATTAATATAAATATTCGTGGATACAAGTATTAATATGAGAATCTAAGTACAAAGAGTGTAAAAAGACTCTGTTAATCAAGCTCTTGAGCGAAGCTTGGTGTTCTTCGTCCCTGCCGATCGTCTTCTGTATGAGAGAGGCCGAGAGTAGAAAGAACCAAAAGATACCTGTTGCCAAGAGTAGGAGAAAGCCAAGTGTGTGTATTGCTTCTGTATTGTGTGCTGAAATCGCGGGAGACAGAGAGTGCTGAAGAATTTCCGTCCCTTGGACAAGTGCAGGCTGCCTTCTATTTATAGGGGCAGAGGAGCCTTGATTTATGGCGGGCGATCGCCTTCCGGCCAATATAATAATGGGGCGATCGTCTGCCGGCCAATATAATAATGGGGCGATCTCCTTTGAGTCACACGGGCTGTCGGCCTAAAGTCCAAGGCAGCTGCTGGCAGCCAGCTGTGCGGTCCAATGAGGAGCCAATACGCGTCCGGAGTCACTGTCACATGCGGTCCTACTGACACCTTTCGGCGGGCCTGTCGGCTGGTGGGAAGATGCTGACAGGCTGTGGTCAACGATCCGTGATATGCGGATCTTGTCTCGGCACTGCACGTGGGGTCTGTCCTGAAGCTCGGCCTTTGCCGACTGGATGACTATCGGCTTCGAGCGGCATGAGACGATCGTCATTAGTCGGTCACCAGGGGTCGGCATCGGCCAGTCACTGAGGGTCGGCATCGGTCGGCCACCAAGGGTCAGTCGGCAAGTGCCGAGAGATGATCGTCTGCTAGTCGGTCGCCAGGAGTCGATCGCCAAGTACCGAGAGACGATCGTTTTAGATGTCGATCGCTCGGCACCCGGACTTGTCTTGGGACCTTCGGTCGACCGATCTATCTTGGCTGCCGGGCTAAGGCTAGGTCGCCCGATCTCCGAGGCGATCGCCGGTCGGAGAGTATAATTCTTGACACAACACTTATCAAAATACTTTTCCTTTTACAAAAAGGGATTTTTCTGACTCCTTTGGCTCGTTTAAAGTTTCATTGGTGTTATGTTCCGTAAAGAGAATATGACAATGTGATTATCTTTCACCTTGTGTATGTGATGCTATTCTATGTTGACTATGGGAATGTGTGGTTTGTGTTAAGGCTTCACGACTGTTGAGTTTTGTGTTGTTATTGTTCGTATATCTTGTATATTATGTACTTGCACTAGCAAAATTCCAGTTTGCTAACCCCCAAGTTTTCGGGGGGTGGGTGCCTGTTATGCGCTCAGGTTTTGGCAGCTCGGGAGCAGTCATGGGATTGGCTTGGAAGGAGATGGAAGACGACGATGCTAATCACACAAGAGTCAGAGTCTTTTTCTTTTATTCCATCTTGGTCGGTATTTTTCCCATTTGGTTGAGTATTCACCCTTGCACGGGTGTAGTTTTCATTTATTGAATGGAGTTGTCACCCCTTTTTGTGTGAAAGTTTATTTTTGTCATTGAGATTTAAAATTCATTAGTTTCTGAACTGTTTAATGACCTTGTCGGTCTGTGTTGTATTTAGATTGACCCCGGTCGGTCAATCGTTGTGTAGTCTAGTGGAGTTTAGCCTAGTAGATCCTTGTGAGAAGGGCCTACGGCGTGTAGCATTTCCGGACGTATTCTGGGGGTGTTACAGGGAGTTCCCAGTGAACATATCCCAATAAGCCTTCAAAAGCTCCCCAGACCCAAAAGACTCCAGCTCCTCCAATGTTAACCCATCAGAGGGAAGTATACGAATGTTGAAGGAGTTGCCGGTTAATGGTTATCTCCTTTTCTTGTACGGTGCTGACTATGGCAGTGACGTCAGAACCCTTATTGGTCGATGCATACTGAAACTCAGTGTCAACGAAGAACTCTTCAACGATCTACTCGTCGTAGCTTTTCGGATGCAGGCTACCCAACCGGTAGAGGCTGGTTTGCTTTACATGGGAGACGACTAGGTTCATCCCGTCCATATCCTCATCCTCAGAAATTATGAGCTCCTGGAGAACTAAGTGAGCAAAGATTCTTCCATCTATTATCATGTCCTACTTCTTAACTGAGAAAGATGAAGTCTGGGAAGAAGACATTATTGCAGAAGTGAATTGAAAAAGAAGTAAGTAGAAAGCTAAAAAGTATGTAGGTTGTATGCTGTTGGCTCGATAATATGCAGAAAGCGTAAAAAGTCTGCAGATCAACATGCTGGCCCTTTTATAGGGTGCACGAAAAGTAGGTCACAATGAACAGTCAAATTTAAGGGATGCGAACCGTCATTAAATGAACGTACAAGATGTATTCAGATATAACTTGTATCTCTAATCCGTCACTTCTGACACAGTTTGTCTTCCACTATTGCACGAAATGGCGGTTTGAATTTTGAAATCGCGGTTTTTAAGGCATTAAAGTCCAGGTGTCTCTTTAGTATTGACAAATAAATCTTTTTAAATTCAGACAGTGCACATGGACTAAAAATAGTTTGTTTTGTTTAAAAGTATGAATTTAGAAACGATTAAAATATTAGTTGATATCCTACAGTGTATGTGCTGTATCCACAAAAATACAGCGTTCCCCATTAAGAGGTATATACAGGATTCAATTCTTACAGCAATTTTGGATTAATACTGCATTCTTGGGTCATACTGTATTCCCCCTTAATTAATGCACACGTCATCTGTAGGAAGGTTATATGCCTTCTTCCCCCTACTGGTAAAGATATAACTTGGAGTTCTGAGTGTATAATTAATTAAAGTGGATACTGTATTCATGGGTTTTACAGCATTCCCCCTCAATTGATGAGGGAAATGTAAAAAACTTACAGGGAGTCTGGCTGTAGCATTCCCAATTCTTGGTGAAGAATGCAGGATCTGGTGGTACTGAGAGGTTTTGTAAATATGTCGGCTAACTGAATGTCTGTATGAATATTCTCGATCCAAACATCTTTATGACGCTTAATATCAATATGCTTTCGCGAGTGCAATACATGATTGTGTGTGATTGCAACTGAACACGTGCTATCGCACATGATTGGTGTCTCTTTTGCATTGATCCCATAATCTTGTAACTGCTGTTGCATCCAGAGAATCTGCATACAGCAACTTCCAGCAGCATAGTATTCCCACTCAGCTGTAGAAAATGAGTTAGCCAATTGCATCTTATGAACCATGACACAAGTCTTGGTCCAACGAAGTGACAAGTGCGCTTGTACTCTTCCTATACAACTTACAGCCTCCGAGATTAGAGTCGTTGTAGCCTACCAAATCGAATCCTCCTTCCTTAGGAGACCAGAATCCTACATCGATTGTTCTTTTTACATAATTAAGGATTCACTTGGCTGTGGTGAAGTGTGACTCCTTAAGAGCTACCTGGTATTGAGCACACACTCATACAACAAACTAGATATCAGGCCTACTGGCTGTTAGGTACAGGAGTGAGCCAATTATATTCATGTAGCGTGGTTGATCAACCAGATTTACATCTTCGTCAGCACTTAGTTGCGTGGAAGTGCTCATGGGGGTGGATGATGATTTGGAGTTCATCCCGAATTTGTTGAGCAAATCATTGTTGTACTTTTCTTGGTTGATAAATATTCATGTAGGAAGTTGTTTCACCTGCAATCCTAGGAAATAAATAAGTTCTCCCATCATACTCATTTCAAATTTACTTTGCATGAGACGAGGGAACCTTTGACATAAAGCAAGATTAGTTGAACCAATTATGATATAAACTACATATATTCGAACCATAAGGAGATCGTCACCTTCATGTATTTTAAACAGGGTTTTGTCGACTGCACCTTTCTCAAATCTATTATTGATAAGCTACAGTGACAGGGTTTCGTACCAGGATCTAGGTACTTCTTTGAGTCCATACTGCGCTTTCCTTAACCTGTATACAAGGTCTCCGCCTTCAGTGTTGACAAACCTTGGTGGTTGTTCAACATAGACTTCTTCGGCGAGGTCTCCATTGAGAAATGCGCTCTTAACATCCATTTGATAGACAATAAAGTTCTTGTGAGCGGTGAATGCTAGGAATATCTTGATGGATTCTAGTCGGGCTACGAGTGCAAAGGTTTAATCATAGTCGATTCATTCTTTCTGCCTATATCCTTGGGCAACTAATATGGAGTTGTTCTTGATTACTAGTTGTTGGCCACTAAGTATACAGAATATAGCTTGGAAAGTGTTCAAGCAACAAGCTGTACATTTTTCAAGTTTAGAGTGCTTAGCGGAAGTCTTGTAAAAGTAAGTTGCTGTAAATACAGCAACTCGGTATGCAGTGTATACTTAAAATAATCACAGTTAATAAACAGTAAATGTAGAAGGTAAATGACACAGTAATTAAAGTGGTTCGAGGTAAACCCCTCTATGTCCACTGGTCCTCCACACAGGAGTGAAAATGTTTATTATAAATACTACATACACAACTACGTATTTATTATCAAATCTATCAATGTATCGTTCACACAGATTGATACAAATATTGTAGCTTTCAACCGTTCACACAAATTGGTTAATGCTTTCACTTAACTGGCTTCTTCACACACAGTTTCGAAGCTTCGTCTCTACAATGCAAACCCGTCACACACAGTTCAGGAAAAGCAAGGCTTTCTCAGTCCACACAGGGCTGGTGGATTTGTTCAATGAAAGAATGTTGTTTGAACAACCACTTGACTTTCTTGAGCTTGAGCTGATGATGTGTTGTTCAAGGTTGAGCACTTGTATATTTCTTCTCTCAGAATAGGTAGTATGCTTGAAGAAATATGTTTGTTTAGATGTATATATTCGTGTATATCTTTGTATAGCTTCAGTGAGTCTGATCTTCAAACTCTGGGGTATATATAGCCTTTGAATAGATCCGTTGGGCAAAAGTCCGTTACAACTGTATGGTTGACTTGTATAGACCAAGATCCGGATTTTGCATTGTTTGAAGATCTCTGTCAGATTTAGTATTTAAATACTTTATCCTTTCTATATTTAAATACTTCTTTTCAAACGGGACTTGACCTTAGCGAATAACAAAGATTCCTTTTCAAACGGCTTCAGTCCTGTTTCGATAGGTATTGAAGATCTAAATGATGTATCCATTTATGCTGTAGGCTATATTGGAGTAGACGCTGTATGGAATGTTGCTGTATGAAGATACAGCTTCCATACTTGGCGCTTTTAGACTCTGTTGTTGTATGATGGCAACGCGAAGGCTTGTATGAAGACACTTTATACTTTCGCTGTATGCTGGCATTATGAGAAGTCTTCGATACAAGATTGACAACTTCGATCGTCTTTCGATACAGCTGCTTGTTTTATGCTGGGTTGGCACTTTATCAAAACTTCGATATAGGATTGTTTTATCCCAACAATTTCCCCCTTTTTGATAATTTGCCAAGTCTCCTTAGATCCTTTTGATGTTTTCCAAAAATTCTTGATGATGCCAAAACCTTGACACCTAATGAAACATCTTTACAGGAGGGCAAACTTCTTGGTCTTCTGTCGAATGTTCTGGCCTTCAGCAATTAGTCTAACACTGAAAACTGCTCGCAGGCGAGTTTAATTTTAACAAAAGAGTATTACATCTTTAAACTTATGATTGGCGCGCAGGCACAATCTTACAGTGTAATATAGATACATACAACTTAATCTATGAACTGTTCGCAGACAAGTTCTTACAGCTTATATATTTAACAAGTTTTTATACTTGTATTATTTCAGCAAATGAATTGAATTGCGTAATCATACGGGAACACAGTAGATTATGAGTTGTAATCTTTCAAGACAGAAAAATATTTTATTGATGTATGGCAAAGTTTACAATGTATAGCAATCATACAAAATATGTCTAAAAAAAATAAGAATACAGATAAGAATATAAGAAGGAATCTAGCTCCTATAATCAGAATGCCTCCAAGGCCTTCTAGGGTCGTTCTTGGTTCCCTTCCACCAATTTTGTAGTGCATCCATGTTTCGATTTTGGTAGATGGCTTGACCTTCATAAGATTTATCGAAAACAAGGATCCAATCTTCTGGGTGGGTAACCAAGTCTCTTTGCCTATGCTTGGATTTCATCTTTTGCTGCAGGGGGAGCGTTCCTTTGTCCAACCTCTTTTTGTATTCCCTGGCGGCTTCCTGCACAGTCTTACAACTATTGAATATGGAGCATTCCCTGATAAGTACTACGAAGTATCTTAGCAGTTCATTCTTCCTCCAATTCTTTATCTCGTCGGCAGTTGGCTGTCGGTTGGCCAGGAGGTTTATTACTTGCGGCTTTTGTACGAGGTTTTTCCACGGAAATTTAGGGTCGTGGAATTCCGGGCGATCTCCCTGTATCCTATCATTTAGAGTAGGAGATGATAATCGAGAAATTTCAGCAGTGATGCTGTCTCTAAATATAGCTTCCATCTCATTCTCTTACTCGAGCCTTAATCTGCTCGCAGCTTCTCTAGCTTCTTCCCCCTTTTTGGCGTCATCAAGGTAAGAGACCTTCTCATCAAGATGTTCGAGAATCTTCAAGGCATTGTCTTGTTTGGTCTCAAAACTTGACATTTTGTCAACTAGGGAGCTGAGCACCTGCTACATATCTTGAATCTTTTTGTCGTGTGCTCGAACCTGGGAACCTGATTCAATAAGAACGGATGCTGTCTTGGCCTCAGCAACACGAAGCTTGACTTGTTCTTCCTTCAGGATCTGCTCCTGACGCTATTGCAATTGGTCGAGTGCCTGTTTGATGACGGTAGGCAATATACGAAAGGCTCTTCCACTTTGGAAACTTCATGCCTCATACCAGTCATTTCTTCAATGGCGGATTGCTGTAACCAATCAATCTCCTTTTCAACAGCATGCAGAGCATTAACGGCATCTTGCAGGAAAACGGTTTGTCGGCCAAGAGCATGCAGTTGCTCTTTCTTTGCGATGGTTCGGGGAGAGTCGGGCTTGGCAAAATCTTTAGCTCCGTTCACCTATCTCAAGTTCACATGGGTGCGTGACTCGAGTTGGATATCCTAAGGTGTGATACCGTTGTCAGATTCCAATACAGTTGAAGGTGTGGGAGCATCCGATGTGGGCTCGGCAATAGGGGTGGCTGTACCCTCCTGTTCTGGAATGGGTTATGAAGACATAGATACAGGAGGGACTGATTCCTCCTGCTGTCTCTCAGCGTCCGCCTGCTCCGGAAGAGGGACTGAATCCTCGTCCGGGATGGCGTGGGTCTGGTGTCGGTGGCGATAAGCTCAAGTGCCTGTTGAGTGACTAATTGTTCCTCCGTGACAGGAGGGACTGAATCCTCACTGTCTTGAATATTATCTTGTGAATGGGGAGGAGATTGTTGTTGGTTTGAGGTCCCTTGATCCGGTTGGTGTTGAGTTTCCTCACGACTCATTCTCAGACCTGCCTATAAGGCGTCGTCGTCGTCGTCCGAGTCATGATCAGATTTAGGACTTTGGGGAGCTGAGCCGGTGGATTTGGATTTTCCATTCTTGTGGGCGTCGGCTTTGTCCATGAGGTGGCTTGATATCAACTCCTTACAACAAAGGCTGTCCCATTGGATCAGGATTTCAACATTTTGAGAATCCGTCACTTCCAAAACAAACCTTTCTTCTTCGCTCCATTCGCTCCAATTGTACAAGGTGTTGTACGGAGCAAGCCTGTAAGCTTTCCACTGGACATAACGTTCATATGCCTGCTCAATTTTCATAGAAAGCAATGATTTATTAATTATGGTGTCCAGGGCGGGGCTACGTATAATGCATGGGTCCGCTGTATGAAAAGGTTCCTCGACAGGCTTGGGTTCCTATATTAGAGCTAGATCCCGAACAGGGGTTGGTACCCTGAGGGGAAATGGATCCTGCACGGGTGTGGAATCCCGTATAAGAGATGTGGCTATTGGCTCCAAAGAGGCAGCCGACTCGCTAGAGTCTTTTAAGTTGGCAGATGTCTGTGTATCCATCGTAGCCGCCAAAGGCTTGGTGTCTACTATCTCGACAGTAGCAGGCATCTCTTCCGCAGGGGTTGCGCCTTGGGGGCTCGATATAGAGGGTTGGGCCGCTGTTTTTGATTTCGAAAGCTTCCTTAGCTTCCTTTTCGTCTTCTCACCATCAATGGGAGTTTTGATGTGGGATCTCTTCATTTTCTTCGAGGTCTCCTCGCTCCTTGACTTCGAAGACATGTCCCTCGGATCGGTAGAAAGGGGAAAAGTTCGGACAAAAGGTCTATTCGCAATCAGGGGTTCTTTGTAAAAAATAGAGGGCCTGATGGTTCCAATGTATATCCGAGAGTTGATCTTCTTCGCTTATTTGGCTTGCGGAACATCGCATTTTGTCAGAATATAATTAAGAAATCGACCAAAGGACTTCTTTTGAGAGGCAGGTTTGGATACTTCTTCCTGCAGTCTCTTGAGAATAATCTGGCACCAGTTGACCTTCTCGCAGGTCATAATGGCGACCATCATCCTGAACCTCAAATTGGTGCACATTTCGAACGCACCTGTTCGGTTTTCAATGACACGACAACAATAATCCTGTAAGTAAACAAAAGGTAGGCAAAATGTTTCTTGTGACAAGAAGTATGAACCGTTTCAATCGATGCTGAACCGGTGAATATGCCATAGTATCTGGTTAAGACTTCTTGGGACCCAAAGGTCTCAAGCTCCTCCATGGAAAGGCCATCAACAGGTAGCCTGTAAAGATTCTTCAGCAGTTCTTGGTCAATGCGATCTCCACTCCACGGATGACAGCAGTGATGTCAACAACGTTTCCTCCCTGAGCAAGAGAAAAGAATCGGACAGCAGCATTGAAGTAAAATTCCTCAACCAGTTGAGCATCGAAATGCTCAGCGGTGTGACTCCCAAGGCGATAGAGGCCTTGTTGACGAATCCTCGAAACTACAAACTCCATGGATTCGACATCGTCTCCTTCAGAACGAACACATTCAACAACTATAGATATTGCAAAGATCCGCCCGTCAATGATGTTTGAGGTCTTCTTGAGAGAGAGAGGAAGTCTGTGAAGATGCCATTGTTGTTTCTTGAAGAAAAGTGAGGAAGATTCAAAGAAAATTGCAGTAAAAGCAATAAAACTTGTAGGCTGTATGCTCAAAGACTCGTTCAATATGCAGAAAGCGTAAAGAGTCGAAAGAGGCATTAACAGTCCTTTTATAGTGGGCGGCGGTGAAGGGTTTTCATATAATGAACGGTCAGATTTAAGGGATGGGAACCATTGTTTAAAATGGACGAACAAGATGGACTTAGTGTAACAGGTACAGCTTATCCATTCAATTTTGAAATGAGAGTGGGTCCCACACCTGACGTATCAATTTCCCTTATTGCCCGAATTGGCGGTGTGAAATTATAAAATAATTTGAAACACCTCGGCTTTTGAGATACCAATTGTCCATATGTCGTGTAAAGCATTTAATGAAAAAGGCGTTTTAATCAAAACAGGGCACGTGGACTAAAAATAATTTTAAAAGAAATAACATATTAATTGATTTCTCATAGTATGTGCTGTATCCGTGAAAATACAGCGTCCCCCCTTAAAAGGTATATACGGGTTTTAATTCCATACAGGAACTTTCGGATTACTGCTGTATTCATTGGTCATACTGTATTCCCCCTTAATTATTGCACACGTCAGCTATAGGATAATTCATGTCTCTTTGTTCCTACAATGCTGTTCTGATAGTCTGAGTGTATAGATAATTAATGGTGGATACTGTATTCTTGGGTCTTACAGCATTCCCCCTCAATTGCTGAGTAAAAGCATTAAAAACTTACAGGGAGTCAGGCCGTAGCAATCCCAATTCTTGTCGAAGCATGCAGAATCTTGCTGTGTTGAGAGGTTTGGTAAAGATGTCGGCTAACTGGATATCTGTATGAACTTTTTCCAGCCGAACATCCTTGTTCTCAACATGATTCCCGATGAAGTTATGCTTCATGTGAATATGCTTAGTTCGCGAGTGCAATACAGGGTTGTGTTATTGCAATTGCACCCGTGCTATCGCACATTATCTGCGTTTCTTTGGCTTCAATTGCATAGTCTGACAACTGTTATTGCATCCAAAGGATCTGCATACAGCAACTACCAGCAGCATATTATTCTCATTCAGCTGTTGAAAGTGAGTTTGCCAATTGTTTCTTGCTAAACCAAGACACAAGTCTACGTCCAAGAAAGTGACAAGTTCCGCTTGGACTCTTCCTATATATATTGCAACCTCCGAGATCCGAGTCGCTGTAGCCAACTAAATCGAATCCGCCTTCTTTAGGATACCACAGTCCTACATCGACTGTTCCTTTGACGTATTTCAGGATTCATTTGGCTATTGTGAAGTGTGATTCTTTAGGTGCTACTTGATATCGCGCACACACTCCTGCTAGCCGTTAGGTACAGGAGTGAGCCAATAAGCTTCCTGTATAGTGATTGATCAACCAGCATTCCAGCTTCATCAGCACTAATTTGCACGGAAGTGCTCATGGGTGTTGACGATGATTTGGAAGTATTCATTCCAAACTTGTTGAGAAGCTCCTTGCTGTATTTTTCCTGGTTGATGAATATCCCTGTAGGCAACTACTTTACCTGCAATCCTAGGAAATAACTAAGTTCTCCCATCATACTCATTTCAAATTTTCTTTGCATGAGATGATAGAACCTTTGACACAAAGCAAGGTTAGTTAAACCAAATATTATATCATCTACATATATTTGAACCATCAGGAGGTCATCACCTTCCGGTATTTTAAATAAGGTCTTGTCCACATCACCTTACTCGAATCCATTATCGGTTAGATACTGGGAAAGAGTCTCATACCATGCTCTAGGGGCTTGCTTAAGTCCATACAACGCTTTCCTTAGCCTGTATACGAGGTTTCCACCTTCTGGATTGAAAAAACCCTGGTGGTTGTTCAACATATACTTCTTCGGCAAGGTCTCCATTTAGGAATGCACTCTTGACATCCACTTGATATACAATGAAGCTCTTATGGGCGGCAAAGGCTAGAAATATCCTAATGGCTTCTAGTCTGGCTACAGGGGCAAATGTTTCATCGTAGTCTATGCCTTCTTCTTGTCTGTAGCCTTGGGTGACTAGACGGGATTTGTTCCTGATAATGAGTCCATTTCTATCCTTCTTGTTTCTAAATACCCATTTGGTTCCAATTACGGATTGATGCGTAGGTCTGGGTACAAGATACCATACGTTGTTTCTTTCGAAACTGTTAAGCTCTTCTTCCATAGATGTAATCCAATGAGAATTGTTGAGGGCTTCTATGGTAGAAACAGGTTCAGATTGATCTAAGAATACAACAATAGTGCACATATTAATTCGTCTAAGTTCAGATTGAGATTTCCATACAGGAAATGGAGATATCTCAGACTCGGGTTCTTCTTGCGCACATAGTACATTTTCTTGTGTACTTTGTATTCTCCTACAGGTAGATACTCCAGCATCAATGTTTCCTATGATCAACTCCTATGGGTGATCTCTCAACCAGCTTCTGTCGGGTTCTAATTAGGCGTCCCGTACTGTATTCTGATTTGCTATAGTTTCGGCATCAGCTTGTACAGCATCGGCGTCATCTACTTCAGTTCTTACAGCTGCGGGGTTGATTTCTAAGTCGACGATAGGCTCTATAGGAGTTGGTGGATCAATGATGGAAAGTTGTTGGATGTTGTGAGTAAGGTCTTCTACTCTTGTAGAATCATGGTGAGGTTCATCGAACACTACATGAACTGATTCCTCAATTGTCAGCTTCCTTTTATTAAAGATCTTGTAAGCTTTGCTGACAGAGTAATATCCTACAAATATCCCTTCATCCGATTTCTCATTGAAGGTTCTAAGTTGATCCTTCACGTTGTTCAAAACGTAACACCTGCATCCAAATATGTGAAAGTATGAAGCTAATGGAGTTTTGTTGTTCCATACCTCGTAAGCTGTTTTGTTGTGGTGTTTGTTGATGATACAACGATTTTGTGTATAGCACGCTGCATTGGTGGCTTCGCCCCAGAAACGCTGTGGCAACTTGCTTGCGGCAATCATGGTCCTAGTTGCTTCTTTTAGCGTCCTATTCTTTTGCTCAGCAACAATGTTTTGTTGAGGTGTGCGGGCAGCTGAGTATTCATGCTGTATCCCATTTTCCGAACAGTAATGCTCTATAAAGCGGTTAGTGAATTCTGTACTTCTGTCGGAATGAATGGACATGATACTCAACCCTTTCTCATTCTGAAGCTTTCTCCGGTGCTCGGGCAGCTTTGATGTTGTTTCCTTCTTCTTGCTTAAGAATATTATCCAAGGATACCTGGAAAAGTCATCAACAATAACGAGACAGTATTTCTTACCTCCCAAACTTACCGGGTCTACAGGACCATAGAGATCCATGTGTAGCATTTCTAGAGTTCTGTGAGTGGAAAGGTAGGATTTGCTCTTCAGGTTGGTCTTGATTTGCTTGCCTTTCTTACAGGGTCCATATATGCTGTCTTTTTGGAATGATACATTTGGCAATCCTCTAACCATTACCTGTCTGGAGAGCATGTTGATTGTCCTGAAGTTGACATGTGACATCCTCTTGTGCCATATCCAGCTTAAATCTGCAGTGCCTTCGGCAACAAAATAAGGAATTGTGAAGCTCGTAGGCATCTAGTTAGCAATATATATTACCTGATCTACTTCCTGTGAGCACAACTTCTTTGGTCAGAATGTTCTTGACTCTACAGTGATCTATATAGAACTTCTACATAATCTAATAATTTGCTTTTGTATCCTGTCATGTGCCGAGAACATTCGCTGTCGAAGTACCAGTCGTCCTTCTCTAAAATGTCCTATATGCAAACAAATTAAGTAGATTTAGGTCCCCTTTGATTGTTGGGTCCATGGATGTTAGTGCCTTTAGGTACCCATATTTTCCTGACAGCAATATATTTACTGTAGGATGATTTAGGTCCGTAGTTGCGATGTCTACATGGGGCATGTACGTAGTCGCTATAACCATGATAATTATTATGCATGTAAAATTCAGGGTTATTATTATTAATCTAGTACGAATGCCGTCTTGAAAGTGGAGCCATTTTCTTCGGCCTTACAGCTTGCCTTATGGGTCTCCAGTTGGATTCCCAAAGCTGTTGTTGATACTGTGCAGAAATTTGCTTTCGTGAGGGATAACGAGGCTCCTGTATCCAATACCTAGGCGTGCTGTACTAAAAGTACTGCCGTGCGGCCTTTGATATTTGGACACAACCTTCTTTACGAGCAGTGTTGTTGTTGATATGCTCGGGAGCATCTTTGTTGGGTATGCCTTACAGTGCAGAATGCAGTGATTCCATATGCGGAATATGGTGTGGTGGCGGAATGGCGGCTTTTCTTTGTTCGCGGTCTGGCGGGTTCCTTCACAGGATTCGGAATTTCTTCCGATACAGGAATGGGTTCCACACCCCTGACGAACACATTACTAGTTTTCCCTTTATTGGAAAATGAGCTATATCCTAAGCCACTTTTATCATGAGCATGTTGCCTAGTGCTTAGAATTTTTACATTCTTTTAGATGATTTCTCGAAAGATTTCAGAATGGTCTCAAGTTCTCCTTCTCGTTTTTCGAGAGTTTTTACTTTGGCTTGAAGCAGAACAAAATAATTTATCTTGCTTTCACTATGAGATTTAGCCTCACTTAGTTCATGATCAAGTTGCTGATTGCTCTCCATGAGTTTTCATGATCGACTTTGCTGTTTTCACAATCAACAGACATATTTTCATAGTTTACTTTCAGCAAGTCGTTTTCTTCTTTCAGCTCTAGGTTAGAAAGTTGGAGCTGCATATTTTCATTTTTCAATGTCTCATGGGCCTTTTGAATGTTCTTAAACTCATTCATCATGTTTTCAAAAGTATGAGATGCATTGGTAGGAATAGCTGAGGTTGAGCTTACCCCATCATCGCTATCTTCATCTTCCGAAATATCTTTGGCCATAAAGCATATATAGGCTTTACCTTCGAATTCATCATCAGTTGAGTCACTGTCAGTGACTACTTGAAGACATTCTTCGGACTTTGATGGTGCGGGGGAGGCTTATGATTCACCAATCAGGTCCTTGAGCTTGTTTTACCAAGCACATCTTCTTTCATCCTTTTCTTGTTGCTCGGCTTCTGGCAACCTTTGAACTTTAGGATGAGGACATTTATTTGCATAATTTCCTGGTTTCCTGCAATTATAACACAGGTTAGCGTAACCAGAGGAAGTTTCGATACTTACCTTGTGAACAGGCTTGGGCCTGTATGGAGTCTTTCCCGACTGCTTGATAAACTTCTTGAACTTATGCATGAGGAGCGCCATTTCATCTTGTGACAGGATGTCGTCGTCGCTGTCAGCATTCTTGTGAATGGGCTTTGATGAGCTGGGCATGCTGTGTCTTCGGTTGGATACAGCTGCTAAGGCTGTAGTCCTTGCGGGAGATTCTTCAGCTTTTCTCTCTCCTGTCTATATCATACTCAAATGCTTTGAGGTCAGAAAAAAGATCAAAAGTAGACATTTCATTAAGATTGCATGACACATGCATAGCTGTGGTCTTAATGTCCCATCGGGCAGGGAGAGATCTGAAAAGTTTTAGGTTCTCCTTTTGGGTATAAATCTTGCCTAATGCTTCAAGTTCACCAACAATGCAGTGAATCTGAGGTCAAGTTCCTCAAGTGTTTCAGTTGGCTTCATTTCAAAAGATTCAAATTGCTGAGTCAATTTCGAAATTTTGTTTTCTTTTGAGAGCTCAGTTCCCTCACAAATTAACTTGAGTGTATCCCATATATCCTTGGCTGTTTTATAGCTCTTTACCTTAGAGAATGTGCCTTTGTCAAGAGTGACAAATAGCGTATTCTTCGCAACATTGTCGAGGTTGGCGCGTTTCCGATCATCTGTGGTCCATTGTTCGCGCTCTTTCTCTAGCATCTCGGCATGAGCTTGGCCTTCAATTCTTGGGGCCAGATTTACCTTCATGATCTTTATGGGACCATCCTGTATAATAAAAATCATCTCTTCGTGTATTGCTGCAAGATGAGCCTCCATCCTAATTCTCCAATCGTCAAACTCGTTAATAGAAAATATAGGGACTTTATTGATCATTGATGTATCCATGTGAGAATATAGAAAAGAAAAAGACTGTTTAACAAAAATAAGTGATTTTTGGATTTGATTCGGTCAAAAATACGACTGATTCTTTTTAGAATCAACCGCTCCGATACCACTTATTGGCCACTAAGTATACAGAATACAGCTTGGAAAGTGTTTAAGCAACAAACTGTATGTTTTTCAAGTTTAGAGTGTGTAGCGGAAGTCTTGTAAAAGTAAGTTGCTGTAAATACAGCAACTTGATATGCAGTGTATACTTAAAATAATCACAGTTAATAAAACAGTAAATGCATAAGGTAAATGACACAGTAGTTAAAGTGGTTCGAGGTAAACCCCTCTACGTCCACTGGTCCTCCACACAGGAGTGAAAATGTTTATTATAAATACTGCGTACATAACTACGTATTTATAATCAAACCTATCAATGTATCGTTCACACAGATTGATACAAAGATTGTATCTTTCAACCGTTCACACAGATTGGTTAAAGCTTTCACTTGACTGGCTTCTTCACACAAAGTTCCGAAGCTTTGTCTCTACAATGAAAATCCGTCACACATATTTCAGGAAAGGTAAGGTTTTCTCAGTCCACACAGGGCTGATGGATTTGTTCAATGAAAGAACGTTGTTTGAACAACAACTTGACTTTCTTGAGCTTGAGCTGATGATGTGTTGTTCAAGGTTGAGCACTTGTATATTTCTTCTCTCAGAATAGGAAGTATACTTGAAGAATTATGTTTGCTCAAATGTATATATTCTTGTATATCTTTGTATAGCTTCAGTGAGTCTGATCTTCAAACTTTGGGGTATATATAGCCTTTGAATAGATCCGTTGAGCAAAAGTCCGTTACAACTGGATGGTTGACTTGTATAGACCAAGATCGAGATTTTGCGTTGTTTGAAGATCTCTGTCGGATTTAGTATTTAAATACTTTATCCTTCCAGTATTTAAATACTTCTTTTCAAACGGGACTTGACTTTAGCGAATAACAAAGATTCCTTTTCAAACGGTCTTCATCCTGTTTCGATAGGTATTGAAGATCTCAATACTTTACAGCTTGAATGCTCTATCCATTTATGTTGTAGGCTATATTGGAGTAGACGCTGTATGGAATGTTGTTGTATGAAGAGACAGATTCTATACTTGGCGCTTTTAGACTCTGTTGCTATATGATGGCAACGCAAAGGCTTGTATGAAGACACTTTATACTTTCGCTGTATGATGGCATTATGAGAAGTCATCGATACAGGATTGACAACTTCAATCGTCTTTCGATACAGCTGCTTGCTGTATGATGGGTTGACACTTTATCAAAACTTCGATACAAGATTGTTTTATTCCAACACTAGTCTATTTTCGTCCTTTTTGTTTCTGAATACCCATTTGGTTCCTATGAATGACTGATGTGTTGGTCTGGGAACTAGGTACCAAAAATTATTCCGTTCGAAACCATTGAGCTCTTCTTTCATTGAAATGATCCAATGAGAATTTGTCAGAGCTTCATTGGTCGAAACAGGTTCGGACTGGGCTAAGAATACAGCTAGGGTACACATAACGAGTCTTCTAAGTTCGGCTTGAGATTTCCATACAGGGAATTGAGACTTCTCAGAATATGTCTCTTCTTGTGCACAAAGTACAATGCCTTGTATACTTTGTATTTTTCTACGAGTGGTTACACCGGCATTGATGTCCCCAATTATTAGCTCTGGGGGTAATCTCTTAGCCACCTCCTTTCAGGTTCTAGCTAGGCATTCGTGCTGTAACCCGTTGAACTGTACTCAACTTCAGCTTGTACAACATTAGCTTCGACTGCTTCTGTTCTTACAGCGGCGGGATTGATTTCTAGGTCTACGACTGGTTCTATTGGAGTTTGGGGGTCATCAATAGAGAGTGTCTGGATGCTTTGGGTTGTGTCTTCTACTCTTGTATGGGGTTTATCAAATACTACATGGACGGATTACTCTATTGCCAGCTTCCTTTTGTTAAATATCCTGAAAGCTTTGCTGATAGAGGAGTATCCGATGAAAATACCCTCATTCGACTTTTTATCGAAGGTCAGTTGATCCTACCCATTGTTGAACACGTAACACATGCATCCAAAAATATGAAAGAATGCAACCGTTGGAGTTTTGTTATTCCATACCTCATATGCTATTTTGTTGTGATGTTTGTTGATGATACAACAGATTTATGTATAGCACACTGTATTTTATGCTTCTCCCCATAAATGCTGAGGCAATTTACTTGCGGCTAACATGGTCCTTGTTGCTTTTTTCAGCGTCCTGTTCTTACGCTCGACAACACCATTTTGTTGAGGAGTTCGGGCTGCTGAGTATTCATGTTGTATGCCATTGTCCACACTGTATTACTCTATAAAGCGATTTGTGAATTTTGTGCCTATATCGGAATGAATGGATACAATACTCAACCCTTTCTCATTCTGCATCTTTTTCAGGTGCTCTAGCAACTTTGTGATGGTATCTTTCTTCTTATTCAGGAATTTGGTCCAAGCATACCTAGAGAAATCGTCAACAATAACAAGATAGTACTTCTTACCTACCGAACTTATAGGGTCTATAGGGCCGTAGAGGTCTATAGGTCCATGGATAGTACTTCTTACCTCTTTAGGATGGTCTTAACTTGCTTGCCTTTCTGACAGGGTCCACAGATGCTGTTTTTATGAGCAAGCCTTTGACCGTTCCCTATCGAGCGAGCTTGTTGATAGTCTTGAAGTCGATCTACCACATCTTTTTGTGCCATATCCAGCTTTGATTTGCAGTGCTTTTGGCAAAAAGACATGGAATAGTGGAGCTTGAGGGCTTCCAGTCAACAATATACATATTACCTGACCGGCTTCCTGTAAGGATGACTTGCTTGGTCTTTATGTCCTTCACCCTACAATGATCTACACAAAATATGATCGAGAACTGTTTGTCACAGAACTGTCTAATACTAAGTACATTATACAGTAGTCATTCAACATAGGCTACTTCGGTGACTTTAAACTTTCCTACAAGCAGGGTTCCTTTCCCACTTGTTCTTCCTTTGGATTTTTCGTCGAATCGCACCTTTGGACTGCAATCTTCTACACAATACGACAACTTTCTAATATCTCCTATCACATGCCGAGAACATCCGCTATCGAAGTACGAGATGTCCTCCTTGATGTCCCGCAATCAAAGAAATTAGGTAGATTTAGGCCCCCTTTGATTTTTGAGTCCACAGTTGTTAGTGTTGGGTTTTTATTGAACTAATAAAATTTATGATCTCATTATATATCGAAATAGTGCAGCGGAAGTATAAATATAATATGTAAAACCCTTCAAGGATCCAAGTATATTAACAAAGTACGAAGAACAAGATTGTTACCTCTTGTAGCGTGTTTTTGATCGAGCCTTCTAGAGACATTGCAAGAAGCGAGCGTCCTCTACGGTATCCACACAACAAACAAGTCTTGAGAATCCAACGGATTGCTAGCTCCGATTCAATAAATATTTCACTTAAATCAATTTGAATATAGGTATGTTCTTGATTATGGTAAGAACAAGAACACCAAGAATTTTATTCAAATGTTCTTGAACTTTGATCTAAAATAACAACTATGAATCTTATTCAATATGTTATTAAAGATCAAACTCACAATATAAGATGAAGATAAAATGAGTATTCAAAATACTTTTCTTGATCAAAGAATTAATCTTCAAAGATATGAAGATATATTCTTGATCATTTTAATTATTCAACTCTTTCTCAAGACTTTTTGAGAGAGAAATATCAAAATCAGATTTTTGATTCTCTCTACACAAATTATGTCTTCTCTGGTGTTGCTCATGTATGAGGGCTATCACAAGACACTATTATATAGCCCTCTACATGGCTAAGGGTTCACCAACCCCTTCACCAACCATAATCAACCGGAATAAAATAACTGCTCTGCTCGTTTAAGTGTGTGACCCTGTAGGTTCTAATTAATATGGCAATGAGTATAAAAACAATTTTATGACTCATAAATCATAAGCGGCCTCTAGCTAGACATTATGACTACCCGTATTAAAAGAATTAATTCGACAGCACGAATGAAATCCCATTACTGTATAATATTTAATCCTCTCGCCACGCGATATCCTAATTAAGCATAAGGCATGGATAACCCGCCCTTATATAGCTTAATTAATATTCTTGATCTCAAGTTACAATTGTCCAATTCAAATATATATCGGTAACTCTTTACTGATCAATTTGAGCATGACTATGCATTTAAACAATTTAACTTATCAAGGGCCCGTGGAAATCTTCTCCGTTTTATAGGAGGGACAAGTACCCTTTGGACAAACTACTTCCCTCTGCATAACTCGTACCGTATCCAATCACAAACTGTATGGTCCCTTGTTACAGAAGATGTTGGTATTGTGTTAAAATACAATACTCATTTTGTAGGAAACTGTAGTGTCTTTAGGTAATAAAGACTTAAATAATATATAACAATCAGAGGAATTATAATGACTTAATCCATATATAATTCTCTTTGTTAGGTCATATCCAATATGATGTCTCTATATGTATCTATGACGTGATATAACATCTCATGTTCATGACCAGTAAAACATAGCCATCGTATAATTATCATATTAGTAATCATATTACTAGGGATATCTAGAATAAATATTCTTTAATGCTTTAAAGAGCTTTACTATCAAGTCACATACTTGATGATCGTAATCAGAATATTAATTCAATAATATAATCAATATTATATAATAATAAATATCTCCACATTATTATTAAACAGTAGACTTATAGTATTATACTAACAATCTCTCACTTGCTCTTAGTCCTATACGGACATAAACTGAAGACCCATAGCCTTTATATGACCATCATTTTTCGCTTGAGAAAGTGGCTTGGTTAAAGGACCCGCTATGTTATTATCTGTGTGAACTTTACATATCCTCACATCGCCACGAGTGAATCTCTCGAATGAGGTGAAACTTTCTAAGTATGTCTTTATATGCTTGTTATGATCTTAGTTCTTTAGCTTGTGCAATAGCTCCATTGTTATCACAATGCAAATTTACTGGATCAACAATGCTAGGAACCACATCCAGTTCACCAATGAACTTCCTCATCCAAACAGCTTCTTTAGCTGCTTCTGAAGTGGCTATGTACTCAGCTTCCGTTATAGAATCAGCTGTGGTTGGTTGTTTCGAACTCTTCCAGCTAACAACACCACCATTCAAGCAAAATATATATCCAGACTGCGACTTTGAATCATCTTGGTCTGTCTCAAAACTGGCATCGACATAGCCATTAAGGACCAAATCATTATCTTGACCACCATATATCAAGAACATATCTTTAGTCCTTCTCAAGTACTTAAGTATGCTTTTGACTACAGTCCAGTGAGCCTCACCAGGGTCAGACTGGTATCTGTTGGTTGCACTCAATGCAAATGATACATCCGGTCTAGTACATATCATGGCATACATGATAGATCATATAGCCGAAGCATAAGGTATCAAGCTCATTTTATCTCTCTCTTCCTTCGAACAAGGACTTTGAGTTTTACTGAGTTTTATGCCATGTGACATAGGTAAGAACCATTTCTTACTATTAAGCATACTGAACCGTTTCAGTACCTTGTTAACATATGTACTTTGACTTAGGGCAAGAAGCCTTTTAGATCTATCTCTATAAATCCTTATACCCAATATATAGGCAGCTTCCCCTAAGTCATTCATTGTAGAACATTTACTTAGCCAAAGCTTAACAGTTTGCAAAGTAGGGATGTCATTTCCAATGAGTAGGATATCATCCACATAGAGTACTAGAAAAATAATTGCACTCCCACTAATCTTCTTGTATACACAAGGTTCATCTTGATTTCTAGTGAAACCAAACTCTTTGATTTTTTTCATCAAAATCAATATTCCAACTCCGGGATACGTGTTTCAAACCATAAATAGCTCTTAGAAGCTTACATACTTTATTAGGATTATTAGGATCGACAAAACCTTCGGGCTGTATCATATACACATCCTCATCTAACTTCCCATTAAGAAAAGCGGTTTTGATATCCTTTGCCATATCTCATAGTCATAATATGCTGCTATGCCAAGTATAATTCTAATTGATTTCATCATTACGACTGGCGACAAGGTTTCATCATAGTCAATACCATGAGTCTGTCTGTATCCTTTCGCCACGAGTCGTGGTTTGTATGTTTGTACAATGTCATCCATGTCCTTTTTATTTGTAAAGATCCATTTGCAACCAATTGCTTTGGAAACTTCATGAAGATCAATCAAAGTCCATACTTGATAACCATACATGGATTGCATTTCGTACTTCATCCCTCAAGCCAACTTTCGCATTCAATGCTAGTAGTTGCTTCATTATAGGTTGTGGGCTCATCTAGATCCATGAGTTCCACATTGTCGTCATCTGTGATTAGAAATCCATATTTCTCAGGTTCACGATGATTACGTATAGACCTACATTGAGCTGGTATAGAAGAAGTGGTCTCAACATCTCTACGTGAGTTTAAATCAATTTTATCTAAAGGTTCAGTATCTATTTGTGGCTCTCTCATCTCATGAAGAGTTATTTTACTCCCACTATTTTTCTTGGAAATAAATTCCTCCTCAAGGAATACTCCAGATCGAGCAACAAACACTTTGTTCTCTGATGGGATATAAAAGTAATATCCTTTAGTTTCCTTAGGATATCCCACAAAAAGATATTTATCCGATTTCGGTGATAATTTATCAGTGATAAGCCGCTTCACATAAGCTTCACAACCCCAAATCTTAAGGAAAGACAAAACAGGTTGTTTCCTTGTCCATATCTCATATGGTGTGTTTTGATATGATTTAGATGATACTCGATTTAAAATGAACGCAGCAGTCTCTAAGGTGTAGAAATTGGAATATCAGCTTGATCCATCATCGATCTAACCATGTCTAACAAGGTTCTATTTCTCCTTTCCGACACACCATTCCATTGAGGTGTTCTAGGTGGAGTTTTTTTTAAAAAAAATATATAAACGTCCATTGTGGATGGGGGGTTGAGGTGGGACCCACCAACCTGTGAGATAAAGAAGAAATCAAGAAATACAAAACATCCGCTCCCAATTATGACCAAAAATGGGCCATAATCTGGATTCTAAAATCTACAGTGCCAACGACCTGCTAAAGAAATACAAATTGCACCACTAAGACCCCGGGGGCTAATGTGCGGGCCCGTAAGCAAGAAATCAATTCCGAATTATAACAAAAAATGGGCCATAATCCGGATCCCTAAAAATTAAAGAGCCTACGGCCCGCTAGAGAAGTACAAGGTGCACCACAGAGACTGTGGGCTAATGTGTGGACCAATAGGCAATAAATCAATCACATACTAATAATCGAGGAGTACTACCTAAATCTAAAAGATGGGTAACCAAGCTGATACATCCGTATAAGGGAGAGAAGAAACGGAGGAGCAGTATCATAAGTGTAAGTCTGAATGCCGAGGGATGACATGCTGTGAATGCCGAGGGACAACATGTCGAGCTTCGAAAGATAATCAGCCGGCCTGTTGCCCTGCCGGAAAATATGAGTGACTCTAAACTGTATGTCTCAGATTCTCATAAGGTTGTGACGAACCTGCCAAGAGCCCCGATGGCCAGATGAAAGTAGGGTCACCATAGCAGCAGCATCAAGCTCAATCCAAACATGTCTCGATCTTTGGGAAGCCAAAATAGTCCTATCGCCAGCGCCTGGATCTATGCGTCGAAGCTCGAAGAGGCCTGAAAAGAAGAATGGAAAGCAAGAAGAAGCTCTCCATGATGATCTCTAACCAGATCCTCACCACCAGCAATCTGAGAATCTCATCCATCCGTGTTTAGCTTGATCCAAGGAGTCTCGGGTCAAAGCCAAACCACCAAAACGGGGCAATGTGTCTGGGCAGGGGAAGGATAAGCTCGCTGAAAATGATCGGGAGGCGAGCACCTCGCCCAGAACTCCGAATAAATAAGCCCCGCGGTAGCTAACGATGAAATATGGCGCTCCACCTGCACAATAACATAAGAAGCAAGAAAAGTAACAGCCCTATACTTTACACTATTCCTTTCCGTCCAGATGAACCAAAGGATCAGGCAAGGAATAATGAAAGTCGTGTGTCTAAAGTGTGTGCCATGTGAGAAAAAACTCAGGAGCTCAAAAATATTATCTGTATGGGGTAAGGATAAATGTGTCCATGCGCCAAAATACTCCCACACGTCATGAGCCACGTCACTCTCCAAGAAAAGGTGGGCTAGGGTCTCAGTATAGTAGGTATGAGTAGGGGTATGGGTACAACAAGAGCATCTGGAGGCCAAGAAAATGCCCATCCTCTGTAAGACATCATCAATCGGGACCCGTCGCAGTAGTAGTCGCCAAATGAACACCGATATCGTAGGTGTAAGTAAGGCAGTCCAAAGGGACCCGAAAATGAGATTAGCCTGATGCCTCACCCTGATGTGAGGCCAAGCTGATGACAATGAGAAATCACCTGAAGATGTAAGAGTCCAGAACATGCTATCCGAATCCTCCTCGGCAATGGGAGTCGCGAAAATCTCCTGTATGAGCTGAGTAAATTCTAGCTCCTCACCAACAATGGACTCTATCCTACCCCTATCCCAACTCCCATAAACTCAAAGCTCATTAATCCTAAGGTGGGGTCTACCAGTAATCTGACAATAAGACAAAATAGGCATATCCCCAATCCAAGTGTCGTCCTAAAAACTGACCTCCCCACTGCCACTACCAAGAGTCCAACAAATGAACTCCTGATCCTGAATACCCATGCGGAGGAGACGACACCAAGGGTGGCTGGCATGAGCTTTAAGAGCAGTACGCATAGGTGTAAAAAGGCCAGCAAAGCAGTATTTGCGGAGCATAAATTGCGCCTACAAAGACGTGCCTGCGCGAAGGTGCCACCAGAGCTTAGAACTAAAAGATCTCGCCATATTCGAGAGGCTCCGAATCCCGAGGCCTCCCTCAGAGACTGGGTGACAAATATGTTGCCAACAAACCCAATGCATCCTCCTCTTTGGACCAATAGCACCCCAGAAGTATCTCACAATAATTTGCTCAAGCTCATGGATAACATACTGGGGTGGGTCCAACACCTGAAGAAAGTGCAAAGGAATCGTGCAGAGAGTGCTCTTAATAAGAGCCAAGCGTCCCCCAAAAGCAAGGTGGCGATGGAACCAACCAGAGATCCTATCCAGCATCTGTTGCTTCACCCCACCAAAGAGATATCGTCTCATAAAGCCTTTGTAAATGGGTGCACGAAGATAGGTGATGGGGAGATCACCCTGGAAGAAATCAGTAAGATCATAAACTCTTTGATGCCAATGAGGCACATGCTTATGAGCGAGGATAAAAGTGCTCTTCTGGATACTAACCATCTGGCCTGAGGCCATGGAGTAGTGATCCAGGAGATGCATAAGGTCAACGAGCCGATCATCCACATCCCGTGTGAATATAATGATGTCATCGGCATAGGAAAAGTGCGAGATGGGGAAAGTTTGTCCCGCAGTCCTATACCTCACCAAAGGATGGTCTCGAATGAATCGATCCAAGCAGCGCGATAAATAATCAGCGGCAAGCACGAAGAGCGACGGTGAAATAGGGTTGCCCTGGCGCAAGCCCCGACTAGAGGGAAAGTAGTCTGCCAGACTGTCATTCACTAGAATGGAGAACGTGCAACTCTTGACATAGTGACGGATGAATAGAATCTATCTGGCCGGGAAACCCATCCTCGACCTCACGTAAAAAATGCCAGTGAACCCTATCATACGTCTTAGCCATATCTAGCTTCAGCGCAAGGATCGGGACACCATGAATGTCTAAGATTTGGAGGTCGTGAATTAGTTCCTGCACCAAAAAGGTATTATCAGTAATAATTGTGAAACAATTCCAAAATTTTTGAGATGATCGTCAAATTCATGGCTCAAATATTCACCACAATGATCTGATTGTAATGTTTTAATAGTTTTGCCTAACTGATTTTGTACTCCATTTTGAAATAGCTTGAATTTTGTAAACGACTCAGACTTATGACTTATTAAGTAGATATATCCAAATCTGCTTAAGTCATCCGTGAACGTTATGAAGTATTGGAAACCTCCTCTAGCATTTGTATTCATTGGTCCACATACATCAGTTTGTATTAGGCCTAATAAATCTGCAGCTCTCTCAGTATGGCCCGTGAAAGGAGCTTTGGTCATTTTTCCTAATAAGCAAGATTCGCATGTATCATATGATTCTAAATCAAATGTGTCTAAGATTTCATCTTTATGGAGTTTGGTTATACGTTTCTCGTTTATATGGCCCAAACGACAATGCTAGAAATATGTTTGGTTTAAATTATTTGATTTAAGTCTTTTGACATTTATGTTACAGACATATTTGGAACTTTCAAGATTTATGGGATATAATCTCCCACTCATCAAGGCATCTCCATAAAAATACCTTTATTAAATATGGACATTACACTATTCTTAATGGTAAAGTCATAACCTTCCAAATCAAGGCAAGAAACTGATATAATGTTTCTACCCATAGCAGGAACGCAATAACAATTATTAAGTTCCAATACAAGTCCACTTGGTAGCTTTATATCATAAGTCCCTACGGCAATAGCAGCAACTCTTGCTTTATTTCCAACACGTAGGTCCATTTCACCTTTTGCCAGTTGTCTACTCCTTCGCAGCCCCTGCGCATAGAGGTGTTCGGCGGTTCAAAACTGCCTGTTTTTTGAACCGCCGGTTCATGAACCGCCGGTTCATGAACCGCCGGTTCCGGTTTGCCAAAAATCAGAACTGGAACCGAACCGCCTTATAGCGGTTCACGGTTACGGTTTTGAACCGTGAACCGCCGGTTCTGAACTACAAGCATATTCACGATAAAGAGTAGATAATAAATTTTTTGCATTTTGAACTAACTCGCTAGGATTTGGAGGACTAAAATTAGCAATAGGATTAGGAAATAAAGCATTATAGTAAAGTGAAAGTAATTTTAGCAAACCTTCCTCTCTAACTTGAGGATCTAAAAGTTTAGCAACTAAAAAAACCGGAGGAATGTAGGCGAAATATTTAATCCATTTGTCTCTCATTTCTTTTATACAATTAAATAACTCGGGAACTTTAATTAAAGACTTGAATACAAGTACAATTTTAACACAATATTCAACAACAAGTGTAGAAGTAGGATAATAAACACCGGATAAAGATTCAGTTGCCTCTTTAAAGATTTTTAAAAGTGCCATTAAACTAGAGCACTTATCCCATTGAGTTGGCAATAAGCAAACGGGTACTTGTTCTTCGTTATAAAAATTGCATAATGCAATACGATATTCATACCTATCATTTAACAAATTGTAAGTAGAATTCCAACGATTTGGCACATCTTTTGAAAAAAATTTTGGATGAATATTATTTTTTATGCAATATCTTTTCCATTTTTTACCTAGATACGAATGTCTAATTAAATACATTATTGCTTCACGGATAGGAGCATATGCTTCTTGTAAAACAGTTAAACCATCTTGAACACGTAAATTAAGAACATGACAAATACACCTAACATGAAAAAATTCACCACCAAGAGATGGCTCACATATTGCAATAAGTGATTCTAAACTAGCTGTATTGGAGCTAGCATTATCAAAAGAAATTGAAAATTTTTTTTGTACTAAATTATATTCAGATAAAATTGTATGAATTTTATGCAAAATATTTTGAGCGGTATGTGGGATATTAAACTCTCTAAAACCAATTAAACGTTTTTGTATAGTCCAAGAATCATCAATCCAAATACAAGTAATTCTCATATATGAATTTGCTTCCCAATGATCACTCCAAGCATCGGAACATATACAAACTTTATGATCTAAGTTTAAAAAAATATTTGCTAAAATTAATTTTGCCTCGCTAGTAGTTTTTCGAACATCACGAGTTACGGTGGAGCGTGAAATTTTTTTACTAGCGGGATTAAAACTTAGTTGAGTGAAATTTTCATACATTTGGTCGTCGGCAAAGTTAAAAGGAAGAGATTTACCACAAACAAACCTAGCTAATTCTTTTCTAGCGGTAATTGGATTAAATTTAAATAAAGTACTATTACCTTGATTGGGGGCATTAGACGACGTCGCCGTGCCTCGAAGTTGGGTTTGATTATACTCGATGCCAACTTTGTCGGGATGTTGTCTTTGTATATGGCCATTGAGTGTCCCGTAACCTCCTCCTTTTTTAAACTTGTACATTTTATCGCAATAGTTGCACTTGGCCAAGAAATGACTGGGACCGGATGCAACGTCGTCCATTTTTGTATAATGGATCGCAAATAATGGAGATTTCAGCTCGGATGGTTTCCTTTGTTTTGGTTTTGTTGGTTGCTCTTGCTCATCATCTTTATGAATCGATTTTGAGGCTTCAAACATTTCGTTGATTTGTTCCTCAGTTAATTCATCAGGAACATAATCTCCAAAATTCGGACTTGGTATAGAATGAGAACTCGGAGTATGAGTAGGAGGAGGAGTACTACCACTAGCACCGCCTCTTCCACGTCGAGGAATGCCGGTGATAGCCTTTCCCTTTCCCCGATTGAATTGACCACTTGACATTTTTTCGAATTAAAAGTGTATACTTGATAGTTGAGATAATAGAAATTAGAGAGAAAGTAGATAGTTGGTGTGAGAAAAATGAAAGATGTGAGGGGGGTATTTATAGGTGTAAAAATGTAAAAAAAAAAATAAAATTGAAAATGTGACCGTTGAACCGCCGGTTCACAACGGCCACATTTTTGAATTTTTGAATTTTTTTTTTTTTTGAAACCGGCGGTTGAACCGCCGGTTCGCGGTTCGTCATTTTGACAAACCGGAACCGAACCGTCTAAAAACGGTTCACGGTTTCGGTTTTGAACCGAACTGCGATCAACGGTTAACCGAATCGCGTCAACGGTTCAAAACCGGCGGTTCGGCGGTTCGAACCGGAACCGTGAACACCTCTATCTGCGCATTCACATAAATGTGAGCTTTACTACCGATATCTAATACCCATGATGAAGAAGTAGATAAATTGACTTTTATAACAAGAATACCTGAAGCAGCAGTCTCACTACTGTTCTGTTTTCTCATTTCTTCCAGGTAAGCCTTGCAATTCCTTTTCCAATAACCAGTTTCATTGCAGTGGTAGCAAGCCCCTTCTTTGGGTTGTCTCGATAAATTCTTGAAAGGTTTAGGTTTGGTTTTAGGCAACATTTGCATTTTTCCCTTACCTTTGTAACACCCCCAAGACATTCAGGGCATATTACAGCACCGTGGACCCCACACTGTGGAATCCACCAGGCTAACATACCAACAAGACATTCAACAACGACAAACAATCACCAATAAAACGACAATCCAAATAAAAGACTACAACCCGACAAATAGAATCCAACATCAATCCATTTCCCAAAACGGGAACACAACATTAACAATTTTCAAACAAGAAGTACTCGAGTACTTAAACCAATTTTATAATACAAAAGTCTCAAAACAAGACATCAAAAGTAATAGACTGAACCGAACACCAACAAATGACTACTGATCAGTATCATGCTTGCCCATCATCCTCATACGGCTCGAGTGCTCGTTTGTCCCCACGATCGATACCTGAAATACAAAAAGTATTTCCCTCATTTAAGGGGTTAGCGACAATTGCTAGTGCAAGTACAATCCATTCGAACTACATTCTAATCAGATGAATATATGCGCCAAAAATCATTTTAGAAAACATTTTGTATTCCGGTATATTTACAATATACAATCATAAAACACATTATCTCCAACAAATCACAATTCAAAGTTAACCGTCGGTACGAGACTCACGGCCACCGTACCCTGCAGAGCCCCGTCGGACATCCCTAGGTGGCTAACCACAGTTCGCGATACGCACACTCACGGCACTACGTATCCCTAGAGGTCCCGTCGGACCGTCCCTAGGTGAACATACACATATCCATCCACAACAACCACGATAAAGCCATAATTCAAATACTAGAACATGTAAACAAATGTAAAGTACTTGCCTTTGAGACATTCTTGAAGAAACGGAAGTGAAACACGACTACGAACGGTCCGGGTGGAAAACGACGGTTCCTAAACGAAGGATCAATATAGTTCAGTCCCAACGGACAACAATAACCGATCGGAATACACCCATAATCCCCGTTTACAATTCATGACAAAAACGTTCAATCGATACGGGCGGGGGTTTACGCAAAATCTCCCCGTATCAACAATTCATGGATTAATTCTAGGAAAAACGGATTGAGAATCACTCAATAACAACAACCGGTAAGAAATTACGTAACATGATTGAACAATTCGGAACTAATCCCTAGAATCCCGAAAAACCCCCAAAATTGACAAGTTAGGGTTCTAGATGAAAATACCTTGAATTCGGACGATGGAGGATGATTATGCTGATGATAATATGTTAACACGACTCTACGGTGATGGAATTTGAAGAGAACTCCGATCATTACCGGTGGAAATCGCCTCCGAAGTCGCACGTCGAAGAAAACGAAGAGAAAAGAATAAAACTGCTGTTCTGAAACTGCCCGCTGACTTAAATAAATGTGAAGTTAGCGCACGCTAACTATCATATATACCGCGCGCTAACGGGGCTGAAACTGGTCCAGTAGCTACTGCTACCACTCGTTAGCGCACGCTAACAATAGTGAGTTAGAGTACGCTAACTGCACATCGGTAGCGCACGCAAGATGACAGGAGTAGCGTGCGCTACCTACACAGCAGTTCAGTACTGCTGCCACATCAGCAGTACGCTGCTGTCGAAGGTACAATACTCAAAACGCATGACAAGGCCAGAATACAGAAACATAAACACGAAGCATACAAGACTACGGAGTTAAGCGCTGAAAGAAAATACAATTCCGACCACCGGAGGGTCCGTAATGCGACAACGAAAAGACATTCCCTAAACTATTAGGAAATTACAAAAATGGTCCAAGTGTCCGAAAATCACGAAACGACGTCGGATTTACAAACCGAAAGTTTCAACATGACCAATTCAACCATACGAACTTGTACAAACCAAGAAACAACGAAAACGAAGGAGTTTTACAAGAATCGAACGTTTATACGGCAAAACATGTCATAAAATGAAATTACGTGAAAACATCATCAAAACTCGTCCAAATGGAAAAACTCCAAGAACAAAGTAGATTCGAAATGTCGAAACGGTTACAAGTGTTTCGATAAAAATAGACATACACCAAAAATGGAAACTGCTAAAAATGGAAAAATTACGGATATTACATTCTCCCCCTCTAAAATAAAGTTTCGTCCCGAAACTTAAGAATCAAAAAGCTCGGGGTGTCTCGAACGCATATCCTCCTCTAACTCCCACGTCGCTTCTTCTACTCCATGCCTCGACCATTGTACCTTAACCAAAGGAATGGTTTTGTGCCTTAACTGTTTGTCTCGACGCTCCAAAATCTTGACGGGCCTCTCTTCAAACGTAACATCCTTCTCGATCTCCACGTCCCCAAAGTCAATAATGTGGGACGGGTCCGGAACGTACTTCCTCAACTGGAAAACGTGAAACACGCTATGCACATGAGTCAGCGACGGAGGTAAAGCCAGACGGTATGCCAACTCACCGACTCTCTCCAATACCTCGAAAGGTCCAATATATATCGGGCTGAGTTTCCCCTTCTTCCCAAAACGAAAAACTCCTTTCGTCGGAGACACTTTCAACAGAACATGATCTCCCACCTCAAACTCCAAAGGTCTACGCCTAACATCCGCATAAGACTTTTGTCGACTCTGAGCAGCCAACATTCTCTTCCTAATCAATTCAACTTTCTCCCTCGTCTCCAACACAAGGTCCGGCTCGGTGCCAACCAAATCGGACGGCTCATCCCAACATATCAGTGATCGGCAACGTCGACCATAAAGTGCCTCATACGGTGCCATCTTAATCGACGCGTGCCAGCTATTATTATAAGTAAACTCAATTAAGGCCAAATGCTCCTCCCAGTCACTACTCGATCTAGCGCACGCGGCGCAACAAATCCTCGAGCGTCTCGAATGGTACGTTCGGTGTCCGTCGATCGAGGGTGGAAAGACGTACTCAAACGCAACCGTGTCCCCAATGCCTTATGTACCGCCTGCCAAAAGTGCGATACAAACTGGCCATCTCTATCTGAAATAATGGTCCTCGGCGTACCATGAAGCCTCACTATCTGTGCGATAAAAATACGAGCCAACTTTTCTGGACCCCAAGTATCCTTGATGCCCAGAAAATGTACCGACTTAGTCAGTCGGTCTACAATCACCCACACCATATTCATACCAGTCTCCGTCCTCGGCAAACCCGTGACAAAATCCATAGAGATATCCTCCCACTTCCACTCCGGGACGGGAAGTGGTTTCAACAACCCGGCTGGCCGCTGATGCTCAATCGTGACTTGCTGACAAGTCAAACACTTAGCCACAAACTGAACTACATACTTCTTCATGTCGTTCCACCAGAAATTCTTTCTTAAATCCTTATACATTTTACTCGAGCCTGGATGGACTGAGTAAGGTGACGCATGAGCCTCTCGCATGATACTCTGTCTCAATTTCGAGTCGTTCGGAACGCACAACCGACCTCGGAATCTCAACACTCCATCCTCATGAATAACGAATCCCGGGGCTTTCCCCTTCCCTACACTCTCTCGAAGCTGAATAAACATCAGGTCCTCCAACTGTCTCGATTTAATGTCATCGACCAGAGATGAAGAAATCTCAAGAGTACGCAACTGCCCGGAACTCTCTGGCAGCACAATCTCAATGCTCAACCTCATAAGCTCTCGCTGAAGTCCCGACTGGGCCGTGAGTAACGCAAGCGCCCGAAGCGATACCGATTTTCGGCTCAAGGCATCTGCTACCACATTAGCCTTGCCCGGATGATAAAGGATCTCGAGATCGTAATCCTTAATCAACTCCAACCATCTCCTCTGTCTCATATTAAGCTCTTTCTGCGTAAATATGTACTTTAGGCTCTTGTGATCGGTGAAAATCTGATACGACGAGCCATACAAGTAATGACGCCAGATCTTCAACGCAAATACGACTGCGGCCAACTCAAGATCGTGCGTAGGGTAATTCAATTCATATGGTTTCAACGTACGGGAAGCATAGGCAATCGTCCTCCCGTGCTGCATAAGCACACATCCGAGCCCTTGGCCCGAAGCATCACTAAAAACTGAAAAACCCTCATTACCACTCGGTAAAGCTAAAACAGGAGCGGTCGTCAACCGTTTCTTCAACTCCTCAAAACTATTCTGCCTATCATCGGTCCACACAAACTTCTCTGACTTCTGTAACAACTGAGTCAGCGGTCGAGCGAGCTTAGAGAATCCCTCGACGAATCTACTGTAATACCCGGCTAATCCCAGAAAACTGCGGACCTCCTTCACGTTCTTGGGCGGCGCCCAATCCAACACTGCCTCTACCTTATGTGGGTCCACACAAACACCCTCGGCCGAGATCACATGACCGAGAAACATAACCTCCCGTAACCAAAACTCGCACTTTGAGAACTTCGCAAAAAGATGCTGAGTTCTCAAAATATCTAGCACGATATGCAAATGACGGGCGTGCTCCTCCTCGCTCCTCGAGTAAATCAGGATGTCATCGATAAAAACGACTACACACTTATCGAGGTACTCGATAAAGACTTTGTTCATAAGCTGCATGAACACGGCTGGGGTGTTGGTTAGCCCAAAAGGCATAACCACAAACTCGTAGTGACCGTATCTCGTCCGAAAGGCCGTCTTCGGAATGTTGGTATTCTTCACTCGGAGCTGATAATACCCCGATCTCAAATCAATCTTCGAGAACACAGTTTCCCCTTGCAACTGATCAAACAAATCATCAATCCTCGGGAGCGAATACTTGTTTTTGATGGTCACTTTGTTCAACTCTCGGTAGTCGATACACAAACGGAGTGACCCATCCTTCTTCTTTACAAATAGGACCGGCGCACCCCAAGGTGAAGCGCTCGGTCGAATATATCCCATGTCTAGCAACTCTCCCAACTGTTTCTTCAGCTCCAGCATCTCGGCGGGCGCCATACGGTATGGCGTCTTAGAGATCGGTGCTGCACCCGGCTCTAAATCGATGGTAAACTCAACTTCTCGGTCCGGCGGCAAACCCGGCAACTCGTCTGGAAAGACATCAGGATACTCACACACTACCGGAATAGACGAGAGCTCGGCTCCCCCTTCTTTCGATCTCAAAGCGTAACACCTATAACCCGTGCAACCCCCTCGAAGAAGTCTCACCGCCCTCAAGGCGCTGATCAGTAATCTCTGGTTACTCTGCTTATGCCCCACAAAAGAATGCTCGGTACCGTCAGAGGCTAACATCGAAATGGTTCTCGTTCTATAATTCATGATCGCCCCATGACGGTCCAGCCAATCCTCACCCAGAATCAAATCCTCATCCTTAATATCTACCGCAATCAGATTAGAAGGCCAATCCCTCCCCGCGATACTCACAGAAAAATCTCTAATCTCACGGTCCCCCACGATGCTATCCCCACTAGGAAGTTTAACAACAAAAGGCTCACAAGCAACTAGGAAATCAACATGCAGACGACGCACACAATCCATAGATATAAAAGAATGCGTAGCACCAGAATCGAACAATACGGAAACAGGATGATCAAGGATGTGGACGGTACCTGTAGCCACCGTCGCGTCAGGATCCCATGCTCGTCTCATCTCGTACACTCAGGGCGGAACAGACCCCGCACTAGAAGCTCCCCATCTAGAAGGCTGACCACGCCCTCAACCTCTACCAAAACTCGGCTGCGGCTGAGGAACTGTCGGTGCCTGATTCACACTCGGCTCTCCCGCGGTTGGGGCTGATATCTGAGTAACTGGAGCCCGAGCTGCATCCGTACAAAACTTAGCACGATGACCTATCCGACCACAAGCAAGACACTGAATCGGAGGCCTATCACACTCACTCATCATGTGGCCCGGACGACTACAGTTGAAGCACGTAGGACCACGAACGGAACCAGCAAGAGCAGACCTAGAACCGTTTCCTCGACCAACTGATGGCGACTGACTCCCGAAGACTCGCGAACCAGACTGAGCCTTCGGATACCCTCCTGACTTGCCTCCCGAAAACTGACCGGAGGTCTTCTGCTTCTTTCCTTCAGTTGCCGTCTCTATCGCAGAAAACGACATCTCGTAAGCCATCGCTTTGTTCTGGTACTCTTTTAAAGTCGTGCACCCCAGACCAGCCATGTAGTGGCGCACCCTCGGTTTCATCCGCATATCAAAGTGGCAGATCTTATCAAGCTCATCTCGGACTTGGTTTCTCACATAATGCAGCTGTTGATTGTAGTCTTTGATAGCTTGAGATATAGGAACATCTTGGGGCTTAGCCTCAAAGAAGGCTCGGATCCTCCCCTCTTTCACTGGCCATGGACAAAATTCATCTTCCATAAGATCCCGAAACTCTGTCCACGTGGCTGCCCGGTCACGCGGTTTCACAGCTTGCCACCACATTGCTGCCTCCTTGGCAAGGAAGTACTGAGCAATGGGTACTTTCCTCTCCTCAGAACAATTAGCAGCCTCAAATACTTTCTCCATCTCGAATAGCCAATTCTCCCAACCAGAAGGGTCGGAAGCACCATCAAACTGCGGAGGACGCATACGAATCACGTCCTGAAGTAGCTTATCATTTCCGGGGCGGAACCGGGTTGGCATTAGCTTGGCCGACTAGAACGGCCTGAGTCAGTAGCGTCATCTGGTTCGCTACTTGTTGCAAAATGTTGGCCACTCCAACATTCTCATGTGCATTACCGGAGCTAGCAGACTGGTCCTGCTGACCTCCGGAACTAGGGGGAACACTGTTCGACAAAGAAGGCATCGCCGAATCAGTTCCCGAGTGATCGGACATGGCCGCCCCACCGGCTGCGCCACGTCCCCGACCGCGTCCGCGTCCTCTACCAGCAGGAATTCTGAAGAAGCAACGGGTAAGTACAATTCAAACGCAAAACACAACAAGATACTAAGACAGGAATAGAACATAACGATGAAACGAGTCAAGTTAGGAAAAACTTACGAGCACCGGCGTACTGGGATGATGGCATAGCAGTGATACTGTCCCAAAAACGACACTTAACTAGACCTAAATAACCGACAGCCTAGGTATCCATAAACCTAAGCTCCGATACCATATACTGTAACACCCCCAAGACATTCAGGGCATATTACAGCGTCGTGGACCCCACACTGTGGAATCCACCAGGCTAACATACCAACAAGACATTCAACAACGACAAACAATCACCAATAAAACGACAATCCAAATAAAAGACTACAACCCGACAAATAGAATCCAACATCAATCCATTTCCCAAAACGGGAACACAACATTAACAATTTTCAAACAAGAAGTAGTCGAGTACTTAAACCAATTTTATAATACAAAAGTCCCAAAACAAGACATCAAAAGTAATAGACTGAACCGAACACCAACAAATGACTACTGATCAGTATCATGCTTGCCCATCATCCTCATACGGCTCGAGTGCTCGTTTGTCCCCACGATCGATACCTGAAATACAAAAAGTATTTCCCCCATTTAAGGGGTTAGGGACAACTGCTAGTGCAAGTACAATCCATTTGAACTACATTCTAATCAGATGAATATATGCGCCAAAAATCATTTTAGAAAACATTTTGTATTCCGGAATATTTACAATGTACAATCATAAAACACAGTATCTCCAACAAATCACAATTCAAAGTTAACCGTCGGTACGAGACTCACGCCCATCGTACCCTGCAGAGCCCCGTCGGACATCCCTAGGTGGCTAACCACAGTTCGCGATACGCACACTCACGGCACTACGTATCCCTAGAGGTCCTGTCGGACCGTCCCTAGGTGAACATACACATATCCATCCACAACAACCACGATAAGCCATAATTCAAATACTAGAACATGTAAACAAATGTAAAGTACTTGCCTTTGAGACATTCTTGAAGAAACGGAAGTGAAACACGACTACGAACGGTCCGGGTGGAAAACGACGGTTCCTAAACGAAGGATCAATATAGTTCAGTCCCAACGGACAACAATAACCGATCGGAATACACACATAATCCCCGTTTACAATTCATGACAAAAACGTTCAATCGATACGGGCGAGGATTTACGCAAAATCTCCCCGTTTCAACAATTCATGGATTAATTCGAGGAAAAATGGATTGAGAATCACTCAATAACAACAACCGGTAAGAAATTACGTAACATGATTGAACAATTCGGAACTAATCCCTAGAATCCCGAAAAACCCCCAAAATTGACAAGTTAGGGTTCTAGATGAAAATACCTTGAATTCGGACGATGGAGGATGATTATGCTGATGATAATATGTTAACATGACTCTACGGTGATGGAATTTGAAGAGAACTCCGATCAGTACCGGTGGAAATCGCCTCCGAAGTCGCACGTCGAAGAAAACGAAGAGAAAAGAATAAAACTGCTGTTCTGAAACTGCCCGCTGACTTAAATAAATGTGAAGTTAGCGCACGCTAACTACCATATATAGCGCGCGCTAACGGGGCTGAAACCGGTCCAGTAGCTACTGCTACCACTCGTTAGCGCATGCTAACAATAGTGAGTTAGCGTACGCTAACTGCACATCGGTAGCGCACGCAAGAGGACAGGAGTAGCGTGCGCTACCTACACAGCAGTTCAGTACTGCTGCCACATCAGCAGTACGCTGCTGTCGAAGGTATAATACTCGAAACGCACGACAAGGCCAGAATACAGAGAGATTCCCTAAACTATTAGGAAATTACAAAAATGATCCAAGTGTCCGAAAATCACGAAACGACGTCGGATTTACAAACCGAAAGTCTCAACATGACCAATTCAACCATACGAACTTGTACAAACCAAGAAACAATGAAAACGAACGAGTTTTACAAGAATCGAACGTTCATACGGCAAAACATGTTATAAAATGAAATTACGTGAAAACATCATCAAAACTCGTCCAAATGGAAAAACTCCAAGAACAAAGTAGATTCGAAATGTCGAAACGGTTACAAGAGAGTCGATAAAAATAGACATACACCAAAAATGGAAACTGCTAAAAATGGAAAAATTACGGATATTACAACCTTTATCTTTCGGGGCCATCTTATTCCCTTTCTTTTTATTCTATTTCTTTTGAACTATTAAAATATTAGGACATCTTTCTTAATGTTTGTCTCAGTTTTTTTAGCATCCCATGCAACTCAGTAATAGTTTTCTCCATGTTGTGCATGTTAAAGTTTACTACAAACTGATCGTACTTTGAAGGAAGTGATGCTAAGATCATATCTGTATGGAGTTCCTGACTAATAGGAGCTCCTAGCCTTTCAAGATGCTCAATGTAGCCCTTTATCTTAAGGACATGAACACTCACAGAAGTACCCGAAGACATTTTACAACCATTCAATGCCTTCATAGTGGCAAACCTCTCCTGACGGGCTTGCTCTTGGAACATTTCCTTAAGCTGACCCATCATTTCATAAGCTTCCATGTCCTCGAACTTTATCTGCAACTCTGAGTTCATGGTTGCTAGCATAAGGAATGTCACATCTAAAGAATCATTCATATGCTTACTATACGCATCTTTTTGAGCTTTTGTGGCAGTTGATTCTGGTTCATCAGGAATTGGGTTTTCCAGAATGTACTGCTTCTTTTCAGCTTTGAGAACAATTCTCAAGTTCCTTGACCAATCAAGGTAATTAGTCCCAGGAAGTTTTTCTTTGTCAAGAATTGATCGCAATGAGTTTGTATTTATTGACGCCATTGATTTTACAAATATTAATATGCAAAGTTTTTCGTGAGATATTTTGATTTTAAAATCTAACGATCAAGTAGATACAAGCATAGCTATGGCATGTCCCTCGCAAATACAAGAAGTTTAGTTTTTATCAATAGAGATGACATCTTATGTCAACATGTTACTCTCAAATATTATGTATCACATACACATATATGAATTATAATCTAACGATCAAATAACCACAGACACAGCGTTGGCATGCCCCCTGTAATTAAAATATGCTTTAGATTATCATTTGGGATTACATCTTATGTCGTTTTAATTGTATTAATCCCAAATAAGCCATAGGTCCAAAACCGTTTTGTATAACCTATATAAGTAACCATTCAAAACATATGTATAAGCTTGTTTATTCATCTTGCCTCCTTAAGATAAAATCCATACACCCTGTTTTGGCAGACCCATATTAGAAATGATCGAAAGTTTGACGAGTGTTTTGAAATGGTTGGCTCTTGAGACATATGTTTCATGTCAATTGATTTTAATAAAACTATTTTATCAAAATTTGATTATCTGAAAATTATTACCATGTATCTCATACATGTAAAAGTTTTAATGAGTTTGATTTATTTAGAAATAACTATTATTAAGCAAATAAAAAAATATGATGCATCTCATACAATCATATGCTAAAATATAATGCATCTCATACAATCATATGCAATATAAATATGATGCATCGCATACATTCACATGAATAATTTGGTGTGGTGTGGTATAGCCATATATCCCATTATGATATTTGTAAATATCAATAGGTCGATTGGTATAATCTTCGATAACGCCTTTCTTCTTGAATTCCTTGTAAGTTGCTCGTCTCCTTCGTCTTCCTTTTATAGATAGAACTATTCTAAACTATATCTTTACATTTTGTAATAGAAACCTCGGGTTACATTCGAGGGAGTAAGATGAGAAGAGAAATTACAACAAGATAATAGGAAGGCACGACATACAAGTCGTATTATGAATATTGCAATCATAATTGAATCATTAATCGAATTGATCCAGTACGGCTATACCACCCACGATGCATAAACCATTTAAGCATTCATAAGCACATATAATATATAAAATATACTAAATATCAACTATTGAAAAGTTAGATAATATATAAAATATACCAAATATCGACAATCGATAAGTTATAAAGTTCCGAGGGCCAAAACATCAAAAAGGGTAAAATGGGAAACAAATTTCCAGGAATACACGAAGAAAACGAGGCCGAAATGGGTCTGAAAGTGGCCTGGACCGCGGTCCGAGCAGCCTGGACCACGGTCCCTTGGTCCAAACCGCACCAGCACACAGGGCCAGACCGCGGTCCCCTTCCCAGGACCGCTTGGCAGCTCATTTTCCTCTACACCATGAGTTATTTTTGAGTTTTGAGTATACATATTATGTATACTTGATGTATTTTGATCAAGATCAAGAGCAATAGAAGAACTACTTCCCCTCTGCATAAATCGTACCATATCCAATCACAAACTGTATGGTCCCTTGTAACATAAGACGTTAGTACTGTGTTAAAATACGATACTCATTATGTAGGAAATTGTAGTGTCTTTAGGTAATAAGGACTTAAATAATATATAATAATCAGAGGAATTATAATGACTTAATCGATATATAATTCTCTTTGTTAGGTCATATCCAATACGATGTCTCTATATGTATCTATGACGTGATATAACATCTCATGTTCATGACCAGTACAACATAGCCATCGTATCATTATCATACTAGTAATCATATTACTAGGGATATCTAGAATAAATATTCTTTAATGCTTTAACGATCTTTACTATCAAGTCACATACTTGATGATCGTAAGCAGAATATTAATTCAATAATATAATCAATATTATATAATAATAAATGTCTCCACATTATTATTAAACAGTAGACTTAGAGCATTATACTAGCATTTAGTGCCATTTGGTATCCAAATTTGCCTGACAGCAATTGGTTTGCTGTAGGTTACTTTTGATCCTGTTTTGTGATATTTAGGTGGGGAAGGCACATAGTCGTTGTAATCCTAATTATTATGCATGTAAAATATAGGGTTTTGGTTCTAGTACGGTTGCCATTTTAGAGGGGGAACCATTTTCTTTGGCCTCAATGATTGCCTTCTGAGTTTTCAGTTGGATTCCCAGATCTGTTGATGGTGGAACTGTGTGGCAGCCTACTTCCTGGATGGATACCGGGGTTCCTGTATCCAGTATCTAGGTGCACTGTACTGCTGGTAGTACTCCAGTGCATACCTTTGATACCTAGATACAACCTTCTTTCTGGATGGTTGCTGGCGCTGTTGGTATGCTCGGTGAGCATACTTTTGGTGATTAGCATTGCACCTTACAGGTCTGGGAGGCTGGGGTTTCTGCTGCTTATGATAGGAACTTGGGGGCGGAATCACTGTCTTTGCTGTTCGAGGTGGGGCAGTTGTAATCTTTACCGGACTCGGGACCTCTTCGGGTTCAGGAATGTATTCCACTCCCCTGACAAACACCGTACTAGACTTTCTATTGTGGGAGAATGAGTCATATCCTAAGCTACGTTTATCGTGGGCATGCTGCCAGTGCTTAGAATGTCTTCCACCATTCTTGATGATTTTTCAAATGATTTAAGGATGGTCTCGAGTTCTCCTTTTCGTTTATAGAGAATTTATATTTTAGCTTCTTAACAAAGCATAATCATTTGTCTTGCAATTATTATGAAATTTTACCTCATTTAGTTCTGTTTCAAGTTGATGATTGCTTTATATGAGTTTTTCTTGAGAAATTTTGCTGTTTTCATAGTCTAAAGACGTGTTTTCATAATTGTTCTTTAGAAAATCATTTTCATCTTTCAACTCTAAATTTAAAATGGCGAGCTGTATGTTTTCCTGTTTCAGCATGTCATGGGCTTTCTAAATGGTTCTAAACTCATTCATCATATTTTCAAAAGTATGTGATGCATTGATAGGAATATTTGAGTTTGAGCTTACCTCATCATCACTGTCTTCCTCATCCTCTTCTTATTCAGCCACAAAGCACATATATGCTTTATCTTCTATTTCATCATCCAAGGAGTCACTGTCAGTGATTGCCTGTAGGCATTCCTCGGTCTTGGTTGATGTGGGCGAGGTTTCTGATTCTCTAACCAGGGCCTTGAGATTGTTATGCCAAATGTGCCTTTTCTCATCCTTCCCTTGTTGCTCAGCTTCGGGCAACTTTTGTACTTTGGGATGAGGACACTTATTCGCAAAATGTCCTGGTTTCCTACAGTTGTAACACATGTTATAATCTCCAGATGCAGGTGATTCGAAACTCACTCTGTTAGATGGCTTGGCCCTGTATGGGGTCTTTTCAGATTTGTTGATGTACTTCCGGAATTTATACATGAGCAGGGACATCTATCCTTGCGACAGAATGTCATCGTCGCTGTCTGCTGCCTTGCATGCGGATTTGGATGTCTTGGGTGCGGAACTATGTCTCCTGTCAGATACAGTGGCCAGTGCTGTAGTTTTGGCAGGTGAATATTCTGCCTTCTCTCTCATGTCAATGTCATACTCAAAAGCCTTGAGGTCATAGAAGAGACCAAAAGTAGTTATGTCATTAAGATTGCAAGACACACGTATAGCTGTGGTCTTATGTCCCATCGGGCAGTGAGTGATATAAAGATTTTTAAAGTTTTCTCCTTTTGGGTATACACTTTGCCCACTTCTTCAAGTTCACCGACAATACCGGTAAATCTGAGGTCAAGCTCCTCAAGCGTCTCAGAAGATTTCATTTCAAAATATTCGAATTGCTGAGTTAATATGGAAATTTTGTTTTCATCCGAGAGCTCAGTTCCCTCACAAATGAGCTTGAGTTTCTCCCAGATTTCTTTGGCTATTTTATAGCTTTTTACCTTCGAGAATGTGCCTTTGTCGAGAGTGACAAATAGGACATTCTTAGCAACATTGTTGAGTTTCGCATGCTTGCGATCGTCCATTGTCCACTGTTCGCGCTTCTTCTCGAGCATCTACGCATAAGGTTGCTCATCGATTCTCGAGGCTGTGTTGACCTTCAATATTTTGATTGGTCCTTCCTGGATGATGAAGATCATCTCTTCGTGCGTCGCTGCAAGATGAGCTTCCATCCTCATTCTCCAATCATCGAATTCATTAATGGAAAATATAGGGACTTTATTGATCATAGAGGTGTCCATAATAGAAGTAAGATAAATAACGAAAATAAGGTTTTCAAAAGCTAGTGATTTTTGTGGATCTAATTCGGTTAAAAATCGACTGATTCTTTGTAGAATCAACCGCTTCGATACCACTTATTGGCCACACAGTATACAATAAACAGTTTGGGGGGGGGGGGGGGAGGGGTTGAATAAGTTGTATCTTTATCGAAGTTATTTGCATAGCGGAAGTCTGATGTTAAGTTGCTGTAAATATAGCAACTAAGTAATATCCTATTTGCTTGGTGCATACATGGTTTTTACAATATGTGTACTAAAATCACAAAGGCAGATGAAAAATAGTAAATGACAGAATATAAATACACATATATTTTAGTGGTTCGATGTAAACCCTTCTACGTCCACTGGTTCTCCACACAAGAGTAATATGTTTATTAAAATCACGGCATACACAACTATATAACTTTAACTAAATGTGTCGATGTATCGTTCATACAAATTGATACAGCCCACAATTACTTGGGTCATTCATATAGATTGGCTTGGATTCTTCGACATGCTTCTTCTCACACAGATCGAAGCTTCATCTTCAATACTATTCGTCCCACATAGGTCGGAACGAGCAAGGCTTACTCCACACAGGGCTAAGTTAAGCTCAACGAAAGGTTTGGTAGAACAAGGTCAAACAACAGTTGTATGCTTGATGAGCGTTCGTTGTAAGGTGTGTTGTTTCCATTGAGGACTTTGTATATTTCTTCTCTTAATGAAGTTGTATGCTTAAGAAAATATACTATTCTTGTAAGCTGATACTCAGATTGCCAGAGAGATAAACATCAGATGTATTTCGCGAAGTAAAGTGTGAGCAGTGTCCTCTTGCTTGGGGCAATTTATAACCTTGAAAATAGATACGTTATAAATATAGTCGTTGGCCAGTTGGTGAAATTGAGATTGCTCTGGTTGGTGGTTTCAGAATGTTTGAATTAAAGGCGATTCGCATTTAATGCTTCATACATTCTTTTTGACTAGCATTAAATACTCTTCAGACGGTAGTCTCTTCGGCCGTATTAAACATTGTCCTATCAGAATTAAATGCTACTTTAACCATGAATACTTTGTGAATAAATAATGTTTGCTTTCACAACATTTAAAGTTTTCTTTAGTCCTGTTGGATATGTGTTTTACTTTTCCTAAGTAAAACACCTACAACATGTTTGTTGTATCCAACGTCTTCATCTCTTGATGTATCTTGACGAATACGCTGTAGAAAAGGACCCTTGACTTGCTGGAAGATCTTTCACTGTATGGGCAAGTGGTATGATGTTTTCTAACAGCTTCCATACTTAGACCGAAATACTGACTTTGAGGAATTTGCTATATGAGGCAATTATCAAAACACAGAGCGGATTTTTCCCGACAATATTAGATTGTTTTCTCCATTTTGATCAGATATTTCATTCCCGACATTAATCAACCTAGATCATTATGATCTTCATTTGTATGAAATGCTATTGCTAAATCTATTAATATAGGCTCCACATTTTATCGTAAAAAATCGTAGAATGTGACATAATTTAATTCTCTTCAAAGAGTATGCTCTTCAAGAGCGACTCCTCAGGATGTTGAATTTTATCACTAATATTTATTTTTGATCTTCAGAGATATAAAATATATTTCTCAACATTCCGGTGGGCTAGCCTTAAACTCAATTGTTGTACTTGCATGTGTCTTTCAAGACGTTAATTTTCAGCAGGATTTATTTAAACTCTTTTGGAGTATATACATGTAGTTGATTGCAATTTCTACAAAACCGATAATTATTTGAACTTCAAGTTCACAATCTTTCAAACAATTTTCTTGATCGGTTGATGAATTCCTCCCCCTAATGTCGGGGATGATACTATCTTACAATCAATCTTATTCATATCACCCATCAATACTTCAGGTATTGTCATAAAGGGGACCATACCCGATACTTTTTAATATTAAATACGAGCCATAAGAGGGGTATGCACACTGAATTACTTGTCAGAATTCAAAATAATACACTTTTATCAATATCAAATCATAAATTGTTTAAATATGTAAACTTTAAGTTTACGATGATGATGATTCTAATTCAAAATAAGAATAAAAACAACTATATAAACCTTGAACTCATTCTTGAATAAATTTGGGTCATAAGCAACCTTTATTTTATTGAATTTATAATACGATAATCTACTTCAAGAGAAATCAATTATATTTTATCTTTAAACATTAAAAGATAGTAGTAGTTTCTCCTTCAGGGAGAAATATTATGGGTATTTATTTTTTTCAATGCATGTTAATACTTTATCAATGAGACACGTATTATCATCGATATTTGTTGGGATATATATTTATGTTTTGATTATTGCCAACATACAACAAAGAAGTCTTAAAGAAGTCAGAATATGGCTAAGTATGGAAGCTGTTAGGACATTCCATACAGCCCATTCATACAGCAAAGAGATCTTCTACAGAATCCATCCTACAGAGCCTACATCATACAACAAAGAGTAATAGTACGTTGGATACAGCAGTCAGACTGTAGGTGTTTTACTTAGGAAAAGTAGAAGACATCCAACAGGACCGAATAGAAAAAGCTTTAAACTATTGTGAAATAAATATTGTTTATTCATAAAGTATTCACGGTTAAAGCAACATTTATTGCTGATAGGACAACATTTAATGCGACCGAGAGATATAAATATGAACGCTCTGAAGAGCATTTAATCCGAAGTAAGAAAGAATATCTGAAGCATTAAATGCGATCTGCTTTAATTCAAACATTCAGTAGCCGCCAATCAGAGACGTCAACATCTCACCAACCAGTCAGCGACTACATTTATAACAGATCTATTTCAAAGGTTATAAATAGCCCCAAGCAAGAGGACTTACGCACTAAGATTATTTATTCTCGCGCATACATCTGACAGATTACTCTGACAATCTAGCTATTTAAGAGCAGTATATTTCGTGAGCATATAACAATATTCAACTGAAGAAATATACTAAGTCCTCAACGCAAACAGCACAACATACAGTGATCGCTCATCAAAGATATAGTTGTTGTTTGGAATCGTTCTACCTTTACCGTTGAGATAATCATTAGCCCTATGTGGACTAAGGATCCTTACGTATTCCAACCTATGCGGGAAGAATAGCATTGAAGATGAAGCTTCGATCTGTATCAGAAGAAGCGAGTCAAAAGAGCTTGAAGCCAATATGTGTGAACGGCCAAAGCTACAGTCCCTGTATCAATCTGTGTGAACGATACAGAGACAAGTTTAATTAAAGTCATGTAGTTGTCTACGTAGTAATTTTAATAAACTCTTTACTCCTGTGTGGAGGACCACTGTACGTAGAGGGGTTTACCTCGAACAACTTTAAATCTGTGTAATTTACCTTCTGTCATTACTGTTTTCATTTTACTATGATTTATTAGTACACAATGTGAAAACCCTGTACGCATCAAGCAAACAGGAGTACACCCAGTTGCTGTATTTACAACAACTCTTTCACAGACTTCCACTACGCAACTAACTTCCGAAATCGTACAGCTTATTGTGCTTTTACCTTCTAAGCTGTTAGTTGTATACTCTGTGGTCAACAAGTAGTATCAGAGCGGTTGGTTCTACAAAGAATCAGTCGATTTTTAACTGAATTAGATCCAAAAATCACTAGCTTTTGAAAACTGTGTCTTATACTTTCTTCGTTTTTCCTATGTATAAGATGGACTCATCTATGATAAACAAGGTTCCTATGATTTCCATTAATGAGTTTGATGACTGGAGAATCAGGATGGGAGCCCATCTTGCTGCCATGCACGAGGAAATGATTTATGTCATCCAGGAAGGACCTATCAAGATTTTGAAGGTCAACACAGCCCCAAGGATGGAAGGACATCCTTATGCCGAAATGCTCGATAAAGAGCGCGATCAGTGGACGACTGAAGAGCGCAAGCGAGCTAACCTGGACAATGTCGTCAAGAATGTGCTATTTGTCACTCTCGACTAAGGCACATTCTGCAAGGTAAAGAGCTGTCAGACAGCCAAGCAAACTGGGAGAAATTCAAGCTAATTTGCGAGGGAACTGAGCTCTCGAAAGAAAATAAAATTTCTAAACTTACTCAGCAGTTTGAATCTTTTGAAATGAAATCTTTCAAAACGCTTGAGGAGCTTGACCTCAGATTCCATGGCATCGTCGGTGAACTTAAAGCATTGGGTAAAGTGTACACCCCAAAGGAGAAAAATTTAAAAATCTTTAGATCACTCCCTGCCCGATTGGACATTAAGACTACAACTATGCATGTATCGTGTAATCTGAATGATATTTCTACGTTTGATATCTTCTCTAACCTCAAAGCTTTTGAGTATGATATTGACATGAGAGAGAAGGCAGACGAGTCACCTGCCAAAACTATATCACTGGTTGCTGTATCTGACAGGAGACACAGCTCGGCACCCAGCACATCCAAATCCACACACAAGACTACAGACAGCGATGATGACATCGTGTCACAAGATGAAATGGCCCTGCTAATGCACAAGTTCAAAAAGTTCATTAAATAGTCTGGAAAGACTCCCTACAGGACCAAGCCTTTTCACATGGTAAGTTCTGAATCTCATTCATCTGGTGATTCTAACTTATGCTATAACTGTAGGAAACCTGGAAATTCTGTAAATAAGTGTCCACGTCCAAAAGTGCAAAAGTTGCCAGAAGCTAAGCAACAGGAAAAGGATGAAAGAAGATGTGTCTGGAAAAACAAGCTCAGGGCCCTAATTGGTGACTCAGAAGCCTCGCCCGCGTCGAACAAGATCGAAGAGTGCCTACAGGCAATCATTGGCAGTGACTCCTCCGATGATGAGATCGAGGATAAAGCATATATGTGCTGTATGGCTAAAGAAATACAGAATGATGAGGACAATGATAATGAAGTAAGTTCAAATTCAACTATTCCCATAAATGCATCGCATACCTTTGAAAATATAATGAATGAATTCAAAAACTTTCAAAAAGCCAATGAGACTCTAGAACTAAACAACATACAACTCGAAATTTCGAACTTAGAGCTGAAAGAAGAAAATGACTTGCTGAATGTAACACCTCCAATCCACTCAGGGATATTACATGTCGTAGACCCTTTTCTCAAGGATCTACCAGGCTGGTAACAAAAATCAGACATCCCAACATCGCTTTTAAGGCTAAAATGACCCATTAGACCGATTTGGTCTTTCAATTAATACATACAACTCAATCTCAATACATACCCACGCAGGGGTCAAAATACAACATGCTCCCGTACAACAGGGAAAATACTACATCGGGAATAACTACAACTAAACCAATACAACATCGTACGGGTCCTCATGTGATTAGTATCGATCCTCATTCATCATCCTTCGTGCCAACCCTGTGTTATGCTCCCCAAAACCTGAGTGAACCTGGACGCAAAACAGACATCCACCCCCCGATTTCTCGGGGGTTAGCAAAATTCTACTATTTTGATAGTGCAAGTACAAAGTGCAAATACGATCCATACAAATCATATTCCAAGAATAATAATAATTAGGAATCCTCAAGATTCAAACATAACAAAAATAAATACTTCCCGAGGTGGAGAGTTTAAGTAAAACTTTCCAAATTCGAAAGATCAGAAATCAAGAGAACAACTTATAAAATATTTTTAAAATGCCCTCGGAAGTTTTAGCAGAAAACCATTTAGCATTTATCATATCCTTCTCTTTTCAAAAATCAAAAGAGGTCACGTCCCAAATATTTGCTTTCTCAAATAAAAATCAACAATAATTCACGGGGTCCACAACCCACACCACGTATCCTGGACGGACATAAAATCAACAAAACATAACCACCCAAGATACGAAATCTTGGTAACACGTACAAGGTACTCGACCCTGGAAACACACATCCACAATCATATCCATGATACCTGATTGCTTGCCACTTATCACCGTAAGTCTTCTTAGGCTCTCACGGCTGGACCGATCACTCGTCGTATCCTGACCACCATGATCACATGCCATGTGTCACCGTAGACCTCGTCCAAATATCACGACTGGACTATGACCACACATTCACATATCACACAACACTACGGTACACATCACAATATCAAGCAACAAAACACATTCGTAATCTACCACGTATCATCGTAAGTCTTCTTAGGCTCTCACGGTTGGACCAATCACTTGCCGTGTCCTGACCACCATGATCACATGCCATGTGTCATCATAGACCTCGTCCGAACATCACGGCTGGACTATGACCACACATTCACAAATCACACAATACAATACACCAAGGATATCACAATAATCCACCCAAAGGCAATCAACACATAGCACGCCACAATTGTCGAATCACAACGCACCAAAATGAGATAATGTATGTATATATGTATATTATAAAATCACAACACCAACATCAAACATATCCATAAGATTCACTTAATCATTCACAAAACACAACTTTCAACAAATATACACACATTTTGAAAGAGAGCCTTTAACGAGGCTAAACTGAATCCTTTGAAGGTTCCTTTCAAACAATCAAACAAACGCACTTAGACGACCACCGATCATCATATCCACAAGATAAGAAATGCATGAACAAGGTACTTGCCTCGAATAATCACGAACGCGGAGAATCGACCAAAGTAAGGCGACACGAACCGACTACGAATCTGCCGACTCCATTGAACACCAATCCACGACAATAAACTACGAATGACAATAACAACAATGAAAATGAATTCCATAGCACGACCTAAAGCCGCTGAATTCAAGGAACAAACGACGAAAGTTCAAGAGTTTCCCCAAAAATGGCCAAGAACACGAATCGAGCCAATAAAAACATGAAAACGAACTTCTAAACCATGGGTTATAATCAACATGACTAGATAACAACAAAGGAATCAACAATTTCGGATTAGAACCACGAAATCGAGACAAACCCCTAAATATCACAAATCTTGGATTTTAGAAAATACATTGATTCACAAAAAGAAGAATGATTGGTAGATGATTAGATGATGATAACAAGCATCAGGATCTATGCATTGATGACCCAAGATACTTCAAGGGATCGCCTCTGGAAACACTTTCCTAAAAGCCGTCCGAAGAGAACAAGAAAAAGAAATCCCGAAATGAATACTGCTCCTCCATTTTTATAACTGGAGAAGGATAGCGTGCGCTAACGGGAGTCAGTGTCAGCTACTGACTTCTGAATATGATCTTCGTTAGTGTACGTTAATAACATGCTTCGCGTGCGCTAATGGGACATAATTCCAGGTACTGACTCCTGAATTCGCTGCCCGATAGCATGTGCTAAGGAATCCATTAGCGTGCCCTAATGCACCTAGAAACTACAGCAGTAGAGCTCTCAAAACGGGCTACAACGACGAACTCCTCCGATCGAAATACCAAGTTCAAGATACGCACGGAAAGCTCCAGAATAGGATCATACTAAGAGCTTGAGCTCCAATCCAAATCACACGCGACCATGAAAAGAGTCGAAACAACAAATACGAAGGCGGATACCCACAACTTCGAGAAATTACAAAATGGCCCAAAATGCCTGGAAATCACGATACGTGACTGAATAACCAAACCGAAGTCAACAAAATGTCTAACAAAGTTAAACGGACTTTGAAGGAACACGAAATAGCATTTTCGAACAAGATTCGCAAGAATCGAACTCAAGCGTGGAAAAGTCGCTTAAGAACACGGAACTCAACAAAACAACACCGAAACAAAATCGGATGACAAAAAGTGTAGAATTAATCACTATCAGAATGACGAAACGGTCATAAGCGAGCCATTAAAACGGACTCCTGCCAAAAAAAAATTATCGAAAATCGAAATTCCGGATATTACATACTACCCTCCTTAAAAGAAGTTTCGTCCCGAAACTTAAAATAAGTAGGAAGGAGAAATATCCTACCAGGAATATCTCAACGAGATACATAAGAACCGAATAACTCATGCCCACCGGCTAATGTTACAAGAAATGCAAAGAAACATACAACGTGAAATCACGCTCAACGACAACCATCACAATGTCACAAGCAGAGACATAATAAAAGCAACAAGTGTCAAGTATCACCAAACAGGTAGCACAATCAAGTCAATTATCCGAACAATCACAAAACAAAAGGTACCTATTACAAGAAAACACGCATAGTCAAAAAATAGAAATTAGACACACAACGGTCCGCGAGAGTAACCACGAAGAACTCCGACCATGACGAAATTTTCGAAAACCATACTAGGCATCTCCGTATCCTTTCGGAGTAGAGACACAAATTCGATCCCCAAACCTCTCAGCTACCATCTCGCAATGCACGACTCGGTATCCCAATTGACCGCAACCGAAACAACTGACTAACGATGAACGATAATTCTTCGTGGTATAGCCTGCTGGACTACATTAATAACACGTCTTCATGCTGCTCTCGAGGCTTAACAGCCTACCACCAATTAGCGGCATCCTTGTCAAGAAGATATTGAGCGATTGGCAACTTACGTTCTTCTGGACAATCAACTATCTCGAATATCTTCCCCAACTGGAAAAGCTAACCATCCTAGCCCAATGCGACTGCGGCACCAACGAAACAAGGGGGATTCATACGAACCACTTCTCGAAGCCACTGATTTGCACCAATGTTCTGGGTCATATCTGCATTTCGTTAAACTGCTTGGGTTAACTGAGTCATCTGGGCAACTACCTGCTACAAAATAGTGGCAACACCGATACCAGCACCGTCACCGGCAGTACATTCCTGATCACGCGTCTGGATGCCACGACCACGACCCCTGCCCCTCGGCATACTAAATAAGTAACCACTCAGCACCAGAGAAAATCGTAACACAATCACATACAACAATTACCATCCTAAGGCAACTCACATACACAAAATCACAGCAACGACGACATCCGTTCAGTGATTTCAACGGCCCAAATGATGACCAACACACAATTACAAAACATCTTGAAATAATCACATATGTACACAATAATACAAACCCAAGCTCTAATAGCTCGCATAGGTGCGATAACACACAAATCACCACGAAGCGACAAACATTTAATACCAACATCACACCTCTCATAGAGGGCTAACACACTAACGACAAAGCTAACATCATACACACATTCCCTGACCGCAAACAAGAAATGATAGGTTTCAAAAACGAAAGCCACCTTTTTTTTTTACAAAAAAATTTGGAAACACCAATTGATCTTGAGTATCAGATTTCGAAAAAGTAGTACAACTTCGTTATCGAGATTTTGCAAAAAAGTTATCTTACATTTGATAAAAAATGAGGACGTCTTTCTTTTAGTTAAAAGCTTTCAGAAATATTCGACCTTCGGGTATAAGCAATTGCGTTTATAAATTACTAAAAATATCTCAAAATATTTTGGTCCTCAAGGTGTAAGAATTTTGAAACATACAGTTGTACTAGTAGATACCTTGAAAATACCGCGAGGAAATAATCCATTTTAAAAGTATGTCTCGAAATTTATTCTCTAAGATACTCAAGACTTTCAAAAATCCATTAGGCCAGAATGCCCAAAACTCACACGTTACAAAGTATGCGTTAAGCCTCTGCTCGCACGTATCGACATTCGCTTACACATTTCATAGTACATGCATCAAATTGTTTCAAAATCAAGACATGTCTTTTCCCGGAAAACAAATAGTCAAAAATCACAATTGAAAATCACCTAGGATCGGGGCTAAAATACTGGTCCCATGCGAGGCCTCTATGGCCATAGTTAAAAATCACGCACATGACTCGTCTAGGACCGGGGCTAAACCAGTGGTCCCATCCGAGGCCTCTATGGACCCTCCCGGACTGGATATCCAAACAAGCTCGTGAATCAGGAGCGAAATCAAAGATTCCTCCTAGGCCTCGTCGGACCCTCCCAGAGTGAGCAAATCACACACATAACTCGTCTAGGACCGGGCAAAACCAGTCAAATCTTACTGTAGGAAAAAAGAAGCATAAAACCTTCTTACAGCTAACATGTGCATTAATTAAGGGGGAATACAGTACGACCCATGAATACACTACTAATCCAAAAATTGCTATAAGAATTGAATCCTGTATGTACCTTTTAAGGGGGAACGCTGTATTGCTCGCGGATACAGCACATACACTATAAGATGTCAATTAATATTATAATACTAGTCTATTCGTTCAGAAAATGTTTTAAGTCCACATGCTCTGTTTATAATTCAAACGTTTATCATTTAATGGTTTTAAAGACATTTGAACTTTATTGCCTCAAATACCGCGATTTTAATAATTTCAAAACCGTCGTTTCGTGCAATAAAGGAAGACGAACTGTTAGAAGTGGGACCGGTTGTCATTTCAAAAATAGATGGATCAGATGTACAAGTTACTCCTGAATTCATACTGTACGTTCTTTAAACGACGGTTCCCATCCCTAAAATATGATCGTTCACTGTATAACCCTAATCTTCCCTGCACCCTATAAAAGGACCACATTTTTCTCCCTTAGACTCTTTACTCTTTCAGCAAATTAAACGAGTCTTAAGAAAATAGTCTACATACTTTCTGCATTTTTCTGAGAAATTCCCAGTTACGACACACATTTTTCTGCAGAATGTCGACTTCTCAAACATCTTCTCTTTCAATGAAGAAGAAGGAATCTATCATCGAAGGACGCATCTTCGCCATATCTGTGGTGATGGAAAGGGTTGATCTTGAAGGAGATGACACTGTTGGAATGGAAGTGGTTGTTTCCCAGGGTGAAACTACAAGGGTTGTACCATCTTGCTAGTCACCATACTGAGTTATACGATTAGCAGATCATGGAGGAATTCTACTTGGATGCCCCGTTAAAGTACTCATCTCGGAGGATAGGATCTAAGTATATATATATATTTAGGATCAAATGCTGCCCACTGACCGACAGCCTTCAGTGGATGATCTAAAGAATTGGGAGAAGAATAAACTGATGAGATACTTCTGTACACTCATCAGGGAGTCCGCCATTTTCAACAGGTACAAGACCTTGGAGAATGCCTCCAATGAGTTCTCGAGGCTATTGGCAGAAGGAAAGCTCCCCCTGTAGATGATGATAAAATCCAAGCACTAGAAAGGTGAACGGCTCACCCATCCGGAAGACTGGATCCTTGCTTACGATCAATCCCCTAAAGGAAGAAGTATCTATAGGGATAGAGGCAAGACTCCCTAGTGAACTGGTGGAAAGGAACTGTTAATGATTCTGACCAGAGGCCTTGGAAGCACTCTCAATATAGGAGCTAGCCTGTTAGCCTTTACACTGTATTTCTTTCTCCTGTAGGCTTACCAATGCAGTATGCATTTTTGTTTGCATCTTTATCTTTCAAGAACTTGTAATTATCTCATCGTTATAAATAAAACTTGGTTTCTTGAAAGATTACAGCTCGTAATCTATGTTTATTATTTTTACTATTTGATTACAAAGTTTTGCTATATTGCAACAAGTACAAACTTGTTAAGTCCCAAGCTGTAAGAACTTGTCTGCGAACAGTTCATAGATTAAGTTGTATACAATTTAGATTTCACTCTGTAAGATTGTGCCTACGCGCCGATCATAAGTTAAGTGGTAATGCACTTAGCCTTGTAGGATTTTCATTTTTAGAACTTGCCTGCCTGCAGTTCATATTTCTAGACTAAGTAAATAAGATCAGATCAATCAAACAGAAACTTGAATACAACCTCACTGCATCTAGATGAAAGTAGTTAGAGGAAGTTTTGGCATTATCAAAAAGGGGAAAATTGTTGGGATAAATATTCGTGTTTTGCTCATTGTAAACACACATCAAAGAAGTCTTAAAAAAGTCAGAATATTGGTAAGTACGGAAGCTGTTAGGACACTCCATAGCCGTCCATACAGCAAAGAGTAATAGTACGTTGGATACAGCAGTCGGACTGTAGATGTTTTACTTGGGAAAAGTAAAACAAATCCAACAGGATTGAATCTAAAAGCTTTAAACCGTTGTGAAATAAACTATTTATTCATAAAGTATTCACGGTTAAAGCAGCATTTATTGCTGATAGGACATCATTTAACGCGGCCGGAGAGATACAAGTATGAACGCTCTGAAGAGCATTTAATACGAAGTAAGAAAGAATGTCTGAAGTATTAAATGCGATCTACTTTAATTCAAACATTTAGCAGCCGCCAATCAGAGACGTCAACATCTCACCAACCAGCCAACGACTACATTTATAACAGATCTATTTCCAAGGTTATAAATAGCCCCAAGCAAGAGGACTTATGCACTAAGATTATTCATTCTCGCGCATACATCTGATAGATTACTCTGACAATCTAGATATTAAAGAGCAGTATATTTCGTAAGCATACAACAGTATTCAAGCGAAGAAATATACTAGTCCTCAACGCAAACAACACAGCATAAAACGATTGCTCATCAAAGATATAGCTGCTGTTTGGGATCGTTCTACCTTTACCGTTGAGATAATCATTAGTCTTGTGTAGACTAAGGATCCTTGCGTATTCCGACCTATGTGGGAAGAATAATATTGAAGACGAAGCTTCGATCTGTGTGAGAAGAAGCGAGTCGAAAGAGCTTGAAACCAATCTGTGTGAATGGCCAAAGCTACAGTCCCTGTATCAATCCGTGTGAACGATACAGAGACAGGTTTAGTTAAAGTCACGGAGTTTTGTACGTAGTGATTTTAATAAATTTTTTACTCTTGTATGAAGGACCAGTGGACGTGGAGGGGTTTACCTCGAACCACTTTAAATTTGTGTTATTTACCTTCTGTCGTTACTGTTTTCATTCTACTGTGATTTATTAGTATACATTGTGAAAACCCTGTACGCATTAAGCAAACAGGAGTACACCCAGTTGCTGTATTTACAACAACTCTCTCACAGACTTCCGCTACGCAACTAACTTCGAAAATCCTACATCTTATTGTGCTTTTACCTTCTAAGCTGTTAATTGTATACTCTGTGGCCAACAATATTATATGTAATAACTATGATTATTACTCTTCTTCCAGAAGAAAGTGCAATAATTGTTATACAATTACCATAATTTTAAGTTTATAAATGTACATCAGGACATTCACTAGTAATTTATTATATTTATCATACAACATGTATGAATTTTTACTAATATATCTTCAGGATATATATCATAAATAAACATGTAGTTAAATAAAATAAAAACTTGATATTGTAACACCCCCAATCCGCTCAGGGATATTACACGTCGTAGAACCTTGAACACCCCCAATCCGCTCAGGGATATTACATGCCGTAGAACCTTTCGTCAAGGTTCTACCAGGCTGGTAACAAAATCGAACAACTCAACAATGCCTTTAAGGCTAAAATGACTCAGTAGACCGATTTGGTCTTTCAATAAATACATACAACTCAATTACAATACATGCCCATGCAGGGGTCGAATACAACACACTCTCGTACAACGAGGAAAGAAATACTGCAGCGGAAATAAAATACAGCTTGACCAATACGACAACATACGGGTCCTCGTGTGATTAGTATCGTTCATCTTTCATCATCCTTCATGCCAACCCTGTGCTATACTCCAAAACCTGAATGCAATATAGACATCCACCCCCCGATTTCTCGGGGGTTAGCAAAATTCCACTATTTTGCTAGTGCAAGTACAAGTGCAAAAAAAATACGAGCCATACAATACAAGTTCCAAGGACAATAATAACCAGGAATCCTCAAGGATTTAAACATAACGAAAATAATTCTCGAGGCAAGAGTTTAGGTAAAGCTTTCCAAAATCGAAAGATCCCAAGTCAAGGGAAACAATTTATAAAGTGATTTAAAATGCCATCGGGAGTTTTAATAGAAACAACTCAGGATTTTCTAATCCTTCTCTTTCCAAAATCAACAGGGGTCACAGCCCAAAGGTTTCATTTTCACAATTAGAACCAACAACAATTCACAGGGCCAGAGCCCGCATCAAGTGTCCTCAACGGACATAAAATCAACACAACATAATCACATACAAGCATCGCCTAGGACCAGGAAGAAGCCACAAATCCCACTCGAGGCCTCTAAGGACTGGCCACAATCATAAAACAAATCACGTACATGCATCGCCTAGGACCGGGACGAAGCCACAAATCCCACTCGAGGCCTCTAAGGACCCTCCCGAGCTGGCTAGCTAAACAAATCACACACCATATCTCACGGTTGGATCAATCACTTGTTGCATCCTGACCACATGATCACAAGCCATGTGTCACCGTAGATTATCTCAGGCTCTCACGGTTGGATCAATCACTTGTTGCATCCTGACCACATGATCATGTGCCATGTGTCACCGTAGACCTTCAACCATATCCACACATTCACACAAATAACATATCACATCAATAATATCCAAGTAATTCACTCAATGGCAGTAAACACAATGCACGACGCAATGGTCAAATCACAACGCACCGATATGAGATAATATATACATATATATTATCAAAGCACAACGACAATACCAAGTGCAACATCAACACCAAACATATCCATAGGATTTACATAGTCATTCACAAACCACACCATTCACAAAACACACGTGTTTTGAAAGCAAGCCTTTAACAAGGCTAAACCGAATCTTTGAAAGTGAAATTCAAATGATCAAATAAACACAAGGAGACGATCACTAATTATCATATCCATAAAACAAGAATTGTATGGACAAGGTACTTGCCTTGAACAACCACAAACGCGAAGAACCGATCGAAGTAGGTTGGCACGAACTGACTACGAACCCGCCGACTCCACCGAACGCTAACCCGCGACAATAAACTACGAAAAATAATAGCAACAATGAAAACGAATTCCATAGCACGACCTAAAGTCGTTGAATTGAAGGGACGAACGACACAAATTCAAGGGTTTCCCCCAAAATGGCCAAGAACACAAATATACGATCACAATGAGAATCAAGGTCAAAAACAATGGAAATCCCACCAAACTATCGAAGGGAAACTCATTGGAACATTTAATCGAACACTCAATGTTCGATAACTCCCAAGAACACTCGAATCACTAATCGAGTTGAACAAACTTGAAATATGGATATACAACCCATAGAACACGATTAATAACATCATACTACACCAACTGATGTATCAAAATCGTACGATAATCGAAATCAAGAACAAATTCTCCAAAAAGTCAACTTGAAGGAAAATCAAGAAATATACCTTGATTCGACGAAGAACACGGATTGGATGATGATATAATCAACAAGAATCTTCAAAAAGGCCTTGGAAATGAGTAGAATCGGCCAAGAACAACTCCTACCGGTCACTCCCGTCCGCAGCCGCACAAAAACGAGGAAAAAGTGAGAAAAACGAAGTCTGGCCGAGCCAGGCCTATATATGGCCGGCAGGGTTACGGCCGTAACCGGCAGGGCCTTACGGCCGTAACCGGCATTCGTCAAAATCCGCCCAGCGCCTGCCAATCGCTTACGGTCGTAACCGACAGGGCCTTACGGCCGTAACTCGGCACTTACGGCCTTACCCGGCAGGTACTTACGGCCGTAACCGGCATTCGTCCGAACACTGCCTGGCACCCGTACGGCCGTAACTGACAGCCCTTACGGCCGTAACCGGCATTCGTCCAACCATGTCTGCCGAGCATGTACGGCCGTAAGCGGCACCTTACGGCCGTAACTCGGCCAGGCTAGGCCCTGCTCCGGCCGTGACTCGGTCGTGGCCACTCTGACGGCCCAGACAACCCCGAAACCCGAACCTGAATATAAACCGAAGATACAGTTACGAAGTACTCGCAAAGACAAATCTAAGAGCTAAGAGAACACACGATTCCGACCACCCGAAGTGTCGGAATTCGACAACGGAAGTAATTACCCTAAACTTTGGGAAATTACAAAAACGGCCCAAAACGTCCGAAATACACGATACATGATCGAAACACCAAACCAAAGCTCGCAACATGAATAATAACATTAAATGAACTTACGAGAAACTCGAAACAACAGTTTCAGACGAGATTCGCAAGAATCGAACTCAAGTGCGGAAAAGCCGCTTAAGAACACGGAACTCAACAAAACGATACCGAAACGAACTCGGATGACAAAAAGTGCAGACTTAATCATTCTCGAAATGACGAACCAGTCATGAGCGATTCGTCAAAATAGACTCCCGCCAGAAAAAAAGAAATTACCGGAAATCGAAATTGCGGATATTACAGATACAAATAGACTTTAACATTAAACAAGTAATTTCGAACATGCAAATATTGAAAGTATTGTGATTACTTGACTTCTGGTTTAATCAGTGGTGAATTTTATATGTCATTTACATTGATAATTTTTGTAATACCAATTTCTTTTTTTCAAAAACTGTATGTATCATTTGTCTCACTTGTTATCTCGATATCATATATATTTCAATCGATATTGTAGAACTCAATAAGTTATTCGATGCTTAGAAGATAATAGTGCATAATCTTCAACGCTTTAGGGAGGAATCTAATGGCTCTTCAGAAATTGTCAATAAATTTGGCACTATTTTTTTCACTCGGAAAATATCATTTATTTCGAAGGATATCATGCATATTTACAATTTGATGAGACAATAATTATCATTACTATTTAACTCAAGAACTTGGCATTCTTTTCTCATAAAGAAGAAATAATAAGACAAGCAAAGATATATAATGGTGCAAATATCGTCAGGATATTTGGCCCTTTTATAACTAATTATATAGGAAAGATCAATTGAAATCATACTTCAAGTGTGAAATCAATGATATTCTACATCATATTGATAAATAGTCATAATACATCATAAAAGATAATAAAATATTAAAACACACAATAAATAAAAATATTTAACATATAATATTAGGATTATTATTTTCTAGTCTTTATCATTAACAATTAATAATATCTACTTCAAGGGATAAAATCTATAAGTAATTATTTTATACTTTAATATTGTTCACTTCGAGGAACCATAATGAGTAAATGTGATAGGAACATTCAACCACTTAATCTTGCTACTACTGGAGCATAATCGAGTTATGATTGTGGAGTATATCAAATTTAAATAATCTCGATTGAGAATATTCTCAAATCATATGCATATTTTTATTTGAGATACAAGTTATGTTTTTCTTCAGGGATAACATTATGTCATATATCACTCTTACACTAAAAATATGGGCTACATAATAATTTAATTATTCTATTATATTTATAAGTAATAAACTAATAGTCTTCAGTAATGTTGCATTATCACAGAAGCTATGTATAAATAAGAATTATTAATTTAGAACATGTTGTGCGGCGATTTACGCCTCGACGGCGATCGATATAAGGGCCGAGCGACCGAGTTCGCGACCAAATGAGCTACGACAAACTTATCAAAACGAAGGTAACAGTCCACTTTCGAGCATCTAGCGATCGACTCTCAAGGCGATCGCCTTTTGGCACCTAGCGATCGACTCTGGCGCCCGACCCAGGACGACCGACCTGTGCCACGCACAAGGTCATCGTCCGTCAAAGTCTACGAAGACTGGATCAAGAAGCAAGGACCCATGTGCAGATCCGCAAAAGGCGCCACAGAACATGGATCGTTGACTCCAGCCCATCAGCAGCTGTCAGTGACAAGGACGGCCTCACCTACCGACAGACCCGCCGAAAGGTCCTAAGTAGGGCCTCCTATGACAACGACTCACTCCTATGACAACGACTCAGACGCATGTTGGCCTCTCATTGGTTCACACTTCTGGCAGCCAGCAACTTCTGCGGACTTCAAGGAGACCAACCCATGTGCTAAAGACGATCACCCACTTATTATAATACAGCAGAGGCGATCGCCCAGCAACTCCCAGTCCTATAAATAGAGAACCTCCAGCAACTAGAAAAAGGTTCCTCTGAGTTCGCAACTACGTTCCAAAATCCGTTCAGAGAAAAATACACACAAGCGTACACACTTTCAGACTCTCGGTTTCCTCTCTTGAATCTATCTCAGGATTTCTCTCTCAGCACCTCTCAACCAGAAGACGGTCGGCAGAGGCAAGAACTCCCTGCAGCACAGATTCGAAGAGACTCGCAAGCCCGAGAGCTCAGACTTCCAGCTAATACACACTGTGAGAGACCGTCGATTTCTCACAGTTGTCACAGCGCACCATCGTTGTTACAAGAACTCACAGAGCATCATATCTGGTTCTTACGGCTATCTTCATGCTCAATAGCTAAGATAACTAGGGTATTTACACTCATTGTAATTGTACTCTAACATTAATATTTGTACTCCAAAGTATTTGTATTAATAATATCTCATGAGAGCATTCAAGCCTGGGACTAACAACCCCGGCAAATCTTGTGTTATTTACTTTTCCCCCGGAAGTGCTCTCGCATTTGTTTGTTACTCGACCATTCCAGCAATATCATCTCCGGATAATATTTTGGGTAACAACAATTGGCGCTAGAAGGACGGCGTCTTAACCTTCATTTTTTATTCCTACCGTCCCGAAGAACACTCACTGTTCTCCGGGGCATATACTTGAAGTGACACTCACTGCTCTTCAAAGAAAAACCTTCAGAGTCATGACATATGCCACCACATCGAAGAGAGCCACTCTCCGAACCGCCGGACTTCATATACAGGCTCGATCCGAGCCCCAGCCGACGGCAGAGGGTAGCCGCGGCGACGCGAGACTCTCGATCCCGCACCTGAGGGACAGCCCCAGCCTTTCGCTCGGCTAGTTCCAAACCGCAAAACAGATCGAGGAGGCTATGGCCATACTAAAGGAGCGACGGATAGCATGCGCGACGCCCGCTATAACTCTCTCGACCATTCGCCGCGTGGACAAACGGAAGTTCAAAGGGATACTGGGCGAGCGATCGTCAGAAAGCCCCGATTCGCGAGAAAAGGCTCTCGCCAGGCGGGATGGTTCTGTATTCAGTCGCTTGGGAAGCGATCCATCATGGCGACCGGGGCATTCTGGCCCCAACCACGAGACGACGGAATCCAAGTCCGTCACCAGGAGTTCGGCCTACCCAACTCCCAGTCGAATACAGGTCGGCCATCCAGCCCGCATCCGCCAAAGAGTAGAGCCACGCGGAAAAGACATCATCAACAGCGGAGTCAGGGGGTCAATACTTGATTGCCTCGGCTCCCTCTCCGAGCGCCTAGCCTCGAGAGACCAGGCCGCGGCGATGGCCGCCATGCAACGCCAGCTCGACGAGATGAAATCGCTCCTAGATACTGGGGCAAGCGCCAGTAGAAAGATCATCGGACCGACCGAGCCACTCGCGGTCCATATCGAGATTGCCCCCGTCCAAACAAGGATCGCTCCTCCCAAAACACCTCTATATGAAGGGAGATCGGACCCCGAAACCCACCTAAGTGTAATATCCGCAATTTGGATTTCCGGTAATTTTCTTTTTTTAGCGGGAATCCGATTTGACGAATCGCTTGTGACCGTTTTGTCATTCTGAGAATGATTAATTCTGCACTTTTTGTCATCCGAGTTCGTTTCGGTGCTGTTTTGTTGAGTTCTGTGCTTCTTAGCGACTTTTCCGCATTTGAGTTTGATTCTTGGGAATCTCGTTCGAAACTGCTGTTTCGAGTTTCCCGTAAGTCCGTTTAACCTTGTTAGACGTGTTGTGAACTTTGGTTTGGTTATTCGATCACGTATCGTGATTTTCAGGTGTTTTGGGCCATTTTGTAATTTACCCAAAGTTATGGGTATCCGTATCTGTATTTGTTGTCTCGACCCTTTTCTTGGTCGCGTATGATTAATTATTGCATTATGTTTTCATTTCGGGTCGTTGATGTTGTCCGCGAGCTTTTCGTCGTATTCGTTCCGTACATTTTCGGAAATCGAGTCATCGGGTCTTGGCGGTTGAGCAGCTGGCCGGACAAGTGCGGCACTGTCGGAAATGCCGGGCACTGGCCGAGCAGGCACGTCAGGAACCGGCATAGCGCACGCTACGGCCGGAAGGCTGCGCACGCTAGCTCGACAGGTGTAGCGCACGCTGTCGACCGGCCCAGCGTATGCTATCGGGTCTAGGCAGAGGGGTTCTGAGGTTCTGGACTCGGGTAGGATCGGCAGGTAGCGCACGCTACTGTCGGTCGTTGCGCATGCTAACCGGCAGGGGTAGCGCACGCTGTCGGCAGACTAGCGTACGTTACCTGGGCGAGCTGTTTAATCCAGAGGTTACTGGACAGGTCGGCTAGCGCGCGCTAGCGGGGTCGGGCGGGCAGGTCACGACCGGCAGGTTTGGTCGGCAGTGACGGGTCGTGCGGGCCCTGGATGAGGGTTCTGGGCCGATACTGGCCGATAGCGGACGCTAGTCCGGGAAGGCTAGCCTACGCTAGTCCGGCCCAGTATAAATGTGACAGAGCAGTCGCATTTTCACTCATTTTTCATTTTCCTTCTTTTCTGTCCGCGGCTGGAGTTTCGGAGGAGGCGAAGCCATGTTGTTGAACAACAAATCCATGAAGTTCTTGAGTTCATATCAATGATTGATCATCCTATATCATCCTTTGATCCAGCAAATCAAGTTTATTGTTGCGGGTTGTCGTTCGGTGGAGTCGGCAAGTTCGTAGTCGGTTCGTACCAACCTACTTCGGTCGATTATCCGCGTCGTGGTTTCGAGGCAAGTATTTTACTATACGAATTGTGTCTTGTGAATAGGGACGTCGTGTTATGGTTGTGATGCATTGGTTTACTTTCGTGAATATGCTTCGTATGAATTGATTATTATGAACGATTGATGGTAGCGATAATACTCTCACTTAGCTCGTGGAATTGTGTTGGTCGTGTTAATCATCTAAGTATGTGCCGAGCGTGTTTGATCATTGTTGAGTTGTCGTGATGATTATGATATTTGTGTCGTGTTGATTTACTTACTTGATTATACATTTCGGTGTAATGCGGAATGGCTTGACATTTGATGATTATGAGTTGTGTCGTGACGATGTGTGTGTTCCAGGTAAGGTCTGACGAGGCCTCTGGAGTTCGGTGCATGATGTGTACGAACAAGTTGTGTGATCCAGGTAGGGTCTGACGAGGCCTCTGGAGTTCGGTACATGATGTGTACGAACGATGTTTATGGACGGGTAGGGTCCGATGAGGCCTCCAGAGTTCGGTACATGATGTGTACGAACGATGTTTGTGGCCGGGTAGGGTCCGTTGAGGCCTCCGGAGTTCGGTACATCATGTGTACGAACAACGATCGTATAACAGTGATTGTTTGGATAACATTTTGAATACGGGTCTCGGACTCATAATGACATCTTATCTAGTGTGTTTTGAAACGAGAATCAGGCTAATGCCCTAATGTTTACAAAAAGGTTTTGTAAATTAGGACTCGAGGTCCAAAAGAATTTCTGCTTTAAAAATCCCTGAGATAATGTGTTCCTTTTCAATTATCTCTTGCTTGAGTTCGAAATTCTAAAACTTCTCGGGAACATTTTGACAATTGATTTCCATATTAAATTCGTAGTTGTTATTTACTTATTGCATTTCGTATCGTATTATACTTGCACTAGTAAAACAGTGGAATTTTACTAACCCCCGAGTAATCGGGGGTGGATGTCTGTTCTGCATCCAGGTACATGCAGGTTCAGGGGAGCAGTCATAGGATTGGCACAAGAGGATGACGAGCTGCGATACTAATCAAGAGTCGAGAGTTGGTAGAGTTTGGTTGTATTGTTAGAGTTGATTTCAGTCTTCCGCTGTATTGTGTTTCGACCCCTGTGTGGGTAATGTTGTTTTAGTCAGTTCTTTTGATGGAATTGTGTCACCTCATCGGTCTGTATATTCATGTGTAAGTGACCTTAACGGTCTGTAGTATTATATTGTTTGACCCTAGTTGGGCAAGCATTTGGTTGTTTATGGATGTTTAGCCTGGTAGATTCTTGTGGAAAGGGTCTACGACGTGTAATATTCCCATACGGTTTGGGGGTGTTACATTTATGGTATCGGAGCTTAGGTTGCGGAAACCTAGGCTATCGGGTCGAGTCGAGTCGTGATTTGTCGAGTAATGTGTTGTCTTGTCGTTCGAGTCGTCAGGTGACCAGTTGAGTAGTGCGTAGTCACAACGTGTCGGATATGTTGTCGGATGAGATTAGTATCGTGGGCAACCGTCATCTCCGTGCGACCTGTGGATGTAAGACTCCTCCTTTATGCGAGGTACCCGTGTATCATGATTTTATCTTAGTGAGTTAATTGCGGTGCATAATTTTATTTACACGGTGCTGTGTAATATCGTTGTATATAACACTTGTGACACATAGTATATGTATACAAACTAGGTGTATTGTTGTTTCACCTTTGAACCACCGTATGGGGTGGTATGGTGTAAAAAAATCGAGAACCTTGATGGGTTCTGAATAAGGTGTCGACGATTGAGTTCGTGAGAAACTCCGAGGAATGATTTTGTTGTATGTTTAAACTTGATGCTGTAAGATGTATTCAATTGGATTGGCGATCCTATTTGCCGTTTGGGCATATGATTTTTAGTTTGATTGTTTTTAGATTGTTATGTTTATGCCGTTACGGGTAGGTTTTAGAATGTTCTTCCTGGAGGACTTTACGAGTTTGAACATTTTTGTAGGAATCGTTTGCTATTGTTTAAAATATTCTGATGGTGCGGTTAAAACCACGGTTTATATGGATTTTAAAATCGGTTAAATTCTTGAAAAATTGGTCGTGTATTTTCAAATGACACCATCAGACGATATCTGGAATATATGTTTTGAAGTACTTCGGACATTGTATTTTTGGTTATGAACGAAAGGATTTTAGAAAAATTTTATTTTGCAAAACGATTTTTTTTTGTTTTTCAGAATTTTAAACTTCATATGTTCACGTGATGGTTGGCGTGGTAACATGTTGTTACCTTGTATATCACTAGTAATGGTAATGATATATATAAGATCACTTTGATGATATTGTCTATCGAGTAGGTTGGTGTTTCAAAGTATTGTTTTGCAAATAGATTCAATCAAAATAGTTTTGATAGTGAGATACACGGTTTTGATTAAACGACCGAGGTATTAAAAGTGTTTTCAAAAATTTCATTTCACCAAATTTTTTTTCAAACTTGAGAATTTTAAAATTTTATCATTTGAATAATACCCCGGAAATATTTTATTTTTGTTGCTAGTGTTTGGACCCTACGATACGTGTGTGGTTTTGACCGTGTTAGATTTGGTAAAATCCAAACATCTCTGTTGATGTGACTGTGTGAATTATTTTTTAATGAAGTTCTAAAATTACAGTGTTAGTTCATGCACTTGTGTGATGACTTGGAGTTGATGTTTTATCGTGCTTCTATTTATCGTCCTATGTTGACGTTGTGATGTTTTTTTGGTTGCGTTATTCTGATTGGTCGTCCGTTCAGTATGCCGAGAGGTCGAGGCCGAGGACGTGGTCGTAGTCGTGGTCGTGATCAGGAGCGTGAGAGGGTGACTGGCTCGTTGTCGAATGCCAATCAGCTCAGTACAGACGGTCATGATGACCCATCAGGTGATCAGCAGCAATCATCCAGAGGTAATGTTGACATTAGCGCCGCCACGATCCTTCGTCAGGTGGCTGACCAGTTTGCGCATATGAATCAGACCGTACACCGAGACGGGATTTCGGATGAGGATAACCGAGCTAGTAAGTGGTTACGAGTTGTGATGAGAATGCACCCGCCCCGTTTCGTAGGTTCTTCGGACTCGTTAGGCTGGGAGAACTGGCTCTTCCAATTAGACAGAACATTTGATGCTGTAGCTTGCCCCGATGAGAGAAGAGTACCCATCGCCCAATACTTGCTTGACAGGGAAGCGGCACACTGGTGGGAGGCCGTAGCGCCTAGTGATCGTACAGCTACTTGGGCCGAATTCAAGATTTCCATGGAGGCCAAGTATTGTCCGCCGCTTGTTAATGAGCGCAGGATTATCGAGTTTTTCTCGGCTACGCCCCGAGACGTGTCAGTGTCTCAAGCAATAGTCGATTACAATCGACAGCTGTGTTATGTTCGGGATTAGGTAAAAAGTGAGGCAGATAAGGTTCGTTATTTCGGTATGCGTATGAAACCCCAGATTCGGCAGTGTATGGCTCCTTTTATGTGTACAACCTTGAAGGAATATCAGGATCGAGCCTTGGCTTTTGAGATGGCTATAATGTCTATCGAGTCCGTATCGGTAGCGAAGAAGCAGAAGATCTCCGTTGACGCATCGGGAAGTAAAGGAATTGGGATTCCCACACCTCAACCCTCGTATCAGCCGAGTATGGGACCTTCTCGGTCAGCTAGAGAATCCAAAGGACCCAAGCCGGTGTCTTTGAGTTCTGGTAATGCTCCTAGGTGTTTGAACTGTAACGTTCTAGGCCATGAACGCGCGCATTGTATGAAACCGCCAGTGACTTATTATAATTGTGGACACAAGAGGCATCTAGTTCAGTACTGCGAGATTGTTGCCGAGATGATAAGAGACCGGAGTTCCATTCCTACTTCCGGAGGGCCCAGTGATGTCCAGTGATAGTGTTTTTGGTACTCGTTGCGCGGATTGTTTCTCATGTAGGGATGTATTTGGTAACATTTTTACGTTTGGAACTTGTTATATGTTATTTTGTTTTGAATAAGTTCCCGTATAGTTGTTGAACCTACAGAGGCGTGACAGTGGACCGCGGAGTCATGAATATGGTATTTTATTATGTGTCGTTATATTTTGTTTCGTATCACTGTGATAACCTTAGTTTAAGTTTCGGGACGAAACTTATTTTTAGTATGATAGAATGTAATATCCGGTATTCTCGTTTTCTGTTATCTTGAATTTTTTGTGTTTTGACGTCGGACATTTTCTTGTTGATGAGTATCAGAGTGATTTCTATCGTAATATTCTATTTGTTTCTTTCGCATAGCCATTTTAGTCAGGTGCGGCTTGTTGTCGCGTGCGTTTCTTTGATTAAATGTGTGCATGTGATGTGACGTTAATTGCTCGTTATTGTTTCGAATCATAGCCGGTGGCGTTGTGTTGGTCGTTGTGGAGCGTTTTTTTTTCACGCCGTATATTCCTTTGCGTTGCTTGTAATGTTTCGCCGATGGGCGAGAGTTACGCGTTCCTTGTGTACCTCGTTGATTTTACCTGGCGAGATATTACTTCTCCCTACTTGTTTTAAATTTCGGGACGAAACTTCTTTTAAGGAGGGTAGTGTGTAATATCCGCAATTTCGATTTCCGGTAATTTTTTTTTAGCGGTCGTGGCGCACGCTAACCGGCAGGGGTAGCACACGCTGTCGGCCGACTAGCGTACGTTACAGGGCGAGCTGTTTAGTCCAGAGGTTACTGGACAGGTCGGCTAGCGCGCGCTAGCGTCCATCGGCAGGTTTGGTCGGCAGTGTCGGGTCGTGCGGGCCCTGGATGAGGGTTCTGGGCCGATACTGGCCGATAGCACACGCTAGTCCGGGAAGGCTAGCGCACGCTACTCCGGCCCAGTATAAATGTGACAGAGCAGTCGCATTTTCACTCGTTTATCATTTTCCTTCTTTTCTGTCCGCGGTTGGAGTTTTGGAGGAGGCGAAGCCATGTTGTTGAACAACAAATCCATGAAGTTCTTGCGTTCATATCAATGATTGATCATCCTATATCATCCTTTGATCCAGCGAATCAAGTTTATTGTTGCAGGTTGTCGTTAGGTGGAGTCGGCGAGTTCATAGTCGGTTCGTGCCAACCTACTTCGGTCGATTCTCCGCGTCGTGGTTTCAAGGCAAGTATTTTACTATACGAATTGTGTCTTGTGAATAGGGACGTCGTGTTATGGTTGTGATGCATTGGTTTACTTTCGTGAATATGCTTCGTATGAATTGATTATTATGAACGATTGATGGTAGCGATAATACTCTCACTTAGCTCGTGGAATTGTGTTGGTCGTGTTAATCATCTAAGTATGTGCCGAGCGTGTTTGATCATTGTTGAGTTGTCGTGATGATTATGATATTTGTGTCGTGTTGATTTACTTACTTGATTATACATTTCGGTGTAATGCGGAATGGCTTGACATTTGATGATTATGAGTTGTGTCGTGACGATGTGTGTGTTCCAGGTAAGGTCTGACGAGGCCTCTGGAGTTCGGTGCATGATGTGTACGAACAAGTTGTGTGATCCAGGTAGGGTCTGACGAGGCCTCTGGAGTTCGGTACATGATGTGTACGAACGATGTTTATGGACGGGTAGGGTCCGATGAGGCCTCCAGAGTTCGGTACATGATGTGTACGAATGATGTTTGTGGCCGGGTAGGGTCCGTTGAGGCCTCCGGAGTTCGGTACATGATGTGTACGAACAACGATCGTATAACATTGATTGTTTGGATAACATTTTGAATACGGGTCTCGGACTCATAATGATATCTTATCTAGTGTGTTTTGAAACGAGAATCGGGCTAAGGCCCTAATGTTTACAAAAAGGTTTTGTAAATTGGGACTCGAGGTCCAAAAGAATTTCTGCTTTAAAAATCCCCGAGATAATGTGTTCCTTTTCAAATATCTTTTGCTTGAGTTCGAAATTATAAAACTTCTCGGGAACGTTTTGATAATTGATTTCCATGTTAAATTCATAGTTGTTATTTACTTGTTGCATTTCGTATCGAATTATACTTGCACTAGTAAAACAGTGGAGTTTTACTAACCCCCGAGTAATCGGGGGTGGATGTCTGTTCTGCGTCCAGGTACATGCAGGTTCAGGGGAGCAGTCACAGGATTGGCACAAGAGGATGACGAGCTGCGATACTAATCAAGAGTCGAGAGTTGGTAGAGTTTGGTTGTATTGTTAGAGTTGATTTCAGTCTTCCATTGTATTGTGTTTCGATCCCTGTGTGGGTAATGTTGTTTTAGTCAGTTCTGTTGAAGGAATTGTGTGACCTCATCGGTCTGTATATTCATGTGTAAGTGACCTTAACGGTCTGTATTATTATATTGTTTGACCCTGGCCGGGCAAATATTTGGTTGTTTATGAATGTTTAGCCTGGTAGATCCTTGTGGAAAGGGCCTACGGCGTGTAATATTCCCATACGGTTTGGGGGTGTTACACTAAGCAAATTCTGGATTTACATGACCGGGTGTGGGGCATCAGACGCGACCAAGTGCCGAATCTTCCTGTTAACATTGGGCGAGCTGGCCCATAGGTGGTACATTTCACTACCACCGCGATCGATCATCTCCTTTGAGAAACTGGTGAGTGACTTCGCGTCATACTTCGCCGCCAAGTTTGCCAGACCAGAAGGCCCCCACCGCATGATGAAAATCAGGCAGGGGGAAGACGAATCCGATGCAGATTATATCGACCGGGTGGATGAAATAGTCCTCACCGGCGAGCCCATCAGCGACGAGCTCGCTCTCTACTCAGTCCTGGGGGGATTCTACGGTCATTCGCCCATGTTTAGGCATCTCACAAAGAACATCCCCCCAACCTACGCGATCTTCCACGCTAAGGCTGCCGACTTTCTGGCCAGACAAATGATACTCACCCTCCGCCTAGGCGAGGGAATGCCACCTCCTGTCCGAAAGACGGCGATTGCCAAAACCAAAAAGGCGGTCGCCAAGCCACCCGGCGATCTCAAGGCCTTCGAGGATGTGGAAGCCCATCTCCTCCACAAGTTCAACCGAACTCTGGCCCACATTTTTTACGCCATCAAGGGCCGCCAACTGCTAAACAAGCCAAAGGCGATAACGGACCACGGTCATCTGGACCACAATCAATATTGTGCTTACCACAAGAGTCCCGGCCACAACACCAACCAATGCCGCGACCTCCTCAGACAACTCTGGAGATTGTTCGAGGAGGGCAAGTTGGACAGCTTATTGGCTTAGCCGGAGCCCCATCAATCTCCCGATACGGTCGCCTGAGTCGAACGCGAACAGGCCGGAAAGCTCAAACGAGCCGACCCCTCGATCAACCTCGTCAACCGAATCTATATGCTTCAATCAAGAGGAGGAAACTTCGGAAGTCTCTCCCCGATTCCCACCTCGTCAAACCAAAGGCTACTGCCTGAGCAAACACCTCGAAAAAGAGGATGACTCGCTCGTCCTCTAAAGTTCGTCATCAACATGATGGACCTAGGCAGCGATCGCCTCCCCTAGCACAATGTATACCGTCTAGGATCGTCATCTGACATCATAGTCCGAGGTAGAAAAGTGCCGCCATGGTCGCGAAAATTGATTAAACCGACGATCCGTCCATGCAAGGTTCCTTTGAGCTTCGATCGCTCGCCCTTCGTTTAAATATGAGGCGGGCGTAGCCGAAGGACCCTCCAAAACAAATCAGAGGATTACTCGCTCGCCCTCTAAAGTTCGTCATCAACATGAAGAACCTAGGCAGGCGATCTCCTCCCCTTACACAACGTATACCGTCGAGGATCGTCATCCGACATGATGGTCCGAGGTAGAAGAGTGTCGACATGGCTGTGGAGGATGATGGAACCGTTCTCTGTGTCCGTGCAAAGTCCCTTTGGGCCACGATCGCTCGCCCTTCGTTTAAATACGAGGTGGGCATAGCCTGAGGGCCACGACGTTGTTCGTTTCGAAATTATTGTCCATATTTGACTTTGATATTCTGTATTTTTTCTTGTCTTTGGTAATTTCTGATGCAAAATATATTAACAGATTAACACTGTAAGCTTTCTTTTGGTAATGAAAAGTGTTGGGCTAAAACTATTGTGAGTACGCGTTTGCATAGATTGATAAATCGTCAAATTTACTCTCCCCCTCTTCCCAACTGTATAAAAACCTTTATATCAATTAATTTCTTTTTTAGTTACTTTATGTCACTCTGTCGGTTTTATATAGGGATAATCTCATAATCATAAAACAACTCTTTTTAATATTTTTTTAATTAGAATGCTTAGCTAAGTTCGGTTTTATTGAACTTTTTCATCCTTTTAATGACACTTTACTGTGATTGTGAGGCCTTTTTTTTTTTAATGAAATCAAACGATATGCAACATATTTGCGACATTTTTTCTACTTAATATACACGTACATATAATAAGCTGACAAAATAGATATTTTTTGATTTTCTACTTAATATACACGTACATATAATAGTTGCTGTTGATTCTGACATGTTAAACGTTTATATTTTCGTCCATTTTGGAAGTGTTTCAGAGTGTTACTTTTCTAATAGAGAGAAATATTTTATTACTCAAAATAGAACAATGTCTTGCAAAGTAATTTAAATTTTAATGTTTCCTATTAAAGTAGTTTTTTCTTATTTATATATCTGGTTGCTTGTTTGTAAGTAAAATATTATTCAGGTCAAAACAGTAACACACAACACATGTAAAAAGTTTATATTTTTTAATGTAACAAAAAGTTACTCTATTTACTCCTTTATATATTATTCACTACCTACACTACATTTATTTAGTCAAGCCCGAAACCCTGTGGCTTCTCCCATAGTACACAGCACATCACAATATTTAAACATATGCTCAATTTTCTATATAGAGAGAATATATAAAAAAAAACGGAGGTGCATTAAGTCTTTCGTTCTTAATGCATAGAATATAAAAAAAAAAAGGGGTGGAATTTTTTAATAGGGCACGGAATCATATTCCTCAGATTAACACTGTAAGCTTTCTTTTGGTAACGAAAAGTGTTGGGCTAAAACTATTGTGAGTACGCGTTTGCATAGATTGATAAATCGGCAAATTTACTCTCCCCCTCTTCCCAACTGTATGAAAACCTTTATATCAATTAATTTCTTTTTTAGTTACTTTATGTCACTTTGTCGGTTTTATATAGGGATAATCTCATAATCATAAAACATCTCTTTTTAATGTTTTTTTAATTAGAATGCTTAGCTAAGTTCGGTTTTATTGAACTTTTTCATCCTTTTAATGACACTTTACTGTGATTGTGAGGCCTTTTTTTTAATGAAATCAAACGATATGCAACATATTTGCGAGATTTTTTCTACTTAATATACACATACATATAATAAGCTGACAAAATAGATATTTTTGATTTTCTACTTAATATACACGTACATATAATAATTGCTGTTGATTCTGACATGTTAAACGTTTATATTTTCGTCCATTTTGGAAGTGTTTCAGGGTGTTACTTTTCTAATAGAGAGAAATATTTTATTACTCAAAATAGAACAATGTCTTGCAAAGTAATTTAAATTTTAATGTTTCCTATTAAAGTAGTTTTTTCTTATTTATATATCTGGTTGCTTATTTGTAAGTAAAATATTATTCAGGTCAAAACAGTAACACACAACACATGTAAAAAGTTTATATTTTTTAATGTAACAAAAAGTTACTCTATTTACTCCTTTATATATTATTCACTACCTACACTACATTTATTTAGTCAAGCCCGAAACCCTATGGCTTCTCCCATAGTACACAGCACATCACAATATTTAAACATATGCTCAATTTTCTATATAGAGAGAATATATATATATATAAAAAAAAAACGGAGTTGCATTAAGTCTTTCGTGTAGTATCCGCATTTTTCTTTCCCTTGTATTTTTATTTTCGGTGTATTTCTCGATTGTAGCGACCCTCGTGTATCTTTCAGTGTAACTTTTCTGTCATCTATTGATCTGATTCTCGTAATTGTTGTGCGGAACCACCGTTTCGGGGTTGCCGTGGATTCATTCTATGCTATGATGCGTTGTGAGGTGTTCTGTTTGATGTTTCGTTTGTATTCCGGTGTTGTAGACCGTTTATATTCCGTACCTAGCGCACGCTAATTTTTCTGCATAGCGCACGCTAGAAGTTCCTTTGTAGCGCACGCTACGTTTACTTAAATGGCGCGCTAGCGAGTTAGCCCCGGGAGTGGCGATTCGGCTCGGCCCTGCGACTATCGGATTAGCGCGCGCTACCTTGTCTAGCGCACGCTAATGTCGGGAGACTAGCGCACGTTAAAGTTGTTCGCAGCGCTAGCGCGTGATCAAAGATCGATGCGGTTTACTCACCGAACCCGGCCAGTGCCGATTAGCGCACGCTACGCTCGTATGGTAGCGCACGCTAACGGGTCGTGAGTTTTGGGCAATTAGCTACCGGACTCGGCTGATGTCCAGGTAGCGCACGCTATTGGTCGATAGCGCGCGCTACCGAGAGGTTATTAGCGCACGCAACGTTTGAGTAGCGTCGCTAACGGCCGAAATCGCTACCTTGACCGACGCCAATTGTTTGTTACGTATTTTCATCTCGTTAGCGCACGCTAACCTTGAGGATTAGCGCGCGCTAACACTCCTGGCTATATAAATCGGGGAGTTGACCGAGATAAACATAAATCCTCATTTCTTCCTCTCTCCGCGGCGAAGGCGATCTTCTTGGCGATTTCTTCTTCCAATCATCTCATCCAACATCTTTCTTGAGTTCTTGGAGTATTATAACAACATCAACACGAATCTTTCATCCTAATCCACGGTAAATCTCTTAGAACCCTACTTTGGATAACTTGGGGGTTTTGGGATTTTCTTCCGATTCGTTCCGTTTTGTTGGTGGATTCATGATGAATATGATAAATCTTGTTGATATCATTAGTTTTCCTACGGATTCATGGTATATTTTCATAGCTTTGCGAAATCGAGAGAGTTTGGTTGTGGTCCGCCCTCGTTGTTATTTTTATTCGATTATACATGAATCGTAGGCGGGTTTCCGGGTGTATTCCATTTCCATAATCGTTTAGAAGTGGTTGTGATTGTGCTATTCGAATCGTTAGGTTCATTTTCGTCGGTTCCTCGCGGTCGTGCTTGATTCTTCCGTTCCGTTCGTGTCATCGTCTATTTAATCGAGGCAAGTATCCTTATGAACTTACAATCTTGACATAGTAGTATTGTATGAGAAATGGTGTGTGTGTGTGTATGCTCACTACGGGTTAGATCCGACGGGGTCTCGGTAGGGGTCCACAGAGACGTGGATCGACGAGCTTGCTTTTAACCACTACGGGTTAGATCCGACGGGGTCTCGGTAGGGGTCCACAGAGACGTGGATCGACGGTTAATTGTGGTGCATTTTACAAATGTGATTTGATATTGGCATTTCCGGAAATGAGTGTTTTGGAACTATGCTTTTCTTTATTGCATGCATTACTATATGTGTAAGATGTAAGTTGTTCATCTGGTTACTTGTACTGGCGTAATTGCTAACCCCTCTGGGGACCCATTTTGGGGAAATTCGTTTTATGAATTTGGTCGGGTTCATCGAGACGAGCAGCTGGACCAGTATGCGGATGATGGCCGAGCGTGATGATTGTGCACGAGTGATGTCTTAGTGTCTTCTACCTTTTCATATTTTGTGGTTTTGTTTGAACTAATAGAAGTACTCGAGTACTTAAGAACTTTTACTCGTCTGGATTGTATTATTGTTTATCGTGTTTGTGTCGAATGATGATGTTATGTTGGCCAAGGTGAACGGGTGGATTATTGTTTTGCGTCTTTATGACGTGGTGTTATGTTGTTGTTTCGTGAGTCGATGAGTATGATGTTGTTCGGCTGGTGGGTCCCATATAGGGATTCACGGCTACTGTAATACCTCGAATATCTTGAGGGTGTTACAGAAAATGGTATCAGAGCACTAGGTTTATGGATACCTAGGCTTGTCGGTTTATTGGGTCTTGTGGTGTTTTGTTTTGCACATCATCGTCACGCTGCCATGATTCCGGTACTACCAGTGTCCGTAAGTTTTTCTTCCTCTGTTCATTATTTCCTTGTATCGTACCTTTGATTCTCGACTTGTGACTGTTCTTTTCTCGTACTTACCCTCGTATGGCTTTTGCTACTTATTTAACTCCAGTATGGATGCCGGAAGAGATCGTGGTCGTGGTCGTGGTCGTGGACGCGGCCGAGGACGTGGGGCAGCCGGTGGGGCGGCCACGTCGCAGTCTTCGGGAGCCGGCAGTACCGGCAGTCTTCGTAGATTTATTAAAATATTGCATATATGCATCAAAATTTTGTGAGAATAAATCTACGTCATCCATTTATCAACATCTATGGATAAAATTCATTCTTATTTTTTAACTTAAATTGCATTTTCACCTGAACCCACCCCTATATATATATACACCCCTATATATATATATACCTATGTATATGTATATACTAAGTTTTACCAGATAAGATTAAGACAATAGAAAAACATGGGCAGATCCTATTTGGTACTCCGGTTCTCAATTAAATAATTCCGGCACTAATTTTTTGAGCAATTTTTTTGTGGCGTGATAAAACTTAAAAAGTAAAGTTAAAAGTTTAATTCTAAAAACTACAAAAATTATTCTTTATGTGATTTTGAAAAAAAGAATATATCTATTTTGTATGTATAATTTTTTAAATGAGACTTATGAAGTATAAGTTTTAATAACCATGTATTTTACAACTAGAAGAAAATATTAATAAATTTCTTCCTGAATCTTTTATAAACTAAAATAAATTGATAGAACATCAAAGACTAATCAATACATTTTAGAAAATAATCGAGACTAAGGTATATATTCATCGAAACATACAAATCAAAACAAAAATTTTGACCATAAATACGACCACGATCCTTCCGCACTGGCATTGAACATGCGTAGAATATCTCTTTTGGGTTTAGATATCAAATAAATTTAAACTGGAATTTTATAAAATTACATCAAATCAAGTATGTAATTAGAGGTATAATTTAAATTACAAGAGAGTTACAGCGTATACAGTGAATTATTAGACCATTTTTTTCATTTCATCAACTATTTTTCTCTTCTGATTATATGCGTACATAAAAATAGCACGTATACTACATGTAAACATATTTAGTACATGTCATATCACACAAAATTTAGAGATCTCCAAAAATTTGTAAAAATTTGAGAGCCTACAAAATTTGGAAGGCTTAAGCATCATTGCAGCTCCCCAAAATCGGTCCAAATTAATTACTAGGTATAATTTGTGCTATAATGGCACGGTGACATTGATATAATTGAATGAAAGTAATTAAATTATCAGATTACTTGTTAGGAAAAAATAGAGAAAATATCACTAATAGTTCATGAGGTTTATTTTTTGCTCACTTTGGTGCCTAAAGTATTTTTGTGACGCTACAGTCCCTAAAGTACTAATTTTCATCTCACTTTGGTCCTTTCAGGCGGATTTTGGCTGGAGTACCTGCCCACGCGTGGTTATTTAAGGGTAAAATGGTAAAATTATATAAAAAAGGAAATGTAACCTGCAAAGAATGTAGGGTTAAGACTTAAGTTAATGAAACTTAGGTCATTTCTGACGATTTGAATGAATCGAATCAATCGAATCGAATGGATTCGAATCGAATCGAATGGACCTAAATCAGATCGAATCCAAATATATATTAAGGGTAAATAATAATAATAATAATAATGGTAAATAATAATAATAATAGTAATCAACAACAACAACGATAATAGTAATATTATTAGTAATAATAACAATAATAATAATTAAGATTAATAATAATAATAATAATAATAAGAAGAAGAAGAAGAAGAAGAAGAAGTGAATCGAAATGAATTAATCCGAATCGAATGGACATGAATTGAATCGAATCAATCGAATCAATCGAAAATCGAAAATAAGTCCAAAAGAACTGGGCCTATTTTCTCACTAAACAAAGAGAACCCAAACAGACAAAACAAATAGGGGTGTGTTCTAGGGTTTCAATTTCTGCAAATTCTGGGCGGAAATACTCATTTTTTTGCCAAAAGAAGTCGATCTTTCCGCTATCTAAGGTCTGGGCTCTTTTATTTCACCGATTTCTGTGGAGGTTTTCGAACAACGAAGCTGCAAGAAATCGAAAATCTTGAGCAAACTCCAGGATATTGTAAGTTTGCTTGACCTTTTAATTTTTAGTGTAAATTTGTGCTATTAGATGTTTAATAATATGATTATTGTATGAGTTAGTGACCGATTTTATCAAAATATTCAGTTTAGAATGCTGTTAAAATTTACTTAAACCCGTGACTTTGGGTGTAAATTCATGCTATTAAATTGTATAATTATATGATTATTGTATGACTTGGTGGATTTTACAAAATTCAGATTTTTTTTTTGTGATGAATAAGGTTTAGGGTGATTTTTGTTTCGTGCTATTAGATTTTATAATTATATGATTATTGTATGACTTGGTGGATTTTACAAAATTCAGATTTTTTTTTTGTGATGCATAGGTTTAGGGTGTTTTTTGTTCGTAGTACCAAAATTTCATGGGATTTTGTGGGTCTTTTGTGATTTTCAAGTTGTGTGGGTCTGTATGTTTTGTGTGGTGGTGAAAAGTGTTTGTTTATAATGGATCCATGTTTCAGTTTTTGTTCTATGTTTTAGTGTATTTTTTTTTTATTTATTTACTTATGTTGGCGAAAATTAGAACTGGAACTGAACCACCTTATGGCGGTTCACGGTTTCAGTTTTGAACCCTGAACCGGCGGTTCACAATTTTTTTTTAAAATTTAATTAATTTTTAACATTTTAATTCAAATAAAAAATATGGGGTAAAAATTGGGCTTGAGTTAGTATTTAACACCAAAATTTTTAATTTTAAATATTTGAATTAAGCGCATGCGTATCCGATATTCGTACTTAAGAGTTTAGGAATCAAAATCAAAGTCCTCGTAGTTCATTTTTAAATTTTAGGGGAGAGAGGGAAAAATGGAGTTGAGTTTAATACAAATATTTAAAGTTAAAGTTAAGAATTTTAACTTTGAATATTTGGATTAAGTTGCCTACGTATCCCCTTACCTTAGGAATCAAAGTCCTCGTAGTTCACTTATCTTATACTTACCTTAGGGAGCGGAGGCAGAGAGGAGGTGGCTCAATCATCCAAGTCATCCGAATCATTGCTAGATCCGGTATCATATGTGTCGTCTTCTTGTTCATTGTAATTTGGTTCTTGTTGGCATAACTCGGCTTTCATCCAATCATTCAATAATACCTGAGATTCAGGATTTTGAGGCGTCAATCGAGATCGTCGTTCTTCCAGAATGTATCTTCCCACACTGAAGGCTTGTTCAACAGAAATTGTTGAGGCGGGGACAATTAGTATTTCCTTTGGGATCGTGCCAACTACATGAAAGATTGTACACTCCACCACTTAAGAATATTATCATTACCATTCCGTCCACGTTCTAAAGCTCCCAAATCAAAAGTAGTTAAATAATTCTCAAGTTCTTGATATGCATTTCTTAGGTACCTTGTTCGTTTTGGGATAAATCTTCTTGATAGGCATTCCACTCACCAAGATCTGGAATAACAAAACCAAAAGAAGATATACTACTACTAGAAGAAATGTGAATAGGAGAAGAAGAACCCGTATCAAGATCAAGACTATCATTATAACCACAAGCATATTCACGATAAAGATCAGATAAAGAATTTTTTGCACTTTGAACACAGTCGCTAGGATTTGGAGGAATAAATTTAGGAATAGGAATAGGAAATAAGCATTGTAGTAAAGTGTAAGTAATTTTAGCAAATCTTCCTCTCTATAATTTTAACACAATATTCAATATGTGTAGAAGTGAGATAATAAACGTCACTAAGACTCAGTTGCCTCTTTAAAAATTTTAAAAAGTGGCATTAAACTAGAGCACTTATCCCATTGACTTGGCAATAAGCAAACGGGTACTTGTTCTTCATTATAAGAATTGCACAATGCAATACGGTATAGATAACTATCATTTAGCCAATTGTAAGTAGAATTCCAACGATTTGGCACATCTTTTGAATTTTTTTTGGATGCATATTATTTTCTAGGCAATATCTACTCCATTTTTTTTTACCAAGAGAAGAATGTCTAATTAAATACATTAATTCTTCACGAATAGGAGCATATACTTCTTGTAAAACAACTAAACCATATTGAACACATAAATTAAGAACATGACAAATGCACCTAACATGAAATTTTTTACCACCAATAGATGGCCCACATACTGAAATAAATGATTCTAAACTAGGTGTATTGGAGCTAGCATTATCTAAAGAAGTTGAAAAAACTTTTTGTACTAAATTATATTCAGATAAAATGTATGAATTTTATGCAAAATATTATGTGCGGTATTGAACTCTCCGAAAGCAGTTAGATATTTTTGCGAAGTCCAAGAATCATCAAACCAAATACAAGTAATTCCCATATATGAATTTAGTTGCCAATGATCACTTCAAATATCGGAGGAGCATATATGTTGGGATAAACAATCCTGTATCGAAGTTTTGATAAAGTGCCAACATACAACAAAGCAGCTGTCTCTAAAGACGATCGAAGTTGTTGGAGTAATCAATCCTGTATCGAAGTCTTCTCATAATGCCAACATACAGCGAAAGTATAAAGAGCCATCATACAACACATAACCTACAGCAAAATGTTGGATACAGCATCCAGACTGTAAGTATTGAGATCTTCAATACCTATCCAAACAGGACTTAAGACCGTTGGAACAGAATCTGCCTTATTTGCTAAAGTCAAAGTCCCGTTTGAAAAGAAGTATTTAAATACTGAAAGTATAAAGTATTTAAATACTAAGCCGATAGAGATATTCAAACAAGGAGCAAAAACCGGATTGTGCTTTATTCAAATAAATCATCCCGTTGGAACGGACTTTTGCTCAACGGATATATTCTCAACGGATCTATTCAGAGGCTATTTATACCCCAGAGTTTGAAGATCAAAGAGACAACTCATATAAGATATACACAAGAAATCTAAGATCAAACATACAAGCAATAATCAAATTATCTATTGACTGAATATTCTCTATCATCAGATCAAGCTTACAAGAGCTAAGTATTTTTTTCCAAGTATCATTCATATCTGAGAAGAAGAAATATACTCAGTCATTCAAGAACAGCCATCATCAGCTCAAAATCTTCATAGTCAAGTTGTTGTTCTTACTTGGTTATCTTACTTTTACCTTTGAGTATAAACCTAGTTCTGTGTGAACTAAAGAAGTTATTCCGACCTGTGTGGGACGAATAAGGACGAAGATTTGGAACTGTGTGAAGAAGCTAGTCAAGAGAAAGCTTTGACCAATCTGTGTGAATAGTTGAAAGCGGCGCTCTTTGTATCAATCTGTGTGAATGATACAAGGATAGGTTTGCTTATAGACACGTAGTTGTGTACGTAGTGTTTATAATAAACTTTTTACTCCTGTGTGGAGGACCAGTGGACGTAGAGGGGTTTACCTCGAACCACTTTAAAACCGTATTATTTACCTTCTGCATTTACTGTTTTAATAGCTGTGATTATTTTAAGTATACACTTCATACCTAGTTGTTGTATTTACAGCAACTTACTATTACAAGACTTCCGCTACGCACTCTAACGTGAAAATTGTACAGCTTGTTGCTTAAACACTTTCCAAGCTGTGTTCTGTATACTTAGTGGCCAACAAGTGGTACCGGAGCGGTTGATTCTAAAATGAATCAATCGTATTTTTGACCGAATCAGATCCAAAAATCACTTATTTTTGTAAAACAGTCTTTTTCTTTCCTATATTCTCATATGGATACATCAATGATCAATAACGTTCCTATGTTTTCTATTAACGAGTTTGACGACTGAAGAATTATGATGGAGGCTCATCTTGCAGCAATGCACGAAGAGATGATTTTTGTTATACAAGATGGCCCCATAAAGATCATGAAGGTAAATCCGGCCCCAAGAATTGAAGGTCAAGCTCATGCAGAGATGCTCGAGAAAGAGCGCGAACAATGGACTTCTGATGATCGAAAGCGCGCCAATCTCGATAATGTTGCTAAGAACGCGTTATTTGTTACTCTTGACAAAGACACATTCTCGAAGGTAAAGAGCAGTAAATCAGCCAAGGATATCTGGGATAAAATCAAGTTAATTTGTGAGGGAACTGAGCTCTCAAAAGAAAACAAAATTTCAAAATTGACCCAGCAATTTGAATCTTTTGAAATGAATCCAACTAAAACACTTGAGGAACTTGACCTCAGATTCACTGGCATTGTTGGTGAACTTGAAGCGTTGGGCAAGATTTACACCCAAAAGGAGAAAAATCTAAAAAATTCAGATCTTTCCCTGCCCGATGGGACATTAAAACCACATATATGTGTGTGTCGTGCATTTAATGAAATATTTACTTTTGATCTCTTCTCTGACCTCAAAGCTTTTGAGTATGATATTGACAGGAGAGAGAAAGCTGAAGAATCTCCCGCGAGGACTACAGCATTAGCCGCTGTATCCAACCGGAGACATAGCATGCCTAGCACATCAAAGTGTGCCCAAAAGAATGCTGACAGCGACGACGACATCCTGTCACAAGATGAAATGGCGCTCCTCATGCATAAGTTCAAGAAGTTCATCAAGCAGTCGGGAAAGACTCCATACAGGCCCAAGCGTGTTCATAAGGTAAGTACCGAAACTTCCTATGGTGACGCTAACCTGTGTTATAATTGCAGGAAGCCAGGACATTATGCAAATAAATGTCATCATCTTAAATTTCAAAGGTTGCCAGAAGCCGAGCAACAAGAAAAAGATGAAAGAAGACGTGCTTGGAAAAACAAACTCAAGGCCCTGATTGGTGAATCAGAAGCCTCCCCCGCATCAACAAAGTCCGAAGAATGTCTTCAGGTAGTCACTGATAGTGACTCGTCAGATGATGAATTCAAAGATAAAGCCTATATGTGCTTTATGGCCAAAGACATACCGGAAGATGAAGATAGTGATGATGAGGTAAGCTCAACCTCAGTTATTCCTACCAATGCATCTCATACATTTGAAAACATGATAAATGAGTTTAAGAACATTCGAAAGACCTATGAGACATTAAAAAATGAAAATATGCAACTCCAACTTTCTAACTTAGAGCTGAGGGAAGAAAACGACTTGCTGAAAGTAAATTATGAAAATATGTCTATTGATTGTGAAAACAGCAAAGTCGATTATGAAAAACTCATGGAGAGCAATCATCAACTTGCTCATGAACTAAGTGAGGCTAAATCTCACAGTGAAAGCAAGACAAATGATTTTGTTCTGCTTCAAGCCAAAGTAAAAACTCTCGAAAAATGAGAAGGAGAACTTGAGACCATTCTGAAATCTTTCGAGAAATCATCTAAAAGAATGGAAGAAATTCTAAGCACTGGGCAACATGCTCATAATAAAAGTAGCTTAGGATACAGCTCATTTTCCAATAAAGGGAAAACTAGTACTGTGTTCGTCAGAGGTGTGGAACCCATTCCTGTATCGGAAGAAATCCCGAGTCCTGTGAAGGAACCTGTTGCACCGCGAACAGCAAAGGCTGCCATTCTGCCACCACAATCATATTCCAGACAGCGGAATCCTCAGCCATTCATACATGTAAGGCGTACCCAACAGCATGCTTCCCGAGCATATCAACAACGCCAACAGCCGTTCAGAAAGAAGGTTGTATCCAAATATCAAAGGTCTGCACGGCAGTACTTTCAGTACAGCATGCCTAGTTATTGGATACAGGAGCCTCGTTATCCCTCGCGAAAGCAGGTATCCGCACAGTATCAACAACAGCTTTGGGAATCCAACTGGAGACCCAAAAGGCAAGCTGTAAGGCCGAAGAAAATGGCTCCACCTCCAAGACGGCATTCGTACTGGATTAATAATAATAACCATGAATTTTACATGCATAATAATTATCATGGTTATAGCGACTACGTACCTGCCCCACGTAGATACCGCAAGAATGCACTTAACGTTCCCTACAGTAAACCAATTGTTGTCAGGAAAATCTGCGTACCTAAAGGCACTTTCATCCATGGACCCAACAGTCAAAGGGACCTAAATCTACTTAATTTCTTTGCCTACATGACATCTTAGAGAAGGACATCTGGTACTTCAATAGCGGATGTTCTCGGCACATGACGGGAGATAAAAGCAAGCTGTTAGATTACATAGAAGGTCGCGGTCCAAAAGTGTGCTTCGGTGATAAATTTAAAGGAAGAACAAGAGGGAAAGGAACCCTGCTTGTAGGAAAATTCAAAGTCACCGATGTAGCTTATGTTGAAGGCTTACAGTACAATCTACTTAGTATTAGCCAGTTCTGTGACAAACATTTCTCGGAGAAATTCTATATAGATCACTGTAGAGTTAAGAACATCCTGACCAAAGAAGTTGTGCTCACAAGAAGCAGATCCGGTAATATGTATATTGCTGACTGGATGCCTACGAGCTCCACAATTCCTTGTTTTGTTGCCAAAGGCACTGCAGATATAAGCTGGTTATGGCACAAAAGGATGTCTCACGTCAACTTCAAGACGATCAACAAGCTCTCTTCAGATAGGGAATGGTAAGAGGATTGCCAAATATATCATTCCAAAAAGACAGTGTCTGTGGACCCTGTCAGAAAGGCAAGCAAATAAAGACCACCCTGAAGAGCAAATCCTACCTTTCCACTAACAGAGTTTTGGACATGCTACACATGGATCTATACGGTCCTGTAGACCCAGTAAGTTTGGGAGGTAAGAAATATTGTCTCGTTATTATCGATGATTATTCCAGGTACGCTTGGACAATCTTTCTAAGCAAGAAGAAGGAAACAACATCAAAGCTGCCCGAGCACCTAAGAAAGCTTCAAAATGATAAAGGGTTGAGTATCGTGTCCATTCATTCCGACAGAGGTACGGAATTCACTAACCGCTTTATAGAGCAATACTGTTCGGAAAATAGGATACAACACGCATACTCAGCTGCCCGTACACCTCAACAAAATGGTGTTGCCGAGCGAAAGAACAGGACGCTGAAAGAAGCAACTAGGACCATGATTGCCGCTAGCAAGTTGCCACAGCGTTTCTGGGGAAAAGCCAGCAATACAGCGTGCTATACACAAAACCGTTGTATCATCAACAAACACCACAACAAAACAGCATACGAGGTATGGAACAACAAAACTCCATTAGTTTCGTACTTTCTCATATTTGGATGCAAATGTTATGTTTTGAACAACGGGAAGGATCAACTTAGAACCTTCGATGAGAAATCGGATGAAGGGATATTTGTAGGATATTCTTCTGTTAGCAAAGCTTACAGGAAGTTTAATAAAAGGAAGCTAACAATTGAGGAATCAATTCATGTAGTGTTCGACGAACCTCACCATGATCCTACAAGAATAGCAGATATTACTCAAAACATCCAACAACTTTCCATCATTGATCCACCAAGTCCTATAGAGCCTGTCATTGACCTAGAAATCAACCCTGCAGCGGTAAGAACAGATGTAGATGAAGCCGATGTTGTACAAGCTGAAGCCGAAACTACAGCAACTCAAGATACAGTAAGGGACCCCGAATTAGAACCCGACAGAAGATGGTTGAAAGATCACCCACAGGAGTTGATCATAGGAAACCTTGATGCTGGTGTTTATACCCGTAGGAGAATACAAAATACACAAGGAAATGGACTTTGTGCGTAAGAAGAACCCGAGTATGAGATATCTCCATTTCCTGTATGGAAGTCTCAATCTGAACTTAGAAGACTTGACATGTGCACTATTGCTATATTCTTAGCTCAATCCGAACATGTTTCTACTATAGAAGCCCTAAACAATTCACTGGATTTCATCCATGGAAGAAGAGCTTAATGGTTTCGAACGAAACAATGTATGGTATCTTGTACCCAGACCTACGCATCAATCCGAAATTGGAACCAAATGGGTATTTAGAAACAAGAAGGATAGAAATGGACTCATTATCAGAAATAAATTCCATCTAGTTGCACAAGGCTACAGACAGGAAGAAGGCATAGACTACGATGAAATATTTGCCCCTGTAGCCAGACTAGAAGCCATTAGGATATTTTTAGCCTTTGCCGCCCATAAGAGCCTTATTGTATACCAAATGGACGTCAAGAGTGCATTCCTGAATGGAGACCTTGCCGAAGAAGTCTATGCTGAACAACCACCAGGCTTTGTCAACACAGAAGGTGGAGACCTTGTATACAGGCTAAGGAAAGCGTTGTATGGATTTAAGCAAGCACCCAGAGCGTGGTATGAGACCCTGTCCCTGTATCTAACCGATAATGGATTCGAGAAAGGTGATGTGGACAAGACTTTATTTAAAATACAGGAAGGTGATGACCTCCTGATGGTTCAAATATATATAGATGATATAATATTTGGTTCAACTAACCTTGCTTTATGTCAAAGGTTCTCTCATCTCATGCAAAGTAAATTTGAAATGAGTATGATGGGAGAACTTAGTTATTTCCTAGGATTGCAGGTAAAGCAGTTACCTACAGGGATATTCATAAACCAGGAAAATGTAACACCCCCAGAATCCGACCGGGAATGTTTCATGCCGTAGACCCTTATCACAAGGATCTACCATACTAAACTCCAAAAGACTACTCAATGATTAACCGACCGGGGTCAAATTAATTACAAAGCAGACCGACAATGTCATTAACCAATTCAGAAACTAACGACATTCACATTACAATGACAATAATAAACTTGAACACAGAAAAGAATGACAACTCAATTTAATAAATGAAAACTACACCCATGCAAGGGTGAATACTCGAACGACAGAGAAATACCGACCAAAATGAAACAAAAGAAAAGACTCTGACTCTGGTGTGATTAGCATCATTGTCCTCCACCTCCTTCCAAGTCAATCCTGTGACTGCTCCCGAGCTGCCAAAACCTGAGCGCATAATAGGCACCCACCCCCCGAAAACTCGGGGGTTAGCAAACTGGAATTTTGCAAGTGCAAGTACATAATATACAAGATATACGAACAATAACAACATAAAACTCAACCGCCGCGAAGCCTTAACACAAACCACACATTCCCATAATCAACACAGAATAGCACTCGCATACACAAGGTGAAAGATAATCATATAGTCATATTCTCTTTACGAAACATAACACCAATGAAACTTTAAACGAGCCCAAGGAGTCAAAAGATCTAGTTCGAAAATCCCTTTTTATAAAAACGAAAAGTATTTTAATAAGATAGTTTGAAAACATTATTATTGACTCGGGCCGTCTTGGGTTTTTAAAATCGAATGGGAATACTTTTAGAAAATAACTTCAAAAGCTCTCGGGTCCCCGACCCAACATGTGGAAAACAATTTACAAGAAACCAATACAACGTTATTCAGGATCCTCAACCCAATTTATAAGACACTATCACAAGCGAATCATTACAACATCTCACGGGGTTCTCAGCCCAATCCAAATAATATCATCACGAGATCAAATCTCAACATCCTACGGGATCCTCGACCCAATACATAGAATAATCATCACAGTCCAATCAAAGGCACAGCCTCTCATTCGACAAAATCCTGCTCAAGACCCCTGATTAATTAACCCTCGGAGATCTCGTCAAATATCCTTGCTTAATTAACCCTGATACCAACATTTAAAACAATTTGAAACAAACTTTCCAGAAACCCGAATCGCGATCTATATCAAGACCAACATTTTAAAGCGAGTTGGAAGAACTTTGAATTACGAAAACCATTTGGTAACGGGGTCTTAGCTATCACTCAACTATCCGTTACCAATAAGCCTGCCAGGCGCCTGCCTTGCACACCTGTGCACCGGCGTTCACTCCACTATGTTGGCCGCCCCTTGAACATGTCACCGCGCCAGCGATCACTCCCTCAAGAGCCGCCCCTTGCACATGCATTAGGTAACACCGGTGTTCACCAATCATATGGAGACGCACATTGCAGCGTACACTAGGCCGGAGTACACGCCCCGCCCTCAGAGGTTCCCGGATACGACGTCTCTCACAACAAGTATTCACAATGTTTCAAACATCAAGCATACAGTCAATCGTTGCAACAATTCACATAATTTATCCGTCAGTCCACGACTACACAAATAAACAACAAAAACACACACATTATTAATCAGTACACCAATTCACATACAAATCAGTACACCAATTCACATAATTTATCCGTCAGTCCACGACTACACAAATAAACAACAACAACAACAACAACAACAACACGCACATTATTAATCAAGACTCAACACAATAAGTCTTCGGTAAAACCAACCAACACTACACATATATCCTTATATCGCAACTCAACTGAATATATATATATATATATAACCTTACTATATTATATCTATAAGTGTAGTTCATCCATCAATCCAAGTTGAGTACGTCAACTAGTGTTAGCATTCATCTCTCGACATTCACCGACATAGACATATATATCAATAAACGTATATACATACATATATTTAAGGGTTTATTGTCTGTAAATTACAGACGTTTTTACAATTTCGGAAATTGCCCCCGTTTTTATAGGTTTCGCTTTAAAAACCCAAACCTTTTGTTTTATCGCCGATTTTCCTCTCCGGTCGAATTTCCCCAGTTTAAAATCTACGTGGCAATGACTGTTGCCACGCTGGACACGCCGGACGGGGAGAGCATACGGCGTCGTTGTAACTTAACCCAAACCAACTCAGAACGACGTCGTTTCCCTAAACCAATTCCACCAAAATCGCGAAAATCGCGATATGTTTAGTAATTTTTAGGGTTCGTGCGAAGTAAATCCATCGAGAAGGGCAAAATCCATCGAAGTAAATCCATCGAGAAGGGCAAAATCCTCCGTAGATTTTGGTGAGATGTTGTGGGAAAGGCAAATCTATCGAAGTAATTTTCAGGGTTCGTGCGAAGTTGGCAATGGAGAAGGGCAGCGACAGCGGCAGCGGGAGCCCGGACATTGACTCCGACACCGAATGGGGTTCGTGCGAAGGAGAAGTTAGTAAAGAGCAAAGATATCAAGCAACGCAAGTGGGGTCGGAGATGATTGACTATGAGCAACTTGGTGCTATGTATGAGAATTTGATGACAGAATATGAAGTCAAATGTGCAGAGAATGAAGACCTTCGTCGAGCTGCTATGAATGAGTTCAATTATTGTGGAGATAGGGAAGAGCAGTATGACAGATTAATGCTCGATTTTGAGGAGTTGAAGAATGAACTTGAATCGAAATGTGCAGAAGGTGAAATTCTTCTAGAGCAACTCAGAAATTATAAATTGCTGGAAGATGAGCATGAGAGAATGGTAGGTGAGTTTCAGAAGTTGATGATGGATTTTGAAGCCAAGTGTGCTGAGATTGCAGAGCTGGTTCAATATTGCAGATTAATGTAGGAAAAGCATGAGAGATTTAATGATGATTATGAGCAGTTGATGATGGAGTGTCAAGTCTACCTTGCAGATAATGAAGAGCTTTGCCGCTTCACAAATGAACAAATCCATGTGAACAACAATTTGCAATGGGAAATTAGCTTATTGTACATGATATTAGGATTGGTCTCTGTTGTAGTTATTTGGATGACTTAGCTGATGTGTTGATGTTAGTATGTATGTTAGTAGATCTCAGTTGAAATAGTTGTAGTATGTATGTTAGCATGTATTCATGTTAGTCTGTATTGACATGGTTTGGATCTTAGTAGCTGGTGAGTTTGAAGTCTCCCAGATCCATCATCCACACACCCTCCCACATATACATGCACAACTGAAATGTTAAATGTGGGTAGAAGATCCATCATCTGTTTAACCTGGACATCCCCTTTAATTGGCCTGAATGAGTGTGTCCTAGGAATTCTATACCAAATATCATCCCAAGAAGCATAACCAAATGATCTAATCAGAAAATGCAGTCTGGAAAGATTGAATGAGCTCTGATCCACATCATACAATGTCCCACAAAACCCCCTATGATAAGTATCTAAACCCAAATGCTTAGCAAGATAGCCCCCATGGTGAATAAAAAGAGTAACTGATTCTCTGCAATAAACCCAAAATAAATCGAACAATCAAAATACAATCACATTATTAAACCCTAAACCCAAAACTCAAAACCCAAAATGCAATCGAACAATCAAAGCAGCAAGCTAAGAGAAATACTTGTCTTCGGTGTCGAAGTCAATGTCCGGGCTTCCGCTGCCCTTCTCCATCACCAACGTCTAAGAAAATTACTTCGATGGGATTAGGTGGGTATATATATGTTAGGAAGAAACGACGTCGTTTTGAGTTGGTTTGGGTTAAGTTAAAACGACGTCGTATGCTCTCCCCGTCCGGCGTGTCCAGCGCGGCAACGGTCATTGCCACGTAGATTTTAAATTGGGGAAATTCGACCGGAGAGGCAAATCGAAGATAAATCAAAAAGTTTGGGTTTTTAAAGCGAAACCTATAAAAACGGGGGCAATTTCCGAAATTGTAAAAACGTCTGTAATTTACAGACAATAAACCCTATATTTAACATATAAACATATATAAATCTATATTTCTATATATATATATATATACACATATATATATACATCCGTATAAATTCATACACTTTGACAACAATGATTTCACGTAGTTACAAATCGTATATCAAGGTACTTGCCTTGGTAATCTCTCGCGAATACTCCGAAAATACGGTTGATTGGAAAAATCCGGAACTCCAATGAAAACGACGATCGGAAAGGCTCAATACCAGATTTTCGTAGGGAATTCATCCCTAATATCCTATCATCAAATAAACAATAAATCACACGAGGAAAAACATCACAAAATGACTGAATCTCCCTCTGCGGCATTTTCCCAGACACCTTGAAGGCGTCAATTGAAAACTCATAAAACGACGAATCAGACATGACAAAACCGTGGAAAGATGATAAAATTGATAGAATACAACTTAATCTACAATTATCCATCAGTAATCTAAGTTCATATGGTTCGAACGGACAAAATCTATCAAGATCCCCAAATTTCCCAAAGTTTAGATTTTAGGAAAAACTAACCTTGATTCGATTGATTGAAGGATGTTATGGAACGATCAATCAATGATATGAACTCAAGAACTTCATGGATTTGTTGATCAACAACATGTCTCCTCGCTCTCAAAATCTCTGGTCGCGGAAAAGAAAGATGGGAAATGAAAAATGGTTGGAAACAGGGCTGCTCGGTCAAATATATAGGCAGGCCGCCCTAGCGTGCGCTAGGGTGCCGGCAGCATGCGCTAGCGGGCCGGCCATGGTCCAGTCCAGAGCCTCCTGGACCGATCCCCACACCCAGGTAGCGCGCGCTGGCTGCCGAGCAGCGTGCGCCACGTCTGCCGGTTAGCGCGCGTAGCGACCGGCCGTAGCGTGCGCTACCCGCCAACCCTCTGGAGTCCAGAACCTCAGGTGCCCCACTGCCCGACCCAGGTAGCACGCGCTGGATGCCGCATAGCGTGCGCTACGCCTGCCGATTAGCGTGCGTAGTCTCCCGGCAGTAGCTTACGCTATGTCGGTCCCTGCCGCGCCCGGCCGGCCAGCGCCCAGCTGCCGTGCCGGTTCCTCCAGCAATCGTCCGGCCAGCACCCGACTGCAGTGCCGGTTCCTCCCGCAACCGTCCGGCCAGCATCCAGCTGCAGTGGTTTGGCGACTTGATTCCCAAAAATGCACGGAACGAACACGACGAAACGCTCTCGGATAGCAACATCGATCCGAAATGAAATAATATACAACAAATCACCACATATGGCCATAAACACAAAATCGATTGTCGAGAAAAATAATACCAACGCTCGACAACCTAGAAATTTCTGGTCTAAAAAAAAGAAAAATTCGAATTAATCGGAATAAAATTCTCGGATATTACATTCTACCCCCCTTAAAATAAGTTTCGTACCGAAACTTAAAATAGAGAGCGGCGGAACAATCAAGGAAATAACTACTTTGCTCAGCCCCAAAACATCACGAGCAATGCGCGAACGCGAGATTCCTTGAAATACAGTGAAATGACTAAGCAAGCATCTGGTACGTGAGTCGAGGCGATAAAATATATGTGAACATGAGAAGTCGAGGTGGAGGAGTATATGAGTTTGGAGATAAAAGCTCCGAGAGTTAAAGAAAATCACAAAACGGCTCAGACGTCCTGAAACCAGATTTCGAGCTCGACCAACCGCATTCAAGTTCCTAACACATTTGGAAATGTTAATTGCACATGTGGGAATAATAGTTTCGAACAAAATTTGCAAGGATTAAGTTCAGATGTGGAAAGACCACAATAATCAACGGAGTCTGACAAAACAACTCTGAAATTCATTCGGAGGACAGTAGGCTAGGTTGAACATGGTAGTTTAAAATTGTCGAGAGGATTACAGATGAATCACCAACAATGAAAGTCACCCAACACCGAAAATACTAAAAAGAGTATCATACTAAGAAAATATTTCGATCCCGAAACTTAGAACAACAAGAGTTGGATACGTAAAGCAATGAAACGAAAAATGATCGAAGTCACGATTGTTGGAACCAGCAACGATTAAGACACAGTACAAGATCTTCATTCTCCCATACTAGAATCTTCAGAAGGAAACATAGGTTTTCGAAACACTCTCCGGTCACTTGCTCTATTCTCCAATAGGGTAGCATTCTTTGCCAATTCGGAAACTGTCTCACAGTGTTTCTCCCGATGACCTTCACACCCGCACCGGTAAGAAGTCAAGAGTGGAAAGGGACAATTTGCACGATCATGTCCCTGACGATTGCAGTTGAAGCACCTTCTCTTCTTACCAAGAGCCACCGATGCTGGCTTGGGATTCCCAGCGCTCACTCCCGATCGTGAAGACGACGCGTTCGAATGACGTGGGGGTTTGGGAGCCTTAGACTCTTCACCACCCAAAAATTTCCCAGATGTCCTCAGTCTCTTCGCTTCGCTCGTGGGCTCGACCACTGAGGAGATTTCATAGGATATCGTTTGATCTTGATACTTTTTCACCGTAGCATGAATCGTTGTCGTACGAACCAGCTCGCTAATTCCATTCCCATCATCACGTCTACGTCCACCAAGGCTCGACATACTAATGCAGATAATATCGTTCAACAATATTAATTTATCAGTCGTGCAATATACCACAATTATCAACGCGAGGTTTAGTTAGCATCCTTAGAATAACGGTAATATCGTAAAGCACAAAGTTTTATGAAGTCAATTTCGAGTCATTCGACGAGGACGATCATTATATGTATGCACTTAGTGAAAATAATTTTTTGAAAAAGAGGGCTAGTCAGGTTACGCCTAAGACTTGTAAATACTGTCTTTTATTTCGGAAGAGGAACTTTATACAACGACTCTAAAAATTATTTTCGAGTAATGTATAAAAGAAAAATTGAAAATTGAATTGTAACTAATTTGAAATATTTCAAAAGTGCCGAGTCCCAAATACCACCATTTTGAAAATATTTCCTCTTCTACCAAAATATTTATTCGAAAGAATTTTCCACCGAGATACGTGACCATTTGACATAACGACATTAAATCATGGCTTTTCACAATGTTAGAAAATTTCAAAGCACCACTTTAAAATATTCGTGATATTACAGCGCCGTGGGCCCCGCGCCGGAACCCACCAGGCTAAAAATTATTTTTTTTAAAAACGTTCAAAACGCTAAAAAGACCGATGACGGTAATATTTTCAAATACTCACAAAAGTTATTTATAAAATATCAAATACCGTCAAAACGTGCAAGACCTAAAAAATCAAAACTCGGTTTAGGGAATCAGTTTTAGGAAATAAAACTCAGTTTGCAAGATACCAAAAGCCATTTCAAAATACTCACGCAGCGGATAAAATTAACACTCAAAGATTTACTCTAAGGAAATGTAGAAACCGATAAATATGCTCAACTTCCGAAGCATACTACATAACCATTTTTACTCGGATCGTATACGCATGCTATATCCTAAAACAATAACATCACCAACAAGTTCCAATCCTTAGTTCACATTAAACACATTAGCACAATATAATCAAATACGTATATAAAGGGACTTACGATCGGGAGACTTACCATCACGGATTGCTTGAAGATGATGTCGGAACCACGATACTAATCACAACTCTTATGCGCGCGACTTACACCGGACATGGACTTGACCCAACGGCCTAGGTTTTTCGCAAACCTAAGCTTCGATACCATATCTGTAACACCTCCAGAATCCGACCGGGAATGTTACATGTCGTAGACCCTTATCACAAGGATCTACCAGGCTAAACTCCAAAAGACTACTCAATGATTGACCTACCGGGGTTAAATTAATTACAAAGCAGAACGACAAGGTCATTAACCAATTCAGAAACTAACGACATTCACATTACAACGACAATAATAAACTTGAACACAGAAAAGAATGACAACTCAATTTAGTAAATGAAAACTACACCCATGCAAGGGTGAATACTCGAACGACAGAGAAATACCGACCAAAATGAAACAAAAGAAAAGACTCTGACTCTGGTGTGATTAGCATCATTGTGCTCCATCTCCTTCCCAGCCAATCCTGTGACTTCTCCCGAGCTGCCAAAACCTGAGCGCATAACAGGCACCCACCCCCCGAAAACTCGGGGGTTAGCAAACTGAAATTTTGCTAGTGCAAGTACATAATATACAAGATATACGAACAATAACAACATAAAACTCAACCGCCGCGAAGCCTTAACACAAACCACACATTCCCATAATCAACACAGAATAGCACTCGCATACACAAGGTGAAAGATAATCATATAGTCATATTCTCTTTACGAAACATAACACCAATAAAACTTTAAACGAGCCCAAGGAGTCAAAAGATCTAGTTCGAAAATCCCTTTTTATAAAAGGAAAAGTATTTTAATAAGATAGTTTGAAAACATTATTATTGACTCGGGCCGTCTTGGGGTTTTGAAAATCGAATGGGAATACTTTTAGAAAATAACTTCTAAAGCTCTCGGGTCCCCGACCCAACATGTGGAAAACAATTTAGAAGAAACCAATACAACGTTATTCAGGATCCTCAACCCAATTTATAAGACACTATCACAAGCGAATCATTACAACATCTCACGGGGTTCTCAGCCCAATCCAAATAATATCATCACGAGATCAAATCTCAACATCCTACGGGGTCCTCAACCCAATACACAGAATAATCATCACAGTCCAATCAAAGGCACAGCCTCTCATTCGACAAAATCCTGCTCAAGACCCCTGATTAATTAACCCTCGGAGATCTCGTCAAATATCCTTGGTTAATTAACCATGATACCAACATTTAAAACAAGTTGAAACAAACTTTCCAGAAACCCGAATCGCGGTCTATATCAAGACCAACATTTTAAAGCGAGTTGGAAGAACTTTGAATTACGAAAACCATTTGGTAATGGGGTCTTAGCTATCACTCAATTATCCGTTACCAAAAAGCCTGCCAGGTGCCTCCCTTGCACACCTGTGCACCGGCGTTCACTCCACTATGTTGGCCGCCCCTTGAACATGTCACCGCGCCGGCGATCACTCCCTCAAGAGCCGCCCCTTGCACACGCATTAGGTAACACCGGTGTTCACCAATCATATGGAGCCGCTCATTGCAGCGTACACCAGGCCGGAGTACACGCCCTGCCCTCAGAGGTTCCCGGATACAACGTCTCTCACAACAAGTATTCACAATGTTTCAAACATCAAGCATACAGTCAATCGTTGCAACAATTATCAAATCAGTACACCAATTCACATAATTTATCCGTCAGTCCACGACTACACAAATAAACAACAACAACAACACGCACGTTATTAATCAAGACTCAACACAATAAGTCTTCGGTAAAACCAACGAACACTACACATATATCCTTATACCGCAACTCAACCGAATATATATATATATATAACCTTACTATATTATATCTATAAGTGTAGTTCATCCATCAATCCAAGTTGAATACGTCAACTAGTGTTAGCATTCATCTCTCGGAATTCACCGACATAGACATATATATCAATATACGTATATACATACATATATTTAACATATAAATATATATAAATCTATATTTCTCTCTCTCTCTCTCTCTCTATATATATATATATATATATATATATATATATACATATATATATATACATATATACATCCGTATAAATTCATACACTTCGACAACAATGATTTCACGTAGTTACAAATCGTATATCAAGGTACTTGCCTTGGTAATCTCTCGCGAATACTCCGAAAATACGGTTGATTAGGAAAATCCGGAACTCCAATGAAAACGACGATCGGAAAGGCTCAACACCAGATTTTCGTAGGGAATTCGTCCCTAATATCCTATCATCAAATAAACAATAAATCACACGAGGAAAAACATCACAAAACGACCGAATCTCCCTCTGCGGCATTTTCCCGGACACCTTGAAGGCGTCAATTGAAAACTCATATAAACGACGAATCGGACATGACAAAATCATGGAAAGATGATAAAATTGATAGAATACAACTTAATCTACAATTATCCATCAGTAATCTAAGTTCATATGGTTCGAACGGACGAAATCTATCAAGATCCCCAAATTTCCCAAAGTTTAGATTTTAGGAAAAACTAACCTTGATTCGATTGATTGAAGGATGTTATGGAATGATCAATCAATGATATGAACTCAAGAACTTCATGGATTTGTTGTTCAACAACATGTCTCCTCGCTCTCAAAATCTCTGGCCGCGGAAAAGAAAGATGGGAAATGAAAAATGGTTGGAAATAGGGTTGCTCGGTCAAATATATAGGCAGGCCGCCCTAGCGTGCGCTAGGGTGCCGGCAGCGTGCGCTAGCGGGCCGGCCATGGTCCAGTCCAGAGCCTCCTGGACCGATCCCCACGCCCAGGTAGCGCGCGCTGGCTGCCGGCAACAGGCGCTACGTCTGCTTGGTTAGCGCGTCGGCGGCCGGCCGAAGCGTGCGCTACCCGCCAACCCTCCGAGTCCGTAACCTTAGGTGCCCCCGCCCGGCCAGTAGCGCGGCCGGATGCCGCATAGCGTGCGCTACGCTGCCGGTTAGCGCGCCTGATCTCCGGCGATGAGCGTACGCTATGCCGATCCTGCCGCGCCGTCCGGCAGTGCCAGTATCGTGCGGTTCCTTCAAGAACCGTCCGGCGGCGCCAGTGCGATGCAGTTCCTCCCGCAAGCCGTCTGGCGGCGCCGCATTGCGATGCTTTGGCGACTCGATTCCCAAAAACGCACGGAACGAACACGACGAAACGCTCGCGGACAGCTATATCGATCCAAAATGAAATAATTATATACAACAAATCACCACATATGGCCATAAACACAAAATCGATTGTCGAGAAGAATAATACCAACGCTCGACAACCGAGAAATTGCTGGTCTAAAAAAAAGAAAAATTCGAATTAATCAAAATAAAATTCTCGGATATTACAAAAAATACAGCAAGGAGCTTCTCAACAAGTTTGGAATGAATACTTCCAAATCATCGTCAACCCCCATGAGCACTTCCGTGCAAATTAGTGTTGACGAAGCTGGAAAGCCGGTTGACCAATCACTCTACAGGAAGCTTATTGGCTCACTCCTGTACCTAACGGCTAGCACGCCCGATATCCAGTTTGTTGTACGAGTGTGTGCGCGATATCAAGTAGCACCTAAAGAATCACACTTCACAACAGCCAAACGAATCCTGAAATACGTCAAAGGAACAGTCGATGTAGAACTGTGGTATCCTAAAGAAGGTGGATTCGATTTAGTTGGCTACAGCGACTCGGATCTCAGAGGTTGCAAGATCGATAGGAAGAGTACAAGCGGTACTTGTCACTTTCTTGGACCTAGACTTATATCTTGGTTCAGTAAGAAGCAATTGGCAAACTCCCTTTACACGGCAGAATCAGAATACTATGCTGCTGTTGGTTGTTGTATGCAGATCATATGGATGCAACAACAGCTGTCAGATTATGGAATTGAAGCCATGGAAACACCGAGTATATGCAATAGCACGAGTGCAATTGCAATAACGCACAACCCTGTATTGCAATCGCGCACTAAGCACATCAATACCAAGCATCACTTCATTAGGAATCATGTTGAGAACAAAGATGTTCGGATCGAGAAAATTCATACAGATATCCAGTTAGCCGACATCTTTACCAAACCTCTCGGCACATCGAGATTCTGTATGCTTCGACAAGAATTGGGTTTTCTACAGCCTGACTCTCTGTAAGTTTTTAATGCTTTCACTCAACAATTGAGGGGGAATGCTGTAAGACCCACGAATACAGTATCCACCAATAATTATATGTACACTCAGACATTCCAAACAGCATTGTAGGAACAAAGAGACATGAACTATCCTACAGCTGACATGTGCAATAATTAAGGGGAAATACAGTATGACCCATGAATACATCAGTAATCCGAAAATTGTTGTATGGAATTGAATACCGTATGTACCTTTTAAGGGGGAACGCTGCATTTTCACGGATACATCACATACTATGAAATTCAATTAATATTAAATTCTAATATTCTGTTTATTTCAAAACAACTTTGAGTCCACGTGCCCTGTTTTTAAAATTCAAACGTCTTTTGCATTAAATGCTTTACACGACATCTGGACAATAGTATATCAAAAGCCGCGATTTTTCATATTATTTTATAATTTATCACCGCCATTTCGGGCAATAAGGGAAGATGAAACGACAGATGTGGGGCCCGGTAACAATTCAAAACCGGATGGATAAGATATACCTGTTACACTCAGTCCATCCTAATCGTTCATTTAAGACGATGGTTCCCATCCCTTAAATCTGACCGTTCATTATTTGAAAACCCTAAATCTTCCCACCGCCCAACTATAAAAGGACTCTTTATGACTCTTTTGACTCTTTACGCTTTCTGCAAATTAAACGAGTCTTTGTGCAAACAGCCTACAGTTTACTGCAATTTTACTTCGATTTTCTTTGAATCTTACTTCTTTTCTTCAAGAAACTACGATGGCATCATCACAAGCTTCCTCTCCATCTCTCAAGAAGACTGCCACCATCATTGATGGACGGATCTTTGCCAGATTTGTGGTCATCGAGCGTGCTCATGCTGAAGGAGACGATGTCGAATCAATGGAGATCATCGTTTCGAGGATTCGTCAACAAGGCCTCTATCGCCTTGGAAGTCACAACCCTGAGCGCTACGATGCTCAAATGGTTGAGGAATTTTACCTTAATGTTGCTGTCCGTTTCTTTTCTCTTGCACAGTGAGGAAATGTCGCCGACATCACTGCTATCGTCCGCGGAGTGGAGATCCGCGTGAACCAAGTGCTGCTGCAAAACCTGTATAGGCTCCCTGCTGATGGCTTATCCATGAAGGAACTTGAGACCTTTGGGTCCCAAGAAATCCTCACCAAATATTGGAAATTGTTGACTGGTTCAGCATCGGACGAGAATGTCCATATTTCTTGTCACAGGAAATGTTTTTGTCTTTCATTTGTTTACTTACACGATTTATGTTGTCGTGTAATTGAAAACCGAACAGGTGCTTTTGAGATGTACACCAACCTAACATTTCGGATGATGGTCGCCATCATGTCCTGTGAGAAGGTCAATTAGTGCCACATCGTTCTCAAGAGGCTGCAAGAAGAAGTTTCAAAACCCGTCTCTCAGAAAAAGTCCTTTGGACTATTTCTTAACAATGTTCTGACAAAATGCGGTGTTCCGCAGGCCAAGGAAGCAAAGAAAATAAATTCACGCAAATATATTGGAAGGTCCAGGCCCTCCGTCTTCAACAAGTAACATCTGATTGCGAACAGGCCATTTATCCGAACCATGCCCCTTTCTGCTGATCCAAGGGACATGACTCCGAAGTCCGGGAGCGAGGAGACTTCAAAGAAAAGAAAGTGATCTCACAGCAAAACTCCCGTTGCTGGTGAGAAGCCAAAAAGGAAGCTAAGGAGGCTCACAAAAGTTAAGACTACAGAGATTACAGAAATGTCAAAAGATGCTCCTTCAACAGCCCAACCCACTGTATCAAAACCCCAGGGCGCAACCCATGTGGAAGAGATAGCTGCTACTGTGCACACAGTAGATCCAGAGCCATTGGCGGCAACGACGGATATACAGCAATTGCCAACTTGAAAGACTCCGGCGAGTCGGCTGCCACTTTGGAGCCAATATCCACGACTCTTGTACGGGAACCCACACCCGTAAGGGATCCATCTCCCCTCAGGGTACCAACCCCTGTACGGTATCCCTCTCCAATACAGGATCCCACACCTGTAATGGAACCTTTGCCTACAGCAGCCCCATGTGCTGTACGCGGCCCCTCCCCGGACACCATCATTAACAAAACTTTACTATTTGTGCAAATCGAGCAGGCATACGACCGATTTGTCCAATGGAAAGCTTACAGGCTTGCTCCGTACGACACCTTGTACAATTGGAGCGAATGGAGTGAAGAAGAAAGGTTTGTGTTGGAGGTGACAGACTCTCAGAATGTTGAAGTCCTGATCCAATGGGACAACCTTTGCTGTAAGGAGCTGATTTCGAGCCATCTAATGGACAAAGCCGATGCTCGAAAGAAGGGAAAATCTCAGTCCGTGGAAACACTTCCTCTCAGTCCAACATCTGACCACGACTCAGACGACGACGACGACTTACAGGCTGGTCTGAGGATGAGCCGTGAAGACGCAAGAGAACAGGAATTCTCCCGGACACAACATCAACAAGGTGAAGGGATATCAAGTCACCATCAGTCCCCTTCCCAACAGCGAGAAAATGTTCACGACAGCGAGGAATTAGTTCCTCCTGTTGCGGAGGAACAATCGGTTTCTCAACAGGCATCCGAGCCTATCGCCACCCAACCCGAAGATGAAGGCCGCGCCATCCCGTAAGAGGAATTAGTCCCTCTGTCGGAATAGGCGGAAGCTGAGAGACAGCAGGAGGAATCAGTCCCTCATGTACCAATGTCTACAGAACCAATTTCGGAACAGGAGGAATCAGTCCCCCATGTTTCCGCGCCCACATCTGATGCTCTCGCACCTTCACATGTTGAAGTGGAATCCGACAACAGTATCTTACCTGAGGATGAACCACAACGGCCACGATCTCATGTGGTCGTCAGACAGCTGAATGGAGTTGAAGAGTTTGCCCAGCCTGACTCTCCCAGAACAATTGCAAAGAATGAGCAACTGCATGCTCTTGGCCGACAAACTGTTTTCCTACAGGACGCCGTTAATGCCCTGCATGCTGTCGAAAAAGAAATTAATTGGTTGCATCAATCTGCCGTTGAAGAAATGACCGGTGTCAGGCATGAAGTGTCAAAAGTGGAAGAAGCCTTCCGTATCTTGCCCACCGTCTTCAAACAGGCACTCAACCAACTTCAACAGCGCCAGGAACAGATCATGAAGGAAGAACAAGCCAAGCTTCGTATTTCTGAGGCCAAGACAGCATCTGCTCTTATTGAATCCGGTTCCCAACTTCGAGCACATGATAAAAAGATACAAGATATGTCGCTAGTGCTTAACTCCCTTGTTGAAAAATTTTCAAGCTTCGAGACCAAACATGATAATGCTATGAAAATCCTGGAACGCTTAGATGAGAAGGTCTCTTATCTTGATGAGGCCAAAAAGGGGAAGAGACTAGAGAAGCTTCAAAGAGATTAAGGCTCGAGCAAGAAAAGGAGATGGAAGCTACAGTTGAAGACAGCATCACTACTGCAATCACCCGATTATCATCTTCTGCACACACTGTTAGGATACAGGGTGCTCGCCCTGAATTTCACGATCCTAACATTCCATGGAAAAACCTTGTACATAAACCCTCAGCAATAAATCTCCCGACCAACCAACAGCATACAACAAACGAGATAAAAGATTGGACGGAAAATGAACTGTTAAGATACTTCGTGCTTCTTATCAGGGAATCCTCCATATTCAACCGCTGTAAGACGCTGAAGGAAGCTGCCGAGGAATTCAAGAAAAAGGCTGGATGAAGGAACTCTCCCCCTGCAGATTCAGTTAAAATCCAAGCACAAGAAAGGAGATCTGGTTACCCACCTGGAAGATTGGATCCTTGTGTTCGATAAACCTTATGAAGGACAAGCCATCTACTTAAATCGAAACAAGGATGCCTTACAAAACTGGTGGAGGGGAACCAAGAACGACCCAAAAAGGCCTTGGAAGCATTCTGACTACAGGAGTTAGCTTAAATCTTCCTTCCTATAATTTTATTTTTGAAATAGCAAAATCTTGTATCCTGAAGTTTTGCCAAACTTGTAATCTTCGTTCTTCATTAATAAAAATATTTTTCTGTCTTGAAAGATTACAACTCGTAATCTACTGTGTTCCTGTATGATTACGAAATCAATTCATTTGAAATCAAACAAGTATGAAAACTTGTTAAATATATAAAGCTGTAAGAACTTGTCTGCGAACAGTTCATAGATTAAAGTTGAATTTATCTAGATTACACTGTAAGATTGTGCTTGTGGCCAATCATAAGTTTAAGATTACCCTTTTCTTTCAAAGTTGAACTCACCTGCGAGCAGTTCATAATGTTCGACTATTTGCTGAAGGCCAGAACATTCGATAGAAGACCAAGAAGACTGCCCTCCTGTTAGATGTTTCAAAAGGTTTCATTCATCAAGGTTTTGGCATCATCAAGAAATTTTGGAAAATATCAAGAGGATTTAAGAAGACTTGGCAATTATCCAAAAGGGGGAAATGTTGGGATAAAACAATCCTGTATCGAAGTTTTGATAAAGTGCCAATATACAGCAAAGCAGCTGTCTCGAAAGACGATCGAAGTTGTTGGAGTAATCAAATCCTGTATCGAAGTCTTCTCATAATGCCAACATACAGCGAAAGTATAAAGAGCCATTATACAACACATAGCCTACAACAAAATGTTGGATACAGCATCCAGACTGTAAGTATTGAGATCTTCAATACCTATCCAAACAGGACTTAAGACCGTTGGAATGGAATCTGCCTTAATGTCAAAGTCCGTTTGAAAAGAATTATTTAAATATTGAAAGGATAAAGTATTTAAATACTAAGTTGACAAAGATCTTCAAACAATGAGCAAAAACCAGATCGTGCTTTATTCAAATAAATCATCCCATTGGAAACTTTTGCTCAACGGATATATTCTCAACGGATCTATTTAGAGGCTATTTATACTCCAGAGTTTGAAGATCAAAGAGACAACTCATACAAGATATACACGAGAAATCTAAGATCAAGCTTACAAGCAATAAGCAAACTATCTATTGACTGAATATTCTCTATCATCAGATCAAGCTTACAAGAGCTAAGTATATTTCTTCCAAGTATCATTCATATCTGAGAAGAAGAAATATACGCAGTCATTCAAGAACAGCCATCATCAGCTCAAGATCTTCATAGTCAAGCTGCTGTTCTTACTTGGTTACCTTACTTTTACCTTTGAGTATAAGTCTAGTTCTGTGTGAACTAAAGAAGTTATTCCGACCTGTGTGGGACGAATAAGGACGAAGCTTTGGAACTGCGTGTGAAGAAGCTAGTCAAGAGAAAGCTTTGACCAATCTGTGTGAACGGTTGAAAGCGACACTCTTTGTATCAATCTGTGTGAATGATACAAGGATATGTTTGATTATAGACACGTAGTTGTGTACATAGTGTTTATAATAAACTTTTTACTTCTGTATGGAGGACCAGTGGATGTAGAGGGGTTTACCTCGAACCACTTTAAAACCGTGTTATTTACCTTCTGGATTTACTGTTTTAATAACTGTGATTATTCTAAGTATACACTTCATACCTAGTTGCTGTATTTACATCAACTTACCGTTACAAGACTTCCGCTACACACTCTAACTTGAAAATCGTACAGCTCATTGCCTAAACATTTTCCAAGCTGTATTATGTATACTTAGTGGCCAACAATATACAAACTTTATGATCTAGTTTCATAAACATATTAGCTAAAATTAATTTTGCCTCGCTAGTAGTTTTTCTAACATCACGAGTTACGGTAGAGCGTGTTGTGTCGAGAATTATACTCTTCGACCGGCGATCGCCTCAAAGATCGGGCGACCTCGTCAGAGATCGGGCGACCTCATCAGAGAACACTAAAGCTTCGCTCAAGAGCTGGATTATAGGATCTTTTTACACTCATTGTACTTAGATTCTCACATTCTTGTATCCACGAATATTTGTATTAATAACATCTCGCGAGAGCATTCAAGCTCGGGCCTAACAAACCCGACAAATCTAGTGTTATTTACACCCTCTCGGAAGTGCTCCCGCAACCTTGTTTGTTGTCCGTCCATTTCAGCAGTATTTCATCTTCGGATAAATATTTTGGGCAACAACAGAGCGTACAATTTTTTTACTAGCATAATTAAAACTTAATTGAATAAAATTTTCATACATTTGGTCGTCGGTAATGTTAAAAAATAGGTTTACCACAAACCAATCTAGCTAATTCTTTTCTAGCAGTAATTGGAGTAAATTTAAATAAAAAACTAGTACCTTGATTGGTAGCATAGACGATATTGTCGTGCCTCGGAGTTGGGTTTGATTAGACTCTACGCCAACTTTTTTGGGATGTTGTATTTGTATATGGCCATTTAGTGTCCCGTAACCGCCTCCTTTTCTAAACTTGTAGATTTCTCGCAATAGTTGCACTTGGACAAAAAATGACCAGGACCGGAGGCAACGTCGTCCCTTTTTGTGTAATGCACCGCAAATAATGGAGATTTGAGCTCGGACAGTTTCCTTTATTTCTTATTTTTGTTGCTCATTATATTCATCATCTTTGATATTATGAATAGATTTTGAGGCTTCAAACATTTGGTTGATTTGTTCCTCAGTTAATTCTTCGGGAGCATAATCTCCAAAATTTGGACTTGGAATAGAAGTAGAACTCGGAGTATGAGTAGGAGTACCACTACCACTAGCACCACCTCTTCCCAGTCGAGGAATGCTGGTGGTAGCCTTTCTCTTTCCCAGGTTGAATTGGCCACTTGACATCTTTTTTCAACTAATATGAAAGAAAGTAATAGTGTAATACTTGAGAGAGTAGAAAGAAAATAGATATATAATGAGATTTGGTGTGAGAAAAATGGAGGGTGGAGGGTTGTATTTATAGGTGTTAAAATGTATTAAAAAATAAAAAAATCATTGTGACCGGTGTGAACTATCGGTTCCCGATTTGAACCAGCTGTTTGGAGTAACGGTCAAGTAGAAATTCAAATTTGAAATTCAAAATTTGAACCCCCCCCCCCCCCCGAAAATTCAAAGATTCAAATTTTGCTTTTTTGTGGTTCGTCAAAATGCCGAAACAGAACCGAACCATCTTAAAACGGCTGACAATTCCAGTTTTGAACTGAACTACGATCAACGGTTAACCGAACCACGATCAACGGTTCAAAACCGACGGTTCGGCCGTTTGAACACCTCTAATAGCAGTACCTAATAGGAAAATATCACTCTATATAACTCAGACTTCTGACCTAGAATTCCTAGAAGATTGGATTATGAATGTAGATGGGCCAGTAGATGAGACACAAAGACCAGAAGAGTTAAGTGATCTAGATGTGAGCTTATATGGCAGTGATTATGGGTTGAGTGAAGAGGATTGTGAAAAGGATAACTGTGATTTTGATGTTAATACTCATCCTGAGGTTCCAGACAAGGTTTGCAAGTAGTAGCTACAGACTTTGCAGACTTTATGGAAACAAAGGTGACTTGCTGAAGAGTCAGAGGGTATATAACATCCATTTTGGAAACCTTGCCTAGTGAAGAAAGAAATGCAGAAAACAGTGGGGACTAGAGCTGCAAATGGGCCGGACTCGAGTCGGGTATACCCGAGTTCGAGTCGAGTTTTGAATGAAGAAAATACGAGTCAGGTTTCAACGGGTCGGGCTGAGTTGTTTAAAAGCCTGCCGAGTCCGACTCGGGTTTTGGGAGACGAGTTCCTCGAGTTCCTAGGTTCGACTCATTTATGCCGGGTCGAGTCGAGTGAAACCGGGTCGAGTCGGGTTTTGTAGAAAGAATAAATAAAAACCTAAAAAAATCAACTTAATGATTTTGAAATGAAATGATAAGAAGAGAAAATGTCTATGTTTTACTTTATGGAGAAGTGGGGGAGACGGTGAAGGTGGAGAAAGGCAGGGGAGAGAAAGATTGTCACAAGGTTTAATGTTGGAGATAGGAAGAAGAAACCCGATTCGGAAAGTTTTAGCCATTAGATCTGGAAAGAGAGAAGTCGGAGAAGATGAACGGCGTCGGAGAAGAAAACCGCCGCCGCCGGTCGCCGTTTGCCGGAAGAGTGGATGGAGGTTTGTCGGTGACGAAGAAGTGAGTGTTTGGAGAGAGAGAGAGAGAGAGAGAGAGAGTAGAAAGTAGAGAGAGAAAGGAAAAGATAAAAATGAGGGGAGACGAGGCGTCGAGGGTAACTGTAGCAACCACTATTCTAAGAAAATAATTCTTCTAAATTTAAAAGGAATAAATAAAAATTTTGCAGCGGAAATACATTTCAAAAAAACAAACTTAATAATTGCAAGTAATATTCTCATGTCATCATTAAAACAATAACATACTTTGACGTGAAATTAAAACAAATCGAACACTTGTTCATAAAACATAGTTTGAGAGAAATAACATTAAATAAATAAACATCTAATCATAAGCTTGATCATCCCGCACTAGCGCAAGCCACATCGATCTCCTCAACCTGAACGTGTTATAAAATGGGGTGAGCTTTCAACTCGCTCAATGTGGAGGGTACGCAATATGTCTAAGTTAATTTCTAAATATATTAACAAGTAAACATCATGACTGATAAATTCTGAAGCCCGTCGGCTAGACCAAAGGCTTTATGCACAATTAAGTGCTTCTGACTGATTTGCATATTTTAATCAATATTATTATAATTTATAAATATATAATAACTGGGAATAAAATACGAGTCATAGATTAAAATTGAATTATTAATATTAATGAATACAACCAATATTTTAATGGTTTGCGCCAAAATAGGGCTGGAATTAATTACTGAAAAGCCATCTGGAGTAAAACTGAAAGAACTAAACATTTGATGACTGAAATTGAAAGAGTTATGAAGCTGATTGGGGTTAATTTGCAAGAACTAAAAACTTGGGGGCAAAATTGATATTTGGAGAAAGATAACTGGGTGTAGGAACTCCTTTCATCGTTGAAAAGTCGTCAGGTATTTTCTTCCCTTGTCATATCCTGGTCATATCTCTCTCTCTCTCTCTCTCTACTGAAATCCCCCTTCCCTATGAATTCTCTCTCTTCTCATATACACACAGAAAAAAAATCAAACAGATCTGCCCCCGATCTACAAATAAAACTCAAAACACACGCACACCAGAATACAAACACGCACACACATATGGAAATCGAAATCGGAGGTGGGAGACGGGTCGGATTTTCGAGCTGAAATAAAGTTCTGTCCTGAGTTTCAGGTTTGATTTCTCCGATCTGGGTCGAATTTAGCGAACCCGTTTGGGTTTATGGGTTTGAGGGTGGATCTTTGGTTCAGTTCTTCTTGTGTGTGAAGTTTCTGATTCAAATTTGAGAGGGTCGTGAGATGAATTTGGGAAATTTATATCTGGAGTTGGGGAAGGCTGGGATTTTGGATAAGTCGTGGTTGGCAGTGCAGAATCGATGGCGATGGTTTTGATTTTGGTGTGAAGGATTAACATATACAGAGATTAAGTCCACAATTGAAACAAAATTAAGGACGGTGTCTACACGATGAGAAGGGGGATAACTTACCTTTGCTGGAGAAAGTGAGACAGATGAGAAGGCAGAATTGGCGGCTGGAACGATTTGTAGGAGGAAGGGAGAAGTATTGTGTATTCCGTATAATGGCTGCAGTATAAAATATCGTATTTATACTGATGGAGTTAGCTTTAGGGTATATTTCTAATTAGATTAGGAAAATGGCTTGGGCCAACTCATTCGATTGGACTAGTAAAAGAATTTGGGCCACAAAATTAATATGGGCCCAACAATGAAAATAAATAATAATTGGGTTAAATTAAATAATAATAATAAATAATATTATTATTTAGCTTGTAAAATCTTTTGGGTAACGACTAATATCGCTTAAAATTTGACTTAGGCCTAGAAATGACGAGATGAAATTATGAATTAAAATGAGAAATGAAACGAAATGAATCATATGACTTCTCATGAATTATAATGACATAAATGAATATTCATGATCATGAAATAAAATGAATTAAACGATAAATCATTCGGACATTAATTTAATAAAATTGAATATGTTTTCTATAATTCACAATAAATATATATGCGCAATCGGGGCGTTACAACCTACCCCCTTTAACAAATTTTCGTCCTCGAAAATTAAGTTACGTACCTTGAAAAATGAATGTTGGATACTTAGAATGGATCTCCTCTTCACGTTAAGTTGCCTCATTTGGTCCATGACGACTCCATTGAACTTTCACCAATTTAACCTCTTTGTTTCGTAACTGATGTACCTTACGCTCCAAAACAGTTGTAGGTACCTCCTCATAAGTCAGATTCTTGGCTACATGCAACTCTTTGAAATTGCATACGTGACCAGGATCATGTATGTACTTTCTCAGCATGGAGACGTGAAAGACATTGTGCACTCCTGATAACTCCAACGGCAATGCCAAACTATAAGCAAGATCACCAACACGACCCAAAATCCCAAAAGGTCCGATATAACGAGGCTGTTTTACCAAATCGTACCACTCCTTTCATCGGCGCTACCTTCAAGAACACCTTTTCTCCAATCTCAAATTGGATATCTTTCCTTCGTTTATTAGCATAAGACTTCTGCCGATCCTGTGTTGTCTTAATTTTACTTCTGATTTCGGCTATCTTCTCTACAGTCTGCCCGATCTATTTTGGACCCAAAATCTTTCCTTCTCCAACCTCACTCCAATAAAGGGGCGATCGACATTTCCTTCCGTACAGAGCCTCATACGGGGCCATTTGTATAGTCGCTTGGTAACTATTGTTATAAGCAAACTCTACTAACGGCAAAATATTTTCCCAACTCTCACCAGTATCAAGAACACACGCCCTCAACAAATCTTCAAGTGTCTTGATAGTCCATTCAGATTGACCATCGATTTGCGGATGATATGCAGTACTGAAATTCAATTTAGTGCCCAATGCACTTTGCAGACTTTTCCAAAATTTCGACGTCAAACGCGTATCTCTATCCGAGACGATCGACACTGGAACACCATGTAACCTCACAATCTCCCGAATATAAATCCTTGCATATTGTTCCATACTATAAGTCATCCTCATAGGTAGAAAATGAGATGACTTTGTCCAACGATCTACTATTACCCAAATAGCATCGTTCTTCCTCACGATTCGTGGCAGACCAACCACGAAATACATTGTGATATGCTACCATTTCCATTCTGGGATTTCCAACAGTTGAAGTAAACCTCCTGGTCGTTGGTGTTCTGCCTTCACCTGCTGACATATCATACACATCTCCACAAATACAACACTGCCCCGTTTCATTTCTCTCCACCAAAAGAACTTCTTCAGGTCGTGGTACATATTTGTACCTCCCGGGTGAGCAAAGTATGGTGCATTGTGAGCTTCTTCAAGGATTTGCTTCCTAAGGGATGGATCCTTAGGAACACATAACCTCCCATCATAAGTCAAAACGTCATCTGCGACAATGACAAATTTCTAAATACTTCCATCTTGTGCTCGATCTTTCATCTTGCACAAGAACTTATCACGTGGTTGAGCCTCCTTAATCTTATCCCTCAAGTTTGGTTGCAAGACCAAAGATGATAGGATTGCTTTCGAACTCTTTGAAGACTCAACTACCTTAATCCTCAACTCGGAGAACTATTTTATCAAACTCTCCTGATCGGTCAAGCAAGCTAATTCGCCTCTAGTCTTCCGACTCAAGGCATCAGCTACCACATTAGCCTTACCCGGATGGTAATGGATGGTACAATCATAATCCTTCACCAATTCTAACCATCGCCTTTGTCTCATGTTAAGATCCTTCTATGTGAAAAGATACTTCAAACTTTTATGGCCCGTGTATATCTCACACTTCCCTCCATAGAGATAGTGACGCCAAGTCTTCAGTGCATGTACTACAACATCCAACTCTAGATCATGTGTTGGATAGTTCAACTCATGTGGTTTAAGCTGTATCGATGCATAGGCTACTACTTTACCATGTTGCATCATACACAACCCAACCCCTGCTTTGAGGCATCACTATAAGTAACAAAGTCTTCTGTCGGATCAGGAATCGTTAATACTAGTGCCGAGGTTAGTCTCCTTTTCAACTCTTGAAAACTTTCCTCGCACCTGTCACTCCATTCAAACCTCACGTCTTTCCTTGTTAACTGGGTCATAGGAGTGGCGATTTTCGAAAATCCTTCGATAAATCTTCTATAATAGCCAGCTAGGCTTAGAAAGCTGCAAACTTCGCTCGCATTCTTGGGTACTCCCCAACTACTCACTGCAACAACCTTACCGGGATCTACCTCAATTCTTTTTGAAGTCACCACATGTCCAAAGAATCCAACTCTGTTTAACCAAAAATCATATTTCTTGAACTTGGCATATAACTTCTCTTTGCGAAGTGTCTCCAATGTAATCCTCAAATGCTCTTGGTGTTGTTCCTTGTCCTTAGAATACACCAAGATGTCATCTATAAAGACAATCACGAACTTATCCAAGTAAGGTTGGAACACCATGTTCATCAAATCTATAAAGACTGTCGGTGCATTACTCAGACCAAATGGCATCACTACAAATTCAAAATGCCCATAACGGGTCCTCAAAGCCGTCTTGGGAATGTCACACTCCCTAATCTTTAGTTGGTGGTACCCCGACCGCAAATCAATCTTCGAAAAGGTTCCAGATCCCCTCAACTGATCGAATAGACCCTCGATTCTCGGTAGTGGGTACTTGTTCTTCACCGTGAGTCGATTCAACTCTCTATAATCTATACACATCCGAAGTGACCCATCCTTCTTTCTTACAAACAGCACTGGTGCACCCCATGGTGACATACTAGGACGAACAAATTCGAGCTCCAACAACTCTTGAATTTGGACCTTCAATTTTTGACGTTCCCTCAGAGCCATTCTATGTGGGGCTTTGGATGTTGGGGCCACCCCAGGGGACCAAATCAGTACTAAACTCCACTTGACGGTCGGGTGGGACTCCCATCAAATCTTCTGGAAACACATCTAAAAACTCTCGTACTATAGGTACGTATGTAGGGGACACCTCATTAGCACGAGTGTCGACCAAACTCACCAAGTAACCCTGACATTTCTCCTTCCTTAGAATTCTTAGTGCTTTCATGGCTGTGATTACTCTGGGTACTGTCCTAATATTAGTACCATAAAAGGTGATCGACTCGCCTTCGGAACACCTCCATGTTACCTTCTTCTCACGGCAGCTTATACCGGCATCATGTCTATCGAGCTAGTTCATACCAAGGATCACGTCAAAATCCATCGAGCTAATCAAATACAGGCTAGCGTCAAATTCTCTTCCTCCTATCTCAATATTCTTGTCAGTCATTCTATTAGTGAGGATCATACTTCCTGACGGTAAGCTAACCTCAAGAGACTCAACAATTCTAACGCTTCTATGACCAATGGCATGATAAAACTTTGCAGACATAAAAGTATGTGTGGCACCAGTATCAAATAAAGCGAAAGCATGCACATTATAGATCATAAGCATACCTGACACCGTGCCGGGATTCTCATATATGTCCTTTTGGGTCAAAGTATAAATGCGAGCTTTTCCTCCAGAACCTTGACCTTTGGCCCTTTGGAGATGACAGTTCGAAGATGAATGCTCTTGCTCCTTGCATCTGTAGCAGACACCTTTACCGTACATGCACTCCCCTCCATGATTCTTACCACACTTCGAGCACTCTGGCTTACTGGTTTGAGGCTTAGGCCCCGACATTTGATCAACCTTTGCTTGCTTATTAGAAGCATCAACTTTATTTTGGTTTCCAATCAAATGCCTCTTATCGGTACTAAGCTTCGTAAACTGTTGTTGATCCAGATTATGGCCAGCCTCAACCTCTTGGGCTCGAAACACTGTCTCAGTACCCATGACCAGCCACGATGTGACGAATACTCGAGCGTAAACCACTACGGAACATAAGGGCCCTCTTTCGATCTGTATCCACCATGTGCTCCACAAAGAAGTTGATTTGGTTGAATTTTCTCTCATATTCTTCAACCGTCATTCCTCCTTATTTGAGATTCCAAAACTCTCTCTCCATCTTTTCTCGGTAATGTTATGGGTAGTACTGTTCCATCACTATTTCCTTGAATCGATCCCAAGTTAATGCAGCATGCTCGGCCACGGGCCTCAAACGCCAATAGCTTATCCACCAGCGTCCAGCATCCTCCATCATTTGATACTGGCTGCAAAGAATTCTTTGTGCATCAGTGCACTCAATGAGATCAAAGGTGCGCTCGAGCGACATGAACCATTCGTCAACAAAAGCTGGTTCTTCCCGACTGTTGAATGATGGTGGGGTGAAACGTCGGAACCGTTGCTCAACTTGTGCCTGAGTAGGAGCTGGCACGTTATTATTGTGGTTAGCTTGACCTCCGTTACCACCACCACCAACTCCAGCACCAGGGTTGGCATTCTGACCACCGAGATTATCTGCACCTCGGTTAGCTGGGCATCCACGTCCACGAGTTGCCATTACTCCAAGGCATATCACACGCAACGATCCCTCAATACTTACCCAACGAGATGGAGAAATAAAATGGAGAATTGCATTAGGTTGAGAACCAGAGATTTCTAGCAATGATGGTTTACACATGTCACAGATATACTTACGAATGTATAAGAAAACAATTTCATGCCCAAATACTTTATCATAAAATTCTTATGTACAAAATAGACTGAAGATGCATCTTTAATGCATGAATCATGGTTGATCTGGTAAACTACATTTATCACATAATGAATAATAATAACTTAATGTACCTTGGAGTCGACGTGGAGCGACAGAGGTGGATGGTCATAATTGCTAAAAATATTTGACTACTTGCGAAAATGAAATTTTAGTTTTTAGAAAAAAGAAACCATTTTAACGAGTCTACAGAACCGTAAACCCGCTCTGATACCACTTATGTAGTGACCACTATTGTAGGAAAATAATTCTTCTAAATTTGAAAAGAAAAAATAAAAAGTTTGCAGCAAAAATACATTTCAAAAAGACAAACTTAATAATCGCAAGTAATATTCTCATGTCATCGTTAAAACAAAAACATACGTTGACGTGAAATTAAAACAAATCGAACACTTGTTCATAAAACATAGTTCGAGAGAAATAAACAAAAACATACGTTGACGTGAAATTAAAACAAACCGAACATTTGTTCATAAAACATAGTTTGAGAGAAATAACATTAAATAAATAAATAAATATCTAATCATAAGCTTGATCATCCCACACTCCAGCGCAGGCCACATCGATCTCCTCAACCTGAAAGTGTTATAAAATGGGGTGAACTTTTAACTCGCTCAGTGTGGATGGTACGCAATATGTCTAAGTTAATTTTTAAATATATTAGCAAGTATAAACTTCATGACTTATAAATTCTGAAGCCCGAAGGCTTTATGCACAATTAAGTGCTTCTGACTGATTTGCACATTTAAGTGCTTCTGACTGATTTCACGTGCACATACAAGACAATATATAAAGTAATTAAAATAAAAAAAAAGCGTAACAAATCCCCACACCTGGATAGAATGCTGTTCTTGAACTTGAATGTGATGAAGATGCTTGACTCGATAATACTAGGCTCGTAAGTTCTCGATATTATCTACAATCAATAATAATAATAATCACTATTATTAGAATTTATAAATATATAATAACTGAGAATAAAATACGAAGCATAGATTAAAATTGAATTATTAATATTAATGAATACAATCAATATTTTAATGGCTCGCGCTAAAATAGAACTGGAATTAATTACTGAAAAGCCGCCTGGAGTAAAACTGAAAGAACTAAACAATTGAGGATTGAAATTGAAAGAGTTATGAAGCTGATTGGGGTCAATTTGCAAGAACTAAAAACTTGGGGTCAAAATTGATATTTGGAGAAAGATAACTGGGTGTAGGAACTCCTTTCATCGTTGAAAAGTCGTCAGGTATTTTCTTCCCTTCTTCTCATATCCTGGTCAGCTCTCTCTCTACTGAAATTCCCCCTCGCTGCGAATTCTCTCTTCTCATATACACACAGAAAAAGTCACACAGAGAGAACGAATCTCACATACACGTAAACACAAGAAATCTGCCCCTGATCTGCAAATAAAACTCAAAACACACGCACACCAGAATACAGACACGCACACACATATGGAAATCGAAATCGGAGGTGGGAGACGGGTCGGCTTTTCGGGCTGAAATAAAGTTCTGTCCTGAGTTTCAGGTTTGATTTCTCGATCTGGGTCGAATTTAGCGAACCCGTTTGGGTTTGTGGGTTTGAGGGTGGATCTTTGGTTCAGTTCTTCTTGTGTGTTAAGTTTTCTACAAACGATAAATCATTCGGGCATTAATTTAATAAAATTGAATATATTTTCTATAATTCACAATAAGTGTATATGCGGAATCGGGGCGTTACAACAACCGTGATGTTTCATACGTGGGTTAAAATAATTCGGATCCGGTTTTTGGTGAACCCGGCGAACGTCTCCACGAGTACCCGGGTATACTCGACCCAGAAAACGAACCCATTTTGGGAGACGAATTCGACCCGAATTTTAGTAAGGAGCCGAGTCGAGCCCGTGAAATTCGAGTCGGACCCAGGTTGACCCGGCGGGTACCCGCCCGAATTTACAGCCTTAGTGGGACAGAAGATTCATAAGATTCAATCCCATCATTGACATGTCTGACCCGAAGTTTGTGAATGGCATGTTTTTCACAGATGCAGCTGAGAGACATAAAGTTTATAGAAAATGACAGGATAAGGGTTAGGGCAAGGTGCAATGGAAAAAAATGTCCTTGGTTAGTGTATGCTTCTAATATGGAGGATACATCCACATTTCGGATTAAGACTGCGCACTACTCATAAATGTGGGAGGACATTAAGCAAACACAGATTTTGTGACATCAAGATTGTTAAGCTAAATGTAAATGAATGATTAGAGGCTACATAATGGGTGGAGATTAGATGACTTCCAAGAAAAAGTGCACAATGATTTGAATATGGAAGTAAGCATAGCGCAATACTACAGAACAAAGAAAAAGGTCTATGACATATTGTATGAAAAGTACAAGGACCAGTACACAAGACTTTATGAATATCGTGAATGAGGGTCTCCAACCCGGGGTCAACAATGGTGTGGAAGACATGCTTTGATGAAGAGACTGGGGAAGAAAGATTTCTGAGGTTATATTTTTGTTTCAGTGCCTGTAAAAAAGGCTTTCTAGAAGGGTGTAGACCTATAATAGGGGTTGATGGATGCCACTTGAAGGGACCACACAAGGGCATTATTTCGACTGCTGTGGGGATAGACCCAAACAACTGTATATTCCTAATACTGTGTGGTGGTAGAAACAGAGGACAAGAGTACATGAAAATGGTTTTTGTCTATTTATGAGCAAGAGAAGTGGTCCTTCATTTCAGATAGGCAAAAGGTGACATGTTAAATTATGAGTGTATATTTTCTGACTTGTAACTTGTATAACGTTTTTTGCATTATACGGGGTTTGCTACCTGCACTATATGATATTTTTCCAGAAGTGGGACACAGATATTGTGTGAGATACATGTACACCAACTTTAAGAAGTCTGGCATTGAAAGACAGATTGGAATCTTGCAAAGGCATCACATTACAAATCCAGTCTCCTAAGGACGTTGATTAGAGAAGTTCATCCAAGTTATTGGTCAAGATCATATTTTAGAACTTATCCTAAATGTGAAATCTTCTTGCTCAGCAACTTATGTGAAAGTTTCAATTCAACCTTACTTGAAGCAAGGAACATGCCACTACTCAACATGCTAGAAATGATAAGAATATACATACAGAAGAGGCTACAAGTTAGGAGATAATTGAAATTGATTGACAAGTGGAGTGATGCAATTTGCCCTAAGATTCAGACAATTTTGGAGAAATTGAAGAATGATACTCCATCCATTTTTCTTTAGATGTCGTTTGAATTTTTGACACACATTTTTAGGTGTTTTGACCGGGTAGTTAAATTTATCATTTTTTAAATTTTATTTTTTTGAATAAAAATATACAATCTAAATTTTAATTCACAAAAAAAATTATTTAAAGATAATAATTTTAACTATACGGTCAAAGCACCTAAAAATGTGTGTCAAAAAATCAAACGACATCTAAAGAAAAATGGAGGGAGTATTAGAAGTTGCACAAGGCCCAAAGAAAATTATAACAAAGAAACATTTTCCAAAAAAAAAGTTGACAAAGGTGGGTCAGAAGAGCGTAAAATGTGGCATATGTGGCACAAGATTTCATATTTTTAATGGTGAATTTCAATTTAGACTCAATCACCTGCAAGACGCAGACCCTAACCATCACTTGTCCAGACTATGTTGTCTTAATCGGGTCCACGCTGGTGACAAGTGAGGTTACGGATACACGAGAAAACCGTACCGCCTCCACACAAATTACCTTGCTGGAGTAACGACCGGATTAAAACCCCGCAATCGAACTCGTAACTTTGGTAAAGGTTCATGCTTGTTCTGAAATAACCATCGGGCCAAAGACCCCTTGGTTCATAATAGACTTAAATGCCCAAACCTTAAACCAATATATGAAAGAAAAAAATATAGTGACTGAACCTGAAGATCCTGAAATTGCACAAGGCCCGGATCCTATCCCAAAAAAGAAAAGGAAGTGCAGTGTATGTCTTCTTAGAGAGGGTCACAACAGAGCTAAATGCCCATTGCAGCAGGGAAGGATGTGGCAAAACATTGACTTTTATGGCTATAATGGTCAGAAAGATCTTAATATCTCAAACACTGGAGGTGTAAGAAAGGAGGTATAGTTTTATATTGTAATGAATTGAACTTTATCATCATAATGTCATATATTAATGTATGTTACATCTGTAATTGTGTAGGCTCCAAAAAAGTCAAAGGAATCGAACCCCGTGGCTTGGCGGTTCTGCGGTTCAGTTTTTATTTTTTTTGGATATTTTTAAATTTTAACTTAAAAAAATATGGGGTAAAAATTGGACTTAATCTTAATTCAAGTATTAAAGTTTAAACTTGAATTTTGTAATTTTAAATTTTTGAAGTAAGCGCCTACGTATTCGATATCCGTAACTTTAGAGTTTAGGAATCAAAATCAAAGTCCTCGTAGTTCATTTTTAAATGGGGGGGGAATAAAAATGGACTTGAGCTTAATTCAAATATTCAAAGTTAAAATTAAGAATTTCAAAACTTTGAATATTTGGATTAAGTTGCCTACGTATCCCCTTACCTTAGGAATCAAAGTCCTCGTAGTTCACTTACCTTATACTTACCTTAGGGAGTAGAGCGGAGACGGAGAGGACATGGTTCAATCACCCAAGTCAACCGAATCATTGCTAGATCCGGTATCATATGTATCACTGTCTTCTTGTTCATTATAATTTGGTTCTTGTTACAGAATTTCGCTTTCACCCAATCATTCAATAATGCTTGGGCTTCAAGATTTTGAGGCGTCAATCGAGATCGCTGCTCATCCGTAATGTATCCTCCTACATCAAGGCTTGTTCAATGTAAACCGCTGAGGCGGGGACAACTAGTATTTCCTTCGCAATCGTGGCAACTACAAAAAAGATTGTAGACCTTTTTGCCCACCACTTAAGAAGATTGTTATTACCATCCGATCCACGTTCTAAAGCTCCCAATTCACAAGTAGTTAAATAATTTTCAAGTTCTTGATAAGCATTACTTTGGTACCTTGTTCTTTTTCGGGATAAATCTTCTTGATAGGCATTCCATTCACTAAGATCCGGAATAGCAAAACCAAAAGAAGATATACTACTACTACTACTACTACTACTACTACTACTACTACTACTACTACTACTACTACTAGAAGGAATGTGAACAGGAGAAGAAGAACCCGTTCCAAGATCAAGACTATCACTATAACTACAAACATATTCACGATAAAGAGTAGATAATAATTTTTTTGCATTTTGAACTAACTCGCTAGGATTTGGAGGACTAAAATTAGCAATAGGATTAGGAAATAAAGCATTATAGTAAAATGTAAGTATAGCAAACCTATTGCATATGGAAAGAATATGGGTCATTCATTGTGCAATTATTCTCTCCTGATTTATTGCTCCAACTTTACTATTTTGTCTCCTATAATTGTGCCTCTCTTTTAATATATATAGAGGCCTCCTTCTGTCTTTGTAATTGATCCGATTATCAATGTCAATAAAATCATAACCATAACGATTTTCTTATGGTATCGGAGACCTTCCTCTCTAACTTGAGAATCTAAAAATTTGGCAACTAAAAAAACCGGAGGAATGTAGGTGAAATATTTAATCCATTTGTCTCTCATTTCTTTTATATAATTAAATAACTCGAGAACTTTAATTAAAGACTTGAATACAAGTACAATTTTAACACAATGTTCAACAACAAATGTAGAAGTGGGATAATAAACACCGGACAAAGACTCAGTTGCCTCTTTAAAAAATTTTAAAAGTGCCATTAAACTAGAGCACTTATCCCATTGAGTTGGCAATAAGCAAACGGGTACTTGTTCTTCGTTATAAAAATTGCACAATGTAATACGATATTCATAACTATCATTTAACAAATTGTAAGTAGAATTCCAACGATTTGGCACATCTTTTGAAAATTTCTTTGGATGAATATTATTTTTTATGCAATATCTCTTCCATTTTTTACCTAGAGACGAATGTCTAATTAAATACATTATTGCTTCACGGATAGGAGAATGTGCTTCTTGTAAAACAGTTAAACCATCTTGAATACATAAATTAAGAACATGACAAATACACCTAACATGAAAAAAATTTACCACCAAGAGATGGCTCACATATTGCAATAAGTGATTCTAAACTAGCTGTATTGGAGCTAGCATTATCAAAAGAAATTCAAGATTTTTTTTGTACTAAACTATATTCAGATAAAATTATATGAATTTTATGCGAAATATTTTGGGCGGTATGTGCGATATTAAACTCTCTAAAACCAATTAAACGTTTTTGTATAGTCCAAGAATCATCAATCCAAATACAAGTAATTCCCATATATGAATTTGCTTCCCAATGATCACTCCAAGCATCAGAGCATATACAAACTTTATGATATAAGTTTAAAAACATATTAACTAAAATTAATTTTGCCTCGCTACTAGTTTTTCGAACATCACGAGTTACGGTAGAGCGTGAATTTTTTTTACTAGCGGGATTAAAACTTAGTTGAGTAAAATTTTCATACATTTGGTCGTCGGTAAAGTTAAAAGGAAGAGATTTACCACAAACAAATCTAGCTAATTCTTTTCTAGTGGTAATTGGATTAAATTTAAATAAAGAACTATTACCTTGATTAGGGGCATTAGACGACGTCGTCGTGCCTCGAAGTTGGGTTTGATTAGTCTCGATGCTAACTTTGTCGGGATGTTGTCTTTGTATATGGCCATTGAGTGTCCCGTAACCTCCTCCCTTTTTAAACTTGTACACTTTATCGCAATAGTTGCACTTGGCCAAGAAATGACCGGGACCGGATGCAACGTCGTCCATTTTTGTATAATGGAGCGCAAATAATGGAGATTTGAGCTCGGATGGTTTCCTTTGTTTTGGTTTTGTTGGTTGCTCATCATCTTCATGAATCGATTTTGAGACTTCAAACATTTTGTTGATTTGTTCCTCGGTTAATTAATCAGGAACATAATCTCTAAAATTCGGACTTGGAATAGAATTAGAACTCGGAGTATGAATATGATGAGTAGGAGTACTACCACTAGCACCGCCTCTTCCTCGTCGAGGAATTCCGGTGATAGCCTTTCCCTTTCCCCGGTTGAATTGACCACTTGATATTTTTTTCAATTAAAAGTATGACACTTGAGAGAATAGAAATTAGAGAGAAAGTAGATAGATAGAAGATAGTTGGTGTGAGAAAAATGAAGGGTGAGAGGTGGTATTTATAGGTGTAAAAATGTAAAAAAAAAAACTTTTAAAAATGTGACCGTTGTGAACCGCCGGTTCCCAGTTGAACCGCCGGTTCCGGTTTGAACCTCCGGTTCACAACGGTTTAAAATTTAAATTTCGATTTTTTTTTTAAAACCGGCGGTGGAACCGCCGGTTTGCGGTTCGTCAAAATGACGAACCGAAACCGAACCGTCTTAAAACGGTTGACGGTTCCGGTTTTGAACCGAACCGCGGTCAACGATTCCGAACCGGCGGTTCGAACTGGAACCGTGAACACCTCTATTTGCAGGCCAAGGAAATAGGCACATCTACATTCACTATTCAAAATGTCATTCCACCACAACCTCCAAAATAAGAGATGATGCTTCACAATCACAAATTGTATGTATTGGTGGGATTCCAGTCCATACAAAATTCATGAAGACTGGAAAATCCTATGTGACATTGCGCTCACTCCAAGCAGCAGCAAGCCAAAGAGTAACAAAGCAAATGAGTTCACTTTAGTTGTTATGGTGCTGTTTTTTTTTTTTTTTTTTTTTTTACAAAATGGTGATTTTTTTTGGATATTTTGATGTAATAGCGTGCTATGCTGTTTGTCAATTGTTTAAGGGGGGTGTATTCGATCTTGATTTTAAAAGATTTTTAAGGATTTTTCAGAATTCGTGGATTCTTCCTGATTGTTTTAAATCCACCGATTCTTTTAAATCCACATGAGTTAGAAAGAATTTATCAGGATTGTTTTATTAGGATTTACTAGGATTTGTAAGGATTCTTTAAAATACAATTATGTATAAACCAAAATGAAAAATACATTCTCAAAATTCATTGATACTTCAAAAGATTTTAACACTCTTGATTTTTATTTTCCTGATAACTTTTTTCCTCCCCTATCAAAAGTCCCACAGTCCTACGAAAAACTTGCTAAATAAAGAACCCTTTTTCTAACTTTTCAAAAAGTACATTCCAACAGATGAGAGAGAAGAAAAATAAGGAGTGATATTCCGGAAAAAAAGAAAAAAAAACTTCGGGGGGTCGGGGGTGTGAACAAGATTTTTCAAAGCTTTCTTGGTTTTGGACAAGTAATGGACTGATTTCAATCTTTTTAAGAAATAGATCGCGGTCCGAAAATGCGCATATAGTGAACTCTGCCTTAGCTTTCAAACACCACAGAAAAGATAGATCACACATGAAATATCCCCCAAGGGATTCGATCCCGAAATGATAGACATGTGGCCCGCCACATGGCCGTGACGGGTCGGTTGTTATACCGTCGACTATGATCCATCATGTATTCAGAGAGAGAGAGAGAGGGAGGGAGAGATAAAGACTGTGTATGGGTAGAGTAAAGAGGAACATAAAATAAAATGGAAGGTAGGGAAGAACGAACCTCTAATTTTGGGGAGCAAGATGTGCTATCGGAGGCGGAAAAGAAGAATTGTTGAAAAAGAAGAATTCTTGAAAATTTGATGGGTAGGAGAAGAGATTTCTTAAGAGGATTGGTATTTATACTATAGCCTCAAAATTCATCAAAATCAGGGATTTATAAAAAATCCATTCAAATTTGTGGATTGTTTTAATACCCCAAGATTTATAGGGAATGTTTAAAATCCAAATTGAATACATCATGGTTTATGAAGATTTTTTAGAATCCTGATTGAATATATCAGGATTTGAATGTATTCTTGAAATCCTTAAAAATCTTTTAAAGTCAGGAATTGAATACACATTAGGCATCTTTGAGCAGTTTAATATGATGCGTTTTGGTATATTATGTCGTTGTTTAGTGGTATATAGTATTGGTGTGTGGTGTGGTTGTTGGGCTTTGTGCTTTGTATGTGGTTGTTCAATTTTGTGTTTTCTGTGTTGGAGTTGGCGTTTGTCGTAATTTTGGTTTAACAATGAAATATCCTATTAAGTAAATTTAACTCCATCGGTATTGTTGTTATGACATTCACTGTCGGTCCCAAACCCGAATAAAGGAGGAGGGTTGCGGTAGGTCTGTGGCAGCCAGCGTAAAATACAATCACATTTGATAGATATGAATCATAATTTGAATATCGTTGAGGCGTTTCCTCAGAAGAGACGCGCTACACTTTACAGGCCCGAGTGTAGTGAAAAATTTGCGAGGGTTGCTAGGTCGTCGTCCAGAAGCGGCACGCCATTTCTACGCCTAGGGATGGTGTCAAATAAGCAAGGGTACGCTACACTTCTTAGACCCGGGTGTGATGAAAAATTTGCAAGGGTTGCTAGGTCATCACCCGGAAGCGGTACGCCACCTCGAAGTATGGGTGCGGCGTCAAATATGCAAGGATCATCGCAATGTGGACAAAGGCGTGCAAAGAAGATAGTCCACAAGCCTAGTAAGGGTAGTAAGATGCGGTTTGGAACTTGGAACATTGGCTCTTTGACGGGAAGATCAGTGGAAGTGGTGGAAGTTATGAAAAGGAGAAGGATTCATATTATGTGCCTACAAGAGACTAAGTGGGTTGGGGAAAAAGCAAAGATCTTGGCTCTGTGGGGTTATAAACTATGGTATTTGGGAAAAGAGAGAGGAAAAAATGAAGTGGGTATCGTCATGGAAAAGGAATTCACAGACGATGTGGTAGAGGTGTTTAGAAAGAATGATAGGATTATGAGTATTAAGTTTGGGGTGGGGATGAGATTCTAACTATCATAAGTTCTTACGCACCTCAAGTAGGATTGAGTGAATTGGTGAGACAAGAATTTTGGCAGCACTTAGACGAGGTAGTCGAACGAGTCCCTATTGGGGAGAAATTGATCATTGGTGGGACCTCAATGGTCATGTGGGGATTGGACGAGACGGGTTCGAAAGTGTTCATGGTTTTGGTTTTGGGGATCGAAATGAAGCGGGATGTGGTATATTGGATTTTGCGCAAGCTTATGACCTGAGTATCATGAAAACTTGGTTTGAAAAAAAGGGAATCTCACTTAGTGACATATAGAAGTGGAGGAAATGCAAGTCAAATTGACTTCTTTTAGTAAGAAACGTGTGGAGAAAGAGGTACATGGATTGCAAGGTGATACCCGGAGAGAGTACCGCAACTCAACATAGACTTGTTGTGCTTGATTTTCAAGGTAAGAGGTTTTATAAAAAGAGAAGTCCGCAAGTGGACCCTCGAATTAGATGGTGTAAGCTTCAAGGGAAGAGTCGGCAAACTTTTGTGGATAAGGTTGTCGCTAGATGTAATGATTTCGAGTGCGCGGAGATGGATGTAGATTCAACTTGGGCTATGTTGGAACATAACATTAAGGAAGCGGCAAAAGAAGTTTTTGGGGAATCTAAAGGACACAAGCCATCAGGTAGGGACACATCGTGGTGGAATGATGAGGTAAACCAGGCGATAAAAACTACACGTGAATGCTACAAGGCATTAGGAAAATGCCCGGGTGAGTAGAACTTTGAGAAATATAAGGAGGCTAAAAGAGAAGCCAAGAAAGCCGTCCGTGATGCTAGGGCAAAGATTAATCAAGAATTGTATACGAAATTAGATACTAAGGAAGGGGAAAGGGATATTTATAAAATTGCTCGTATTAGAGATAAGATGACATGAGATATTGGGAGAGTTAAATGTGTGAAGGATGTGGATCATAAGGTTTTAGTCGGAGATCTCCTGATAAGAGAAAGATGGAGGGCATACTTTGATAACCTATTTAATGGACAATGTGAGGAAGATATTGGGGATGTAAGTATTGCTTCAAATTTGGTTAATCGGGATTTTATGCGACGAATTCAAAAGGGTGAAGTACGGATGGCATTAAAGAAAATGGGTTCGAAAAAGGCAGAAGGGCCAGATGCTATACCTATTGAAGGATAGAGGTGTTTAGGAGAGAGGGAAATCGAATAGTTGACTATACTTTTCAACAAGATTTGGAAATACAATAAAATGCCACTGGCATGGAGGACAAGCACTTTAGTCCCTTTATATAAGAACAAAGGCGATGTCCAAGAGTGCTCTAAATATCAGGGGATTAAGTTGATGAACCATGAAATTATGGGAATGACTGATTGAGCAACGTCTTAGAAAGTGTGTGGAGATATCAGAAAACTAATTTGGATTTATTCCTCGGAGATCGATTGTGGAAGCAATATTTCTGATGAGACAGATGATGGAACACTATTGTGATAAGAAGAAAGACTTGCATATAGTTTCTATTGATTTAGAGAAGGCTTATGATAAGGTACGGATAGTCTGGTGTTAAAAAAATAATTGGTCGGCCGCCGACGGTGTCCCGTCGGGAAGCATGCTGGTGGACTTGGTGTAAAAAAAAAAGTTGGTCGGCCGCCGATGGATCGGCGAGAAGCAGGTCGGTGGCCTGACATTAAATAAAAAAATGGCTGGCATCCGGCTGTGGCCGCCGAAAAGTAGGCCGGCGGGCCTTACTTAAAAAAGAAAAAACAAGTCGGTCGTCGGGTCTTGACGTAAAAAAATAAAAAAATGGTCGGCCGCCAGAAGAAATCAGGTCGGCAGCTTGACATTTTAAAAAGAAGAAAAGATGACCAGCGTCGGTTGCCAGCGGTGGCCCGTCAGAAAGCAGGTCGGCGGGTCTGGCGTAAAAGAAAAAAAGAAAAGAAAAAGTTGGCTGGTCGCCGGCGATGGGCTGCCGGAAAGTATATTGGCGGCCTCGCATTAAAAAATGTTGGATCGAGATCGGAATATGCGCCGTGTTGCGGAAGCGTAAAATAAGTTACGGAAATTAAATGACGTACGAATTTATGGAGGTTCGGCTATAAACGAGCCTACGTCCTCTCTCGGTATCTTTTTCTATAGGTTCAAGATAAAAATATCTGCACCTCTCTTCTATCGGTCGAGGGATAACCGTTACAATAATGTCTTCTATTGATCCGTGATAAACCACTCGTACTTGTCTTTGAGTCGGTCCAAGTTAAAGCGTTTTCCTTTTCTATAAGACAAGCAATCAACCTCTCTAACTTTCTATCAGTACTAGATAAACCTCACTAAGATAGCGATTGTGATTCTAATAATGTCGGATCTTTGATCCTAATAACACCGAATCCAATCATATCTTTTTTTTTACCTCTCGTATATAATGTTGAATGTATAAACACTCAAACTAACAATATAAGCTCAATATCACAACAACAATAATATCAATATGAATATCTGATCAATGAGATGTTTGCTTGAAGTTATTTTTTTTTGGAATAATACCAAAGGAATGGTATTTATAGGCTTCATCACCCAAACTAGCCGTTGCACCTTCAGACTTGATTACGGCCGCTATATTCCTTGCATTACGTACGCTACACTTGTTACGTACGTTATCTCCATTTCGTTACGTACGTTAACGTGTATGCATTTTAGTTCAGTAGCATTCATTTCTTATGTTACGTACTCTATCAACTCCGTTCTTACGTACGTTAGCTATACATCATTGATGATGTCATATATCCGTTGCTGCTTTTCTGACTTTGACTCTTCCCAACGTTCTTCTCGTTTGAACACATTACGTACGTTAACTCATATCTCTTACGTACGTTAATCTGCACTCGTTACTTATGCTATTCTTGATATCTTACGTACGTTAACCTTGTAGAAAACCAGCTTTTTACACTTCGTTTCCTTCGATGTTTTGCTTCGTCTCTTTGTTATTTTGTTTTGTGTAACAACTTTAACCATCAAAACACTATTAATCATGTATGGAACGAAATGTTCCAACAATCTCCCCCTTTTTGATGATTACAAAACAACACTTTGTCAATGGGATTTACCTGCAAAAATACAAATGTATATGTCTACAGACCAAAGTTTTCGACTTTGTATGTTTCGTGAGTTTCTTCTCCCATTTCTTTTTCGACCATTTATTTCCTTTTCTTTTTCTTTTCGAATTTTCAAGTTTTCATCATCTTTTCGATGTCTCCTTATTTTTCTTTTCAACTTCATCTTTTCGACTGGTCTTCACCTTTTCTCCTTTCAATTTCTATTTTTCTTTTCAATTTCAACTTTTCGACTTTTCTTCGATTTTTCTCCCCCTTTCAGGGTTAATCCCATTCTCCTTTCTCCCCTTTTTGTTTTCATCAAAAAGTGTAAAGAAAATAAATATAATGATACCAAATATAAAATATGCATGATACCAAATGATAAATATAACAAAATAATAGGGTATAAACTCTCCCTGAAAATATTATCTCCCGAAAAAAATTATTACTCCCCCTAAGTAAAATATTTTGATAAAAAACCAATTTTTGGGGACCCAACCGAGAGTTGTTTTTTCTTTTGAAACATAGACGATGTTTGAAATATTTGTTCCTTTAGGAACCCAAATCTTTTTAATTTTAATCGTTCGTCTTGGGCTCTTACAGTTTGAAATATGGTGCCCAATTTTCAAATATTTTTCACACCGGGGTATTTTGAAATTTACGAATTCATTTTTAAAACGAGGTGTGAATCCCAACCCCTGTTTATTTAAAGTAAATTTTTGCACCGAGAGCATATGTTCAAATTTCTCATTTCCGAGAGAAAATTTATTCGTTAAATTTTTGAGCTCGGTTTGTATTTTAACAAGACCATCCTTTAAAATATTTTCGTTTTCAATGCATTTTGAATGATCGATTTCAGCAGATTTTTCCTTTTCAAGAATTTTGGAAATCTTATTTTCTAATGATTTATTTTTAGTTTGAAGGGATTTGATTTCTTTTAAAGCATTTTGGAAATCGGTATGTAATAACTCGAATGTTTCAAATAACTCATCTTGAGATGACGTACTTACCTGACTTTCGACGTCGCTATCGTCGAATGAACTTCGTGCCATGAGAGCGAGATTATTTTGATTGATAAAATCGTCATCTTCGTCGTCATCGCTCCATGTTGCCACGAGAACCTCCTTATTGGGTTTAGCTTGGCAATTTTTCGCAAAGTGGCCTGGTTTTCCATATAATCGACAAGAGTTGTCTAATTTCTTAGATTCGCCCGAGATGTCCTTCTTTCTCCGGTTTAATAAGGTTTGGAACTTATTAATATTCTTGGCATAATATGCCGATTCTTCGTCGCTTTCTTCAACCGGGATTACTTCCTTCTTAGACATCTTAGCCTTCAAGGCTATTGATCATTCCTTCGGCTTTGGCTTGACACTTCGTGATTTTAACACTATCTCATAATTGATTAGCGAACCAACGAGGGCACTAAAATCAAGCGTATTGAAATCTTTTGATTCCATAATCACGGTCACGGTGCCGTCCCATTCGCTAGGTAGTGATCGTAAAATTTTCTTGACTTTTTAACTACTAGATAATGGTTTACCGAATGAAACAAGTTCATTAGTGATGACCGAAAATCGGTCGAGCATGTTGGTGATGGATTCATCACCTTTCATCATGAATAACTCGTAGTCATGGAGAAGCATATTGATCTTCGTCTCCTTGACTTGAGTTGTTCCTTCGTGTGTGATTTCAAGAATTTTCCATATTTCTTTAACACTTTCACACGATGAGATTCGATTGACCTCCTCCAGATTTAAGGCACAATATAAGAGTTGAGTAGCCTTACAATTTAGATGGTCGTTTTTCCAATCTTCGTCATTATATTCTTCGAAACTCTTGAGAGATCCATCGGATTTGATTGAAACTTTCGGGCCAAGACAAATGATCTTCCAAATTTCTATATATAGGCACGAATGAATATCGACATCTTTTTCTTCCACGTCATGAAGTTTGCGCCATCAAAAAATGGTGGTCGGTTAAGAGCAAGGCCTTCGACTGGAGCAAATTGAAATGCCATTTGGATCGACTCCTTGGATGTTAAGCCGTGTATTGGAGGTACTGCTCAGATACCAATTGTTGGATCGAGATCGGAATATGCACCGTGTTGCGGAAGCGTAAAATAAGTTGCGGAAATTAAATGACGCACGGATTTATAGAGGTTCGGCTATAAATGAGCCTATGTCCTCTCTCGGTATCTTTTTCTATAGGTTCAAGATAAAAACCTCTGCACCTCTCTTCTATCGGTCGAGGGATAACCATTACAATCACGTCTTCTATTGGTCCGTGATAAACCACTCGTACTTGTCTTTGAGTCGGTCCAAGTTAAACCATTTTCCTTTTCTATAGGACAAGGAATCAACCCCTCTAGCTTTCTATCGGTACTAGATAAACCTCACTAAGATAGCGATTGCGAATCTAATAATGCCGGATCTTTGATCCTAATAACACCGAATCCAATCGTATCTTTTCTTTTACCTCTCGTGTATAATGTTGAATGTATAAACACTCAAACTAACAATATAAGCTCAATATCACAACAACAATAATATCAATATGAATATCTGATCAATGAGATATTTGCTTGAAGTTATTTTTTTTTTGGAATAATACCAAAGGAATGGTATTTATAGGCTTCATCACCCAAACTAGCCGTTGCACCTTCAGACTTGATTACGGTCGCTATATTCCTTGCATTACGTATGCTACACTTGTTACGTACGTTATCTCCATTTTGTTATGTACGTTAACGTGTATGCATTTTTGTTTAGTATCATTCGTTTCTTGTGTTATGTACGCTATCAACTCCGTTCTTATGTACGTTAGCTATACATCATTGATGACGTCATATATCCGTTGCTGCTTTTCTGACTTTGACTCTTCCCAACGTTCTTCTCGTTTGAACACATTATGTACGTTAACTCATTTCTCTTACGTACGTTAATCTGCACTCGCTACGTACGCTATTCTTGATATCTTACGTACGTTAACCTTGTAGAAAACCAGTTTTTTACACTTCATTTCCTTCGATTCTTTGCTTCGTCTCTTTGTTGTTTTGTTTTGTGTAACAACTTTAATCATCAAAATACTATTAATCATGTATGGAACAAAATGTTCCAACAAAAAAGACGACTAGCAGCCGGTGATCCTCCGGTCGCAGGGGGTGGCCCCCCGGGAAGCAGACTGGCGACCTGGTGTAAAAAATAAAAAAATAAATAAAAAATGGCCGGCCATCGGTCACCTGCGGTGGTCCTCCGAAGAGCAGGTCGGTGGTCTGGCTTTAACAAATACAAAAATTAAAAAAAAAATTGATCGGCCACCGGAGGTCTTTAATAAAAAATCAATTGTCTTTTTAATTAATTTAATTTAATATTTTATGAGTATCTCTTAAAATTTATTGTTGGTGATTATCTATTCTTATTATTCTTATTAAGTATTATTGAATTCAACACAAAAAGAAAGAAGAGAAGAAAAGGGAAGGGTATAATGGTCTTTTCAGGTGCACACTGCCAAAAAATACCGTTGTCCTTTATATTATAGACTAGAAATTGCCCGTGCCACAATGACATGCTGGCTGTGATATAATTGAATTAAAATAATTAAATTTACTTGCTAGAAAAATATGCCGGTTCTCAAAATCCTATCGACGGTCGATGGACATGTCGTAGAAAAATAAAAGATCAAATTGACCGGTCGTCGGAGGTCCGCCGGCCGCCGACGGTGGCCGCGGAAAGTATGCCAACGGCTTGGCGGGAAATAAATGGCTGGTTATTGGAGGTTCGCCGGCCGCAAGCGGCTTGACATAATAAAAGGGAAAAACTGAACGGTCACCGAAGGTCCGCGGGCCGGTGGCGACCTGACGTAAAAAAAGGAAAAAAATGGACAGTAGACCGAGGTCCGCATTTAAAAAGAAAAAAAAATTGCTGGTTGCCGGAGGTCTGTTGGTGGTGGCCCGTCGGAAAACAGGCCGACGTCCTGGCATTTTTTAAAAAAGAATTTTATGGTCGCCTGAGGTCCGCCGGCCGCAGGCGGTGGGCCTCGAGTGTGATATCCGAGATTTTTATTCTTGTATAATTTCGGGTTTTTTGAACCTTTATGTGAATTATGTGATAATTGACCTGTTGTCTGAACTTATCGTAATTATGGTTTCCACCATGTATTGGTTTCAAGATATCGGTGTATAATCCTCCTATTAAGGAATGTTGAGCCTTTTCCTTTTTGTTTAACTCATGATTTTATTCGAATAACCCTTTTGCATTCGTTTATTGTGCTTTGTTTTAGCTTCTACTGGATCGTAAACCCAACACGTTTCAATATCGAGAGTTATCATGATGATATTCATAATAATGCGATCATCATTATGCCTTGAGGCTGTTCATTCTACCCTAAGAATTCACTTCATTGTCTCAATGATCTCTTCGTCGTTTCTCAATTTTTAATGATCGTTCTAGACTCGCCAATCGAACTTGGTTGGATCATTTGGTCGGTCTCAAGATTTATAATTCTTGTCTCAGGTTTATCATTGGACCATCCAAAATATGAATGGAGTACCAAAAGAGTGTTAATAAAAATATGAGTGGACAATTCTGGAAAGCGCTGCAAGGACTTGTAACACCCCCAATCCGCTCAGGGATATTACACGCCGTAGAACCTTTCCTCAAGGATCTACCAGGCTGGTAACAACATCGAACATCTCAACAGTGCCTTTAAAGCTAAAATGACTCAGTAAACTGATTTGGTCTTTCAATAAATATATACAACTCAATCACAACACATGCCCACGCAGGGGTCGAATACAACACACTCCCGTACAACGGGGAAAGAATACTGCAGCGGAAAATAAAATACAACTAAACCAATACGACATCAACGGGTCTTCGTGTGATTACTATCGTTCATCTTTCATCATCCTTCATGCCGACCCTGTGCTATGCTCCAAAACCTGAATGCAATACAGACATCCACCCCCCGAATACTCGGGGGTTAGCAAAACTCCACTGTTTTGCTAGTGCAAGTATGTAATCATACGAAAAGTAATAGATAAATAGAAATCACGAATCGGGTACGACAAATAATTACAAAAGACTTCCGGAGAAGTTTTATTAATTAGAAACCATCAAAGAAGTGTTTGAAAATAAATTTCTCATCTCGGGGATTTTAAAAATAGAAACTTTGTTAGACCTCAAGTCCTTAGTTGAAAAATAACCATTTCAAAATGAACGGGTCTCGGCCCAAAATCACTTTCCATAAAACGACTTTTACAAACCGTTGGGATCTCATCCCAAATCTCATCAAATCACAGTACACGAGAATAATATCAAGGTTCATTTTCCAACATCAAAATCAACAACCCAAGGTTTAAACACAGACGACAAATACTCTAGTGCCATCCTAGCCAAGTAAGCCAAACGAACAACTTACCTCTTACACACTTAGTCAATGCAATCATGAAAACCGTTCAAAAGTACTCATTTCCGGAAATGCCATAATCAAAACACATTTGTAAAATGCACCTCAATTAACCGCAGACCCACGCCTCTGTGGACCCTTACCGAGACCCCGTCGGATCTAACCCGTAGTGGTTAAAAGCAAGCTCGCGGACCCACGCCTTTGTGGACCCCTACCGAGACCCCATCGGATCTAACCCATAGTGAGCATACACACACACACACGTTACTCATGCAATACTAATATGCTAAGAATGTAAGCTCATCAAGAATACTTACTACGGATGGCCACTTATTCGATACCATTATCAAACTTTTCAAAACACTACAACACAATTAACACGGAATACACGATTCCACAACATTAAACCAATGGAAATATTATTAAAACCTTCAACGTTCAAAATGATCAAATTGTAATCAACTCACACGAAACATATTCACGAGGGTAAAACAACCATCGTAGTTCCAACATATAAACTCTATTTGGAGGATACAAATCGTATAAGAAAATACTTGCCTCGAAACTACGATTGAAGCGAGACGATGAATGAGATACGGTCGGGCAGCCCCAAACTCCTGAACGTAATCAAGCACACGATAGCACCGCGGAAACTACGAGGATAACAACGCATGAATTACCCATACAAAATGATGATCGACTCGAAATCCTCGAGCACCTATAATCCTCCGGAAGAAACAACAAAAACAAGATCACAATGAGGACCGAGACCAGCAACACTAGGAATTACATCAAGGCATTGAAAGAAACTTATTGAAACATTTAATCGAACATTAAACGTTCAATGATTCCCAAGAACATTCAAATCATCAATCGAGTTAAACCGACTCGAAATATGGATATACAATCCATTGAACACGATTAATAACATCATTGGACAACCATCGGTTCATCAAAACCGAAAGGAAAACGAGATCGAGAATAAAACTCCCAAAAAGTCAACTTCAAGGAAAATCAAGAAAATACTTTGATTCGGCGAAGAACAACGGATTAAATGATGTTAAACACAAGAATACTACTAAGATTAATCATACCCATCATGGATTAATCAACAATACGGAATGAATCGGACAAAAACGCAAAAACCCCAAAAATTCCCAAAATAAGGTTCTAGGAAATCTCACCTTGATTCGCTGGATCAAAGGAGGTTATGGAGGGATTAATCGATGATATGAACTCCCAATCTTCGTGGATTAGTTGCTTGACAACATGTCTCCTGGATCGCCAAGCCTCCAGCCGCGGAGAGGAAAGGATGGAAATGAAAAACGGGTGAAAATATGACTACTCTGTCATATTTATACAGGCACGGCTTAGCGTACGCTACACCTTCCGGACTAGTGCGCGCTAACGGGCAGCCTCGGCCGAGAACCTTCGTCCGGGTCCCACATGGCTCGGCATCAAGGCTCAATCGCGGCCGGATCTCGCCGCCTGATCAAGGAGAAGCGCTGGCTGCGCGGACGCTAGCGTGCGCTTAGCCGATCGCCCGTAACCCTCGATCGAATCGCCTGACCGGTAACATACGCTAGCCGGCCGGCAGCGTGCGCTACGCCTACCGACTAGCGCGCGCCACGCTCGGCGTAGCGTGTGCTACGTGCCGATCCTTCCCGAGTCCAGAACCCCAGAAACCCCACTGCCCGGTCCGATAGCGTGCGTTGGTCGGCCGAACTAGCGTGCGCTATACCTGCCGAGCTAGCGCGCGCAGACTTCCGGCCGTAGCGTGCGCTACGCCGGTTTCGCGGCCGTCTGGCCAAGGCTCAAAGACTTCCGACAAGGCTCGATTACTGCCCTGCCACCGCCAGCCGCCACGACCCGACAACTCAATTACCGAAAATGCACGAAATGAACACGACGAAATGCTCTCGGAAAACAACATCGATCCGAAAATAAATACCATGAAATAATTAATCACACGCGACCAAGAAAAAGGGTCAAGGCAACAAATACGAATGTGGATACCCACAACTTTGGGTAAAATACAAACCCAAAACGCCCGAAAATCACGATACGTGATCGAATAACCAAAACGAAATTCACAACACGTATAACAAAGTTAAACGGACTTACGGGAGACTCGAAACAGCAGTTTCGGACGAGATTCGCAAGAATCGAACTCAAGTACGGAAAAGTCGCCAAAAAGCATGGAACTCAACAAAACGGCACCGAAACGAACTCGTATGGCAAAAAGTGCAGAATTAATCATTCTCAGAATGACGAATCGGCCCCAAGCGAGTCATCAAGACGGACTCTCGCCAAAAAGGAAAATTACCGGAAATCAAAAATTGCGGATATTACATACTACCCTCCTTAAAAGAAGTTTCGTCCCGAAACTTAAAACAAGTAGGGAGAAGCAATATCCCACCAGGAACATCTCAATGAGATACACAAGAACCGTGCAACTTACGCCCACCGGAGAAACGTTACAAGAACGGAAGGAGGCATACAGTTCGAAAGTATGCTCGACGACAATCATCACCACGTCACAAGCAAGGACAAAACACGATCACCAATTGCCAAACACCACCAACCGGATAACGCAATCAAATCAATTGTCCGAACCATCAAGTGACAAAAGGCGCTTATTGCAGGAAAACACGCACAGTAGAATGAAGCGCACAATATCCGCAAAGGCAACCACAGAAATCTCCGACTACGTCGAAGTTCTCGAAAACCACGCTAGGCATCTCCGTGTCCCTTCGGAGCAGAGTTGCAAACTCGATTCCCGAACCTCCCAGTTACTGTCTCGCAATGCACGGCTCGGTGCCCTAATCGGCCATAAACGAAACAGCTGACTAACGGTGCACGGTCATGCTCCGTGGTACGAGATCAGGCAACAATAGTTAGACAATCACGATGATCAAACAGAACGATCGAAAAACAAGGATCGAACAACAATGATCGAAAACAATGATCGAACAACACCGATCGAAAATAACGATCGAACAACAACGATCGAAAGACAATGGTCAAACAATAACGGTCGAACAATAATGATCGAACAACACCAATCGAAAACAACGATCGAAAAACAACGATCGAAAGACAATGGTCAAACAATAACGGTCGAACAATAATGATCGAACAACACCCCAAAGTTCGCACTTAACTCAATACATTAAAAGATCCGGTAGAAACTAAAAGATGTTACTTTTGAACAAGGTTCACAAGAATCGAACCGAACTCAGAAAAGTCACAGCGATAACTAGATCGATCCAACACAAGGTCACGGCTCTTTCAAACGATAAAAACAGAAATACAAAATAGGTTCAGAAAGTATCAACGAACACGAGCGAGTCGAAAGAATGGAGAAAGAGAAAATACAGAAGTCAAAATAGTACGGGTATTACCTTCGACCTCGTCCACGAAATTCACAAAAACAGAAGTAAGGTAACAATACATTAAACAACCGATGCATAACGGAACAATCACCGATGCACATGATCACACCAACCCAAGCTCTAACAGCTCGCAGGTGTGCGATAACGCAGAAATCACCACGAGGCGACAACATTCAATACCAACATCTCACCTCTCACAGGGGGCCTAGCACAACAAATGTGTGGAAAACGTCTCAACGCTCACACCGCCAATTTGATTACAACTCATAGGGTCAACATCCTAACAACAATGCTAACGTCAAATATACATTCCTGGACCGCAATAGGAACGATATGTTTTAAAAACGAAAACCACTTTTGAAAATAATTTGAAACCACTAGTTGATCTCGAGTATCATATATAAAAAGAAGTAGTACAAATATCGTCATCGAGACTTTGAAAAACCACCTTGCGTTTGAAAAAAAATGAGGACACCTTTCTTTAAATTAAACTTTGTAGAAATATTCGACCTTCGGGTCTAAACAATTGTAGTTCTAAATCATTAAAAATATTTCAAAATATTTTTGGTCTACAAAGTGGAATAAATTTGAAACACACAGTGGCGCTAGTAGGCACCTTGAAGGTACCGCGAGAAAACAATCCATTTTAAAAGTACGTCTCGAGATTTATTTTCTAAGATACTCAAGGTTTTCAAAAATTCAATAGGCCAGAATGCCCAAAACTCACACATATCGACGTATGCTAAAACACATCCTAGTACACGCATCAAAATGTTTAAAATCAAGATAATACAAGTCTTTTAACGGAAAAATAAACGGTAAAATACCACAGTCGAAAACCGCCTAGGATTCAGAACAAAACCACTGACCCCATTCGAGGCCTCTAAGGACCCTCCCGCACTGGCTAGTGAACAAGTCGAACGCGTATAAGCACAAAGCTTCCACAAGAGAACTTGTAAAACGAGCAATTCGATTCGAAAATCATCAGCAACGGACAAAAACATCAGTAAAAAGACATCAGCCGCGACGACACTCCTCGTATAAACCAAATACGAGAGTCGACTAAATACATATCGTGAAATCAAAATCCACAGAAGGATTCCAACACTTAACAAATAATCATAAAAATAGCTCGTGTCACACGAGGCACAACACAAAGAAGGAAGACTTACATCCACAGGTCGCACGAAGATGATGATCGCCTCACGATACTAATCACAACCAACAAACTCAGACGACGCGTCGCGACACGACTCAGTTAGACAAAATCCGACGAGACAAAACTCAACAGACACCACTAACCCGACAGCCTAGGTTTCCACAACCTAAGCTCTGATACCATTTATGTAACACCCCCAATCTGCTCAGGGATATTACACGCCGTAGAACCTTTCCTCAAGGATCTACCAGGCTGGTAACAACATCGAACATCTCAACAGTGCCTTTAAGGCTAAAATGACTCAGTAGACCGATTTGGTCTTTGAATAAATATATACAACTCAATCACAACACATGCCCATGCAGGGGTCGAATACAACACACTCCCGTACAACGGGAAAAAAATACTGCAGCGGAAAATAAAGTACAACTAAACCAATACGACATCAACGGGTCTTCGTGTGATTAGTATCGTTCATCTTTCATCATCCTTCATGCCGACCCTGTGCTATGCTCCAAAACCTGAATACAATACATACATCCACCCCCCGAATACTCGGGGGTTAGCAAAACTCCACTGTTTTGCTAGTGCAAGTATGTAATCATACGAAAAGTAACAGACAAATAGAAATCACGAATCGGGTACGACAAATAATTACAAAAGACTTTCCGAGAAGTTTTATTAATTAGAAACCATCAAAGAAGTGTTTGAAAATAAATTCCTCATCTCGGGGATTTTGAAAATAGAAACTTTGTTAGACCTCAAGTCCTTAGTTGAAAAATAACCATTTCAAAATGAACGGGTCTCGGCCCAAAATCACTTTCCATAAAACGACCTTTACAAACCGTTGGGATCTCATCCCAAATCTCATCAAATCACAGTACACGAGAATAATATCAAGGTTCGTTTTCCAACATCAAAATCAACAACCCAAGGTTTAAACACAGACGACAAATACTCTAGTGCCATCCTAGCCAAGTAAGCCAAACGAAGAACTTACCTCTTACACACTTAGTCAATGCAATCATGAAAACCGTTCAAAAGCACTCATTTCCGGAAATGCCATAATCAAAACACATTTGTAAAATGCACCTCAATTAACCGCGGACCCACGCCTCTGTGGACCCCTACCGAGACCCCGTCGGATCTAACCCGTAGTGGTTAAAAGCAAGCTCGCGAACCCATGCCTTTGTGGACCCCTACCGAGATCCCGTCGGATCTAACCCATAGTGAGCATACTCACACACACGTTACTCATGCAATACTAATATGCTAAGAATGTAAGCTCATCAAAAATACTTACTAGGTATGGCCACTTATTCGACACCATTATCAAACTTTTCAAAACACAACACAATTAACACGGAATACACGATTCCACAATATTAAACCAATGGAAACATCATTAAAACCTTCAACGTTCAAAATAATCAAATTGTAATCAACTCACACGAAACATATTCACGAGGGTAAAACAACCATCGTAGTTCCAACAAATAAACTCTATTTGGAGGATACAAATCGTATAAGAAAATACTTGCCTCGAAAATACGATTGAAGCGAGACGATGAATGAGATACGGTCGGGCAGCCCCAAACTCCTGAACGTAATCAAGCACACGATAGCACCACGGAAACTACGAGGATAACAACGCACGAATTACCCACACAAAATGATGATCGAATCGGAATCCTCGAGCACCTATAATCCTCCGGAAGAAACAACAAAAACAAGATTACAACGAGGACCAAGACCAACAACACTAGGAATTACATCAAGGCATTGAAAGAAACTCATTGAAACATTTAATCGAACATTAAACGTTCAATGATTCCCAAGAACATTCAAATCGTCAATCGAGTTAAACCGACTCGAAATATGGATATAAAGTCCATAGAACATGATTAATAACATCATTGGACAACCATCGGTTCATCAAAATCGAAAGGAAAACGAGATCGAGAATAAAACTCCCAAAAAGTCAACTTGAAGGAAAATCAAGAAAATACCTTGATTCGGAGAAGAACAACGGATTAAATGATGTTAAACACAAGAATACTACTAAGATTAATCATACCCATCATGGATTAATCAACAATACGGAATGAATCGGACAAAAACACAAAAACTCCAAAATTTCCCAAAATAGGATTCTAGGAAATCTCACCTTGATTCGCTGGATCAAAGGAGGTTATGGAGGGATTAATTGATGATATGAACTCCCAATCTTCGTGGATTAGTTGCTTGACAACATGTCTCCTGGATCGCCAAGCCTCCATCCACAGAGAAGAAAGGATAGAAATGAAAAATGGGTGAAAATATGACTACTCTGTCATATTTATATAGGCACGACTTAGCGTGCGCTACACCTTCAAGACTAGCGCGCGCTAACGGGCAGCCTCGACCGAGAACCTTCGGCCGGGGCCCGCATGGCCTGGTACTGAAGGCTCAATCTGCCGGCTGGATCCTGCCTGCCTGACCGTGATAGCGCGCGCTGCGCGGACGCTAGCGTGCGCTAGCTGATCTGTCTAGAACCCTCTGGACTGAACTGCCCGGACAGGTAACGTACGCTAGCCTGCCGGCAGCGTGCGCTATGCCTGCCGACTAGCGCGCGCCACGCTCGGCGTAGCGTGAACTACCTGACGATCCTTCCCGAGTTCAGAACCCCAAAAACCCCACTGCCCAGTCCGATAGCGTGCGTTGGTCGGCCGAACTAGCGTGCGCTATACCTACCGAGCTAGCACGTGCAGAGTTCCGGCCGTAGCGTGCGCTACGCTGCCGCCGCCTGTCTGCCGGCTCAAGACTTCCGAAGCTGCTCGCTGCACCTGTCCGGCCACTGCCCAGACGCCACGACCCGACGAGTCGATTACCGAAAACGCACGAAATGAACACGACGAAATGCTCTCGGACAACAACATCGATCCGAAAAGAAATACCATGAAACAATTAATCGCATGCGACCAAGAAAAAGGGTCAAGGCAACAAATACGAATGTGGATACCCACAACTTTGGGTAAATTACAAAATGGCCCCAAACGCCTGAAAATCACGATACGTGATCGAATAACCAAACTGAAATTCACAACACGTATAACAAAGTTAAACGGACTTACGGGAGACTCGAAACAACAGTTTCGGACGAGATTCGCAAGAATCGAACTCAAGTGCGGAAAAGTCGCCAAAAAGCACGGAACTCAACAAAACGGCACCGAAACGAACTCGGATGGCAAAAAGTGCAGAATTAATCATTCTCAGAATGACGAAACGGTCCCAAGCGAGTCGTCAAGATGGACTCTCGCCAAAAAAAGAAACACCCGGAAATCAAAAATTGCGGATATTACAGGACTGACTTTGATCATTCACCATAAATTCAAGAAAAATCCAAAATTTTTCAGCATTGTATATTATTGAGTTAGCTTTCCATGGTTCAGACAGCGAGTCAAAAGGAGTTCATATGAACAAGTTATGATAGAAATAAGACAAGGGTATCAGTCTTCCGCAATAGGAAATTACCCTTGTGCCCCTAACCGACCTATACGAATTTTGGGCATAAATTCATGTTTGCTGGGCCATTTTCATGGCATTCCAGCCATGAAGAGCATAGGGCTTCAGAACTCACCCTAGAGATCCATTCTGGCAAGGTTTCAAGCGGTTTAAACACGTAAATCAAATTAGCAAGTCCTTTTATTCGATTTCAGCGGTTTTCGCTGAATTGGAGGTAATCTGTCCCTAAACCCTAAACTTATTTTTCTAGATTCTTGATATATTGTTGTTCAAAATTTGTAAATGATTATATATCGAGTATCCTAGGGTCGTTCTTATCAATTCTAGCCGAACGGAAATTAAATCTTTAGTTCGAAACACCGTAATCAGATATTGTAACACCCCAAAAATGGCGGCTATTACAGTGCCGTGGACCCCCACTGGGACACACTAGGCGAGATCACAACATAAACTTTAACAACCATAAACGTGGTACCGAACCACAGTAATAATCAAAACCCCGATATGGAGTATAAATCATATATGTCAACTCACACAACCGTGCACAGGATCCAACTTTGGTATAGACCATATGGAGATGGAAAGTACCTTACAAATAATAATACATTCATCCGAAAAATAAAATGAAAAATTACAGTAAGACATAACCGAACATCAAAAAGACTCGCCCCCCCGAATTAGCATCCTTCAAACTCCGCCGCCATCGTGCTCTTCCTGTGCCTTTCCCTGAAATACAAGTATTTCGCCCAAACCACAGGGTCAGCTATACATGATAATAATTCTCATGGCATTATACAATTCATATACATACGGATCTCAATGAAACAACCAACTACTGAATATACCCCGCAGGCGTATAAACAGTCAGTCCCAACTGTCGAATATATCCAAACATACGAACGACCAAATAATATGGCTCAAGACGGACGTCACAGTATGCCCGATCTAGAATGTGTCCGTGCACATGTCCACCCCGTATACGAAATCCAGAATATACGTGGGACGATGTACCTAATTAGCCTCACGAACTACGTCTCTTGTGCACGATCTAATGCAGAAACATCCATGCATGACCATCCAGTGCCCGGCTAAAAATCCTACACATAACCAATCGGCACGCAGATATGACTCCAGAGATGTGACGATGCAACATGACAATGAAACTCAACAAATTACACTTTTATCAAAGAATCGAACAACTCACAGAAGTGACAACAAAGATCATCGAGACCAACGGTAACAAGGGAGATAAGCTTGGGAATACAATCCCGCCACAAACGGTAACACGATCAAAGACATCACCACATCATGAATCATAGATTCACAGAACATTTCATATACACGAAACGCATAATAATCACAAGAATTCAATCATCATTATAACCAAGCAAGATAACTTGCCTCAATTCCGTAGATGAATAATCATTCTTTGAACGAACAAACGAACGGTATCTTCATCTAACAATACTCACTTGAATAAGCAACCTTGAATGAAACGTAATTCATTCAACAACACATTCGTACGATAATGGTATTAATTCATAGAAACAATGTTCGTAACTTTACTCGAATAGTTCAACTATCCTATCGAACATTCTAACGCTCCAATTACGAATTATCATATATCAAGTTTATTAGATTCGCCCACATTTTCTAACATTAATGCCAAGCATTTGAAGTCAAGAACATTATCAATGAAATACTATGATGATTAAACATGCTCTCAATCCATCAACACTTCCGATTAACGTTGAACATGTTAAAAGTTTGTGCTTATTTACATTCTTCATCATCTTTCCAATGGTTACGTTAAGCCAATCCAGAAATGAAATCATAACTTTAAGTTTTAAGCATAATAAGAACATCATCCTAATTTACGTCTCCTAATACACAAGGATCAACGTAATTGAATTCGGCCATTAATTCTACTGCATCATTATCATCTATAATCATTATAATCGTCCTAAGAACACTACAAACATATTAATGTAGTGGTTAACACCTTCTTAAGTTATCAACAAATTCGATTAACTTGAATATATGATGGTTATGTTTGTGTTCTACCAAAATCCATTACTTTCCCTTGAAGAAGTTGCTCAAAACCTAGTTATATCATTTAGGATGTTTGAAACTCTAAACATAACATCATTCAATCTTGTAATAATCATTTTGAGGGGGTTAACATAACATTTAGACAATCCATTTCATCGACTTATCAAATTCATCACGAATGTATCAATTTCGTAAGGCCAAAACATAGTTCCATGTTATCTCTCAAGGATTAACTAAACATTCAAGACAAGATTAGAATCTAACATCTCTAGTCATCAAGGATTTCTTCCTTACAAGTTCTAAGTGTCAAGATCAAAATCAACTTCCTATTGTCATGTTATTAATCAGGTTTTATCCAACATAATCAACACAACTATGCTATGAAGTTATCATACATTAAGAAGTGATACTAACATTCCTTATATTGTTCTTCACTTAGTTTGAACATGATTCTAATAATTATCATGTTTATACTAGATTAATCTAATAGTATACGAAGTGTTTAATACTAATATCATCACAAGCATGGATTCAATACGAGTTAAAGAAAAACCAACCTCAAAATGAAGAACAACACCAACACTTCCAAGAACACACTTCAATCTCCAAATTTCCAACCACAATCCAAGTGACGAAGATCCAACACAAGATGGAAGGGGTAGAAGTTGATTTGACAAGGTGGGGAATCGGTTCTCAGAGGGAGGGTTGAGTTGGTTTGAGCAGAAAAATGAAAGGCAAGCCATACCTTTATAACCCGAATTCAGTATTACGTACGCTATAGCTAAAGATTAACGTATGTTACAAACATTACGTACGTAACCTTATGAGCATTACGTACGTAACAGATTCCCAGATGCTACCGACTCAAAATACACATGTTCTTACGTACGTTGCTATAATGAATGTACGTAAGGCTCTTGTACATTACGTACGCTAAGGCATAGCTATTACGTACGTAATGGCCGTTGACTAAGCTGTCACGATCGACTCCCGAACACTACCTACACGCTCGGTCCCACCCGCCGAAAGGCGAGTTGCTGATAGATACACCGCATTACGTACGTTAACATAAGATCATTACGTACGTAATGCTACGTACATAGCATACGTAAAGGTAACAAGTTAGCGCACGCTAAGGGCAACAAAAAGTAAAAATGAAATTCTCCCAATAACATCTAACACTCAACTATAGTATGAACGACAAAGCTCAATAATTTGATTTAACATAACTCATCAATATAATCATTACAATAAACATGGATACGGTACGACAATGATCGATTTATTTGAAGAATACAACAGTAAAGACGAGAGTTTAGGTGGGTATTACATACTCCCCCCTAAAAGGAGTTTCGTCCCCGAAACTAAGGGGTAAACAACTCGGGGTATCTCTCTCGCATACTATCCTCAATTTCCCACATAGCCTCCTCGACTCCGTGTCTTGACCATTGAATCTTCAATAAGGGAATCTTCTTGTTCCTCAACTGTTTGACTCTCCTTTCAAGTATCCGCACATGACGTTCTTCATACGAATGGTCATCAGCTATCTCAACCTCTTCGAATCGAATAATGTGGCTCGGGTCAGCAACATACTTCCTCAACTGGGATACATGGAATACGTTGTGAATTCAACTCAAAACTGGTGGTAACACCAAACGATAGGCTAGGTCGCCTACACGATCCAAAATCTCAAACGAACCAATATACCTCGGGCTCTGCTTGCCTCTCTTACCAAAACGGAAAACACCTCGAGTAGGGGACACTTTTACTAGTACATGATCACCAACCTCAAACTAGAGTGGTCGTCGATGATTATCTGCATCCGATTTCTGGCGGCTCTGAGCCGTTAATAGACGACTCTTAATCCGAGCGATCTTCTCGCGGGCTGCTAACAACATATCAAGCTCCGTACCAATGGATTCAGACAAGTCGTCCCAACATAGAGGGGACCTACAACGACGGCCATATAATGCCTCATAAGGTGCCATCTTGATCGAGTCGTGCCAACTGTTATTATATGTGAATTCCACCAATGGTAGTTGGGCTTCCCAATCGTATTTCCAATCGAGTGCACATGCCCTCAACATATCCTATAGAGTTTGAATAGTCCTCTCAGACTAACCGTCGGTCTGAGGATGAAATGCCGTACTGAAGTTAAATTGTGTACCCATCGCACGATGAACCGCCTTCCAGAAATGTGACACGAACCGTCCGTCACAATCTGATACAATACTCTTGGGGGTACCATGCAGCCTCACAAAATCTTTAATGATCAACTGGTCCAACCGCTTAGAGCCCCACGTATCCTTAATCTCCAAGAAGTGGGCTGATTTGGTCAGTCGATCCGCAATCACCCAAATCGTATTCATGCCTCGACGGCTCGTCGGCAAGCTAGTAATAAAATCCATCAATATGTCTTCCCACTTCCAATCAGAAATCGAGAGTGGTTTCAAGACGCCCGCCGGTCGCTGATGCTCAATCTTGACCTGCTGACAGGTCAAACACCTCGAAACAAATTTCGCAACTTCCCGTTTCATGTTACCCCACCAATAATACGGCTTCAAATCCTTATACATTTTGTTCGATCCCGGGTGTATGGAATACGGGGTAGCATGAGCCTCCTTTAGAATAGTGTTCCTCAACTCTTCATCCGCTGGTACACATACTCGATTTTTGAAGCGTATCAGTCCGTCCCCGTGAACCACAAATCCAGGGGCTTTCCCCTGATCTATTTCTCCCCGAATTCTAGATAAGAACGGGTCCATCATCTGTTTTGTCCTGACTATATCTTCAAGGGATGATGAAATCTAAAGCGTGCAAAGTTGTCCCTGAATGCGCTGTAACCATACCTCAATCTCCGGCCCCATGCACTCTAACTATAATTCTCTCTGGGCAGTCAAGCAGGCAAGTATCTGCTTCTGCACGGTTTTACGACTCAAGGCATCGACAACCACATTTGCCTTGCCCGAATGACAAAGGATCTCGATATCATAGTCTTTGATTAGCTCTAGCCACCTCCTCTGCCTCATATTCAACTTCTTCTGAGTAAAAATGTACTTCATGTAACACCCCCAAGACATTCAGGGTATATTACAGTGTCGTGGATCCCTACATGGGACACAACAGGCTAGACGACCAAACATACTTATCAACTGGCGAATACAACACAATAACACCTCGTCATAAAGACGCAAAACAATAATAATCCACCCGGTTCAACCGGTTAGCCCATATCACAACCACTTAATGAAAACATAATGAACGAAACAGTTCAATCCGAACAGTTAAAAGCTCTTAAGTACTCGAGTACTCCTATTAGTTTACAATATGACAATCGATCAAAAGATAGAAACAATAAAACACCACCCATGCACAATCATCACGCACATCCGTCATCCGCGTACTGGTCCATCACCCGCTCGTCCCGATGAACCTGACCTGAAATTCATAAAACGAATTTCCCCAAAAAACGGGTCCCCAAAGGGGTTAGCAATTACGCTAGTCCAAGTAGGCCAAATGAATAACTTACCTCTTTCACATATAGTCAATGCATGCAAGCAAGAAATCATAGTTCGAAAGTACTCATTTACGGAAATGCCATAATCAAATCACTTTTGTAAAATGCACCACAATTAACCGTCGATCCACACCTCCATGGACCCCTACCGAGACCCCATCGGATCTAACCTATAGTGGTTAAAAGCAAAGCTAGTCGATATACGTCTCTGTGGACCCCTACCGAGACCCCGTCGGATCTAACCCATAGTGAGCATACACACACACAATTTCTCATGCAACGCTACCATGTTAAGAGTGTAAGTTCATTAAGGAATACTTGCCTCGATCAATAGACGGTGACACGAACGAAATGGGAGAATCAAACACGACCACTAGGAACCGGCGAAACCGAACCTAACGATTCGAAGAATACAATCACAACCATTTCTAAACGAATATGGAAATGAAATACACCTGAAAACCCGCCTACGATTCATGAATATTCGTACAAGAACAACAACGAGGGCGGACCACAACCAAACCCTCTCGATTACGCAAATATCACGAAATATACCATGAATTCGTAGGGAAACCAAAAATACCAACAAGATTAATCATACTCATCATGAATTAATCAACAACACGGAACGAATCAGATGAAAACTCGAAAACCCCAAATCTCCCCAAAAATAGGGTTCTAAGAGATTTACCTTGATTCAAGAGGTAGAAGATGATTAGATGATGATAGATCGGTGTTAGAGACTCAAAATATTGGATGGATGACGATACTCACCCCAGTCTAAGCTCTCAATTGCTCCAAATCGCCCAACTCTCGGAAAAGAAGTGAAAAGGAAGAGAAATGAGCTGCCCCCGGTCAACTCTCTGGTTTTTGTAGCCAGAGTGTTATTAGCATGCGCTAACCTTCAAGGTTAGCGTGCACTATCGGCAAAAAACCCAGTCCAGAACCTACTGTCCTAGATCGTTAGCGTGCGCTAACTGCCCTCGATAGCGCGCGCTATCGGCCCGCTAGCGTGCGCTACCTAAACGTCAGCCGAGTCCAGAAACATTCTGCCTAGTACTGGACTGCCGGATTAGCGTGCGCTACCGGCTATTCTGCGCGTGCTAAGCCCAAACATTAGCGCGCGCTAGAACAACATACTAGCATGCGCTAGAACAACTCTCCAGAGAGCAGAGGGCAGAAGCAGGCTACTGCCACTGCTGTGACCGAGCCACTAGCGCGCGCTGCCAAACAAGCATAGCGTGCGCTACCAAAGGACATTAGCGCGTGCTAAATAACATCATTAGCGTGCACTAGTCACAGGATAACAATGTTCCCAAAACACCGAATCACAGACGAAACATCAAATGGAAGCTCACAAAATGCACAAATAACATACGATGGATTCATGGAAACCCCGAAACGGTGGTTCCGAACAACACATACGAGAATCGGATGATAAAAAGTCCAGAATAACTATTCTCGAAATACCAATACGGTTACAAGCGAGTCACTAAAAATGAAAAAATACACCAAAAATGATAATACCGGAAAAGAAAAAAATGCGGATATTACATTCTACCCCTCTAAAAATAAGTTTCCTCCCGAAACTTAAGAAGCAAACAACTCGGGATACCTAGCACGCATGCTATCCTCGATTTCCCAAGTTGCCTCCTCGACACTGTGCTTCGACCACTGCACCTTGACCGAAGGAATGGTCTTATGCCTCAGTCGCTTCTCGTGGTGCTCCAAAATCTTCAACGGGCGCTCCTCGAAGGTAATATCCTCGACGACATCAATCTCACTGTATTCGATGACGTGACTAGGATCCGGAACGTATTTCCTCAGCTGGGAAACATGGAAAACGCTATGAACATGACTAAAGGCCGGAGGTAATGCCAAATGGTATGCCAACTCACCCACTCGCTTGAGAATCTCAAAGGGCCTAATAAATCTCGAACTCAACTTCCCTTTCTTCCTTAAATGGAAAACTCCCCTCGTCGGCGACACCTTCAACAAAACATGGTCTCCCACCTCGAATTCCAAAGGTCGACGACGGACGTCGGCATACAACTTCTGTCGACTCTGAGCAGTTAACATGCGTTCCCGAATCAATTCCACCTTCCTCCTCGTCTCTAAAGCGATATCCCGTTCGGTCCTGACCAAATCGGACGCCTCTTTCCAACAAATCGGCGATCGCCGCCGCCCATAAAGCGCCTCATACGGTGCCATTTGAATCGATGCGTGCCAACTATTGTTGTACGTGAATTCGATCAGTGGAAAATGCTCCTCCCAGTCACTACTCCAGTCGAGAGCACAAACACACAATATATCCTTGAATGTCTGGATAGTGCATTCCGATTGTCCATCTGATTGAGGATGAAAAGAGGTACTCAAACGCAAACGAGTACCCAACGCCTTATGCACCCCCTGCCAAAAGTATGATACAAAATGGTCATCCCAATCCGAAACAATAGACTTCGGAGTACCGCGAAGCCTCACAATTTGCGCAATAAACACATGAGCTAACTTCTCTGGGCCCCAAGTATCTTTGATGCCCAGAAAATGTGCCGACTTAGTCAGACGATCCACAATCACCCAAACCATGTTCATGCCTGATCTCGATCTCGGCAAACTCATGATGAAGTCCATCGAAATATCTTCCCATTTCCATTCCAGAACGGGAAGTGACTGCAATAACCCACTCGGTCGCTGATGCTCGATTTTGACCTGCTGACAAGTCAAACATCTCGCTACGAACCGTGCGACCTCCTCCTTCATGTCATTCCACCAAAAATTCCTCCTCAGGTCTTTGTACATCTTACTCGAACCAGGATGAACGGAGTAAGGTGTGGCATGGGCCTCCCGCAAAATACTCTGCCTCAATTCCAAGTCGTTCGGTACACAAAGCCAACTCTGAAATCTCAACACACCATCCTCGTGAATCACAAACCCAGGAGACTTTCCTTAAGAACATTCTCTCGGATTTGAGAAATCATTGGATCCTCAAACTACTTCAATTTAATTTCATCGACCAGCAATGACGAAATCTCTAAAGTGCAAAGTTGCCTGACCGCTCCCGACAATAAAATCTCAACATCCAAATCGATCAAAACCCGCTGAAGCTCAGATTGAGACGTAAGGATCTCAAGTGTCCTCAATGCAACCAGTTTCCGACTCAAGGCGTCAGCCACGACGTTCGCCTTGCCTGGATGATAAAGGATTTCAAGGTCATAATCCTTAATCAACTCTAACCACCTCCTCTGCCTCATATTCAACTCCCGCTGAGTAAATATGTACTTCAGACTTTTATGATCGGTAAAAATCTGACATACAGAGCCAAAAAGATAGTGATGCCAAATCTTGAGCGCAAAAACAACCACCGCTAACTCCAAATCATGAGTAGGGTAGTTGAGCTCGTACGACCTCAATTGTCTCGACGCATACGCAATAGTCTTACTGTGCTGCATCAATACGCACCCAAGACCCTGACCCGAAGCATCGCTATAAATAGTAAAACCCTCGTTTCCACACGGTAATGCTAAAACTGGGGCTGAAGTTAAACGCCTCTTCAGCTCCTCAAAACTCGCCCGCCTCTCGTCATTCCAGACAAACGTCTCAGACTTCTGGAGCAACTATGTAAGTGTCCGAGCTAGTTTCGAGAAACCCTCGACGAACCTACGGTAGTAGCCAGCCAAACCCAAGAAACTACGGACCTCCTTCACATTGTTAGGTGGTGCCCAATCCAACACTGCCTCAATCTTCTGCGGATCCACGCGGACCCCCTCGGTTGAAATCACGTGACCCAGAAACATCACTTCCTTCAGCCAGAACTCACATTTCGAGAACTTTGTATAGAGTTGCTCGGTCATCAAAATGTCTAACACCACTCGCAGATGATGCGCATGCTCATGCTCATTCCTCGAATAGATAAGGATATCGTCAATGAAGACGACGACACACTTATCCAAATACTCGATAAAGACCCTGTTCATCAACTGCATGAACACCGCCGGTGCATTAGTCAGACCGAAGGGCATGGCCACAAACTCATAATGTCCGTATCTCATCCGAAAAGCTGTTTTCGGGATATCGGACTCCTTCACCCGAAGCTGATAGTACCCGGATCTCAGGTCGATCTTCGAGAGTACCGCAGCTCCCTGCAACTGATCGAACAAGTCATCAATCCTCGGCAAGGGATACCTATTTTTTATGGTCACCTTGTTTAGCTCGCGATAGTCGATACACAAATGCAGTGAACCATCCTTCTTCCACACAAACAGAACCGGTGCGACCTAAGGCATAGCGCTCGATCGAATATATCCCGACTCAAGAAGCTCACTCAACTACTTCTTCAACTCGGCCATCTCTGAAGGTGCCATGCGATACGGCACCTTCAAAATCAGAGCTGCACCCGGCTCTAACTCGATAGCGAACTCTACCTCATGGTCCGGTGGCAACCCCGGTAACTCGTCAGAAAAAATGTCAGGAAACTCACTAACAACTGGAATCAATGAAATCTCGACTCCACCACTCTCCGCCTTCAAGGCGTAGTACCAATAACCAGTACACCCCTTTCGAAGTAGTCTCATCGCCTTCAAAGCGTTAATAACAAACTTTTGGTTTCCCCTCTTTCGCCCTGCGAAAGAGTGCTCGGTGCCGTCCTCAGCTAACATAGTGATGATTCTCGTGCGGTAGTTCATGATCGCACCATGCCGCTCGAGCCAATCATCCCCGATAATTAAATCCTCACCCTCAATACCCACAACAATAAGATCAGAGAGCCAAACCCTCTTGCAAATAATCACAGGACAATCGCGGATCTCCCGATCACCAACGATCCTATCACCGCTAGGAAGTTTAATGATGAAAGGCTCGCAGGGCGATAAACAATCAAGACCCAAACGGCACACACATTCCAGAGAGACGAATGAATGCGTAGCACCAGAATCGAAAAGCACACTGACAGGATGAGAATGAATGTGAACGGTACCTGTGGCAACGGTAGCGGATGGGTTATAGGCCCTCCTCATCTCATAAACACGCGGATGGGTGAAGCCGACACTGGAAGCTCCCCCTCTGGTGGGCTGACCCCGACCTCTACCTCGACTAGCACTCGGCGGAGACTGAAAAGTAAACGATCCTTGATTCACACTTGGTTCCGTAGGCGCTGGGAAGGAAGCCTGGGCACCAAGAAATTTCTCTCTCTCAGCACAGAAAGCAGCTTTGTGGCCCGGTTGGCCACACCAATTACACGTCAGCAAAGGACTAAGACAAGCTCTACTGATGTGGCCTGGTCGGCCACATTTAAAACACTTCATATCACGGGAAGAAGTACTGGACCACCACTAGTGGGCAAGTTAGCAGACTGAGATTACTGCTGACCTCCACCTTTGTGGCCCGAAAAATTACCGGTGGACTTCTGCTTCTTGCTCTCGCGGACCTCCTCACTGGCCGTCACAGACATATCGTAAGCAAGGGCTCTACTCTGATAATCCTTCAAGGTAGTGCAGACGATCCCAGACATGTAGTCACGAATCGACAATTTCATCCGCCTGGAGAAGTGGAAAATCTTGTCGCTCTCCTCTCTAATCTAGGCCTTCACGAAGCCCAACTCCCGGTTGAAATCAGCAATAGCCTGAGAAATACGGATATCCCAAGGCTGAGCGTCAAAGAAGGCATGAACTCGAGCCTGTTTGACCGGCCACGGGCAATACTCGATCTCCATTAGGTCCTTAAACTCATCCCATGTAGCAGCGCGGTCCCTGGGCTCAACGGCCTCCCACCAGTCAGTAGCATCCCCAGTGAGAAAATACTGGGCAATAGGGACCTTGCGATCCTCGGGACAATTGGTGGCGATGAAGACCTTGGATATCTCCTTGATCCACTGTTGTGAGATAATCCCTCACACTATGCCGCAAGTGCACGGTGTCAACAAGTAATAAAGTGATAAGTAAGATATCGTTCCCTCGAGGACTGATTTCACTAAGTACCAAAATATAGTCAACTCGTAATTTTATTTGAAGAACAATTATATAGAAATTATTTCTAAACTAATAGCAGAAAAATAAATAGAAAATAATAATAGGAATAATAAAAATAATAATAATAAGGGCGTAGGATTATGATTTTCACCTCAAACAATCAGGAATGATTTTTATTTAATTCAATTCACTTTTATTCAATCGATTGTAAGCCAGGAATTCCTAAATTATTCTAAAGCCTTTCCCAAGGTCGATAGAAAATACTAAGAATTATTAACTCGATATATCCCTATTCGAATTAGATAATTAATAGCTAAAACAGTTCATGAATTCCCACAATAAACAAGCTTCACAATTCCCATGAGTATATCCCTATCTCACGAAAATCATGATTTTTCTCACAAGAACTATGCCTAAATTTCATCTCCCGAATCCATAAAGACATTCAAATCAATTCAACCATTGGCCAGACAATTGAAAGCATTGAGAACAGTAAGAAGAATCCAATTCAATACGAATAACGAGTGAAATGAAATAAAAATAAATAAATCAAACCGTCATGTAATCGACTACAATCACAATCCTACTCAAACAGATCTAGAAAATAAGATGCGGAAAAATTAAGGAAAACCGTAAGGGATCCGTGGTCTTGTCGTCGCCCACAAATCTCCTATTCTGGTGTTCTTCTCCCTCCTACGATGTCTCCGATCTATCGATGATGATCTTTTTCTGACCTTCAATGCTTATTTATAGCTGTCCTTAGCCTCCAAAACGCGTCCGGGAATTAGGTTGGGAACAGGCTCCAAAAACGGCCCAGAAACGCGGAAGACTCAGCAAAACCACCCCGTGGGCCGCGGCTCACTTAATCTGTGCCGCGGCCCTTGCTGCTCAGCGCCCCACACCTGGGCGCATTTTTCTTCATGGGCCGCGGCTCACTCTCCTTGTCCCGCGGCTCATAGTACAGTTCGCTCGGCGTCCTGCTAGTCACCTGCGTGTGCCGCAGCTCAGCACATGGGTGCCGCGGCCCCAGACCAAAAATTGTCGTTTTGGCCCGTTTTTCGCTGTTCGAGCTTCCAGACTCCAATTTCCTACAAAACATATAAAGATAGTGCATTAAAAGCTCATTTATGCAAATTTAGGCTCAAAATGGATATAAAATAATGATAAATAAGCGCATAAAAATACGCCTAACAAATACCCCCAAACTTGAGCCTTTGCTTGTCCTCAAGCAAAAATAAATTTTCAAATAAAAAGTATCGTGAATGATCGTGCAAATCCATAGTGCTCAACTTAATCAATACTACCCTGAAAATCTCAAAGAATAATACGAGTATCGTAATAGTGAGTCACCTCAAGGACACTGATTCCACAAAGTAACTATTTTTAGTGCTAATCAATCATTTATGAGGAAAGTCAAGCTCAAAGACTAACAAGCGTGAATTTAACCGACCGCTAATATGAAGGGTTAGAGTAAACAAGCCAACTCGCCCAGTCCCACAGTCTAGTGGCAAAATTTTAGAGTTTCATAATCAAAATTACTCCTCGGACATTATTCCCTTATGTATGATCATAATAATGATTCGAATTAACCACTAGGTTCGGATCTCGGGATGTTTCATCGGGATAATCCTAGGGTGGAATTTCATTCTCATGTATTGGGGAACCGTTTGACGTATAAGACACTCATGGGGCACATGGATGCTTCTAGTTACTAAGTTCCCCTCTACAGCGGAGAAAAAACTCGAATAGCAATTTCCGCATGTCAAGGTTGTTGTTTTACGCGAGAGTAAACAACGGGTTACGTGAATATCCTCGGTTACTAGGCTTCCCATCATCGGCAAATGCGATATTTCTAAATCATTAGTCTATTCAGGGTTGTCGTTTTACGCGAGAGTAAACAACGGGTCACGTGAATACCCCCGGTTACTAAACTTCCCATCATAGAACATGTATAAGTTCTCGACTGTTTGGGAAAAACTGTCCGACTCTAAACTCAATTTACGTACCCACAAGACTCATGTTACTGGATGACTAGCTACGCGAAAAGTATAACCAAACGTATAGAAGGTGATTTGAAAACACGTATGTCTCCTTTCTTATCTGCTAAGATTTCTACAAAAATGAAAAAATTTCGGACCTAAATGAATACTCAACGGAAACAAATATCGCTGATTGCAACTCGACCAAAAGTCAACCGTTTCTTCAAAGAGAAATCAGTATCGTAACATCAGTTTTACACACGGAAGCACGAAAAATTCACGAAAAATTCACGTTTTTGGCAAAAACTAACAACAGCATGCAAGAAAAATAAAGCAATGATGAAATCGCAATTTATAACCAAGAAAAATTAAGAAAATATTGCATGCTTCAATTTATTCTACTACACATAAAATCATCAAGAATAAAACTCATGTGAAAATAAAAGATATAAGGAAAAGTGAATCTTATTCCAAATGTCTTCTTGAACGCCATCACATGTCTGAGTGGAATCATCTGTCAGTCCATACTTCAAATAATGCTCAACATCACCAGGGACCCCCAAACTTAGTCTCTAGTCATGAAATAACTATAGACATTAGGTCGAGAAAGACTAGAATATGAAGGATGATAACGCATAGGGTTATAAAAAAATATTAGAGAAATAAGGTCCAACAAGAATACACGAATCCAAACGAAATAACAAACAAAGAAAAAAAAATTATTAATGAAAAATCAAATAAAAACAATTAACTAGAAAGTAAGTAAAAATGATGGGTTGCCTCCCATCAAGCGCTCTATTTTACGTCTTGAGCACGACCTGGCAAAAAAAAAAATTAACGTGGCTTCTTTCTAGGGAGATTGCCAAATACCCCATTCTTGCAATCTATAAGCCTCTTATTCCACAAGGGAGGCTTTGGTTCATGCCTGGTTGCCAAAAATAATGAGTAAGAATAATTATCCGGACAACCAAAAAATAATGGAAGAATATAATAATTATAAGGTATGAAAAAATAAGCAGAGTTCGAATGGGTAGATAATAAAGACATATCATGAACAACCTCATTAGAACTCAAAGAATCAGCCTCAACAAAATCAAAAGTAATGGGGTCAATCTCTCCCAATATGGATTTAGGAAAAATTATGTGTGGCACCGTTAATAAAATTTTAGGCACAAAAGTGTTCACCTTATTATTCGAAGTTTGATGACAATTTAATGAAATTTCTTTGGAAATATCATCGATGGTAACTTCTTCTACAAGCTCATCACACTTTATGTAATTATCAGGTGCTGGGGGATCGACCCTAAAACTCAGCGTGTCTTTCTTCTCAACCTCCCCCTCAACTTCACTACTAAAGCGATGAGCTGGAAAATAACCATAGTGAATCTCAAGACCACGACATGCACATTCTCGATCAAGAGGGGTACTATCAGGATTTTTGAGAGCGTCTACACATTGTTCAAGCATGGTCTTTTGTTTTGGGGGAGGGGGCTGACTGACCCTATTAGGCAAATTATTAAGATCATCGAAATTTATGAAATGCCAATGGTCACGATAATAAAAGGAAAACATAATGAAGAAAATAAGAAAGGAAAAAAAATATAGAAACTAAACTTCAAATTAAAATTAGAGTCGCTTGGTAATGATATTAGCGAAAAATCAATCCCCGGCAACGGCGCCAAAAACTTGTTGTGAGATAATCCCTCACACTATGCCGCAAGTGCACGATGTCAACATGTAATAAAGTGATAAGTAAGATATCGTTCCCTCGAGGACTGATTTCACTAAGTACCAAAATATAGTCAACTCGTAATTTTATTTGAAGAACAATTATATAGAAATTATTTCTAAACTAATAGCAGAAAAATAAATAGAAAATAATAATAGGAATAATACAAATAATAATAATAAGGGCGTAGGATTATGATTTTCACCTCAAACAATCAGGAATGATTTTTATTTAATTCAATTCACTTTTATTCAATCGATTGTAAGCCAGGAATTTCTAAATTATTCTAAAGCCTTTCCCAAGGTCGATAGAAAATACTAAGAATTATTAACTCGATATATCCCTATTCGAATTAGATAATTAATAGCTAAAACAGTTCATGAATTCTCACAATAAACAGGCTTCACAATTCCCATGAGTATATCCCTATGTCACGAAAATCATGATTTTTCTCACAAGAACTATGCCTAAATTCCATCTCCCGAATCCATAAAGACATTCAAATCAATTCAACCATTGGCCAGACAATTGAAAGCATTGAGAACAGTAAGAAGAATCCAATTCAATACGAATAACGAGTGAAATGAAATAAAAATAAATAAATCAAACCGTCATGTAATCGACTACAATCACAATCCTACTCAAACAGATCTAGAAAATAAGATGCGGAAAAATTAAGGAAAACCGTAAGGGATCCGTGGTCTTGTCGTCGCCCACAAATCTCCTATTCTGGTGTTCTTCTCCCTCCTACGATGTCTCCGATCTATCGATGATGATCTTTTTCTGACCTTCAATGCTTATTTATAGCTGTACTTAGCCTCCAAAACGCGTCCGGGAATTAGGTTGGGAACAGGCTCCAAAAACGGCCCAGAAACGCGGAAGACTCAGCAAAACTGCCCCGTGGGCCGCGGCTCACTTAATTTGTGCCGCGGCCCTTGCTGCTCAGCGCCCCGCACCTGGGCGCATTTTTCTTCATGGGCTGCGGCTCACTCTCCTTGTGCCGCGGCTCACAGTACAGTTCGCTCGGCGTCCTGCTAGTCACCTGCGTGTGCCACGACTCAGCACATGGGTGCCGCGGCCCCAGACCAAAAATTGTCGTTTTGGCCCATTTTTCGCCGTTCGAGCTTCCGGACTCCAATTTCCTACAAAACATATAAAGATAGTGCATTAAAAGCTCATTTATGCAAATTTAGGCTCAAAATGGATATAAAATAATGATAAATAAGCGCATAAAAATACGCCTAACATCCACCCCTCCCATCCGACCGGGTCTGAAGCTCCCGAAAACTGAGGAGGATGCATCTTAATGACATCCGTACCCAATGATCTGCTCCGTCCCGAGCATCATGGGCCAAATTCGGGTTCTGAACCGCCTGAGCTATTCCCGCCATTTGGTTCACCATTTGCTGCATAACAGCAGCAACTCCAAGGTCGGCGCCATATTGAGTAGAAGCATGGCTATGACGGTCACCGATACTGCCGGCTCTGGAAGAATGCGACGTGGCCGCCTCACCGGCTGCCCCACGGCCTCGGCTGCGTCCGCGACCACGACCACGACCACGGCCTCTTCCAGAATCTATACCGATGTTAAATAAGTAGCAAAATCAACTCGATGGTAAGTACGAGAGGAAAAACAATCACAAATCAAGAATCGAAGGTGCGATACAAGGAAATAGGGAACAGAGTAAGGAAAAACTTACGAGCATTGGAAGCACCGGAATCATGGCAACGTGATGACGATGTGCAAAACGAAACAAAGCAAGACCCAATAAACTAACAAGCCTAGGTATCCATAAACCTAGTTGCTCTGATACCATTTTCTGTAACACCCCCAGGACATTCAGGGTATATTACAACGCCGTGGATCCCTACATGGGACACACCAGGCTAGACGACCAAACATACTTATCAACTCGTGAATACAACACAATAACACCTCGTCATAAAGATGCAAAACAATAATAATCCACCCGGTTCAACCGGTCAACCCATATCACAACCACTCAATGAAAACATAATGAACGAAACAGTTCAATCGGAACAATTAAAAGATCCTAAGTACTCGAGTACTCCTATTAGTTTACAAGATGACAATCGATCAAAAGATAGAAACAATAAAACACCACTCATGCACAATCATCACGTATAGCCGTCATCCGCGTACTAGTCCAGCACCCGCTCGTCCCGATGAACCTGACCTGAAATTCATAAAACGAATTTCCCCAAAAATGGGTCCCCCAAATGGGTTAGCAGTTACGCTAGTCCAAGTAGGCCAAATGAACAACTTACATTTTTCACATATAGTCAATGCATGCAAGCAAGAAATCATAGTTCGAAAGTACTCATTTCCGGAAATACCATAATCAAATCACATTTGTAAAATGCACCACAATTAACCATCGATCCACACCTCCGTGGACCCCTACCGAGATCCAGTCGGATCTAATCCATAGTGGTTAAAAGCAAAGCTCGTCGATCCATGCCTATGTGGACCCCTAGCGAGACCCCGTCGGATCTAACCCATAGTGAGCATACACACACACAATTTCTCATGCAAAGCTACCATGTTAAGAGTGTAAGTTCATTAAGGAATACTTGCCTCAATCAATAGATGGTGACATGAATGGAAAGCGAGAATCAAACACGATCGCTAGGAACTGGAGAAACCGAACCTAATGATTCAAATAGTACAATCACAACCATTTCTTAACGAATACGGAAATGGAATACACCCGAAAACCCGCCTACAATTCATGTATATTCTTACAAGAACAACAACGAGGGCGGACCACAACCAAACCCTCTCAATTAGGCAAATATCACGAAATATACCATGAATCCATAGGGAAACCAAGAATACCAGCAAGATTAATCATATTCATCATGAATTAATCAACAACACGGAACGAATCGGACGAAAACTCGAAAACCCCCAAATCTCCCCAAAAATAGGGTTCTAAGAGATTTACCTTGATTCAAGAGGTAGAAGATGATTAGATGATGATAGATCGGTGTTAGAGACTCAAAATCTTGGATAGATGATGATACTCGCCCCACTCCAAGCTCGCAACCGCTCCAAATCGCCCAACTCTCGGAAAAGAAGTGAAAAGGAAGAGAAATGAGCTGCCCCCGGTCAACTCTCTGGTTTTTATAGCCAGAGAGTTATTAGCGTGCGCTAACCTTCCAGGTTAGAGTGCGCTATCAGCCAAAAATCCAGTCCAGAACCTACTGTCCTGGATCGTTAGCGTGCGCTACCAGGAAGTAGTGTGTTCTAACTGCCCTTGATAGCACGCGCTATCGGCCCGCTAGCGTGTGCTACCTGAACGTCAATCGAGTCCAGAAACATTCTTCCCAGTACTGGACTGCCGGATTAGCGCGCGCTACCGGCCATTATGCGCGCGCTAAGCCCAAATCTTAGCACGTGCTAGAACAACATACTAGCGTGTGCTAGAACAACTCTCCATAGAGCAGAGGGCAGAAGCAGGCTACTGCCACTGCTGTGACTGAGCCACTAGCGCGCGCTACCAAACAAGCATAGCGTGCACTACCAAAGGACATTAGCGCACGCTAAATAACATCATTAGCGTGCGCTAGTCACAAGATAACAACGGTCCCAAAACACCGAATCACGGACGAAACATCAAACGGAAGCTCACGTAACGCACAATAACATACGATGGATTCATGGCAACCCCAAAATGGTGGTTCCGAACAACATATACGAGAATCGGATGACAAAAAGTCCAGAATAACTATTCTCGAAATACCAATACGATTACAAACGAGTCACTAAAAACGAAAAAATACACCAAAAATGATAATACCGGGAAAGAAAATGCGGATATTACACTTCAGGCTCTTGTGGTCCATAAAAATCTGACAGGTAACTCCATACAGATAGTGGCGCCAGATTTTTAAAGAAAACACCACGGCTGCTAACTCCAAATCATGGGTCGGGTAGTTGACCTCGTAAGGTCACAACTGTCTAGATTCATAGGCGATCACTTTCCCATTCTCAATTAATACGCAGCCAAGGCCCTGTCCCGACGTATCACTATATACTACGAATCCTTCGGTTCTTTTTGGTAGAACCAAAACAGGTGCTGAAATCAATCAAATCTTGAGTTCATCAAAACTTTGCTGACATGCTTCCGACCACAAATATTTCTTATCTTTCCTCAATAGATTAGTCATTGGTTGAGCAATTTTGGAAAAACCTTACACGAATCGTCGGTAATAGCCTGCTAGACCCAAGAAACTACGAACTTCCTTCACGTTCTTCGGAGGTAGCCAGTCTCGGATGGCTTCTGTCTTCTGTGGGTCTACTCTCACTCCATATGCTGATATTACATGTCTAAGAAAAATAACTTCAGGCATCCAGAATTCACACTTAGAAATTTTTCCATAGAGTTGTTCTCGCCTTAACGCATCGAGAACCTGACGGAGGTGACACTCATGCTCTTCATGGTCACGAGAGTAAATCAGAATGTCGTCAATAAAAATGACTACAAAACGATCCAGATAATTAATAAAAACCCGATTCATCAACTCCATGAACACTGCCGATGCATTAGTCAGTCCGAATGGCATGACAAACAAACACATAAAGCCCATAACGAGTGCGAAAAACTGTCTTCGGAATGTCAGACTCTCGAATCCGCAATTTGTGGTACCCGGATCTCAAGTCGATCTTAGAAAATACAGTGGCTCCTTGGAGCTGATCCAGCAAATCATCGATACGAGGTAATAGATATTTGTTCTTGATTGTTACTTTGTTCAGTTCACGATAATCAATACACAAACGCAGTGATCCGTCTTTCTTCCGTACAAATAACACCGGTGCTCCCAAAGGGGACGCACTAGGTCGAATATAGCCTTTCTTAGTCAACTCCTCAAGCTGGATCTTCAACTCCTGCATCTCGGTCGGTATCTTACGATACGGTGCTTTCGAAAGTGGGGACATACCTGGCTCTAACTCAATAGTAAACTCTACATCGTGATGTGGAGGTAAGCCTGGTAACTCATCCGGAAATACATCTGGGTAAACTCGAACTACCGGAATATCAGCCAACTCAACTGGTCGATCGGTTGTCTTGGTCATGTAGCACCAATAACCAACACACCCTTGATTAAGCAGTCTCACCGTTTATGATTCTCCCGGAATGACTGGGATTATCACCCTGAAAAATACACTCGACTCCATCATCAGGTATGACGGTCATTATTCGCTTACGGACGCTAAGCACGGCATCATGACGATCCATCCAGTCGATGACCAAGATCACATCATCTTTAGGTAAATTGACCACAATCAAGTCCGACAACCACTCACGGTCGTTCATGCGAATCGGATAGTTTTGTACTTCACGATTCCCATCAATTCTTCTACCATTAGGTAGACCAATGACATAAGGTTCACAATCGGTAACATGATCTAATTGCAAACGACTCAAACAAGAGGCAGATAAAAAGGAGTGTGAAGCATCAGTATCAAAAAGGACACAAACAGGCTGAGAGTGGATCTCGAGAGTACCTACAATCATGCTAGCTTCAGGATCGTCGGCCTTCTTCATCTCGTAGACTCTGGGTTTTGCAACTCCAGTACCAGGTGTACCAGCTTGATTTCCTCGTCCCATCCCTTTGTTTGCTCCGGTAGTCTGATAAGAAGCGGACGGAGGTACACGGTCCTGGACAGAAGACTGTACCGGAGCAAGAGATGCTACTGGAGCACACCCGGGTCCACCCCTACAATAGCGAGCACGATTTCCATTCTTCCCACAAGTGTGATAGGCGACGGCCGGCTTTTGGCATTTGGAGCTGATGTGTCCCTGGTCCCCATAGTTATAACACACGATAGATGAGCTGATTGCTCGAGAGTGCGATCCGGTCAGCTTCGGTGCCATAGGTGGCCGTTCAAAAGGATTTGGTACAGACTGGGACTTCCTGAATGTCCCCCAGTTACCGTATGCCTGGGTCTGGTTCCTGGATCTCTTGTTGGAAGACTGAGGCTGTTTCTTAGAAATCTCCTTCGCAGTAAGTTCGTATTTCAGAGCCTTCTCGATAAACTCTGGTAGGGTTGTACAGTGGTGGTTAAGCAACTCCATCCTCATCTGGGGTTTAAGCCTCTTGAGGAAATATTTGATCTTATCAGCTTCCGTACGGACAACTGACGTAGCAAAAGGAAGAAGTGCCTGGAATTTATCGGCAATAACTAACACATCCTCGTCCTAAGATGGATCGGGGTTCAACAATTCTGACAATTTGGCTTCACGGATTGGTGCATGATAGTAACGATCCAACATGAGATTCTTGAAGTCCTCCCAGGTACTCACGCCATCAGCAGGTCTCACAGAAAGCCAACAAGTATGGGCGCTCTTACTAAGGTAGTAAGCCACCACAGCAACTCGGTTCTCTTCTGGGCACTCCACCATCTCGAACAGTTTCTCAAAATGCTCTATCCAATGTACAATATCAGCAGGCTCAGAAGAGCCTTCAAAGGTTGGAGGTTGCTGACGCGATATGTGGCTAATGATCCGGCTCATGATCCCGCCGTGCACCGGAGGTGGAGGTTGCTGCCCCTGCTGTTGGCCAGTAGTATTCCTCTACATAGCTTCCATCAGCTGACCCACTTGGGTCATCTGGGCCATCATGCCCTGCATCACAATGTAAGGATCGACACACGCATCCTCGCGTCCAGTGTGGTGCGATTGGTCCCTCGAAGGTGAATCATTGCCTGCGGAACTCTGCTCCACATTCGCGCGCCTGTTGGCTTGTGGTATCGGGATTCGGCCCCTTCCGTGGCCTCGTCCCCCTCTGCCACGGCCTCCCAAATTTCTTTCCATACTGAAAGAATCAAACCATAATGATAACCATAAGTACAGTTCAAGATATCAATCAAAATTCATGCTAAGTTAATAGCAACAAGGAATTACATATTCAAGAAAATAGTTAGTAATTAATCATCGGCACCGCGGGTGCCACACACTCAATATCATATCAACATCAAGTCGAACCAGTACCGATCACACAATCAATTTAGAATTTCCTCAGAAATTCAAACAGATAAATCATACCACACATTCTCAAGATGCCAAGATCAGTAAGGAGATCAATTCGTCATCAATATTATGCCAGTAATTAAATCGTGGCTCATGAAAAACATACCGTATTCGACGGGTCAGGCGCTTGCACAGGTCACACGTGGCACGAAGGTTTCTTGATGCTAGTTCGATCTACAATGACTCAAACGAAAAAGACTCTCCGATACCATCTTCTGTAACACCCGGAAAATAGCAGCTATTACAGTGCCGTGGAGCCCCACTGGGACCCACCAGGCGAGATCACAACATAAATTTTAACAACCATAAACGTGGTACCGAACCAAAGTAATAATCAGAACCCTAATATGGAGTATAAATCATATATGTCAACTCACACAACCGTACACAGGATCCAACTTTATAGACCATATGGAGATGGAAAATACCTTACAAATAATAATACATTCATCCGAAAAATAAAATGAAAAATTACAGTAAGACATAACCGAACATCAAAAAGACTCCCCCCCCGAATTAGCATCCTTCAAAACCCTCCGCTGCCATCGTGCTCTTCCCGTGCCTTGCCCTTTCCTCGCCCTGAAATACAATTATTTCACCCGAACCACAGGGTCAGCTATACATGATAATAATTCTCATGGCATTATACAATTCAGTCCCAACTGTCGAACACATCCAAACATACGAACGACCAAATAATATGGCTCAAGACGGACGTCACAGTACGCCCGATCCAGGAATGTGTCTGTGCACATGTCCACCCCGTATACGGAATCCAAAATATACATGGGATGATGTACCTAATTAGCCTCACGAACTACGTCTCGTGTTCACGATCTAATGCGGAAACATCCACGCATGACCATCTAGTGTCCGGATAAAAATCCTACACATAACCAATCGGCACGTAGATATGACTCCAGAGATGTCATGATGAAACATGACAAAGAAACTCAACGAATTACACTTTTATCAAAGAATCGAACAACTCACCGAAGTGACAACGAAGCTCAACGAGACCAACGGTAACAAGGGCGATAAGCTTTGGAATAAAATCCCGCCACAAACCGTAACACGATCAAAGACATCACCATATCATGAATCATAGATTCATAGAACATTTCATATACACGAAAAGCATAATAATCACAAGAATTCAATCATCATTATAACCAAGCAAGATAACTTGCCTCAATTCCGTAGATGAATAATCCTTCTTTGAACGAACAAATGAATGGTATCTTCATCTAAAAATACTCACTTGAACAAGCAACCTTGAATGAAATGTAATTCATTCAACAACACATTCGTACGATAATGGTATTAATTCATAGAAACAATGTTCGTAACTTTACTCGAATAGTTCAACTATCCTATCGAACATCCTAAGGCTCCAATTACGAATTATCATATATCAAGTTTATTAGATTCGCCCACATTTTCTAACATTAATGCCAAGCATTTGAAGTCAAGAACATTATCAATGTAATACTATGATGATTAAACATACTCTCAATACATCAACACTTCCGATTAACGTTGAACATGTTAAAAGTTTGTGCTTATTTACATTCTTCATCATCTTTCCAATGGTTACGTTAACCAATACAGAAATGAAATCATAACTTTAAGTTTTAAGCATAATAAGAACATCATCCTAATTTACGTCTCCTAATACACAAGGATCAACGTAATTGAATTCGGCCATTAATTCTACTGCATCATTACCACCTATAATCATTATAATCATCCTAAGAACACTATAAACATATTAATGTAGTGGTTAACACCTTCTTAAGTTATAAACACATTCGATTAACTTGAATATATGATGGTTATGTTTGTGTTCTACCAAAATCCATTACTTTCCTTGAAGAAGTTGCTCAAAACCTAGTTATATCATTTAGGATGTTTGAAACTCTAAACATAACATCATTCAATCTTGTAATAATCATTTTCAAGGGGTTAATATAACATTTAGACAATCCATTTCCTCGACTTATCAAATTCATCACGAATGTATCAATTTCATAAGGCCAAAACATAGTTCCATGTTATCTCTCAAGGATTAACTAAACATTCAAGACAAGATTAGAATCTAACATCTCTAGTCAACAAGGATTTATTCCTTAAAAGTTCTAAGTGTCAAGATCAAAATCAACTTCCTATTGTCATGTTATTAATCAGGTTTTATCCAACATAATCAACATAACTACGCTATGTAGTTATCATACATTAAGAAGTGATACTAACATTCCTTATATTGTTCCTCACTTAGTTTGAACATGATTCTAATAATTATCATGTTTATACTAGATTAATCTAACATTATATGAAGTGTTTAATACTAATATCATCACAAGCATGGATTCAATACAAGTTAATGAAAAACCAACATCAAAATGAAGAACAACACCAACACTTCCGAGAACACACTTCAATCTCCAAATCTCCAAGCCATAATCCAAGTGACAAAGTTCCAACACAAGATGGAAGGGGTAGAAATCGATTTGACAAGGTGGGGAATCAGTTTCTCAGAGGGAGGGTTGAGTTGGTTTGAGCAGAAAAATGAAAGGCAAGTCACACCTTTATAACCCGAATTCAGCATTACGTACGCTATAGCAAAAGATTAACGTACGTTACAAACATTATGTACGTAACCTTATGAGTTTACGTACGTAACAGATTCCCAGATGCTACTGACTCAAAATACACATGTTCTTACGTACGTTGCCATAATGAATGTATGTAAGGCTCTTGTACATTACGTACGCTAAGGCATATCCATTACGTACGTAATGGCCATTGACTAAGCTGTCACGATCGACTCCCGACCACTACCTACACGCTCGGTCCCACCCGCTGAATTGCGAGCTGCTGATAGATACACCGCATTACGTACGTTAACATAAGATCGTTACGTACGTAATGCTACGTATATAGCATACGTGAAGGTAACAAGTTAGCGCATGCTAAGGGCAACAACAAGTAAAAATGAAATTCTCCCAATAACATCTAACACTCAACTATAGTATGAACGACAAAGCTCAACAATTTGATTTAACATAACTCATCAATATAATCATTACAATAAACATGGATACGGTACGACAATGCTTGATTTATTTGAAGAATACAACAGTAAAGACGAGAGTTTAGGTGGGTATTACAGATACCATCCGCGAAGTGTCCGATGAAAGTGCACTAAGAGATTTAATTAGGATTTTTGTGTTATTTCAATTAGAACGAATAGACCTAATGCTGATTATCATGAATTCATCATTGTAGGTCGGAAATTTGAGAGTTTTAAATCATAATTACAAATAGTTCGAAACGTTCTTGTCCCTAAAGTCGCCAGGCGAGTATTTGATTACGTCTATGTATTATCTCGTAAATGAATTTGCATAATTGTGTTTTATATATTGAAATGACCTTGTTTTGAATTCTGCAAATTAGCTTTGGTGATTTGAAATGTTAAAATAATCCTTCAACCGAATTAACAATTTTTGACACTTGAAAAAAACGATATTGGAGAAAAAGCGATTTAAAACTGATTTCATGCACAACTTTGATAGGTGATTTTAATGTTTTAGAACTGAAATAACGATGTTTCAAAAAGGTATTCAAAAGGATTTTCGGAAAGAAACTGAAAGTGGTTCTTTCAAAAAAAATGCCAAGCGCTAATCTTCCTGAGTTTACATTGAGATGATGTTTTTTCATAAATATTTTGTCGAAAATGATTTGGAGATATTGTTTTTAATTATGAGTGAAAAATCTTGTTGTAACGTCCTATGATTTAAGACTGCATCGTCAAAGTATGTGACACCAGATCGTGATATGTGAAATGTGGGATGATTCCCTGATATGATGTGATACTGAATAGCGTGTGTGGGCCAAGTAAAACCAGTGAAGGCCTCTAGGGTTCGTCAAGATTGTGATTCTGTAGATCCCTTGGTTAGGTTATTCACCAGGGATGTTGTGCCTGACGAGGTCTCTTGGGCCGCCAAATTGCGAGCTGGGCGGGGCCTGATAACTCAAGGAGGATTTTTACATGTGATGATTGGTTATGTGTTATTACAGAATAACGACGTGGATTGCGCTGCCGCTGTCACGATACTGTTGAGACGTTGGTAAATGATGGTGATTCTATTTCTCTGGTTTTTTTACTGTAATCAGCCCTATATTTATTTTTATTGCACGTTATACATATTCATGTATCAAGTACTCGTACCGGATGTTTGCTTACCTCTCGGGTGTGAATACATTTTTGTGTATCCAGGTACAGATCTTCATGGAGAGCGGGCACAGGAGTGGCACGAGGACGACGAGCAATAGTGATATTGCCTCGGGAGTCGTTGCAGTTTTCTTCGTGTGTTTTGGTCTTGGTTTGTATATGTACTTACGAGTACTGTTATTGTTTGTTGTTATGCCCATGTGTGGGCTTGGGAACTGTCTTGGAGTATGTTATCTGTATATAGAACAGGTTGTGGTTGTCGCTATGTTCGACCTTGCCGGTCGATATGGTTATTGTGTTCTGTACCTGACCTTGCCGGTCGTGATGTTGTGGATGTGTTGTATTGTAGACCTTGTCGGTTGATGTGTGCTGTTTTTGTATTATGTTCGACTTGATTGATCATTGTGTATATGCGTGGTAAATAGGTTTTGCCTTGTGGACTCTTGAAATGGATTCACGACACTGTAGCAGTTCCGACCCGGGCGAGGTTGTTACAGAATGTGGTATTGGAGTCTAGGTTTCTGAATACCTAGGTCGTCGGTTATTGGGTCTATCTTGCCGTGTTGTCATTTTTCGTCTGTGATTAGTAATATCACTGTCTGCCATCGTCTCGTACTACCTACGTTGTAAGTCTCTCTAATCCTTAACTTCTTTTCTGAACCTATTCGAATTTTGTTTTGAGATGAAGGATCCTCTTGTGAATTGTGTTTCCACGGAATCGTGCTAATTGATTTTATTTTGGTCCTATCTGAGTCCTGCGAGGAATCAGAGCATTCTTTTTGTTCTTAGATCTTATTCAAACTATGTTAGTTATTGTCATTTCCCTATATGTTTAAGAAGTTTGTGCTTACTGACGTATGGTGATGGTTACCGAGCGCAAAACTCCTTGAAGACGGGAATAAAATGCGTTAATATTTCACTTGAATTTAACACCTACGAGATCACACTCATTGGATTGGAGACAACAGACCGCAATGAGATAAGGCATGATACTTCGGGATAGTGAATCTACTGTTGAGTTGAATGTACTCAATTGTACATAGGCTCGTATATTTTATTTCATCGAGGGTAATGTAATTTACAAACCATATTATTACCGTTAATCTCAAAATGACAGCTAAAGTGTAAACTTGAACTCTTTTTAGTAAAATCAAGTATGCCATCTTCAAAAAGAAATTTAATTTTTCTATTTTGATCCAAATGTTCTTATGAAAGTCAGTAAATTTTATTTTGCATTTTAGATTCAGATGCGTAACGTAAAGATATGTCATGCAAAATAAATTCTTTTGCAACTTGATTTTGACTAAATGTATATTGTAATTTTCTTTGAGAAAAATAGGAGCTGGGAAATGGCTCTATTTTGAGAGGATGTCGGCATTTTTCGATGATAAACAAAAAATTTTTTGCACTTTACAAATATGATGTTTTCAGGTTTGAAATGGGAAATAAATTTCTATGTTATGGACTCCTCGGAGGGAGTGTATATATATAAAGTAATATGTGACTGTAAAAGAATTTTTAAAAGACAAATATACAAGCCCCCACCGGGGAGTAAGAATTCAGTGTAATTGTAGTGTAAAGAAGAATCATGCGAATCAGGCTAGGATTATTCACGAGCGATGTTATTGACGCGTAGAGACCAGAAGAACGAGTTCGTAATCGGAATTTTGTGACCTGACCGTTCAATTTTAAATGCATTATACTGGCATTCCAACTCGTTGAGTATGCATTTTCTTTCATATTTAAACGTTTTTCGTCATTTGACTTGCGTGTGAAGCACATCTCATTCTTTGTACCCGATTGGAATATTTAACCCAAAATCAGCTTTATACCACCCATTTTTTGGTATACTTGTTTTATGTACATCGAGTTGAATATCGGCGGCATATTTTCCTGTGAGCCCTTTATTATGGGCATGTCATATAGAGACCAAATGGTAGAGAAACATGAGATTCATGATTTTCCTGTACGAACCGGGGACTAAGATTGGTTTTCGGATTCTGTTGTCATTGATGTGTATGGTGAGGATTTAATCCGCAATGAAGACCAGTTGAACTATAGGAAGTCATCATGAATCACTGACAGAAAATCAATTTGTAGATCGTGAATGGCGATATCGCATGTGTATTTGAGAAGAGTAGAAACTGAGCGCTTCTGGAGGAATGATACGAGCTATGAAAGTGATGGTATTACTAAGGTAAAGATCTACTAGTTACTGATGCTACATGACGAGGTTCGAGAGTGGCAGAGCTCAGCTATACTCGCTTCCAGTCGTGAACGAGCTCTCAGACGTATTCTGTGATGATTTGCCAATGCTATCACAATAGTAGGATGTTGAGTTCACTATTGAGTGGAGAACTAATGAGTTGCTAGCATCCGAAGCACCGCATTATATGGCTTTTCCGAGTATACTTATGATGGACAAGCAGTTAGAAGAACTACTAAAACACGAGGTTGATCCGATTAAGCAATTTTCCACGAGCGTACCAGCGATGGTTATCTAAAGTAAAGAGGCATCATTGTGGGATGATGTATCGACTACCATGATGGCCACATAATGTTACGTCCGTATGTTGTTTTCTCTTACGGTTGTAATTACATATATCAGTCAAACTTTCTGAAAGCAAGTAAGTCGGTTGTCAGAATAATCCCGAAGCCATGTTCGGTCATTACATATCACCTATTATGATCGTAATGATGGCGGTTAATCGAGAACTCTAGAAGTCATGTTACGAATGTATTGATCCCTTGCTTACGTTCGTAACAGAAGAATAAATTTAGAAGTGTAATGTCAGCTTGTTCAGGTCAGTATTCATTTTCTTTGATTCATTTATGTTTCATTTAGTTGCCCTACCTCAATGTCCAACATCTAAGAGGTTTCTATCATGTCCGGACGCTGGACGTAAGTTTTACGAGTTTATGGTTATGCATTTTGGCGTAACCAATACTTTGATTGTATTTGTATCATTGATGAACGAGACCTTCATCAAATATTCCGGTGAGTCCATGATTATTGCTTATTGCTGATATCTTGACCTATTCAAGAAATGAGACAAACCATGCCGAGCATTGTACATTGTGCAAGGTATGCTAAGAGCCGTAGAACTCAATACCAAAGTTGACGAATGTCGATTTGGGATAAAGAAATCACCTTTTTCGAGTGTATTGTTCAGCTAAATATGTTCAAATAAGAGTTTCAAAATATCATAGTGAATTCTTTCCAAGGTATATGGAAGATCGTTTGAATAATTCAAGGATTCGTAGACCTTGCCAATTATTATCATCAGTCGGTCGAGAGCTTCTCAGAAACCACGCGACCTCTCACCCAACTATTTGTAAGAGATTCGTGAAAATGTTAAACCACCCTAATTCGAGGAAGACTATAGACTGCACAAAGTAGACAGAAATTTTATGTTGATGTTACTATGTTGCTGAAAGTATCTCTAACTCGAGGAGTTCTCTGATTAAGCTCGAAGTGCACCAGACCTTTTGGTGTATCGTATGACGTTGCCTTCATCACCAGTTATGCTTATAGCGTGTCTCGTGCTCCTTAACTCGGGAGGTATATTCCCAATCCCAAACACATCATCGATTTTCGGGAAATTGAGGTATCCAGTGATACTACATTCGAAGAACGACCATTGATGATTTTAGAATGTAGAGTAAAGCAATTGGGGAACAAAGAAATCACACAGGTCAAGGTCTAATGGTCGCGTCATGGGGTCGAGGAAGCAACTTGAGAGATCAAAGATAGTATGCGTTCATGCTATCCCGGGTTATTTAAATTCTAAGTTTCGGGATGAAACTTCTTTTTATGGGGAGAGGGTGTGATATCCGAGATTTTTATACTTGTATAATTTAAGGTTTTGAAACTTTTATATGAATTCTGTTGTCATTTTGTAGAACTCGCGAGTTCTGTTGTTTTGTGATTATTGACCTGTTGTCTGAACTTATGTTGGGCCTTATACTTTTTGTTTTAACTCATTATTTTATTCGAATAACCATTTTGTATTCATTTATTGCGCTTTATTTTAGCTTCGTCTGGGATCGTAAACCCAACATGTCTCAATGTCGAGAGTTATCATGATGATATTAATAATATTGTAATCATCATTATGCTTTGAGGCTGTCCATTCTACCCTAAGAATTCACTTCAAAGTCTCAATGATCTCTTTGTCGTTTCTCGACATTCAGTGATCGTTCTAGACTCGTCAATCGAACTGTGACTGGAGCGTTTGATTGGTCTCGAGGTTTAAAATTATTGTCTCAAGTATTATATCATTGGACCATCCAAAATATGAATGGAGTACCAAAAGGGTATTAATAGAAATAAGAGTGGACAATTTTGGAAAGCGTTGTGTGCAAGGACTGACTTTGATCATTCACCAAAAATTCAAAATCCAAAAATTCTAAAATTTTCAGCATTGTAGATTATTGAGTTAGCTTTCCAATGATTTAAATGGCGAGTCAATCAGAGTTTAGATGAACAAGTTATGACATAAATAAGACAAGAGCATCAGTCTTCCGCAATGGGAAATTACCCTTGTGCCCCTAACCGACCTATACGAATTTTGGGCATAAATTCATGGCTGCTTGGCCATTTTCATGGCATTCCAGCCACGAAGAGCAGAGGGCTTCGGACCTCACCCTATAGATCCATTTTGGCCCGGTTTCAAGCGGTTTAAACGCATAATCAATGCCCGAGAATCAAATTAGCAAGTCCTCTTCATCCAATTTCAGTGATTTTCGCGAGATTGGAGGTCATCTGGCCTTGAACCCTAAACTTATTTTTTTAGATTCTTGATGAGTTGTTGTTCAGAATTCGCAAAGGATTATACATCCAGTATTCTAGGGTTGTTCTTATCAATTCTAGCAGAGTGGAAATTAAATCTTTCGTACGAATCACCGTAATCGGATACCGTCCGCGAAGTGCCGGATAAAAGTTCTCTAAGATATTCGATTAGGGTTTTCGGTATTATTTCAGTTAGAATGAATAGCCCTAATGCTGATCATCATGAATTCATCATTGTAGGTCGGAAATTTCAAAGTTTTGAATCCTAATTACAATCTTTTTGAAACGTTCTTGTCCCTAAAGTCGCGTAGCGAGAATTTGATTATGTCTATGTATTATCTTGCAACTGAATTTATATAATTGTGTTTTATATATTGAAATGACATTTTTTGAATTCTGTAAATTAGCTTTTGGTGATTTTAAATGGTTCAAAAATAATCTTTCAACTGAATTAATAGTTTTTGACACTTGAAAAAATCAATATTAGAAAAAAACCTATGTTTTCGAAAGAATTTTCTAAATATTTTGAAAGAGATTTAAAACTGATTTCATGTACAACTTTGATGGGTATTTTAATGTTTCAGAACTGAAATAATGATTTTTTAAAAAGGCATTCAAAAGGCTTTTCGGAAAGAACTGAAAGTGGTTCTTTCAAAAAAAATGCCAAGGGCTGATCTTCATGAGTTTATATTGAGATGATGTTTTTTCATAAATATTTTGTCAATGATGATTTGGAGATATTATTTTTAATTGTGATTGAAAAGTCTTATTGTAACGTCCTAAGATTTAAGACTGCATCATGAAAGTATGTGACATCGGATCGTGATATGTGAAATGTGAGATGATTCCGTGATATGATGTGATACGGATGAGCGAAAATATATCGAAAAACATCAAAACACAATATATATATGCTAGCAACCAACACCTCGAAAAACCCGCACATGCAAGCCACGATCGTGTGGACGTTTACACATACATTTTCCAAGTAGAGTTTTACGTCTTTAATTTTACTATCTAGTCAAATTATATTATGACAAGTAAAATTAATAGTTGGTTCCTCTTGGCCATGTATTAATTAACATAGACTCCAATGGGGAGCTTATTAATTAATACACCTAAGTGAATACCATAATTTAACATCCTTAAAATATTATCTTTTATATAATAGTTCTACAGATGGAGAGGTCCTATCATAAAAAGTAATATTTATCTTATGTTATCATTTTGAAATTTAAAACTAGTGAACCTATAATTAGCACATCCGATATGGAGGAAGACTCTAATGTCAACGCGCATGCTAATTACTTCACAATTTAAATTAATTATGGAGGCCAATTTTGATTTTATTTAAAATAAATCAATTTAATCACTTAGTTATTTTAGCCTTAAGGTTTTTAATTTTCTCGTCCTAACATGCAAGGAAACATATCACGCATACATCCATACATGCCATACATCAAAACAATAAAAACCATAAATAAAGCATGGATAATAAAATTATCCAATTATCATGGTCTTCTTCCTTGAGTTGAATCCGGGAAAATCTTCGACTCGATTTCTCCCACTGAATTAAGCATCTCGTCGCTCCTCCCCGGCCGGGCCGTGGATTTTCCAAATTAAAAATTCACCTTTTATGCAAAATTAATTACATAAAAAAAATTTAATTTTAAATCCCGACTTCCCAGCGGACGCAACGGCCCAGCGGCAAAACGGACCAAAATCGACGACCCGACCGAACGTGAACTGCCCGGACAGCCGCCATGCAACTCGCGGCCGCTGCCGGGCAGTACTTCAGCCGCTGGCTTTCAGCGTCATTGCCGGCCGCATGCCGCCAATGATCCGTCGATCCGGTTCGCTCTATTTCTTCGTGATCCGTTTTTCCGAATTCGATTACAATTTTATACGAAATAAAATACATCGAAATTACATCAAGATTACACGAAAAATAAAACCACCTAGAACTACCCGCGGATTTTCTCACGGAAAAACCATTACATGCCTCAAAAAACGGGCCAAACCAACAATTGCATAATTAATAAAAAAAATACACCATTCATATAAACCATGATAATTGGATCATATCACCTGCAAGAACACATCTAGCAAAATATTCCAACATCAAAATATATGAATATTTAAATTGCTATCAATTAATCACTAAAATTAATTAAAATAGCAAAAGCCTAAAAATCCGTCTCCGATACCAATTGTTGGAAAGTAAAACGCAGCGGAAGCGATGTTTGGGAAGGTTGATGATAGCGTTTTACTCATCTACGAGCATTAGATCTGTTTAGGCATGCTAATTAATTAATTACTAAGACTAATAAGCAATTTAAATATTATTTATTATATATGTTGATTAATTAAAATATCCTAATCTAAATCCAAGATCATAGGATATTACCTTTTGAAGCGTGTTGGTTACTTCCGTCTTGATCGCCTTGTATTTCTACCTTTAGATCTTCTAGAGTATGATCCGCCTTGAACCGAACGTTGTGTGGGCAACGAGCTACCGGATCTTGTTTGGACACCTATGGGATCGGCCGATTTCACCTTGATATGTGATCACTATATTTTTCTTTGCTCTCTAGTATTTTATGAACACTCTTAGCAAATTAGTTGTGTTATCTAAATTGTATAATCAAAGACACAAGTCTAGATCTACAATTAAACACAAAAGGAAAAATTGATCACACAACCTCACCAAGCATGTACTGAAATCAGCCATCCCAACCTTATGTCCTATTTATAGACTCTTGGACTACTACTAGGGATCTAAAGGAGGATTATGGAAGGACTCATAATAAATTCATCTTACCTTATTAGGACTCTTCCTAATATATGATGAATCTATTAATATCAACTTAGTCAACTAAAAAGTTGATATTGCACTTCCTACCAAAATCCCAAATTACGAAATTGGGCTCCTTATTAAATATATTATTTCCCGTGTTTAAGATATCGAATGTCCATTAATTAATTATAAGCTATTGACATCTTTAATTAATTAATATCTTATCCAAGAGTAGTACCACTCGAACCTTATTATTATATCAGAATTAAATCCACCTGCAGGGTTTAATATAATAATCATTATCGAGCTCCTCAAGGGGACATCATCAACCCGCACGAGTCGGGACACGATTTCTAGTAATAATAATAACAGTCGTATAAACAATATTATTGCCCAAGATACGAGGCTTATTGAGTCGATCATTTTGACTCTCACCTATGGTAAATCAAAGCAATAAGTATTATAAATACACAATTAAATATTATATACTTAGAATTAAGAAATAATAATTATCCGATATTTACGTTCTTCTTACAGTTGTAATACCCCGATTTTTCGGATATATTTTTTCGTTTATATTTTGGATATCGTTGATGGATATTTGTGCTTGGGAACGTGGTGAACGTTTGATAATATTATTGAATGCGTATATGTATTCATTGTGCCATATGTTTGATTGGTATGTCGAGACATTGGTTGAGGATAGTTGAATATGGCTAGGCACAACAACGATAGCGCACGCTATAAGTGTTTCATTAGCGCACGCTACTGGGTACAGGTAGCGCACGCTACGAAGTATTGATAGCGTACGCTAAGAGGTTCGGTTACGTACGCTAAGGAGGACCCCTAACGTACGTAACGACTTGCTGGGTTAGTTTCGGAAGGTGGCCGACAGGTAGGCCCAGGTTGATTTTTATATTCAGTTAGCGCACGCTAACGCATGTTGGTTAGCGCACGCTAACACCAGATCGCCAATAATGGAATCTTAGCTTTCGGCGGGTGGACCCGGCCATGTTCGACGCGTGTCCAGATAAGGTCAACGAGTGTTTGTCGTGTAGAGCTAGCGCACGCTAAAACCGTATGATTAGCGCACGCTAATTCCAGATCGGGCAGAGGGAATCATGTCCTTGTCAGATGCTGTCGGCATGTGGGGGCACGAGTGGTAGGTGAACACTATAGCAAGTCAACTTCGGATAGCGCACGTTAATGTCAAGGATTTGCGTACGCTAGGCAGGATGTTTTACGTACGTTAATGCATGGGCATTACGTACGTAAGCTAGTTTACGAAGCAAGGCAGTAGCCTCTGGACTGCGATAGCGCACGCTAACAAAGTCAGTTAGCGCACGCCAAGGCTGTAGCGCACGCTAAACATGAGATGTTAGCGCACGCTAATAATGAATATTATAAAAGGGGATAGACGGGTATTGTGAGGCATTTCGTCCATTCTTCTTACTTCAGTCGGGCGAGAGAGAGTTGGGAGTTATTTGGGATTCCCAAACACTGTATAATGATAATCTTTAACAACATTAGATTGAGAGCTTGGATTCAAGCCTTGTTCTTCAAATTGTTCATGATTCTTTGGATGGAGTTCTAGAATTCTTCTTTTTGGTTCATCTAAACAAGGTAATCTTCGTATTCCCTTGTTAATAGTTCGTTTTTCTTGGATGATTACATGTGAGGAACATGTTGGATAATCATATAACGATGTTATATGGGATTTTATGGATTTTGATAAGAACTTCGAATGTTTCTTCATATTATTAAAGATGATGATTCGTTTACACCATTTTGAAATGGATTTCTGGATCATAATACAAGGTCGAATTCCAGATTGTGCATGTTATGATCCTTGTTACCGAGTTGGTCCGATTATTGATATGATTATTGTTCTAGGTTGATTAATCAATTGGTATAACCGTTATGCTTCGTTGGAAGACCGTAGATTCGTTCCAGTCAGGGCTGAAGAGCTCGTAGACGAGGGCGATGAGTTCGGTGTTGGTTTTGTCGTGTTGGTATCCAGGAAAGTGTTTACTTGTTCGGTTGTAATGTTTTGATGAGTAATTCCATTTACATTTCATAAGTATTTTATGTTGTATTGCATATTGACGAATGTTCAGTGATGTTCTAAAAGGATTAGAATGCACAGTTGATGATTGTTGAGATACTTGGACAATCTTGGGAAGATTGTAGTATTCGGATATTGTTGATGTCATTTTGGATATTCTTGGTACGTATGCATTAGAAAGGAAGTCGGATAGAGGTATGTTTTAAGGTAATCGTACATAGAGGATTATGTACGAGAAAGTATTCGGTATTGAGGTATTATACGGTATTGTCGTGATCTTCGGGATTTTATGGTATTATCGTGATATTGGGTTTTTGACGAGAATCGTTGGATTACCGGAAGTGGTAAGGTTATCGTTGAGGTTATTATTCTCATGATGCATGGCATGTGAATATTTATGTTTATGTACTTGCGGTTATTTGTCGGGCATTATTGCTGACCCCGTTGTGGGACTTGTTTTTCAGGTATCGAGGACTTTGATTGTAGCGGTCGTGAAGCGAGGATTCCGGACGATACTGGCTATGGCATATTGTTGGGGAATCGTGTATTTTGTTTGTGTATATCATTATTGATGTATATGTATCTTGGACTGTATTTTTATCCGCTGCGTGAGTTCTTTCAAATGGCTTTCGGTTTTATGCCAACTGAGTTTGATTTCGAAAACCGATTCCCTTAACCGAGTTTTTGGCCTTGATTATCTTGACGCTAGTTGGTGTTTTCAAATGATTTTGTGAGTTTTGGAAAATACTACCGTCATCGGCCTTTTTGGGCATTTTTGTAATTGGTTTTTAGCCTGGTGGGTTCCGGCGCGGGGCCCACGGCGTGTAATACTCCCGTAACGTTTTTGGGGTGTTACAAATATGGTATCGGAGCCCAAGGTTTTGTGATAACCGGGCATGTGTGTTATGTGGCTCTACCAGTGTGGTAGTTGCGTGATTTTTGTGTAGCTGGATTTTGGCTATTTTGGATTGTGTTGTTTTGGTACTGTGTGATTTTTGAGTACTGTCGTGGTGATGTGTGGGTTTGGGGATTGTTGGTGTTCCCGAAACCGACGAGGCAGGGAGTGAACGCCGGTGCCGTGGTCATGTGCAATGTGCGGCTCCAATCGGGAAGTGAACGCCGGTGCGAGGCACGTGCAATGTGCGGCTTTCGATGTGGAGTGGAACGCCGGTGATACGTGCATGTGACAAGGAGCGGCTCATGCGCTTTAGGTGAGGAGACACAGCGTCACAGATCCCACAAAACTCGACAGTGCTCTAAACTTGGTGTGGTCTTGGCGGAGACCAATCGTTTTCAAATTGTGATTATTCCTGTTTTGGCATTCTTGTTGTGTCGAGATTTTTGAAATGGTGCCATATGCTAGTATCACGGGAGATCTTCGACTTCACCGACCTGTAAGTATGTTGTTCGGATTATTCGATAAATCTTGGTTATCTTGGTGATTTTGGATTTATATGTTGTTGGCGACAGGTTGCAAGTTTCGAGGACGAAACTTATTTTTAAGGGGGGTAGAGTGTAATACCCCGATTTTTCGGATATATTTTTTCGTTTATATGTTGGATATCGTTGATGGATATTTGTGCTTGGGAACGTGGTGAACGTTTGATAATGTTATTGAATGCGTATATGTATTCATTGTGCCATATGTTTGATTGGTATGTCGAGACATTGGTTGAGGATAGTTGAATATGGCTAGGCACAGCAACGATAGCGCACGCTATAAGTGTTTCATTAGCGCACGCTACTGGGTACAGGTAGCGCACGCTACGAAGTATTGATAGCGTACGCTAAGAGGTTGATTACGACGCTAAGGAGGACCCTAACGTACGTAACGACTTGCTGGGTTAGTTTCGGAAGGTGGCCGACAGGTAGGCCCAGGTTGATTTTTATATTCAGTTAGCGCACGCTAACGCATGTTGGTTAGCGCACGCTAACACCAGATCGCCAATAATGGAATCTTAGCTTTCGGCGGGTGGACCCGGCCATGTTCGACGCGTGTCCAAATAAGGTCAACGAGTGTTTGTCGTGTAGAGCTAGCGCACGCTAAAACCGTATGATTAGCGCACGCTAATTCCAGATCGGGCAGAGGGAATCTTGTCCTTGTCAGATGCTGTCGGCATGTGGGGGCACGAGTGGTAGGTGAACACTGTAGCAAGTCAACTTCGGATAGCACACGTTAATGTCAAGGATTTGCGTACGCTAGGCAGGATGTTTTACGTACGTTAATGCATGGGCATTACGTACGTAAGCTAGTTTACGAAGCAAGGCAGTAGCCTCTGGACTGCGATAGCGCACGCTAACAAAGTCAGTTAGTGCACGCCAAGGCTGTAGCGCACGCTAAACATGAGATGTTAGCGCACGCTAATAATGAATATTATAAAAGGGGATAGACGGGTATTGTGAGGCATTTCGTCCATTCTTCTTCTTTCAGTCGGGCGAGAGAGAGTTGGGAGTTATTTGGGATTCCCAAACACTGTATAATGATAATCTTTAACAACATTAGATTGAGAGCTTGGATTCAAGCCTTGTTCTTCAAATTGTTCATGATTCTTTGGATGGAGTTCTAGAATTCTTCTTTTTGGTTCATCTAAACAAGGTAATCTTCGTATTCCCTTGTTAATAGTTCGTTTTTCTTGGATGATTACATGTGAGGAACATGTTGGATAATCATATAACGATGTTATATGGGATTTTATGGATTTTGATAAGAACTTCGAATGTTTCTTCATATTATTAAAGATGATGATTCATTTACACCATTTTGAGATGGATTTCTGGATCATAATACAAGGTCGAATTCCAGATTGTGCATGTTATGATCCTTGTTACCGAGTTGGTCCGATTATTGATATGATTATTGTTCTAGGTTGATTAATCAATAGGTATAACCGTTGTGCTTCGTTGGAAGACCGTAGATTCGTTCGATCGAGTGAAGAGCTCGTGAGACGAGGCGATGAGTTCGGTGTTGGTTTTGTCGTGTTGGTATCCAGGCAAGTGTTTACTTGTTCGGTTGTAATGTTTTGATGAGTAATTCCATTTACATTTCATAAGTATTTTATGTTGTATTGCATATTGACGAATGTTCAGTGATGTTCTAAAAGGATTAGAATGCACAGTTGATGATTGTTGAGATACTTGGACAATCTTGGGAAGATTGTACTATTCGGATATTGTTGATGTCATTTTGGATATTCTTGGTCTGTGTATGGATTCCGAAAGGAAGTCCGGATAGAGGTATGTTTTAAGGTAATCGTACATAGAGGATTATGTACGAGAAAGTATTCGGTATTGAGGTATTATACGGTATTGTCGTGATACTGGGCTTTTTATGGTATTATCGTGATATTGGGTTTTTGACGAGAATCGTTGGATTACCGGAAGTGGTAAGGTTATCGTTGAGGTTATTATTCTCATGATGCATGGCATGTGAATATTTATGTTTATGTACTTGCGGTTATTTGTCGGGCATTATTGCTGACCCCGTTGTGGGACTTGTTTTTCAGGTATCGAGGACTTTGATGGTAGCGGTCGTGAAGCGAGGATTCCGGACGATACTGGCTATGGCATATTGTTGGGGAATCGTGTATTTTGTTTGTGTATATCATTATTGATGTATATGTATCTTGGACTGTATTTTTATCCGCTGCGTGAGTTCTTTCAAATGGATTTCAGTTTTATGCCAACTGAGTTTGATTTCGAAAACCGATTCCCTTAACCGAGTTTTTGGCCTTGATTATCTTGACGGTAGTTGGTGTTTTCAAATGATTTTGTGAGTTTTGGAAAATACTACCGTCATCGGCCTTTTTGGGCGTTTTTGTAATTGGTTTTTAGCCTGGTGGGTTCCGGCGCGGGGCCCACGGCGTGTAATACTCCCGTAAGGTTTTTGGGGTGTTACAACAGTCAGTACAGAAGACACTATCTCACCTCGATCCAGTTCAACGTATGCAAATACACTAATGTATGCTAATAGTCAAGACCAACTATTCTCAAGCATACACTACAACCCTTTATATAATTTTGTCTAATAATTATATAGGTTGTGAACTATTATATTATTTTATAAGGCACCGATAATGTGATCTTCCGTGTGACACCAACACACCACATTATTTACAATATAAAATAATTAGAATTAATATGCAAAACATGTGATTAAATGTAATTAATATCCTCATAGGTAGTAACAGGGAATTTAGGTAATACAAGCATAAAGTATGATTTGCAGTATACAATCCTAACAATCTCCCACTTATACTCAAAGCATGCTTTTAAGTATACTACTCTGTTACATAGTCTCTCATTTTTCCCACTTATACTCAAAGCAATGCTGCCATACACCGTAATCCCATTCCTTCCACATGCCTTTCAAAAACTTTTGAGGGTAGGCCTTTCGTGAAAGGGTCAGCAAGATTATCTTCCGATGCAACCCTGGCTACAACTACGTCTCCTTCCTTTACGAAGTGTCGTATGATGTGGTACTTGCGGTTGATATGTTTACTTGCCTGATGGGCTCGTGGTTCCCTTGAATTTGCGACTGCACCAGTATTATCACAATAGAGTGTAATACCCTCTGGAAAATCGGGAATAACATCTAAGTCCTGCAGGAACTACTTGATCCACACTGCCTCCTTGGCTGCCTCAGAGGCTGCCACGTACTCGGCTTCCATGGTAGAGTTCGAGATGCATTTCTGCTTCACACTCCTCCAACTAATGGCTCCACCTCCGAGGCTAAACACATAACCCGAAGTAGACTTGGACTTTTCTTTGTCCGATGAAAAATCTGAGTCAGTGTAACCCACCGGAAATAGGTCATATGATTGATATACAAGCATGTAGTCCCTAGTCCTTCTCAGGTACTTGGGTATGTGCTTGACAGCAATCCAGTGTCCTGGTCCTGGGTTCGACTGATATCTAGCAGCCATGCCCACGGCATGACAGATATCTGGTCTAGTGCAAAGCATAGCATACATGAGACTTCCCACAGCAGATGCATAAGGGACCATCTTCATGTCATCTATCTCCTTTTGTGTCTCAGGAAACATGTTCTTAGATAGTTGAATTCCATGTCTGTAAGGTAGAAAACCTTTCTTGGAATTCTCCATGCTAAACCGCTTCAGCACTGTATCGATATAGGATGCCTAGGATAAGCACAACATCTTTTTCTTCCGATCACGAAAGATCCTGATTCCAAGGATGTGTCCTGCTTCTCCTAGATCCTTCATATCGAACTGCTCAGATAGCCATACCCGTACGTCCGACAATTCCTTCATGTTGTTTCCAATCAGAAGAATATCATCTACATACAGTACAAGAAACACCAAAACATTTCTATCGCATTTCTTATACACACAGCTCTCACTCGGACATTGGACGAATCCATATGACTGGACTACTTCATCAAAACGAGTGTTCCAAGATCTAGATGCTTGCTTAAGTCCACAAATGGATTTCTTAAGTTTGCACACCAAGTGCTCTTCTCCTTCGGCAATGAATCCCTCTGCTTGGCGCATATAGATTTCCTTGTCTAGACTCCCATTTAAGAATGCAGTCTTGACATCCATCTGCCAAATCTCCAGATCCAAATGCGCGGCTATAGCTAAAAGAATTCGGATTGACTTAAGCATGGCTACCGGCGAAAAGGTTTCATCATAATCGATACCCTCTTTCTGAGTGTAACCTTTTGCAACAAGCCTCGCTTTGAAGGTTTCAACCTTCCCGTCACGTCCTTTCTTTCGCTTGTAGACCCATTTACTCCCAATGGCTTGTACACCATCAGGTAGCTCTACTAGCTCCCACACTTGATTGGAATCCATAGATCCCATTTATGATTCCATTGCTACTTGCCAGGAGTCAGCATCTTTATCTTGGATTGCCTCCTTATAGGTCCAGGGAACTGATTCATCTTCGCCTGGGATTGAGTCTGAAGACTTTCCCACACCTATGAATCGTTCGGGCTGACGAACAACCCTCCCACTACGACGAGGCAAATCCTGAGTTGGTGTAAAAGTTGCAGAATCGATACGTGGTGCAGTGTTAGTTGGCGCTTGTACGATTGGAAAAGACGGAGTCTCGCCCCTCAGCTCTTCCAGAATTATCTCGCTCATGGGCTTGTGACTAATCATATAATCCTCTTCCAGAAATCGGGCATTGGTGCTAACAATGACCTTCTGATCCTGGGGACTATAGAACAAGCTACCCTTCGTTACCTTAGGGTATCCTACAAACACTCGCACTTCTGTACGAGATGCCAACTTATCAGCTTCCTTATTCAGCACATGTGCTGGAGTACCCCAAATCCGAACATGTCCTAGACTGGGCTTACGCCCACTCCACAGTTCTGTGGGTGTTTTTGGAACTGATTTCGAAGGTACCAGGTTTAGAATGTACGCCGCTGTTTCTAAGGCGTATCCCCAAAATGAAATAGGTAAATCTGAATAACTCATCATTGATCTAACCATCTCTAAAAGAGTCCTATTCCTTCTTTCAGCCACACCATTTTGTTGTGGAGTTCCCGGCGCGGTGAGCTGGGACGAAATCTCCTCATTCGCCAAGAAATCCAAAAACTCTCCACTAAGGTATTCGCCACCACGATCAGATCGTAGTGACTTGATACTCTTCCCATGACGCTTCTCCGTTTCAGCCTTGAAGTCTCTGAACTTGTCAAAGGCTTCAGACTTACGTCGCATCAAATAGATATATCCATATCTCGAATAATCATCTATAAACGTGATGAAGTATTCGAAACCACCCCTATCCTAGATATTCATTGGACTACATACATCCGTATGAACCAATTCTAACACATTCTAAGCACGGTTTCCCTTGGCTTTGAAAACCCTTTTGGTCATCTTACCTCCAGACAGGATTCACAAATTGGAAATGACTCAACTTGGAGATCATCCAATGGGCCATCATCTACCAATCTTTGAATCCTTCCAAGATTTACATGTCCTAATCGTAAATGCCACAGATATGTTTGGTTTATGCATGAAGGTTCTTTTCTCTTTTTAGGTTTAGACAAAGAGTTAAGTGATTTATGCATAGGAATTTGTGCAGTATTAACGACATATAGTCCATCATTAAAAGTACCGTTGCAAATATATTCACCGTTTCTTTTCTTAATAATGACATCATCATCAAAAAAAACTGAATAACCATCGCCTTTTAATTTAGAAACCGAAATTAAATTCCTTCTAAAATCCAGTACTGATAATACATTATTGAGAACTAATAATTTATCATTAATCTTCAACCGCACGACTCCCACTGCAACAGCCATAAGCCTGGAATAATCGCCCCAGTTGATGGTAATATCGCCCGCACTAAGCTGCTTGGTTACCTGAAAACCATGCGAATCAAAGCAAACATGATCAGTGGAGCCTGAATCAACTATCCACGAAGTGGAAGAACAAGCCGCCAAACATATTTTGACTACTAGTGCACAAGACATACCTTTCTTAAGAGCAGGGCAGTCCGCTTTAAAATGTCCTTTCTGACCGCACTTGTAGCACTTTCCCTTTGGCTTTTTGTTCGCCTTGGGGTGAGGAGCCTTGCTTTTCACCTTGAGGGTTGCCACTTGCTTGCCAACCTGCTTCTTCTTCTTTCCCCATTTGGGTTTGGAAGAAGTAGCACCGGTTGCCGCAAGAATTTGATGGTAACCTTGTTTGAAGAGACCTTCAGCAGACTGAAGCTCTGTCATAAGTTCCGCCAAACTATATGTCCTACGGTTCATATTGTAGTTAAGGCGGAACTGCTCAAAGCTTCTAGGTAAGCTTCCTAAGATAATATCGACCTGCGTTTCCGCATCGATAGTAGCCCCCAAGATGCTCGGCCTGCTCAAATGAGACATCATTTTCAGAACATGATCCCTTACTGGAGTCCCTTCAGACATTTGGGTTGTCATCAATACCCTCATAGCATTTTGTCTAGCCGCCTGGTTCTGATGACCAAACATCTTGGTGAGACTTTTCATCATTTCCGCAGCCGAACCCATCGTCTGATGCTGATGCTGCAATACATTTGTCAGTGAAGCCAAAATGTAACAGCAAGCCATCTCATCAGACTTTCTCCATTTTCGGAATTCAGCCAACTCTTCGGGAGTGGTATCCGGTTCTGGTTCTAGAGGGATCTCCTCGATTAAGACAAATTTATGCCCCTCAGCAGTCAGGACAATGTCAAGATTTCTTTTCCAATCGACAAAGTTAGTGCCATCTAGTTTATTTTCTTTGAGAATAATAGCTAGTGGATTGAAAGACATCTGAGAATAAAAATTAAAAACATCCATCACATAATGCATAGCAAAATATATCGAAAAACCTCAAAACACAATATATATGCTAGCAACTAACACCTCGAAAAACCCGCACATGCAAGCCACGATCGTGTGGACGTTTACACACACATTTTTCATGTAGAGTTTTACGTCTTTAATTTTACTATCTAGTCAAATTACGTTATGACAAGTAAAATTAATAGTTGGTTCCTCTTGGCCATGTATTAATTAACATAGACTCCGATGGGGAGCTTATTAATTAATACACCTAAGTGAACACCATAATTTAACATCCTTAAAATATTATCTTTTAAATAATAGTCCTACAGATGGAGAGGTCCTATCATAAAAAGTAATATTTACCTTATGTTATCATTTTGAAATTTAAAACTAGTGAACATATAATTAGCACATCCGATATGGAGGAAGACTCTAATGTCAACGCGCATGCTAATTACTTCACAATTTAAATTAATTATGGAGGCCAATTTTGATTTTATTTAAAATAAATCAATTTAATCACTTAGTTATTTTAGCCTTAAGGTTTTTAATTTTCTCGTCCTAACATGCAAGAAAATATATCACGCATACATCCATACATGCCATACATCAAAACAATAAAAACCAAAAATAAAGCATGGATAATAAAATTATCCAATTATCATGGTCTTCTTCCTTGAGTTGAATCCGAGAAAATCTTCGACTCGATTTCTCCCACTGAATCAAGCATCTCGTCGCTCCTCCCCGTCCGGGCCGTGGATTTTCAAAATTAAAATTTAACCTTTTATGCAAAATTAATTACATAAAAAAAATTTAATTTTAAATCCCGACTTCCCAGCGGACGCAACGAACGGCGGCGAAAATGGACCGGACCAAAACTGGACGACCCGGCCCAAACCAAACTGCCGGACAGTGCCGCGGCTGCAGCGGCCATTTCAGCGCTTTACTGTGGCGGCCGTGTCTTTCAGCTGGCAGTGTCTTCTTTCAGCGGCGCACCGCTTCTTCTTGTCGGCCGCGCCAGTGATCCGGTTCTGCTCTATTTCTTCGTGATCCCGTCTTTTCTGAATTCGATTACAATTTTATACGAAATAAAATATATCGAAATTACATCAAGATTACACGAAAAATAAAACCACCTAGAACTACCCGCGGATTTTCTCACGGGAAAAACCATTACATGCCTCAAAAAACGGGCCAAACCAACAATTGCATAATTAATAAAAAAATAAATAAATACACCATTCATATAAACCATGATAATTGGATCATATCACCTGCAAGAACACATCTAGCAAAATATTTCAACATCAAAATATATGAATATTTAAATTGCTATCAATTAATCACTAAAATTAATTAAAATAGCAAAAGCCTAAAAATCCGTCTCCGATACCAATTGTTGGAAAGTAAAACGCAGCGGAAGCGAAGTTTGGGAAGGTTGATGATAGCATTTTACTCATCTACGAGCATTAGATCTATTTAGGCATGCTAATTAATTACTTACTAAGACTAATAAGCAATTTAAATATTATTTATTATTTATTTTGAAGCGTGTTGGTTACTTCCGTCTTGATCGCCTTGTATTTCTACCTTTAGATCTTCTAGAGTATGATCCGCCTTGAACCGGACGTTGTGTGGGCAACGAGCTACCGGATCTTGTTTGGGCACCTATGGGATCGGCCGATTTCACCTTGATATGTGATCACTATATTTTTCTTTGCTCTCTAGTATTTTATGAACACTCTTAGCAAATTAATTGTGTTATCTAAATTGTAGAATCAAAGACACAAGTCTAGATCTACAATTAAACACAAGAGGAAAAAATTGATCACACAACCTCACCAAGCATATACTGAAATCGGCCATCCCAGCCTTATGTCCAATTTATAGGCTCTTGGACTACTACTAGGGATCTAAAGCAGGATTATGGAAGGACTCCTAATAAATTCATCTTACCTTATTAGGACTCTTCCTAATATATGATGAATCTATTAATATCAACTTAGTCCACTAAAAAGTTGATATTGCACTTCCTACCAAAATCTCAAATTACGAAATTGGGCTCCTTATTAAGTATATTATTTCCCATGTTTAAGATATCGAATGTCCATTAATTAATTATAAGCTACTGACAGCTTTAATTAATTAATATCTTATCCAAGAGTAGTACCACTCGAACCTTATTATTATATCGGAATTAAATCCACTCATAGGTTTAATATAATAATCATTATCGAGCTCCTCAAGGGGACATCATCAACCCGCATGAGTCGGGACACGATTTCTAGTAATAATAATAACTGTCGTATAAACAATATTATTGCCCAAGATACGAGGCTTATTGAGTCGATCATTTTGACTCTCACCTATGGTAAATCAAAGCAATAAGTATTATAAATACACAATTAAATATTATATACTTAGAATTAAGAAATAATAATTATCCGAGATTTACGTTCTTCTTACAGTCAGTACAGAAGACACTATCTCACCTCGATCCAGTTCAACGTATCCAAATACGCTAATGTATGCTAATAGTCAAGACCAACTATTCTCAAGCATACACTACAACCCTTTATATAATTTTGTCTATTAATTATATAGGTTGTGAACTATTATATTATTTTATAAGGCACCGATAATGTGATCTTCCGTGTGACATCAACACACCACATTATCTACAATATAAAATAATTAGACATTTCATTTGCATAACCATAACGTGAATTAATATGCAAAACATGTGATTAAATGTAATTAATATCCTCATAGGTAGTAACAGGGAATTTAGGTAATACAAGCATAAAGTATGCTTTGCAGTATACAATCCTAACACTTACGAGCTGGGCGGGGCCTGAATAACTCAGGGAGGATTTTTACATGTGATGATTGGCTAGGTGTTATTATGGAATAACGACGTGGATTGTGCTACCACTGTCCGATACTGTGGAGACGTTGGTAAATGATGGTTATTCTTTTTCTCTGATATTTTTACTGTAATCAGCCTTATATTTATTTTTTCGCACGTTATACATAATCATGTATCAAGTACACGTACCGGCTTTTTACTGACCCCTTCGGGAGTGAATATCTTTTTGTGTATTCAGGTACAGATCTTTATGGCGAGGGGGCGTGGGAGGGGCACGAGGACGATGAGCAGCAGTGATATTGCCTCGGGTAGTTGTTTTTGTTTTCTTCGTGTGTTTTGGACTTGGTTTTTATATGTAGTTGCAAGTACTGTTATTGTTGCTGTTATATTTGTGTGTGGGCTTGGGAACTGTCTTGGAATATGTTATCTGTATATTAAATAGGTTGTGACTGTCGCTATGTTTGACCTTGCCGATCGATATGGTTATTGCCTTGTGTATCCAACCTTGCTGGTCGTGATGTTGTGGATTTGTTGTATTGTCGACCTTGCCGGTTAACGTGTGTTGCTTTTGTATTATGTTCGACCTGATTGGTCACTGTGTGTATGTGTGTTAAACAGGTTTTACCTTGTGAACTTTTGAAATGGATCCATGGCACTGTAGCAGTTCCCACATGGGCGGGGTTGTTACATCCAGAAAGCAGGACGACGCCTGACGTTAATAAAAAAAAATTGGCGGACGGTCGGAGGTCTCCGGCGACTGGCGATCCTGCCGGAAAAATTGACCCGGATGTTCGTCGGAGATCTTTGTAAAAAATGATTATTTTTAAAAGTTGATTGTCCTTTTAATTTAATTTAATATTTTAGGTGTACTTCATAAAATTTATTGTTGTTGAATATCTAATAATATCATTATTATTCAGCATTATTAAATTCAACACAAAGAGAAGGGAAGGAGAGGGGAGGGGTATAATAGTCTTTTTTGGTGCACATTATGACGATCAAAAACCACCATTGTCATTTATATATAGAATACAGACTACCCATGCTATAATAACACAATGATGGTCATATAATTAAATTAAAATAATTTTATTACCAAATTAATTGGTAGAAAAAAATATGTTGGTTCCCAAAATTCTATCGGCGACTGGCAGACCTACCGTGAAAAAAAAGAATTAAGGACCATAAGAAAGTAGGTCGGTAGGCCCGACCATAAAAAAATTGGCCGGCCACTGATGGTGACCCTACTGAAATCAAGCCGGCGGTCTGGTGTTAAAAAAAGTGGCGGTTGTCGGAGGTTCATCTGTCGCCGACATTGGTCTACTAGAAACAGGTCGCAGTCTGGCGTTAGAAAAAAAAAGTTGGTCGGCCGCCGGCGGCCGTTCGCCGGAAAGCAGGCCGGTGGCCTAGCGTTAAAAAAAAGTAAAAAAATTACCGGCGGTCGGCGGTGGCCCGCTTTCATGTGGCCTGACATTTATAGAATAAAAATGGTCAGTCGGTATTGGTCCACCGGAAAGCAGGCCGACGGCCTGGCGCTTTTAAAAGAAAAAAGAAAAAAAATTGAGGACCGCCATAAACTAAGACCGCGGACCTGGGTTTCAAAAAAGACTTGGCAGGCTGCCGATGGTGGTCGGACCGAAAGCAGGTCGATGGCCTGAAGTTAAAAAAATTGGCAGTTGTCGGAGGTCCACCGTCCGTCGGCATTGGCCCACCGGAAAGTAGGCCGGCGATATGGCGCTAAAAAACACTGATCGGCTATCGGAGGTCGGATGGTCGCCGACAATGGCCCGCAGGTGAGCAAAGCGGCGGTCTGGCGTTAAAAAAATAGTTGGCAACCTGGTAAAAAAAGTGGTCTGCCGGCGACCGAGGGCGGCCCGAAAAAACTGGTCGGCCGTATTGGGAATAGTTCCCTAGGACATTCGATGTGCCTAGATTTGTAATTATCACATTTAAATAAAGTTATTTGATATATTTTATTTCTCGTTGATTTTATAATGTGTGTAATTTTTAATATTACAATAATCGAATAATTGTTATTCACGAATAATGAGATTATTCAAATGTCCCTGGTCCAATCACGTTGAACGAAGACTCAAGTGATTAATATACTAGTATAAGTTTGATTGATAATCATCAGATGATTATGCGTATGGTACGGATCAAACTTATGGGTATTGGTTGGAGAACGCAATACTGGACAGACCCACATTGAGATAACTGCATGGAAATATCATAAGTGAATCTCAATATAACCGTATGTCAATAAATACTTGAACATGAGATTATCATAGAGTCCAACATGATAACTGCTATGCCTTGACGTAAACCAACATCATCTGAAACATGGTGATCATAAAGGTTAGTGATCGGGATTAGTGGAAGTCATGTAGCGGGCAATAAATAATCAATATGGGAATTCGTCCCTCTCTTTAGGGAGATAGATATCTGTTGGGCCCCTCGATAAGTAGGACTGAAGGAAATGCATGTCCATACTCAAATGAAGAGTCATTTGATTCAATCAGTCTACTTAAGACCGAGAAAGCATTTCAACATAATAAGTATGACAATTTCCATGACTTAGTTCAAATATGATATCTCGCGACAAAGAGATTTGACACGTTAAATGGTTCAATAGACTATAAACTTATATTATTTGGGTAGTCATAATGTCTTGCTAGAGACCGCTTATGATTTATTATTTAATATGATATTGAATAATTGCCAACATAATATAAGCCTTTTGGGTTACACATACGATAACTAAAGACAAGCAAGAATAATTAATAGATATAATTTAGATATTATATTTATTTAATAAATTAAATAATGAGTAATATATAATATAAGATATTTATATAGTATATTATTTAATTATATCAATTGGAAAAGATAAATATAATATTAGATATTTTATTTATTAGAGGATTAAATAATAAGTAATATATAATATAAGATATTATATGTATTATATTATTTAATAAGTTGATGGGCAACTAAGCAAATACTAGAGTTTGACTCTAGGGTTTACTTAATATAAATAAAGGGTATTGGACAAGGAGTTGCAACAAGTACAAAATTACATAACCCTAATAGTGCAAACCAAAAATCAGCCCTCCCCTAAGATAAATCGGCCGAGCTATTTTTCTATCCATGAAGTCGGCTTCGGCCATTTCCGTCTTCTTCCCTTAGTTGATTTTGATCAACAGTACAAATCCTTCTAGCAAGGAATTATCTGTTGTACTATTTATCAATATTATTCATAAAGATCTAGCAATCCGGCTTGTACCAGTTGTTCGTATGTGGATCACCAAAAGAGGAAGATGATATTAATCAGCTTCTGGTACGGGTTACAGATATGTTCTTCAAATTAAGGCAATTCGACGAACTATTTATAAATCAATTAAATTACTGCATGAAGACCCTCATATGATTTTTTCGTTAATTATTTCCGCTGTGTTTTGCTCATATTTTTTGTATTAGATACATGTAAAACCAAACAGTGGTATCGGAGCAAACTTGTAAGTAATTTAATTGTTTATGTAGAATATATTTTATATGCTTTGAATATATAAAATTATGTTCTTGATCATATTTATGAAATAGAGATTTTATAAATATTTTTTTGATTTAGTTTGATTAAATTGGATCGTTAAAATTAATTTTATGGATTGTATATCGCATAAACTGCTGTACAGAACTGTTCTGGAACAGCACAGCGAAACGGGTCAGGTTCGCGCAGGTGCGGATCGAGTTCGGTCGGGTCTGAGGACCCGCGGGTAGTGATAAAATCGCAAAAAATAATCCCGCAGCTGCAGAGATTCGATCCCGTCCCACAGTCCTACGAAAAACTTGCTAAATAAAGAACCCTTTTTCTAACTTTTCAAAAAGTACATTCCAACAGATGAGAGAGAAGAAAAATAAGGAGTGATATTCGGGAAAAAAAAGAAAAAAAAAACTTTGGGGGGGGGGGGGGGGGTGGGGAAGAAGATTTTTCAAAGCTTCCTTGGGTTTGGACAAGTAATGGACTGATTTCAATCTTTTCAAGAAATGGATCGCGGTCCGAAAATGCGCATATGATGAACTCTGCCTTAGTTTGCAAACACCACAGAAAAGATAGATCACACATGAAATATCCCCCAAGGGATTCGATCCCAAAATGATAGACATGTGGCCCGCCACATGGCCATGACGGTTCGGTTGTTATACCGTCGACTATGATCCATCATGTATTCAGAGAGAGAGAGAGATAGGGAGGGAGAGATAAAGACTGTATATGGGTAGAGTGAAGAGGAACATAAAATAAAATGGAAGGTAGGGAAGAACGAAACCCTAATTTTGGGGAGCAAGTGTTAGGAATACTTGTTAGATTTTAATGATGTCATTAATATAATTCAAATGTTTATTACTTGGCAAAAATGTAAGGAAGAACCAAATGAGTATCTTCCATAGGCCAAATTATGTTAAGTGTAAAACTTGGCAAAATGTAAAGAAAAACCAAATGAGTATCTTCTATAGGCCAAAATAAGTTAGGCTAAAAATCGGCTAAGTACTAAAGATCAACTGAGTTCATCAGAGAGGTACAACCGACTTAAGTCAGAGAAGTTCTGGTCAACAAAAATCATCAGGGATGTTTGACCAGATCATACCAAGTAACCCGAGACAGTCATCCGATCAAAGTAGTTCCAAACAGTGAACATCAGAAAGGTCCAGACTGCAGAGAAGTTAACTTCACATCAGCCTACTCGAGATCAGCCAAGTACTCCAAGTCCATGTAAGCATGCGTTGAAAAGTCAAGTATTACGGAAAGTCACATGCAACGTGAAGAGACAAATTGGAGAGATTCCCGCAAAGGATATGAATTAAATAATTCATCCAGGCCTACCTTGAAGACATTTAAACATATTATATTCAAAAGATTCGGCGCCTCACATGCAAAGTCTTCACAACGGTCGAAAGATGGATTAAATTATGGGAATCCAGCCTTGCAACGTTCAGAAAGAAAACAATGAAGTCTACCTCTCCAACAGACGGATTTGTTGAAAAGATTTGCAATGGATATGAAGGAAAAAGCTCAGAGATCGTGACCTATATATATCCGAAGATTTGAAGCTGAGCTTACACACAACAATTACTAACTGTGCGAACATACTTTCAAGCGATCAAAGCATTCAAGCAATCTAAAAGTGAAATACAACATCGTGAAAAGAGCGGTTCTAAAAAGTTCATACTTGAAGAAGCTCTTAGTTGGAGAAGACAAAAAACTCGTGTCTTAAATCCTGAGTTCGGGGTTCTTCACTGGTTGAATTTCGAGACTGTAAAGGCATCCAAGGATCAAGGATCAAGAGGTGCAAGACAGTCAAGTGTGTTATAACGGCAAGGATTTCCACTGGTTGGAAGCTGTTGTAGTTTGGTTGAATCACTATAATATTTATCACTGGTTGAAAATTATAGTGAATTCATCTCCAACTGGTTTGGAGAAAAGTGGATTAGTAGAGGATTACCCCACCTCTGAGACCACTATAATTGCCTGTGAACTTTACTGTTTTATAGCATCATACTTTAACTGTTGCATTCATTGTTAAGTGTTTCATTAGTTGTTTTGTATTCGTCATCAGCTGACTTCCGCACGTATTAAGAACAAACGACTCTAAGTCATTTGTTTATCCATCAGCTGAAGAAACTTACTCTTTGAGAAAAAGAATTTAAGAGTTTCAATAAGTCTATTCACCCCCTAGACTTATTCCTGGACGACTTGTGACCTACAAGTGGTATCGAAGAGGTTGGTTCATTTGTTTCACGAACCAGATCTATATCAGAGATATATCTTTACTCTCAGTTTATAATGGAACATATGCACTCTAGACTACCTGTGTTTTCAGTTGACGAGTATGATCTTTGGAAGATAATGATGCAGGCACACTTATCTTCAATCCATGATGACATGTGGTGCATCATAGAGGACGGTCCATTCACCTTCAAGAAGGACAACACTCCAGAGGAGATCGCAACAGGGAAGCCAGAGAAGATCCCAAAGAAGAGGACAGAACTGACTCCCGAAGAAAGGAAGCTGGCCGATCTTGATAACCGGGCCAGAGACGTGCTGTATCAAACTCTTGACAAATCCACCATGGTCAAGATCAAGAATTGCAAAAATGCAAAAGAAATCTGGGACACATTAGCCCTAATGTGTGAAGGAACGGAGCTGATCAAAGAAAACAAGTTGTCAATTGCTATTCAAAAATTTGACAACTTCAAAATGAAGAATGGCGAATCTATAGACCAAGTGGACACAAGGTTCACTGAGATTATCAATGAGATCAACTCCCTCAGCAAATCTAATGGCAACAGGTAGATGGCGCTGAAGGTTCTAAGATCTCTCAATCCTGAATGGAGCATGAAGGCAGTGGACATGAGAGAATCCAAGGACCTCAATAAGATAAAGATCCAAGAGCTGTTTTCTGATCTGAAGGCTTATGAGTTCGAGCTTCCAAGTTCATCCTCAACCGAGCCTGTAGAGAAGGGAATAGCCTTTGCAGCTGAGTCCCCCGCCAAGAGCTTATCTGATGTAAAGCCTCCAAATCCATTAGATTTTGAGGAAGAAATGGCGTTTATAATGCAAAGATTCAGCAACTTCCGGAAAAACTACTCCAAATACAAGAAAAATTATAAGGAGAATCCCAGAAGGAACCAGAAAGCCGGGAGCTAGAAGGTGGAGTGCTACAATTGTCACAAGACAGGACACATCCAAATCGACTGTCCTGATCTTAAGAAGGACGAGAGCAAGAAGGAGGTGGGCAGAAAAGAAGACAGAAGGAAGGCCCTCATCGGAGAAGATCAAGAGCATGTAGAATCAAGCAGCGGATTCTTCTCAGATGATGATGAAGAGTATGATTGTCTGATGGCCAACCTAGCTGATGAAGAGGTAACATCAAAACCCTCTGGTTCAAATAATAGTTCAGTGATGTCACAAGATATGGATCTGCACTAATCTGTAAATCAGCTATTTAAAGATTTTGAAACACTAAAATCTGCACACCTATATGTATCAGCAGAGAAAACTCAGCTGCAAGATGAGAATAGGCAGCTGAAAAATGATTTTGAAAAACTCACTTAGAATCGAATACGCTTGAGATAATCGCACTAACTTGCAAAACCAGCCGATGTCAATACAACCGAGATAAATCGACTAACTGCTTTATCGAAAGAAAAATCACCGCACTTGCTCATGTCAAAGCCGAATTTACTAAGATGACTCGTGCAAATAAGACTCAAAGCGCAGAAATAACCTCCCCGAAGGCGTCTTCAACTCGACGAATCCGTACTAATAAAAGGCCACTATATTCCAGATCAGGCCTTGGATATGATCCTCACACTCCCTCTAGTTCCAAAACCACTTTCGTCAAGGGAGAAACAATTGTCTCGACTGCTGAGCCTACATACAACCAATATTTAAAAATAGGCAACAGCCAAGTCATAAGTCTAGGCTACAGCCAGGATACACAAGGCAGCCACCTAGACAAGCGACTAGGCAATAGCCCAGGCAGAAGCAGCAGCCCAGACAACATGCCCACTATTATCAACAACTACCTAAAATCAGATTTCAAAATGGGAGGGGCAGATGGAAACCTCAGGGTTATCTTAATTTCCAAAATGAACAAGTGTGGAGACCTCAAAGATTTAATAAATGGTCTCAACCAAGGTTTAGAAATGGCCCATACTATCAATATTTTGAGGAATATCCGGTATACAATCCCAACAGGAGATACAGACCTCGACCTTACACACCTTATAAGGGTAATAATAATAACAAATTTCACAATCTAAGGAGAAATCAATTCTCCAGGAAAATAGCTAACCCTAGAGGACCCACACAGATTTGGGTACCTAAATCTCTGCTTGTTTGATTGCATAAAAGGTGGAAGGACTACAACCACATCTCCACAAGTTCAAACTTTGGAGGTGAAGAATGGTTTGTAGACTCTGGATGCTCAAGGCACATGACCAGGAACAAAAAGATGCTGTCCAAATACACCAAAGAAAGAGATCATGATGTAACCTTTGGAGATAGCTCTAGAGGACAAACAAAGGGCTCTAGAGGACAAACAAAGTTCACTATGTCAAAGGGCTCAAGTATAATCTCCTGAGCATAAGCCAGTTTTACGATGAGAAGAATCTAGTAGTCTTCACCATTTGGAAATGTATGGTGATAGATATCCTATCTGGAGAAGTGAAGCTACAAGGATTCAGAAGGAGAGATGTCTACATGATAGATTGGAAACAGGAACACCTAACTCCTGTTTTCTATCAAAGACAGTAGCTGAGAACGGATGGCTGTGGCACAAAAGATTATGTCACCTGAACTTCAAAGCCATCAACAAAATTAGTTCTCAGTAGCTGGTCATAGGACTCCCAGAGGAAGCATTCAAGAAGGAAGCTCTTTGTGATGCATGTCAGAAAGGGAAGCAGACGAGAGCATCATTCAAGCCAGTCCAGCCTACAACCCTCACAACAAGGATCTTAGATCTACTCCATATGGATCTATTTGGTCCTATCAAGCCAAGGACTCTAAGCGGCCGAAAGCATGCACTTGTTGTAGTAGATGATTATTCAAGATACACTTGGATTATCTTCCTGTATAAGAAGAGTGAAACCTTGACCAAGCTTCCTGATCTGCTGAGAAGGATCCAGAATGAGAAATCCCTCTCCATCATCAATATCAGATCAGATAGATGAGGAGAATTTCTCAACAAGGCGATCACTGATTACAGCGATCAGAATGGGATCCAGCATGAGCTCTCTGCAGCCAGGACCCCCCAGCAGAATGGCGTTGCTGAAAGAAGAAACAGAACCCTGAAAGAAGTAGCCAGGTCCATGATTGCAGAAGCGGACCTGCCCAAGAGGTTCTGGGCTGAAGCTGTCAACACAGCTTGCCATACTCAAAACAGGAGTATGATAGTAGGGAGACATGGCAAAACTCCCTATGAGGTTTGGAATAATAGAACTCCTACGGTTGCTTACTTTCATGTTTTTGGTTGTAAGTGTTTCATCCACAACAACGGTAAAACACAACTAAATGCCTTTGATGCTAAAACTGATGATGGTCTCTTTATGGGATACTCACAAAGGAGCAAGGCATATAGAGTTTTTAATAAAAGAACCTTAGTTGTGGAGGAAACACCCCATGTTGTATTTGATGAATCTACTGTTGAGTACAGGAAGCAAGTTGAGCTAATTGAGAATAAGCTCAAATCAGCAACCCTCGAAGAAGTCATTGTACATGACACTGGAATGGTGGACTCACCTGCAGATCACTCAAGACGCAATCAGAGTCCGCCAAGACCCAACTGCAGATCAGATAGGAACACCAAACATACCTGATCCAGTTGCCGCTGATGAAGACCCAGCTGTAGCTGATAAAGACTCATCTGCAGATCAGACCCAACCTGCAGATGACAAGACGGTAGCTGATCCAGCTGCAAACCAAGGAGACCAGAACCCAGCTGATGCAGAAATCTATCAGAGCAATTCAACAGGGGGAACAAACCTAGGAGAAGACGATATCCCCAAGTGGCTCAAAGACCATCCAATCCATCAAATCATCGGGAAGCTGACTGATGGAGTTAAGACAAGACAATCAACTCTACCTGCAGGAATGGCTATGTTCTCATGCTTCATGTCACAGATAGAACCCAAGACAACAGAACAAGCTTTAGAAGATTATTCATGGATCAATTCCATGCAAGAGGAACTGGAGCAGATGGAAAGGAACAAAGTTTGGGAACTAATAGACAGACCAGATCACAAGAAGGTTATTGGCACCAAATGGGTGTACAAAAAAAGAGTGATGAAGACGGAGCTGTTGTTAGGAATAAAGCCAGACTTGTCGCTAAAGGTTATGCACAGTGTGAAGGAATAGATTTTGATGAAACCTATGCACCTGTTGCAAGATTAGAGGCCATCAGACTATTCCTCGCATATGCTGCATTCAAGGATTTTGAAGTCTATCAGATGGACGTAAAGAGTGCATTCCTAAATGGCATCCTAGAAGAAGAAGTCTATGTAGAGCAACCCCCAGGTTTTATCAAAGGAGACAAAGTCTACAAGCTGTTGAAGGCTCTCTATGGACTTAAGCAAGCACCAAGAGCATGGTATGAAACACTATCTGTGTTTCTTGAGAAGAATGGTTTTTGCAAAGGAAAGGTGGACAAGACCCTATTCAGAGTGGAGCACGAAGGCCACATATTGATAGTTCAGATATATGTGGATGACATCATATTTGGCTCAACCAACCCAGAGCTGTGTGAGAAATTCTCTAACCTCATGCAAGGAGAATTTGAGATGAGTATGATGGGAAAGCTTAACTTCTTTCTCGGATTACAAGTTAAGCAGATGGAAAATGGAATTTTCATCAACCAAGCTGAGTATACCAGAGATCTAATCAAGAGATTTGGAATGGAATCCGCCAAACCAGCAAGAATTCCTATGAGCACAAGTACTCACCTAGATGCAGATGAGGGTGGCATATCAGTGGACTCAACCCACTACAGAGGACTCATTGGATCACTGCTATACCTCACTGCAAGCAGGCCAGACATATCCTATGCCGTAGGAGTTTGTGCGCAATTTCAATCTAAGCCTAAGCAGTCACACCTAGATGCAGCAAAGAGGATAATTAAATACCTTAAGTCTACAGTCAATGTTGGACTATGGTATCCTAAGGACGATAACTTCGAACTGTCAGGATATTCAGATACAGATTTCGCAGGATGCAAAATTAATAGGAAAAGCACTAGTGGAACGTGCCAATTCCTAGGAACCAGACTGATATCCTGGTTTAGCAAGAAGCAGGTTTCTAACTCTATCTCCACCACAGAGTCAGAATACCTAGCTGTAGGTAGTTGCTGTGCCCAGATCTTGTGGATCAGACAGCAGCTAAGGGACTACAATATCATAGCCAATGAAGTCCCTATCTGGTGTGACAACAATAGTACTATTGCAATAACCAACAATACGGTTTTGCATTCGAGGACCAAGCACATTGATGTTAAGCACCACTTCATCAGAGATCACATGCTTAACAAGAGAGTGAGAGTTGAAAGAGTCAGCACATACTACCAAATAGCTGACATCTTTACCAAACCTTTTCCAGAAGAAAGATTCTTGGAGCTGAGCAGAGAACTTGGTCTACTAGATTGGGAATCTAGTACAGAAGAAAAAGCAAGCTGAAGCATATCAGAGGAAGGACGGACCCAGCTGATTAAAGAAATCAGATCCTAGCTGATGCAGACAAAAGGACGAAGGACGGACAAAGGAACCTAGCTGATCAAAATCTCAAGCGAGAAGTCCAAGGAGTCAACTCACCTGATGCAGAGCAGTCAACAGTCAACAGTCAACCAGCTAAGTTTTCTAAACTTAACCGACATCTGAATATTTTATTATTGTCTGCTATATGTATAATAATATTATATTAATTTTTGGTTCGCAAGTGGCATTTAAATACACGTGGCAATCACTTGATAAATCGACCTCCACGGTGACCAATGAAAACCTAACCGTCCAATTTTAAAATCAAAACCTGGACCACCGATTAGAATTTGAAATTTAAAAAGAATCTCAAAAGGCGAACTACCGATTCAAAATAAATAATAATTTAATCTCAACATCTTTTCATCTTCTATATAAGGACGGAAAACTCTTCACTTTACCTTTACGCTTACCAGTCTTTCAAACCCTAGATCTACAGAGCAAATCCTTTGAACTTCAAATACACTGAAAATCTCTTATTTGCAGGAATGGAATCGTATTTTGAAGGCGTTAACATGAAGGCGGTCAAAGACCAGATCATCTTTTCTCTGGTCGTTGATTTCGAAGGTCTTTTGGAAGCAAATCTGGATAACAACGACGTACTCTTCCTTATCCACTCGATGATGAAGAATGGGATCTATCCATTTCTGGATATCAGTCCCAAGCATCTATACAAGGAATACGTCATCGCTTTCTACCGCGAAGCCCATGTGGTTGAAGAAGGAATCAGGAGCACAGTCGGCGGAATACAAGTCGACATCTCGCCTGAGTTGATTCGTAAAATTTTTGGAATGAAACACCGTGGCATAGCCTTCGAGGCTCTCAAGCAGACAACAACCGACATTTGGCTAAAGATTAAGGCGATTGACCAGCCGACGAAGCTAAAACTCACTGCCAAAAGGAGCGAGATTAAAAAGGAGTATCGGTATATGTTGGAAATTACCAACAAAATTATTATGGGTATGGCCGGCAGTTACGACCAACTGTAGTCGGCGAAATTCACAGTGCTGGGAGCACTCATTAAAGACGAGGCGATTGATTGGGCTGACTACATCTTCAAACAGTTTGTTTGCGAGGTCAACAAATCCGAATGGCTTGCTGATGAGAAGAGATTCAGATCCAAGCTGGCGTTTGGAACGCAGCTGAGTTGGATCCTTGAAAAGATGGGTGTGGCGAAGGGAAGTACTGACCCCTTCCACATCAACAAGAGACTTGGTCATCTGGACAAAGAGACCTTAAGGAAGTTGGGAGGCAACAGAAGAGCAGCCCGGATTCTAAAAGAATTGTCTGATTCATCACCCTACAAATGTCCTTCATTAGACGAGTCGTACCGACCTGCAGACGTCAACCCAACTGCAGCCGAGTCAGACTCGGAGTCAGACAACACACCGATTGCTGTCCGATTCAAAAGAAGGGGACCAGCCCCTGGTGAGCCATCATTCATACACTCCTCACCAGAACCCTCTCCCAAGAGGCCCAGGCGATCATAGTCGGCCAGAGGAGCGGCCGAACATTGTACGATCCCGGCAGCCTGTTGCCTACCCACCTGGAAGACCAGCCTGCTCCGGGCATCCTGGAAACTCAGATCGTCCCTGTCCTCACTCCAGCATACATTTCAGAGGAGGAAGAAGTAGGTTTAATTATCTCAATCCCTGAAGCAAACTACATCTTTAACCTACTGGACAACAACCTTTTCAACCTGTCCATAGAGCAATTACAGCTTGTTAAACCACAAGCTTTAAAACACTCTTTTGTTAATATTTTTGAAGAGTGGAAATTTTTTAAATCACTGTCATTTGCTAAACTTCAAACCTATATTGAAACCAGTGGTTGGGAATATCCCCAAGCCACAGAGGATGTACTGATACACTTTTTCAAAGTATCAGACATAGTTTTGATCCTCCAGGAGAATTGGTTCATGTCAAATTTCAAAACCAACATGGACCAATTCATCCTTTCTATAATGTACAGTATTTTTGATGGATCATTTGGGAAACAAGATGAGGAGGAAGAAGAAAAAGAAATAAGGATTGAAGAAGTGAATGGAGAAGAAGAAGAGGTCATTGTTATAGATGACGAAGAAGAGGAGCAGGAAAAAAGAGAAGGAGGAGAAAATATTTTAGTTGAAAAACAAACAGAGGAAGAAGTTGAAAAAACAGAGGAATTAGTGGATGAAGGAGAAGAAGAAGGGGAAGAGGTAGATCAGGAGGATGATGAAGGAAAGGAAGATGATGAGAATGATGGAAAAGATGATGAGAATGATGGAGAATATAAAAAAGATGAGAAAAAGTATGATGATGATGATGATGATGGTGATGATAAAGATGAAGGAGGAGAACAACTGGCTGAAAAAGAAAAAGAGAATGTTGATGAAGAATAAAAAGAGGAAGAACAAGAGAAGGAATTATAAAAGGAAGAAAGAGAGAAAGAAAAGGAGCCGGAGAAAGAGGTAGAGTTAGAGGCTGCAGACAAGGCTGGGGCGCCTGCCCGGTATACCAGCCTGGACGCAGAGTTGGCTGAGGACTCCAGATCAGGGACACCTGAAAAGACCCCATCTGGAGTGCCAGCTGCAGATAGGAGCCTGCAGTCTAGTGGATCATTCGCAGAAGGCTCAGGCGAGCACTCCCCACCATCGCAGATCTCACCTGCGATGACTGAGCTAATAAGGCAAATAGTGAAGGATACTATTGGAGAGTTGCTTGCATCTCAGGTCACCCCTGATCTCCAATCCATCAATGCCAAGATTGATACTTTTCTGCAGCGGGAAGTCCCTCAATCTCCTCCCCCTACAAACAACAGAATGCCATTTGGCATGTCTGACTGGATGCACAGGATGGAGCAGCAGCTGACCACTTTGGTTGATGCTAGCAAAAAGGGGGAAGATAGGATACAGGGGGAAGGCAGCATTCAAGGAGAGATAAGGGAGAAGCTTAGAATGAAGAAGAGGCAGGATGTCCAATTGATCACTGCTGGGACATCCTCAGCCAAAAGGAAGGGAGAAGAGGCTGATGATCAGCCTGCAAGCAAGAAAAGGAGGACTAGAGGAGGATTTGAGCCTACTCTAGAGTGGGAAGGCAAGGAGTTGTGGTACGTTGAAGAATTTATACCAGAGGAAGCTCTACCCATGTGGGGATCTGCAAAGAAAAAATTCATCAGAGACTACTACATCTGGGAAATACTCCAGGATGATAATCTCACCCCACAACAGATCTTCATCAACTTCATGGAAGAAGCTCATCCACAACTCTGGACTATTCTGAAGAAACATGCTGAGGCACACAATGCTTATCCCATGATCCCTATGTTCTGTGCCAAAGAACCTCCCACCTTTGTGAAAGGAAATGCTTTGGATGAACTTGCACTCCAGAGAAAAATCAAGAAGCTATGTCTTGAGAATAAGTTTTCATCACAAGAAGAGCAAGATTTTGCAGCTCTTGACGTAAGGAGGAAGTATGGTCTTGCCCCTGTCAAGACAAGACCAATCGGAGCTAAACCTTTCAGGCCTGCCAAGCAGCCTATCCGAAGAGGCAGAGGCAGAGGCAGATGACTTTTATTTATTTCTGTACTTGTAAAATTTTCTTGTAAATTTCAAACATGTATTTGTAATCAATTCAGAAAAATTTTATAACAGTCTTTTGAATGAAAATTTCCAGTTGTCTAAAAAATTAGACTGATTTTAGTTTGTGTCTTGCACTAAAGTGCAGACTTGTTTATTTGAATATTTTCTTAAGTTTTTCCATCATCAAAATAGGGGGAATTTGTTAGGAATACTTGTTAGATTTTGATGATGTCATTAATATAATTCAAATGTTTATTACTTGGCAAAAAGGTAAGGAAGAACCAAATGAGTATCTTCCATAGGCCAAATTATGTTAAGTGTAAAACTTGGCAAAATGTAAAGAAGAACCAAATGAGTATCTTCTATAGGCCAAAATAAGTTAGGCTAAAAATCGGCTAAGTACTAAAGATCAGCTGAGTTCATCAGAGAAGTACAGCCGAGTTAAGTCAGAGAAGTTCTGGTCAACAAAAATCATCAGGGATGTTTGACTGCATCAGCCAAGTAACCCGAGACAGTCATCCGATCAAAGTAGTTCCAAACAGTGAACATCAGAAAGGTCCAGACTGTAGAGAAGTTAACTTCACATCAGCCTACTCGAGATCAGCCAAGTACTCCAAGTCCATGTCAGCATGCGTTGAAAAGTCAAGTATTACGGAAAGTCACATGCAACGTGAAGAGACAAATTGGAGAGATTGCCACAAAGGATATGAATTAAATAATTCATCCAGGCCTACCTTGAAGACATTTAAACATATTATATTCAAATGATTCAGCGCCTCACATGTAAAGTCTTCATAATGATCGAAAGATGGATTAAATTATTGGAATCCAGCCTTGCAACGTTCAGAAAGAAAACAATGAAGTCTACCTCTCCAACGGACGAATTTGTTGAAAAGATTTGCAATGACTATGAAGGAAAAAGCTCAGAGATCGTGACCTATATATATCCGAAGATTTGAAGCTGAGCTTACACACAACAATTACTAACGGTGCGAACATACTTTCAAGCGATCAAAGCATTCAAGCAATCTAAAAGCGAAATACAGCATCGTTAAAAGAGCGATTCTGAAAATTTCATACTTGAAGAAGCTCTTAGTTGGAGAAGACAAAAAACTCGTGTCTTAAATCCTGAGTTCGGGGTACTTCACTGGTTGAAGTTCGAGACTGTAAAGGCATCCAAGGATCGAGGATCAAGAGGTGCAAGGAAGTCAAGTGTGTTACAACAATAAGGATTTCCACTGGTTGGAAGCTGTTGTAGTTTGGTTGAATCACTGTAATATTTATCACTGGTTGAAAATTATAGTGAATTCATATCCAACTGGTTTGGAGAAAAGTGGATTAGTAGAGGATTACCCCACCTCTGAGACCATTATAATTGCCTGCGTACTTTACTGTTTTATATCATCATACTTTAACTGCTGCATTCATTGTAAGTGTTTCATTAGTTGTTTTGTATTCGTCATCAGCTGACTTCCGCACGTATTAAGAACAAACGACTCCAAGTCATTAGTTTATCCATCAGCTGAAGAAACTTACTCTTTGAGAAAAAGAGTTTAAGAGTTTCAATAAGTCTATTCACCCCCCTCTAGACTTATTCCTGGACGACTTGTGACCTACAACAAGATGTGCTATCGGATGGGTAGGAGAAGAGATTTCTTAAGAGGATTGGTATTTATACTATAGCCTCAAAATCCATCAAAATCAGGGATTTATAAAAATCCATTCAAATATGTGGATTGTTTTAATACCCCAAGATTTAAAGGGAATGTTTAAAATCCAAATTGAATACACCAGGATTTATAAGGATTTTTTAAAATCCTGTGAATATATCAGGATTTTAATGGATTCTTGAAATCCTTAAAAATATTTTAAAGTCAGGAATTGAATACACATTAGGCATCCTTGAGCAGTTTAATATAATGCGTTTTGGTATATTATGTGGTTGTTTAGTGGTATATAGTATTGGTGTGTGATGTGGTTATTGGGCTTTATGCTTTGTATGTGGTTGTTCAATTTTGTGTTTTCTGTGTTGGAGTTAGTGTTTGTCATATTTTTGGTTTAACAATGAGATATCCTATTAAGTAAATTTAACTCCGCGTGTGATTGTTGTTATGACATTCACTGCCGGTCCCAAACCCGAATAAAGGAGGAGGGTTGCGGTAGGTCTGTGGCATCCAGCATAAAATACAGTCATATTTGATGGATATTAATCATAATTTGAATATCGTTGGGGCGTTTCCTCAGAAGCGACGCGCTACACTTTCCAGGCCTGGGTGTAGTGAAAAATTTGCGAGGGTTGCTAGGTCGTCGTCCAAAAGCGGCACGCCATCTCTATGCCTGGGGATGGTGTCAAATAAGCAAGGGTACGCTACACTTCTTAGACCTGGGTGTGGTGAAAAATTTGCAAGGGTTGCTAGGTCATCGCTCGGAAGCGGTGCACCACCTCGAAGTATGGGTGTGGCGTCAAATATGCAAGGATCATCGCAATGTGGACAAAGGCGTGCAAAGAAGATAGTCCACAAGCCTAGTAAGGGTAGCAAGATGCGGTTTGGAACTTGGAACATTGACTCTTTGACGGGAAGATCAGCGGAAGTGGTGGAAGTTATGAAAAGGAGAAGAATTCATATTATGTGCTTACAAGAGACTAAGTGGGTTGGGGAAAAAGCAAAGATCTTGGCTCAGTGGGGTTATAAACTATGGTATTTGGGAAAAGAGAGAGGAAAAAATGGAGTGGGTATCGTCATGAAAAAGGACTTCACAGACGATGTGGTAGAGGTGTTTATAAAGAATGATAGGATTATGAGTATTAAGTTTGGGGTGGGGGATGAGATTCTAACTATCATAAGTGCTTACGCACCTCAAGTAGTATTCAGTGAATTGATGAGACAAGAATTTTGGTAGTACTTAGAGGAGGTACTCGAACGAGTCCCTATTGGGGAGAAATTGATCATTAGTGGGACCTCAATGGTCATGTGGGTATTGGACGAGATAGGTTCGAAAGTGTTCATGGTGGTTTTGGTTTTGGGGATCAAAATGAAGCGGGATGTGGTATATTGGATTTTGCGCAAGCTTATGACCTGAGTATCATGAACACGTGGTTCGAAAAAAAGGGAATCTCACTTAGTGACATATAGAAGTGGAGGAAATGCAAGTCAAATTGACTTCGTTTAGTGAGAAACGTGTGGAGAAAGAGGTACACGGATTGCAAGGTGATACCCGAAGAGAGTACCGCGACTCAACATAGAATTGTTGTGCTTGATTTTCAAGGTAAGAGGTTTTATAAAAAGAGAAGTCCACAAGTGGACCCTCGAATTAGATGGTGTAAGCTTCAAAAGGAGAGTCGGCAAACTTTTATGGATAAGGTTGTCGCTAGATGTAATGATTTTGAGTGCGCGGATATGGATGTAGATTCAACTTGGGCTATGTTGGAACATAGCATTAAGGAAGTGGCAAAAGAAGTTTTTGGGGAATCTAAAGGACACAAGCCATCAGGTAAGGACACATCGTGGTGGAATGATGAGGTAAAGCAGGCGACAAAAACTAAACGTGAATGCTACAAGGCATTAGTAAAATGCCCGAGTGAAGAGAACTTTGAGAAATATAAGGAGGCTAAAAGAGAAGCCAAGAAAGCCGTCCGTGATGCTAGGGCAAAGATTAATCAAGAATTGTATACGAAATTAGATATTAAGGAAGGGGAAAGGGATATTAATAAAATTGCTCGTATTAGAGATAAGATAACATGAGATATTGGGAGAGTTAAATGTGTGAAGGATGTGGATCATAAGGTTTTAGTCGGAGATTAGGAGATAAGAGAAATATGGAGGGAATACTTTGATAACCTATTTAATGGACAATGTGAGTAAGATATTGGGGATGTAAGTATTGCTTCAAATTTGGTTAATCGGGATTTTATGCGACGAATTCAAAAGGGTGAAGTACGGATGGCATTAAAGAAAATGGGTTCGAAAAAGGCAGAAGGTCCAGATGGTATACCTATTGAAGGATAGAGGTGTTTGGGAGAGAAGGGAATCGAATGATTGACTATACTTTTCAACAAGATTTGAAAATACAACAAAATGCCACTGGCATGGAGGAAAAGCACTTTAGTCCCTTTATATAAGAACAAAGGCAATGTCCAAGAGTGCTCTAAATATCGGGGGATTAAGTTGATGAGTCATACCATGAAATTATGGGAACGACTGATTGAGCAACGTCTTAGAAAGTGTGTGGAGATATTAGAAAACCAACTTGGATTTATGCCTGGGAGATCGACTGTGGAAGCAATATTTCTGATGAGACAGATGATGGAACACTATCGTGATAAGAAGAAAGACTTGCATATGGTTTCTATTGATTTAGAAAGGCTTATGATAAGGTACAGACAGCCTGGTGTTAAAAAAATAATTGGTCGGCCACCGACGGTTGCCCGTCGGAAAGCATGCTGGTGGACTTGGTGTAAAAAAATAAAGTTGGTCAACCGCCGATGGCTCGCCGAGAAGCAGGTCGGTGGCCTGACGTTAAAGGAAAAAAATGGCTGGCAGCCAGCGGTGGCCGACGAAAAGCAAGCCGGCGGGCCTGACTTAAAAAAGAAAAAACAAGTCGGTCGTCGGGACTTGACATAAAAAAATAAAAAAAATGGTCGGCCACCAGAGGAAAGCAGGTCGACGGCTTGACATTTTAAAAAGAAGAAAAGATGACCAGCGTCGGTTGCCAGCGGTGGCCCGTCAAAAACCAGGTCGGCGGGTCTGGCGTAAAAGAAAAAAAGAAAAGAAAAAGTTGGCTGGTCGCCGGCGATGGGCTGCCGGAAAGTAGGTTGGCGGCCTGGCGTTAAAAAAGACGACTAGCAGCCGGTGATCCTCCGGTCGTAGGGGAAAGAAAGAAAGAAAAGGGAAGTGTATAATGGTCTTTTCAGGTGCACACTGCCAAAAAATACCGTTGTCCTTTATATTATATACTAGAAATTGCCCGTGCCATAACGACATGCTGGCTGTGATATAATTGAATTAAAATAATTAAATTACAAGATAACTTGCTAAAAAAAATATGTTGGTTCCCAAAATTCTATCGACGGTCGATGGGCATGTCGTAAAAAAATAAAAAATCAAATTGACCGGTCGTCGGAGGTCCTCCGGCCGCAGAAAGTATGCCAATGGCCTGGCAGGAAAAAAAGGCTGGTTATTGGATGTTCGCCGGCCGCAAGCGGCCCGACATAAAAAAGGGAAAAACTGAATGGTCACCGAAGGTCCGCGGGCCGGTGGCGACCTGACGTAAAAAAAAGGAATAAAATGGACAGTAGCCAGAGGTCTGCATTTAAAAAGAAAAAAAAATTGCCGGTTGCTAGAGGTCTGTTGGCGATGGCCCGTCAAAAAACAGGCCGACGTCCTGGCATTTTTTTAAAAAAGAATTTTATGGTCGCCTGAGGTCCGCCGGTCGCAGGCGGTGGGCCTCGAGTGTGATATCCGAGATTTTTATGCTTGTATAATTTAGGGTTTTTTGAACCTTTATGTGGATTCTGTGATAATTGACATGTTGTCTGAACTTATCGTAATTATGGTTTCCACCATGTATTGGTTTCAAGATATCGGTGTATAATCCTCCTATTAAGGAATGTTGAGCCTTATCCTTTTTGTTTAACTCATGATTTTATTCGAATAACCCTTTTGCATTCGTTTATTGCGCTTTGTTTTAGCTTCGACTGGATCGTAAACCCAACACGTGTCAATATCGAGAGTTATCATGATGATATTAATAATAATGCGATCATCATTATACCTTGAGACTGTCCATTCTACCCTAAGAATTCACTTCAATGTCTCAAAGATCTCTTCGTCGTTTCTCGGTATTTAATGATCGTTCTAGACTCGCCAATCGAACTGTGGCTGGATCATTTGGTCAGTCTCAAGATTTATAATTCTTGTCTCAGGTTTATCAATGGACCATCAAAAATATGAATGGAGTATCAAAAGAGTGTTAATAGAAATAAGAGTGGACAATTATGGAAAGCGCTGCAAGGAGTGACTTTGATCATTCATCATAAATTCAAGAAAAATCCAAAAATTTTCAGCACGGTATATTATCGAGTTAGCTTTCCATGGTTCAGAAAGCGAGTCAATAGGAGTTCAGATGAACAAGTTATGATAGAAATAAGACAAGAGTATCAGTCTTCCATAATAGGAAATTACCCTTGTGCCCCTAACCGACCTTTACGAATTTTGGGCATAAATTCATGTTTGCTGGGCCATTTTCATGGCATTCCAGCCATGAAGAGTAGAGGGCTTCGGAACTCACCCTAGAGATCTATTCTGGCACGGTTTCGAGCGGTTTAAACGCATAATCAACGCCCGAGAATTAAATTAGCAAGTCCTTTTCATCCAATTTCAGCGGTTTTCGCTGGATTGGAGGTAAGCTGTCCCTGAACCCTAAACTTATTTTTCTAGATTCTTGATATATTGTTGTTCAAAATTTGTAAATGATTATATATCGAGTATCATAGGGTTGTTCTTATCAATTCTAGCGGAACTGAAATTAAATCTTTAGTTCTAAACACCGTAATCAGATACTGTAACACCCCGAAAATGGCGGCTACTACAGTGCCGTGGACCCCCACTGGGACCCACCAGGCGAGATCACAACATAAACTTTAACAACCATAAACGTGGTACCGAACCACAGTAATAATCAAAACCCCGATATGGAGTATAAATCATATATGTGAACTCACACAACCGTACACAGGATCCAACTTTGTTATAGACCATATGTACATGGAAAATAAATTACAAATAATAATACATTCCTCTGAAAAATAAAATGAAAAATTACAGTAAGACATAACCGAACATCAAAAAGACTCCCCCCCCGAATTAGCATCCTTCAAAACCCTCCGCCGCCATCGTGCTCTTCCCTTGCCTTGCCCTTTCCTCGCCCTGAAATACAAGTATTTCGCCCAAACCACAGGGTCAGCTATACATGATAATAATTCTCATGGCATTATACAATTCATATACATACGGATCTCAATGAAACAACCGACTACTGAATATACCCCGCAGGCGTATAAACAGTCAGTCCCAACTGTCGAACATATCCAAACTTACGAACGACCAAATAATATGGCTCAAGACGGACGTCACAGTACGCCCGATCCGGGAATGTGTCCGTGCACATGTCCACCCCGTATACGAAATCCAGAATATACGTAGGGCGATGTACCTAATTAGCCTCACGAACTAAGTTTCGTGTGCACGATCTAATGCGGAAACATCCACACATGACCATCCAGTGCCTGGCTAAAAATCTTACACATAACCAATCGGCACGCAGATATGACTCCAGAGATGTCACGATGCAACATGAAAACGAAACTCAACGAATTTCACTTTTATCAAAGAATCGAACAACTCATCGAAGTGACAACAAAGCTCAACGAGACCAATGGTAACAAGGGCGATAAGCTTTGGGATACAGTCCCGCCACAAACGGTAACACAATCAAAGACATCACCACATCATGAATCATACATTCATAGAATATTTCATATACACGAAAAGCATAATAATCACAAGAATTCAATCATCATTATAACCAAGCAAGATAACTTGCCTCAATTCCGTAGATGAATAATCCTTCTTTGAACGAACAAACGAACGATATCTTCGTCTAACAATACTCACTTGAACAACCAACCTTGAATGAAGCGTAATTCATTCAACATCACATTCGTACTATAATGGTATTAATTTATAGAAACAATGTTCGTAACTTACTAGAATAGTTCAACTATCCTATCTAACATTCTAATGCTCCAATTACGAATTATCATATATCAAGTTTATTAGATTTGCCCGCATTTTCTAACATTAATGCCAAGCATTTGAAGTCAAGAACATTATCAATGTAATACTATGATGATTAAACATACTCTCAATCCATCAACACTTCCGATTAATGTTGAACATGTTAAAAGTTTGTGCTTATTTACATCTTCATCATTTTTCCAATGGTTACGTTAAGCCAATCCAGAAATGAAATCATAACTTTAAGTTTTAAGCATAATAAGAACATCATCCTAATTTACGTCTCCTAATACACAAGGATCAACGTAATTGAATTCGGCCATTAATTCTACCGCATCATTAGCACCCATAATCATTATAATCATCCTAAGAACACTATCAACATATTAATGTAGTGGTTAACACCTTCTTAAGTTATCAACACATTCGATTAACTTGAATATATGAAGGTTATGTTTGTGTTCTACGAAAATCCATTACTTTCCCTTGAAGAAGTTGCTCAAAACCTAGTTATATCATTTAGGATGTTTGATTAGAATCTAACATCTCTAGTCATCAAGGATTTCATCCTTACAAGTTCTAAGTGTCAAGATCAAAATTAACTTCTTATTGTCATGTTATTAATCAAGTTTTATCCAACATAATCAACACAACTATGCTATGAAGTTATCATACATTAAGAAGTGATACTAACATTCCTTATATTGTTCTTCACTTAGTTTGAACATGATTCTAATAATTATCATGTTTATACTAGATTAATCTAACATTATACGAAGTGTTTAATACTAATATCATCACAAGCATGGATTCAATACGAGTTAAATAAAAACCAAACTCAAAATGAAGAACAACACCAACACTTCCAAGAACACACTTCAATCTCCAATTCTCCAATCCACAATCCAAGTGACGAAGCTCCAACACAAGATGGAAGAGGCAGAAATCGATTTGACAAGGTGGGGAATCGGTTTCTCAGAGGGAGGGTTGAGTTGGTATGAGCAGAAAAATGAAAGTCAAGTCATAGCTTTATAACCCGAATTCAGCATTACGTACGCTATAGCTAAAGATTAACGTACGTTACAAACATTACATACGTAACCTTATGAGCATTACGTACGTAACAGATTCCCAGATGCTACTGACTCGAAATACTCATGTTCTTATGTATGTTACCATAATGAATGTACATAAGGCTCTTGTACATTACGTATGCTAAGGCATAGCCATTACGTACGTAATGGCCATTGACTAAGCTGTCACGATCGACTCCCGACCACTACCTACACGCTCGGTCCCACCCGCCGAAAGGCGAGCTGCTGATAGGTACACCGCATTACGTATGTTAACATAAGATCGTTACGTACGTAATGCTACGTATATAGCGTACGTAAAGGTAACAAGTTAGCGCATGCTAAGGGCAACAACAAGTAAAAATGAAATTCTCCCAATAACATCTAACACTCAACTATAGTATGAACGACAAAGCTCAACAATTTGATTTAACATAACTCATTAATATAATCATTACAATAAATATGGATATGGTACGACAATGCTCGATTTATTTGAAGAATATAACAGTAAAGACGAGAGTTTAGGTGGGTATTACATCTCCCCCCTTAAAAGGAGTTTTGTCCCCGAAACTAAGGGGTAAACAACTCGGGGTATCTCTCTCGCATACTATCCTCAGTTTCCCACGTAGCCTCCTCGACTCCGTGTCTTGACCATTGAATCTTCAATAAGGGAATCACCTTGTTCCTCAACTGTTTGACTTTCCTTTCAAGTATACGCACATGATGTTCTTCATACGAATGGTCATCGGCTATCTCGACCTCGTCGAATCGAATAATGTGGCTCGGGCCAGCAACATACTTCCTCAACTGGGATACATGGAATACGTTGTGAATTCGATTCAAAACTGGTGGTAACGCCAAACAATAGGCTAGGTCGGCTACACGACCCAAAATATCAAACGGACCAATATACCTCGGGCCCAGCTTGCCTCTCTTCCCAAAATGGAAAACAACTCGAGTAGGGGACGCTTTTACTAGTACATGATCACCAACCTCAAACTCAAGTGGTCGTCGACGATTATCTGCATACGATTTCTAGCGGCTCTGAGCCATTAATAGACGACTCTTAATCAGAGAGATCTTCTCGCGGGCTACTAACAACGTATCAGGCTCCATACCAATGGATTTAGACAAGTCGTCCCAACACAAAGGGGACCTACAATGATGGCCATACAGTGCCTCATAAGGTGCCATCTTGATCGAGGCGTGCCAACTGTTATTATATGTGAATTCTACCAATGGTAGTTGGGCTTCCCAATTGTACTTCCAATCGAGAGCACACTCCCTCAACATATCCTCCAGAGTTTGAATAGTCCTCTCAGACTGACTGTCGACCTGAAGATGAAATGACATACTGAAGTTCAATTGTGTACCCATCGTACGATGAACCGCCTTCTAGAAATGTAACTGTCCATCACAATCTGATACAATACTCTTGGGAGTACCATGCAACCTCACAATCTCTTTAATGAACAACTAGGCCAACCTCTTAGGGCTCCACGTCCTTAATCTCCAAGAAGTGGGCTGATTTGGTTAGTCGATCCACAATCACCCAAATCATATTCATGCCTCGACGGCTCGTCGGCAAGCTAGTAATAAAATCTATCGATATGTCTTTCCACTTCCACTCGGGAATCGAGAGTGGTTTCAACACGCCCGCTGGTCGCTGATGCTCAATCTTTACCTGCTGACAGGTCAAGCACCTCGAAACAAATTCCGCAACTTCCTATTTCATGTTACCCCAACAATAATACGGCTTCAAATCCTTATACATTTTGTTTGATCCCAGGTGTATGGAATACAGGGTAGCATGAGCCTCCTTCAGAATAGTGTTTCTCAACTCTTCATCCGCCAGTACATATACTCGATTTTTGAAGTGTATCAGTCCATCCTCATGAACCACAAATCCAGGGGCCTTCCCCTGATCTATTTCTCCCCGAATTCTAGAAAAGAACGGGCCTGTCATCTGTTTCGTCCTGACTATCTCTTCAAGGGACGATGAAATCTCAAGCGTGCAAAGTTGTCCCTAAATGCGCTGTAACCAGACCTCAATCTCCGGCCTCATGAACTCTAACTGCAATTCTCTCTGGGCGGTCAAGCAGGCAAGTATATGCTCCTGTACGGTTTTACAACTCAAGGCATCAACAACCACATTTGCCTTGCCCGGATGATAAAAGATCTCGATATCATATTCTTTGATTAGCTCTAGCCACCCCCTGCCTGATATTCAACTCCTTCTGAGTAAAAATGTACTTCAGGCTCTTGTGGTCCATAAAAATCTGACAGGTAACTCCATACAGATAGTGGCGCCAGATTTTTAAAGTAAACACCACGGCTGCTAACTCTAAATCATGGGTCGGGTAGTTGACCTCGTAAAGTCGCAACTGTCTAGATGCATAGGCGATCAATTTCCCATTCTGCAGTAATACGCAGCCAAGACCCTGTCCCGACGCATCACTATATACTACGAATCCTTTCGTTCCTTTTGGTAGAACTAAAACAGGTGCTGAAATCAATCGACTCTTGAGTTCATCAAAACTTAGATGACATGCTTCCGACCACAAATATTTCTTATCTTTCCTCAACAGATTAGTCATCGGTTGAGCAATTTTGGAAAAACCTTCCACAAACCGTCGGTAATAGCCTGCTAGACCCAGGAAACTACGAACTTCCTTCACATTCTTCGGAGATAGCCAGTCTCAGATGGCTTCTGTCTTCTGTGGGTCTACTCTCACTCCATCTACTGATATTATATGTCCAAGAAAAATAACTTCAGGCATCCAGAATTCACACTTAGAAAATTTTCCATAGAGTTGTGCTCGCCTTAACGCATCGAGAACCTGACGGAGGTGACACTCATGCTCTTCATGGTCACGAGATTAAATCAGAATGTCGTCAATAAAAACGACTACAAAACAATCTATAGAATTAATAAAAACCCGATCCATCAACTCCATGAACTCTGTCGGTGCATTAGTCAGTCTAAATGGCATGACAACAAACTCATAATGCCCATAGCGAGTGCGAAAAGCTGTCTTTGGAATGTCAGACTCTCGAATCCGCAATTGGTGATACCCGGATCTCAAGTTGATCTTGGAAAATATAGCGGCTCCTTGGAACTGATCCAGCAAATCATCAATACGAGGTAATGGATATTTGTTCTTGATTGTTACTTTGTTCAGTTCACAGTAATCAATACACAAATGCAGTGATCCGTCTTTCTTCCGTACAAATAATACCGGCGCTCCCTAAGGGGACGCACTAGGTCGATTATAGCCTTTCTTAGTTAACTCCTCAAGCTAGCTCTTCAACTCCTGCATCTCGGTCGGTGCCATACGATACGGTGCTTTCGAAAGCGGGGACGTACCTGGCTCTAACTCAATAGTAAACTCTACATCGCGATGTGGATGTAAGCCTGGTAACTCATCCGGATATACATCTGGGTAATCTCGAACTACCGGAATATTGTCCAACTCAACTGGTCGATCGGTTGTCTTGGTCATGTAGCACTAATAACCAACACACACTTGATTAAGCAGTCTCACCGCTTTCATTGTGCTGATTCTCCCGGAATGACTGGGATTATCACCCTAAAAAATACACTCGACGCCATCATCAGATGTGACGGTCATTATTCGCTTACAGACGCTAAGCACGGCATCATGACGATCCATCCAGTCGATGCCCAATATCACATCATCTTTAGGTAAATTGACCACAATCAAGTCTGACATCCACTCACGGTCGTTCATTCGAATCGGACAATTCTGTACTTTACCATTACCAACAATTCTTCTACCATCGGGTATACCAATTACATAAGGTTCACAATCGGTAACATGATCTAATTGAAAATGACTCAAACAAGAGGAAGATAAAAAGGAGTGTGAAGCACCAGTGTCAAAAAGGACACAAATAGGTTGAGAGTGGATATCGAGAGTACCTGCAATCATGCTGGCTTCGGGATCGTCGACCTTCTTCATCTTGTAGACTCTGGATTTTGCAACTCTGGTACCAGGTATACCAGCTTGATTTACTCGACCCATCCCTTTGTTTGCTCCGTAGTCTGATAAGAAGCGAACGGAGGTACACGGCACTGTACAGAAGACTGTACTGGAGCAAGAGATTACTGGAGCACGCTTGGGTCCACCCCTACAATAGCGAGAACGATTTCCATTATTCCCACAAGTGTGACAGGCGATGGACGGCTTCGGGCATTTGGAGCTGATGTGTCCCTGGTCCCCACAGTTATAACACACGATAGATGAGATGATTGCTCGAGAGTGCGATCCGGTCGGATTCAGTGCCATAGGTGGCCACTCAGAAGGATTTGGTACAGACTGGGGCTTCCTGAACGTCCCCCGGTTAACGTCTGCCTGGGTCTGGTTCCTGGATCTCTTGTTGGAAGACTGAGGCTGCTTCTTGGAAATCTCCTTTGCAGTAAGTTCGTATTCCAGAGCCTTCTCGATAAACTCTGGTAGGGTCGTATAGTGGTGGTTAAGCAACTGCATCCTCATCTGGGGTTCAAGCCTCTTGAGGAAATATTTGATATTATCAGCTTCCGTACGGATAACTGATGTCGCAAAAGGAATAAGTGCCTGGAATTTCTCGGCAATAGCTAACACATCCTCATCCTTAGATGGATTGGGGTTCAACAATTCTGACAATTTTGCTTCGCGGAGTGGTGCAGGATAGTAGCGATCTATCATGAGATTCTTGAAGTCCTCCTAGGTACTCACGCCGTCAGCAGGTCTCACAGAAAGCCACCAAGTATGGGCGCTCTTACTAAGGTAGTAAGCCACCACAACAACTCGGTTCTCTTCTGGGCACTCCACCATCTCGAACAGTTTCTCGAAATGCTCTATCCAATGTATAATATCAGCAGGCTCAGAAGAGCCTTCAAAGGTTGGAGGTCGCTGACGCGATATGTCGCTAATGATCCGGCTCACGATCCCACCCTGCACCAGAGGCGGAGGTTGTTGCCCCTGCTGTTGGCCAGTAGTATTCCTCTGGATAGCTTCCATCAGCTGACCCATTTGGGTTATTTGGGCCATCATGCCCTGCATCACAATGTAAGGATCGACATGCGCATCCTCGTGTCCAGTGTGATGTGATTGGTCCCTCGAAGGTGAATCACTGCCTGCGGAACTCTGCTCCACATTCGCACGCATGTTGGCTCGTGGTATCGGGATTCGGCCCCTTCCGCGGCCTCCTCCCAATCTGCCACGGCCTCTCAAATTTCTTTCCATACTGAAAGAATCAAACCATAATGATAACCATAAGTACAGTTCAAGATATCAATCAAAATTCATGCTAAGTTAATAGCAACAAGGAATTACATATTCAAGAAAATAGTTCGTAATGAATCATCGGCACCACGGGTGCCACACACATAATATCATATCGACATCAAGTCGAACCAGTTCCGATCACACAATCAATTTAGAATTTCCTCAGAAAATCAAACAGATGAATCTTACCACACATTCTCAAGATGCCAAGATCAGTAAGGAGCTCAATTCGTCATCAATATTATGCAGTAATTAAATCGTGGCTCATGAGAAACATACCGTATTCGACGGGTCAGGCGCTTGCACAGGTCACACGTGGCACGAAGGTTTCTTGATGCTAGTTCGATCTATAATGACTCAAAATAAAAAGACTCTCCAATACCATCTTCTGTAACACCCCGAAAACGGCGGCTATTACTGTGTCGTAGACCCCTACTGGGACCCACCAGGCGATATCACAACATAAACTTTAACAACCATAAACGTGGTACCGAACCACAGTAATAATCAAAACCCCGATATGGAGTATAAATCATATATGTCAACTCACACAACCGTACACAGGATCCAACTTTGGTATAGACCATATGGAGATGGAAAATACCTTACAAATAATAATACATTCATCCGAAAAATAAAATGAAAAATTACGGTAAGACATAAGCGAACATAAAAAAGACTCCGGCCCCCCGAATAGCATCCTTCAAAACCTTCCGCCGCCATCGTGCTCTTCCTGTGCCTTGCCATTTCCTCGCCCTGAAATACAAGTATTTCGCCCAAACCACAGGGTCAGCTATACATGATAATAATTCTCATGGCATTATACAATTCATATACATACGGCTCTCAATGAAACAACCGACTACTGTATATACCCCGCAGGCGTATAAACAGTCAGTCCCAACTGTCGAACATATCGAAACATACGAACGACCAAATAATATGGCTCAAGATGGACGTCATAGTACGCCCGATCCGGGAATGTGTCCGTGCACTTGTCCACCCCATATACGGATTCCAGAATATACGTGGGACGATGTACCTAATTATCCTCACGAACTACGTCTCGTGTGCAAGATCTAATGCGGAAACATCCACGCATGACCATCCAGTGCCCGGCTAAAAATCCTACACATAACCAATCGGCATGCAGATATGACTCCAAAGATGTCACGATGCAGCATGACAACGAAACTCAACGAATTACACTTTTATCAAAGAATCGAACAACTCACCGAAGTGACAACAAAGCTCAACGAGACCAACGGTAACAAGGGCGATAAGCTTGGGAATACAATCCCGCCACAAACGGTAACACGATCAAAGACATCACCACATCATGAATCATAGATTCACAGAACATTTCATATACACGAAAATCATAATAATCACAAGAATTCAATCATCATTTTAACCAAGCAAGATAACTTGACTCAATTCCGTAGATGAATAATCCTTCTTTGAACAAACAAACGAACGGTATCTTCGTCTAACAATACTCACTTGAACAACCAACCTTGAATGAAATGTAAATCATTCAACAACACATTCGTACGATAATGGTATTAGTTCATAGAAACAATGTTCGTAACTTTACTCGAATAGTTCAACTATCCTATCGAACATTCTAAGGCTCCAATTACGAATTATCATATATCAAGTTTATTAGATTCGCCCACATTTTCTAACATTAATGCCAAGCATTTGAAGTCAAGAACATTATCAATGTAATACTATGATGATTAAACATACTCTCAATCCATCAACACTTCCGATTAACGTTGAACATGTTAAAAGTTTGTGCTTATTTACATTCTTCATCATCTTTCCAATGGTTACGTTAAGCCAATCCAGAAATGAAATCATAACTTTAAGTTTTAAGCATAATAAGAACATCATCCTAATTTACGTATCCTAATATACAAGGATCAACGTAATTGAATTCGGCCATTAATTCTACCGCATCATTAGCACCCATAATCATTATAATCGTCCTAAGAACACTATCAACATATTAATGTAGTGGTTAACACCTTCTTAAGTTATCAACACATTCGATTAACTTGAATATATGAAGGTTATGTTTATGTTCTACCAAAATCCATTACTTTCCCTTGAAGAAGTAGCTCAAAACCTAGTTATATCATTTAGGATGTTTGGAACTCTAAACATAACATCATTCAATCATTTAATAATCATTTTCAGGGGGTTAACATAACATTTAGACAATCCATTTCATCGACTTATCAAATTCATCACGAATGTATCAATTTTGTAAGGCCAAAACATAGTTCCATGTTATCTCTCAAGGATTAACTAAACATTCAAGACAAGATTATAATCTAACATCTCTAGTCATCAAGGATTTCTTTCTTACAAGTTCTAAGTGTCAAGATCAAAATCAACTTCCTATTGTCATGTTATTAATAAGGTTTTATCCAACATAATCAACACAACTATGCTATGAAGTTGTCATACATTAAGAAGTGATACTAACATTCCTTATATTGTTCTTCACTTAGTTTGAACATGATTTTCTAATAATTATCATGTTTATACTAGATTAATCTAATATTATACAAAATGTTTAATACTAATATCATCACAAGCATGGATTCAATACGAGTTAAACAAAAACCAACCTCAAAATGAAGAACAACACCAACACTTCCAAGAACACACTTCATTCTCCAAATCTCCAAGCCACAATCCAAGTGACAAGGTGGGGAATCGGTTTCTCAGAGGGATGGTTGAGCTGGTTTGAGCAGAAAAATGAAAGGCAAGTCATACCTTTATAACCCGAATTCAGCATTACGTACGCTATAGCAAAAGATTAACGTACGTTATAAACATTACATACGAAACCTTATGAGCATTACGTACGTAACAGATTCCCAGATACTACTGACTCAAAATACACATGTTCTTATGTACGTTGCGATAATGAATGTACGTAAGGCTCTTGTACATTACGTTCGCTAAGGCATATCCATTACGTACGTAATGGCCATTGACTAAGCCGCCACGATCGACTCCCGACCACTACCTACACGCTCGGTCCCACCTGCCGAAAGGCGAGATGCTGATAGATACACCGCATTACATATGTTAATATAAGATCGTTACCTACATAATGCTACGTACATAGCATACGTAAAGGTAACAAGTTAGCGCATGCTAAGGGCAACAACAAGTAAAAATGAAATTCTCCCAATAACATCTAACACTCAACTATAGTATGAACGACAAAGCTCAACAATTTGATTTAACATAACTCATCAATATCATTACAATAAAAAAGGATACGGTACGACAATGCTCGATTTATTTGAAGAATACAACAATAAAGACGAGAGTTTAGGTGGGTATTACAGATACCGTACGCGAAGTGTCCGATGAAAGTTCTCTAAGAGATTTAATTAGGATTTTTGGTGTTATTTCAATTAGACGGATAGACCTAATGCTGATTATCATGAATTCATCATTGTAGGTCGGAAATTTGAGAGTTTTGAATCATAATTACAAACAGTTCGAAACGTTCTTGTCCCTAAAGTCGCCAGGCGAGTATTTGATTATGTCTATGTATTATCTTTCAATTGAATTTGTATAATTGTGTTTTATATATTGAAATGACCTTGTTTTGAATTCTGCAAATCAGTTTTGGTGATTTGAAATGGTCCAAAAATAATCCTTCAACTGAATTAACAATTTTTGACACTTGAAGAAAACGATATTGGAGAAAAACTATGTTTTCGAAAGAATTTTCGAAATATTTTGAAAGCAATTTAAAACTGATTTCATGTACAACTTTGATAGGTGATTTTAATGTTTTAGAACTGAAATAACAATGTTTCAAAAAGGTATTCAAAAGGATTTTCGGAAAGAAACTGAAAGTGGTTCTTTCAAAAAAAATACCAAGCGCCAATCTTCCTGAGTTTACATTGAGATGATGGTTTTCCATAAATATTTTGTCGAAAATGATTTGGAGATATTGTTTTTAATTGTGAGTGAAAAATCTTGTTGTAACGTCCTATGATTTAAGACTGCATCGTCAAAGTATGTGACATCAGATCGTGATATGTGAAATGTGGGATGATTCCCTGATATGATGTGATACTGATGAGCGTGTGTGAGCCAAGTAAAACCAGAAGGCCTTTAGGGTCCGTCAAGATTGTGATTCTTTAGATCAGTTGGTTAGGTTATTATCAGGGATGTTGTGCCTGACGAGGTCTCTTAGGCCGCCAGATTGCGAGCTGGGCGGGGCCTGATAACTCAGGGAGGATTTTTACATGTGATGATTGGTTATGTGTTATTCCAGAATAACGACGTGGATTGCGCTGCCGCTATCACGATACTGTTGAGACGTTGGTAAATGATGGTCATTCTATTTCTCTGGTATTTTTACTATAATCAGCCCTATATTTATTTTTATTACAAGTTATATATATTCATGTATCAAGTACTCGTACCGGATGTTTGCTTACGTCTCGGGGGTGAATACCTTTTTGTGTATCCAGGTATAGATCTTCATGGAGAGCGGGCACAGGAGTGGCACGAGGACGACGAGCAATAGTGATATTGCCTCGGGAGTCGTTACCATTTTCTTCGTGTGTTTTGATCTTGGTTTGTATATGTACTTGCGAGTACTGTTATTATTTGCTGTTATGCCCATGTGTGGGTTTGGAAACTGTCTTGGAGTATGTTATCTGTATATAGAACAGGTTGTGGTTGTCGCTATGTTCGCGCTTGCCGGTCAATATGGTTATTGTGTTGTGTACCCGACCTTGCCGGTCGTGATGTTGTAGATGTGTTGTATTGTCGACCTTGTCGTTGATGTGTGTTGTTTTTGTATTATGTTCGACCTGATTGATTGCTATGTGTATGTGTGGTAAATAGGTTTTGCCTTGTTGACTCTTGAAATGGATCCACGACACTATAGCAGTTCTGACCCGGGCGAGGTTGTTACAGAATGTGGTATTGGAGCCTAGGTTTCTGAATACCTAGGTCATCGGTTATTGGGTCTATCTTGCCATGTCATCATTTTCGTCTGTGATTAGTAATATCACTGGCTGCAATCGTCTCGTACTACCTGCGTTGTAAGTCTCTCTAATCCATATCTTCTTTTCTGGACCTATTCGAATTTTGTTTTGAGATGAAGGATCCTCTTATGAATTGTGTTTCCACGGAATCGTGCTAATTGATTTTATTTTGGTCCTATCTGAGTCCTGCGAGGAATCAGAGCATTCTTTTTGTTCTTAGATCTTATTCAAACTATGTTAGTTATTGTCCTTTCCCTATATGTTTAAGAAGTTTGTGCTTACTGACGTATGGTGATGGTTACCGAGAGCAAAACTCCTTGAAGATGGGAATAAAATGCATTAATATTTCACTTGAATTTAACATCTACGAGATCCCACTCATTGGATTGGAGACATCAGACCACAATGAGATAAGGCATGATACTTCGGGATAGTGAATCTACTGTTGAGTTGAAAGTACTCAATTGTACATAGGCTCGTATATTTTATTTGAACGAGAGTAATCTAATTTACAAACCATATTATTATTGTTAATCTCAAAATGACAGCTAAAGTGTAAACTCGAACTCTTTTTAGTAAAATCAAGTATGACATCTTCAAAAAGAAATTTAATTTTTCAATTTTGATCCAAATGTTCTTATGAAAGTCAGTAAATTTTATTTTGCATTTTAGATTCAGATGCGTAACTTAAAGATATGTCATGCAAAATAAATTCTTTTGCAACTTGATTTCGACTAAATGTATATTGTAATTTTCTTTGAGAACAACAGGAGCTGGGAAATGGCTCTATTTTGAGAGGATGTTGGCATTTTTCGATGATAAACAAAAAAGTTTTTGCACTTTACAAATATGATGTTTTCAGGTTTGAAATGGGAAATAAATTTCTACGTTATGGACTCCTCGGAGGGAGTGTATACATATAAAGTAATATGTGATTGTAAAAGAATTTTTAAAAGACAAATATACAAGCCCCTATCGGGGAGTAAGAATTCAGTGTAACGGTAGTGTAAAGAAGAATCATGCGAATCAGGCCAGGATTATTCACAAGCGATGTTATTGATGCGTAGTGACCAGAAGAACGAGTTCGTAATCGGAATTTTGTGACCTGACCGTTCAATTTGAAATGAATTATACTGCATTCCAACTCGTTGAGTATGCATTTTCTTTCATGTTTAATCATTTTTCGTCATTTGCCTTGCGTGTGAAGCACATCTTATTCTTTGTACCCGATTGGAATATTTAACCCAAAATCAGCTTTGTACCACCCATTTCTTGGTATACTTGTTTTATGTACATCGAGTTGAATATCAGCGGCATATTTTCCTGTGAGCCCTTCATTATGGGCATGTCATATAGAGATCGAATGGTAGGGAATCATGAGATTCGTGATTTTGCTGTACGAACCGGGGACTGAGATTGGTTTTCAGATTCTGTTGTCATTGATGTGTATGGTGAGGATTTAATCCGCAATGAAGACCAGTTGAACTACAGGAAGTCATCATAAATCACTGATAGAAAATCAATTCATAGATCGTGAATGGCGATATAGAACGTGTATTTGAGAAGAGTAGAAACTGAGCGCTTCTGGAGGAATGATACGAGCTATGAAAGTGATGATATTACTGAGGCAAAGATGTACTAGCTACTGATGCTACGTGACGAGGTTCGAGAGTGGCAGAGCTCAGCTATACTCGCTTCCAGTCGTGAGCGAGCTCTCAGATGTATTCTATGATGATTTGCCAATGCTATCACCATAGTAGGATGTTGAGTTCACTATTGAGTGGAGAACTAATGAGTCGCTAGCGTCCGAAGCACCACATTATATGGCTTTGCCGAGGATGCTTATGATGGACAAGCAGTTAGAAGAACTGCTAAAACACGAGGCAGATCCGATTAAGCGATTTTTCACGAGCGTACCAGCGATGGTTATCTAAAGTAAAGAGGCATCATTGTGGGGTGATGTATCGACTACCATGACGGCCACATAATGTTATGTCCATATGTTGTTGTCTCTTACGGTTGTAATTACATAGGTCAGTCAAACTTTCTAGAAGAAAGTAAGTTTGTTGTCAGAATAATCCTGAAGACATGTTCGGTCATTACATATCACCTATTATGATCATAATGACGGCGGTCAATCGAGAACTCTAGAAGTCATGTTACGAATGTATTGATCCCTTGCTTACGACCGTAACAGAAGAACAAATTTAGAAGTGCAAAGTCAGCTCAAGTCAGTATTCATTTCCTTTTGTTTATTTATGTTTCATTTAGTTGCCCTACCTTAATGACCAACATCTAAGAGGTTTCTATCATGTCAGGACGCTGGACGTTAGTTTTACGAGTTTATGGTTATGCATTTTGGCCTAACCAATACTTTGATTGTATTTGTATCATTGATGAACCAGACCTTCATCAAATATTCCGGTGAGTCCATGATTATTGCTTATTGCTGATATCTTGACCTATTCAAGAAATGAGACAAACCATGCCGAGCATTGCACATTGTGCAAGGTATGCTTAGAGCCGTAGAACTCTATACCAAAGTTGACGAATGTCGATTTGGGATAAATAAATCACCTTTTTCGAGTGTATTGTTCAGCTAAATATGTTCGAATAAAAGTTTCAAAATATCATAGTGAATTCTTTCCAAGGTATATGGATGAACGTTTGAATAATTCAAGGATTTGTAGACCTTGCCAATTATTATCATCAGTCGGTCGAGAGCTTCTAAGAAACCACGCGACCTCTTACCCAACTATTTGTAAGAGATTCGTGAAAATGTTAAACCACCCTAATTCGAGGAAGAATATAGACTGCACAAAGTAGACAGAAAATTTATGTTGATGTTACTATGTTGCTGAAAGTATCTCTAACTCGAGGAGTTTTCTGATTAAGCTCGAAGTGCATCAGACCTTTTGGTGTATCGTATGACGTTACCTTCATCACCAGTCATGCTTATAGCGTGTCTTGTGCTCCTTAACTCAGGAGGTATATTCCCAATCCCAAATACATCATTGATTTTCGGGAAATTGAGGTATCCAGTGATACTACATTCTAAGAACGACCATTGATGATTTTAGAATGAAGAGTAAAGTAGTTGGGGAACAAAGAGATCACACGGGTCAAGGTCTAATGGTCGTATCATGGGGTCGAGGAAGCAAATTGGGAGATCAAAGACAGTATGCGTTCATGCTATCTCGAGTTATTCAAATTCTAAGTTTCGGGATGAAACTTCTTTTTATTGGGAGAGGGTGTGATATCCGAGATTTTTATGCTTGCATAATTTAGGGTTTTGAAACCTTTATATGAATTCTGTTGTCGTTTTGTAGAACTCGCGAGTTCTGTTGTTTTGTGATTATTGACTTGTTGTCTGAACTTATCATAATTATGATTTTGACCATGTATTGGTTTCAATATATCATTGTATAATCCTCCTATTAAGGAATGTTGGGCCTTATACTTTTTGTTTAACTCATGATTTTATTCGAATAACCCTTTTGTATTCGTTTATTGCGCTTTGTTTTAGCTTTGACTGGGATCGTAAACCCAACACGTCTCAATGTCGAGAGTTATCATGATGATATTGATAATATTGCAATCATCATTATGCCTTGAGACTGTCCATTCTACCCTAAGAATTCACTTCAATGTCTCAATAATCTCTTTGTTGTTTCTCGACATTCAGTGATCGTTCTAGACTCTCTAATCTAACTGTGACTGGAGCATTTGATTGGTCTCGAGGTTTACAATTCTTGTCTCAAGTATTATATCATTGGACCATTCAAAATATGAATGGAGTACCAAAAGGGTGTTAATAGAAATAAGAGTGGACAATTTTGGAACGCGTTATGTGCAATGACTTTGATCATTCACCAAAAATTCAAAATCCAAAAATTCTAAAATTTTCAGCATTGTATATTATTGAGTTAGCTTTCCAATGATTTAAATGGCGAGTCAATCAGAGTTTAGATGAACAAGTTATGACATAAATAAGACAAGGGTATCAGTCTTCCGCAATGGGAAATTACCCTTGTGCCCCTAACCGACCTATACGAATTTTGGGCATAAATTCATGGTTGCTTGGCCATTTTCATGGCATTCCAGCCACAAAGAGCAGAGGGCTTCAGACCTCACCCTATAGATCCATATTGGCCCGGTTTCGAGCGTTTTAAAAGCGTAATTAACGCCCGAGAATCAAATTAGCAAGTCCTCTTCATCCAATTTCAGTGATTTTCGTCGGATTGGTGGTCATCTGGCCTTGAACCCTAAACTTATTTTTTTAGATTCTTGATGAATTGTTGTTCAGAATTCGCAAAGGATTATATATCGAGTATTCTAGGGTTGTTCTTATCAATTCTAGCAGAGCGGAAATTAAATCTTTCGTCCGAATCACTGTAATCGGATACCTTCCGCGAAGTGCCTGATAAAAGTTCTCTAAGATATTCGATTAAGGTTTTCGGTATTATTTCAATTAGAATGAATAGCCCTAACGCTGATCATCATGAATTCATCATTGTAGGTCGGAAATTTCAAAGTTTTGAATCCTAATTATAATTTGTTCGAAACGTTCTTGTCCCTAAAGTCGCGTGGCGAGAATTTAATTATGTCTATGTATTATCTTGCAATTGAATTTGTATAATTGTGTTTTATATATTGAAATGACCTTTTTTGAATTCTGTAAATTAGCTTTTGGTGATTTTAAATGGTTCAAAAATAATCTTTCAATTGAATCAATAATTTTTTACACTTGAAAAAATCGATATTAGAAAAAAAACTATGTTTCCGAAAGAATTTTCTAAATATTTTGAAAGAGATTTAAAACTGATTTCATGTACAACTTTGATGGGTGATTTTAATGTTTTAGAACTGAAATAATGATTTTTTAAAAAGGCATTCAAAAGGCTTTTCGGAAGAACTAAAAGTGGTTCTTTCAAAAAAAAAATGCCAAGGGCTGATCTTACGGAGTTTACATTGAGATGATGTTTTTTCATAAATATTTTGTCAAAAATGATTAGGAGATATTATTTTTAATTGTGATTGAAAAGTCTTGTTGTAACGTCCTAAGATTTAAGACTGCATCATGAAAGTATGTGATATCGGATCGTGATATGTGAAATATGAGATGATTCCGTGATATGATGTGATGCTGATGAGCGTGTGTGAGCCAAGTAAAACTAGCGACGGCCTCTGGGGTCCGTCAAGATTGCGATTCTGCGGATCACTTGTTGGGATATTCTCCCGGGATATTGTGCCTGACGAGGCCTCTTGGGCCGCTAGCTTACGAGCTGGCGGGGCCTGAATAACTCAGGGAGGATTTTTACATGTGATGATTGGCTAGGTGTTATTCTGGAATAACGACGTGGATTGTGCTACCACTGTCCGATACTGTGGAGACGTTGGTAAATGATGGTTATTCTTTTTCTCTGGTATTTTTACTGTAATCAGCCTTACATTTATTTTTTTTGCACGTTATACATATTCATGTGTCAAGTACTCGTACCGGCTTTTTACTGACCCATTCGGGGGTGAATATGTTTTTGTGTATTCAGGTACAGATCTTTATGGCGAAGGGGCATATGAGGGGAACGAGGATGACGAGCAGCAGTGATATTGCCTCGGGTAGTCGTTGTTGTTTTCTTCGTGTGTTTTGGTCTTGGTTTGTATATGTAGTTGCGAGTACTGTTATTGTTGATGTTGTGCCTGTGTGTGGGCTTGGGAACTGTCTTGGAGTATGCTATCTGTATATTAAACAGGTTGTGGCTGTCGCTATGTTTGACCTTGCCGATCGATATGGTTATTACCTTGTGTATCCGACCTTGTTGGTCGTGATGTTGTGGATTTGTTGTATTGTCGACTTGGCCGGTTAACGTGTGTTGTTTTTATATTATGTTCGACTTGATTGGTCGCTGTGTGTATGTGTGTTAAATAGGTTTTGCCTTGCGAATTTTTGAAATGGATCCATGGCACTGTAGCAGTTCCCACCTGGGCGGGGTTGTTACATCCAGAAAGCAGGACGGCCCCTGACGTTAATAAAAAAAATTGGCGGACGGTCGGAGGTCTCCGGCGACTGGCGATCCTGTCGGAAAAACTGACCGGCTGGAGGTTCATCGAGATCTTCGTAAAAAATGATTATTTTTAAAAGTTAATTGTCCTTTTAATTTAATTTAATATTTTAGGTATACTTTTTAAAATTTATTGTTGTTGAATATCTAATAATATCATTGTTATTCAGCATTATTATTCAACACATAGAGAAGGGAAGGAGAGAGGAGGGGTATAATAGTCTTTTCCGGTACACACTACGACGACCAAAAACCACCATTGTCATTTATATATAGAATACAGACTACCCATGCTATAATAACACAATGGTGGTGATATAATTAAATTAAAATAATTTAGTTACCAAATTACTTGGTAGAAAAAAATACGTTGGTTCCCAAAATTCTATCGGCGACTGGCAGACCTACCGTGAAAAAAATAAGAATTAAGGACCGCAAGAAAGTAGGTCGGCAGGCCCGACCATAAAAAATTGGCCGGCCACCGACGGTGACCCTACTGAAATCAAGCCGGCGGTCTAGTGTTAAAAAAAGTGGTGACTGTCGGAGGTCCATCGGTCGTCGACATTGGTCTACAAGAAACAGGTCGCAGTTTGGCGTTAGAAAAAAAGGTTGGTCGGCCGCCGGCGGTCGTTCTCCGGAAAGCAGGCCGGTGGCCTGGCGTTAAAAAAACTAAAAAAATTACCGGCGATCGTCAGTGGCCCGCTTTCAAGTGGCCTGACATTTAAAGAATAAAAATGGTCGACCGGTATTGGTCCACCGGAAAGCAGGCCGATGGCCTGGCGCTTTTAAAAGAAAAAAGAAAAAAAAATTGAGGACCGCCATAAACTAAGACTGTGGACCTGGCTTTCAAAAAGACTTGGCAGGATGCCGATGGTGGCCAGAACGAAAGCAGGTCGGTGGCTTGAAGTTAAAAAAAAATTGGCAGTTGCCGAAAGTCCATCAACCTCCGGCATTGGCCCACCGGAAAGTAGGCCGGCGGTATGGCGTTAAAAAAAAAACTGATCGGCCATCGGAGGTCCGATGGCCGCCAGCAATGGCCCGCAGGTGAGCAAGGCGGCGGTCTGGCATTAAAAAAATAGTTGGCAGCCTGGTAAAAACAAGTAGTCTGCTGCCGGAGGTCTGCCGGCGACCTACGGTGGCCTGGAAAAACTGGTCGGCCGTGTTGGGAATAGTGCCCTAGGACATTCGATGTGCCTAGATTTATAATTATCACATTTAAATAAAATTATTTGATATATTTTATTTCTCGTTGATTTTATAATGTGTGCAATTTTTAATATTATAATAATCGAATAATTGTTATTCACGAATAATGAGATTATTCAAATGTCCCTGGTACAATCACGCTGAACGAAGACTCAAGTGATTAATATACTAGTATAAGTTTGATTGATAATCATCAGATGATTATGCGTATGGTACGAATCAAACGTATGAGTATTGGTTGGAGAACGCAATACTGGACAGACCCGCATTGAGATAACTGCATGGAAATATCATAAGTGAATCTCAATATAATAGTATGTCAATAAATCCTTGAACATGATATTATCATAGAGTCCAACATGATAACTGCTATGCCTTGACGTAAACCAACGTTATCTCAAACATGGTGATCATAAAGGTTAGTGATCGGGATTAGTGGAAGTCATGTAGCGGGCAATAAATAATCAAGATGGGGATTTGTCCCTCTCTTTAGGGAGAGAGATATCTGTTGGGGCCGTCGATAAGTAGGACTGAAGGAAATGCATGTCCATGCTCAAATGAAGAGTCATTTGATTCAATCAGTCTACTTAAGACCGAGAAAGCATTTCAACATAATAAGTATGACAATTTCCATGACTTAGTTCAAATATGATATCGCGCGACAAAGAGATTTGACACGTTGAATGGTTCAATAGACTATAAACTAATATTATTTGGGTAGTCATAATATCTTGCTAGAGACCGCTTATGATTTATTATTTAATATGATATTGAATAATTGCCAATATAATATAAGCCTTTTGGGTCACACATACGACAACTAAAGACAAGAAATATCAATTAATAGATATAATTTAGATATTATATTTATTTAATAAATTAAATAAAGAGTAATATATAATATAAGATATTCTATAGTATATTATTTAATTATATCAACTGGAAAAGATAAATATAATATTAGATATTTTATTTATTAGAGGATTAAATAATAAGTAATATATAATATAAGATATTATATGTATTATATTATTTAATAAGTTGAGGGGCAACTAAGCAAATACTAGAGTTTGACTCTAGGGTTTACTTAGTATAAATAAAGGGTCTTAGACAAGGAGTTGTAACAAGTACAAAATTACATAACCCTAATAGTGCAAACCAGAAATCAGCCCTCCCCTCAGTTAAATCGGCCGAGCTGTTTTTCTGTCCGTGAAGTCGGCTTCGGCCATTTCCGTCTTCTTCCCTTAGTTGATTTTGATCAACAGTACAAATCCTTCTAGCAAGGAATTATCTGTTGTACTGTTTATCAACATTATTCGTAAGGATCTAGCAATCCAGCTTGTACCAGTTGTTCATATGTGGATCACCGAAAGAGGAAGATGATATTAACCCGCTTCTGGTATGGGTTACAGATCTGTTCTTCAAATTAAGGTAATTCGATGAACTCTTTAAAAATCAATTAAATTACTGCATGAAGACCCTCATCTGACTTTTTCGTTAATTATTTCCGCTGCATTTTGCTCATATTTTTTGTATTAGATACACGTAAAACCCAACAGTGGTATCGGATCAAACTTGCAATTAATTTAATTGTTTATGTAGAACACATTTTATATGCTTTGAATATATAAAATTATGTTCTTGATCATATTTATGAAATAGAGATTTTATAAATATTTTTCTGATTTAGTTTGATTAAATTGGATCGTTAAAATTAATTTTCTGGATTGTATACACATAAACTGCTGTACAGAACTGTTCTGGAATAGCATAGCGAAACGGATCAGGTTCAGGCAGGTTCAGATCGAGTCCGATCGGGTCTCAGGACCCGCGGGTAGCGATAAAATCGCAAAAAATAATCCAGCTGCTGAAGAGATTCGATCCCACGCCGGTCATACCCGAAGCCGCGTCCCGACCATCTCGGCTGGAACACCTTTTGTGAATCTGGTTCACTGATATTTTATTTAACTCCTGTTTTGTAAAATCAAAATAATTATTTCAAAATGCATTTCTTGCGGTCGGTGGGATCCAAACTCGTGCGGCCGTGTGCGGCCAGTGTGTGCTCGGCCATCTAGGTGTAATATTCGTACTTTTCTATTCTTAGTAATTTCTATTTTGGTGTATTTTCCGTTTTCAGCGACTCGCTTGTAATCGTTTTGACATTTTGAGAATGTTTAGTTCTGCATATTTTGGCATCCGAGCATGTTTCGAAATTATTCTACTCGATTTTGTGTTTATTAGAAATTTTTCGCTTGTTGCCTCGTTTTGTGTGATTATTGTGCAGAATTGTTGTTTCGGGTTTTGTGTGACTTGGTTTAATGTTTTTAGACATGTTGTGAGCTTCGGCGCGGATGTTCGTTTTCGTATCGTGTTTTTTAGTTGTTTCGGGTCGTTTTATAATTTCCTAAAAGTTCAGGGTAATTACTTTCGTTGTCATATTTCGAACCTTCGGGTAGATGGAATCGTGTTTTCTTTTAGCGCTTAAGTTTGTCGTCTTGAACTCTTCATAAGAATGTTCTTGTCTCGTAAATTCATCGTCTCATGGTTTCGTCGCACTCTTACTTGACGAACTGCCCTTAGCATTTGTGAACTGCTGGAGTGCCTTACGTACGCTAGACCTTCATAACGCACGTAGGGGTCTTCGTATTTTCGGGCAGAGGGTTCCGCCAATCCCTTATGTACGTAAGCATGGATGCATTACGTACGTTAAGGAGCTAACATACATTAGCACTCCATGGTTACGTACGTTAGCCAGACGTGGGTTAAATACCCAGGAGTTGACCGAGATCGCCCATTTTTCTTCATTCTTCCTCTCTTCCGCGGCTTGGGCGACTCTTAGGTTTTGGACATATTTTGAGTCTTTAATCATCTAGCTATCATCTTCCTTAGAGTTTTTGTGTAGATTAACAACACCAATCCGTCTTCTTCGTCTTTGATTCGAGGTAAATTGCTAGAACCCTAATTTTTGGGAAAATTGGGGGTTTCGCGTGTCTGGTATTCGTAGCTTCGAATTGTTGATTAATTCATGATAGATATGATTAATCATCATCGTGTTCTTGTTTGCCCTGCGAATTCACGGTAAATTTCGGTTTGTTTATGAAATTGGAAGGGTTTGGTTGCGATCCGCCCTCGTCGAATATATTATTGGATTACATGTATCGTATATGGGGTTTTCGGGCGTATTTCAAATTTAAATTCAAGTCGTATTGTTGTTGATCGTTTTTTTACGAATCGTCTAGGTTCGAAGTTTCCGAGTTCTTTCAACGGTGGTCGTTTACCGTCTCAAAACATTCCGTCATGTCTCAAAGGTAAGTAAATCTTACGAACTTACATTCTTAAATGTGCGAAGTGATGTGTATGAGTGTTAGAGCATATACATTCACTCCGGGAGGGTCCGACGGGGCCTCGGAGGGATCCACGTTTGGTTTGGTCCACGAACATTTGGGTTAACCGCTCCGGGAGGGTCTAATAGGGCCTCGGAGGGATCTGCGCATGGTTGGGTCCACGATTAATCGGGAGTATTTTATTTTCTGTGATACATATATAGATATTGCATTTCCGGAAATCATTATCTTAATTGCTTTCGAAAACTATTGATGCATGTGCTTTGATATTATAAGATGTAAGAGTTTATTTGTATTATGTGTACTAGCTGTTCCACGGCAAACCCCATTTGGGGGAAATACGTTTCATGTATTTCAGGTGCGAAGTATGCGATTGGACGAGTACCGGGATAGTGCGACGATGAAGGCCAGGCGTGATACTGTGAAGTTGTCATTGTGTTTTCTTTTTCTTTGAGTTTGGTTGTTGAGATTTTCGTTTTGTCACAAATTGTTAGTTGGTACTCGAGTACGATAGGGATTGTTTTCTTCTTGTTGGTTATGTCGGATTTGTTGTTTATTGTGGATTGAGTACGACCTTTGGAGTTTCATCGGTTAATCCGATAAAGGTTGGGTGATTTTGATATTGTTGGAAAATTCATTGAAGTTCTTTTGTTGTGGATTTTATGTGAATTTAGCCTTGTGAGTTCCAGACGGGATTCACGGCGCTGTGGCATACCCTGAATATCTCGGGGGTGTTACAGAATATAGTATCAGAGTCTAGGTTTATGGATACCTAGGTTGTCGGTCTTTTGGATCTAGTCATGTTGTTTGTAAACACAGTATCATCGCGCTGCCATCATCTTAGTACGACCGGTACTCGTAAGTTCTTTTATCCTTCTTATCATCTTTATTGTTTCGTTTTTCGAATTCGTAATACGGGGAAACCGATCACCATGACGGTTATATTCTGAACTGTACTTATGTCTTTTCCTCTTTTTTCTATTCTTTAGAATGTCAGCAGGTAGAGGACGTAGACGCGGTCGAGGACGCGGTCGGGGATGTGGCGCAGCCGGTGGGGCGGCTATGTCTCTCGGTTCGGATGCTAGATCAACCACTCCTACCTTGTCGAATTCAGTTTATCCTAGTACCGATGGTCAGCAGGACCAGTCGGTTAGTTTGGTGGATTCCGCAGGGAATAATGCTATAAGGTGTGGCCACTATATTACAACAAGTGGCTAACCAAATGGCTCTCTTGACCCAAGGAGTTCAACTCAACAATCCACCCCCTGTGGCGGACACTGGGGCAGAGAGATGGCTACAAGATGTGATCCGTATGCGCCCTCCTCAATTTATTGGTGCTATGGATCCAGCCGGCTGGGAAGATTGTATTAATGATATGAGCAAAGATTTTGTGGCTGTGAATTGTCCAGAGGCACGCAAGGTGTCGATTGCGCAGTACTTTCTGACGAGGGACGCCGCTAGTTGGTGGCAGGCAGTTGTGCCTCAAGACCATGAGGTTTCATGGGAAGAGTTTAAAGAGTTAATGGAGGCCGAGTATTACCTGTGGCCTGTTCGGGAGGCCAGAATCCGAGCCTTTTATGAGGCTAAACCCCAAGACATTCCCGTATCCTAGGCGATCATTGAATACAATCAGCAACTCAACCACATGAAGGGTCAAGTGAGAGAAGAGAGGGATATGATCCAACACTTTGATATGCGGATGAAGCCAAAATTTCGACACTACATGGCAGGATTCGCTTGTACTACGCTTAAGGAGTATCAGGGCAAAGTACTGGCCTATGATATGCCCTTCGCAGCTATGAAGATGGCTAGTGAGGGTAAGAAGCATAAGACCTCAGGAATTTTTTTGGGCAATTAGAGTAACAACCAACAGAAATATCAGTCAGCAAACTGTCTATCTGGAAAGTCTCATCGTACTTCTGGAGGCAACCGAAATTTCAGAACCAGACTTAGTGTTGCCAACCGAGTCGTGACATGTTTTAACTGCGGTCAGCAAGGCCATATCAGTCGTGATTGCAACCTGCCTCCTCTGAAATGTTATAGTTGTGGCCGGCGAGCCACAAAGATGCATTTTATACTGAGGGAGAAAAGACACTTGGGGTTCAAGCATCTGTTCCTACGCCTGGAGAACCAGGTGTTAATCAGAAGTCACCAGTTGGCCAGCCTTCTCAGAGTTTCAGTGGGGGAGGAAGACGGGGTCAGACCGTTAGAGGGGGAGCCTCCAGCAGTGGTTCAGTGCATCCGCGTGTTTACGAGATGAGGAGAGCGGACGATCCATAGGCTACTGTGGCTACAAGTACCGTTTATGTTCTCTCTCATCCAGTTAGAGTGCTTTTCGATTCTGGCGCTTCTCATTCGTTCATCTCTTTGGATTGTGTGCATCGATTGAGTATTGAATGTTTGTCTGTTTGTGATCTGTTTATGGTTAAATTACCTAGTGGGTATAGAATTGTGGGGGATAGGGAGGTTAGAGACTGTCCGGTGATAAGTGCAGATAGAGTGTGGCCTTCGAATTTGATCGTCGTTGATATCATCGATGAGGATTTGATCCTCGATGATGACTGGCTTGATAGATACGGAGCGATAATGAATTATTGCACGAGGAGTATATCGATGTTGGCCGAGGATGGTATCGAGCATGCATTTACGGGACACAGGAGGAGGGGCCAGAAACTTATAATCAGTGCTATGAAGGCGGTGAAACTTATAAGGAATGGTTGTGTGAGGTACTAGTATTATGCTGCGATAGAAGAGGACGGGAAAGTTGAACTTTCCTCGATTCCAGTAGTGAATGAGTTTTCGTATGTTTTCCAGATGAATTGCCGGGACTACCACTGGAGTGTGAGATCGAGTTCACTGTTGATTTAGAACCGAGTGCAGCCCCGATTTCGATAGCGTCGTACCGTATGGCACCTTCAGAAATGCAGGAACTGAAGAGTCAGTTAGGGGAATTGTTATAGAAGGGATATACCGACCTAGCGCCTCACCTTGGGTTGCGCCGGTCTTGTTTATGAGAAAGAAAGATGGTTCACTACGTTTATGTATCGATTATCGAGAACTAAACAAAGTGACCATTAAGAATTAATATCCCTTACCTCGGATAGATGATTTGTTTGAACAGTTGCAAGGATCTACAGTGTTCTCAAAGATCGACTTAAGATCTGGGTACTATCAACTCCGGGTGAGGGATTCCGATATTCATAAGACCACTTTTCGTACGAGGTATAGGCATTATGAGTTTATGGTTATGCCATTTGGGCTAACCAACGCGCCGGTAGTATTTATGCAGCTGATGAATAAAATATTTATCGAGCATCTTGATAAGTGTGTAGTCATTTTTATCGATGATATCCTAGTCTATTCTCGTAATGACGAGGAACACGCTCAGCATTTGTGATTAGTGTTGGAGATTTTGAGAGCTCAAAGTCTCTATGCAAAGTTCTCGAAATGTGAGTTTTGGCTGAAGGAAGTTCTGTTTCTCGATATTTATTTCGGCTGAAGGGGTCCGTGTAGATCCCCAGAAGATCGAGGCACTGTTAGATTAGGCACCGCCTAAGAACGTAAAGGAGCTTTGTATCTTTTTATGTATTGCTGGGTATTATAGATGGTTCGTCGAGGGGTTATCTAAACTTGCTCGATCACTTACTCAGTTACTCCAGAAGTCCAAAAAGTTCGAATGGAATGACGAGAGGCAACAGAGTTTCGAAAAACTGAAAAGGCGTTTGACTACAGCGCCGGTTCTAGCCTTGCCTCAAGGGAACAATGGGTTTTCAGTTTATAGTGATGCTTCAGGCCAGGTGAAAAATGTAGAGGACTCTTTTGCCTTACTTAGGTGCATCCTCATGCAACACGATAGGACTATAGCTTTTGCATCGCGGTAGTTGAAACCATACGAAATGAATTACCATACTCACGACCTAGAGTTGGCTGCAGTGGTGTTTGCGCTGAAGATTTGGAGCCACTATCTATACGATTCTCTGTGCCAGATTTATACCGATCATAAGATCCTGAAATACATTTTCAGCCATAAGGAACTGAATATGAGACAGCATCGTTGGTTATAATAATAAAGGATTACGACTTGGAAATCCTTTATCATCCGGGAAAAGCCAACATTATGGCGGACGCATTGAGTCAGAAGCCGGTATCACTTCAGATGCTTGAAGTTATCACACCACAAGTAAGGATTCGACAAGAGTTTATTGAGCAGGGAATTGAGGTTTGGATTCAGCATGTGCAGGGTCAGTTGTGTGCCCTCGAGATTACTTCGTTCTTAGTTGATGACATCAAAGGGGAGCAGATGAATGACCTGATGATCAGTCAACTGAAGGCGGATGCAGAAAAAGGGAAAGCCCCCGGCTTTAAGGTTCATGAGGACAGCATTTTGAGATTTTGTGGAAGACTCTACATTTCGAATGATTTAGAATTGAGGTAGTGAATACTTCGAGAAGCTCATACTACTCCTTACTTCATCCATCCCGTAACGAGTAAGATGTATAAAGACCTTAAGAGAAATTTCTGATGGAAGAATATGAAGAAGGATGTCACTAAGTTCGTAGCACGATGTTTGACGTGCCAACAAGTCAATTTGAACATCATATACCAGCCGGGCTGTTGAAATCACTTCCTATTCTCGAGTGGAAGTGGGAAGATATTTCCATAGATTTTATCACTAGGATGCCGAGAACAAAAACCGGAATGAATATGATTTAGGTGATTGTCGATCGACTAACCAAGTCAGAGCATTTTCTTGGTATTAAGGATACTTGGGGACCGAAGAGGCTGGCTCGGACATTATAGCAGAGATAGTACAGTTACACGTTACGCCTAAGTCTATTGTCTCCGATCGGGATGGCCGTTTTGTGTCGCATTTTTGGCAATCGGTCCATCAGGCTTTGGGTACCGAGTTGAGGTTGAGTACATCTTTTCATCCACAGTCAGATGACTAGATGGAGCGTACGATTCAGATATTGGAAGATATATTGCGGGCGTGTGCCTTAGACTGAAGTAGTGATTAGAAGTTGCATCTACCGTTGATCGAGTTAACTTACAATAATAGTTGGCATGCATCGATCAAAATGGCACCTAACGAAGCATTATATGGTAGATGTGTAGATCCCCACTTTGTTGGGATGAGGCCTCGGAGCTAGTTGGAACAGAGCCAGATATATTGATGAAAACCAGAGAGAAAATTTCTATCATTCGAGACAGACTATTGACTGCTCGGAGTCGACAAAAATTCCATGCTGATATCCGTCGTCGACCATTGGAGTTTGAGATGGGAGATCATGTTCTACTCAAAGTATCGCTGATGAAATGGGTTTATTATTTCGGGAAGAAGTGAAAGCTTAGCCCGAGGTATATTGGGTCGTTTGAGATTCTAGAAAGAGTTAGTGAGTTGGCTTATCGGTTGGCATTACCTCTAGCCCTTAGTCACGTTCATAATGTGTTTCACGTTTCTAAGTTGAGAAAGTACGTCCCGGACCGGAGTTATATCATCGATTATGGGGATATTGAGGTAGCGGATGATGTCACGTTTGAAGAAAGGCTGGTGAAAATCCTTGAACATCGTGAAAAACAACTTCGGAGCAAAACCATTTCGTTGGTTAAGGTTCAGTGGTCGAGGCATGAAGTTGAAGAAGCAACTTGGGAAATCGAAGATAGCATGCGTGCTAAATATCCAGAATTAGTTATTTCTTAAGTTTCAGACGAAACTTATTTCTAGAGGGGGAGAATGTAATATTCGTACTTTTCTATTCTTAGTAATTTCCATTTTGATAGATTTTCCATTTTCAGCGACTCGCTTGTAACCGTATAGACATTTTGAGGATGTTTAATTCTGCATATTTTGGCATCCGAGCATGTTTCAGAATTGTTCTACTCAATTTTGTGTTTATTAGTAATTTTTCCGCTTGTTGGCTCGTTTTGTGCGATTATTGTGCGGAATTGTAGTTTCGGGTTTTGTGTGAGTTTGTTTAATGTTTTTAGACATGTTGTGAGATTCGGCGCAAATGTTCATTTCCGCATCATGTTTGTCGATCGTTTTGGGTCGTTTTGTAATTTTCTAAAAGTTTAGGGTAATTACTTTCGTTGTCATATTTCGAACCTTCGGGTAGACGGAATTATGTTTTCTTTTAGCGCTTAAGTTCGCCGTCTTGAACTCTTTGTAAGCATGTTCTTTTTACATAAATTCGTCGTCTCATGGTTTCATCGCACTCTTACTTAACGAACTGCCCTTAGCAGTTGTGAACTGCTGGAGTGCCTTACGTACGCTAAATGGGGAGCATTACGTATGTTAAGTCCTCTAGACGCTTACGTACGATAGACCTTCAAAACGTACGTAAGGGTCTTCGTATTTTCGGGCAGAGGGTTCTGCCAATCCCTTACGTATGTAAGCATGGATGCATTACGTACATTAAGGAGCTAACGTACATTAGCACTTCATGGTTACGTACGTTATCCAGACGCGGGTTAAATACCCAGGAGTTGACCAAGATCGCCCATTATTCTTCATTCTTCCTCTCCTCCGTGGTTTGGGGGACTCTTACACGACTTTGGAGCGATTCGAGTCTTCAATCATCTAGCTATCATCTTCCTTGGTGTTTTGGTGTAGATTAACAACACCAATCCGTTTTCTTCATCTTTGATTCGAGGTAAATCGCTAGAACCCTATTTGTTGGTAAAATTTGGGGGTTTCTCATGTCTGGTATTCATTGCTTCGAATTGTTTATTAATTCATGATACATATGATTAATCATCATCGTATTCTTGTTTGCCCTGCAAATTCACGGTAAATTTCTGTGTGTTTATGAAATCGAGAGTGTTTGGTTGCGATCCACCCTCGTCGAATATATTGTTGGATTACATGTATCATTGGTGGGGTTTTCGGGTGTATTTCAAATTTAAATTCTAGTCGTATTATTGTTGATCGTCGTTTTACGAATCATCTAGGTTAAAGTTTCCGAGTTCTTTCAACGGTGGTCGTTTACCATCTCAAAACATTCTGTCGTGTTTCAAAGGTAAGTAATTCTTACGAAATTACGTTCTTAAATGTTCAAAGTGATGTGTATGAGTGTTAGAGCGTATATGTTCACTACGGAGGGTCCAATGGGGCCTCGGAGGGATCCATGTTTGGTTGGATCCACGAACATTTGGGTTAACCACTCCGGGAGGGTCTAACAGGGCCTCAGAGGGATCCGCGCATGGTTGGGTCCACGGTTACTCGAGAGGATTTGATTTTCTGTGATACATATATAGATATTGCATTTCCAGAAATCATTATCTTAATTCCTTTCGAAAACTATTGATGCATGTGCTTTGATATTGTAAGATGTAAGAGTTTGTTTGTACTTTTACTAGCTATTCCACGGCTAACCCCATTTTGGGGGAAATATGTTTCATGTATTTCGGGTGCGAAGTATGCGACTGGACGAGTACCGGGGTAGTACGACGATGAAGGCCAGGCGTCTTGTCATTGTGTTTTCTTTTTCTTTGAGTTTGGTTGTTGAGATTTTCGTTTTGTCACAAATTGTTAATTGGTACTCAAGTACTATAGGGATTGTTTTCTTCTTGTTGGTTATGTCGGATTTGTTGTCTATTGTGGATTGAGTACGACCTTTGGAGTTTTATCGGTTAGTCCGATAAAGGTTGGGTGATTTTGTTATTGTTGGAAAATTCATTGAAGTTCTTTTATTGTGGATTTTATGTGAATTTATCCTTATGAGTTCCAGACGGTATTCACGGCGCTGTTGCATACCCTGAATATCTCGGGGGTGTTACACTGGACCACTGTTTCAAATTGTTGAATTTTGAGTGGATATTAATCTTATACCTGACTGTCAGGCAGATTTATATTGTGTTTAATCAATTATGTGAAAATTAATTTTAATAGTATGTTTTAATTAATTATATGATAATTAATTATGGTATCTGTATGGTGTATGGCATGACCATAAATGGACTAATATGATCGGATGTTTCAATTTATTATTGGGTTGGTTTTACGGCCTGCGTGTCATTTAATTATAATTGGTTTTACAGCCTGCGAGTCGTCTTTTAATTTATTATTATAATTTATGACCTGCGTGTCGTTTTCCCTCTTGTAATTTAATTTTACTAGTATATTATATTTTTCATTAGTGTAATGAAGACAAGAAAGAGACGTAGGACAGACTCGAGGAGCCAATTGATCGCGTATGACATTCCAAGAAGTTGGAAGATCAATGAAGACCAATTATACCCTTTAGATTGACCTTTGTGATTTTCATGCTGGCTCATGAAAATCACGTTAGGATTATGGTCATGCTATACACGGTCCTATATTTCTTATATCATGTGATGCTATGAATGTTTAAATTTATTATGTTTAGATGTATGTTAGCAACAAAGACATGCATATTGGATAAAATACCTCGTTAAAATTTTCTAATGCCGTTCCATTAAAACACCTAGCAAGACTTCAATCATCTTGAGCAGGTCAAGCCAAAGCTGGGTGCTCGGGCTATCTTAGTAAGGTAGGATAAGTAATGGTGATATCTATGTGTTTAATGAACTAAGAATTCAAAATAGTTTTGAGCCTTAAGGAATAAGATGGGATTGTAACATGCTTGGACATAAGATGCCAAATCCCATAAATATAATCTAAGAGTTACATATGATGTAATAGATAAAGAGTTATCCACCTAAAGTAGCTCAATTCTAGACGTCATGCCAAAGCTGAGTTTAGAATTGTGCAAAAGGGGTCTTAGGCCCTGTACTTTTGGACTAATTTTGATTTTCGATTCGATTCGATTCGATCCATTCGATTCGATTCGATTCGAGTCCATTCGATTCGATTCGAGTCCATTCGATTGATTCGATTCGATTCGATTCATTTCATTTCAGTTCAGTTCTTCTTCTTCTTATTATTATTAATCTTAATTATTATTTTTATTATTACTAATAATATTACTACTATCGTTGTTGTTGTTGATTACTATTATTATTATCATTTACCATTATTATTATTATTATTATTATTATTTTTATTATTATTATTATTATTATTATTATTTTTATTATTATTATTATTATTATTATTATTATTTACCCTTAATATATTTGATTCGATTCGATTCGAGTCCATTCGATTCGATTGATTCGATTCGAATCCATTCAATTCGATTCGATTAAATTCAATTGATTCGATTCGATTCATTCAGTCCAAAAGAACTGAGCCTTAGCCCACTAAAAATACAAATGTTGTAAAATTGAGAGTATTTCGTTTTAGTGGGAGTATTTTTCGAGAAGTAGAAAATGTGACTAAATACTTTGCATATTGAATTTTTGTAGATAATATATTGGCATCAAACGACGCATCCACCATTTTACTGCGATCTGTCCTTGATAAGGACAAGCTCGAAGAAAACAGCAGCAACTATTTGGATTGGATCCGGAGCTTGAGAATAGTTCTCAAGCAAGAAAGAAAGTTGTATGTTCTTGAGGATGAAATTCACGATGAGCCTCCTGACAATGCTAACAAAGCAACAAAAGACAAATAGAAGAAACATTGTGATGATTCCATTGATGTCAGTTGTCTTATGTTGGCTACTATTTTTCCAGAACTTCAGAAGAATATGAAAGAAATGGAAGCTTATGAGCTTAATACTAAGCTCAAGGAAACTTTCTCAAATCACGCTAGGCAACAAAGGTATGTGACCTTGCAATCCTTGTATGCTTGCAAGATGGTTGAGGGGACATCTGTCAGCGCTCATGTACTTAAGATGAAAAGACATATTGATCATCTTGATAGGCTTGGTTTTCCACTTTCTAAGGAGCACTCCACGGATGTGATCCTAAACTCATTGCTCGATAGTTTAGATGAGTTCATTATGAACTATAATATGAATGAGATGGAGAAGTCCACTGTTGAGATGCATGGGATGCTTAAAATGGCTGAGCAAAATATTAAAAAAAAAAGACATGTGCTGATGGTCAGCAAAGGGAAGTCCTTCAAGAACAAAGGCAAGGGCAAAGGTAAGGCAAAGGTTGCCAAATCTAAAGACCCCACTAAGCCGGTTTTCAAGGCAAAAGCTCCCAAATATGAAAATTGCCATCATTGCAATAAACCAGGACAGTGGAAAAGAAATTACAAGGTTTACTTGGAGGAGCGAAAGCGTGCCAAGGGTAGTGAGACTGCCACATGTATATTTGTTATAGAAGTTAACTTATCTACTTCTAACTCCTGGGTATTGGATACTGGATGTGGATCTCACATTGGTACAAATATGCAGGGTTGAGAAGCATTAGAACTGAAGAAATGGGAAGTGGATCTAAGAGTCAGCAATGGAGCAAGAGTTCCTGCACTAGGCGATGGAACTTATGATCTAATTTTACCCAATGGGGTTTTGTTAGTTTTAAACAATTGCTATTATGTTCCTGCTATGAATATGAATATTAATTTAGTTTCTACATTAGATTGTGAAGGTCAAAGTTTTCTTATTAAGAATAAGATTATTCATATTTTCTTTGATGACATGCTTTATGGTACTGCAAAGTTATATACTGGCCTTTATAATATTGATCTATATGAGTCCAACACTTTGGAAGTCTATAACATTACAACCAAGAAACCTAAGCTCAATGATTCTAATCCTAATTTCTTATGACACTGTTAACTTGGTAACATAAACGAGAAACACATTTCTAAACTCCATAACGATGGACTTTTAGACTCTTTTAACTATGATTCATATGGACATGTGAATCTTATTTATTGGGCAAGATGACGAAGAATCCTTTCACCGGGCATTAATAAAGGGCTAGTGATCTATTAAGCCTAGTACATACTGATGTATGCGGACCTCTTAGCACTCATGCTAGAGGCGGATACAATACTTCATCACTTTTACCGATGATTTTAGCCGGTATGGATATGTTTATCTTATAAAGCATAAACATGAATCTTTTGAAATGTTCAAAATAAACCAGAGTGAAGTACATAGTCAACGTGGCAATACAATTAAAGCCCTTCAATCGGATTTAGGTGGCGAATACTTGAGCCAAGAATTCGGTGATCATCTTAGGAGTTGTTGAATTGTTTCACAACTTACTCCTCCTGGAACATCTCAACATAATAGAGTGTCCGAGAGGATGAATCGAACTTTATTTCGATTTATGATGAGTCGAACGGAGCTTCCATTATCATTTTGGGGTCATGCCTTAGAAACATCAACATTCACCCTTAACCATGTTCCATCTAAAGAAGTTGAAAAGACACCATTTGAGAAATTGACCGATAATATATCAAACTTGTCTTTTCTAAAGATATGGGGTTGCGAAGCATTCGTAAGACGCCAATTGTTTGACAAACTGGCTACCAGATCTGAAAGATGCTTATCTGTGGGATATCCTAAGGAAACTAAAGGATACTACTTTTATAAGCCCGCATAGAACAAAGTGTTTGTTGCACGAAATTCTATCTTCATAGAAAGGGGATTTATTTACAAAAGAGAAAGTGGGAGAAGAGTAATTCTCAAGGAAACTCGAGAATCACAAGAAGGCATTTCTTCACTGATGGAAACTAAATAGGCTCAACAATCTGTTGGAGCGCCACTTCAAAGTACACAAGTCCCTCGCAGATCTGATGGAGGGCGACATGAACCTGAGAGATATGGGTATATCGTAATAGAGGATGATAGAGCATCACTCATAAATGATGAGCCTAGTACCTATATAGAAGCTGCTTTAGGACCAGAGTCTGAGGAATGGCTAGAAGCCATGAAATCAGAGATGCAGTCCATGTACGACAATCAAGTTTGGAACTTGATAGATCCACATGAAGGTGTGAAAACCATTGGGTTCAAATGGGTCCTTAAAAAGAAGAAGGACATGGATGATAATATGCAAGCCTATAAAGCTATACTAGTGGAAAAAGGTTATAGAAAGATTCATGGTGTTGACTATGATGAGACCTTTTCGCCAGTAGTCATGCTTAAATCAATTGGAATTTTATTTGCCATTGCCGCATACTATAATTATGAAATATGGCAAATAGATGTCAAAACAGCGTTTCTTAATGGAAACTTACTCGAGGATGTGTACATGACACTGCCTGAGGGTTTTGTTCATCTATAAAATTCTAAAGAGGTTTGCAAGCTTCAAAGATCTATTTATGGGTTGAAGTAAGTTTCTTGGAGCTGGAATCTTCGTTTTGATGAAACTGTCAAAGAGTTTGGGTTTATTCAAAATGTAGATGAACCATGTGTGTACAAGAAAGTTAGTGGGAGCATAGTTGTTTTCCTAGTCTTATTTGTAGATGACACATTACTCATTAGAAAAGACATACCCACCTTGCAGACAGTCAAGACTTGGTTGGAAAGTTGTTTCTTAATGAAAGACTTACGAGAAGCTGCTTACATTCTTGGGATAATAATCTATAGAGATATACTAAAGAGAATGATTGGTCTGAGTCAATGTACTTATATTAATAAAATATTGAAAAGGTTAAATATGCAGGACTCCAAAAGAGGACTCTTGCCAATATCACATGGCATTCATCTGAGTACGACTCAGAGTCCTTCAACTCCTGATGAGCGAGCCCGCATGAGTAAGATTCTATATACTTCAGCCATTTGATCGATCATGTATGCCATGATTTGTACTTGACCAGATGATCGTTTGCCCTGAGCATGACAAGACGATACCAATAAAATCCAAGTAAAAGTCACTGGACGACCGTGAAAACCATCCTGAAGTACTTAAGAAGAACTAAGGATGCCTTCCTAATTTATGGAGGGGTGGGAAACGAGCTGGCTGTAAATGGTTATGCTGATGAAAGTTTCAAAACCAACAGAGACGATTTTAAATTGCAAACTGGTTATGTGTTTGTATTAAATAGAGGTGTTGTGAGTTGGAAGAGTTCTAAACAAAGCACGGTTGCTGATTCTGTAACAGAAGCTGAGTACCTGGCAGCATCGGATGCAGCTAAGGAAGTTGTATGGATCAAGAAGTCCGTTACTGAACTAGGAGTGTTACCGACCATCCAGGGTCTCATAAGCCTTTATTGGGCAATAATGATGCTATTGCACAAGCTAAAGAGCCTATATCCCATCATCATTCCAAACATATACCCAGAAAATATCACCTAGTCAGAGTGATCATCAGGCGAGGAGATATTACAATATGCAAAGTAGCAACGAAACAGAATGTTGGTGATCCACTTACCAAGCCTCTCTCACAAGGAAAGCATGTTGAGCATGCCAGATCGATACAACTAAAAGTAATGAATGAATGGTCCTAATGCAAGTGGGAGATTGTTGGGAATAGTGCCCTCGGGCATTCAATATTCCTAGATTTGTAATTGTCACATTAAATAAAGTTATTTGATATCTTTTATTTCTCGTTGATTATTATAATATGTGCATGTTTTAATATTATAATAATCGAATAATAGTTATTCACGAATAATGAGATTATTCATATGTCTCTGGTCCAATCACGTTGAGTGGAGACTCAAGTGATTAGTATACTAGTATAAGTTTAATTGATAATCATCATATGATTATGCGTATGGTACGGATCAAACTTATGGGTATTGGTTGGAGAACGCAATACTGGACAGACCCGCATTGAGATCACTGCATGGAAATGTCATAAGTGAATCTCAATATAACAGTATGTCAATAAATCCTTGAACTTGAGATTATCATAGAGACCAACATGATAACTGTTATGCCTTAACGTAATCCAACGCCATCTGAAACATGGTGATCATAAAGGTTAGCGATCGAGATCAGTGGGAGTCATGTAGAGGGCAATGAATAATCAAGATGGGGATTTGTCCCTCTCTTTAGGAAGAGAGATATCTGTTGGGGCCCTCGATAAGTAGGACTGAAGGAAATGCATGGCCATGCTCAAATGAAGAGTCATTTGATTCAATCAGTCTACTTAAGATCGAGAAAGCATTTGGACATAATTAGTATGATAATTTCTATGACTTAGTTCAAATATGATATCGCGTGATAAAGGAATTTGACAGGTTAAATGGTTTAATGGACTATAAACTTATATTGCTTGGATAGTCATAATGTCTTGCTAGAGACCGCTTATGATTTATTATTTAATAAGGTATAAAATAATTGCCAACATAATATAAGCCTTTTGGGTCACACATACGACAACTAATAGACAAGCAAGAATAATTAATAGATATAATATTAGATATTATATTTATTAAATAAATTAAATAATGAGTGATGTATAATATAAGATATTATTATATTTAATTATATCAACTTGGAAAGATAAATATAATGTTGGATATTATATTTATTAGAGGATTTAATAATAAGTAATATATTATATAAGATATTATATGTATTGTATTATTTAATAAGTTGAGGGGCGATTAAGCAAATACTAGAGTTTGACTCTAGGGTTTACTTAGTATAAATAAAGGGTATTAGACAAGGGTCTCTAACAAGTGAAAATTTACACAACTCTAATTGTGAAAACCAAAAATCGGCCCTCCCCTCAGATAAATTGGCCGATCTGTTTTTTTGTCCGTGAGGTCGGTTTTGGCCATCTCCGTCTTCTTCCCTAATCCTTCTACCAGGAATTATCTTTTGTACTGTTTATCAACATTATTCATAAGGATCTAGTAATCTAGCTTGTACTAGTTGTTCGTGTGTGGATGACCGAAATAGGAAGAGGATATTAATCAGATTCTGGTCTGGGTTACAGATTTGTTCTCCGAATTAAGGTAATTCGACGAACTCTTTATAAATTAATTAAATTACTGCATGAAAATCCTCATATGGGTTTTTCGTTGATTATTTCCGCTGCGTTTTGCTAAAATTTTTGTATTAGATACATGTAAAACCCAACAGGCCGGAGGTTCCTCGGAGATCCTCGTAAAAAATTTTTTGAAAATTAATTGTCCTTTTAATTTAATATTCTAAGATATTTTTTTAAAATTTATTGTTGTTGAATATTTTTTGATATTATTATTATTATTATTATTATTATTATTATTATTATTATTATTATTATTATTATTATTATAATTATTAAATTCAACACAAAAGGAAGAGAATAAAAGGAGAGAAGTACAATAATCTTTTCCGAGACGAAATATATCTACCGTCAAAAAGTACAATCGTCCTGTATATTATTGATAGATATTAGGTTCATCTTTAAAACATACTATAAGGTAAGTACCCATAAGTGTTAACAATTTTACCGTTGTAGTTTGGCCGCTTCAATTTAAGACGTGACAATTAGTTATATTCGTATTTAACCCAGATATTTATCATATTATTAGAGAGCCAGTAAAGACAATATTAATGGCTATTATATATATATATATATATATATATGAAAAGTGGTGATGGAAATGAAAGGAGAGGTATGCCACATGGGACAAAATCCAACGTGGCAAATTCCAGCAGAAAACAAACGATTTAAAATTACTTGATATATATTTTACGATTCAAATTAGTTTGTTCATTCTTCCACAATTTTAGCAATTTATAATATTTATTATTATCTATTAGTTAGATAGATTCAAATGATTTCGTTGGACCCCAATACTTGTAACACCCCCGAGATATTCGGAGAATATCACAACGCTGTGGATCCCTGTCTGGGACCCACTAGGCTGATTTTTACACATAACGCATCAAATTTCACAAAGTCCACTCGGGAATCAATAAATCCGATACAACAAGGAAGTTCAAACCACTGACATCCAGGACCACGAAGAAATACAAGAAGTTATACATCAACCAGAAAAGGACTTTCCTAAAGTACTCGAGTACCACTTATTATTACAAGGATGGAACGGACCAAAGAGAATAATGCTCAAAATAAAGGGAACACAACTAGCCAAAGTATCACGCCTCGCCATCATCATCGTACCGTCCCGGTGCTCGCTTGTAAGGATCCTTAGAACCTGAAAAATACAAAAGGAATTTTCCCCACACGAGAGGGGTTAGGGCAAGTATTACAAGTGAAACGTCAAGTCTTACACATAAAAGCATATGCACCAATTCAAAGCCATGATAATGATTTTTCGGAAAATGCAATTATCCAAACATGTCTCAACAATGATAATATCTCTTGATTAATCGTGACTCGACAATGCGCGAATCCCTCCTCGACCCCGTCGCGTCATCTCGGAGTGGCTAACCCAAATGTTCGCGGAACCCTGCTCGGCCCCGCCAGGCCCTCTCAGAGTGAACGAATATAACTCTCACACTCACATGCATTACTTTTCACATTTAAGAACATAACTTTCACAAGAATCACTTGCCTGGAATCGAGAGAAAAGGGTACGAACGACAAGGTACCAAGATTGAAGGAATCGACAACTCCGAACCTAAACAAGTTCGTAATCAACTATCAAAAACCCATCGATATGAAAATAAGTTGGAATTCACAATTTACTACCCACGATACATGTGTTCCGGAAATAAATCTCTTAGATGGTGAATCGCAAGTCAACCATCCAAATACTCAAGAACTCCGAAAATATACCAATAAATCCATAAGAAAACATGTATCCAAGGTAGATAATTCATAATCGACATATTCCATCATAACAACAAGCTAGATCGAAGAGATCGGAAGGAAAACCCCCAAATCCCAAAAATCTAGGGTGTAAAAAGTTTACCTTGATTTGGAGCGGTGGAGAGGATTAAATGTTGATTAATTCAAACGAGAAGCTCAAAGATGTTGCTAGATGATTGCAGCTCGAAGAACTCTTCACAAATCGCCCGGAATCGCTCGAAATCGCACAAGGAAGGTTAAGAAATGGAAAAGTGACGGATTTGGGGCTGGACTGTCCTATTTATACTAAATAGGGATTAGCGTGCGCTAGCATCTATGAATAACGCGCACTAACGGGTTTACCGGGTACTCCAGTGGCCTCTGCCAGCATCGTTAGCGTAGGCTACGCATATCGTAGCATGCGCTAACGCCTTCCCTAAGCATACGCTAGCCGAGAGTTAGCGTGCGCTACCTGATAGTTGGTGCCCAGTAAATGGAGTCCAGATGTTACTGTCCTCTGCCCTGCTCGCCTTAGCGCACGTTACTCGGGTAACATAGCGTGCGCTACTAATATCGTTAGCGTGCGCTACCATCACACATATCGTGCACTACGAATGCTGGACTGTCTGCCTCAAATACACTAGTAGCGTGCGCTAATGCTAACCGATAGCGTGCGCTACCCGCACTAAATTAGCGTGCGCTACAAGGTGTGCGTAGCGTGCGCTACCCTTCACACGAAGGTGGTATAATCGCATCAAGGATCCAAAAACAGCAACGATCCGAACAAGAAAAAGGGTAAATCCAAATAACATTAGTTCCGAGATCAATATAAACTTACTAAACACTTACAACGAGTGTCAAGATTACAAAAGCACCGGAGTAGAAAATTTACAAAAAGTACGGGTATTACATCCTCCCCTTCTAAAAGGAAGTTTCATCCCAAAACTTAAGAAATGAATAACTCTGGGTATCTAGTTCGCATGCTCTCTTCGGTTTCCCACGTTGCTTCCTCAACTCCGTGCCTCGACCGCTGAATTTTAACTAATGGAATAGTTTTGTGCTGGAGTTGTTTTACACGATGCTCTAGCACTTTCACTGGTTTCTCCTCAAACGTGACATCATCTGCAATCTCGATGTCTCCGTAATCAATGATATGACTCAGGTCAGGAACATACCTCCTCAGTTGGGAAACGTGAAACACATTGTGAATGTGGCTAAGGGCCAGAGGTAACGCCAACCGATAGGCCAACTCACCAACTCTATCGAGAATCTCAAATGGTCCAATATACCTCGGGCTAAGCTTTCCCCTCTTCCCGAACCTGAAGACTCCTCTTGTCGGTGATACCTTAAGTAGGACATGATCTCCCACATCAAATTCCAAAGGCCGACGACGAATGTCAACGTAGGATTTTTGTCGACTCTGAGCAGTCAACATTGGTCTCGGATGATAGTGATCTTCTCTTTGGTTTCCATCAACATATTGGGCTCTGTTCCGACTAAATCTGAAGCCTCATCCCAACAAAGTGGGGATCTACACCGCCTACCATACAATGCCTCAAGAGGTGCCATTTTGATCGATGCGTGCCAACTATTATTGTAAGTGAACTCGATTAACGGTAGGTATATTTCCAAATTGCTACTCCAGTCCAGGGCACACGCCCTCAGCATATCTTCCAATGTCTGGATCGTCCGCTCAGTCTCACCGTCAGACTGCGGATGGAAAGAAGTACTCAACCTCAACTCGGTGCCCAAAGCCTGATGGGCCGACCTCCAAAAATGCGACACGAAACGACAATCTCGATCAGAAACAATAGACTTTGGTGTACCGTGTAATATCGCAATCTCTGATATAAAAATCCAGGACAATCGCTTCGGTCCCCACGTGTCCTTAATGCCAAGAAAATGTGCCGACTTAGTCAATCAGTCAACAATAACTCAAATCATATTCATCCCCGTCTTAGTTCTCGGTATCCCGGTGATGAAATCAATGGTAATATCTTCCCACTTCCATTCGGGAATAGGGAGAGGCTTCAACAGCCCGGTCGGCCGTTGATGCTCAATTTGGACTTGTTGACATGTCAAACACCTTAACACAAACTCGGTGACATCTCTCTTCATATTATTCCACCAAAAACCTCTCTTAAGATCTTTGTACATCTTACTCGCCCCAAGATGGATCGGCTAAGGTGTAGCATGGGCTTTTCGGAGTATTCTCTGACTCAGCTCCGAGTCATTCGGAACACAAAGCCTACCTTGAAATCTCAAAATTCCATCCTCGTGGATCATAAAACCAGGGGCTTTCCCTTTCTCCACATCCACCTTCAGTTGGACAAACATTGGGTCATTCCCTTGTTTCTCCCCGACGTCATCGATCAAGGACGGAATAATCTCAAGAGTACACATTTGACGCTGAACTCGCTGGATCCATACTTCGACTCCTTGCTCAATCAATTCCCATCTGATCTTCACTTGAGGTGTAAGGACCTCAAGCATCTGAAGAGATACCGATTTCTGGCTTAACGCATCAGCTACAACGCTGGCCTTTCCTAGATGGTAAAGGATCTCCAAGTCATAATCCTTTATCAACTCTAACCAACGATGCTATCTCATATTCAGTTCCTTCTGGATAAAAATGTACTTTAGGCTCTTGTGGTCGGTATAAATTCGACATGAAGAACCGTACAAATAGTGACACCAGATTTTCAATGCAAACACTACGACAGCTAACTCCAAATCATGGGTGGGATAATTCAACTCATACGGTTTAAGTTGCCGTGAAGCATATGTGGTAGTCTTATCATGCTGCAAGAGTACGCACCCTAGTCCTTGTCTTGATGCGTCACAATAAACTGAATATCCACCGATTCCCTGGGCTAGGGCTAAAACCAGCACGGTAGTCAGACGCTCTTTCAGCTCTTCGAAACTCCATTCTCTCTCTTCATTTCATTCGAACTTTTTGGACTTCTGAAGTAATCGAGTAAGTGGTCGAGAAAGTTTAGAGAACCCCTCGACGAACCTTCGATAATACCCAGCCAGACCCAAAAAGCTACGAACTTCCTCCATGTTCTTAGGTGGTGCCCAATCTAGTACCGCCTCAATCTTCTGGGGATCTACTCGGACCCCTTCTGCTGAAATCACATGCCCGAGGAACATGACTTCCCTCAACCAAAATTCACACTTAGAAAACTTCGCATAGAGATACTGGGTCCTCAAGATTTCCAGCACTAATCGCAAATGCCGAGCGTGTTCCTCGCCATCACGAGAATCGACCAGAATACCGATAAAAACGACTACACAATCATCGAGATGATCAATAAAGATGTTATTCATCAGCTATATAAATATCGCCAGTGAGTTGGTTAACCCAAAAGGCATAACCACAAACTCATAATGCACGTTCCTCGTACGGAAAGCGGTTTTAGGAATGTTGGATTCCTTTATGCGAAGTTGATAGTAACCGGACCTCAAATCAATTTTCGAGAACACCGCGGCTCCCTGCATTTGATCAAACAAATCATCGATACGCGGCAAAGGGTATTTATTCTTAATGGTCACTTTGTTCACCTCCCGATAATCGATAAACAAACGTAGTGAACCATCTTTCTTCCTTACGAACAAGACCGGTGCACCCCAAGGTGAAGTACTAGGTCTAATATAGCCTTTATCCAACAACTCTCCCAGCTGTCTTTTCAACTCCTGCATTTCTGAAGGTGCCATACGGTACGGTGCCTTAGAAATCGGGGTTTCACTTGAATCTAAATCAACTGTGAATTCAACCTCCCACTCCGGTGGTAGTCCCGGTAAGTCATCTGGAAAAACATCTGGAAATTCATTTACCACAGGAATCGGGGGAAGTTTGACTTTACCATCCTCTACTTTCACAGTATAGCACCAAACCCAACACAGCCTTCTTTGATAAGTTTAGTCGCCTTCAAAGCGCTAATTAAGAATTTCTGACAACCCCTCTTGTACCCCGTAAATGAATGCTCGGTACCGTCTCTGGCCAACATCGATATGACCTTCGTGCGATAATTCATTACCCACTAGTAGAAAAAGAGTCTTTCTTGACGCGCATTTGGCGTCATAAAGGGCCTTTATGACGCGCAAATGCTGGTCATAGAAGGACCAATCATAACTCATTATGACTCGCATTTGTTCGTCATTGTACAATGACACGCACTTATGACACCCACTTTATGACGCCCTTTTCTGACAACTATATATGCGTGTCATAAAAGTTATGACCCCTTTTTCTGATTTCAGTTTTTGCGTGTCATAACTTCAAATTTTTTTTTTTCTGGCTTTTATGACCCCCTGCTAAACCTGCAATTATATACCAATTGTACCCAATTCATTACAAAACCTGCTGATCGATTGTACAAAATTAACGCATTTCATATATATCGCAAAACCATGCGTTACCAATTCATTACATGACTCGACTAAACTCGATCATGTCAAAATCGGATCAATATTATCTAGTTTATGATTACTACCAATTGTACCCATTTCTACCAACTGTACCTATTCCTACAAACAATTTTACTCCCTAAAAATAAAATTCGACACATAAGTACACCATTCTTCTCGAATGTCGTCGAAATCCGCATCAGTGTAGTCGTTGCTTTCACCTCCAATCTAGTCAAATAAAACAACAAGTTAAAACAGTTTAAATAGGATCCGCGGACTAACTAAGCTAGACAAAAACCCAAAACTAGCATCCACTGAAATAGTTGGGCAAAAACTAGCATCCACTGAAATAGTTGGGCAAAGAACTCCTCTATAAATCCCTACCACAAAAAGCAACAAAAGGAGAAGGGAATAAGAAGCATAAACAAATCTCCTGGAATTAAATCACAAACTTAGATAAAGAGTCAGGCTGCCTAAGGAATTGTTCTATAGGATAATGCACTATGCAGAAGTCAATTACTGCCAAGTTCGAGCCTATATGCCATTTAATAGATCATCAACAGCTTTATATTCAAAAAAAGGAATAGCCAAATATATGTGGCCATCAATGTCAGATATGCATTAAACCTGAACTAAATAAATAGATAATACATCTTCAAGGAGCAATAATGTCCAAAATAAACTTTGAAAATCAGAAATCTTGTCTATGGAAAAAATTACTTTGCAGGAGAAAACACCTTTTCTGCAGTATATAACCTACATTGTCCTTTAACAGATAACTGTTAATACAGATCATAATCTACACGATAACGACTTCGACAACAGTAAAAGAGCTCACAATAACTGTACAGAGGCTTATGGGTTGACTGGCAATTGTAAATGTGAAAAAAAGAAGAGATGTAAACAATATTTTAAAATATTCTAGCGTCAAGAAGCATAGTACAGTGAAACTAAGAAGCTCAATTGATAGAATAAGGCACAAAATAAATGGATAATGCTCGTAAAACTCATTAGAGATAACAAAAATAAGATACAACAACCAATGATATCACTGACCACTGGGGCATTCAAATAGCGGAGTCGGTTTTATGGCAGGACTTGAAAAAAGGAAAAAGAATAATTTCATTCGAGAAGATAATGTCTTGCCCCAAGCCTAAGCTCGAAAACTATACATAGTATGTCTCTGATGCTCCACAATAAAAGAGACATAATAATAAACCTATTACTAACAGGAATTTGACCCATAATACTAGCAATTCGGCATAAATTGATACCAGTAACTTCAACTCTATTTACAACCACTTATGAATCCTTTTTTGGATTACACCCGACCAGTCACAAAACCACAATTCAGTCACAATTCACAGTGACAACTTCAATTCACAGTCACAACTTCAATTCACAGTTTAAATAAGACAACTAAGACCAACAACCACAATTCACAATTCACAGTTTAAATAAGACAACTAAGACCAACTACAAGACAATCTGGACTGCTCATTATCACCAACAGCCACAATTCACAGTCACAAAACTTCAATTCACAGTCACAAAACTAGGCAATAACAGGGACAACCGAGAGCCGTCAATAACCTACACTTACAACTAAAACCAGCTGTCAATTCATATTAACAAAACAAATAACCTACACTTACAAGTAAAACAAGATGATCAATTAACTAGGCAATAACCTACACAAACTGAGATTCAATTACCAAGCAGTAAAACAACCTTCACTTACAAGTTACGAAACAGTAAAACAAGCATAATTAGACAAGTTAACTAGCCAATAACAGGGACAACCGAGAAACAGCATCTAAACTCTAAAACCAGCTGCCAATTCACAGTCACAAAACTGAGATTCAAACCAGACTCTAAACACCATAAAACAGTTAAGACAAACCATTCCAGCTACTTTAACCTACTTCATTCATACTCAGAATCATACCTACTTCAAATAAACTAATAAAAAAGTAAACTTTATAGCTACTTTAAGTAATTAACTTACATTGTCATTTTCGAGAACCCGAACTCCATGCTTAACAACCTCCTTCATAAACTTCAGCATGAAGTACCCACATTCGGTGAATCCGGGCTGACGTGGACACTACACAACAGACACAGTTAATTGTTACAATTAATTACTAACTTTACTACAACTTAACTTTATATATCTTAAAACAACACAAGACTAATTACTACTGACCCTGCATAATCACAGAAATATATATAATAACCTTAGATCGGTTAACTAACCTTAGAATTAACTTGATAAGTTTGGTTCTCTTCTGCTTCCAACTTGTACATCATAAATTGCAATTGCCCTACACCGAATTAACTTGATTAAGTATTACATCATAGAGATAATGGTTAAGCCGAGAATTTGTATTACTTACGCATCCACTATTTGCTTAAACTGAGAATTGACATCGCTTGTCGTGAGGGAATCGAGATAATATCATGTGCTTGTCTTCATATTAAGGACGCCCAACACCCAATGTCTTCTACAAAAAACAAAAATCAAATTGTTAAAAAGCAGTTAATATTTACTAATTAATTTGAAGATTGTCGAAAATCTAACCCGGGATTGTATGGCGGTATGACAATGTCATTTTGCTTCCTTGAAGATAATCGTTTTGCAATGACTCGACTTGCATCCTCGATATTCTAGGCCCTCGCTACGTCCGAAGTCATGGTTGCGATCGGGGTCATGAAACAAACTCCATGATCTTGTTGTGACCCATTCTTGATTTGCTCATACAAGAACTGTTAAAATAGAGTTAATTAACTAAATTAACTACTAAATAATAAGTTAACTAAATTAACTAACTAAATTAACTAACTTACATGGTATAAGATGCAACGACAAAGACCGCTTAATTCATCCATCGCAAAAAGCTTGTCAAAGTCATTCCAGTTTAAGTACTGTTAAAATAAAGTTAACTAAATTAACTAAGTAATTAAATTAACTAGCTAAAATAACTAAATTATAAGTTAACTAACTTACGTGAAACCTGTCGTACCCAAACAAATCATCCTCGCACTTTGCACTTTAATGGAATCGACCTTCGCAACTTGTCCATCAACCATCATTGCGACATTTTCAACCCAAGCCTTTCGTTAATTCTCTTCCGTACTCTCTTACGCCCTCTCTTCGTCATTTTCTCAACGGATTTCCTACTTTTCTTAGTTTTTGCAACGATGGCGAGAGTTTCGGACTTTGGCCTTTATCCTTCACTTCAACTACAACATATCAAGCTGGTTATTATCTAACATGTATACGTATCAACTTACATCTATCTAACATGTATACGTATCAACATATCAACTACAAAAACTTGAAAAACTTGAAAAATAGAAAAACTAGAAAAATACGCAACCAAGTGTAACTTTTTCCCATCATCCACATATGTTGTGCGCAATTGGTCAACTTTGAGTAGGAGGACATTTTTGTCATTCTGTTAATAAAAATAGAAATAATTGAAAAAATAATAAATGTTAAATACATAGTTCGATCTGTTTAACTCTTGTCGTTTTTTTTCATATGTCGGTTCTTCGTTTTTGGATTCTCATTGGCGCTTCTTCTTCTTTTCTTTTACGGTGGGTCACGATTCCCAACTCTCCATTCTTCTTTCCTTCTTCTTCTTTTCTTTTGGCTTCTTCTTCATCTTTTTTTCGCTTGTTTGCTTCTTCGATTCTGCGTTTCTCCTTTTCTTGGGCAGCATCCTTTTTCTCCATCTTTTTGACCACTGCTATCTTGTTCTACACAAATATAACCAAGTCAAACTATAACTAACACTAATTAACTAACTTAAACATAAAAAAGTCAACTCTTTTATAATAAAAAACATACCAAACCAGAACATGGAATGACTAGGTGAGTCGGCCAACTTAGTATGTACCCGAGGGCATCTTTAACAGTCTCAACAAACTCATCGGGAATTGGATTCGGTAGCTTAGCTTCTCCTTGAACAGATGTATCAACGGTAACTTCAAGGTTCCCATCTAATATATGAACAAATAAATATTAAATAAGTAAGAATATATATATAAAGTTTAAATATATATAAATATATACCTTCAACAAACGGATTCACTATGGTTCCTTTGGCGACTATATTTGAAGGATCGTCGACCGCAAGATAGAATAATTTATCCTACACAAGATTTATATGTTAGTAAACCTGAGTGTTTAAGTTATAAATCCAAACAGAATATATAAATGACTTACATTTGGTTCACTTGGTTCATTTGGTTCTTCGTCTTGATCGCTCCAGAAATGGTAATTACTTGCACCCTCAGAAGCATTACTTCCACATCTTTTCATTCTTGCTAACTCATCTTCAACATCTCTGAGCCGTTGGTTCATCTTCTTAGCAAGTTGTCTCAGGTACTGCTTGACATTTTTGGGTATTAGAAAGTACTGATGCGGTGTTATATAACGACCCATCCCACGAACATGCCCACGTTGTTCTTCGGTACCCAGAGCTTCTGTTAACAAATCTTGTGCTCCCATTGGATCTTCTATGAAATCTTTGTCCTTCTTTAGCTCCTCCTGAATACACAAACCAGATTACAAGTCAAACATACCAAAATAGTTAACAACAAACAAGCAACAAGTCAAACTTTTAAAAACTTATAACATACCAAAATAAAGAAGAGACTATATGAAACTTACAATTTTATCGATAACTTGTTGGATAGCTGGATCGAAACCTCCTTTCTTCTTTTCTCTTGCTTTTTTCCAACATTCTACCCGATCAATTTCTTCTTCCTCTAGGCCAGTTTCTGTCATCTAAGTTGTCAACAAAATAAAAGTCAATTAATATAAGAATATAATTAAATTAAATTAAATTAAATTACATATACCATCTCAGAAATGAGTCCAGCATATCCCTTTCGGCTCAAACGATGGTTGTACTTATTACGTGCCTGGATAGCTGACGCATTTGCACTCCTTTAATGTTTTACAAATACAAATAGTTAGAAACTTAAACAAATACAAATTATAACTATTTAACAAACTTAAACAAATACAAATACCTCAAAAGCTTTCTTAGTTCTTTGTGATACGACGACTTCACTTTTTTTTCACGGACGGATAACATGCGGGAGGAGTATTTAACTACTCCTTGGCCTCCACAGGACTCATCATCCTTTAGTGGCTTAATGTACTTCTTGTAGAGATAATGTTTGAAGTTTTTCCACTTTACCCGATTAGTGGAGAACTTGCTTGACTCTTTAGGCTAACTACAAAATGTATGCAAACGTAACAAAACACAGTTAGAATAAATTACTAAAACTAAAACATAATTAGAATAAAATATTTCAATACTTACCAAAATATATTGCCAACAAGCTTCCTTTGTTTCAGCATCTACAACTAACCAAGAATCATAGTTTATGAGAACCATAGATCTTGCAACCAATCCCTCAAAAGTTGACAGTTTCTTCGCCCCGGGTCCAACTGGCACACCTCTTTTATTATAAGTAATTATTGTTTTGTTCTTCGCCTTTGCTTTTATTGTTGGGCCTCTTTGCTTGGAACCGAATTCGGGATCCGACTCAGAACCAGAACCGGTTCCAGAAACATCTTCGCCGTCCGAATCAGAACCAGAACCCGAGGCCATCTTATTACCAAAAAGCAACCTGTTTAAAATTAACAAAATAAACAGTTAACAAATAATAAATAAACAGTTAAATAGTAACTAAACAGTTAAATAATAAATAAACATACCAAAAACTAATGATCTAAGACGAATATGCCCTCGTCATCCGGGCGCGTACACTTAAAATCATCGTCTAGGTCTACTAAAGACAGGTTCATATCTTGTGTAACATCAAATTCACCCACATCATCATTTTCACTTAAATCTCCATATTTATGCATCCTATGTGGTGTGAAGCCAACAACTAACAGGTTCCTATCTTGTTGGTCCGGAACGAAAAAAACTTGTCTTGCTTGACTAGCTAATATGAAGGGTTCAGACCGTTGACCAAGCCTATCAAAGTTAACTACTGTGAACCCTAAATCATCTTTTCTTACTCCACGACTATCTACCCATTCACACATGAAAACAGGAATCGTAAATGTACGATAATCAAGATCCCATATTTCTAATATGCGACCGAAGTAGGTAATGAGGCCGTACACAGTTGGAGTCTTTTGCACTAGCAATCTGCATAGTATTTGCAACTATAGATACTCCACTACCTTGAGTGGTTTTAGATTCATCGCGAGATTTTGTATGGAATTTATATTCATTTATGGCATAACCGGTATATTCACTAACGGCAAAATCAGGGCCTTTTGCTAACCAACGAACAGTTTCACAAATATTTTCCCCGTTAGCCAAACCCTTTTCAACCAACTTCTTAAACCAGCCATTAAACGTCCGACTATGTTGGGTCTGCAGCCATGTATTATTTCGACGCGGGTTAAGATCCTTAAGTTCTAACATATGCTGATTTATGTACAGTTCAACGTCGGCAATGTTTCGTATTACATAGAGATGAGCCTGATCAAGTAACTTAGAATCCACAACACGGATGGTAGCCGCTGATAAAGGTTTACCAGTGCGAATTCTTTCGTTAACTCGATCATTACGATTTCCAATAGACTTCATGTTTTCTAAGTAACCGGAACAGAACTCTAATGCTTCCTCTGCCACATAACATTCTGCCATGCAACCCTCGGGTCGATAATGGTTTCGTACATAACCCTTTAGTGTTTTCATGTACCTCTCAAACGGATACATCCACCTAAAGTGGACTGGGCCACATAACCTAACCTCTCTGACTAAATGCACCATCAAATGAATCATGACATCGAAAAATGAAGGCGGAAAATACTTCTCTAATAAGCACAAAGTTAATACGATGTCATTTTGCAGCTTGCCTAGCTTACTAACATCAACAACTTTACTACACAGCTCGTTGAAGAAGTGACACAACGATATAATAGTTTTCCTAACTTTCACGTCTAACACCCCTTTGATTGCAAAAGGAAGAATCATTACATTAGTACGTGACAATCGTTGGACTTCAATCCATTCAACTTCGAATCGTTGGACACGATTCTTAAAATTGGAGGAATAGCCTTCGGGCACTTTTATGTTAGACAGCGTGTCATAAAACATAAGTTTCTCCGATTTGTTTAATGAGTAGGCAGTGGGTGGAAGATAATGGCGACTTTTCGGTTGACTTATTAACTCGGGCTTAATCCCCAACTCTTTAAGATCTTTTCGTGCGTTTAAACCGTCCTTCGTCTTGCCTTGCAAATTGATAACGTCCCATAAATACTCTCGCATACATTTTTTCTATATGCATCACATCTAATCGGTGACGAACAAGCAAATGCTTCCAAGACTCTAGTTCAAAAAGATAGATTTTTATGAAAAGTTTCGATCTCGCATCGACGCTTTCTTTTATCTTTTCGATCTCTCGCAAGCGTGGCATTTTCTTCTTCTTCTTTGATATTTTCTTCTTCCACGTGTAAATATCCTTCTTTGCCTTAATCTTCTTACCCCATTTAGTCTCAAACCCCTCAAGATACTCGTAAACTTCTTCACCCGATTTCGGTCTTCTAATCGACCGCTCTCTTGTTGATTATTGAAATCCTTTTTCTTTTGCGAAACGGATGTGTTCTTGGGAGGAATCTTCTATGCCCGAGGAAGCATACTTTTTGGAATTTGTCACCATTGTGAGTAGGTCTCCTCGGAACATCTTGGACACGCTTTATAACCTTTGGTAACACACCGACAGTCACCATATGCGGGAAAGTCATTTATAGTCCAAAGTAAGATGCTTTTAAATTGAAGAATCAAGCTTTCCTATAAGCATCGTATGTCTTAACGCCCGGTTCCCACAACTCTTTCGGATACGCAATTAGTGGTGCCAAGTAGACATCGATATTGTTACCAGTTGCCTTGGACCTGATATCAATAGAGTCAACATCAAGAACTTTCTTGACATACACAAATTAGAAGGCGATTGTATGTTGCTAGGGTAACCGCCAACAACTATACTTTGCACTTAATGACTTATGAGGATTTATACCGTCTCATGGACAAGGCTAACCTCGATTCCTATCTTCGTTTCCAAAGTCTTTCCACTTGTCATCAACAAGTTTCCAAGATGGGGAATCGAAGGATGTCTCGGCTTTCCATCAACGGCCCGACCTTGCGCGTGCGAAGTCGGGTCCGTGCGGTTTCGTGACGCGAACATTCTCCTAAATCTAGGAATTGGCGGAAAAGACCAAACAACTTTTCTCGGCACGTTCTTGGTATTCTCCTTCCACCGAGAAGTGCCACATGTTGGACATTGAGTAGCATCCTCATGTTCTTTCCAGAATAAGACACAGTCATTAGCACAAGCATGATACTTTATGTATTCTATAGTTAGGCCTTTTAGCAACTTCTTGGCCGTTATAGCGACTTAGGGATTGCATTATTTGGAGGCAAAACATCATTTAGCTCGCCCAATAAAGCATCAAAGCTTGTATCAGACCAGCCAAATTGACCCTTCAAATGTTGGAATTTCAGCAACCCACTTAGTGCATTATGGTTAGACCCTTCATAAAGTGACTTGTCACATTGTTCAAGAAGTGACTTCAATGAACTAGGTTCATTCTCTGCATATGTGTAGGCATCATGTAACATCTCCTTCGCGTAGTCGAACTGAGGAGGTCTAGGCTGATTAGACTCATTAGGTTCAGACTTAGATAAACTCTCTCCGTGGAAGGACCAAACCTTATACTTCTCATCGAACCCGTGTTTAAACAGGTGATAGCGCACGTTGGAAACTGAAGTGTGACACAAATTTATATAGTTTACACAAGGACATGGAATGGCGTCCGAATTCGGATTATTACATTGTGCAAACTCTAAAAATGCATTCACACCTTCCTCGTACGCGATTGATAATCTATCGGACAGAATCCAAGATTTATCCATGAGAGTTTTGATTATGTTTTATGAACATACCTTTTTGATTACGCGACTGCAACTTCCACAAAACGACTGAAATTAGGGCTTGAGAGATTTGGGGCAAAATCAACTGATGTGTGTGAGATTTGGGGGTGAATCGACTAAGTGTGTGTGTTTGAGAGATTTGAGTGATTTGAGTCATGAATCGACTGATGTTTGTGAGAGATTTGTGAGATTTGGGTTAAGTGTGTGTGTGTGAGTGTGTTTCTTGTGTTGACGGGAATAGGAGGAATGAATCGATAAGTGGAGTAGGAGAGGAATGAAAACGATTATGACTGCCACTTTTTGACACATGTAAACTCGCGTCATCGCTAATGGAAATTTTACGCGTTATGACTCTGATTATGTGACTAAGCTATTTGCGAGTCATCTTCGACTGTTGGTCATAAAAAAAGGGTCAAGGAAGGGGCTGTTTCTACTAGTGACTGCTCCGTATCTATCAAGCCAGTCGTCGCCGAGGATTAAGTCTTCATCAATGATATCCACAACGATCAAATTCGAAAGCCACACTCTCTCAGTGATTATCACCGGACAATCTCTCACTTCTTCATTCCCTACGATTCTCTCCTCACTGGGCAATTTAACCACAAAAGACTCACAAGCAGTCAAACACTCGATATTCAATCGACGCACACAATCCAAATATATGAACAAATGAGAAGCACCGGGATCAAAAAGCACTCTAACTGGATGAGATAAAATATAAATGATACTTGTGGCTACGGTAGCCTCTGGATCTCCAGCTCTTCTCATCTCATAGAAACGGGGTTGCACCGAACCAGCACTGGGGGCTCCCCCTCTAAAAGACTGACCACGGCCTGTGCCCCGACCGTAACTCTAGGATGGCTGACCCGTAGATGACTTCTGATTAACACTCGGTTCTCTAGGCGTAGGGACTAACGCCTGAGTTCCAATTGGGTTTTCTTCTTCCGTACAATACATAGCTCTATGGCCTTCCTGGCCGCAATTAAAACACTTCAAAAGGAGTAGACTACAATCATGATTAAGATGACCTTGTTGGTCACAAATAAAACACATCACAGTTCGGTTGGACACACTAGTACCAGCTCTGAAATTCCATTTACCTCCCGATGCACGGGAAGACCCTCTGGTTGGATAACTTGCCGACTGAGATCCCCGTTGGTTGCCACCTCTACTGCTAGAAAACTTTCCAGTGGCCTTCTACTTCTTACTCTCACTTGCCGTTTCGGTATTAGTGAAGGACAAATCATATGCCAACGCTCTGTCCTGGTACTCCTTCAGGGTGGTACAAACGAGTCCCGACATATAGTGTCGAACTTTTGGTTTCATTCGCATGTCAAAATGATGGATTTTATCTCTCTCTTCCTTCACTTGACTCTTCACATGATTGAGCTGACGATTGTATTCAAGGATCGCCTGAGATACCGGGATATCCCGGGACTTATCCTCAAAAAAGGCTCGAATCCTGGCCTCCTGGACGGGCCATGGGCAAAACTCAGCCTCCATCAATTCCTTAAACTCATCCCATGAAACCACACGATCCTGAGGTGCTACAACTTGCCACCAACTAGCCACATCTCTTGATAGAAAGTACTGAGCAACTGGCACCTTACGTGCCTCTGGACAATTCACGGCCATGAAAAATTTATTCATCTCTAATCCAATCTTCCCAGCCGATCGTATCATTTGCACCAATAAACTGGGGAGGGCGCATACGGATAACATCTTGTAACCACTTATCTGCCCCATTATCGGCCACAGGAGGTGTTTGGTTAAGCTGGATCGCCTGGGTTAAAAGAGCCATTTGATTTGCCACTTGCTGCAGTATAGTGGCGACGCCCACATCCGGTTGGCTCCCTGCGGAAGTTCCCATACTGGTCGACGACTCCTGATGACTACCAGTGCTAGGTTGAATCGAGTCCGACAAGCTAGGCATAGCTGAGCCTTCTACCGAGCTGAGAGACATGGCCGCTCTACCGGCTGTGCCACGCCCTCGGCCACGACTACGGCCGCGTCCATGTCCTCTACCAGTTGATATTCTAAAGAGAAAAGGGGAGTAAACTCATAAGCATAACTCGAATCATTCCTATCTTGGATATGGATTTCTCATGTCCCATAATCGAATAACAATGAGGAAATAAAGAGGGTAAGGAAAATAGGGAACTTACGAGTACCGGTCGTACGAGATGATGGCAGCGTGATGATACTGTGTTCTCGGAATAGTACAATTAGACCCAACAAACCGACAGCCTAGGTATCCATAAACCTAAGATCTGATACCAAATTCTGTAACACCCCCGATATATTCGGAGAATATACCGTGGATCTCTGCCTGGGACCCACTAGGCTAATTTTTACACATAACGCATCAAACTTCACAAAGTCCACTCGAGAATCAATAAATCTGATACAAACAAGGAAGTTCAAACCACTGACATCTAGGACCACGAAGAAATACAAGAAGTTATACATCAACCGGAAAAGGACTTTCCTAAAGTACTCGAGTACCACTTATTATTACAGGGATGAAATGGACCAAAGAGAATAATGCTCAAAATAAAGGGAACACAACTAGCCATAGTATCACGCCTCACTATCATCATCGTATCGTCCCGTTGCTCGCTCGTAAGGATCCTTAGAACCTGAAAAACACAAAAGGAATTTTCCCCACACGAGAGGGGTTAGGGCAAGTATTATAAGTCAAACGTCAAGTCTTACACATAAAAGCATATGCACCAGTTCAAAGCCATGATAATGATTTTCCGGAAAATGCAATTATCCAAACATGTATCAACAATGACAATATCTCTTGATTAACTGTGGACTCGACAATGCGCGAATACCTCCTCGACCCCATCGGGTCATCTCGGAGTGGCTAACCCAAATTGTTCGCGGAACCGTCATAAGCGGAACCATCCTCGGCCTCGTCTGGCCCTCTCGGAGTGAACGAATATAACTCTCACACTCACATGCATTACTTTTCACATTTAAGAACAAAATTTTCACAAGAATCACTTGCCTGGAATCGAGAGAAAAGTGTATGAATGACAAGGTACCAAGATTGAAGGAAACGACAACTCCGAACCTAGACAAGTTCGTAATCAACTATCAAAAACCCATCGGTATGAAAATAAATTGGAATTCACCTGAATTTACTACCCACGATACATGTGTTCCGGGAATAAATCTCTTAGATGGTGAATCGCAAGTCAACCATCCCAAATACTCAAGAACTCTGGAAATATACCAATAAATCTGTAGGAAAACATGTATCCAAGGCAGATAATTCATAATCGACATATTCCATCATAACAACAAGCTGGATTGAAGAGATCGGAAGGAAAACCCCCAAATCCCAAAAATCTAGGGTTGTGAGAACTTTACCTTGATTTGGAGCGGTGGAGAGGATTAAACGTTGATTAATTCGAACTAGAATCTCAAAGATGTGCTAGATGATTGCAGCTCGAAGAACTCTTCACAAATCGCCCGGAATCGCTCGAAATCGCCGGAAAAGTGATGGATTTGGGGCTGGACTGTCCTATTTATACTAAATAGGGATTAGCGTATTTAAACGAAGGGCGTGCGGTCTTGGTCTAGAGGAGTCCTTGCGCGGGGCAGCGTCGGATGAATCAACTCCATCTCCGCGGCTTGTTAGCTCTGCTTCCACCTCGGCCCACCATGAAGATGGTGAACCTCGATGGTGTACGTTGAGACGGGGGTAGTGGCACGTGTCGCTTTGTCCGGGTTCACCAAGTTAGATGATGATCCTTGAGGGCGGGCGATCGTGTCCACTGATTAATTTTGGAGAGCCCTCAGACTACGCCGGCCTCGTATTTAAACGAAGGGCGGGCGATCTCGGCCGAAAGGGACCTTGCATGGCCGAAGTAGCCGGTTCCATCGACTACCAGGACCATGGCTTTATGATGTGCGGTGGAGGCGATCTTATGCCTTGGTCCGTCATGTTAGATGCTGGACTTGTAGATGGCGATCGTGTCCTCCGGGTTGCAGATGTAACTTGATGATCGGAGATCGGGCTGGAAAACTAGTGATCGTCGCTCGGCTGCCGATCGCATTATTCATAGGTTGATAACGGCGATCGGGTGGGAGATCGTCGTTCGGGCGCCGATCGCGCTGCTCATAGGCTGAGGAGAAACCTTTGTCTTGCCAGAAAGTCTGCGCTCTAGCTCGGAAGGCTGCGTAGGTCGCAGGTTGGTTCTTCGTGAGATGCCTGAACATTGGCGAAAGACCATGAAATCCTCCTAGGACCGCGTAGAGGGCGACCTCATCGCTTACGGGCTCGCCGTTGAGGATGATCACATCTACCCGGTCGATGTAGTCCGAGTCGGACTCTTCTTCTCCCTGCTTGATTTGCATCATACGAAGGGGACCTTCTGGCTGGGCGACCCTGGTGGCAAAGTACTCCGTGAAGACGTTCGCCAGTTCATTAAAGGAGCCAATGGACCGAGGTGGCAATGAGGTGTACCACCGGTAGGCGAGGTCGTCCAGCGTCATAGGGAACATTCGGCACCTGGTCGCGTCTGATGCCCCACAGCCGGTCATGTAGATGTTGAACTTGCTCAGGTGCATTTGGGGTCTGATCTCCCCTCGTACAAAGGTGTTTGCGGGGGAGCGATCTTGTGCTGCACGGGGGCGAGCTCGATGTCGATCGCGAGCGGCTCGCTTGGCTCGGCGATCGTCTTCTTGGCGCCTGCCCTAGATTCCAGGAGCGCCTTCATGTCGTCGATCTGACGTTGCATTGTGGCCATCGCCGTGGCTCGGTCACTTGCGGATCGGCTTTGGGAGCGGGAGCCGATGCGATCGTGTACCGATCTCCGGACTCCGCTGCGGCCGACCTCGGCTATTTGGCGAGGGGGAGCCAGACGGCTGGGCTGCCTTCTGGGAGTCGGGTAGGCCGAGCTCCTGGTGACAGACTCAAACTCCGTCGTCTCGTATCTGGGGCCGGACTGCCCCGGTCGCCAAGACGGGTCACTGCCCAGGCGATCGAAGACAGAGGGGCCCCGGCTGGCGAGCGCCTCTTCTTGCGGACGAGAGCCTCCTGGCGATCGCTCGGCCAGTAACGCCTTGAGCTTCCGCTTGGATTTCCGGCGGATGGCCGAGGGGGTGATAGAGGTGGCGCGTCGAGAACACTCCGTCGCTCCTGTAGGACGGCCATGGCCTCGTCGATCTGTTCCTTGGTTCGGAACTGATCGAGCGAGAGGCTTGGGCCGTCGCCCAGAGGCGGGATCGAGCGTCTCTTCCCGCGGCGGCTACCTTTCACCATTGGTTGTGGCTCGGACTGGGACGGAACGAGGCGTCTGGCTGGCTGGCCAGCGGCTTTCTTAGACGCGGAGGCGGAAGACATGATTTCTGAAAGATTTCTTTGAAGCGCAGTGAGTGTCACTTCAAGTATATGCCCCGAGAACAGTGAGTGTTCTTCGAGACGGTAGGAATAAAAATTTGAGGGTTAGACCCCCTTCCTCTAGCGCCAATTGTTGTTGCCCAAAATATTTATCCGAAGATTAATATTGCTGGAAGATGGACAACAAACAACAATTTGCGGGAGCACTTCCGAGAGAAAATGAATAAACACAAGATTTGCCGAGTTTGTTAGGCCCGGGCTTGAATGCTCTCGCGATATGTTATTAATACAAATATTCGTGGATACAAGTATTAATGTGAGAATCTAAGTACAATGAGTGTAAAAAGACTCTGTTAATCCGGCTCTTGAGCGAAGCTCGGTGTTCTTCGTCCCTGCCGATCGTCTGCTTGATGAGAGAGGCCGAGAGAAGTAAGTACCGAATGATAGCTGTTGCCAAGAGTTGGAGATAGCCAAGTGCTGTGTGAAATCTGTGGGAATTGAAGTATTTCCGTGTGTTCTCAAGAATTTCGGATCCTTTGACAAGTGCTGGGAGCCTTGTATATATAGGGGCAGCGGAGCCTTGTCTTCTGGCGGGCGATCGCCTTCCGTCCATTATAATAATGGGGCGATCGTCTGCCGGCCAATATTATAATGGGGCGATCACACGGGCTGTCGGCCTAAAGTCCAAGGTAGAGGCTGGCAGCCAGCTGGGCGGTCCAATGAGGAGCCAGCACGCTTCCGGAGTCACTGTCACATGCGGTCCTACTAACAACTTTCGGCGGGTCTGTCGGCTGGTGGACGGATGCTGACAGGCTGTGGTCAATGATCCGTGAATTGCGGATCTTGTCTCGGCTCTGCACGTGGTGTCTGTCCTGAGGCTCGGCCTTTGCCGACTGGATGGCTATCGGCATGATGTGGTCGGCATCGGCCAGTCGCTGAGGGTCGGCATCGGTCGGTCACCAAGGGTCGGTCGGCAAGTGCCGAGAGATGATCGTCCGCTAGTCGGTCGCCAGGAGTCGGTCGCCAAGTACCGAGAGACGATCGTATTTGATGTCGATCGCTCGGCACCAGGACTTGTCCTGGGACCTTCGGTTGGCCGATACATCTTGTCTGCGGGGCTCAGGCTAGGTCGCCTGGTCGCTGGTCGGCAGTTCTGGCTCGGCTGTTCGGCAGTGGCTAGGTCGCCCGATCTCCGAGGCGATCGCCGGTCGGAGAGTATAATTCTCGACATAACACCCTTCACACGAAGGTGGTATAATCGCATCAAGGATCCAAAAACAGCAACGATCCGAACAAGAAAAGGGTAAATCCAAATGACATGAGTTCCGAGATCAATATAAACTTACTAAACACTTGCAACGGGTGTCAAGATTACAAAAGAACCAGAGTAGAAAATTTACAAAATGTACGGGTATTACAATACTTATCACAAATTCTCCAAAAAATAATTGATTTAAAAATATTTGAAATGTTATTTCCGATTCCAACGAGGTAGGTCGATTCTTCCACAGTTTTAGCTACTAATAATATCTATCCTATTATCTATTAGTTAGTTAGATTTATGAGATTTCTTGGGAGCCCAATACTTATCATAAATCTCTCACGTTTAGTGTATAAAAACCCAAAATGACATCACTCCTCATACCATAATTCAAAAGCATTTCCAGACGTAGGATAGTATACATGCGTTTATCTCGAAATGTTGAACTCGAAAAGAATGATGATTATCGATAACTACGGTATTACAAATTTACCACATGATTTAATCATGTGCATTATGGTGGAAATAAAACGCAGCGGAAGTGAAGTTTGGGAAAGTTTGATAATCGCATTTTATGCATCCACAAGCACAAAATCTATTTAGGCATGTTAATTAATTAATTAATTACTAAGACTAATAAGCAATTTAAATATTATTTATTATTTATTAAATAAATATGTTGGTAATTGAAATATCCTAATCTAGATCTAAAAGATCATTGGATATTAGCTTTGAAGCGAAGTGGTTGCTTTCGTCTTGATCACCTTGTATTTCTACCTTTAGACTTTCTAGAGTATGATCCGCCTTAACCTGGACGTTGTGTGATCAACGAGCTACCGGATATTGTTTGGACAACAATGGGATCGGTCTAACCTCCTTTTGTATGTGGTCACTCGATTTTTCTTTATTTTCTAGTATTGCATGAACACTCTTAGAAAATTGATGTGTTATCTAAATTGTAGAATAAAAGACACAAGTCTAGATTTACAATTAAACACAAGACGAAAAATTTGATCTCATAACCTTGCAAAGACATAGAAATCGGCCAACCCCCATAGAAGTCCTATTTATAGGCTCTTGGACTACTACTAGGGATCTTAAGGAGGATTAGGGAAGGACTCCCAATAGATTTCATCTTACCATATTAGAACTCTTCCTAATATACTGAATCTATTAATATCAACTTAGTCCACTAAAAGGTTGATATTGCACTTCCTACCAAAATTCTAAATTATGAAATTGGGCTCCTTATTAAATATATTATTTCCCATGTTTAAGATATCGAATGTCTAATAATTAATTATAAGCTACTGCCAGCTTTAATTAATTAATATTTTATCCAAGAGTAGTACCACTCGAACCTTATTATTATATCAGAATTAAATCCACCTACAAAGTTTAATATAATAATCATTATTGTGCTCCTCAAGGGGACATCATCAACCCGCACGAGTCGGGACACGATTTCTAGTAATAATAACTTTCGTATAAATAATATTATTGTCCAAGATATGAGGCTTATTGAGTCGATCATTTTGACTCTCACCCATGGTAAATCAAAGCAATAAGTATTATAAATACATAATTAAATATTATATACTTAGAATTAAGAAATAATAATTCTCCGAGATTTACGCTCTTCTTACAGTCAGTACAAAAGACATTATCTCACCTCGATCTAGTCCAACGTATACAAATACGCTAATGTATGCTAATAATCAAGACCAACTAATCTCAATCATACACTACAACCTTTCATATAATTTGTCTAATAATTATATAGGTTGTGAACTATTATATTATTTTATAAGTACCGATAATATGATCTTCCGTGTGACACAAACACACCACATTATCTACAATATAAAATAATTAGACATTTCATTTTCATAACCATAACGTGAATAAATATGCAAAATATGTGATTAAATGTAATTAATATTCTCATAGGTAGTTACAGGGAAATAAGGTAATACAAGCATAAAGTATGCTTTGCAGTATACAACCCTAAAAATCTCCCACTTATACTCAAAGCATGCTTTTAGGTATACAATTCTATTACATAGTCTCTGAATTCTCCCACTTATACTCAAAGCAATCCTGCCATACACCGTAATGCCATTCCTTCCACATGCCTTTCAAAAACTTTCGAGGGTACACTACGCCACAAATGGCCTTCAGCAACATTTATTTCGATGTTACAAGCAAAAGTGTTAGCATAGATGCCTTAAAATTGATCTACGCTAACACTTTTTTTTATCGTTACATTTGATAGTAGCCGGTGTTGCCATAGTATCTACGGTAACACCAAATAAGGTGTTACCATTGACCTTAAAAAAAAGCGTTACAAGGGAAGAAAAAAATAGGCTGGAAATAAGGGAAAACCTGTAAAAATTGTAACGACCCGATTTTTCTAATAGTATTTTATGAATATATTTTTAAAATAAGGAAAACCTGTAAAAATTTAAAGTCATTACGAAACTAACATTTTGTAAAATATTTGTGGAACTTAAAAGCTGAAATTGAGATGACTTGAATGAAAAATGCTTGATGCTTATGAATAGATCCTATCTAGCTATTGGTTCTCGAATCCTACAATTTAAATAGGAGTATACATAAATATTAAATTCTCATAAGAAAACATAAATTTTATGAAACTAACATAAAAATAAGTATAAAATGATAGGACTTGATTTAATTTAAAGGCTTATGGGATCAGATCTGAAACAATATTAAAATTGATTGGGGCCAAATTGAAAGAATTAAAAGTATAGGGACAGAAATAAAGTTTCTGTCAAAATGACAGGGATATATCCCTATTGCTGTTTCCCCCACCTCACTCTCTCCCACTCCATCTGCCCGACCGTGAGAAAATTTTTTTCTTCCAGCACATCGTGAGTCTGATGGATGAAGTACCGTCGGTTCTCCAACGTCGATCGGAGCATCGGTCGCGCTCAACATGGTTCGAAGACCAGTCTCCAGCGGAAGAAAAGGAGCCAAGGTCTCCGACCGGCCCAGCGACGGAAGGAAGGGCGTCATCGCGGCGGTTGTGTTTGAATTCGGGCTTCTACACAACGGTTTCGATTGGGGCTTCTCCTCACGATTATTGGAGCTTGTTTAACGATATCAATTAGGTATAAACCCTATTTTTAATTTTGGAGCTTGTTATTTTTAGGTTTAATTTTGTATAAACCCTATTTTTGATTTAGGATTTTGCATACAGATTAAGGAAGCTTATAAACAACACTGATCTACCCTTATTTAGTGCAATTGTTGTAGATAAATTTGAAGAATTCTCCTCTTTTGGCATTTAACTTGTAAGCGATGGAAGTTTTGGTAGAATTTGAACTAATATTTCTTGAAATACTCATGAATTATTTTGTGACTCCTTTTTTTTGTGTGTGTGTGTGGCTAAAACGACATTTATGTTGGGACGGAGGAAGTATTTGTTATGGTTCATATAGTCATTTAGTCACAGTACATGAATGTATCTGTCAACAACAATTTAGTAAGTTTGGGTAGCAGTTATAGCAAACTAGATGACTTCTGTAAGGTTGCATTTGGATGGAAGGATTTGGATTTCAAAAAGACTCTACATAATATTTATTTGAAATCCACCCAAATAACTTCAAAAATATTTTGAATGGGACCCTTAAGACTTTGAAATCTGTTGTACCCAAGCCAACTAACATCATTATGGATTTGAAATCCTTCCGTTCAAGTCCTTCATGAATATTTTATGCCTTGCTGAACCTCAGACGTGCCCTTTTTAAGCATTTAACAAACCTCGTTAACTTTTACCGACTTCAGAGACGTGCAGAGTTTTTCAATATACCACCCTACCTCCTTTTGCCAGTTGATTTTTTTTTATTTTGCAAATATTAACCTGATGCTGCTACTTACCTCCTACCTTTGAACTTGTCTCAGATTCTGAAGGAGATTAAGGAAGATTTATCTGGTTTTAAGTGTGGCCTTTCTCATTTTTTCTGTAAGTTCCTCTCAACGTAATATAAGATTTTCCATTCTCTTCTTTCTTTCCTTTTCCGAATTTGAGATCATTTCTGTACAACAGTGCAGCATACAAGTGCTTCTTTGATAGTGAATGAGAACTATGACCCGGATGTCAGATATGACAAGAGACATTTTTGAACAGAATAGTTCCAGAGGTGAGTTTTCTATTTTTCATTTGCTTTGCGTGGTGTATTTTATCGTTGGATGATGATTTTCATTTATTGAGTAATGATTCCAGGGAAGGTCTGCACCGTGGAAGCATATTCGTTTTTTGATTCTGGGTGAAATATTGTGTGATGGAGGATGGGGATTTTCTTTATTGACATAAATTAATTTATGAGCTGGATTATTAAAATTTTCAGGTTCATCCTGTATTAATGGTGATTGGCCTTGTGCTTCTTAATGTCGAAGGTTTGGGCAATACGCATGCCTTGATGAAATTCGACTGACTACATATGCTTTCATAATTGTTCTATCTGTCATTTTACTCTTTTTTTTTATCTTCTTCTGACATGATTAAGAAAAGTGAAAAGAGCTTTTGACAATCTACTGGTGAATCTATTATGGGTTGAAGGAGTTTGTGTATCGAACTTTTTGACGGATACAAGGACCCTACCCGCAAGTCACGATTTCATGCTTGGTCTACTTTGGGGATTTTTTGCCCTCTCACAAACTCGAACCCCGTACTTCTAGTTTAATTAGGAATTCATTGCAAGTGTGGTACCATCAAAGCTCATGAGGGATTGATGGTAGAAGAGTTGGTATGAATTCCTAACTTTCTATCTAAACCTAGAGGTACGGGGTTTAATTTCTGGAGAGCAGGAAACTTGAGAATAGACCCGACCTAAAATCATGAGTTGCGTGCATGGTACTTGTACCCCGTCAACAGGACTCATCAGTCATCAATAATCAGCTCTGTTCCATCTGTGATAGGTATGCAGAAATTGCACTGTGGACTTGTGGGACTTAGTAGCATAACTTTATTAAATTATCTTACCGCAATCATAAGTGGGTGAAATAGAATGAGGATAATTTGTCTGTGTAGGTCACAAGTCGTCCAGGAACAAGTCTAGAGGGGGGGGGGGGTGAATAGACTTGTTGAAACTCTTGAACTCTTTTTCCGAAGAGTGAGTTTCTTCAGCTGATAATCAAACAAATGACTTGGAGTCGTTTGTTCTTGAATAAGTGCGGAAGTCAGCTGATGACGAATATAAATTAATCTTAATGAAACACTTAACAATGTATGCAGCAGTTAGAGTATGATGCAGTAAAACAGTAAATAACACAGGCAGTTATAGTGGTCTCAGAGGTGGGGTAATCCTCTACTAATCCACTTTTCTCCAAACCAGTTGGAGATGAATTCACTATAATTCTCAACCAGTGATAAATATTACAGTGATTCACTACACACTACAACAGCTTCCAACCAGTGGAATTCCGTGCCGTTGTACACACACTTGACTGCCTTGCACCTCTTGATCCTCGATCCTCGGATGCCTTTACAGTCACTTACTTCAACCAGTGAAGTACCCCGTACTCAAGTTTTATAGACAAGAGTGTTTGTCTTCTCCAACTTAAGAGCTTCCTTGAATATGAACTTTTTGGATCTGCTCTTTTTCACGATGCTATTTGATTGCTTGAGATTGCTTTGTTTGCTTTGATCGCTAGAGTATATGTTCGCACCGGTGTTTGCTCAGTTTCAAATCTTCGGATATATATAGATCACGATCTCTGAGCTTCTTCCTTGTAGCCGTTGCAAATCTGAACAAATCCGTCCGTTGGAGGGAGACTTCATTGTTTAATCTTTTCTGAACGTTGCAAGGCTGGATTCCCATTATTTTATTTTATCTTCCGACCGTTGTGATGACTTCTGCATGTGAGCGCCGAATCTTTTGAATATAAAAGGATTAAAGTCTTCACGGTGGGTCAGGATGATTTAATTAAATCATATCTCTTGCGGGAATCACTCCAATTTGTCTCTTCACGTTGCATGTGAGCTTTCCGTAATATTTGACTTTTCAAAGCATCCGACGTGGACTTGGAGTACTAAATTGTAGTTGAGTAGAGTGTGGTGCGGCTTACATCTTTGCGGGTAGGTCCTCTTGGGCATTATCTTGTTTGAGACTTGTCCGATCGGGTGACTTCCACGAGGTTCCTCATTTGTGATCTGGTCAAACTTCTCGATAAATTTTAGTTGACCGGGGCTACTCGATTGGAGTCGTTTGTACTTCTACGATAGACTAGACGTACTTTAGTACTTAGCCGATTTTCGGCTAACTAACTTTGGCCTATAGAAGACACTCATTTGGTTCTTCTTTACATATTGCCAATTTTATACTTAACACATTTTGGCCTATGGAAGATACTCATTTGGTTCTTCCTTACATTTCGCCAATTAATAAACATTTGATTTTTAAATTAATGACATCATCAAAATCTAACAAGTATTCCTAACAAATTCCCCCTATTTTGATGATGGCAAAACTAAGTAAGAAATCAAATGGCCAAGTCTGCACTTAAGTGCAAGACAAAACTGAAATCAGTCTAATATTGAGACAACTGGAAAATTGTCATTCAACAGACTGTTCATAAAATTTTCTGACTTATCATTTATACAAGATTGTTTTAAGTACAGAAAAATAAAATTACAAGTAAGAAAATAATTTAAGGTCATCTGCCTCTTCCTCTGCCTCTTCGAATAGGCTGCTTGGCAGGTCTGAATGGTTTGGCTCCGATAGGTCTTACCTTGACTGGAGCAAGGCCATACTTTCTCTTTACAACCAGTGCTGCGAAGTCCTGCTCCTGCTGAGATCTGAACTTGTTCTCAAGGCAGACTAGCTTGATTTCCTCCTGAAGTTGTAGTTCATCAAGTTCACCATCCATGCGGATTGGTGCTTCTTCAGCTCTGAATTTAGGGATCATGGGAAATGCATTTTGCTCTTTTGCGTACTTCTTTAGAACAGCCCAAAGCTTAGGATGAACCTCTTCCATCCAGTTTATGAAAATCTCTGTGGGGAGAGTTTGTCATCTTGAAGTAGTTCCCAGGACATAAAAGTCTCGATGAACTTCTTCCTAGCGACTCCCATATTTCAAGAGCTTCAAGTGGGCGAAATCTTCAACATACCATAGCTCCGGACCTTCCCATTCAAGAGTAGGTTCAAAGTCGCCTCTGGTCCTTCTGCGCTTCCCTTGGTGAGTCGGCCTTGTCTTATTGATCTCTGACATCCTTCCTTTTTAGGCTAGATGGTCCTTCAACTGGGACATCCTGCTTTTTCTTACTTGATTTCTCTCTCTTCCCCTGAATCCTCTCTTCCCCCTTTTTGCCGGCATCAATGAGTGTTGTCAATCGTTGCTCCATGCGGCTCATCCAATCGGACATGCCAAAAGGCATTACATTTGTTTGTAGGAGGAGGAGGTGAGGATCTCTCTCTGAAGGGGTGTCAATCTTGGCATTAATGGTGAAGGTCGGGAGTGACTGTGTTGATAGCGACTCCCCAATGGTGTCTCGACAATTTGCTTGATCGGCTCGGTCATGGTAGGGGATAAGCGAGCCGATGGGGAGTGTTCTCCGATCCTTCACAATGGAGCCACTAGACTGCAGGATCCTGGCTTCAGACGGTAGGTCAGATTGAGTCTTCTCCGGGGTCCCTGACCTGGAGTCCTCTGCCAGCTCTGCGTCTAGGCTGGTGTACCGGGGAGGTACAACAATCCTATCTGCAGCTTCGTTGGTAGGCTCTGGCTCCTTCTCTGGCTCCTTTTCTCTTTCTTCCTCTTTCCCTTCTTCTTCTTCTTCAGATTTCTCTTTTTCTTCCTCCTCATCTTCTTCTTTTTCTTCTTCAGCAGCCACACCAGCTCCTCCTTCACCTCCATCATCATTATTATCATCATCATCATCATTTTTCTCATCATCATCCTTCTCCTTTTTTCTTTCATCATCTTCATCCTTCTCCTTATCTTCTTCTTCTTTTTCCTGCTCCACTTCTTCTCCTTCTTCTTCATCTTCTTCATCATCCACTTCTTCTGTTTTCTCAATCTCCTCTGTCTCCTTTTCAACTGGTATGTTTTCTTCAGGTTCTTTTGCTTCTTCATCCTACTCAACCAAATTGATAATTTCATTCTCTTCATCAACTTCTTCTATCCTAATCTCCTTTTCTACTTTCTCCTCTTCCTCCTCCTCTCCAAAACTACCATCAAAAATACTGAGCATTATAGAGTGGATAAAATGGTCCATGTTTGTCTCAAAATGTGACATGAACCAGTTATCTGGAGGAGTAAAGCTAAATCGACTCTTTGCAAAAATCGGTGAACATCCTCCGTGGCTTGGGGTATTCCCAACCACTAGTTTCAACAAAAATTTGAAAATTTGTAAAGGACATGGTTTTAAGAGTTTTCCACTCTTTAAAAATATTTACGAAAGAGTGTTTTTACGCTTGTGGCTTGACAAGTGAAGTTGTTCTATGGAGAGATTAAAAGTATTATTTTCTAAAAGATTGAATGTGTAACTGCCAGGGATAGATATAACAAGACCTGCTTCCTCTTCTTCGGTCATGTACACTGGAGGAGTAATAACAGGTACAATTCTAGTTTCGGTATACAGTGCGGTGGTCGGATGGTAGTGGTGAGGCGATGGTGGTATCTGCTCAGTGCTCTCCTTGACTGCAGCTTCCTTGGCCTCTTTGGAGAGGGTTCAGGTGATGACTGCAGGTTGGAAGGTCCTTCTGGGGCTGGTCCCCTTCTCTTGAAACGGATGGCGATTGGTGTATCGTCAGACTCATTCTCGGACTCGACTGCAGTTCCGATCTCAGCTGCAGGTTGGTCCGAGTCTGATAGATCGTATCTTGGGCAAAAGCTTGAGTCTGGCAAATCCTTCAATAACTGGGCTGCCCTCCCAGTGACTCCAACCTTCTTCTTATCATGGTCCATGTGACCTAGCCTCTTGTTTGGGTGGAAAGGGTCAATGTTTCCCTTGGCCACTCCAGTCTGCTCCAAGAACCAACTAAGATGCGTTCCGAACGCCAACTTAGTCTTGAACTTCTTCTCTCCCTCGAGCCATTCGACCTTGTTCACCTCGCGAACAAGTTGCCTAAAAATATAATCGGCCCAATCAACTTCCTCTCGTTGAATTAACGCACCCAACACCATGAATTTTGAGGATGATAGTTGGTCATAGCTTCCTGCCATTCCCATGACTATCTTGTTTGTGATGTCCAAAGCAACTCGATAGACCCTTTTCAACTCATTTCTCTTCGCTGTAAACTTCAATTTCTCAGGGACATTTTCGAGCTTAATCGTCTTCCACGTTTCGGCGGGTGATTGTTTGAGCGCTTCGACCGCCAGACCGCGATGTTTCATCCCGAATACAGAGCGAATCTTCTCTGTATCTATGGTGACTGGTACTCCACCGACTTTGCTCTGAATTCCGTGCTGAATCAGGTAGGCATTGCGATAAAATTCAACCACATCTTCCTTGAACAAGTGTTGAGGGTTGATGTCGAGAAACGGGTAGATTCCGTTCAGCTTCATCGCCCGGATTAAGTCGAGCATATCAAAGTCCTCTAGATTTGCTTCCAGTAATCCTTCGAAATCGACGACCATGGAGAAGATGACCTGGTCCTTCATCGCCTTCAAGTTTGCTCCGTCAAAAGATGCCATTTCTGCAAAAAGATTTTAGGATTTTTAGTGTGTATTTTGCTCTGTAAGTTCTAGGGTTTCTGAAAGCGTAAAGAGGAAAGTGAAAAGCTTTCTTCCTTATAAAGAAGATGAAAGGACGTTTGGATTAGTTTATTATAAATTTAAACGGTGGTACGCCTTTTCATATTCTTTTGAATTTCAAATTTGAATCGGTGGCCCCATTTAAAATTGACGGTTGATTCTGATTGGCCACCGTAGAGGTTGATTAAATGGGCGTGTGACGCGTGTATTTAAAATTGCCACTTGGCTCATAAAATGTATATTTTTAATGCTATTTCTTAAGCCAAAATAATATTATAAATATGACAGATAATAATTAAAAATTAGAGATCAGTTTAGAGAACTTAGCTGGTCTGATTCGTTGACTGTTGACCACTCTGCTACAGGTGAGTTTGACCTCTACTTTGGTATTACGTCTGACTAAGTTGCTTGTCGGCCTTCGTCTTCTACTTTGCATCGGCTTAGGGTGATTCGGGGTTCGTCCTTCCTTCAACTTGCTTGAACTAGATTCCCAATCTAGTAATCCAAGGTCTCTGCTCGGCTCTAGGAATCTTTCTTACGCGGGGTTTGGTGAAGATGTCGGCTATTTGGTAGTCTGTGCTGACTCTTTCAACTCTAACCCTTTTGTTAAGCACATGGTCTCGAATGAAATGGTGCTTAACGTCAATGTGCTTTGTCCTTGAGTGCAAACCGGATTGTTGGTTATTGCAATAGCACTATTGTTGTCACACCATATAGGAACTTCGTTGGCAATAATATTGTAGTCCCTTAATTGTTGTCCGATCCATAGGATGCATGCACAACAGCTACTGACTAGGTATTACGACTCTGTAGTGGAGATAGAGTTAGAAACACCTTCTTGCTAAACCAGGATATCGATCTGGTTCCTAGGAATTGACACGTTCCACTAGTGCTCTTCCTATTGATTTTGCATCCGGCGAAATCCGCATCTGAGTATCCTGATAGCTCGAAGTTGTCATCCTTGGGGTACCACAGTCCAACATTAATGGTAGACTTTAGGTACTTAATTATCCTCTTGGCTGCATCTAGGTGTGATTGCTTCGGCTTGGACTGGAATCTTGCACAAACTCCAACTGCATATGATATGTCTGGCCTGCTTGCAGTTAGGTACAGAAGAGATCCGATGAGTCCTCTGTAGTGGGTTGAGTCCATTTGATATTCTGCCTGCGCATCCGGTGAGTACTTGTGCTCATTGGAATTCTTGCGGGTTTGGCTGATTCCATTCCATATCTCTTGATAAGATCTCGGGTATACTTTGCCTGGTTGATGAAAATTCCTTTTTCCATCTGCTTAACTTGTAATCCGAGAAAGAAGTTAAGCTTTCCCATCATACTCATCTCAAATTCTCCTTGCATGAGGTTGGAGAATTTCTCGCATAGTTCTGGATTGGTTGATCCGAATATGATGTCATCCACATAAATCTGAACTATTAAAATGTGGCCTTCGTGCTCCACTCTGAATAGGGTTTTGTCCACTTTTCCCTTGCAAAATCCATTTTTCTCAAGAAACACAGACAGTGTTTCATACCATGCTCTCGGTGCTTGCTTGAGTCCATACAGAGCCTTCAAAAGCTTATAGACTTTGTCTCCTTTGACAAAACCTGGGGGTTGCTCTACATAGACTTCTTCTTCTAGGATTCCATTCAGAAACGCACTTTTTACATCCATTTGGTAGACTTCAAAATCCTTGAATGCAGCATATGCGAGGAATAGTCTGATGGCTTCTAATCTTGCAACAGGTGCATAAGTTTCATCAAAATCTATTCCCTCACACTGTGCATAACCTTTTGCTACGAGTCGCTTTATTCCTAACAACGACTCCGTCTTCATCACTCTTGTTTTTATACACCCATTTGGTGCCAATAACTTTCTTGTGATTGGAGTCCATCATTAGTTCCCAAACTTTGTTTCTCTCCATCTGCTCGATTCCTCTTGCATGGCATTAATCCATGAATAATCTTCCAAGGCTTGTTACATGTCTTGGGTTCAATTTGCGACATGAAACATGAGAACATCGCCATTCTGCCGGTAGAGTTGATGTCTTGTCTTGACTCCATCGATCAACTTTCCGATAATTTCTTGAATTGGATGATCCTTGAGCCATTTGGGGATCTCGTCCTCTTCGGGTTTGTTCCCCTGTTGGATTGCTCGGTGGTTGTCTGCATCTGCTGGATTCAGTGCAAATGGATCGGCTACCGCCTTGTCATCTGCAGCTTGGTTACAGGCTGCAGATGAGTCTTTGTCTGCTCCGGATGGGTCTTCTTCCTCAGCAACTGGATCGAGATAGGTTTGGTGATCTGTCGATCTGCGATTGGGTCTTCATCAGTGCGGTTGGGTCATCAGGTGATCTGCGGTGAGTCCACCATTCCGAGTGTCATGTACAATGACTTCTTCAAGGGTTCCGACTTGAGCTTGTTCTCAATTTGCTCAAGTTGTTTCTGTACTCAACGGTAGATTCATCAAAAACAACATGGGGTGTTTCCTCCACAACTAAGGTTCTTTTGTTGAAAACTCTATATGCCTTGCTTCTTTGGGAATATCCCATAAATAGACCATCATCGGTTTTAGCATCAAAGGCATTTAGGTGTTTTACCGTTGTTGTGGATGAAACACTTGCAACCAAAAACATGAAAGTAAGCAACGGTAGGAGTTCTATTATTCCAAACCTCATAGGAGTTTTGCCATGTCTCCCTACTATCATACTCTGATGCAGGTGTGGCGGTGTGTTGTGGCTTGACCCGAGAACCTTTTAGGTAGGTCCGCTTCGCAATCATGGACCTTCTTTGCTTCTTTCAGGGTTCTGTTCCTTCTTTCGGCAACACCATTCTGTGGGCGTCTGCGCAGAGCTCATCTTTGGATCCCATTCGATCGCCGAAATCGGTTATCGCCTTGTTGAGAAACTCTCCTCCTCTGTCGATCCGATCTTGATTATGGAGAGGGATTTCTCATTCGATCCTTCTCGGCTCGGGTAACTTGGTCAAGGTTTCACTTTTCTTGAATAGAAAGATGATCCAAGTGTACCTTGAATAATCATCTACAATCACAAGAGCATGCTTTACGCCGCTCGTAGTCCTTGGCTTGATGGGACCAAATAGATCCATGTGGAGTAGATCTAAGATCCTTGTTGTGAGCGTTGTAGGTGCTTGGCTTGAACGACGCCTTGGTGCCTTTCCCTTGACATGCATCACAGTGCTTCCTTCTTGAATGCTTCATTTGGAAGTCCTCGACCCGACTTACGAGCTAATCTTGTTGATGGCTTTGAAGTTCAGTGACATAGTCTTTTGTGCCACGACCATCCATTCTCGGCTACTGATCTTGGATAGAAAACAGGAGTTAGGTGTTCTGTGTTCCAATCAATCATGTATACATCTCTTCTTCGGAAACCTTGTAGCTTTATTTCTCCGGATAAGATGTCTATCACCATACACTTCAAGATGGTGAAGACTACTAGATTCTTCTCGTCGAATCGGCTTATGCTCGGGAGGTTGTATTTGAGACCTTTGACATAATGAACTTTGGATATTACAATGTTTCCTCGGTGCGGCTCTCCAAAGCCTTTTGTCATCCTCTAGAGCTATCTCCAAAGGTTACATCGGGACCTCTTTCTTTGATATATTTGGTCAGCATCTTCTTGTTCCCGGTCATGTGCCTTGAGCATCCAGAGTCTACAAACCACTCTTCACCTCCAAAATTTGAGCTTGAGGAGATGTGATTGTAGTCCTTCCACCTCTTCTGCAATTAAACAAGCAGAGATTTAGGTACCCAAATTTGTGTGGGTCCTTTGGGGTTAGTTGGTTTCCTGGAGAATTGATTTCTCCTTGGATTATAGGAATTGTTATTATTATTATAACCCTTATAAGGTGCCTGTGGTCGAGGTCTAAATCTCCTGGTTGGATTGTATACCGGATATTCCTCAAAATAGTGTGGGCCATTTCTAAATCTGGGCTGAGACCATTTGTTAAACTTTTGTGGTCTCCACACTTGTTCATTTTGGTAATTTGGATAACCTTGAGGTTTCCATCTGCCCCTCCCATTATGAAATCGATTTTTGGGGAGTTGTTGGTAATAGTGGGCATGTTATGCTGGTCTTTGCTTTTGCACAGGCCCTTTGCCTAGTCGCTGTCTAGGTGGTATGCAGTGTAACTTTGTTGCATCCTAGACGTTTGACTTAATTTGTTGCTGTTTTTGAAAGTCGGTTTATACAGGCTCGTGATCGAGACCATTGTTTCTCCCTTGATAAACTTGGTTTTAGAACTAGAGGGAGTGTGAGAATCATATCCAAGGCCTGATTTGGTATATAATGACCTTTTATAAGTACACAATTCGCCCAGAGTTGAAGACGCCTTCAGGGAGGTTATTTCCTGCGCCTGAGTTTTATTTAACTGTGCCAGCTTAGTAAACTCAGCTTTGGCATGAGCAAGTGCAGCTGACTTTTCTTTAAGTAAAATATTTAGCCGGTCTATCTCAGCTGTATTGGCACTTGCCTGGTTTTCAAAATCAGCTGTATTTGTCTCAGCCTTATTTAAATCTAGGCTGAGTTTTTCGAAATCATTTTTCAGCTGCCTATTCTCATCTTGCAGCTTAGTCTTCTCTGCTGATACAGCTTGGTGTGCAGATTTAAGTGTTTCAAAATCCTTGAATAATTGATTTACCGATTCATGTAAATCCATATCTTGTGACATGGCTGAGCTATTATTTGAACCGGTAGGTTTAGAGGTTACCTCTTCATCAGCCAAGTTTGCCATCAGGCAATCATATTCCTCGTCGTCATCAGAAAAGAAACCGCCGCTTGATTCGACATGCTCCTGGTCTTCTCCGATGAGAGCTTTTCTTCTGTCTTCCTTTCTGGCCACCTCCTTCTTGGTTTCATCCTTCTTGAGCTCGGGACAATCCATTTGGATGTGTCCTATTTTATGACAGTTGTAGCATTCAACTTTCCAGCTTCCAGCCTTCTGGTTCCTTCTTGGGTTCTCCTTGTAGTTTTTCTTATACTTGGAGTAGTTCTTCAAGTTCTTGAACCTTTGCATAATGAAAGCCATTTCCTCCTCAAAATCTAGCGGATTTGGAGGTTTCACATCAGACAGGCTCTTAGCAGGGGACTCGGCTGCAAATGCGATTCCCTTCTCTGCAGGCTCAGTTGAGGATGAGCTTGGAAGCTCGAACTCATAAGCCTTTAGATCGAAGAAACGACTCTGAATCTTTATCTTATTCAGGTCTTTGGACTCTCTCATAGCTACTGCCTTCATGCTCCATTCTGGATTTAGAGATCCGAGGACCTTAAGTGCCATTTCCTGTTGCCATAGGTTTTGCCCAGGGAGTTGATTTCATTGATAATTTCAGTGAACCTTGTGTCCACTTGGTCTATTGATTCTCCATTCTTCATTTTAAAGTTGTCAAACTTTTGGATAGCTATTGACAACTTGTTCTCCTTGATCAGCTCTGTTCCTTCACACATTAGAGCTAATGTGTCCCAAATCTCTTTGGCATTCTTACAATTTTTGATCTTGACCATTGTGGATTTGTCAAGAGTTTGGTATAGCACATCTCTGGCCCTGTTGTCAAGATTGGCCAGCTTTCTCTCTTCGGGGGTCAGCTCCGTTCTCTTCTTGGGAATCTTTTCGGGCCTCCCAGCTGCGATTTCCTCGGGTGTGTTGTCCTTCTCGAAAATGAATGGACCGTCTTCAATGATGCATCACATGTCGTCATGGATTGAAGATAAATGTGCCTGCATTCTTATCTTCCAGAGATCATACTCGTCAACTGAAAAGACAGGTAGTCTAGAGTGCATGTGTTCCATTATAACGTGAGAGTTAAGATATATATCTTAATATAGATCTGGTTCGTGAAAAAAAATGAACCAACCGCTCTGATACCACTTGTAGGTCACAAGTCGTCCAGGAACAAGTCTAGAGGGGGGGGTGAATAGACTTGTTGAAACTCTTGAACTCTTTTTCCGAAGAGTGAGTTTCTTCAGCTGATAATCAAACAAATGACTTGGAGTCGTTTGTTCTTGAATAAGTGCGGAAGTCAGCTGATGACGAATATAAATTAATCTTAATGAAACACTTAACAATGTATGCAGCAGTTAGAGTATGATGCAGTAAAACAGTAAATAACACAGGCAGTTATAGTGGTCTCAGAGGTGGGGTAATCCTCTACTAATCCACTTTTCTCCAAACGATTGGAGATGAATTCACTATAATTCTCAACCGGTGATAAATATTACGGTGATTCACTACACACTACAATGACTTCCAACCGGTGGAATTCCGTGCCGTTGTACACACACTTGCCTTGCACCTCTTGATCCTCGATCCTCGGATGCCTTCTGATCACTTACTTCAACCAGTGAAGTACCCCGTACTCAAGTTTTATAGACAAGAGTGTTTGTCTTCTCCAACTTAAGAGCTTCCTTGAATATGAACTTTTTGGATCTGCTCTTTTTCACGATGCTATTTGATTGCTTGAGATTGCTTTGTTTGCTTTGATCGCTAGAGTATATGTTCGCACCGGTGTTTGCTCAGTTTCAAATCTTCGGATATATATAGATCACGATCTCAGAGCTTCTTCCTTGTAGCCGTTGCAAATCTGAACAAATCCGTCCGTTGGAGGGAGACTTCATTGTTTAATCTTTTCTGAACGTTGCAAGGCTGGATTCCCATTATTTTATTTTATCTTCCGACCGTTGTGATGACTTCTGCATGTGAGCGCCGAATCTTTTGAATATAAAAGGATTAAAGTCTTCACGGTGGGTCAGGATGATTTAATTAAATCATATCTCTTGCGGGAATCACTCCAATTTGTCTCTTCACGTTGCATGTGAGCTTTCCGTAATATTTGACTTTTCAAAGCATCTTGACGTGGACTTGGAGTACTAGGTTTGTAGTTGAGTAGTGTGGTGCGGCTTACATCTTTGCAGTAGGTCCTCTTGGTATATCTTGTTTGAGACTTGTCGATCGGGTGACTTCCACAGGGTTCCTCTGCAGTCTGGTCAAACTTCTCTGATAAATTTTAGTTGACCAGGGCTACTCTGATTGGAGTCGGCTGTACTTCTCTGATAGACTAGACTGTACTTTAGTACTTAGCCGATTTTCAGCCTAACTAACTTTGGCCTATAGAAGACACTCATTTGGTTCTTCTTTACATATTGCCAATTTTATACTTAACACATTTTGGCCTATGGAAGATACTCATTTGGTTCTTCCTTACATTTCGCCAATTAATAAACATTTGATTTTTAAATTAATGACATCATCAAAATCTAACAAGTATTCCTAACAGTCTGGATCATATATGCTTGGCTATCCCGTTAAAGCGAGGACATTACGGTGAGGCACACAGATCTTGGAACTATGTGAAAATGCACAATTTATTTGAATTTCCGTCCAGATGGGATCCAGTTTTGCATATGTTCAGCATTTGACTTTTGGTAAATAATGTTCGCTAAGTCTAGAATTCGTTGAATAGCTGTAGGAGAGGATCATCACTCAGAACGGATCCCCCTAATGTCGGGCGATTTACCTTTCATGTTTTTCCGGAACTTTCAGTATTTCGGGTCAATAATTAGATGTAAGAATGTTGATTTGGACTCTTCACTCGTTCAATTTTATGAACGTCACGTTTATTGCTAATTACTTGTCGTCTTTAGAAGTATGTTTTAAGCGATTGGTATATTCTTTTTTTTTTTGGCAGCCATGCTAGCTTACAAAACCATGTCAGGAACTAAGAGTTCCAAAAAGTCGGTTCATCTCTCCCTGCAATTCCTGGCTTTCATTTTGAGTGTTGTTGGTATATGGGCTGCTTGGAAGTTTCATATTGACAGAGGCATTGATAATTTCTATAGCCTCCACTCATGGCTGGGCCTGGCCTGCTTTTTCATCACTTAGAACTGATCCCTCTAATGATTTCTCTTTTTTATTCCAGGAAGTCACTCCCGACAATGATTTCGAGAAATGTATAAGACCCGAAGTCATCCCCGCAAACGAGATTGGAGTCATAAATTATCACAAGTTCGGTATCTATTATATATTTGTCAAGTATACTGATACATGTATGATATTAGATTAAAATTTCGATGAAGCCACTCAATTGCTACACTAGAAGCTTATTTTATTGTTGATAAACTTTTTATGTATTAATCATGCACGTAGAAACTTTTAAATAAATCAGGGGAAGGTTTTTCTAGTATTTACCAAGTATGAATCTGACTTTCCGTTCTTTTTATAGGCCGATGTTAAGAAAGCTCTAGAAAATGAAGGTGTTGAGGCTGGTGATAAATTGGTTAATGGTGGCAAGGAACACAGCCCCATCTTGGCTAATTGAGAGGCTTATTCAGAACAAGGAATCGAAGTCAAAGTCTTCTTCAACATCATGTGCAACGTCCGTTCCAGATCAGTGAATGTCAGACTTAACTGCAAAGATTCGGGCTCAACTTCAACAAGAGATGGATAAGAAACATGACCAAAAAGTTCGAGAGATGATGAAAAAATTGGCTGGCCAGAATCCGAATTTAAGTCTTTCTTAGAATTTACGTTATCTTTCGCATTGTTTTCGGATTGTGATGGTATTAATGCGGTGATACTAAAGTTAGATGTTACTTAAGTTAGTTATTATATGGTACTTAAGTTAGCTTTTGACTAGTTTATTTATGTCGAATGATGATGATGTCGTGGTTTATTTGGATGGCTTGAAAAGCCTTGCTTATGTAAAACTTTAACAGGTTATTTGATTATGGTTTATTTGAATGGTTTTATTATGGTTTAAACTATTACCAGAACAAAAAAGTATTCACAAAATAAATGTTACAATAATAGAAAAGGGTGTTGCCAAAACAAAAATGTGTTTCAGCAGTTGGTGTTACAGTAGGGATTAGTGGTGTTGCCATTGGTCTATAGTAACACGTTTATGGGTGTTGCTACAGAGATATTGGTGTTGCCATTGGTCTACAGTAACACTTTTATTGGTGTTGCTACAGAGGTAAAAAGTGTAGGCATTGGGGTCTGTAGCAACACATTTTCCCTGTGTTACCATAAAGTTAAAAAGTGTTGGCATAGACCCCTATGGTAGCGGCCGTTTTTTTAACACCACCAAATTTCGAAAAAGTGTTACCGTAGCATGTTTTTTTGCTTTCAGCAACACTTTTTACCCCTTTGAGCACACTTTTTTGGGTGTTGCTGAAGGCCATTTATGGCGTAGTGGTAGGCCTTTCGTGAAAGGATCAGTAAGATTATCTTCCGATGCAACCCTGGATACAACTACGTCTCCTTCCTTTACGAAGTGTCGTATGATGTGGTACTTGCGGTTGATATGTTTACTTGACTTCTGGGCTCGTGGTTCCCTCGCATTTGCGACTGCACCTGCATTATCACAATAAAGTGTAATACCCTTTGGCAAATCGGGAATCACATCTAAGCCCTGCAGGAAGTACTTGAGCCATACCACCTCCTTGGCTGCCTTAGAGGCCGCCACGTACTCGGCTTCCATGGTAGATTCCGAGATGTATTTCTGCTTCACACTCCTCCAACTAATGGCTTCACCTCCTAGGCTAAACACATAACCCGAAGTAGACTTGGACTTTTGTTTGTCTGATGAAAAATCTAAGTCAGTGTAACCCACCGGACACAGGTCGTCTGATTGATATACAAGCATGTACTCCCTAGTCCCTCTCAGATACTTGACTATGTGCTTGATAGCAATCCAGTGTCCTGGTCCTGGGTTTGAGTGATATCTAGCAGCCATGCCTATGGAATGACAGATATCTGGTCTAGTGCAAAGCATAACATACATGAGGCTTCCCACAGCTGACTCATAAGGGACCATCTTCATGTCATCTATCTCTTTTTGTGTATTGGGACACATATCCGTAGATAGTTGAATTCCATGTCTGTAAGGTAAAAAACCTTTCTTGGAATTCTCCATGCTAAACCGCTTCAGCACTGTATCGATATAGGATGCCTGGGATAAGCACAACATCCTTTTCTTCCGATCACGAAAGATCCTAAATCCAAGGATGTTTCCTGCTTTTCCCAGTTCCTTCATATCGAACGGCTCAGATTTCCATACCCGTACGTCCGAAAATTCCTTCACGTTGTTTCCAATCATAAGGATATCATCTACATACAGTACAAGAAACACCAACAAGTTTCCATCATATTTCTTATACACACAACTCTCACTCGGACATTGGATGAATACATATGACTGGACAACCTCGTCAAAACGAGTGTTCCAAGTGCTAGATGCTTGCTTAAGTCCATAAATAGACCTCTTAAGCTTGCACACCAAGTGCTCTTCTCCTTCAGCAATGAATCCCCCCGGTTGGCGCATATAGATTTCCTTGTCTAAACCTATTCAAGAATGCAGTCTTGACATCCATTTGCCAAATCTCCAGATCCAAATGTGCTGCTATAGCTAAAAGAATCCGGATTGACATAAGCATGGCTACCAGCGAAAAGGTTTCATCATAATCGATACATTCTTTCTGAGTGTAACCTTTCGCAACAAGCCTTGCTTTGAAGGTTTCAACCTTCACGTCACCTCCTTTTTTTTGCTTGTAGACCCATTTACTCCTAATGGTTTATACACCATCAGGTAGCTCTACTAGCTCCCACACTTAATTGGAATCCATAGATCTCATTTTTGATTCCATTGCTACTTGCCAGGAGTCAGCATCTTTATCTTGGATTGCCTCTTTGTAGGGCCAGGGATCTAATTCATCTTCGCCTGGGATTGAGTCCGGAGACTTTCCCACGCCTATGAATCGTTCTGGCTGACGAACAACCCGCTCACTACAATGAGGGAAATCCTGAGTTGGTGTAAAAGTCTCAGAATCGATACGTGGTGCAGTGTTAGTTGGCGCTTGTACGATTGGTATAGATGGAGTCTCGCCCCTCAGCTCTTCCAGAATTATCTCGCTCATGGGCTTGTGACTAATTATACAATCCTCTTTCAGGAATTGGGCATTGGTGCTAACAATGACCTTATGATCCTCGGGACTATAGAACAAGCCACCCTTCGTTCCCTTAGGATATCCTACAAACACTCGCACTTCTGTACGAGATGCCAACTTATCAACTTCCTTATTCAGCACATGTGCTGGAGTACCCCAAATCCGAACATGTCCTAGACTGGGCTTTCGCCCACTCCACAGATCTGTGGGTGTTTTGGGAACTGATTTCGAAGGCACCAGGTTTAGAATGTACGCCGCTGTTTCTAAGGCGTATCCCCAAAACGAAAGAGTTAAATTTGAATAACTCATCATTGACCTAACCATTTCTAAAAGAGTTTTATTCCTTCTTTCAGCCACACCATTTTGTTGTGGAGTTCTCGGCGCGGTGAGCTGGGACGAAATCCCCTCATTCGCCAAGAAATCCAAAAACTCTCCACTAAGGTATTCACTGTAATATCCGTATTTTTCTTTTCCCAGTATTTTAATTTTTGGTGTATTTTTCATTTTTAATGACTCACTTGTAACCGTATTAATATTTCGAGAATATTGAGTACTGAACTTTTTGTCATCTGAGCTTGTTTCGGACCTGTTATACTCAATTCCGTGTTTTTTTACCTTTCCGTCGCTATTTCGTTCCATTCTCGTATTCGTTGTTCGGAACCGCCGTCTCGGGGTTGCCGCAGATCTATCTCATGTTATTATGCATGTTGTGAGCTTTCGTATGTTGTTTCGATCATGTATTGTGTGTTTCGAATGTTTTGGGCCGTTTTGTAATTTCTCAAAGTTTTGGGGTGATTACTAACGTTGTAGTTTTCCGTACCCTCGTGTAGTTGGAATCGTGTTTTCTTTTAGCGCTTTGGTTCTGACTCAATCTTGTTGTTTGTGTGTCTTCTTTGGCTCGTTGTTTGGTGTCGGATGCGCGTTGTTTTCATCCGAGGTGGAATTCGCTGTTTTTCATCTTTGGGGAGCTGTCTGTACTGCTATCTGCACCCGCTAGCGCGCGCTATTCCTGTTGTCTGGCACACGCTAGTGTCGTTGAGTAGCACACGCTACGTTCGTTTGGTAGCGCGTGCTAACGACTCGAGCATAGCAGTGACAATGGGTTGTTTCTGCTCTCTGCTCTCTGGACGAGCAGCTTAGCGCACACTACATTTGTATATTAGCGCACACTAGGGTTTGGACTTAGCGCACGCTGGGTGACCGGTAGCGTGCTAACTCGGTAGTCCAGACTGGGCAGAATATTTCTGGACTCGGTCTAGTGTCCAGGTAGTACATGTTATGGCCCGATAGCTTGCGCTATCGAGGGGCCGTTAGCGCATGGTATTCTCTAGTAGCGCACGCTAACGGGCCAAAACCGTAGGTTCTGGACTGGTTTTTGATTGGGTAGCACCCGCTTAATATGGATCGTTAGTGCATGCTAAGCTCTCTGGTTATATAAACCAGAGAGTTGAGCCAGATCCGCCCCATTTCTCATTTCTTCTCCTTCTCCACGGCCGAACGATCCTTTAGGCGATTCGGAGGCGATTTCTTCTTCCAATCACTTCAGAGATCATTTTCCTTGAGTTCTTGATACATATTAACAACATCTACTTGGGTTCTTCATCCTTAATTCAAGTTAATCTCCTAGAACCCTATTTTTGGGAATTTGGAGTTTTTTAAGTTTTTGTCCGATTCGTTTCGTATTGTTGATTAATCCATGATGTATATGATTAATCTTGGTGGTATTAACGTTTTCCCTATGAGTTCATGGTAAGTTTCGTGGTATTTGTGAAATCGAGAGGGTTCGGTTGCGATTCGCCCTCGTCGTTGTTTTGTACGAACTTACATGAATCGTAGGTGGGGTTTCGGGTGTCTTCCGTTATTTTTATTCTTGTCGAATTGGTTGTAATGGTGTTTGACGAATCGTCTAGGTTCGGTGTGTCCAATTTCTCGCAACTGCGATTGTTTCATCCCGCCTTTTCATCGTGATAATCGAGGCAGGTACCCTTAATGAACTTACATGCTTAACATGGTAGTATTGCATGAGTAATGTGTGTATGTATGCTCACTACAGGTTAGATCCGACGGGGTCTCGGTAGGGGTCCACAGAGGCGTGGATCCGTGGTTAATTGTGGTGCATTTTACAAATGTGTTTTGGGTTATGGCGTTTCCGGAAATGTGTGTTCCAAACTGATGTTTTCTCATTTGCATGCTTTGACTATATGTGTAAAGTGTAAGTTGTTCATTTGGTTACTTGTGCTAGCGTAATTGCTAACCCCTTTGGGGACCCATTTTGAGGAAATTCTTGTTATGAATTTCAGGTTATGTTCAGCCGGACGATCGGGCACTAGTGCAGTGCGAGGATGCTGGCTAGGGTTGATGACGTGTGCAATTGAGTCTATTTATTTCGGTTATCCTTTTTAATGTGGTTGTTTTTCTTTAAACTTGTGAACTTATAGAAAGTACTCGCGAGTACTTAGGCATTTCTACTGGGATTATGGTTTGTATTATTATATGCTATTTATGATTGTCAGTGATGTCTGTTTTGCCGGTTATACTGGGCGTTTCATTAATTTTTCGTTATGGTGATGTGTGTTTTCTTGCTAACTAAGATAGTTAGATGAGTGGTAATTCTTAATTAGCCTGGTGGGTCCCATGTAGGGGTCCACAACACTGTAGTATTCCCTGAATATCTTGGGGGTGTTACAGAAAATGGTATCAGAGCACTAGGTTTATGGATACCTAGGCTTGTCGGTTAATTGGGTCTAGTTGTGTTTTGTTTTGCACATTGTCGCCCTGCTGCCATCATCTCCGTACTTCCAGTGCTTGTAAGTTTTCCTTACTCGATTCATTTTTTCCTTATATCGTACTTTCGATTCTTGAATTGTGATTGTTTTTCTCGTACTTATCATCGAATTGCAATTTCTACCTCTTATCGTCAGTATGGATGCTGGGAGAGGCCGAGGTAGAGGCCGCGGTCGTGGTCGTAGACGCGGTCTGGGACGTGGGGCAGCCAGTGAGGCGGCCATGTCACACAATTCTGGGGCCGGTAATACTGATGGTAATCATAGCCATAGTGCTACTCAAGAGGGTGCAACTGGTGGTGGCGCCGATCCTGGTGTTGCAGATGTGATGCAGCAAATGGTGAACCAAATGGCTGCGGTAGCTCAGGCGGTTCAGAACCCAACTCTGGGCCATGCTACTCGGGGCAGAGCAGATCATTGGCTTCAGGATGTCATCAAGATGCATCCTCCTCAGTTTTCGGGGGCTTCAGACCCGATTGGTTGGGAGGGGTGGATCAAAGAGATATCCAAGGTCTTTGTTGCCACCAACTATCCCGAGGATCTCAAGGTCCCTATTGCCCAGTACTTTCTCACTGGGGACGCTACTGACTGGTGGGAGGCTGTTGAGCCTAAGGACCATGTTGCTTCATGGGTCGAGTTCAAAGACATGATGGAGACCGAATATTGCCCGTGGCCAGTTAAACAGGCTCGAGTCTATGCTTTTTATGATGCTCAGCCTTTGGATATTCCTGTTTTTTAGGCTATTGCTGATTACCACCAGGAGTTGGGCTTCGTGAAGTCCCAAGTTAGAGATGAGAGTGACAAAATTTTCCACTTTTCCAGATGGATGTAACTGAAGATTCGTGACTACATGTCTGGGCTCGCCCGCACCACCTTAAAGAATTATCAGAGTAGAGCTCTTGCATATGCTATGTATTTGACGGCCAGTGAGGCAGCTCGTGAGAGCAAGAAACAGAAGTCCGTCGGAAATTTTTCGGGCCACAAGGGTGGAGGTCAGCAGAAATCCCAGTCTGCTAATTTTCCCACCGGTGGTGGTCCAGTTCGTTCTACTGAGGGTTTCCGCGGGGCTTCCAGTACTCCTTCCTGTGATGTGAAGTGTTTTAACTGTGCTGACCGGTCCACATCAATCGAACTTGTCCGAGTCCTTTGCCGGCATGTAATCGGTGTGGCTAGCCGGGCCACAATGCTGCTTTCTGTGCTGAGAGAGAGAGAACTCTTGGTGGCCAGACTTCCTTACCAGCGCCTAGGTAACCGAGTGTGAAACAAGGGTCGTTTGCTTCTCAGTCTCCGCCGAGTGCCAGTCGAGGGAGAGGTCGGGGTTATCCCACTAGAGGGGGACCTTCCAGTGTCGGCTCCGCCCATCCGCGTGTTTATTAGAGGAGGAGGGCCGATGATCCAGCCGCCGCCGTGGCCATAGGTACCGTTCATATTCAGTCTCATCCTATCATTGTGCTTTTTGATTCGGGTGCTACGCATTCATTCATCTCTCTAGAGTGTGTGCGCCGTTTGAGTCTCGACTGTTTGAAACCTTGTGAGCCTTTCATCATTAAGCTTCCTAGCGGTGATAGGATCGTTGGTGATCAGGAGGTCCGAGACTGTTCTGTGTTTATTTGTGAGAGGGCTTGGCTCTCTAATCTTATTGTTGTGAGTATTGAGGGTGAGGATTTGATTCTCGGGGATGATTGGCTCGATCGGCATGGTGCAATCATGAACTACCACATGAGAATCATCACCATGTTAGCCGAGGACGGAACCGAGCACTCTTTCGTGGGTCGAAAGAGAAACCAAAAGTTCGTAATTAACGCCTTGAAGGTGACGAGACTCCTGCGGAAAGGGTGTACTAGTTATTGATGCTACTCCTTGAAGACAGGGGATGGTGGAGTCGAGTTTTCATCGATTCCAGTCGTTAGTGAGTTCCCTGATGTATTTCCTGATGAGTTACTGGGGTTTCCACCGGACCGTGAGGTTGAGTTCGCTATCAAGTTAGAGCTGGGTGCGGCTCCGATTTCGAAGGCGCTGTATCGCATGGAACCTTCAGAGATGGCCGAGTTGAAGAAGCAGTTGAGTGAGCTTCTTGAGTCAGGGTATATTCGACCGGGCGCTTCACCTTGGGGTGCACCGGTTCTATTTGTGCGGCAGAAGGATAGTTAGCGGCAGTTGTTTTTGCGCTCAAGATTTGGCATCACTATCTTTTTGGCTCTACATGTCATATTTTTACCGATCATAAAAGTCTGAAGTACATATTTACTCAGTGGTAGTTGAATATGAGGCAGAGGAGGTGGTTATAGTTGATTAAGGATTATGAACTTGAAATCCTTTATCATCCGGGTAAGGCAAATGCCGTGGCAGACGCCTTGAACCGGAAACCGGTTACATTGCGGATGCTTGAGATACTTACGTCTCGATTTGAGCTTCAGTGAGATTTGATTGAGTTGAGTGTTGAGATTTTGTTGCCAAGAGCTGTCGGGAAACTTCACGCTTTGGAGATATCATCGTCGCTGATCGATGAAATTAAACTGAAGCAGTTGGAGGATCCGATGAGTACTCAAATCCGAGAGAATGTTCTTAAGGGAAAGTCTCCTGGGTTTGTGATTCACGAGGATGGTGTGTTGAGATTCCAAAGTCGGCTTTGTGTACAGAACAACTTGGAATTGAGGCAGAGTATTTTGCGTGAGGCCTATGTTACGCCTTACTCAGTTCATCCTGGTTCGAGTAAGATGTACAAGGACCTAAGGAGGAACTTTTGGTGGAGCAACATGAAGGAGGAGGTCGCATGGTTTGTAGCAAGATGTTTGACTTGTCAGCAGGTCAAAATCGAGCATCAGCGACTGGTCGGGTTATTGCAGTCGCTTCCCATTCTGGAATGGAAATGGGAAGATATTTCGATAGACTTCATCACGAGCTTGCCGAGATCTAAGTCTGGTATGAATATGGTTTGTGTGATTGTGGATCGTCTGATCAAGTCGGCACACTTTCTAGGCATCAAGGATACTTGGGGTCCGGAGAAGTTGGCTCGTGTGTTTATTGCGCAGATTGTGAGGATTCACGGTACTCCGAAGTCTATTGTTTCGGATCATGATGGCCGTTTTATATCGCATTTTTGGCAGGCGGTGCATAAAGCGTTGGGTACTCGGTTGTGTCTGAGTACTTCTTTTCATCCTCAGTCAGATGGGCAATCGGAACGCACTATCCAGACATTTGAGGATATGTTGCGTGCTTGTGCTCTCGATTGTAGCAGTGATTGGGAGGAGCATTTTCCATTGATCGAATTCACGTACAACAATAGTTGGCATGCGTCGATTCGAATGTCACCGTATGAGGCGCTTTATGGGCGGTGATGTCGATCGCCGATTTGCTGGAACGAGGCATCCAATTTGGTTGGGACCGAACCGGATATCGCTATGGATACGAAGCGGAAGGTGGAATTTCTTCGGGAGAGGATGTTGACTGCTCAGAGTCAACAAAAGTCATATGCTGACGTCCGTCGTCGACCTTTGTAATTCGAGGTGGGAGACCACATTTTGCTAAAGGTGTCGCCGACGAGGGGAGTTTTCCACTTCGGGAAGAATAGAAAGTTGAGTCCGGGATTTATTGGGCCCTTTAAGATTCTCGAGAGAGTCGATGAGTTCGAATATCGTTTGGCGTTGCCTTCGGCCTTGAGTCACGTTCATAGCATTTTCCATGTTTCCCAGCTGAGGAAATATGTTCCGGATCCTAGTCACGTCATCGACTATGGTGATATTGATGTCGCCGAGGATATTACCTTCGAGGAGCGCCCCTTGAAGATTTTGGAGCACCGTGAGAAGCGACTAAGGCATAAGACCATTCCTTTGGTTAAGGTGCAGTGGTCGAGGCATGGTGTCGAGGAGGTAACTTGGGAAACCGAGGACAGCATGCGTGCTAGGTACCCCGAGTTGTTTGTTTCTTAAGTTTCGGGACGAAACTTATTTTTAGAGGGGTAGAATGTAATATCCGCATTTTTCGTTTCCCGGTATTTTCATTTTTGGTGTATTTTTTATTTTTAGTGACTCGCTTGTAATCGTATTAATATTTCGAGAATATTTAATACTGGATTTTTTGTCATCCGAGCTTGTTTCAGACCTGTTATACTCAATTCCGTGTTTTTTTGCCTTTCCAACGCTATTTCATTCGATTCTCATAATCGTTGTTCGGAACCGCCGTCTCGGAGTTATCGTAGATCCATCTCATGTTATTATGCATGTTGTGAGCTTTTGTATGTTGTTTCGATCATGTATCGTGTGTTTCAGATGTTTTGGCCCTTTCTGTAATTTCCCAAAGTTTTGGGGTGATTACTAAAGTTGTAGTTTTCCGTGCCCTTGGGTAATCGGAATGGTGTTTTCTTCTATCACTTTGGTTCTGACTCAATCTTGTTGTTCGTGTGTCTTCTTCGGCCCGTTGTTTGGTGTCGGATGCGCGTTGTTTTCATCCGAGGTGGAATTCGCTGTTTTCCATCTTTGGGGTGCTATCTGTACTGCTGTGTGCACCCGCTAGCGCGCGCTATTCCTGTTACCTAGTGCATGCTAGTGTCGTTGAGTAGCGGACGCTACGTTCATTGGTAGCGCGTTCTAATGACTCGAACACAGCAGTAACAGTGGGTTGTTTCTGCTCCCTGCTCTATGGACGAGCAGCTTAGCGCACGCTACATTTGTATATTAGCGTACGCTATGGTTTGGACTTAGCGCATGTTGGGTGACCGGTAGCGCGCGCTAACTCGGTAGTCCATACTGGGCAGAATGTTTCTAGACTCGGTCTGGTGTCCAGGTAGCGCACGCTATGGCCCGATAGCGCACGCTATGGCCCGATAGCGCACGCTATCGAGGGACCGTTAGCGCACACTATTCTCTAGTCGCAGACGCTAACGGGCCAGAACCGTAGGTTCTGGACTGGTTTTGACTGGGTAGCACACGCTAACTATGGATCGTTGGTGCACGCTAAGATCTTTAGTTATATAAACGAGAGAGTTGACCCAGATCCGCCTCATTTCTCATTTCTTCTCCTTCTCCGCGGCCGAGCGATCCTTTAGGCGATTCGGAGGCGATTTCTTCTTCCAATCACTTCAGAGATAATTTTTCTTGAGTTCTTGGTGTAGATTAACAACATCTACTTGGGTTCTTCATCCTTAATCTAAGGTAATCTCCTAGAACAATATTTTTTAGAATTTGGGGGTTTTTGAGTTTTTGTCCGATTCATTCTGTATTGTTGATTAATCCATGATGTATATGATTAATCTTGGTGGTATTCACGTTTTCCCTACGAGTTCATGGTAAGTTTCATGGTATTTATGAAATCGAGAGGGTTCGGTTGTGATCCACCCTCGTCGTTGTTTTGTACGAACTTACATGAATCATAGGCGGGGTTTCGGGTGTCTTCCGTTATCGTTATTCTTGTCGAATTGGTTGTAATAGTTTTTGAAGAATCGTCTAGGTTCGGTGTGTCCAATTTCTCGCAACCGCGATTATTTCATCCCGTCTTTTTGTCATGATAATCGAGGTAAGTACCCTTAATGAACTTACATGCTTAACATGTTAGTATTGCATGAGTAATGTGTGTGTGTATGCTCACTACGGGTTAGATCCGACGGGGTCTCGGTAGGGGTCCACAGAGTAGTGGATCTACGAGCTTGGCTTTTAACCACTACGGGTTAGATCTGATGGGGTCTCGGTAGGGGTCCACAGAGGCGTGGATCCGCGGTTAATTGTGGTGCGTTTTACAAATGTGTTTTGGGTTATGGCGTTTCCGGAAATGTGTGTTTCAAACTGATGTTTTCTCATTTTCATGCTTTGACTATATGTGTAAGGTGTAAGTTATCATTTGGTTACTTGTACTAGCGTAATTGCTATCCCTTTAGGTGACCCGTTTTGGGGAAATTCTTGTTATGAATTTCAAGTTATGTTCAGCCGGACGATCGATCACTGGGGCAGTACGAGGATGCTGGCCAGGGTTGATGACGTGTGCAATTGAGTCTCCTTATTTCCATTGTCCTTTTTGATGCGGTTGTTTTTCTTTAAACTTGTGAACTTATAAAAAGTACTCACGAGTACTAAGGCATTTCTACTGGGATTATGGTTTGTATTATTATATGTTATTTATGATTGTCAGTGATGTTTGTTTTTCCAGTTATACCGGGCATTTCATTTATTTTTCGTTCTGGTGATGTGTGTTTTCTCGCTAACTAAGATAGTTAGACGAGTGGTATTTCTTAATTAGCCTAGTGGGTCCCATGTAGGCGTCCACGGTGCTGTAGTATTCCCTGAATATCTTGGGAGTTGTTACATTCGCCACCACGATCAGATCATAGTGACTTGATACTCTTCCCATGACGCTTCTCCGTTTCAGCCTTCAAGTCTCTAAACTTGTCAAAGGCTTCAGACTTCCGTCGCATCAAATAGATGTATCCATATCTCGAATAATCATCTATAAACGTGATGAAGTATTCGAAACAATCCCTAGCCTGGATATTCATTGGACCACATACATCCGTATGAACCAATTCTAACACATTCCGAGCACGGTTTCCCTTGGTTTTAAAAACCCTTTTGGTCATCTTACCTTTGAGACAGGATTCAGAAATTAGAAATGACTCAACTTGGAGATCATCTAATGGGCCATCATCTACCAATCTTTGAATCCTCCCAAGGTTTACATGCCCTAACCGTAAATGCCACAGATATGTTTGGTTTATGCTTGAAGGTTCTTTTCTCTTTTTAGGTTTAGACAAAGAGTTAAGTGATTTGTGCATAGGAGTTTGTGCAGTATTAACGACATACAGTCCATCATTAAAAATATCTTTGCAAATATATTCACCGTTTCTTTTCATAATAATAGCATCATCATCAAAAGAAACTGAATAACCATCGCATTTTAATTTAGAAACTGAAATTAAATTCATTCTAAAATCTGATACTAATAATACATTATTGAGGACTAATAATTTATCATAATCTTCAACAGCACGACTCCCAGTGTAACAGCCATAAGCCTGAAATAATCGTCCCAGTTGATGGTATTTCTCACCCGCACTAAGCTGCTTGGTTACCTTAAAACCATGCGAGTCAAAGCGAACATGATCAGTGGAGCCTGAGTCAACTATCCACGAAGTGGAAGAACAAGCTGCCAAACATGTTTTGACTACTAGTGCACGAGACATATCTTTCTTAAGAGTAGGGCAGTCCGCTTTAAAATGTCCTTTCTGACTGCACTTGTAGCACCTTCCATTTGGCTTTTATTCGCCTCGGGGTGAGGAGCCTTGCTTTTCACTTTGAGAGTTGCCACTTGCTTCTGGACAACCTGCTTTTTCTTCTTTCCCCATTTGGATTTGGAAGAAGTAGCACTGGTTTCCGCAAGCATCTGATGATAACCTTGTTTGAAGAGACCTTCAGCATATTGAAGCTCTGTCAGAAGTTCCGCCAAAGTATATGTCCTACGGTTCATATTGTAGTTAAGGCGGAACTGCTCAAAGCTTCTTGGTAAGATGCCCAAGATAATATCGACCTGCGACTCTGCATCAATAGTAGCCCTCAGTATGCTCAGTTTGTTCAAATGAGACATCATTTTTAGAACATGATCCCTTACGGGGTCCCTTCAGACATTTGGGTTGTCATCAACACCCTCATTGCATTTTGCCTAGCCGTCCGGTTCTGATGACCAAACAGCACGGTGAGATTTTTCATCATCTCCACGGCTGAGCCCATCGTCTGATGCTGATGCTGCAATATATTTGTCGGTGAAGCCAAAATGTAACAACGAGCCATCTCATCGGACTTCTTCCATTTTCGGAATTCATCCAGCTCTCCAGGAGTGGCATCCGGTTCTGGATCCAGAGGGCTCTCCTCAGTTAATACAAATTTATATCTCTCAGCAGTCAGGACAATGTCAAGATTTCTTTTCCAATCGGCAAAGTTAGGGCCATCAAATTTATTTTCTTTGAGAATAACAGCAAGTGGATTGAAAGACATCTGAGATCAAAATTAAAAACATCCATCACATAATGCATAGCAATATATATCGAAAAACCTCAAAACACAATATATATGCTAGCAACCAACACCTCGAAAAACCCGCATATGCAAGCCACGATCGTGTGGATATTTACACATATTTTTCAAGTAGAGTTTACGTCTTTAATTTTACTATATGGTCAACTTACGTTATGACAAGTAAAATTAATAGTTGGTTCCTCTTGGCCATGTATTAATTAGCATAGATTCCGATAGGGAACTTATTAATTAATACACCTAAGTGAATACCATAATTTAACATTCTTAAAATATTATGTTTAAATAATAGTCCTACGGATGGAGAGGTCCTATCAATAAAAATATTTACCTTATGTTATCATTTTGAAATTTAAAACTAATGAACCTATAATTAGGACATCCGATATGGAGGAAGACCCTAATGTCAACGCGCATACTAATTACTTCACAATTTAAATTAATTATGGAGGCCAATTTGATTTGATTTTAAAAAATAAATCAATTTAATCACTTAGTTATTTTAGCCTTAAGGTTTTTAATTTTATCGTCCTAACATGCAGAAAACATATCACGCATACATTCATACATACCATGCATCAAAACAATAAAAACCAAAAATAAAGCATGGATAATTCAATTATCCAATTATCATGGTCTTCCTTGAGTTGAATCCGAGAAAATCTTCAACTCGATCTCTCCCACTGAATCAAGCATCTCGTCGCACCTCCCCGGAATGGCCGTGGATTTTCAAAATTAAAATTTCACTTTTATGCAAAATTAATTACATAAAAAAATTGAATTTTAAATCCCGACTCTCCAGGGAACGCAACGAACGGCGGCGAAACGGACCGTACCAAAAAATGGATGACCCGACCGGAACCAGAAAACCGGACCGGACAGAGTGCCATGGCTCAGCTGACATACTCGGCGCTTTCGGCGAGGCGTGGTGTCGCTGCTCAGCGGTGCCCGGCTATTCTTATCGGCCGCCTAACGATCTGCGATCCGGTTACCGCTCTATTTCTTCGTGATCCCGTCTTTTCCGAATTTGATTACAATTTCACATAAAATAAAATACATCGAAATTACAGCAAGATTACATGAAAAATAAAACACCTAGATCTACCCGCGGCTTTTCTCACGGGAAAAACCATTACATGCCTCAAACCGGGCCAAACCAACAAATGCATAAATAATAAAATTAAATAAATAAATAAACCATTCACAAAACCATGATAATTGGATCATATCACCTGCAAGAACATATCTAGAAAAATATTCCAACATCAAATTACATGAATATTTAAATTGCTATCAATTAATCACCAAAATTAATTAAAATAGCAAAAAGCCTAAAAAAACCGTCTCTCATACCATTGTTGGAAATAAAATGCAGCGGAAGCGAAGTTTGGAAAAGTTTGATAATCACGTTTTACGCATCCACGAGCACAAAATCTATTTAGGCACGCTAATTAATTAATTACTAAGACTAATAAGCAATTTAAATATTATTTATTATTTATTAAATAAATATGTTAGTAATTGAAATATCCTAATCTGGATCTAAAAGATCATAGGATATTACCTTTGAAGCGAAGTGGTTGCTTTCGTCTTGATCACCTTGTATTTCTACCTTTAGACCTTCTAGAGTATGATCCGCCTTAATCCGGACGTTATGTGGGCAACGAGCTACCGGATATTGTTTGGACAACAATGGGATCGGCCGAACCTCCTTTTATATGTGGTCACTCGATTTTTCTTTATTTTCTAGTATTGCATGAACACTCTTAGAAAATTGATGTGTTATCTAAATTGTAGAATCAAAGACACAAGTCTAGATCTACAATTAAACACAAGAAGAAAAATTTGATCTCACAACCTTGCAAAGACATAGAAATTGGCCAACCCCCATAGATGTCCTATTTATAGGCTCTGCACTACTACTAGGGATCTTAAGGAGGATTAGGGTAGGACTCCCAATAGATTTCATCTTATCATATTAGGACTCTTCCTAATATACTGAATTTATTAATATCAACTTAGTCCACTAAAAGGTTGATATTGCACTTCCTACCAAAATCTCAAATTACGAAATTGGACTCCTTATTAAATTTATTATTTCTGTAATATCCTGAATTTTAGAATAATATTTTATTGTTGACTATGTTGGAAGATTGATGATGTGATTTTTTCGGTAATAAATGTGATATTGAGTAGACGAGAGTAAGGTGTCGGGTAGTATTTTCTAATATCGTCGAATAATTATTAGTAAGAATGTGACGGTGGCGAACGTTGTATTCTCCGATAAATTATTCAACGAAAATTAAAGAAAATTATCCGGACTATATATGAGCTTGTGAATTTACTTGGATGTATTTGAGATGCATTTGTGGTCTTGGACCATTTAAAATAAGAGAGAAGCACCGAGAGTGTAAATAATAATAAAATTGGACATTTTCTTGAAAGTATCGCGGACAAGTATAAACTTTGAAAAATCACCACGGATTTTTGGGATGTTCGAAAATTCTTAAAATTAACAATATTATAGATAATTGAGCTTGCTTTCCAACGGTTCAAACGCGCGTCAATGCCAGGCGGGCGCAACAGCGTGCTGGGCAGATCAGTAAGCAGGCGCCGAAAGTGGCCGGCAGACTTTTGCTCCACGCGGTTTTTGACTGACTAGCAGAATTTGAAACCATAAAGTGCGGCTTTATCACTATGTTTGTCTAATACCGTTTATCAATACTTGTAGAAAACGTACTCCTATTCCATCAGGTCTTTTTATATCATAGTATTAAGATTTAATGTCCTCAAAAAAGCTCAAAACCCAGCGAATCTGAGCAGCCTTGTCAAGGAGACATCCTGTATGTGTTTGACAAAATTCCCCAGAGAGTGTGAATTCCATACTGGGTTGCCCTCTTTAAACTCGATTATCCCACAATCGGTAAATTCTTTTACAAATACATCTCGAGTATATTGTAAATAAAATACATATGAGTATAAATGTTGTTTGGACCATAGGTATTGAGTCATAATACTTGGATAATATGAACCGTTTTCTAGTGAGTCAGTCAGCCATGCTATTTTTCAGTCATTTTCAGCAACATTTCTTTTGAAGTTGATCGAGTTGCCTTCTTTGAATACGTATATATATTTTAACATGCAATTATGTTTCGATGAAATTTTTTATATTTTGTAACTGAGTGACATATTAAATAAATCAGTTTTTGTTTTGATATTTCCATCCATTGAAATTACTGTATTTATCGAACTATAATCGAGATAAGTTTTCCTAACATCTTAGTTTTCGGAAATTTGGGGATTTTGAATGATGTTGTCCGTTTTCCAATTAACTTAGATTATTGAATGATCATCAATTGTCTAGATTGTATTTCCCCACATTTTTGTTGTTTTTCCATGGTTTAGTTGCTAGAAATCTGTCGGTTTATTGAGTTCCTATTTGACACCTTTAAGTTGTTCGGTAAAATGTCGTAGTGGAAATTCGGGCATTCTACGATATTTTTCCTTGTGTGATCATTGTTTGACTGATGATAGGATATTAGATCGAGTTCCCTGTGGAGAGCTGTAATATCCGGATTTATTTCAGTGTATTTCATCTGTATTCAACCATGTATTATTTCGGATTGGTGATTTCGATTATTGGAGTTTGATATTTAGTGCATTGATATCATTATGCATAAGTATAGAATCATGCAAAATTGCTCAAACAACCTTGTGATAGCGCACGCTAAGAATGTATCTTAACGCGCGCTATCGGGCCATTATTAGCGCACGCTATGCAGGTAGGAGTAACGTGCGCTAAGGACTCAATTATTGAGCGGGACGGCTAACACATGCGCCAGCCGGGACATGGGTCCGGATAAGATTCCCGCTGACGCATCCGGACAAATTCTGAAGTCAACCATTATTAGCGCACGCTAAGGGATGCTTAGTAGCGTGCGCTAACTCGTCAATAATGCAGAATTTTATAAATGGGACATCAACCGTTTTGGCTTTCATTTCTTTCGTCTATTCCTCAATCTTGAGAGTTCAGAGAGTTGTAGTAATACTACTATACACTTAGAACACATATTGTTGGTATTATACATTGGTTATCACTTAAGAATGTTCATGGAAGTGGAATAGCACCTTGGAGTGGCATACAACCAACCGGAGTGGGATTCTACCTTACAGTTCAGTGATTTTCGTCATTTAAGGTATGTTCAATCTATCTCCAGACTTAGAGTTGGATTCTAACGATTTGGATGATCATGTTAACAAGATATGGATTTTCATAGATGAATTATCCAAGTATATCATGTTTGGAATAGTGAGTTGAATAAGCCTTAAGTACTTTGATTATAATCATCATGATTCGAATATTAGTACACTGAATATGTGAAGAAAAGCTTCTATCATTGGTAAACCGAATCTAATAGATGATTTCATAGTAATCTCGGACTAGACGTTAACATCCTTATTGTTAGATAAATCTAAAGGTTTGATCATGGAAGGATTTATCTAGTATATATAGGACGTTTATCAACTTCAGTATGATAACATGGACTGATATAGAGGTGTTGATATCAACCGTTTAGCTTTTCGAATTGTCGTATGAAGATTTGAAGTCGGAATAGAATATGATTTTATATTGGTATGCATATCCTTGAATCCGAAGTTGTCTTTATCCGTAAAATCATTCATAAGGGTATGAACTTGGTATTCATGGAAGTAACATGAATTATCACGAAAGAATTCATTGTTTCGATCATGGCAAGAACAGTTTACTGCTCAGCAGTAAACTGCCATGCAGAGATAGCCCACGCTATGTTATGCAGTTTAACGTGCGCTATCGAACACTAGTTAGCGTGCGCTACGTTTGGAACATAACGTACGCTAGACCATCAGACGTGTCAGTTGGCTAGTCAGTGAAGTACTGACCATGCATCGTTAGCGTGCGCTAGGCTTTGTTGTTTGCGTGCGCTATCGGGCAGACGTAACGCACGCTACACAGAGTACTTAGCGTGCGCTAAGCTATTCGGGCAGATTGCAGTTTATGAACTTTTGACCGTTAATCGAATTGTTAAACATTTATTCGACGTGAGATAAATCCTATATCATTTCTTTTGTTAAGGTTTGGTCTCGTTACGTGATTGATTGAGAAGGACGATCTTCGAGTATTCATTTTCGTGGAAGTATTGTTATTGTCTTCAAATCGAGGCAAGTACCTTAATTGTTTTATGTATTGTTGTTATACCTATTGTCGTGCATGTATGTTGTGATTGTATGTCCACCTCGTGTTGGTCCGACGGGATCATCGGGGGATCTATGCTAGCGTGCGCTGGATCATCGGACGGGTTTTTCCACCACGGGTTGGTCTGACGGGATCATCGTGGGTTCTAGGCAGTGAACGCTGGATCGAGGGAATTACCATGTGTATGTATTGATATCATGTTGTGATTATCAGTTGTGTATGTTATGTTTGAGTTTCTCGTAGGAGAAGACTCGTTGGTATTTTGTCGTTTACGTTATTATTATTCTTCGTGAGATATGAATAATATGTTGTGGTACTTGTACTAGCATCGTTGTGCTAACCCCTTCGGGGGTGAACATTTTGTTTGTGTTCAGGATCCAGGAGAGCGGGGAAACAACCACCGGGCTGTATGGTGACGAGGGTGCAGTGATGTCTGGCCAGGTTTATTTATCTGTTGTTTATTCGTAATTTCAATAAGTACTCGAGTACGAAGTCTTTTGTGATGGATTTGAATTTGGGGATGTATTATTGAGTTCTGTCGAACAATTGTATTATTTCTGTATTCGGTCAGAATTGTTGTACTGTAATTCCGTTATTTCCATTCGTCAGTACCTTTTTATACTTGTTCAATTCTTCAGCCTTGTAAATCCTAATGAAAAGGAATTACGGCGCTGTAATATTCCCGAATATATTGGGGTGTTACGAATATGGTATCGAGCTAAGATTATAGAAATCTTGGACGTTGCGTTAAAATAGAGGTCATATATGTCTTTTGGTATAACCGCCGTGAATGACATCAGCACTGCCGCTACGTCTTCATGCGAACAGTGGTTGTAAGTTCCTAAACTCTATCTCGTTCTTTGCATATTGTATCTCTTTATACTCGAATATTAGAACGATGTTGTTTCCTGTATATTGAGTATTTATGCTTACAGTATGTTGAGAGGCGGACGTGGACGTGGTCGCGGTCGTGGACGCGGACGAAGAAATGCCGAAAGGGAGGCGTCGCCTTCTAATCAGGCCAGTCATAGCTCAGGCGAGCCGCAACAGTCTATTAATAATGAACCAGATCCTGCTGTACCAGAGATCCTTCGTCAAGTGGTGAACCAGATGACTCAGTTCGCCCAAGTCGTGGACCGAATGCAAATGGCGGTGGGAATACAGCAGGGAGAGAGACAGCAAGGGATCCCAGATATGGGAAATCGAGGTGACCGGTGGCTGCAAGAAGTGGCAAGGATGCAACCACCCAAATTCGACGGTATTTCTGAGACTCCCACCTGGGATCATTGGTTAAAGGAGCTGGAGAAAATCTTTGCCGGAACCAACTGCCCAGACGACCGGAGAGCCTCTATCGCTCAATATTTTCTGATAGGGGAAGCGTCTGAATGGTGGGAAGCTATCCGGCCTGTAGACCATGATGCCGATTGGACAGAATTTTGATTGATGATGGAAGCTCAGTATTGCCCCCGTCCTGTGAGGGAAGCCAAGGTTCGGGAGTTTTTCTCCGCTCAGCCCTCTGATGTGTCAGTATCCCAGGCGATCAAGACGTTTAACCAACAGCTGGCATTTGTTCGACATCTGGTCAGAACAGATGCAGAAATGATGATCCATTTCGATATGAGAATGAAACCAGAAGTTCAGAGGTACATGTCCGGATTCGAATGTACCACACTCCGCCAATACCAGGATAAGGCGTTGGCATATGAGATCAAGGAAGCGGCCATGGAGAAATTTTCAGAATCCAAGAAACAGAAAGTCTCTGGTACTTTTACAGAGCACAAGAACAGTGGGGCCCGTAAGGCCCAGTCATCCTTCCATTCTTTCAAGAAACCTCCGCACCCAGCTAGGAGCGGAAAGAATTTCGGGGCGACATCAAATATTACTGATGTTACCAGGAAATGCTTTAGCTGCGCTTGACAGGGGCACTATCGACGGAATTGCCCCCTTCTGCCGTGACTTGTTTTGATTGTGGACGAGAGGACATCGGGCGGTGTTTTGTGAAGAGGCTGCAAAGTCTTTGAGCCCGTACACCACGGCCCGATCGAGAAGGAGGCCGGTATTCCACGACGCGGCAAAGTGTTCGGATGCCTCGGAATTTTGGCCGCGGGCGAGCGAGGACAATGGGACCGAAAAGGGACATCGAGTGCGGATCTGCTCCCCACGTGCATGCGAGATGAGGAGGACAGACGATCGGGATCTGCTGTCGCATCAGTCTTGTCGAGATCCTTTCCCGGCCGTTAAGCGTTTTATTCGATACAGGAGCTACACATTCTTTCATATCTTTGTCTTGTGTAAATCGTTTGAATATTTCCGGTTTTCATGATTGTGAACCTTATGTGGTTGGTTTACCGAGTGGAGAGAGGATTGTCGAAAATTTAGAAACTAGAAATTTCCCTGTATCATTTGGAGGCAGAGAGTGGCTCTCAAACCTGATCGTGATAGAAATGCGAGGAGACGACCTGATACTCGGAGACGATTGGCTTAATCGATATGGAGCAATTGTGAACTACCGAAGGAGGAATATCTCGCTGATCGCTGACGATGGTTCCGAGATTCTGTTTGAGGGATGGAAACCGGGAAGCTCAGGAAAATTGATCAAGGCGATGAAAGCTGTCAAATTGAAACAGTGTATGCATGCTGGTGTTACGCAATGAAGAAAGAAGACGAAATTGTGGAACTTTCATCCATTCCTGTTGTGAACGAATTTCCAGATGTATTTCCTGACGAGTTACCTGGACTACCTCCACGAAGGGATGTGGAATTTACCATTGAGCTGGAACCCGGGGCGACACCAATTTCTAAGGCGCCGTATCGTATGGCACCTACTGAGATGTACGAACTGAAGAAGCAGTTAGAGGAGTTACTGGACAAGGGCTATATTCAGCCAAGCGTTTCACCCTGGGGAGCGCCAGTTCTTTTCGTCCGAAAGAAGGATGGATCGCTCCGACTGTGTATTGATTATCGAGAGCTGAACAAGATGACGATTAAGAACAAGTATCCGTTGCCACGGATTGATGATTTATTTGACCAGTTGCAAGGGGCAACAGTGTTTTCTAAAATTGATCTGAGATCAGGATACCATCAGCTGAGAATTAAAGAATCTGATGTTCCGAAATCAGCGTTCAGAACTCGCTACGGGCATTATGAGTTTGTGGTGATGCCGTTTGGTCTCACTAACGCACCTGTTGTATTTATGCAATTGATGAACCGTGTGTTCATTGAATTTTTGGATAAATTTGTGGTCGTGTTTATTGACGACATCCTGGTATATTCTAAGAGTCCTGAAGAACATGCGCACCATTTACGGATTGTATTGGAACTTTTGAGAAACGAACAATTGTACGCCAAACTTTCTAAGTGTGAATTCTGGCTAAAGGAAGTAATGTTCCTCGGCCATGTGGTCTCAGCTAGAGGAGTCCGAGTAGATCCTCAGAAGATCGAAGCAATATTGGATTGGAAGCCTCCAAAGAACGTGAAAGAGGTCCGAAGCTTCTTAGGACTTGCTGGATACTATCGTCGATTCGTGGAAGGGTTTTCTAAAGTCTCCCGCCCACTTACTCGACTTCTGCAGAAAACTCAAAAGTTTGAGTGGAATGAATTATGTCAGATTAGCTTTGATGAATTGAAGAAGAGATTGACGACGGCACCGATTCTATCACTTCCGCAAGGAACTGAAGGATTCATAGTTTACTGATGATGCTTGAACCAAGGACTTGGGTGCGTATTGATGCGAGAATGATAAGGTGATCGCTTATGCGTCGCGACAATCGAAACCTTATGAAGTGAATTACCCAACACATGATTTGGAGCTAGCGGCGGTGGTTTTGCCTTGAAGATCTGGAGGCATTATGCATGCGGGACTCAGCATCGGATCTTTACGGATCATAAGAGTCTCAAGTACATATTTAGTCGAAAGAGTTGAACATGCGGCAAAGAAGATGGTTGGAACGATTAAGGACTATGACTTGGAGATTTTATATCATCCGAGCAAAGCGAATGTAGTGGCGATGCACTTAGCCGCAAGCTGTCTCTATTCGGATCTGGAGACACCGACCTCCCAACTTAGCCTTGGCGAGAGATGATTCATGAAGGGATTGAAGTGTGGTTACAGAGAGTCCAGGGGACAACTATGCGTGATGGAGATAACTTCATCTTTAGCAGAAGAAATCAAATCTAGGCAGGCGAGATGATCCTCGATGATTCGGTTACATGATGAAGTGATCCAAGGAAAGGCCCCGGATTCATAATTCATGACGATGGAGTTTTGAGATTTGAACCGACTCTGTGTTCCCGATGTTGATGTTAAAGCAGACGATTATGAAGGAAGCTCATAGTTCGCCCTATTCTATCCACCCGGGCACCAGTAAAATGTATAAGGACTTGAAGCAGAACTTCTGGTGGGGCAACATGAAGAAAGACGTAGCGGACTATGTTTCGAAATGCTTGACTTGTCAGCAGGTTAAGATCGAGCATCAACGGCCTGCCGGAATGTTGAAGCCACTCCCGATTCCTGAATGGAAGTGGGAGGACATATCGATGGACTTTATCACTAATATGCCGAAAACCAGGACAGGAATGAACATGATTTGGGTGATAATTGATCGCTTAACCAAATCAGCTCATTTCCTAGGCATTAAGGATACGTGGGGACCAGAGAGGTTGGCACGAGTCTTTATTTCGGAAATAGTTCGATTGCATGGTACGCCGAAGACCATTGTTTCTGATCGAGACGGCCGTTTTGTGTCTCACTTTTGGAAGGCAGTTCATAAGGCCTTGGGGACCAAATTGAACTTCAGTACAGCTTATCACCCGCAGACTGACGGACAATCTGAGAGAACTATACAAACGGTGGAAGACATGCTAAGGGCCTGTGCCTTAGATTGGTCAAACGATTGGGAAGTTCATCTACCGTTGATTGAATTTACCTACAATAATAGTTGGCATGTTTCTATTAAGATGGCACCGTTTGAGGCATTATACGGAAGGAGATGCAGATCGCCCCTATGCTGGGACGATTCATCGGAATTGATCGGAACAGAACCAGAGTTGATCGAGCAGACTCGAGAGAAGATAGCCTTAATTCGTGAAAGGCTGTTGACTGCCCAGAGTCGCCAGAAATCCTATGCGGACGTACGTCGTCGCCCATTGGAGTTCAATACTGGGGATCATGTACTTTTGAAGGTTTCTCCTACTCGGAGAATCTTTCGTTTCGGAAGAAAAGGAAAGCTGAGTCCGAGATATATCGGACCATTTGAGATCCTCGAGAGAGTTGGGGAGTTGGCATACAGATTAGCATTGCCGCCGTCATTGTGCCATGTTCATAATGTGTTCCACGTATCCCAGTTACGGAGTTATATACCAGATCCCAGTCATATCATTGATTTCGGTGAGATCGAAGTCGCACAGGATGGAACGTTTGAAGAAAGACCAGTCAAGATACTCGAGAGTCGAGTTAAGCAACTGAGGAACAAGTCAATCGTTTTGGTTAAAGTTCAGTGGTCACGTCATGGAACGGAAGAAGCCACCTGGGAAACGGAAGCTGATATGAAGTCTAGATATCCCGAGTTATTTTCGTCTTGAGTTTCGGGACGAAACTCCTTTTTAGTAGGAGAGTATGTAATATCCGGATTTATTTCAGTGTATTTCATCTGTATTCAACCATGTATTATTTCGGATTGGTGATTTCGATTATTGGAGTTTGATATTTAGTGCATTGATATCATTATGCATAAGTATAGAATCATGCAAAATTGCTCAAACAACCTTGTGATAGTGCACGCTAAGAATGTATCTTAACGCGCGCTATCGGGCCATTATTAGCGCACGCTATGCAGGTAGGAGTAACGTGCGCTAAGGACTCAATTATTGAGCGGGACGGCTAACACATGCGCCAGCCGGGACATGGGTCCGGATAAGATTCCCGCTGACGCATCCGGACAAATTCTGAAGTTAGCCATTATTAGCGCACGCTAAGGGATGCTTAGTAGCGTGAGCTAACTCGTCAATAATGCAGAATTTTATAAATGGGACATCAACCGTTTTGGCTTTCATTTCTTTCGTCTATTCCTCAATCTTGAGAGTTCAGAGAGTTGTAGTAATACTACTATACACTTAGAACACATATTGTTGGTATTATACATTGGTTATCACTTAAGAATGTTCATGGAAGTGGAATAGCACCTTGGAGTGGCATACAACCAACCGGAGTGGGATTCTACCTTACGGTTCAGTGATTTTCGTCATTTAAGGTATGTTCAATCTATCTCCAGACTTAGAGTTGGATTCTAACGATTTGGATGATCATGTTAACAAGATATGGATTTTCATAGATGAATTATCCAAGTATATCATGTTTGGAATAGTGAGTTGAATAAGCCTTAAGTACTTTGATTATAATCATCATGATTCGAATATTAGTACACTGAATATGTGAAGAAAAGCTTCTATCATTGGTAAACCGAATCTAATAGATGATTTCATAGTAATCTCGGACTAGACGTTAACATCCTTATTGTTAGATAAATCTAAAGGTTTGATCATGGAAGGATTTATCTAGTATATATAGGACGTTTATCAACTTCAGTATGATAACATGGACTGATATAGAGGTGTTGATATCAACCGTTTAGCTTTTCGAATTGTCGTATGAAGATTTGAAGTCGGAATAGAATATGATTTTATATTGGTATGCATATCCTTGAATCCGAAGTTGTCTTTATCCGTAAAATCATTCATAAGGGTATGAACTTGGTATTCATGGAAGTAACATGAATTATCACGAAAGAATTCATTGTTTCGATCATGGCAAGAACAGTTCTTGCTCGTGATAAAGCGCCATGCAGAGATAGCGCACGCTATGTTATGCAGTTTAACGTGCGCTATCGAACACTAGTTAGCGTGCGCTACGTTTGGAACGTAACGTACGCTAGACCATCAAACGAGTCAGTTGGCTGGTCAGTGAAGTACTGACCATGCATCGTTAGCGTGCGCTAGGCTTTGTTGTTTGCGTGCGCTATCGGGCAGACGTAACGCACGTTACACAGAGTACTTAGCGTGCGCTAAGCTATTCGGGCAGATTGCAGTTAATGAACTTTTGACCGTTAATCGAATTGTTAAACATTTATTCGACGTGAGATAAATCCTATATCATTTCTTTTGTTAAGGTTTGGTCTCGTTACGTGATTGATTGAGAAGGACGATCTTCGAGTATTCATTTTCGTGGAAGTATTGTTATTGTCTTCAAATCGAGGCAAGTACCTTAATTGTTTTATGTATTGTTGTTATACATATTGTCGTGCATGTATGTTGTGATTGTATGTCCACCTCGTGTTGGTCCGACGGGATCATCGGGGGATCTATGCTAGCGTGCGCTGGATCATCGGACGGGTTTTTCCACCACGGGTTGGTCTGACGGGATCATCGTGGGTTCTAGGCAGTGAAGGCTGGATCGAGGGAATTACCATGTGTATGTATTGATATCATGTTTTGATTATCAGTTGTGTATGTTATGTTTGAGTTTCTCGTAGGAGAAGACTCGTTGGTATTTTGTCGTTTACGTTATTATTATTCTTCGTGAGATATGAATAATATGTTGTGGTACTTGTACTAGCATCGTTGTGCTAACTCCTTCGGGGGTGAACATTTTGTTTGTGTTCAGGATCCAGGAGAGCGGGGAAACAACCACTGGAACTGTATGGTGACGAGGGTGCAGAGTGATGTCCTGACCGGGTTTATTTATCTGTTGTTTATTCGTAATTTCAATAAGTACTCGAGTACGAAGTCTTTTGTGATGGATTTGAATTTGGGGATGTATTATTGAGTTCTGTCGAACAATTGTATTATTTCTGTATTCGGTCAGAATTGTTGTACTGTAATTCCGTTATTTCCATTCGTCAGTACCTTTTTATACTTGTTCAATTCTTCAGCCTTGTAAATCCTTATGTAAAGGATTTACGGCGCTGTAATATTCCCGAATATATTGGGGGTGTTACAAGAGCTAGTGTCGAACCCTTCTGTTCGTCGTTTTATCAGAGTTTCGGAGTTTTTTCGATCGACCGTATTCTTCGGAGTATTCGCGAGAAATTACCAAGGCAAATACCTTGATATACGAATTATATCTACGTAAAATCATCATTGCTGAAGTATATATATATATATGTGTGTGTGTGTGTGTGTGTATATATATATATATATGTTGTGAATGTTGAGTGATTGATGCTAATATTAGTTTGACATACTTAATTTGGATTAAAGTATAAACATATTTATAGAGATAATATAGTCATGTATGTGTATTTGGTTGAATTATGATTCAGGGATATGTGTGGTGTTGGTCTGTTTATGCCTGAAGGCGTGTTGTGCCGAGTTTTGATTGGTAATGTGCGTGCTGTTATTTGTCTGTATAGTTGTTGATTGACAGATAATTTGTGTGAATTTGTGTACTAATTTCGATAATTGTTACGATGATTGACTGAGTGCTTGATGTTTGAAACAATGTAAATATTTGTTTGTGATAGACGTCGTATCCGGGAGCCTCTAAGGGCGGGGTGTGGACTCCGGCCTGGTGTACACTGCAATGAGCGGCTCCATGTGGTTGGTGAACGCCGGTGTTACCTAATACATGTGCAAGGGGAGGCTCTTGCGGGAGTGAGTGCCGGTGCGGTGACATATTCAAGGGGCGGCCAATATAGTGGAGTGAACGCAGGTGCATAGGTGTGCAAGGGAGGCGCCTGACAGACTTATTGGTAACAGATATTTGAGTGATATCTAAGACCCTGATACCGAACAATTTCCGTACTTCAAAAGTTCTTTTCAACTCGTTTTAAATATTGGTCTCAATAAAGGCTGAGTTTTGTGCTTCTGAAAGTTTGTTTCAACTCGTTTTAAATGTTGGTATCATGATTAATTAACCAAAGATATCTGACGAGATTTCCGAGGGTTAATTAATCAAGGGTCTTGAGCAGGATTTGTCGAAATGAGAGGTTGTGACATTGATTGTGCTGCGATGATGAGATGTTGAGATGATTATTCTTGTGATGATGTTTTGTGGATTGGGCCGAGGACTCCGTGAGATGTTGAGATGATTATTCTTGAGATAATATTCTGTGGATTGGGTCGAGGACCCAGTGAGATGTTGAGATGATTGTTCTTGTGATAATGTTCTGTAAATTGGGTCGAGGACCCCGAATGATGTTGAAATGATTTTCCTGTGAAATTATTTTCCGCATACTGGGTCAAGGACCCGAGAAATTTTGTAAGTTATTTTCTAAAGTACTCCCCTTCAATTTTTCAAACCCCCCAAGTCATTCAAAGTGTCCCGGGTCAACAATAGCATTTTCAAACCATCTTATCAAAATGTTTTTCAAAATATTTATTTTAAAAGAGGTTTTCAAACTAGTTCTTTTGACTCATCGGGGCTCCCCAAAGTTTCTTTGATTTTCATTTTCCATGGAGAAAATGTGACTGTGTGAATGTCTTTCACCTTGTGTAAGTGAATACTCTTCTGTGCTAGTTGTGAGAGTGTGTGATTCGTGTTAAGGCTTCGCGGTTGTTGGGTTTTGTGTTGATATTTTTCGTATGTCTTGCATATTATGTACTTGTACTAGCAAAATTCCAGTTTGCTAACCCGCGAGTTATCAGGGGGTGGGTGCCTGTTATGCGATCAGGTTTTGCAGATCGGGAGCAGTCATAGGATTGGCTTGAAAGGATATGGAGGACAATGATGTTAATCACACAAGAGTAGGAGTCTTTTCTTTTGTTTTATTTTGGTCAGTATTTCCCCTCCAGTCGAGTAATCACCATTGCACGGGTGTAGTTTGTAGTTGAGATGTCATTCTTTCGGTTTTCAAGTTAAGTATTGTCGTTGAGTTGTGGACTGTATTGGTTTTTGAATTGTTTAACGACCTTGTTGGTATGTTTTGCAATTAATTTGACCTTGGTCGGTCAATTATTGAGCAGTCTTTTGGAGCTTAGTCTGGTAGGTTCTTATGAGAAGGGTCTACGGTCCCGGTTAAATTCTGGGGGTATTACATTTATGGTATCAGAGTTTAGGTTTGCGAAAAACCTAGGCCGTTGGGTCAAGTCCATGTCCTGTGTAAGTCGCGCACATCAGAGTTTTGATTAGTATCGTGGTTCCGACATCATCTTCAGGCGATCCGTGATGGCCAGTCTCCCGATTGTAAGTCCCCTTATATGTGTATTTGATTATGTTGTGCTAATGTGTTTAATGTTGAACAAGTGGCTGGAACTAGTTTGTAATATTATTGTTTTAGGATATAACCTGCGTATATGGTCCGAGTGAAAATGGTTATATAGTATGCTTCGTAAATCGATTATATTTATCGATTTCTACATTTCATTAGAATGGATTTTTAAGTGTTAATCTTATCCACTGTAATAACATTTTAAAATGACGTTTTGAAAATTTTCAAACATTGTGAAAACCTACGATTTAATATCGTCGTATCAAATAGTTACGTACTTCAGTGAAAAATATTTTTTGATTAAACATTTTGTAGAAGAGGAAAGACTTTAAAATTTTGGTATTTTAATTTCAAATTAAATTTCTGAGATATTTCAAATTAGTTATGACGTCTTTGAAATTTTAAAAACATAAATTATTTTGTGTATTATTCAAAAACAATTTTAAAGTCGATATATGAAATAAAAACTTCCTCTTCTAATTAAAGAATAGTATTTATAAGTTTTGGGTGAAACGTGACTCGCCCTCTTAGCCTCAAATGGTTGTTTTTCATAAAGTGCAGACATAATATTATCACCCTCGTCAGAAGACTAAAATTTGATTTCAAAATTTTGCACTATGCGAGCTCTAGTTATTTTGCGGCTCGTATAGTGTCATTTTTGGGTATGATAAGAACACTCGGACTTGTATATAGTACGCATACTTTCCAAAAAAATTCATTTTAGTATTGCCTACTTTGTGCATTCGGGGATGCTTACTGAATCATGTGTGGACGCTTGTGGTGTTACTAAGGGGTTGTTTTCTTAGTTTGTTCTGCTACTCTTTGTTTTAAGTTTCAAGGACGAAACTTATTTTAAGGGGGGATAGTATGTAATATCCTGAATTTTAGAATAATATTTTATCGTTGACTTTGTTGGAAGATTGATGATGTGATTTTTTCGGTAATAAATGTGATATTGAGTAGACGAGAGTAAGGTGTCTGGTAGTATTTTCTAATATCGTCGAATAATTTTTAGTAAGAATGTGACGGTGGCGAACGTTGTATTCTCCGATAAATTATTCAACAAAAATTAGATAAAATTATCCGGACTATATATGAGCTTGTGAATTTATTTGGATGTATTTGAGATGCATTTGTGGTCTTGGACCATTTAAAATAAGAGAGAAGCACCGAGAGTGTAAATAATAATAAAATTGGACATTTTCTTGGAAGTATCGCGGACAAGTATAAACTTTGAAAAATCACCACGGATTTTTGGGATGTTCAAAAACTCTTAAAATTAATAGTATTATAGATAATTGAGCTAACTTTCCAACGGTTTAAACGGCGAGCCAATCGGAATCCGAACGAAGAAGTTGTGATTGAATTAGTAGAGACTGTCGGATGTCGAGCGCCAACGGAAGACCGCGCGCGCGAATCGCGCGTCAATGCCGAGCGGGCACAACAGCATGCTGGACAGGTCAGCAAGCGGGCGCTGAAAGTGGCCGGCAGACTTTTGCTCCACCCAGTTTTTGACTGACTATCAGAATTTGAAACCATAAAGTGTGGCCTTATCGCTACGTGTGTCTAATACCGTTCATCAATAACTGTATAAAACGTACTCCTATTCTGTCAGGTCTTTTTATATCATAGTATTAAGATTTTAATGTCCTCAAAAACGCTCAAAATCCAGCGAATCTGAGTAGCCTTGTCAAGGAGACGTCCGGTAGGTATTTGACGAAATTCCCCAGAGAGTCTGTGAATTCCAGACTCGGTTGCCTTCTTTCAACTCGATTATCCCACAATCGGTAAGTTATTTTACAAATACATCTCGAGTATATTGTAAATAAAATACATATGAGTATAAATGTTGTTTGGACCGTAGGTATTGATTCATAATACTTGGATAATATGAACCGTTTTCTAGTGAGTCAGCCATGCTATTTTCAGTCATTTCCAGCAACATTTCTTTTGAAGTTGATCGAGTTGCCTTCTTTAAATATTTATATATTTTAACATGAAAGTTATGTTTCGATGAAATTTTGTGTATTTTGTAACTGGGTGACATATTAAATAAATCAGTTTTTGTTTTGATATTTCCAGCCATTGAAATTACTGTATTTATCGAACTATAATCGAGATAAGTTTTCCTAAAATCTTAGTTTTCGGAAATTTGGGGATTTTGAATGATGTTGTCCGTTTTCCAATTAAATTATATTATTGAATGATCATCAATTGTCTAGATTGTATTTCCCCACATTTTTGTTGTTTTTCCATGGTTTAATTGCTAGAAATATGTCGGTTTATCGAGTTCCTATTTGACGCCTTCAAGCCGTCCGGTAAAATGTCGTAGAGGGAATTCGGGCATTCTACGATATTTTTCCTCGTGTGATCATTGTTTGACTGATGATAGGATATTAGGATCAAGTTCCCTGCGGAGAGCTAGTGTCGAACCCTTCCGTTCATCGTTTTCATCGGAGTTTCGGAGTTTTTCCGATCGACCGTATTCTTCGGAGTATTCGCGAGAAATTACCAAGGCAAGTACCTTGATATACGAATTATATCTACGTAAAATCATCGTTGCTGAAGTGTATATATTATTTTATATGGGAAATATATATATATATATATACACATATATGTTGTGAATGTTTAGTGATTGATGCTAATATTAGTTTGACGTACTTAATTTGGATTAAAGTATAAACTATATTTATAGAGATAATATAGTCAGGTATGTGTATTTGGTTGAATTACGATTCAGGGATATATGTGTCGTGTTGGTTTGTTTATGCCTGAAGGTGTGTTGTGCCGAGTTTTGATTGGTAAGGTGCGTGTTGTTGTTTGTCCGTATAGTTATTGATTGACAGATAATTTGTGTGAATTTGTGTACTGATTTTGATAATTGTTGCGATGATTGACTGTGTGCTTGATGTTTGAAATAATGTAAATATTTGTTTGTGAGAGACGTCGTATCCGAAGCCTCTGAGGGTGGGGCGTGGACTCCGGCGTGGTGTACGCTGCAATGAGCGGCTCCATATGGTTGGTCAACGCCGGTGTTACCTAATGCATGTGCAAGGGGCGGCTCTTGCGAGAGTGAGCGCTGGCACGGTGACATGTTCAAGGGGAGGCCAACATAGTGGAGTGAACGCCAGTGCACAGGTGTGCAAGGGAGGCGCCTGAGAGGCTTATTGGTTACGGATATTCGAGTGACAGCTAAGACCCCGATACCGAACAATTTTTGTACTTCAAAAGTTCTTTTCAACTCGTTTTAATATTGGTCTCGATAAAGGCTGAGTTTTGTGCTTCTGAAAGTTTGTTTCAACTCGTTTTAAATGTTGGTATCAGGATTAATTAACCAAAGATATCTGATGAGATTTCTGAGGGTTAATTAATCAATGGTCTTGAGCAGGATTTGTCGAAATGAGAGGTTGTGACATTGATTGTACTGCGATGATATTTTGTGGATTGGGTCAAGGACCCCGTGAGATGTTGAGATGATTATTCTTGTGATAATGTTCTGTGGATTGGGCCGAGGACCCCGTGTGATGTTGAGATGATTGTTCTTGTGATAGTATTCTGTAAATTGGGTCGAGGACCCCGAATGACATTGAAATGATTTTCCTGTGAAATTATTTTCCGCATACTGGGTCAAGGACCCGAGAAATTTTGAAGTTATTTTCTAAAGTACTTCCATTCGATTTTTCAAACCCCCCAAATCATTCAAAGTGTCCCGAGTCAACAATAGCATTTTCAAACCATCTTATCAAAATGTTTTTCAAAATATTTATTTTAAAAGGGATTTTTGAACTAGTTCTTTTGACTCATCGGGGCTCCAAAAAGTTTCTTTGATTTTTATTTTCTGTGGAGAAAATGTGACTATGTGAATGTCTTTCACCTTGTGTAAGTGAATGCTCTTCTGTGCTGATTGTGAGAGTGTGTGATTCGTGTTAAGGCTTCGCGGTTGTTGGGTTTTGTGTTGATATTTTTCATATGCCTTGCATATTATGTACTTGTACTAGCAAAATTCTAGTTTGCTAACCTCCGAGTTATCGGGGGGTGGGTGCCTGTTATGCGCTCAGGTTTTGCGGATCAGGAGCTGTCATAGGATTGGCTTGGAAGGAGATGGAGGATAATGATGCTAATCACACAAGAATGTAACACCCCCAATCCACTGAGGATATTACACGTCGTAAACCCTTCTCTCAAAGATCTACCAGGCTGGTAACACAATTAAACATCTCAACATCGCCTTTAAGGCTAAAATGACTCAATAGACCGATTTGGTCTTTCAATTAATACATACAACTCAATCTCAATACATGCCCACGCAGGGGTCAAAATACAACACACTCCAGTACAGCGGGGAAAATATTGCAGCGAAAATAAAGTACAACCAAACCAATACGACATCGTATGGATCCTAATGTGAGGAGTATCGATCATCTTTCATCAACCTTCATGTCGACCCTGTGTTATGCTCCCCAAAACCTGAATGCAATACAGACATCTACCCCCCGATTACACGGGGGTTAGCAAAATCCCACTATTTTACTAGTGCAAGTACATAATCATACGAAATGTAACAAACAAATAGAAATCACGAACTGGGTACGACAATTAATTATGAAAGCCTTCCCGAGAGGTTTTATTAATTTGAAAGCAATCAATAAAGTGTTTGAAAATAAACTCATCATCTCGGGGATTTTAAATGTAGAAGCCTTATGGGACCTCAAGTCCTTAGTTAAGAGAAAACACTTCAAGACGAATGGGTTGTTGTGCAGCATTTAATACGCCTCAACAGCGATCGGCACAAGGGCCGAGCGACCAAAGTCAGCGTCATATGAACCAAAGCAGACTTACCAAACGAAGATGCCAGATCAAGCTCAAGTGCATAGCGATCGTCTTACAAGGTGATCGTCTCTAGTGCCCGACCAAGGACGATCGTCTTATGCCACATGTGAAGCCGACATCCGTCAAGTCTATGAAGACTGAATCTCAGGAAGAAGACCCACGTGCAGACCCGCAAACGGCGCCACAGGAAAATGCTTTTTGACTCCATCCCATCACCAGCTGTAGGTGACAAGGACAGCCTCTCACCTACCGACAGACCTGCAAAAGGGCCCTAGGTGGGACCTCCCAAGACTGCGACGTGAGGCACGGGTTGTCTTCTCATTGGTTCGCATATTTGGCTGCCAGTGGCAGCTGCGGACTTTAAGGAAACCGACCCACTTGCTGAGATAATCATCCGTTTAATTTAATGCAGGAAAGGAAATCGCCCATTCGGGATTAAGACATCCCAACTACCTCCTCTTATATAAATAGGAGACTTCCAACATTTGGAAAAAGACAGTTGAATCCTACACAGAATTCCACAGACAGCACTTCATCTTTATAACAAGAACTCACAAAGCATTAACTCTGGTTCTTCCGGTAATCATCTGCACTCAAGAGTTACATAACTAAGGTCATTACACTCATTGTAATCGTACTCTAACATTAATAGTTGTACTCCAAAGTAGTATTATTATTAATAATATCTCGCGAGAGCATTCAAGCACGGGATTAACAACCCCGGCAAATCTTGTGTTATTTTCATTCCATCGCTCGTGCTCTTGCATTTTGTTTGTTACTCACCCGTAGCCATATCCAGCAAATCATTCCGAATAATATTTTGGGTAACAACAATTGGTGCTAGAGAAAGGGGCATTAACCCTTATTTTCTCTCTGACCGTTTCGAAGAACACTCACTGTTCTCTGGAACATATACTTGAAGAAACACTCACTGTTCTTTAAAAAAAACCTTCGAGATAATGACGTCTACCACCACCTCGAAGAGAGCCACCTTACGGTCCACCGGATGCCTTATTCCGGCCCAAATCGAGTCCCAACCTACGGCGGAAGGCAGCCGCGGCAACGCCCCCGAGGGACGGCCCCAGCCTCTCACTCGATCAATTTCAAACTGCAGAACAGATCGAGGAGTCCATGGCCATCCTAAGGGAGCGACGGAGAGCATGCGACGCGCCCACTATTACCCCCTCAGGCATCCGCCGTGCGGGCAAATGAAAACTCAAGGGCTTATATGTCGAGCAATCGTCAGAAAGCCCCGAGTCGCAAGAAATGGCACTCGCGAGGCAGGACAGTTCCATCTTCAGCCGCCTAGGGAGTGATCCTTCATGGCAACCTGGGCACTCTGGCCCTAGCCATGAGACGTCGGAGTCCGAATCCGTCACCAGTAGTTCGGCATACCCGACTCCCAAGAAACTGGTCAGCCATCTGGCTCCCCCTCGCCAAAAAATCGAGCTCGGCGGCAAAGACCTCGTCGCCTACAACAGAGCCAGGAGATCAGTACATGATCGCCTTGGCTCCCGTTTCGATAGCCAGACCGCGAGCAGCCAGGCTACGGCGATGGCCGCAATGCAGCGCCATCTCGACGATATGAAAGCGCTCATAGAAACTGGGGCAGGTGCCAAGATAAAGGTCGTCGAACCAAGTGAGCCGCTCGCGGTCCAGATCGAGCTTGCCCCCATGCAACCAAAGATCGCTCCTCCTCAAACACCTCTCTATGAGGGGAGATCGGACCCCGAGACTCATTTAAGCAAGTTCCAGATCTACATAACGGGATGCGGGGCGTCGGACGTGACGAAATGCCGAATGTTCCCATTAACATTGGGCAATCTTGCCCATAGGTGGTACGTCTCATTGCCACCACGCTCAATCAACTGTTTTGAGAAGCTGGCGAATGACTTCACGTCGTACTTTGCCGCCAAAGTCACTCGGTCAGAAGGTCCCCACCGCATGATGAAGATCAGGCAGGGGAAAGACGATTCCGATGAAGATTATATCGATCGGGTGGATGAAATAGTCCTCACCGGCGAGCCCATAAGCGACGAGCTCTCCCTCTACTCGGTCCTGCGGGGATTCGATGGTCTTTCGCCCATGTTCAGGCACCTCACAAAGGACATCCCCCCGACCTACGCGATCTTCCGCGCCAAGGCCGCCGACTTTCTGTCCAGGCAGAGGTTGCTCACCCTTCGCCTATGCGAGGGGGCAACCGGGGAGAGGAAGACGCTATCTCCCATCCCAAAAAAGGTAATCGCCAAGCCCAGAAAGGCGGTCGCGAAGCCACCCAGTGAGTTCAAAGCCTTCGAGGACGTGGAGGTTCACCTCATCCGCAACCTCAATCTATCGCCGACCCATATCTTCAATGCCATCAAGGGGTGCGACTGGCTAAGAAAGCCAAAGCCGATGAGGGATAACGGTCATCTGGACTGCAATAAATTTTGTGCCTACCACAAAAGTCCCGGCCACAACACCAGCCAATGCCGCGACCTTCTCAGACAACTCTGGAGATTATTTGAGGAAGGCAAGCTGGACAATTTTGTAACCAAGCCGGAGCTCCGAGCAGAAAGGACCGGGGGCCGCGATCATCGACAGAACGACGACCGTCAACTCCCAATCCGGTTGCCAGAATCGAGCAGGATGAGCCGGAGTACTCAGATGAGTCAATCCTTCCGATCAACCCCGGCGGCCGGGTCAACATGGTTCAATCAGGAGGTAGAAATCTAGGAGGTCTCTCCTCGGTTTCCACCATGTCAAACAGAAAACGGAAGGCCGAGATGAGGGCGTTCGCCGGAGTCCATGTCATGGTGCCCCCGGAGCCGACCATCTCCAGAGATGCACTCATCTCCTTCTCCAACAAGGATAAGGAGGGAGTGCAGTGCCCCAAGGAGGATGCCTTGGTGATCTCTGCATGTATCCTTGGGAAAACGGTTGACCGCATGCTAGTTGATAACGGGAGATTTTGCAACATCATATTCAAGCCTGCTCTGGACCAGCTCGCAAACCTGACCAAATTCATCAAGCCGTTCGAAACCGTGCTTCAAGGGTTCGGCGACAACACGGTCAAAGCCTATGGAAGGATCAAGTTCTCCGTCGAGCTAGTCTGCTGTTACGATCCTAAGGTTAAGATCACTAGGAACCTGAACTTTGTAATCATAGACATGCACAGCATCTATAATGGGCTCCTAGGTCGCCCCTTTTTAGAAATCTTTGAGGCGGTCGCCTCCTCTTTCTTTTATTGATCAAGTTCCCCACTACCGAAGGGATAGTCGGTACTGTGAAAGGAGATCAGCTAATGGCAAAAAAGTGTTGAACTACTCTTGTGTTGTAGCTTTTCCTTTAAATGTTTCTTTCCCTTTTTTTACACTGGGATGATCGACAACCAACCAATGGAGATCGACGAGCCAAGCACCTCATACCAGCCCAACTCAGAAGACGGCATCTCACATCGATCGTCGAACGATATCAAACCGAGGATCGGTTTCGAGCCAAGCCTCGATGTTGATCCAAGGATCGAGTCGGGCGATCGCTCCAAATGAGAAGCGACCGTCCCCACCGAAGAGTTGGAAAGTATAACAATCGATCCGGCTCACCCGGAGCGAGAAGTGCAGATCGGCTCGAGCGTCGATCCCAAGCTAAAAGACGATCTGATCAGTTTACTACGAAAGAACATCGGAGTCTTTGCTTGGTCGCATCAAGATATGGTCGGCATAAGTCCTGAACATGCTTGCCACTATCTGAAGATCGATTCGGCAAGGAAGCCTGTTCACCAGAAACGTAGGAAATTCGGTCCAGAGAAATATGTTGTGCTAGATGTAGAAGTCAAGAAGCTGCTCGACAATAAACCGATTGGGGGAGCTACCGACGAGCCACAGTGGGTGGCCAATGCGGTGCTCGTTAAAAAGGTGAGCGACTCCTGGAGGTTATGCATCGATTTCACCGACCTCAACGCGGCTTGTCCGAAAGATCACTTTCCAATGCCTCACACTGACCACTTGGTCGATAGCACGGCAAGTTGCGAAATGATGTCGTTTATGGACGGCTTCGCCGGATACCATCAGATCCCAATGGCGGAGAAAGACGTAAAACACATATCATTCCACACAGAAAAAGAAGTGTTCTTTTGGGTCCGAATGCCGTTCGGTCTGAAAAATGTGGGGGCAACCTACCAACGCCTAGTAAACGGGATATTCGCCGATCAAATCGGCAAGACCATGGAGGTTTACATTGACGACATCGTGGTCAAGAGCCTCAAAAAGGAAAATCACCTCAAAGACCTCGTCGAAACGTTCGCCATCGTCGAGAGTTTCAACATGAAGCTAAACCCCAAGAAATGCAACTTCAGAGTAAGCTCCGGAAAATTCCTGGGGCACATCATGAGCCAAAGGGGGATCGAACCGAACCCCACCAAGATCAAGGAGATCCTCGACATGCAAGAACCACGGAATGTCAAGCAGGTGCAACGCCTCACGGGGTGTTTGGAAGCCCTTAATCATTTCATTTCGCGGCTCGGAGACAAAAGCAAGCCTTTCTTCGCCACCATAAAGAATAAAAAATTTGCGTGGACGAAAAAAAAGTCAAATGGCGTTCGCCAGAATCAAGGAGTATATTTCCAAACCCTAAATTTTGGCAAAACCAATCCCCGACGAGAAGCTGTTCCTTACCTGGTAGCCTCAGAGGTCGCGCTGAGCGCAGTATTAATGCGAGCAGAGGGACAAACCCACTTTCCGATCTACTTCGTTAGTCAAGCGCTACACACGCGGAGACACGTTACACGCCTCTAGAGAAGCTCGTCTACGCACTTGTCATGAGTGTTCGTAAGCTGAGAGCCTACTTCTTCGAACAACAAGTGGAGGTTCTGACGACTCTTCCTCTAAGGCAAGTTCTGCACCGGCCAGACACCAACGGGCGACTCCTCAAGTGGTCACTGGAGATCGCCCAATACGGTGTCACGTATGCTCCTCGTATGGCGATCAAGGGCCAAGTGCTGGCGGATTTTGTGGTGGAACTAACTTTCCTGCCTAGCCCGACCCAAGTCGGCCGTCCCATCTGGAAACTGTTCGTAGATGGCTCGTCGACCAGCTCGCGAGCAGGGGCAGGGATTGTCCTCATCAGCCCCGATATCCAGAGTTTTGCAAATGCTGTACGTTTTGATTTTCGAGCGACCAACAATGAGGCTGAGTATGAAGTAGGAGGGCTCGATCTACCGCTCGCCATGGGCGTTCATCGCCTTCACATCTTCATGGACTCGCTCTTCGTCGTGAACCAAGTCAAGGGAGAATATGAGGCGCGCTGCGAACAGATGATCAAATATGAAGAGTTGGTCGCCGAAATGTGCAAAAATTTTGACGAAGTACTGATCGAGCAAATCCCGAGAGAGCACAACTCCCAGGCCGATGCCCTATCCAAACTCGAATCGTCGGATGGGGCAGCAGATTTCTCTAACATCCAAATCACTAAGTTGGCGAGATCGGCGATTGATAAAATCCTGGTCGCCATAGTTGCCATCGCCGAAGAGAACTGGATGACTCCATTCATTGAATACTTGAAGAACGGAACGGTCCCCACAGATCGGGTCAAGGCTCGCCAGCTTCGGCTCCGGGCAACCAGATACACCCTCTTGGACGACCGGCTTTACAAGCGAGCTTTCAGCCTTCCTCTCCTCAAGTGCATTACGCCGGAGGAAGGCCGACTTGTTTTAGCCGAAATCCATGATAGGATCTGTGGAAATCACGCGAGATGGTGAGCCCTCATCCACAATACGACCAGGTAAGGCTTTTTTTGGCTTACCCTGCAAAAGGACACGATCGCCTACGCCCGATCTTGTCACAGGTGTCAAATAATGGGCCCGAACATCAAGATCTCCCCCGAGAAGCTCACCTCTATGTATAGTCAATGGCCATTCGCCCAATGGGGCATCGACCTCATCGGTCCTTTGCCAACAGCACCGGGGGGATGTAAATTGGCCATCGTAGGGGTCGATTACTTCAAAAAATGGGTAGAGGCCGAACCACTCAACAAGATCGGCCAAGAGAAAGTAATTAAGTTCATTTGGAAAAACATCATCTGCCGTTTCAGTCTACCTCAGGCTATCATCTCCGACAACGGAAATCAGTTCGACGGTTTGGAAGTTATGCAATTCTGCAAGAAATGGAGAATAAAAAAGTTATTCTCGGCCCTTTACCACCCTCAAACAAACGGGCAGGTAGAGGCTGTAAACAAGATCCTCAAGCACATGATCAAAGCCAGACTTGAATCCAAGCAATGGTGCTGGGCGAGCGAGCTCCCGGATGTTTTGTGGTCCTACCGAACGACGACAAGAAATTCAACCGGTGAAACCCCATTCACCCTCGCTTTCGGAACAGAAGCAGTGATCCCATCGGGGATCGCCATCCTCAGCCACCGAACTGCACAACAACTGACTACGGACAATGATGTAGCTCGGCAAATCGACTTGGATATACTCGAAAAACGACGAGTGACCTCGGAAATGAAGAACACGATCCACAAAAGAAAAGCCGAAAAGTTCTTCAATTCAAAGGTCAAAGAAAGGCGATTTCAAGTGGGCGACCTAGTCCTCAAGAAGATCCAGACCCACACGGGAGTATTTGGTCCGAACTGGGAGGGCCCGTTCAGGATATCCAAGTGGCTAACCGAAGGAGCCTACGAGCTCCAACACCTAGACGGCTCTCCGGACCAATATCCCTAGAACGCCGTCTATTTGAAGAAGTACTATCAGTAGAAACACCCTGTAATCATTTACTTAATGTGCAAAGTGCTTAACGAGATTTTCCAATTCTCCCCAAGTGATTCGTTTCGGCAAAACAAACCAAAGGCTACTGCCTAAGCAGCGCCTCCAAAAAGAGGATGACTCGCTCGCCCTCTAAAGTTCGTAATCTAACATGACGGACCTAGGCAAGCGATCGCCTCCCCCAACAAAATGTATACCGTCGAGGATCGCCATCGAACATCACGATCCAAGGTTGAAAAGTGCATCCATGGTTCTGGAGGTCGATGGAACCGACAACCCGTCTATGCAAGGTTCCTTTGGGCGAAGATCGCTCGCCCTTTCATTTAAATACGAGGCGGGCGTAGCCGAAGGACCCTCCAAAATAGATCTGTGGACACGCTCGCCCGCCCTCAAAGGTCCATCATCTAAACATGGTGGACCCGGACAATGCGACGCGTCCCACCCCGCATCACAACATATGCCCTCGAAGGTCCGTCATCTAACATGTCGGTCGCAGGCAGAAAAGTGCTAACAAGCCACGGTCGCGAAGTCGATTAATCCGACGGCGCCCCGTGCAAGGACTCCTCCAGACTGAGATCGTCCGCCCCATCGCTACAGTGCGAGGCAAAATGTAGCCTACGGAGGACCCTCACATTTAAGTGATCCGCGAGACGTAGACCATCAGACGGAATGTTGCTCGCGCACAAGACATGGTCCCAGAGGTCGGTTCCATCGAACTCCACGACCGTGCAAGGTTCCTCTAGGCCGAGATGGTTGGCCTTCCTCAAGGAATCTACAAAATTGAAGATCGCAAGAACTAGACCAAAGATCGCTCGCTAAACGATTTGTTTTCGTTCCCTTACGTTCACTAAGTAAACAAAAATAAGGGGGAGAGCGAAGCTATGCATACGACGATCGGCTTTGTTCAGATATACATACGACGATCGACTTTGTTCTGAAAATTACCAGTATGAGTTTAAGTATATCAATTCATTTGGAGTTGTACGTACAACGATCGCTCCTCAAACACCTTTGTATGAGGTCAAATGTAAAAGATTCGGAAAGACAAACTTACAAACAAGAAATAAGATAAGGACATACTCATTTCATTTCATTTGAAATACAAGCATGGTCGCCCAAGGGCAAAATAGAAAAAGGGAAGCCTAGAAAATTATAAGTAAAAACAAAAAGAGCAACCTAGCTCAGAGTGTCCCTGCCGAGACATCGCCCTTGACTGTAGGATTGGCGTTCGATCCCTCGCCAGCATCGGGCACTGCGCCCTCGTCCTCCGGAGCATTTGGGTGAACAAGGTTGTCGGGCGACGGATACTCTCAAGTAGACCCCATGATGAGAGGTCTAGGATCGGCACGAAGAAGGCAGGCTGCAAAGGGTGCGCAAGCACGTAGGCTTTGAATTTATCAGCCAAAGGGCCGACCTCGATCCCTCCCTTCTTAGCGGCACGGATTGCATAAGCATAAGCCATATAATAGGCAAATTCGCTGATGTATTCCACGTTAAGGAAGGGATCGGCCTCAGTCGCCTCCATATTCTCCCTCAGCCCCACAAGCATTTGGTTCGCGCCCTGGAGCTCGACAACCTTGGCGGCCACCTCTTCTTTCGATGATGCCAGCTCGCCAGTCAGCCAGTCGACAATCACCTTCAGCTCGGCGACCTCCTTCTGTGCAGCCGCGTGCGACCGGCGGGCATTCGTCATCTAATCCCGCATCCGGTCATTCGCCGCCCAGGCCCGATCAAGGTCATGGCTCGACTTGTTGGCCGCCTCCACAGAGCTCTTCTCCATCGCCACGAGCCTGTCGGTAAGCTCATCATTTTATTTTTGAGCAGCCTCGAGGTCCGCCTAAAGACGAGCAGTGGAGGGCCGCCCCTCATAGTCCTTCACGGCTTGCGCAGCCATCGTCGCCATTTGAAGGGCTAGAGCGAAGGTCGCCTGCATCGCGTCAGCGGATCACCGGCGCGCGATCGTGTCCAGGTTGGTCGTCTAAGGGCAGGGCGGAAACAGCCCGAGCAACATAGTAAGGGACGTCGCAAGCCTCACGAGGAGCATTGCTCGATAGGAAATCCAGCACCATCGGCGAGCAGTTCGGGTCGCTGCGACGGACCCTGTACCAAGAACAAAAGAGTTAGTATATTTCCAACAAGGAAATGTCATAACCCAGCAAAGCAACCAAGCTCACCTTGCGACCTTCTCCGGGTCGCGGCCAAAGAACGGCCTCCCACGAGGGGTCTCAGAGCGGGCAACCGCCGCAGCTTCCAGGAAACTCGAGGAGGGCGTGGATCCCTCCACTAGTGGAATCACGGAAAGTGGAGGTGCAGCGATCGGAGGCGCCACGGTAGGCACATCAGCAGTAGCAGAGGCAGGGGGCTCCTCCACCCTCTGCCTCTTGCGATTGAGCCGGAGTTCTCCCTCCTCCCAAGGCTCTTGTTCACAGGCGACCAGCTCCACGAGAGGCCTCTCCTCCGGGATAGATCGGATCGGTGCTGCGGGAACTCGTCTCGTTTTCTTCCCTTGGCGCAGGCGACTCACAATCCCAGGATTCGACATGGCGATCTTTGTCGGGGGCTCTGGGAAGCGAGGGAAGCGTATTTCTGCAAATAAAGCGATCGACAAAGGTTAGTGACCTTCCTCAATCAAGACGATTGTCTAGCAAAGGAAGATCGTGAAAATTCGTACCTTGAACCCTTAAGTGACGAGGAAAACAAAACAGCCGAGTGGCCAACCAGCAGGCTTCGTTGTTGATCTCGCGAGCATCGATATAATTGTCTGGAAGACTACGTATCCGCTCCCAAATGATCGCAAAATCAAAGGCTAGCTCGCCTGCCGCCGGAACAAGGGCACCTCCAAAAAGAAAGCCAAATTAGATCAGTTCAAAATATATCCGAACAAAGGGAGAGTTAAAACCCTTACTTGGATTCCTCTCCCGGAAGCCAGTGGGGATATCCAACTCGTCGGTGGGATTGTCACTCGTGGCCGATTTCCACGCACCGCCGACCCCGAACCACTTCATCAGATCACCTCGGACCATGTTCGGCACCCCAAAAATCACCCGGCCCGAGCGAACTTGAATGTGGTAGCCACCAACGGAACTCTTCTGAGCTGTCATCTTGAAGATATGATTCATCTCCAGCGGCGAAGGAAGACAGTACAGGCAGTGATCGCCGAACAGAGTAAAGGTGCTAACGACCTGCAGCCAGGCGTTCGGCGTCAGTTGGAGCGGCGCCACATTCCAAGCGGTCAACAAGTAGGAAACGGCGAACGACAGTGGGAACCGCAGTCTGGCCCCCATGATCGCCTCATTAACGGCGACCATACCCTCAGAAGGTTGATCGGCACATTCATTCTCGGCGGGCACATAAAGGGAAACGTCAGAGGGGACATGGAACGTCGCCCTCCAACGGACCAAATCTTTCCTGGTCGCCGAGCTTCTAATCTGGCCAAGGGACCACGGGGAGCGGCACGCGGCCCGAAACAATTTCCATCTTTTGGGTTCATGGGGATGGGTGGCCGACTACTCGCGAAAGTCAAACTTGGGAATCAGGTCGGCCAGTTTCTCCATAAGTTCGGCAAAGTCTGAAAAGGCTTTTCCGAACGCACTGTTTCGCTCCCAGTACATCTTCAATGCCATCTCCTCTTCGTCCAGCGAACACTTTCACTCCGCCTCCACCGCCCTGGCCGCATCAGCTTCGTTAAAGAGTTCTTCAACCTCCGCGGGTTCAATCCCGGCGCGAATAGCCTCGACGGCAGAAGGGTCGAAAAGTCCGCATTTAATGCTGCCCTAGAATCCCGCGTGCGCGTCATTTCGAGGGCACACTAGAGGATAAGTCTGACAAACCGTCAGACTCCCCCAATAGGAACGCGACACGTGCCCCAGTTGTAATACCCGGTTGTAAATTCATTCATTATCATTCAGTAATTATTATTCAGTAATTGTCACTGTCGGATTATTCAATCATTAATAATCATTCATCATTCATGATTCATTCATTTTTATTCATCGCTGGCGTATTTTAACCGTGTATCAGTTGTCGATCGTCATTCATCTTCGTTTGAGAATCGAGACGAGAGTATTGTCATAATCATCGTGATTGGTAGTCTTTTGTAGGAAGTATCGCCTATTGCATGTTATCGAACTCATTTATATTCTTACAAGTATGGTATGTCGGATCATTCAGCGATATGTGTCGAGTAGACGGATTTGTCGTTTCATTGCTGTCCAACAGCGAGTTACGGCCTAACATGCTTGCATTACGGCGTAACATACGTTCGGTGTTTTCAGGACAGTTCGGACGAAGAGGACTTACGGCCATAAGGGTTGATGCATACAGTCGTAAGTCGAGGCAGGTACGGCCGTAGGGCTTGGCCGGTTACGACCGTACGATGCAAGCAGGGTGTCCGGTCAGTTTCGACGAAGGCTCCATATGCCCGTAAGTATTGCCGAGTACGGCCGTATGAGTCGGATTATGCCTGTAAGGCATGTGCGGTTTCGGCCGTATGGCTGTCGAAAGACTTTCAACGAAGTCGAGTTACGCCCGTACGAGATGGCTGGTTACGGAGGTAAGGCCGTTGACTTGGGGATGTTACGGCCGTAAGTATGCCGAGTTGAGATATGATGTTTTGGATGTTATAATCATGTTATATGATGAGATATACATATGATTATGAGTTTGTATGAATATTCATTGGACTATTGAAGGATTATTCAAGAACACTTTGAATATTGATTTGGATTTGGGGGTTTTTGATTAGTTGTTGTTGAAATCTCGATTTGGATATTCATATTGGATTATTGATTGTGTTGAAGATGTTTTGTTGGATTGAAACACTCCTTGGAGGTTTGAGATGGATATAATTGAGATTGATTGTAAACAATCGAAGATTGGTTACAACGTGTTTGTTTTAATGCCCCAATGAACTTGGATGTGTCATATCGACGTTTTGAGTTAGTTAATCGTGTTTGATTCGTATATTAAGCGGATTGTTGGTAATTGTGTTATTCAAGGTTGTTCGAGCGACCGACATCTCCTTTTAGGACGTTTGTTCGAGGAAGGACATTCTTCACCGGTGTTGTGTAAGTTAATTCTTACTCAGTTAAAAGGATACTCATTCCTTTAGTTGTTGATTCATTCATAATCATAATTCATTTATAGTGTAATAATCATGCTAAGACTTGTAATTATCAAACTAATCATTCAATTCACGAGGAACGACGGTTCCAATCATTTCAGTGAGCGATCATTCATTTCATTATTATTTCATCTCGGTGAGTCATTCTTGACCCTTATCGGATTGTTATTCATTAATGTTCTTTGGTCACTTTTGTTCTTGTGGCCCTCTAGGTTCATATTGCGTGGCCGGGTGGGGATGTGTGGAATTTTTAGTCGGACACATGAGAGTCATGTGATCGGGTTCACCGACACAATAGACTTTGCACACGGTAATGTACCTCCGTGAGACTAATTAGGTACAAGGGTGGGTGTGTCCGGACACTCATCTTGTACACATACACATACCATTACGGATATACTATGATGCCCCCCTTCAGCTTAATTTCATAATTAGGATATATCATGATTGTGTTTATTCAACTCTTGAGGATTGTTGTTCTGTGTAACTGACCCCGTTGGGGGACATTGTTTTCAGGTCATGGCAAGGTAAAGGCACGGGAAGAGAACGTTGACGGCGAGGAGTCCCATTGATTCTAGTAGGGGACCCCGGTCCTTTCAGTCATTCATGTTGTCTTCATTTTATTTCCGCTGCAGTTTTCCATTCGGATACTCATTTTTATTTAGTGTTGTATATTTTATCTTCATATAAAATATACATGTATTCTGTATTATCTTAGGTGTGTTGTACTTTAAACTCCTCATCGGAGTAATTGATGATATAATGTGGTTCGATACTACAATTATATTATTTAAATCATTAATTTTCATTCACCTGGTGGGTCCCAGTCGGGGGTCCACGACACTGTAATAGTCGCCTAGTTTGGGGTGTTACAGAGTTGGTATCGGAGCGTGGTTTTAAATACTACCTTCCGAGTCATGTCTCATTGAAATCATCGTTCATCAGACTAGTATCATTGGACTTTCGCGTCACGTGTGACCTGTGCAAGAGCCAAGCCCCTCAGACCAAAGAACAGTAAGATTTCTGACGCCATGGTATAATTTCTGGTAATAAGAATCACTCATCTATCATTCAACAGTCAACAATCCTCAATCATCATTTCATTTTTGATCATGTCGATCACGCTAACTCATTAATCACTCAGTTCATTTCACTGTTTAGTTGTTGATCTTGAGGATCATATCATTAATCTTGTTAACTTGTTCAAGATAATCATTTCAAGATTTCATTAGACAATCATGTCACCTCAGTGGATCATTCATGTAATCATTATGTTAGAGCGCGTATGCTCGTTTTCATCATTTCATGACGTAATCCTAAGGTGATATTCATGCGAGACCTATAATTATCATATGGCCTTCCTATTTCAGTATGGAAAGAGCTGTAAGAGGATGCAGAGGAAGAGGCCGAGGTGCGGGCTGAAACCCAGAAAAAGATCATTCACAGTCAGGAAGTCGTACTCGGGACACAGCTCAATCAGAAGGTGTTCGGGTTGATCCACTCGCTTTTATGCAGGGCATGATGGCCCAGATTCAATTGCTTAATCACCAATGCGCTACTCTGACCGAATTAATTGAGAAATCTCTTACTCGTGAGCTTACAGCTAAGGAAATTGCTGAGCAACAACCTTCATCTGCTAGCAAGAAGTTAAAGAATCGTAATCAGTCTGAAGGCAGTCAGGCAACCTTCAAGAAGCCTCATGCGGGCCCTACTTTTTTTGAACGTCCTCCTACGGCACCTAAACCTGCAAAATCTCAGTCCCGAGTGGCCAGTTCGGCTATCACCTGTTTCAACTGTGGAGCAACGGGTCATTTCAGCACTAGGTGTTCGAGGCAGACAATCACCTGTTTCAACTGTGGGATTGTCGGGCATAAGGTCCGTTTCTGCCGAAGAGAGTCCAAGCATACTCTGGCGACATCTCAGGTCCCGAAGCAACCAGCTGTTCAGAATCAGACTACTCAGTCAGCGTCGTTTAAGACGACGGGAGCAACTAAAGGCGGAGCCCATACTTATCAGATGGGAACATTCGTTTCGAGTGCCGGCAAGCCTCGAATTTATGAGATGAAGAGGGTCGACGATTCGGAGGCCCGAATGATTTCAGGTACACTCGAAATTCTATCTCAACCTGTGTGTACCCTTTTTGATACTGGTACATCGCATTCATTCATTTCCGAGTCATGCTTGAGTAGACTTCATCTGGATAGTGCTATTAGTTGTGAACCTTATATTATTGGTCTACCTGATGGTAGAAGAATTATCGGGGATCGTGAGATTAAGAACTGCCCGATCCAGCTTAATGGCCGTGTATGGCTAGCAGACCTAATCGTGGTGGATTTACCGAGAGACGACGTTATCTTGGGTATTGATTGGATGGATCGTCATGATGCCACCATTATTGTCCATAAGCATATGGTCACTATCATTTCAGATGACGGAGTCGAATGTGTATTTCAGGGAGGTAATCCCAGCTGTTCCGGAAGGGTTATTAATATGATGAAAGCAGTGAAATTACTCAGTCAGGGGTGTGTTGGTTATTGGTGCTATATGACCAAAACCGAGCAATCATCAATAATGTTGGCGGATATTCCGGTAGTGAGAGAATATGCCGATGTATTTCCAGATGAGTTACCTGGTTTACCTCCATAGAGAGATGTGGAATTCACGATTGAGTTGGAGCCTGGTACATCCCCAATATCGAAGGCACCGTATCGGATGGCCACAACCGAAATGCAGGAACTGAAGAATAAATTGGAGGATTTGACCGAGAAAGGTTATATCCGACCGATTGCGTCCCCGTGGATAGCACCAGTGTTATTTGTCAAGAAGAAGAACGGTTCATTTCGTTTGTGTATTGATTATCGGGAGTTCAATAGGGTGACGATCAAGAATAAATATCCTCTACCCCGTATTGACGATCTCTTAGATCAACTTCAGGGAGATTCAGTATTTTCCAAGATCGATTTAAGATCTGGATATCATCAGTTGCGAATTCGAGAGTCGGATATCGCAAGGACGGCGTTTCGAACACGCTATGGCCATTATGAGTTTGTGGTTATGCAGTTTGGGTTAACTAACGCACCTACGGTGTTCATAGAGTTAATGAATCTAGTTTTCATCGACTATTTGGATCAGTTCGTGGTTGTCTTCATAGACGACATTTTGATTTATTCCCGTGACCGAGAGGAGCAGGAAGTTCACCTTCATCAGGTCATCGACGTTTTGAGACGAGAGCAACTCTATGGAAAGTTTTCCAAATGTGAGTTCTGGATGTCCGAGGTGACATTTCTCGGACATGTAATTTCATAAAACGGTGTACGTGTCGACCCTCAGAAGATGGAGGCGATCCAAGATTGGCAACCTCCGAAGAATGTTAAGGAAATCCGAAGCTTTCTCGGATTAACCGGTTATTATCGGCGGTTTGTGGAAGGATTTTCTAAAATTGCTCAACCCATGATGAACCTTTTATGATAGGATAAGAGATACACGTGGATCAGGGTTTCAGACCCGTTTTTGTCTTCCATCCGAGAGGATGTGGCTCAGGGGAAAGCCCCTGGATTTGTGGTCCACGAGGATGGACTATTGCGATTTAAGAATCGGTTATGCGTACCGGCGGATGACGAGTTGAAAAACTCAATTTTGAGAGAAGCTCATGCTACCCCTTATTCCATTCATCCGGGGTCTAGTAAGACGTAGAAAGACTTGAAACAAAATTACTGGTGGAGTAATATGAAGCAAGAGGTCGCAGAAATTATTTCGAGATGTTTAACCTATCAGCAAGTCAAGACAGAACAACAGCAACCGACAGGTATGCTGAAACCGCTCCCTATTCGAGAGTGGAAGTGGGAGGATATTTCAATGGACTTCATCACGAGTTGCCGACGAGTCATCGTGGCATGAATATAATTTGGGTAATTGTGGACCGTTTAACTAAGTCAGCTCATTTCCTTGAGATTAAGGATATGTGGGGTCCCGAGAGACTTGCCTTGCTGTTCATCAAAGAGATAGTGAGACTGCACGGTACTCCTAAGAGTATCGTTTCTGATCATGATGGGTGATTCGTGTCACATTTTTGGAAATCAGTTCATCGTGCTTTGGGAACTCAGCTTAATTTCAGCACAGCTTTTCATCCTCAGTCCGATGGACAATCAGAGCGAACTATTCGGACGTTGGAGGACATGTTGAGAGCATGTGTCCTCGATTGGAAAGATGATTGGGAAGCTCAACTACTATTGATCAAGTTCACGTACAATAACAGTTGGCATGCTTCGATTAAGATGGCACCTTACGAGGCCTTGTACGGTCGTCGTTGTTGATCTCCTTTGTGTTGGGACGACTTATCAGAATCAATCGGCACTGAGCCCGATATGCTTATAGCCGACCGTGAGAAGGTAGCTTTGATCAGGAGTCATTTTTTGACCGCTCAGAGTCGGAAAAAATCATATGCAAATAATCGTCGTCGACCATTAGAGTTCGAGATAGGTGACCACGTTTTGATCAAGGTATCCCCGAGTTGAGGTATCTTCCGTTTCAGGAAGTGGGGAAAGTTGATTCCGAGATTCATTGGACCGTTTGAGATTTTAGATCGAGTAGGCAGTCTGGCTTATCGATTGGCTTTACCTCCGGCGTTGAGCCAAATTCATAATATGTTTCACGTCTCTCAGTTGCGGAAGTATGTTTCCGACCCGAGTCACATACTTCAGTTCGATGAAATCGAGATCGCAGATGATCATTCATATGAGGAGCGTCCTATACGAGTTTTAGAGCGGCGAATCAAACAGTTGAGTAACAAGCCGATTCCTTTGGTTAAAATTCAGTGGTCTAGACACGGAGTCGAATAGGCTACTTGGGAAACCGAGGATAGTATGCGCCCTTAGTTTCGAGGACAAAACTCTTTTTAAGGGGGAGTATGTAATACCTGGTTATAAATTCATTCATTACCATTCAATAATTATTATTCAGTAATTGTCACTGTCGGATTATTCACTCATTAATAATCATTCATCATTCATGATTCATTCATTTGTATTCATCATTGGCGTATTTTAACCGTGTATGTGTTACCGATCGTCATTCATCTTCGTTTGAGAATCGAGACGAGAGTATTGTCATAATCATCGTGATTGGTAGTCTTTTGTTGGAAGTATCACCTATTGCATGTTATCGGACTCATTTATATTCATACAAGTATGGTATGTCGGATCATTTAGCAATGTTTGTCGAGTAGACGGATTTGTCGTTTCGTTGGTGTCCAACAGCGAGTTACGGCCGTAACATGCTTGCATTACGGCGTAACATACGTTCGTTGTTTTCAGGACAATTCGGAGGAAGAGGACTTACGGCCGTAAGGGTTGCGGCATACGGCCATAAGTTGAGGCAGATACGTCCGTAGGGCTTGGCTGGTTATGGCCGTATGATACGAGCAGGGTGTCCGGTCAGTTTTGACGAAGGCTCCATACGCCCATAAGTATTGCCGAGTATGGCCGTACGAGTTGGATTACGACCATAAGGCATGTGTGGTTACGGCCATATGGCTGTCGACAGACTTTCGACGAAGTCGAGTTACGCCCGTACGAGATGGCTGGTTACAGCCGTAAGGCCGTTGACTTGGGGATGTTACGGCCGTAAGTAGGCCGAGTTACGGCCGTAACAATGGCAGTACTTAAGTACCTGGATGGGTTTTTGAGCTCATTTTTCTCATTTCTTCAGTTGAGTTCCGAGAGAGAAGTTCTTGAGAGAGATTTTCTTCATCACATCACTTGGGAAGGAGTGTTCTAAGCATATATCTTGGATTGGGAAGCTTGGATAGTTGATTTAACATGTATTCATTGGATCAAAGTGCTTGGATCTTCAAAAGTAAATTTTTCAACATCTTGGATTTCGATTTTGTGTTAAGATATGATGTTTTGGATGTTATAATCATGTTATATGAAGAGATGTACATATGATTATGAGTTTGTATGAATATTCATTGGATTATTGAAGGATTATTCAAGAACACTTTGAATATTGATTTGGATTTGGGGGGTTTCAATTAGTTGTTGTTGAAATCTCGATTTGGATATTCATATTGGATTATTGATTGTGTTGAAGGTGTTTTGTTGGATTGAAACACTCCTTGGAAGTTTGAGATGGATATAATTGAGGTTGATTGTAAACAATCGAAGATTGGTTACAACGTGTTTGTTTTAATGCCCCAATGAACTTGGATGTGTCATATCGACGTGTTGAGTTAGTTAATCGTGTTTGATTCATATATTAAGCGGATTGTTGGTAATTGTGTTATTCAAGGTTGTTCGAGCGACCGACAACTCATTTTAGGATGTTTGTTCGAGGAAGGACATTCTTCACCGGTGTTGTGTAAGTTAATTCTTACTCGGTTAAAAGGATACTCATTCATTTCGTTGTTGATTCATTCATAATCATAATTCATTCATAGTGTAATAATCATGTTGAGACTTGTAATTATCAAACTAATCATTCAATTCACGTGGAACGATGGTTCCAATCATTTCAGTGAGCTATCATTCATTTCATTATTATTTCATCTCGGTGAGTCATTCTTGACCCTTATCGGATTGTTATTCATTAATGTTATTTGGTCACTTTTGTTCTTTTGGCCTTCTAGGTTCATATTGCGTGGCCGGGTGGGGATGTGTGGAATTTTTAATCGGACACATGAGAGTCATGTGATCGGGTTCACCGACACAATAGACTGTGCACATGGTAATGTACCTCCGTAAGACTAAGGTACAAGGGTGGATGTGTCCGGACACTCGTCTTGTGCACATGCACATACCATTACGGACGTACTATGATGCCCCTCTTCAGCTTAACTTCATAATTAAGATATATCATGATTATGTTTATTTAATTCTTGAGGATTGTTGTTCTGTGTAACTGACCGCGTTGGGGACATTGTTTTCAGGTCATGGCAAGGCAAAGTCACGGGAAAAGAACGTTGATGGCGAGGAGTACCAGTGATACTAGTAGGGGGCCCCGGTCCTTTCAGTCATTCATGTTGTCTTCATTTTATTTCCGCTGCAGTTTTCCGTTCGGATACTCATTTTCATTCAGTGTTGTATATTTTATCTTCATATAAAATATACATGTATTCTGTATTATCTTGGGTGTGTTGTACTTGAAACTCCTCATCGGAGTAATTGATGATATAATGTGGTTCGGTACTACAATTATATTATTTAAGTCATTAATTTTCATTCATCTGGCGGGTCCCAGTCGGGGGTCCACGGCACTGTAATAGTCGCCTAGTTTAGGGTGTTATACCAGTGACATTTCAAGTCAGCTTTCACTTCCCGCTCTTTTCAGAAACCGAGTAGGTCGTCCAAATTCAAAATCGAAGTCCGCTCGAGAGGATGATCGTATGTTCCATGAAGTGATGAGTCGCTCGTCATTTATTCAAACGATCGCCAGTGGAAGCACCTCACCCCACGTCTTTAACATCGGAGCGAGCTGGGGGGCAATTGTTGTGCGGCGTTTAATACGCCTCAACAGCGATCGGCACAAGGGCCGAGCGACCAAAGTCAGCATCATATGAACCAAGGCGGATTTACCAAACGAAGATGCCAGATCAAGCTCAAGCGCCTAACGATCGTCTTACAAGGCGATCGTCTCTAGTGCCCGACCAAGGACGATCGTCTTATGCCACATGTGAACCCGACATCCGTCAAGTGTACGAAGACTGAATCTCGGGTAGAAGGCCCACGTGCAGACCCACAAACGGCGCCGCAGGAAAAGGCTTTTTGACTCTAGCCCATCACCAGCTGTAGGTGACAAGGACATCCTCTCACCTACCAACAGACCCGCAAAAGGGCCCTAGGTGGGACCTCCCAAGACTGCGACGTGAGGCACGTATTGTCCTCTCATTGGTTCGCACATTTGGCTGCCAACTGCGGACTTTATGAAAACCAACCCACGTGCTGAGACGATCGCCCGTTTAATTTAATGCAGGAAAGGCGATCGCCGATTCGGGATTAAGACATCCCAACTATCTCCTCTTCTATAAATAGGAGACTTCCATCATTTGGAAAAAGACAGTTGAATCCTACACAGAATTCCACAGACAGCACTTCATCTTTATAACAAGAACTCACAGAGCATTAACTCTAGTTCTTCCGGCAATCATCAGCATTCAAGAGCTAGATAACTAGGGTCATTACACTCATTATAATCGTACTCTAACATTAATAGTTGTACTCCAAAGTATTATTATTATTATTATTAATATCTCGCGAGAGCATTCAAGCCCGGGATTAACAATCGCGGCAAATCTTGTGTCATTTTCATTCCATCGCTCGTGCTATTGCATTTTGTTTGTTACTCACCCGTAGCCATATCCAGCAAATCATTCCGAATAATATTTTGGGTAACAACATGGGTCTCGGCTCAAAATCACTTTCCGTAAAATGACCTTTATAAAACCGTTGGGATCTCATCCCAAATCTCATCAAATCACAGTACACGAGAACAATAGCAAGGTCCGTTTTCCAACATCAAAACCCCACAACTAAAGAACAAACACATACGACAAAATACTCTAGTGCCATCCTAGCCAAGTAGGCCAAATGAACAACTTACCTCTTACACATTTAGTCAATGCATGCAATCATGAAATCACCGTTCAAAAACACTCGCTTCCGGAAACGTCATAACCCAAAACACATTTATGAAATGCACCATAATTAAGCGGACCCACGCCTCTGTGGAGCCCTACCGAGACCCCATTAGATGCCTCTGCGGACCCCTACCGAGACCCGTCGGATCTAACCCGTAGTGAGCATACACACACATGTTACTCATATAATACTAATATGCTAAGATTGTAAGTTCATTAAGAATACTTACTAGAGATGGCCACTTACCCGACACCATTATCATACTCATCACAATACCTCCATCATGAACAATCAATCTCAACACAACAACACAATTAACACGGAATACACGATTCCACCACATTAAACAAGTAGGGGTATCATTAAAGGCCTCAACTGTAACACCCCCAGAAATCCACCGGGAATATTACACGCTATAGACCCCTTAATAGAGGATCTACCAGGCTAAATACCACGGGACGACAAATGTATGACCGATCGGGGTCAAACTACATACTGATACTGACCGATAAGTGTAATACCCGTAATTTCGATTTCTGGTAATTTCTTTTTCTCAGCGAACGTCCATTTTGACGACTCACTCATGACCGTTTTGTCATTCCGAGAATGATTAATTCTGCACTTTTTGTCATCCGAGTTCGTTTCGGTATTGTTTTGTTGAGTTCCGTGTTTCTTAACGACTTTTCCGCACTCGGGTTCGATTCTTGTGAATCTCATTCGAAATTACTATTTCGAGTTTCCCGTAAGTCCGTTTAACTTTGTTAGACATGTTGTGAACTTCGGATTGGTTATTCGATCACGTATCGTGTATTTCGGACATTTTGGGCCATTTTCGTAATTTCCCAAAGTTTGGGGTAATTACTTCCGTTGTCGAATTTCGAGCCCTCGGGTGGTCGGAATCGTGTGTTCTCTTAGTGTTCGGATTCGTCTTTGCGAGTATTTCGTAATCGTGTTTTCGGTTTACGTTCAGGTTTGAGTTTCGGGATTTTTCGGACTGTCGGATCGACCGAGGCCTGGCTGGCCAGACCTGGCCGAGTAATGGCCGTAATGGCCCGGAAGTAACGACCGTAAGGCCTGTTACGTACGTAACAGCCTGCCGGTTACGTATGTAACATGTCCGGCAAAATCGAGACAGAGTTCGGCCCGCCGACATGCACGTAGGCTGGCCGATTAAATGCACGTGGCCGGCCAGGCTCAGCTATTTAAGGTCCTCGACCGAGTCATCCGGCCATTTTTCACCCTTTTCTTCGTTTCTTCGCATTTCTTCGTCAATAATAGATGGATTTGGATGGATATGACATAGAGCAACATGTTTTGGAAGTTTGATTCATATCTAATATCATCTTCCGCCCGGATCGAAGGTAAGAACACCTAAACCCTTGTTTTGGGGAAATTTTGAGGTTTCTCGATGTTTTGGCCGATTTGAATCGTTTTAGTTCAGATTATTGTTAGAACTTGGTTGTGTACTCGAAATCATTCATAACCCTTGCAGTTTTGTGGAACAAATTCGAGTATTTCTCCATTAAACGATTAAATTGGACTATGCCCTCAAAGTGTCCGATAAAATGCTTCAATGGGTAGAACTTGGGAAGTTCTATGCATTTTCATAGAATTGTGATTGAATTGATATCGTTGTGACTTAAGAACGAAATTCTTGTGAAGAACTCGAGTTGGAACCCTTCCGTTCGTTGCCTTCTTAGGGGTCCGAGCTTCCCGGTCGAACCGTGTTCTTCGGAGTATTTGGTAGCGGTTATTAAGGCAAGTATTTTACTATACGAATTGGGTCTTGTGAATAGGGACGTCGTATTATGGTTGTGATGCATTGGTTTACTTTCGTGTATATGCTTCGTATGAATTGATTATTATGAACAATTGATGGTAACGATAATACGTTCACTTAGTTAACTTCGTGGAATTGTGTTGGATGTGCAAATCATCAAGTTTGTGCCGGGTGTGGTTGGTCATTGTCGAGTTGTTGTGATGATCATGATATTTGCGTTGTTCTGGTTTACATACTTGATTGTACATTTCGGTGTAATGTGGAATGGCTTGACATTTGATGATTATGAGTTGTGTGTGTGTGTGTGTGATCCAGGTAGGGTCTGACGAGGCCTCTGGAGTTCGGTACATGATGTGTACGAACCAGGTATGTGTTCCACGTAGGGTCTGACGAGGCCTCTGGAGTTCGGTACATGATGTGTACGAACAAGGTGTGTGATCCAGGTAGGGTCTGACGAGACCTCTGGAGTTCGGTACATGATGTGTACGAACGATGTTTGTGGCCGGGTAGGGTCCGTTGAGGCCTCCGGAGTTCGGTACATGATGTGTACGAACAGTTGGTGTGGTCCGGGTAAGGTCCGTCGAGGCCTCCGGAGTTCGGTACATGATGTGTACGAACAGTGTGTGTGGTCCGGGTAAGGTCCGTCGAGGCCTCCGGAGTTCGGTACATGATATGTACGAACAATGATCGTGTAGCAGTGATTGTTTGGGTAACATTTTAAATATGGATCTCGGAATCATAATGATATATTATCTAGTGTGCTTTGAAATGAGAATCGGGCTAAGGCCCTAATGTTTACGAAAAGGTTTTGTAAATTGGGACTCGAGGTCCAAAAGAATTTCTGCTTTAATAATCCCCGAGATGATGTGTTCGTTTTCAAATATCTCTTACTTGAGTTCGAAATTCTAAAACTTCTCGGGAACATTTTGATAATTGATTTCCGTATTAAATTCGCAGTTGCTATTTACTTGTTGCATTTCGTATCGTATTATACCTGCACTAGTAAAACAGTGGAGTTTTACTAACCCCCGAGTAATCGGGGGGTGGATGTCTGTTTTGCGTCCAGGTACATGCAGGTTCAGGGGAGCAGTCACAGGATTGGCACAGGAGGATGATGAGCTGCGATACTAATCAAGAGTTGAGAGTTGTTTTGATTTTCGTTGTATTGTCAGAGTTGATTTCAGTCTTCCGCTATATTGTGTTTTGACCCCTGTATGGGTAATGTTGTTTTAGTCAGATCTGTTGATTGAATTGTGTGACCTCATCGGTCTGTGTATTCACGTGTAAGTGACCTTAACGGTCTGTATTATTTTATTGTTTGACCCTGGTCGGGCAAACTTTTGGTCGTTTTGTAAGGTTTAGCCTGGTAGACCCTCGCGAAAAGGGGCCTACGGCGTGTAATATTCCCATATGGTTTTGGGGGTGTTACATTTATGGTATCAGAGCTTAGGTTGCAGAAACCTAGGCTGTCGGGTCGAGTCGAGTCGTGATTTGTCGAGTAATGTGTTGTCTTGTCGTTCGAGTCATCAGGTTACAAGTTGAGTTGTGCGTAGTCACAACGTGTCGGTTATGTTGTCGGACGAGATTAGTATCATGGGCGACCGTCACCTCCGTGTGACCTGTGGATGTAAGTCTCCTCCTTTATGCGTAATACCTGTGTATCTCGATTTTATCTTAGTGAGTTAATTGCGGTGCATAATTTTATTTACACAGTATTGTGTAATATAGTTGTGTTTAATACTCGTGGCACATTGTATGTGTATAGAACTGGGCACGTTATTGTTTTATCTTTGAACCACCGGGTGGAGTAGTATGTTGTGAAAGTTGTAAACCTTGATGGGTTTCGAAAAGGTACCGACGGTAGAGTTTGTGAGAAACTCCGATGAATGATTTTGTTGTGTGTTTAAACTTGATACCACGAGATGCATTTGATTGAATTGGCGACCCTGGTTGCCATTTGAGTATGTGGTTTTAAATTCGACTGTTTTTTTGGAATGTTGTAATTTTTGTCCGTTATGGGTAAGTTTGAGAATGTTTTCTGAAGGACTTTACAGTTTGAGAATTTTTGTAAAAATCGATTTTTGGAAAATATTTTGGTGGTGCGGTCAAACCACGGTTTATATGGATTTTTTTTAAAATTTGTTAAATTTTGACAAATGGGCCGTGTATTTTCAAATGATACAATCAGACGGTATTTGAAAAAGTCGTTTTGATTGTGAACTAAAGGATTTTGGAAAATTTTTATTTTGCAGAACGATTTTTGGTTTTTGGAATTTTGAACTTCATATGTCCACGTGTTGGGGCAAGTGCTTGTGATAAGTTTTTGGTGTTGTTGTGCTCGTCGGAGAATGTTTCAGTGTTTTCTAAATGTTGAGATACATGGTTTTGATTAGACGATTGGGGTATTAAAAGTGTTTTAAAAAATTTCATTTCACCAAATTTTTCAAACTTGAGAATTTTAAAATTTTATCATTTGAATAATATCCCGGAAATATTTTATTTTTGTTGCTAGTGTTTGATCCCTACGATACGTGTGCGGTTTTGACTGTGTTTGATTTGGTAAAATCCAAACATCTCTGTTGATGTGACTGTGTGAATTATTTTTGAATGAAGTTCTTAAATTACAGTGTTAGTTCGTGCACTTGTGTGATGACTTGGAGTTGATGTTTTATCGTGCTGCTATTTATCGTCCTATGTTGACGTTGGGATGTTTGGTTGGTTGTGTTATTCTGAAAGTTTTTCACTAAGAGAAAGTGTCCTCATTTTTATCAAATGCGAAATGGTTCTCCAAAGTCTCGATAATGATGTTTCACGTTTGTACTTTTTTTTGAAAGGTGATACTCAAGATCAACCGGTGTTTTTCTAAATTATTTTCAAAAGGAGGTTTTCGTTTTCAAAACCTATCCATTCCCGTTTGAGGGTTGGGTATGTATGTATGATGTTCGCGTTGTCGTTATGATGTTTGCTCCCGAGTATGATCGAATTGGTGGCATGAACGTTGAGGCGTTGCCACGCATTGGTTGTACTAACCCTCTGTGAGAGGTGTGAACTGGTGTTTACTGTTTATCGCCTCGTGGTGATTTGCATGCTGTCGCACAAGTGTGAGCTGTTGAAGCTTGGGTTTGTACGTTTGTGTACATGTGTGATTGTTTCATAATGTTTGTAATTATGTGCTGGTTATCGTTCGGGCCGTTGAGGTCGCCGAACGATACCGTCGTTGTTGTAAGTGTTTGTGTGTGTATTACTTTACGATGGTAATCGTTGTATATGATATGTGTTATGATTCTTTGTTGTGCTGATTGGCATCTCCGCTATATTGTTTTGCGACATTATGCCCCATTGTATCTAGCATTTGTATTTTCGGTATGCCGAGCCGAGGTGTTTCAACCGTGATGTGCCGGGCCATGCACGTGTAAATTGTCCTTCTCGTCAGTAACGCGTTTCAAGTGCGGACTCGAGGGACACCGAATTCAGTTTTGCGGGTGGCTCGAGACTTTCGGAGTTCGCACATCAGCACAGATATCAGGATCGGCTCTGAGAGACCCATGGGAGATTTTCCTGTCGGATGCTTTTTGTGTTGTGACCTTGTTTCCGTTGTTGTGAGTTGCGGGGACGACATTTCTTTTATAAGAGGTCGGATGTAATACCCGTACTATATTTGACTTCTGCAGTTTCTCCTTCTAAATTCTATCGACTTGCACGTGTTCGTCGATACTTTTTGAACTTGTTTGATGTCTCAGTTGTCATCGTTCGAACTGGTTGTGACCTTGTTTCAGATCGACCTGTTTATTATCGTGGCCTTTCCTAGTTCGGTTCGATTCTTGTGAACCTTGTTTGGAAGTAACATCTTTCACTTTCTACCAGTTCTTTTAATGTCTGGAGTTGAAGTGGGGACCTCGGAGTCATTGTTCGACTGTTGTCATTCGATCATTGTTGTTCGATCATTGTTATTTGATCTTTGTTGTTCGATCATTGTTGTTCGGTCGTTGTTGTTTGATCGTTGTTGTTCGATCGGGGTTGTCTGACTGTTTTTGCCTGATCTCGTACTGCGAAGAATTGTCGTTCACAGTTAATCAACTGTTTCGAGTGTGGCCAAGTGGATCACCGAGCCGTGCATTGCGAGACGGTAGTTGATAGATTTGGGGATTTAGGTTGCGTCTCTGCTCCGAAAGGACACATAAATGCCTAGTGTAGTTTTTGAGGACTTCGATGTAGTCCGAATTGTTTGTGGTTGTCCTTGTGGATCCTTTGTGTGTTTATTTCTGTTTTCTTGATTGTGCGTGTTTCCTTGTAATGGGTGCTTTGTGTTTTGTGATGGTTCGGATAATCGACTTGGTTGTATTATCAGTTTGATGACGCTTGTCACTTGTTGGTTTTATTACGTCTCTATCGGTTGCGTTGTGTTGGTCGTCGTGGAGCGTGTTTTCACGCCGTATGTGTCTTTGCGTTTCTTGCAACGTTTCGCCGTTGGGCGCGAGTTTTCGGTTTTTGTGTATCTCGTCGAGTTTTCCTGGCGGGGATATTGCTTCTCCCTACTTATTTTAAGTTTCGGGACGAAACTTCTTTTAAGGAGGGTAGAATGTAATACCCGTAATTTCGATTTCCGGTAATTTCTTTTTTCTCGGCTAAAGTCCATTTTGTCGAATCGCTCATGACCGTTTCATCATTCCTAGAATGATTAATTCTGCACTTTTTGTCATCCGAGTTCGTTTCGGTATTGTTTTGTTGAGTTCCGTGTTTCTTAACGTCTTTTCCGCACTCGGGTTCGATTCTTGTGAATCTCATTCGAAATTACTATTTCGAGTTTCCCGTAAGTCTGTTTAACTTTGTTAGACGTGTTGTGAACTTTGGTTTGGTTATTTGATCACGTATCGTGTATTTCGGACGTTTTGGGCCATTTTCGTAATTTTTCAAAGTTTGGGGTAATTACTTCCGTTGTCCATTTTCGAGCCCTAGGGTGGTCGGAATCGTGTGTTCTCTTAGTGTTCGGATTTGTCTTTGCGAGTACTTCGTAATCGTGTTTTCGATTTACGTTCAGGTCTGAGTTTCGGGATTTTTCGGACCGTCGGATCGACCGAGGCCTGGTTTGCCAGACCTAGCCGAGTAACGGCCGTAATGGCCCGGCAGTAACGGCCGTAAGGCCTGTTACGTACGTAACAGCCTGCCGATTACATACGTAACATGTCCGGCAGAATCAGTACAGAGAGTTCGGCCTTGGCCGATTACGTACGTAGGCCATGACCGATTACGTACGTAAGCGGTCGGCCAGGGTCGGCTATTTAAGGGCCTGGACCGAGTCATCCGGCCATTTTTCACCCTTTTCTTCGTTTCTTCACGTTTCTTCGTCAATAATGGATGGATTTGGATGGATATGACATAGAGCAACATGTTTTGGAAGTTTGATTCATATCTAACATCATCTTCCGCCCGGATCGAAGGTAAGAACACATAAACCCTTGTTTTTGGGAAATTTTGAGGTTTCTCGATGTTTTGGCCGATTTGATTCGGTTTAGTTCAGATTATTGTTAGAACTTGGTTGTGTACTCGAAATCATTCATAACCCTTGAAGTTTTGTGGAACAAATTCGAGTATTTCTCTGTTAAACGATTAAATTGGACTATGCCCTCAAAGTGTCCGATAAAATGCTTCAATGGGTAGAACTTGGGAAGTTCTATGCGTTTTCATAGAATTGTGATTGAATTGATATCGTTGTCACTTAGGAACGAAATTCTTGTGAAGAACTCGAGTTGGAACCCTTCCGTTCGTTCCCTTCTTAGGGGTCCGATCTTCCCGGTCGAACCGTGTTCTTCGGATTATTCGGTAGCGGTTATTAAGGCAAGTATTTTACTATACGAATTGTGTGTTGTGAATAGGGACGTCGTATTATGGTTGTGATTCATTGGTTTACTTTCGTGTATATGCTTCGTATGAATTGATTGTTACGAACAATTGATGGTAACGATAATACCTTCACTTAGTTAACTTCGTGGAATTATGTTGGATGTGCAAATCATCATGTTTGTGCCGAGCGTGGTTGGTCATTGTCGAGTTGTTGTGATGATCATGATATTTGTGTTGTTCTGGTTTACATACTTGATTGTACATTTCGGTGTAATGTGGAATGGCTTGACATTTTATGATGATGAGTTGTGTCGTGTCGATGTGTGTGTGTGTGTGTGTGTTCCAGGTAGGCTCTGACGAGGCCTCTAGAGTTCGGTACATGATGTGTATGAACCAGGTATGTGTTCCAGGTAGGGTCTGACGAGGCCTCTGGAGTTCGGTACATGATGTGTACGAACAAGGTGTGTGATCCAAGTAGGGTCTGACGAAACCTCTGGAGTTCGGTACATGATGTGTACGAACGATGTTTGTGGCCGGGTAGGGTCAGTTGAGGCCTCCGGAGTTCGGTACATGATGTGTACGAACAGTGTGTGTGGTCCGGGTAAGGTCCGTCGAGGCCTCCGGAGTTCGGTACATGATGTGTACGAATAGTGTGTGTGGTCCGGGTAAGGTCCGTCGAGGCCTCCGTAGTTCGGTACATGATGTGTACGAACAATGATCGTGTAGCAGTGATTGTTTGGGTAACATTCTAAATATGGATCTCGGACTCATAATGATATATTATCTAGTATGCTTTGAAACGAGAATCGGGCTAAGGCCCTAATGTTTACGAAAAGGTTTTGTAAATTGGGACTCGAGGTCCAAAAGAATTTCTGCTTTAATAATCCCCGAGATGATGTGTTCCTTTTCAAATATCTCTTACTTGAGTTCGAAATTCTAAAACTTCTCGGGAACATTTTGATAATTGATTTCCGTATTAAATTCGTAGTTGCTATTTACTTGTTGCATTTCGTATCGTATTATACTTGCACTAGTAAACAGTGGATTTTTACTAACCCCCGAGTAATCGGGGGGTGGATATCTGTTTTGCATCCAGGTATATGCAGGTTCAGGGGAGCAGTCACAGGATTGGCACAGGAGGATGACGAGCTGCGATACTAATCAAGAGTTGAGAGTTGTTTTGATTTTCGTTGTGTTGTCAGAGTTGATTTCAGTCTTCCGCTGTATTGTGTTTCGACCCCAGTATGGGTAATGATGTTTTAGTCAGATCTGGTGATTGAATTGTGTGACCTCATCGGTTTGTGTATTCACGTGTAAGTGACCTTAACGGTCTATATTAATTTATTGTTTGACCCTGGTCGGGCAAACTTTGGTCGTTTTGTAATGTTTAGCCTGGTAGACCCTCGCGAAAAGGGGCCTACGGCGTATAATATTCCCATATGGTTTTGGTAGTGTTACAATAAGGTTAAATATTAACACACACCGACCGAGAAGGTCACACGATAAGATCCGAATAACAACTCATTACTGGACTTACCCACACAGGGGTCACGGTACAATATAGCGGAAGTCTGGAGATAACACAATATAACAATAACATCATACTGAACTCTAACTCTTGATTAGTATCGTGGCTCGCCGTCTTCCATGCCAACCCCGTGATTGCTCCAAAGAACTAAGCATACCTAAAATGCATGAGACGCATTTCCCCCATTTAAGGGGTTAGCATTTGAATGGCTAGTACAAGTATTCAGGCCATACAACATATATCACGCAAATATCAGTTATATTAAAATGACAACAGCCGTGAAAAAAGTTCCCAAGAGGTTTTCAATGTTTAAAGTACAACTCAAGTCTTTAAAAATAATATATCAACTCGAGAGTTTTACAAAACGACAGAAAGTCTTTTGGGACTTCAAGTTCAAGATTATAAAACCTTTTTCGAAAATAATAGGGTCTCGGCCCAAATCTCGTTCATCTAACAAACATTTATATAATTAGGAAATCTTTATGGACCTCAAGTCCTTAGTTGAAAAACCATTTCGAGACAAATGGGTCTCGTCCCGAAGTCATTTTCCACAAAATAACCTCTACACCGTCGTTGGGATCTCAACCCAAAATCTCATCAAAATAGAGTACACGAAAACAATAACAATGTCCGTTTTCCAAGACCAAAACCTCGTAACAAAGGAACTAAACACATACGACGCATTTTAGTGTCATTCTATCCAAGTACCAAAATCCTATATATAATGTATCTCAACATCAAGAACAAAAACGTTGTGATATTCCGGACATATCACAGTTAAGTAAATCACCTAGGACCGGGGGTAAACCACTGGTCCCATTCGAGGCCTCTAAGGACACTCACGAACTGGCCATAATTATAAATCACGCACAGGCATCGCCGTAGGACCGGGGCTATACCACTGATCCCACTCGAGGCCTCTAAGGACCCTCCCGAGCTGGCTAGTGAATCAAACTCGTGAACCGAGGGCTATACCATTGGATTGCCTCGAGGCCCCGTCGGACCCTCCTGAGGTGAGCAAAGCACACACAAAAACATTTGAAAAATGCATTGTCTCAATCGTTAGTCACAATATATATAGCCAAGGCACTTACTAGAAATGGCCACTTATCCGACAAATAACTACGACCGACACAGCTTAACAACAATCTAACAATTCTAGACGCATCGCTACACATCAACAAGTATAACAACCGATCAAACCATAACACCAATTCAATCCCGACTCTATGACACACAATCCTATGATCCCCAAATCCTTACAACGCACGTCTATGTGTACCATCTAACCGACACCACATCTCTAGTGACAAAGACTCTACAGCAAGCAACAAGCCGACTCTAACCTATCATAACTTATATAATGCCCCATATCATGCAAGGTCAACAAAAGTGACCAACACAAATTCATTGTACAACCTCAATCCACACAATATAAATCATATAGACAAGAATACTTGCCTCGATAATTGATGTCGAAAGCTCCGACGAACATGGCTCACCCGATCGATCGATTGAAATCTCAACCCTTATTATAAATACATAATAGACAATTTAATATAAGGTCCAATTTAATATCTTATAATTACAAGGTATTAATTAGACGATATATTACCTCATTTTTTCCCTTTTAATTTAATTGATCGGATTATACGACCAACGATAATCAACCCGGATCTACAACTCGATTATTTCTCCAAACACAACTCTGAACTCAGACTCATTTCGTGGGTCTAATTACACCAATCCGTACATTGACCAAATTATCACCATCTCCATCTATGTATACGTCTTCGCCGTTCACAATCCCAACACGACTACATACACCCACCGAACACACATATACAACACTCAACAAATAAAATATAAACACACACATACCTATTTCTGTAGACACATGCATATAACACACATGTATACACAAAATACATACTACACACACATCAACACACACATACAATATATATATATATATATTACGCACACACAAAACACATACTACACACATGACACACATCAGCACACACATTCAATATATGTATACACACAAAGCACATACTATACACACCACACACATCAGCATACACATTCAATATATATATATATATACATATATATATATATACAGTAGCACACACAAAACACATACTACACATACATGAAACACACACATACAATATATATATATATATATATATATATATATATATACACGCACACACAAACACACCAACACACTGCACATATACACAAGCCAACCGGAAACCCAACTCATGCCGTCGTCTCCTACATCACCGGAATATGGATCACCGATAATCAAACCCGCCGGACCTCGTCATACACCAAGCCTGACCGTCGGAAAGTTAAGCCCAGACCCGGAAATTCACCTTGCGCTGGAAAACATGTCCGACAGCTCCAACGCCGCACTCCATCCGCCTAAAAACCAAATCATTCTCTCCCGTCACAGGTCACAATGCCGTATCTGAGCTCCAGTTGTTGTCGCCAGAGACACCTGCCCGCCACCGGTGACCTTCACAACTCGCCCCCACCATAATTCAGATCCCCCGACCCATCTCAATCCAACCGAAAAAACCCTGACCATGAGCTCGCCACCGCCAATCGCCAATGAAGAAGAAGGAGATGGGTGGTGTTGGTGAGAGAAAGGGAGGACCGGGAAGGGAGAGAGAGATGCGAGAGGAAAGAGAGAGGGGGAGCACGTGGGAAAGGAGAAAAGAAAGAAAGAAAAAGAGAAAAAAGAGGTGAAAGGAAGAGAGAGGGTGAGGAAAAGTCATGAGAATCATATACATATATATATATATATATGTGTGTGTGTGTGTGTATATATATATAGTCAGGTTCAAACGAGAATGCTAACAATTTAGGAGAATACGAGAATGGTCACCAATGTACAAAATCATATATGATTCACGTACAAAATCATATATGATTACGTGAGTGTGTGCATCAGTATAAAATCATATATGATTTTATACGTATATAATTGATTTTTTTGGTCAGTATAAAATCATATATGATTTTTTCAGTTAGTGTAAAATCATATATGATTTTATACATGAGCGACCATTCTCGTATTCTCTTAAATAGTTAGCATTCTCGTTTGAACCTGACTCTCTCTCTCTCTCTCTCTCTCTCTCTATATATATATATATATATATATATATATATATATATATATATATATATATATATATATATAAATGGATAATTGGGCTTATCCGACCCAAACTTGCCGAAATAATTGAGCTAACTCGCCAATATATTATAATTGAGCTATTATATATATAAATGAATCGATACGACAGGGTTCGATTATAAATTAACATAACACCAACACTAACTCGCCAATATATTAGTCTATTGTCTCCATTCGATAATTTAATCAGCTAGCTAATCGAGATGAAAATGAAATAAATCAATGAAAAAAATTAATACTGTTAAAATTCCAATTTTAAATTTCTGGATATTACATACTATCCCACTTAAAATAAGTTTCGTCCCCGAAACTTGCCATGCCATCGCCTATCTCACTATAACATCACTCCATATATGCATACAAACCGTTCAGCAATATGGGCAATCTCATGATTCGATCGATTCATACGTACATAGTCCTAGATATATAAAAAGGGAGACTTATGTCCACAGGTCACACGAAGAAGACGGTCGCCACGGTACTAATCTCAACGGACAACACGAACGACATGACATGACAACGCACAAGTTGACTTGTTAACTGACAACTCGGATGACGCGACAAAACACGACTCGACCACTCATGACTCGACTCGACCATACAGCCTAGGTTTCCACAACTTAAGCTCTGATACTATTAGGAATACTTATTAGATTTTGATGATGTCATTTATATAATTCAAATGTTTATTACTTGGCAAAAATGTAAGGAAGAACCAAATGAGTATCTTCCATAGGCCAAATTATGTTAAGTTTAAAACTTGGCAAAATGTAAAGAAGAACCAAATGAGTATCTTCTATAGGCCAAAATAAGTTAGGCTAAAAATCGGCTAAGTACAAATGTACAACTGAGTTCATCAGAGAGGTACAGCCGAGTTAAGTCAGAGAAGCTCTGGTCAACAAAAAATCATCAGGGATGTTTGACCAGACTGCAGTCAAGTAACCTCAGACAAGTCATCTGATCAGGCAAGTCCCAAACAGTGAACATCAGAGAAGTCCAGACTGCAGAGAAGTTAATTGTACATCAGCCTACTTGAGATCAGCCAAGTACTCCAAGTCCACATCAGCATGCGTTGAAAAGTCAATTATTACGGAAAGTCACATGCAACGTGAAGAGACAAATTGGAGAGATTCCCGCTAAATATATGAATTGAATAATTCATCCAGGCCTACCACTGAAGACTTTAATCATATTATCAAAAGATTCGGCGCCTCACATGCAAAGTCTTCACAATGGTCGGAAAATGGATTAAATTATAGGAATCCAGCCTTGCAACGTTCAGAAAGAAAACAATGAAGTCTACATCTCCAACGGACGGATTTGTTGAAAAGATTTGCAACGGCTATGAAGAAAAAGCTCAGAGATTGTAACCTATATATATCCGAAGATTTGAAGCTGAGCATTACACAGAACACAACATACATACGGTGCGAACATACTCTCAAGCAATCAAAGCATTCAAGCAATCTAAAAGCAAAATATAGCATCGTGAAAAGAGCGGTTCTCAAAAGTTCATACTTAAAGAAGCTCTTAGTTGGAGAAGACAAAAACTCGTGTCTTAAATCCTGAGTTCGGGGTACTTCACTGGTTGAAGTTTGAGACTGTAAAGGCATCCAAGGATCGCGGATCAAGAGGTGCAAGGCAGTCAAGTGTGTTGCAACGGCAAGGATTTCCACTGGTTGGAAGCTGTTGTAATTTGGTTGAATCACTGTAATCTTTATCACTGGTTGACAATTATAGTGAATTCATCTCCAACTGGTTTAGAGAAAAGTGGATTAGTAGAGGATTACCCCACCTCTGAGACCACTATAACTGCCTACGTATTTTACTGTTTTATAGCATCATACTTTAACTGCTGCATTCATTATTAAGTGTTTCATTAGTTGCTTTGTATTCATCATCAGCTGACTTCCGCACGTATTGAGATCAAACGACTCTAAGTCATTTGCATATCTATCAGCTAAAGAAACTTACTCTTTGTGAAAAAGAGCTTAAGAGTTTCAATAAGTATATTCACCCCCCCCCCTCTAGACTTATTCCTGGACGATTTGTGACCTATAAGTGGTATCGGAGAGGTTGGTTCATTTAAGTTCACGAACCACATCTATATCAGAGATATATTTTACTCTCATTATAAAATGGAATACATGCATTCTAGATTACCTGTGTTTTCAGTTGACGAGTATGATCTTTGGAAGATAAGGATGCAGACACACTTATCTTCAATCCATGATGACATGTGGTGCATCATAGAAGACGGTCCATTCACCTTTGAAAAGGACAACACTCCAGAGGAGATCGCAGCAGGGAAGCCAGAGAAGATCCCAAAGAAGAGGACAGAGCTGACTCCCGAAGAAAGAAAGCTGTCCAACCTTGACAACCGGTCCAGAGACATGCTGTATCAAACTCTTGACAAATCCACCATGGTCAAGATCAAGAATTACAAGAATGCAAAAGAAATATGGGACACATTGAACGGAGTTGATCAAAGAGAACAAGTTGTCAATTGCTATTCAAAAATTTGACAACTTCAAAATGAAGAATGGCGAATCTATAGACCAAGTGGACACAAGGTTCACTGAGATTATCAATGAGATCAACTCCCTCGGCAAATCTTATGGCAACAGGGAAATGGTGCTGAAAGTTCTAAGATCTCTCAATCCTGAATGGAGCATGAAGGCAGTGGCCATGAGAGAATCCAAGGATCTTAATAAGATAAAGATCCAAGAGCTGTTCTCCGACCTAAAGGCTTATGAGTTAGAACTCCCAAGTTCATCCTCAACCGAGCCTGCAGAGAAGGGAATAGCCTTTGCAGCCGAATCCCCCGCCAAGATCTTATCTGATGTAAAGCCTCCAAATCCATTAGATTTTGAGGAAGAGATGGCGTTCATAATGCAGAGGTTCAGCAACTTACGGAAGAATTACTCCAAATACAAAAAGAATTATAAGGAGAATCCCATAAGGAACCAGAAAGCCGGAAGCTAGAAGGTGGAGTGCTACAACTGTCATAAGACAGGACACATTCAGATCGACTGTCCTGATCTTAAGAAGGACGAGAGCAAGAAGGAGGTGGGCAGAAAAGAAGACAGAAGGAAGGCCCTCATCGGAGAAGATCAAGAGCGTGTAGAGTCCAGCAGCGGATTCTTCTCAGATGATGACGAAGAGTATGATTGTCTGATGGCCAACCTAGCTAATGAAGAGGTAACATCAAAACCCCCTAGTTCAAATAATAGTTCATCCATGTCACAAGATATGGATCTGCACGAAACTATAAATCAGCTACTTAAAGATTTTGAAACACTAAAATCTGCACACCTATCTGTATCAGCCGAGAAGACTCAGCTGCAGGATGAGAATAGGCAGCTGAAAAATGATTTTCAAAAACTCAGCCTAGAACTGAATACAGTCAAAACTGATTTTCAAAACCAGGCTGCAGCTAATTTGAAAAACGAGGCTGATGTCACCACAGCTGAGATAAATCGACTAACTGTTTTAATTAGAGACAAATCAACTGCACTTGCTCATGTGAAGGCCGAATTTACTAAACCGACTCAGGTAAATAAGACTCAGGCGCAGGAAATAACCTCCCTGAAAGCGTCTTTAACTCTGGACGAATTGTGTACTAATAAGAGGCCACTATATTCCAGATCAGGCCTTGGATATGATCCTCACACTCCCTCTAGTTATAAAACCACTTTCATCAAGGGAGAAACAATAGTCTCGACTGCTGAGCCTATATATAAACCGATAATTAAAAATAGGCAACGGCCAAGTCACAAGTCTGGGCTGCAGCCAGGGTTCACAAGGCAGCCACCTAGACAAGCGACTAGGCATTGGCCAAGGCAGAAGCAGCAGCCCAGACAACATGCCCATTATTATCAACAACTCCCCAAAAATAGATTGCAAAATGGGAGGGGCAGATGGAAACCTCAAGGTTATCCTAATTTCCAAAATGAACAAGTGTTGAGACCTCAAAGATTTAATAAATGGTCTCAGCCAAGATTTAGAAATGGCACACACTTCCAGTATTTTGAGGAATATCCAGTATTCAATCCCAACAGAAGATACAGACCTAGACCTTACACACCTTACAAGGGTAATAATAATAATTTTAATAATCCAAGGAGAATCAATTCTCCAGGAAACCATCTAACCCAAAAGGACCCACACAGATTTGGGTACATAAATCTCTACTTGTATGATTGCAGAAAAGGTGGAAGGACTACTACCACATCTCCACAAATTCAAACTTTGGAGGTGAAGAATGGTTTGTAGATTCTGGATGCTCGAGGCACATGACCGAGAACAAGAAGATGCTGACCAAATACACTAAAGAAAGAGGTCCAGACGTAACATTTGGAGATATCTCTAGAGGACAAACGAAGGGCTTTGGAGAGCTACACCAAGGAAATATTGTCATATCCAAAGTTCACTATGTCAAAGGGCTCAAGTATAATCTCCTGAGCATAATCCAGTTTTGCGATGAGAAGAATCTAGTAGTCTTCACCATTTGGAAATGTATGGTGATAGATATCCTATCTGGAGAAGTGAAGCTACAAGGATTCAGAAGGAGAGATGTCTACATGATAGATTGGAACACAGGAACTCCCAACACCTGTTTTCTATCTAAGACAGTAGCTGAGAACGGATGGCTGTGGCACAAAAGATTATGTCACTTGAACTTCAAAGCCATCAACAAAATTAGTTCTCAGAAGCTGGTCAGAGGACTCCCAGAGGAAGCATTCAAGAAGGAAGCTATTTGGGATGCATGTCAGAAAGGAAAGCAGACCAGAGCGTCATTCAAGCCAGTCCAGCCTACGACCCTCACAACAAGGATCTTAGATCTACTCCATATGGATTTATTTGGTCCTATCAAGCCGAGGACTCTAAGTGGCAGAAAACATGCACTAGTAGTAGTGGATGATTATTCACGGTACACTTGGATTATCTTCTTGTATAAGAAGAGTGAAACCTTGACCAAGCTACCTGAGCTGCTGAGGAGGATCTAGAATGAGAAATCCCTATCCATCATCAAGATCAGATCAGACAGAGGAGGAGAATTTCTCAACAAGGCGATCATTGATTACAGCGATCAGAATGGAATCCAGCATGAGCTCTCTGCAGCCAGGACCCCACAGCAGAATGGTGTTGCTGAAAGAAGAAACAGAACCTTGAAGGAAGCAGCCAGGTCCATGATTGCAGAAGCGGACCTACCCAAGAGGTTCTGAAAGTCACAACACGGCTTGCCATACTCGTAACAGAGTATGATAGTAGGGAGACATGGCAAAACTCCTATGAGGTTTGGAATAATAGAACTCCTCATTGCTTACTTTCATGTTTTTGGTTGTAAGTGTTTCATCCACAACAACGGTAAAACACAACTAAATGCCTTTGATGCTAAAACTGATGATGGTCTCTTTATGGGATACTCACAAAGGAGCAGGGCATATAGAGTTTTTAATAAAATAACCTTAGTTGTGGAAGAAACACCGCATGTTGTATTTGACGAATCTACTTTTGAGTACAGAAAGCAAGTTTAGCTAATTAAGAATAAGCTCAAATCAGCAAACCTCGAAGAAGTCATTGTACATGACACAGGAATGGTGGACTCAGCTGCAGATCAGCCCGATGACCCAACTGTAGCTGCTGAAGACCCAACTGCAGATCAGATAGGAACACCAGACCTAACTGATCCAGTTGCCGCTGATGAAGACCCAGTTGTAGCTGATAAAGACTCATCTGCAGATCAGATCCAACCTGCAGATGACAAGACGGTATCTGACCCAGTTGCAGACCAAGGAGACCAGATCCAGGCTGATGCAGACAAAGAGGAAATTCACCAGAGCAATTCTACAGGGGGAACAGACCCTGAAGAAGATGATATTCCCAAGTGGCTGAAAGACCATCCAATCCAGCAAATTATTGGGAAGCTGACTGACGGAGTTAAGACAAGACAATCTACCCTACCCGCAGGGATGGCAATGTTCTCTTGCTTCATGTCACAGATAGAACCCAAGACAACAGAACAAGCCCTGGAGGATTATTCTTGGATAAATGCCATGCAAGAAGAACGTGAGCAGATGGAAAGGAACAACGTTTGGGTACTAACAGACAGACCAGATCACAAGAAGGTTATTGGCACCAAATGGGTGTACAAAAACAAGAGTGACGAAGATGGATCTGTTGTTAGGAATAAAGCCAGACTTGTTGCTAAAGGTTATGCACAGTGTGAAGGAATAGATTTTGATGAAACCTATGCACCAGTTGCAAGACTAGAAGCCATCAGACTATTCCTCGCATATGCAGCGTTCAAAGATTTTGAAGTCTATCAGATGGATGTAAAGAGTGCATTTCTAAATGGCATCCTAGAAGAAGAAGTCTATGTGGAGCAGCCCCCAGGATTTGTCAAAAGAGACAAAGTCTACAAGCTGTTGAAAGCTCTATATGGACTTAAGCAAGCACCAAGAGCTTGGTATGAAACCCTATCCATATTTCTTGAGAAGAACGGTTTCTGCAAAGGTAAGGTAGACAAGATCCTATTCAGAGTGGAGCACGAAGGCCACATATTGATAGTTCAGATATATGTGGATGACATTATATTTGGCTCAACCAACCCAGAGCTATGTGAGAAATTCTCAAACCTCATGCAAGGAGAATTTGAGATGAGTATGATGGGAAAGCTTAACTTCTTTCTCAGATTACAAGTTAAGCAGATGGAAAATGGAATTTTCATCAATCAAGCCAAGTATACCCGAGATCTAATCAAGAGATTTGGGATGGAATCAGCCAAACCAGCAAGAATTCCTATGAGCACAAGTACTCACCTAGATGCAGATGAGGGAGGCATATCAGTGGATTCAACCCACTACAGAGGACTTATTGGATCACTACTATACCTCACTGCAAGCAGACCAGACATATCTTATGCCGTAGGAGTATGCGCGCGATTTCAATCCAAGCCAAAGCAGTCTCACCTAGATGTAGCAAAGAGAATAATTAAATACCTTAAGTCTATGGTCAATGTTGGACTATGGTATCCAAAGGACGATAACTTCGAGCTGTCAGGATATTCAGATGCAGATTTCGCAGGATGCAAAATTAATAGGAAAAGCACTAGTGGAATGTGCCAATTCCTAGGAACCAGACTGATATCCTGGTTTAGCAAGAAGCAGGTTTATAACTCTATCTCCACCACAGAGTCAGAATACCTAGTTGCAGGTAGTTGTTGTGCCCATATCTTATGGATCACACAGCAGCTGAGGGACTACAACATCATTGCCAATGAAGTCCCTATCTGGTGTGACAACAATAGTGCTATTGCAATAACCAACAATCCGATTTTGCATTCAAGGACCAAGCACATTGATGTTAAGCATCATTTCATAAGAGATAACGTGCTTAACAAGAGAGTCAGAGTTGAAAGAGATAGCACAGACTATCAAATTGCTGACATCTTTACCAAACCTTTGCCAGAAGAAAGGTTTTTGGAGCTGAGCAGAGAACTTGGTCTACTAGATTGGGAATCTAGTACAGAAGAAAAAGCCAGCTGAAGCAGATCAGATGAAGGACGGACTTAGTTGATCGAAGGAATCAGAACCTACCTAAAAACGAAGGACAGACGAAGAAACCTAGCTGATAAAATCTCAGGCGAGAAGTCAGAGGAGTCAACTCACCTGATGCAGACCAGTTAACGGTCAACCAGCTAAAAATGGAAACTTATTTTGAAGGAGTAAACATAAAGGCTGTCAAAGACCAGATCATCTTTTCTCTGGTCGTTGATTTTGAAGGTCTATTGGAATCAAATCTGGAAAACTACGACATCCTTGACCTCATTCATTCGATGAAGCTTAATGGGATCTACCCATTTCTGGATATCAGTCCTAAACACATGTACAAGGAGGACGTCATCGCATTCTACCGCGAAGCTCATGTGATTGAGGCCGGAATTAGGAGCACTGTCAGCGGAATTCAAGTTGACATATCGCCGGAATCGATTAGGAAAATTTTTAGTATGAAGCATCGTGGCATAGCGGTCGAAGCCCTCAAGCAGACAGCAGCCGACACCTGGATGAAGATTAAGGCGGATGATCAGTCGGCGAAGCTGAAGCTCACCGCCAAAAGGAACGAAATCCAAAGGGTATATCGATACGTGTTGGATATCACCAACAAAATTATTATGGGTATGACCAGCAGTTACGACCAACTGTCGTCAGCAAATTTCATGGTGCTGGGAGCACTGATTCAGGACGACCCGATTGATTGGTCTGACTACATTTTCAGACAATTAGTTCGCGAGGTCAACAAGGCCGAATGGCTTGTTGATGAGAAGAAATTCAGATCCAAGCTGGCATTTGGAACGCAGCTAAGTTGGATCTTGGAGAAGATGGGTGTGGTAAAGGGTAATACTGACCCCTTTCACATCAACAAGAGACTTGGTCACCTAGACCAAGAGACGTTGAGGAAGTTGGGAGGCAACAGAAGAGCATCCCAAATGATAAAGGAGTTTTCTGACACAAGGACTTACTACAGACCCTCACCAGACGAGTCGGACCAACCTGCAGACGACAACCCAACTGCAGCCAAGTCAGACTCGGAGTCAGACAACACGCCGATTGCTGTTCGGTTCAAAAGAAGGGGACCAACCCCTGGTGAGCCATCATTCATGCATTCTTCACCGGAACCTTCACCAAAAAGGCCCAGGCGACTGCAGTTCAGCCAGGAGGAGCAGCCAGAACATTTTTCCAGTCCTGCAGCCAGGTCGCCTATCCACCTGGAGGACCAGACTGCTCCGGGCAGCCTGGAAACTCAGATTGTTCCCCTCCTCACTCCAGCATTCATTACAGAAGAGGAGGAAGCAGGTTTAATTATCTCCATCCTTGAAGCAAACTACACCTTTCACCTACTGGACAACAATCTTTTCAACTTGTCGCTAGAGCAATTACAGTTAGTTAAACCACAAGCCCTAAAACACTCTTTTGTTCATATTTTTGAAGAGTGGAAATTTTTTAAATCACTGTCGTTTGCTAAACTTCAAAAATATGTTGAAACCAGTGGTTGGGAATATCCCCAAGCCACAGAGGATGTGCTGATACACTTTTGCAAATTATCAGACACAGTTTTGATTCTTCAGGAGAATTGGTTCATGTCCAATTTCAAAACCAACATGGACCAATTCATCCACTCTATAATGTACAGTATTTTTGATGGATCTTTTGGGAAAGAAGATGAGGAGGAATAAGAAAACGAAATAAGGATTGAAGAAGTGAATGGAGAAGAAGTGGAAGAGAAAGTTATTGTCATAGATGATGAAGAAGAGGAGCAGGAAGAAAGAGAAGGAGGAGAAAATATTTTAGTTGAAAAAGAAACTGAAGAAGAAGTTGAAAAAATAGAGGAATTAGTAGATGAAGAAGAAGAAGAAGGGGAATAGGTCGATCAGGAGGATGATGAAGGAAAGGAGGATGATGAAGGAAAGGAGGATGATGAGAATGATGGAAAAGATGGTAAAAATGATGGAGAAGACGATAAGGATGATGATGATGATGATGATGATAAGGATGAAGGAGGAGAACAAGTGGCTGAGAAAGAGAATGTTGACGAAGAAGAAAAGGAGGAAGAACAAGAGAAGGAGTTAGAAAAAGGAGAAGAAGAGAGAGAGAGAAGGAGCCGGAGAAAGAGCCCGAATTAGAGGCTGCAGACAAGGCTAGGGCGCCTGCCCGGTATACCAGCCTAGACGTAGAGTTGGCTGAGGACTCCAGATTGGGGATACCTGAACAGACCCCATCTGGAGTGACAGCTGCAGATAGGAGCCTGCAGTAAAGTGGATCATTCGCAGAAGGCTCAGGCGAGCACTCTCCAACATCGCAGATCTCACCTTCGATGACCAAGCTGATAAGACAAATAGTTAAGGATACTATTGGAGAGTTGGTTGCATCTCAGGTCACCCATGATCTCCAATCCATCAATGCGAAGATCGATACCTTGCTGCAGCGGGAAGTCCCTCAACCTCCTCCTCCTACAAATAACAGAATGCTTTTGGCATGTCTCACTGGATGCATCGAATGGAGCAGCAGTTGACCATTTTGGTTGATGCTGGCAAAAAGGGGGAAAAAGGATCCAGGGGGAAGGCAGCATTCAAGGAGAAATAAGGGAAGAGATGAGAACTAAGAAAAGGCAGGATGTCCAGTTGATCACTGCTGGGACATCTTCAGCCAAGAGGAAGGGAGATGCTACAGAATCAGAACAGGCTGGTAATCAGCCTGCAGGCAAAAGAAGGAGGATCAAAGGAGGATTCGAGCCTACTCTAGAATGGGAAGACAAAGAGTTGTGGTACGTTGAAGATTTTATACCTCCCGAAGCTGTACCCATGTGGGGATCTACAAAGAAAAGGTTCATCAGAGATTACTATATCTGGGAAATACTCCATGATAATAATTGCTCCCCACAGCAGATCTTCATCAATTTCATGGAAGAAGCTCACCCACAACTCTGGACCATACTTCTAAAACATGCTGAAGCATGCAATGCATATCCCATGATCCCTCAGTTCAGGCCAAAAGATCCTCCCACTCTGGAGAATAATGATTTGAATGAACTAGCTCTCCAGAGGAAGATAAAGAAATTATGTGTTGAGAATAAGTTCTCATCTCAAGAAGAGCAAGATTTTGCAGCTCTTGTTATAAGAAGAAAATATGGTCTTGTTCCTGTCAAACTAAGACTAATTGGAGCTAAACCATTCAGACCTGCCAAGCAGCATCTCCGAAGAGGCAGAGGCAAAGGCAGATGACTTATATTTATTTTTGTACTTGTAAAATTTTCTTGTAAATTTAAGACATGTATTTGTAATCAATTCAGAAAATTTTATAACAGTCTTTTGAATGACAATTTCCAGTTGTCTCAAAACTAGACTGATTTTAGTTTGTGTCTTACACTCAAGTGCAGACTTGTTTATTTGAATATTTGCTTAAGTTTTGCCATCATCGAAACAGGTGGAATTTTTTAGGAATACTTGTTAGATTTTGATGATGTCATTTATATAATTCAAATATTTATTACTTGGCAAAAATGTAAGGAAGAACCAAATGAGTATCTTCCATAGGCCAAATTATGTTAAGTTTAAAACTTGGCAAAATGTAAAGAAGAACCAAATGAGTATCTTCTATAGGCCAAAATAAGTTAGGCTAAAAATCGGCTAAGTACAAATGTACAACTGAGTTCATCAGAGAGGTACAGCCGAGTTAAGTCAGAGAAGCTCTGGTCAACAAAAAATCATCAGGGATGTTTGACCAGACTGCAGTCAAGTAACCTCAGATAAGTCATCTAATCAGGCAAGTCCCAAACAGTGAACATCAGAGAAGTCCAGACTGCGGAGAAGTTAACTGTACATCAGCCTACTTGAGATCAGCCAAGTACTCCAAGTCCACATCAGCATGCGTTGAAAAGTTAATTATTACGGAAAGTCACATGCAACGTGAAGAAACAAATTCCGCTAAAGATATGAATTGAATAATTCATCCAGGCCTACCACTGAAGACTTTAATCATATTATATTCAAAAGATTCGGCGCCTCACATGCAAAGTCTTCACAATGGTCGGAAGATGGATTAAATTATGGGAATCCAGCCTTACAACGTTCAGAAAGAAAACAATGAAGTCTACATCTCCAACGGATGGATTTGTTGAAAAGATTTGCAACGGCTATGAAGGAAAAGCTCAGAGATCGATATCCGAAGATTTGAAGCTGAGCATTACACAGAACATGACATACATACGGTGCGAACATACTCTCAAGCATTCAAAGCATTCAAGCAATCTAAAAGCAAAATATAGCATCGTGAAAAGAGTGGTTCTCAAAAGTTCATACTTAAAGAAGCTCTTAGTTGGAGAAGACAAAAACTCGTGTCTTAAATCCTGAGTTCGGGGTACTTCACTGGTTGAAGTTTGAGACTGTAAAGGCATCCAAGGATCGCGGATCAAGAGGTTCAAGGCAGTCAAGTGTGTTGCAACGGCAAGGATTTCCACTGGTTGGAAGGTGTTGTAATTTGGTTGAATCACTGTAATCTTTATCACTGGTTGACAATTATAGTGAATTCATCTCCAACTGGTTTGGATAAAAGTGGATTAGTAGAGGATTACCCCACCTCTGAGACCACTATAACTGCCTGCGTATTTTACTGTTTTATAGCATCATACTTTAACTGCTGCATTGATTATTAAATGTTTCATTAGTTGCTTTGTATTCGTCATCAGCTGACTTCCGCACGTATTGAGATCAAACGACTCTAAGTTATTTGCATATCTATCAGCTGAAGAAACTTACTCTTTGTGAAAAAGAGCTTAAGAGTTTCAATAAGTCTATTCACCCCCCTAGACTTATTCCTGGACGACTTGTGACCTACAGATACCATATTTGTAACACCCCCAGAAATTCACCGGAATATTACACGCCCTAGACCCCTTAATAGAGGGATATACCAGACTAAATACCATGGGACGACAAACGTCTGACCAAACGGGGTCAAACTACATACTGACACTGATCGATAAGGTTAAATATTAACACACACCGACTGATAAGGTCACACGATAATAAAACAATCCGAATAACAACTCATTACTGGACTTACCCACACAGGGGTCACGGTACAATATAGCGGAAGACTGGAGATAACACAATAATACAATAACATCATACTGAACTCTAACTCTTGATTAGTATCGCGGCTCGCCGACTTCCATGCCATCCCCGTGATTGCTCCAAAGAACTAAGCATACCTGAAATGCATGAGACGCATTTACCCCATTTAAGGGGATAGCATTTGAATGGCTAGTACAAGTATTCAGGCCATACAACATATATCTTGCAAATATCAGTTATATTAAAATGACAACAACCGTGAAAGAAGTTCCCGAGAGGTTTTCAATGTTTAAAGTACAACTCAAGTCTTTTAAAATAATATATCAACTCGGGAGTCTTACAAAACGACAGAAAGTCTTTTGGGACTTCAAGTTCAAGATTATAAAACCTTTTTCGAAAATAATAGGGTCTCGACCCAAATCTCGTTCATCTAACAAACATTTATATAATTAGGAAATCTTTATGGACCTCAAGTCCTTAGTTGAAAAACCATTTCCAGACAAATGGGTCTCGTCCCGAAGTCATTTTCCGCAAAATAACCTCTACACGTCGTTGGGATCTCAACCCAAAATCTCATCAAAACAGAGTACACGAAAACAATAACAATGTCCGTTTTCCAACACCAAAACCTCGTAACCAAGGAACTAAACACATACGACGCATTTTAGTGCCATTCTAGCCAAGTACCAAAATCCTATATATAATGTATCTCAACATTAAGAACAAAAACGTTGTGATATTCCGGACATATCACAGTTAAGTAAATCGCCTAGGACTGGGGCTAAACCACTGGTCCGATTCGAGGCCTCTAAGGACCCTCCCGAACTGGCCATAATTATAAATCACGCACAAGCATCGTCTTAGGACCGGGGCTATACCACGGATCCCACTCGAGGCCTCTAAGGATCCTCCCGAGCTGGCTAGCGAATCAAACACGTGAACCCAGGGCTATACCATTGGATTCCCTCGAGGCCCCGTCTGACCCTCCCGAGGTGAGCAAAGCACACCCAAAAATATTTTAAAAACGCATTGTCTCAATCGTTAGTCACAATATATATAGCCAAGGCACTTACTAGAAATGGCCACTTATCCGACAAATAACTACGACCGACACAGCTTAACAACAATCTAACAATTCTAGACGCATCGCTACACATCAACAAGTATAACAACCGATCAAACCATAACACCAATTCAATCCCGAATCCATGACACACAACCCAGTTATCCCAAATCCTTACAACGCACGTCTAAGTGTACCATCTAACCGAAACCACATCTCTAGTGACAAAGACTCTACAACAAGCAACAAGCCGACTCTAACTTATCATAACTTCTATAACGGCCCATATCATGCAAGGTCAAAAAAAGTGAATAACCAACACAAATTCATTGTACAACCTCAATCCACACAATATAAATTATATAGAAAAGAATACTTGCCTCGATAATTGATGTCGAAAGCTCCGACTAACATGGCTCACCCGATCGATCGATTGAAATCCCAACCCTTATTATAAATACATAATAAACAATTTAATATAAGGTCCAATTTAATATCTTATAATTACAAGGTATTAATTAGACGATATATTACCTCATTTTAACCCTTTTAATTTAATTGATCGGATCAGACGACCAATGATAATCAACCCGGTTCCACAACTCGATTATTTCTCCAAACACAACTCCGAACTCGGACTCATTCCGTGGGTCTAATTACACTAATCCGTACATTGACCAAATTATCACCATCTCCATCTGTGTCTACGTCTTCCCCTTTCACAATCCCAACACGACTACATACACCCACCGAACACACATATACAACACTCACAAAATAAAATATAAACACACGCATACCTATTTCGGTACACACATGCGTATAACACACATGCATACACACAACACATACTACACACACATCAACACACACATACAATATATATTACGCACACACAAAACACATACTAAACACATGACACACATCACCACACACATTCAATATATATATATACATACAGTACGCACACACACACACACACACACACCAACACACTGCGCATATACACAAGCCAACCGAAAACCCAACTCCCGCCGTCGTCTCCTACATCACCAGAATCTGGATCGCCGACGATCAAACCCGCCGGACCTCGTCATACACCAAGCCTGACCGTCAGAAAGTTGAGCCCAGACCCGGAAATTCACCTTGCCGCCGGAAAACATGTCCGACAGCTCCAACACCGCACTCCATCCGCTTGATAACCAGATCATTCTCTCCCGTCACAGGTCACCATGCCGTCACCGAGCTCTAGTTGTTGTCGCCGGAGACACCTGCCCGCCACCGGTGACCTTCAAAACTCGCCCCCACTAGAATCCAGATCCCCCAACCCATCTCAATCCAACCGAAAAAACCCTGACCCTGAGCTCGCCACCGTCGATCGCCAATGAAGAAGAAGGAGATGGGTGGTGTTGGTGAGAGAAAGGGCGGACCGAGAAGGGAGAGAGAGATGCGAGAGGAAAAAGAGAGGGGGAGCAGGTGGGAAAGGAGAAAAGAAATAAAGAAAAAGAGAAAAAAGAGGTGAAAGGAAGAGAGAGGGTGCGGAAAAGTTATTAGATAAATAGATAAATAGATAATTGGGCTTATCCGACCCGACAAGGTTCGATTATAAATTAACCGAGTAAAAACGAATCAATTTGAGATTCGTTATTCCATCTCCTGGTTCGATTATCCGATTATTACACTGCGTCAAATAACACCAACACTAACTCGCCAATATATTAATCTAATGTCTCCGTTCGATAATTTAATCAGCTAGCTAATTGAGATGAAAATGAAATAAATCAATGAAAAAAAATTAATACCGTTAAAATTCGAGTTTTAAATTTCCGGATATTACATCAACGTTCAAAATAATCAAATCATAATCAATTCAAACGAATCATATTCACGAGACCAACCATCGTAAATCCAAAATGTAAACTCTATTTGTAGGACACAAATCGCATAAGAAAATACTTGCCTCGAAACCACGATCGAAACAAGACGATTAACGGGATGCGGTCGGGCAGCCCCGAACTCCTGAACATCATCAAGAATACAATAGCACCGCGAACACTACGAGAATAACACCACATGAATTACTAACACAAAACGGAGATCAACTCGGAATTCTCGAGCACCTATAATCTTCCAGAAGAAACAATAAAAACATGATTACGACGAGGATCAAGACCAAAACAACGAAGATCACATCAAGCTATCGAAGGAAAACTCATTCGGACATTTAATCGAACATTAAATGTTCATTACACCTCAAGAACACCGAAATCACCCTTCGGGTTGAAACGAACCGAAGATATGGATATACAATCCATAAAACATGTTTAACAACAACATCTGACACCAATTGATTCGTCTAAACCGGATTAGATTTGGAATCAAGAACAAAACTCCCAAAAAGTAAACTCTAGAAAATAAAGAAAAATACCTCGATCCGACGAAGAACAATGGATTAAATGATGTTAAGCACACACAAATCCATCCCAAGATGACACTTGATGATGAAGAGCGTCCAAAATCGCCCCAAGAACTTGCTCCTGACGAAAAGTGACGAAGAGGGAGAGAAATGACGGAATAAAGAGTGTTGTCCAGTATTTATACTGGATTGTTATTAGCGTGCGCTAAACACACCGCATTAGCGCGTGCTAACGGGGTCAGCGTCCCAGATATTCCGCCCGCAACACTGTTAGCGTGCGCTAGACAATACGCGTAGCGTGCGCTAACGAGTCAAGAATCCAGTCCAGTGGCTCCTGGACAGATCTGCACCTACCAGGTAGCATGCACTAGAAAGGACAGATAGCATGCACTAAGCAGACGATAGCGCGCGCTATCTACCAACCGTAGCATGTGCTAACGAGACTCCAGTCCCAGTCTAGTAGCTTCTGGACTGCCTCGAACTACCAGTTAGCGTCCGCTAAAAAACTCGTAGCATGCGCTAACTACTGCACCTTAGCGTGCGCTAACCACCCGGATGTAGCATGCGATAACGATTCAGAAATAACAGGAACAGTACCCACAAAAATGGGTACGACGACGGATTTCTACGACCGAATCTTCAAGTTCAAGATACATACGGAAAGCTCCAGAATATGATCATACTAAGAGCTTGAGCTCTAATCAAACTCACACGCAACCATGAAAAGGGTCGAAACAATAAATACGAAGGCGGATACCCACAACTTAGGAAAATTACAAAATGGCCCAAAATGCCCGAAAATCACGATACGTGATCAAATAACCAAACCAATGTTCACAACACGTCTAACAAAGTTAAACGGACTTACGGGGAACACAAAACAACAGTTTAGAACGAGATTCACAAGAATCGAACTCAAATGCGGAAAAGTTGCCAAAAAGCATGGAACTCAGCAAAATAACACCGAAACGAACTCGGATGTCAAAAAGTGCAGAATTAATTATTCTAAAAATGACGAAACAGTCACAAGCGAGCCATTAAAATGGACTCCTACCAAAAAAAGAAATTTACCGAAAATCAAAATTGCAGATATTACATATTGCCCTCCTTAAAAGAAGTTTTGTCCCGAAACATAAAAATAAGTAGGGAGGAACAATATCCCACCAGGAACATCTCAACGAGATACACGAGAATGCATAGCTTACGCCCATCGGCGAGACGTTACAAGAACGCAATGGAACATACGGCGTGGGAATATGCTCAACGACAACCATCACAATGCCACAAACAGGGGCATAACACAATCAACAAGTGCCAAGCATCACCAAACAGATAACGCAATCAAGTCAATTATATGAACTATCAAGAGACAAAAGGCACCTAATACAAAAAAACACGCACTGTCGAAAAATAGAAATGAAGCGTACAGTGATCCGCAAAGGTAACCACGGAGAACTCCGACCACGCTGAAATTCTCGAAAACCTCACTAGGCATCTCCGTGTCCCTTCGGAGCAGAGACACAAACTCGATCCCTGAACCTCTCAGCTACCATCTCGCAATGCACGACTCGGTGTGCCAATTGACCGCAATCAAAATAGCGGACTAGCGGTGAACGACAAGTCTTCATGGTAAGAGATCAGGCAACAACAATCGATCAACCACGACTGAACAACAATGATCGAGCAACAACGATCGAACAACAATGATCGAACAACAACGATCGAACAACAACAATCGAATAACAATGACCGAACAACAACGATCGAACAACAAAGATCAAATCACAACGATCGAACAACAACGATCGAACAACAACGCCCGAACAACAATGATCGAATAACAACGTCCGAACAACAATGTCCGAACAAGTTCAGAAAGTATCAACGAACACGAGCGAGTCGATATAATTGAGAAAGAGAAAGTGCAGAAGTCAAAAATAATACGGGTATTACATCCGACCTCTTATAAAAGAAGAGTCATCCCCGAAACTCACAATAAAGAAAGCAAGGTGACAACACAACAAGCAACCGATAGAAACATATTTCAAAGGCCTCTCAAAGCTGATCCTGATAACTGTGTTGAAGTTCATACCCCGGAAGACTCGGTAACCAACTCGCAAAATTGGATTCGGTGTCCATCGAGTCCACACTTGTAATCTGCTACTGGCGGGGAAGGAGAATTTGCACGTACATGCCCCGGCACATTACAGATGAACCACCTCGGCATACCGAAAATACAACTACTAGGTACAATGGAATATAACATCGCAAAACAACATACCGGAGATGCCAACTCAGCACAACATATCAACGTAAGGCAACCCACAAACACAGAATCACAGCAACGATGACATACATTCGGCGATGTCAACGGCCCAAACGATAACCAGCACACAATCACAAAACATCATGAAACCATAACAGATGTACACAATCATACAAACCCAAGCTCTAACAGCTCGCACAGGTACGGTAACACGCAAATCACCACGAAACGACAACATTAAAGACTAACATCACACCTCTCACAGAGGGCAAACACAACAAATGCGTGGTGAACGAATCAACGCTCACACCACCAATTCAATCACAACTCGGGGGCTAACACCCTAACGAAAGTGCGAACATCATACATATATTCTCGGACCGCAAACAAGAACGATAGGTTTTAAAAAAGAAAACCACCTTTTTGAAAACAATTTTGGGAACATCAGTTGATCTTGAGTATCATATTTCGAAAAAGGTAATACAAACATGAAACATCGTTATAGAGACTTTGAAAAACCGTCTTGCGTTTGATAAAAATGAGGATACCTTTCTTTTAATTAAAACTTTAAGAAATATTCGACCTTCGGGTCTAAACAAATGCATTTCCAAATTACTGAAAATATCTCAAAATATTTTGGTCCTCAAGGTAGAAGAATCTTGACACATGCTGCCGCACTAGTAGGCACTTGAAAATACTGCGAGAAAATAATCTATTTTAAAAGTGCGTCTCAAAATTTATTTTCTAAGATACTCAAGGTTTTCAGAAATCCAATAGGCCAGAATGTCCAAAATTCACACGTATCAACATTCGCTTATACACATCATAGTACACGCAAATCGTTCAAAATCAAAACAATACATGTCTTTTACCGGAAGACAAACAGTCAAATATCACAGTCGAAACCCACCTAGGATCGGGGCGAAGCCACTGATCCCATTCGAGGCCTCTAAGGACCCTCTCGAACTGGCTAGCGAACAATCTCGTGAATCCGGAGTGAAGTCACGGATTCCCCCGAGGCCTCGTCGGACCCTCCCGAGGTGAGCAAATCAAACACATATACATTTCTATTCCATATTAAGCACAAAGGTTTCACAAGGATACTCGCAAAACAAGCAAGTCAGTTTGAAATACACACGCAGCGGACGAAACCAACAATCAAAAATACATTAGCAGTGACACCACTCCTCATATAAACAAAATATGACAGTCGAATAACCACATATCACGAAATCAAAATCCACAGAAGGATTCCATCACTTAACAAATAATCATACAAGTAGCTAGTGTCACACGAGGCACAACACAAAGAAGAGAGACTTACATCTACAGGTCGCACGAAGATGATGATCGCCCCACGATACTAATCACGACCAACAAACTCAGACAACGCGTCGCGACATGACTCAGTCAGATAAAATCCGAAGAGAGAAAACTCAATAGACACAACTTGACCCGATAGCCTAGGTTTCCACAACCTAAGCTCTGATACCATTTATGTAACACTCCCAATCCACTCAGGGATATTATACGCTGTAAACCCTTCTCTCAAGGATCTACCAGTCTGGTAACACAATTAAACATCTCAACATCGCCTTTAAGGCTAAAATGACTCAGTAGACCGATTTGGTCTTTCAATTAATACATACAACTCAATCTCAATACATGCCCACGCAGGGGTCAAAATACAACACACTCCCGTACAACAGGGAAAATATTGCAGCAGAAATAAAGTACAACCAAACCAATACGACATCGTATGGATCCTCATGTGATTAGTATCGATCATCTTTCATCATCCTTCATGTCGACCCTGTGTTATGCTCCCCAAAACCTGAATGCAATACAGACATTCACCCCCCGATTACACAGGGGTTAGCAAAATCCCACTCTTTTTCTAGTGCAATTACATAATCATACGAAATGTAACAAACAAATAGAAATCACGAACTAGGTACGACAATTAACTACGAAAGCCTTCGCGAGAGGTTTTATTAATTTGAAAGCAATGAACAAAGTGTTTGAAAATAAATTCCTCATCTTGGGGATTTTAAAAGTAGAAGCCTTATGGGACCTCAAGTCCTTAGTTAAGAGAAAACACTTCAAGACGAATGGGTCTCGGCCCAAAATCACTTTCCGTAAAACGACCTTTACAAAACCGTTGGGATCTCATCCCAAATCTCATCAAATCACAGTACACGAGAATAATAGCAACGTCCGGTTTCCAACATCAAAACCCCACAACGAAAGAACCAAACACATACGACAAAATACTTTAGTGCCATCCTAGCAAAGTAGGCCAAATGAACAACTTACCTCTTACTCATTTAGTCAATGCATGCAATCATGAAATCACCGTTCAAAAACACTCGTTTCCGGAAACGCCATAACCCAAAACACATTTATGAAATGCACCACAATTAACCGCGGACCCACGCCTCTATAGACCCCTACCGAGACCCTGTCTGATCTAACTCGTAGTGGTTAAAAGCAAAACTTACGGATCCACGCCTCTATGGACCCCTATCGAGACCCCGTCGGATCTAACCCGTAGTGAGCATACACACATATGTTACTCATGCAATACTAATATGCTAAGAATGTAAGCTCATTAAGAATACTTACTAGAGGTGGCCACTTACCCGACACCATTATCATACTCATCACAATGCCTGCCGATAGCGCATGCAAGAAAGCATGCATAACGCACGTTATGCATACAGCAGTTCAACACTGCTGAACGAAGTTAGCTGCACTAGCGGTCCGAAAACGAGACGCAACACAAGGACAGAACCCAACGCGTAGATACGAAATATTCATGACGACAAAGCTAAATGTTGCAGGAGAATACAATTCCGACTACCGGGGAATCTGAAATACGACAAGGAAAGTAGAATTTTCTCAACTTATAGGAAATTACAAAACGGCCCAGACGTTCGAAAATCACGATATGACGTCGGATCAATAAACCAAACCTCACAACATGAACAACTCAACCATACGAACTTATGCAACTAAAGAAATTACGAAATCGAACGAGTTCTACGGGAATCAAATGTCCATGCGACAACACATAACATAAGACGGAATAATATCAAAACATCTCCGAAACTCGTCCAAATGGAGGAACTCCAAGAATGAAGTATATTCAAAATGTCGAAATGGTTACAAGTGAGTCGCTAAAAATGAAAAATACAACAAAAATAAGAATATCAGAAAAAGAAAAATGCGGATATTACATTCTACCCCTCTAAAAATAAGTTTCGTCTCGAAACTTAAGAAACAAACAACTCGGGGTATCTAGCACGCATGCTATCCTCGGTTTTCCATGTTGCCTCCTCGACACCAGGCCTCGACCACTGCACTTTGACCAAAGGGATGGTCTTATGCCTCAGTCGCTTGTCGCGGTGCTCCAAAATCTTCAACGGGTGCTCCTCGAAGGTAATATCCTCGGCGACATCAGTCTCACCGTAGTCGATGACGTGACTAGGATCCGGAACATATTTCCTCAGCTGGGAAACATGGTAAACGCTATGAACGTGAGTCAAGGCCGGAGGTAACGCCAAATGCCAAATGGTATGCCAACCCACCGACTCTCTCGAGAATCTCAAGGGCCCAATAAATCTCCGACTTGGTCAGACGGTCCACAATCACCCAAACCATGTTCATGCCCGATCTCGATCTCGGCAAACTCATGATAAAGTCCATCGAAATATCTTCCCATTTCCAATCCGGAATGGGAAGATACTGCAATAACCCGGCTGGCCGCTGATGCTCGATTTTAACCTGTTGAAAAGTTAAACATCTCGCTACAAACCGTGCGACCTCCTCCTTCATATCATTCCACCAAAAATTCCTCCTCAGGCCCTTGTACATCTTACTCGACCCAGGATGAACGGAGGCGTAGCATGGGCCTCCCGCAAAATACTCTGCCTCAATTCCAAGTCGTTCGGTACACAAAGTTGACCCTGGAATCTCAACACACCATCTTCATGAATTACAAACCCAGGAGACTTTTCTTTAAGAACATTCTCCCGGATTTGAGTAATCATCGGATCCTCCAATTGCTTCAGTTTAATTTCATCAACCAGCGACGACGAAATCTCTAAAGCACAAAGTTGCCCAACCGCTCCCAGCAACAAAACCTCAACACTCAACCCGATCAAAACCTGCTGAAGTTCAGATTGAGACGTAAGCATCTCGATCATCCGCAACGCAACCAGTTTCCGACTCAAAGCATCTGCCACGATGTTTGCCTTGCCCGAATGATAAATGATCTCGAGGTCATAATTCTTAATCAACTCCAACCACCTCCTCTGCCTCATATTCAACTCTCGCTGAGTAAATACGTACTTCAGACTTTTATGATCGGTAAAAATCTGACATGCAGAGCTAAAAAGATAGTGACGCCAAATCTTGAGCGCAAATACAACTGCCGCTAACTCCAAATCATGAGTAGGGTAGTTGAGCTCGTACGGCCTCAACTGTCTCGACGCATACGCAATGGTCTTGCCGTGCTACATCAGTACGCACCAAGACCCTGACCCAAAGCATCACTGTAAATGGCAAAACCCTCGTTGCCACACGGCAACGCTAAAAGCGGGGCTGAAGTTAGACGTCTCTTCAGCTCCTCAAAACTCATCTGTCTCTCGTCATTCCATACGAACTTCTCGGATTTCTGGAGTAACGGTGTAAGTGGTCGAGCCAGTTTCGAGAACCTCTCGACAAACCTACGATTGTAGCAGCCAAATCCAAGAAACTACGGACCTCCTTCACATTCTTAGGCGGTGCCTAGTCCAACACTGCCTCAATGTTCTGCGGATCCATACAGACCCCTTCGTCTGAAATTACTTGACCCAGAAATATCACTTCCTTCAGCCAGAACTCACATTTCGAGAACTTCGCATAGAGTTGCTCGGTCCTCAAAATGTCTAACACCACTCGCAGATGATGCGCGTGCTCTTCCTCGTTCCTAGAATAGATAAGGATATCGTCAATGAAGACGAAGACACACTTATCCAAATACTCGATAAAGACCTTGTTCATCAACTGCATGAACACCTCCGGCGCGTTAGTCAACCCGAAGGGCATGACCACAAACTTATAGTGTCCGTATCTCGTCCGAAAAGCTATTTTCGAGACATGGACTCCTTCACCCGAAGTTGATAGTACCCCGATCTCAAGTCAATCTTCGAGAATACCGCAGCTCCCTGCAACTGATCGAACAAGTCATCAATCCTCGGCAAGAAATACTTGTTCTTGATGGTCACTTTGTTTAGCTCGCGGTAGTCGATATATAAACGCAGTGAACCATCCTTCTTCCGTACAAACAAGACTGGTGCGCCCCAAGGCGAAGCGCTCGGTCGAATATACCCTGACTTGAGAAGATCACTTAACTGCTTCTTCAACTCGGACATCTATGAAGGTGACATGCGATACGGCGCCTTCGAAATCGGAGCCGCACGTGGCTCTAACTCAATAGCATACTCAACCTCAAGGTCCGGTGGCAACCCAGGCAATGCATCAGGAAAGACATCCGGGAACTCACTAACGACAGCAATCAATGAAAACTCGACCCCACCACTCCCCGCCTCCAAGGCGTAACACCAATAACCAGTACACACATTCCGCAGGAGCCTTATCGCCTTCAAGGCGTTAATAACGAACTTCTAGTTTCCCCTCTTTTGCCCTACGAAAGAGTGTTAGGTGCCTTCCTCGGCTAACATAGTGATGATTCTCGTGCGGTAGTTCATGATCGCACCATGTCGCTCGAGCCAATCATCCCCTAGAATCAAATCCTCACCCTCAATACCCACAACAATAAGATTAGAGAGCCAAGCCCTCTCACAAATAATCACAGAGCAATCTCGGATCTCTCGATCACCAACGATCCTATCACCGCTAGGAAGTTTAACGATGAAAGGCTCATAGGGCAACAAATAATCAAGACCCAAATGACGCACACATTCCAGAGAGATGAACGAATGCGTAGCACCAGGATCGAAAAACACACTGACAGTATGAGAATGAATGTGGACGGTACCTGTCGCTACAGTAGCCGGTGGATCATCAGCCCTCCTCATCTGGTAAACTCGTGGATGAGCGGAGCCGACACTGGAAGCTCCCTCTCTGGTGGGCTGACCCCGACCTCTCCCTCGATTGGCACTCGGTGGAGGCTAAGAAGCAAACGACCCTTGATTCACACTTGGTTCCCTAGGCTCTGGGAAAGAAGCATGGGCACCAAGAATTTTCTCTCTTTCAGCACAGAAAGCAGCTTTGTGGCCCGGGTGGCCACACCGATTACACGTCAGCAGAGGACTCAGACAATTACGACTGATGTGGCCCAGTCGACCACAATTAAAACACTTTACATCATGAGAAGGAGCACTAGTAGCCCCGCAGAAACCTCCAGTAGAATGAGCTGGACCATCTCCAGTGGGAAAGTTAGCCGACTGAGATTTCTGCTGACCTCCACCTTTGTGGCCCGAAAAGTTTCTCGTGGACTTCTGTTTCTTGCTCTCATGAGCCGCCTCACTGGCCGTCACAGACATGTCATATGCAAGATATATACTCTGATAATCTTTCAAGGTGGTGCAGACGAGACCAGACATATAGTCACGAATCTTCAGTTTCATCCGCCTGGAGAAGTGGAATATTTTGTCGCTCTCCTCTCTAACTTGGGCCTTCACAAAGCCCAACTCCCGGTTGTAATCAGCAATAGCCTGAGAAACAGGGACATCCCGAGACTGAGCATCAAATTAGGCATGGACTCGAGCCTGTTTGACCGGCCACGGGCAATATTCGGTCTCCATCAGGTCCTTGAATTCATCCCATATAGCAACGCGGTCCCTGGGATCAATGGCCTCCCACCAGTCGGTAGCATCCCCGGTGAGAAAGTACTGGGCAATAGGGACTTTATGATCCTCGGAATAGTTGGTGGCAATAAAAACCTTGGATATCTCCTTGATCCACCCCTCCCAGCCAATCGGGTCTGACGCTCCCGAAAACTGAGGAGGATGCATCTTGATGACATCCTGAAGCCAACGGTCTGCTCCGCCCCAAGCAGCATGGGACGGAGTCGGGTTCTGAACCGCCTGAGCTATCGCATCCATTTGGTTCACGATTTATTGCATCACGGCTGCAACACCAAGATCGGCGCCACCTTGAGTAAAAGCATGGCTATGACGGTCACCGATACTGCCGGCTCCAGAAGAATACGATGTGGCCGCTTCACCGGCTGCCCCACACCCCCATCCACATCCACGACCACAACCACGGCCTCTTCCCGCATCCATACTGGTGTTGAATAGGTAGAAAAAGCAATTCGATGATAAGTACGAGAGGAAAAACAATCATAGTTCAAGAATCGAAACTACGATACAAGAAACAGAGTAAGGAAAACTTACGGACACTGGAAGTACCGGAATAATGGCAGTGTGATGATGATGTGCAAAACGGAACACAACTAGACCCAAATAACCGACAAGCCTAGGTATCCATAAACCTAGTGCTCCGATACCACGTGTTACGGGACGGGAGTTCTGAAGCCCGTGCGGCATCTCGAGGCTCCTCACGCCCCGAGACTAGCCTGTCCCACATATGCATGTCAACTGGTTTCTCCCTGCCATGGGATCATTAGGGAGACGGCAGTATCCCCGACCAGTTGTGCCCTACCCGCAACGATCCCCTTCATAGTCAAGTCCTCGACCAGCGACAAGCTCTCCAGACTAAACCGGGTCGGCATGCCTGACTCGGCCAGACCGATGCATTCGGACAAACAACGTCTTAACGCTAATGTGGCCCCCTTTACCCCACTTGTGGCAAGCTAACCAGAAGGCACTCCTCATTAGGACGGTCAACACAGACATGACATATCGGGTCATGACATCCTCTCCCACTCAAATCACAACATGTCCTCGTGCTGGGAAAGAATGTTTCTTTCCGCACACTGTATTGTCCCACGCACACGAAACGATCGTGGCCATTCACATATGGCACCAACCTTTGATGGACAGGCTCTTCATTCGTGTGCCTCGCGCTAGCCCGCAGTGCGCCACGCACATACCGCATCACCAATCGACATCAACCTTCACCCTATGCGCTTCCTGGCATTATTACCTCGGTTGAACGGCATTCCCTCAGCCGCTGTATTTTCCCGCATGTCGAGGTCCCCATAGTGGACCACGATTATCCATGATTTTACACCCCAGTCACCGTAGGTGGAGCTACCAAAAGTGCGCAATACAAGTGTGTCCACATTCCGGACCGTCTCACAGGCCTGGGACCACCTCTCATTCTGGTATAGAATCGGTTCATGTTGTCCGCCTAGAAGCCTTGTCAGGAGCCGCACTTTGACCGTGCCATCTTTGCACCAGTTTTCACTCCCCGCCCTCATCGATTTTGGCAGAACTTGACCACACCTGAACCATACCGTACTGAGAGAGGTTTGGCTCCGATACTATTTTCTGTAACACCCCAAAGATATTCAAGGTATATTACAGCGTCGTGGATCCCTACATGGGAACCACCAGGCTAAGTGACCAAATACACCCATTGACTCTCGGATTCAACATAACAACGCCTAGTCATAAAGACGCAAAGCAATAATAATCCACCCGGTTCAACCGGTCAAACAACATCACAACCACCCAATACAAATATAATAGACGAACCATTTCAATCCGAACAAACAAAAACTCTTAGTACTCGAGTACTTCTATTAGTTTACAAGTTGACAAATGATCAAAATATAGAAAACAATAAGACACTACTCATGCACAATCATCACGCACGGCCGTCATCCGCATACTGGTCCAGAGCCCACTCATCCCGCTAAACCTGACCTGGAATTCATAAAACGAATTTCCCCAATACGGGTCCACAAAAGGGTTAGCAATTACGCTAGTACAAGTAACCAAATAAACAACTTACACCATACACATATAGTCCATGTATACAATCATGAAAACATCGGTTGAAACACACATTTACGGAAATGCCATAATCCAAAACACATTTGTAAAAATGCACCACAATTAACCATCGATCCACCCCTCCGTGGACCCCCATCGAGACCCCATCAGATCTAACCCATAGTGGTTAAAAGCAAAGCTCGTCGATCCACCCCTCCGTGGACCCCTACCGAGACCCCGTCGGATCTAACCCGTAGTGAGCATACACACACACACAATTTCTCATGCAAAACTACCATGTTAAGATTGTAAGTTCATAAGGGTACTTGCCTCAATCAAAAGATGGTGACACGAACGGAAACGAAGAATCAAACACGACCGCTGGGAACCAGCGAAACCGAACCTAACGATTCGAAGAATATAATCACAACCATTTCTAAACGAAAACGGAAATGGAATACACCCGAAAACCCGCCTACGATTCATGTATATTCATACAAGAACAACAATGAGGGCGGACCACAACCAAACCCTCTCAATTACGCAAATACCACGAAATATTCCATGAATCCGTAGGGAAACCAAGAATACCAACAAGATTAATCATATTCATCATGAATTAATCAACAACATGAAACGAATCGAACAATACAACCGAAAACCCCCAATTTGCCCAAAAGTAGGGTTCTAGAAGATTTACCTTGATTCAAATGGTAGAAGATGATTAGGTGATGATAAACTTCACTAGGAACACAATACTCGATCTCCCAAGAATTTCCACGGGCAAAACTTGAAGAATCGCTCAAAACCTCACTTGGAACGCAGCTCTCAGTCGGAGGAAGAGAACTGAAGAAATGCCGAAGTGAAGGTCAACCCAGGTTTATAAAACCTTGTCCTTCGTTACGTACGTTAACATGCCAACGTTAACGTACGTTACACTTATTACATACGTAACACTTGAGTGTTAGCATACGTAATGGCTTGGCAGGACAATATGTCCAAAACGCTGGGTTCGATAGCGTACGCTACGTCGGAGAGTTAGTGTACGCTACAATGGAGATTTACGTACGTAACAGCAGGGTTTAACGTACGTAACGGTTCGGCAGAACAATCTACCCAATCTGTTGAAGGCCATAACGTACGTTTGCGCTGAGTTATTACGTGCGTTATGAAGGTGCTAATAGCGCACGCAAGAAAGCATGCATAATGTACATTATGCATGCAGCAGTTCAACACTGCTGAATGAAGTTAGCTGCACCGGCGGTCCGAAAACGAGACACAACACAAGGACAGAACCCAACGCGTAGATACGAAATATTCACGACGGCGAAGCTGAATGTTGCAGGAGAATACAATTCCGACTATCGGGGAATCCGAAATATGACAAGGAAAGTAAAATTCCCTAAACTTATAGGAAATTACAAAACGGCCCAGATGTCCGAAAATCACGATACGACGTCGGATCAATAAACTGAAACTCACAACACGAACAACTCAACCATACGAACTTACGCAACCAAAGAAATTACGAAATCGAACGAGTTCTATGAAAATTGAACGTCCATGCAACAACACATAACATAAAACGGAATAATATCAAAACATCTCGGAAACTCGTCCAAATGGAGAAACTTCAAGAATAAAGAAGATTCAAAATGTCGAAACGGTTACAAGTGAGTCACTAAAAACAAAAAATAAAACAAAAATGAGAATACCGGGAAAAGAAAAATGCGGATATTACATAAATAATAAAATATCTATCATAAATCCGAATTTATTTCGATTCAAGTCGAATTAATTAAGTCTTTTGAAAAAGATGGACGGTTGTGATATTTTAAAAATTCGAGATAGCAACTAAAAATTCGGATAATCAAAGAAAATTCGATGGGTCATCTTTTCAACAAACTTCATATAAGATATGTTCCAAATTAAGACTCCCACAACAGACGGTCACTCCAGGAAATGGTTTGTTCGGCACTATAAATAACATAGTACAGCTATTATTTAACCACACACTACAAAGAAAATATATCAAATATTAAACATGTCAAATATATTTGTTCGCAGAATTAATAAGGAGACAAGCAACAAGACCATCACAGTGAAGATCTTGCGTTTATGGATTCCAACTTACCAACAAAAGAAACCAGTTTCGATCGAGGCTATTCTTATGGACAGCGAGGTAACTTTTCTTCCACAAATTTTTATTTTATTTCCATTCAATTATTTCATTAGAAACTAAACTGCTATATATCATAGGGATCCAAAATACCAGCTTACGTAAAAAGGGGTTTACTATCCAATTTCAAAAAAGCAATTGATAGAAGGCGAAATAATGAATATTGCTAATTTTGGTGTCGAGGACAACAACCAGAGCAAATGGACCAAGGCCAGGCTAGAATGCCCAATGAAATTGATAATCAAGTACATTAGAAAAGTGGCCAACTGTAAGCCCGATATGTGGATTCAATCAAATGGACTCGAACTAATTCCTTTTAACGACATTCCTTCCTTTAATGGAGAATATTTTATTGGTAAGTTTTGTATTTTTATGATCTCCTAATAAATATTATTGTGCTGAATAATATCAATATTTTCAGACATAATAGGACGCATTATAAGAATAGGCAACATCAGTTATGTCGATAAGGCACATGCTCGAAAGTTAGACATCGAAATTCATGATGAAAGGTAACTTAATTTTGATGTTTTTTCTAATTTGAATAGTTATTTTTAGTATTACATTTTATTTTAAACTGTATAACCTTAATGTAGGAATGTTAGCCTAAAGGTAGTACTATGGGAGTCCTACACGGACAAGCTGCTAGAAATAGCACCTACCAACGATAAGCTTGAAGACGGGCTCACTATAGCACTGCAGTTTGCACACAAGTCCATTTGGCAAGGTCGTCAGCATTTCATACTAATTTAATGTATATTTCTTTATTTTAAACACATACTAATAAAATAACACCAATTTTAACAGAAGAGCTACGTGTGCAAACCACTATGCAGGCCACCAAGATGCTCATAAATGGAGAGTTACCTGAGTTTGAAGGCTTCAATATGAAGTACTGTGAAACAGTCTATTATATAAGTGTTTTTGAATTATCGTTCTATGTTTTTAGAGACAAAATATTGTTTTTAACTAATCTCTCCGTACTATAGGAAGAAGATATCGGGAAATGATTCAATTAGTAGATCAATCACATTACGGATTGACATTCGTACACTAAAATCAGAGGAATGGTTGAACATGGACAAACACAGGACAACTTCTCAGATCAAGAAAGGAACTGAGGTAAATAAATCTATTGTATTTAATTTATAATATCTTTGATTCAATTTAATTAATGTAAATTTAACCTTTTTCCAGCCTGGGTCCTATTTTCTCTTTGTCAAGTTCATTGACATTGGAGATACATGATACTACAATTCGTGCGTGGATTGCAAAACAAAGACTGGAGACAAAAAGGCTAGGGAAATCTGTCCCAATACAAAGTGTGGACTTAAAATGGAGTCAATTGTACCTAGGTAATCAGGTCAATTTAAGTTATTTATACTTAATATTAGAAATGTTTCTTAACATGGATAAAACAAGTTGAGGCTCAAGATTATAGCAACAGGTTCTAAATCAAATGATGAAATTACCGTGATTTTATTTGAGGATATGGTTGCAAACCTTATAGGCAAATCAGCTGCTACAGTTCTTGCTTCCCTCATTGAGGTATTTTGTGTTCCAATCAGTTTCATTATATATAAATTCTTAAAAAATTACTATTCTGACAATGTTTTTTCTCACTAAAGGAAGGAGATGAAGAAGCACTAACCATGGACTTTCAACCAATACTTTTCAAAGATTATTTGATAAGAATCCGAGTGTCACGGGAATATAACATTGTAAAGGGTTATAATGACTACAGTGTGGAACACCTAACAGCTGATGAGAGAATCATTGGCGAATATTGCAGTCTAGCCATGAACGTGAGATTACTCTACCTATTATATTTTTAGATTTAAAAATAATATAATTATTTATAAGACCATTGACATATTATATATTTTTAGATTTAAAAATAATATAATTATTTATAAGACCATTGACATATTATAACTATTTTAGGAGATTGCATCTGAGTCCAAGATGTTGATGGAAGGATGCAAAGAGAAATATATTGGAAAGGGAAAAGAAAACAAAAGGTTGACGAGGAATTTAATGATCATGGCTCTAAAGATATTTTCGAGACTACCCTTACTCCTGCTAAGCGTGGCAGAGCAATTGAAATTGATGAAGAAGTCAGTATTATGTGAATGCAACAGTCTTCAACTAAAGTGGTAATAAAGAAGGAAAAAAATGTTTAATCATTTGGAGAAATTTGAATTGGTTTTTAGATATCTTTTACTTTGTTTTATTTTTTTGGTTCCATTCATTTCCAATTGATAATTATCAGAAAGTTGATAATTTGTCTTCCTATTTTGATATTTGGGAACTTTATTTTCTTCGATTGTCTTATTTCATAACTTTAGTGTTTATTGTTCTTACATATTATTCAATGTGATATCAGTACTAATTATCCGTTACCCAACATTTAAATTGAAAATATTGGTAACTATTGATTAGAAATTAGTTTTATAATAATGTATCTATTTAATTTACTTACATTCTATACAAACTTATCCATAACTCTAGAATTTTATTTTGTTAGTTCAAGAGCCTAATCAAAACTATTTTCAACTGGAGAACGAAGATTTAATAATGATATACATACAACCCAATTAAGATATCTTCTATAAGTATTTAAATAGTTAGATATAAAGCAAGATTAACAAATTGAACATAAAAAATAATTAGAGTTAGATAGATATGTACCTCACGCATACAGCTTTGGCGATTTCAGGGCCTCATGCATACGGCTTTGGCGATTTCCAGACTCGGATTCGTTACGATAAATAAATTACATATAAATATTTATTTACAATCACAGCCTACCAAATTACATTCTAGAGTTGTATAATACATATTGAAATAAATGTTTGTAACGAATTCAATTCCAGAATATCCAAATTTTCAACATGACAAGAACAGCTCCAAGTTCCATATTATTAAACCTAATTTAATTGCCACCATTTTCAGGAAATAATTTAATAATATATTTTGATCAGATAATAATCATTTTTATAATTATTTTAAAAAATCAAGAATTTTGTACGGGTTGGATAATTAATAATATTCGGCTTCTAAAAATCAACATATTTGAATCTATCCTATATAGCATAATATATTAAGTATAAATAATAACCAGATAAAGATCTTTCTGAATTTAGATATTGATTTGTTAGCTAAAATGATGGAATAATATTAAAAATCGATTTATTAAATATGTCTGAAAATATGAATTTTGATAGGATAATAATAATCTACATAATTATCTCAACAAACTAAGATTTGTAAATAGATTGGATAACTATTAATCTTCATATTAATAGTTATCTAGAGATTTGGGTTTATCCTATAGAGGATATCATATTCAGTATAAATAATAACCAAACAATATATCAAGAACGCATCCATTATACATATAACCTACGAATTTAGACTCCAGGGTTGATCATTCAACTGATCATTCAAATTCTATTCATCATCTGCCAATCACATCTATAGGCAGACTAATATTATTCATAAATACATCAAAGGTAACGAATTGTTATAAACAATTCTATCTTATCTTATGTATTGTTTGATTATTAAATGTTTAACTCTTACTTCTATTTTACTGTCTTTATCACAGATTGTATCAAAGTTGAGAACAATAAATCAAGACACCAGTCTCAAACAAAATTTGGTATCAAAGGTATGTATTTTATAATTATTTGTTGTAATATTATTGTTCGAATATTATAATACCTTTGATGCACGTCTTACAGTCCTTTGAATCCACCGTGGATAAAACTATTCATGTATCTCTAGATTAACCTCACAATTGGTAGTAAAAGAATTTAGTTAGTATCTTAAAAGGATAAACACATAAATTGCATGTACTTCTCAAGCAACATATATAACTGAAACTGAAAACCAACTGAGATGTATCATTTTAAATATAACATCAGGGCCATGACATTTCAATCCAAAAGCAACAGTACTGGCCAAGTGTTTGTAATCTAAAATAGACTGATTGGAATAAAATTTACACATATGTGTAACACCCCCAATCCGCTCAGGGATATTACACGTTGTAGAACCTTTCCTCAAGGTTCTACCAGGCTGGTAACAAAATCAAACAACTCAACAATGCCTTTAAGGCTAAATGACTCAGTAGACCGATTTGGTCTTTCAATAAAAACATACAACTCAATTACAATACATGCCCACGCAGGGGTCGAATACAACACACTCCTGTACAACGGGAAAGAATACTGCAGCGGAAATAAAATACAGCTAGACCAATACGACAACATACGGGTCCTCGTGTGATTAGTATCGTTCATCTTTCATCATCCTTTATGCCGACCCTGTGCTATGCTCCAAAACCTGAATGCAAAAACAGACATCCACCCCCCGAATACTCGGGGGTTAGCAAAACTCCACTGTTTTGCTAGTGCAAGAACAAAGTGCAAATACGAGCCATACAATACAAGTTCCAAGAACAATAATAACCAGGATTCCTCAAAGATCCAAACGTAATGAAAAGTAGTTCCCGAGGCAAGAGTTTGGGTAAAACATTCCAAAACCGAAAGATCACAAATCAAGGCAAACAATTTATAAAACAGTTTAAAATGCCATCGAGAGTTCTAATAGAAAACAATTTAGGATTACCGAATCCTTATGTTTCCAAAATTAACAGGGGTCACAGCCCAAATGTTTTGTTTTCACAAATGAAACCAACAACAATACATAAGGTTAAAACTCACGTCACGCGTCCTCGACGGACATAAAACATACACACGCACCCGTGAAATTTCACTCGTGAATCCAGGCCGAAACCATTGGACTCCCTCCGTGGCCCCGTCGAACCCTCCCGAGGTGAGAAAACACATTCACAAAACATACATGCACAGGCATTGCCTAGGACCGGGACGCCACCACAGACATCCCACCTGAGGCCTCGAAAGACCCTCCCGAGCTGGCTAGCAAAACACATCAATCACAGGCATCGCCTAGGACCGGGACGCCACCATAGACATCCCACCCGAGGCCTCAAAAGACCCTCCCGAGCTGGCTAGCGAAACAATCGTGCACAAATAACATAGCACACCAAGGATATCCAAATAATTGACCCAGAGGCATCAAACACTTAGCAAAACACCACGTCAAACCATAATATACGTATACACGCATTATCAAGCGCAACATCAACACCAAACATATCCAAAGGATTCACGTAGTCACTTACAACCCACACAATTTACAAAACACACGCGTTTTGAAAGTGAGCCTTTAACAAGACTAGCGGAATCTTTTGAAAACTCATTTCAAACAAACAAACAAACAAAGAAACATACCAAGACGATCACCAATCATCATATCCACGAAACAAGAAATGTATAGACAAGGTACTTGCCTAGGAACCACGATTGTAACAAGACGATGGATGGAAATGCGGTCGAATAGCCTCGAACTCCCGAACACTATCAAGAACGCGATAACACCGAAATTACTACGGGAAAACACCACACGAATCATCAATCACCAACGGAATTCAACATCGGAATTAGCGAGCACCTATAATCTTCCGTAAGGAACAATAAAACATGATTACGACGAGAATCAAGGCCGAAAACAACAGAAATCCCAACAAACTATCGAAAGGAACTCATTGGGGCATTTAATCGAACACTAAATGTTCAATAATTCCCAAGAACACTCGAATCGTCAATCGAGTTAAACAAACTCGATATATGGATATACAATCTGTGAAACACTATTAATAACATCATACTACGCCAACTGATGTATCTAAATCGGACTAGAATCGAAATCAAGAACAATTTCCTAAAAAGTCAACTTGAAGGAAAATCAAGAAATATACCTTGATTCGACAAAGAACACGGATTGGATGATGATATAATCAACAAGAATCTTCCAAAATGCCTTGGAAATGATTAGAACCGGACAAGAACTTGATTTCCCCAATCTCCCGTCGCCAGTCGCACAAAAACGAGGAAAAAGTGAGAAAAAACGAAGTCTGGCCGAGCCCAGGCTATATATAGCCGGCAGGGTTACGGCCGTTACCGGCAGTGCCTTACGGTCGTAAGCGGCATTCGTCCAAATCCGCCCAGCGCCTGCCGATCGCTAACGGCCGTAACCAACAGGGCCTTATGGCCGTAACTTGGCACTTACGGCCGTACCCGGCAGGTCCTTACGGCCGTAACCGGCATTCGTCCGAACACTGCCTGGCACCTGTACGGCCGTAACTGACAGCCCTTACGACCGTAACCGGCATTCGTCCAGCCATGACTGCCGAGCACGTACGGCCGTAACCAGCACCTTACGGCCGTAACTCGGTCAGACCAGGCCCTGCTCCGGCCGTGACTCGGCCGTGGCCACTCCGACAGCCCGGACAACCCCGAAACCCGAACCTAAATATAAACCGAAGATACGGTTACGAAGTACTCGCAAATACGAATCTAAGAGCTAAGAGAACACATGATTCCGACCACCCGAAGAGTCGGAACTCGACAACGGAAGTAATTACCCCAAACTTTGAGAAATTACGAAAACGGCCCAAAACGTCTGAAATACACGATACACGATCGAAACACCAACCCAAAGCTTGCAACATGAATAATAACATTAAATGAACTTACGAGAAACTCGAAACAACCGTTTCAGACGAGATTCGCAAGAATCAAACTCAAGTACGGAAAAGTCGCTCAAGAACACGGAACTCAACAAAACGATACCGAAACGAACTCGGATGACAAAAAGTGCAGAATTAAATACTCTCGGAATGACGAAACGATCATGAACGAGTCGTCAAAATGGGCTCCCGCCGAAAAAAGAAAATTACCGAAGTCCGAAATTGCGGGTATTACATTCTACCCTCCTTAAAAGAAGTTTCGTACCGAAAAATAAAACAAGTAGGGAGAAGCAAAATCCCGCCAGGAAAACTCAACGATATTCACAAGAACCGAAAAACTCACGCCCAACGGCGAAATTTTACAAGCAACGCAAAGGAATATACGGCGTGAAAACACGCTCCACGACGAGCAACACAACGCCACCAGTAGGGACATAATAAAACCAACAAGTGACAAGCGTCATCAAACAGATAATACAAAGTCGATTATCCGAACAATCACAAAACACAACGAACGAAAATCAATACAATTGACCAACCCAACGGTACATCAATCAAAACGTGAGCCAATCGTTGAACAAATACGGAATTCCACCGCCCAAGGATTGGAAGATCGAAAACGAAACTAATTCCCCGAACTTAAGGGAATTACGAAGGAGTCTGAACGTTCAAAAATCACGAAACGAGATCAACAAAAACCAAACAATCAAACGATAGAACCACAACGATCGAGACAACAAAAATCGAACAATCATGTTCGAATCACGAAGAACAATAAAATTCAAACAACAACTCCAAGGTTCACATCTCGACTCAAGACAATATATGATCCGGTGAAAACAACGAGATGTGCATTCACATAAGGTCCACAGGAAAGGGAATAGCAATTGAAAAGTCACAACGACAAACGAGTCATTCCGAAACAATACCACACTCGTTCGATCAACAAAAGCAAGAGGCAGAACAAGCTCAGAAAATGTCAACGAACAAAAACGAGTCGACAGAGTCGAAAATACAGAAGTTCAAAATACGATCCACTTTGAATAGAAGAACTAGTAGAACCAAAAGATGTTACTTCCGAACAAGGTTCACAAGAATCGAACCGAACTCGGAAAAATCACAGCGATAACCAGATCGACCCAAAACAAGATCACAGCTCGTTCGAACGATGAAACCGAAATACAGAACAAGTTCAGAAAGTATCAACGCACACGAGCGAGTCGATAGACTTGAGAAAGAATAAATGCAAAAGTCCAAAAACAATACGGGTATTACATTCGACCTCTTATAAAAGAAATATCGTCCCCGCAACTCACAACAACGGAAACAAGGTAACAACACAAAAAGCAACCGACAGAAAAATCTCCCATGGGCCTCTCAGAGCCGATTCTGATATCTGTGCTGAAGCGCGAACTCCGGAAGTCTCGGTAACCAATTCTCAAAACTGGATTCGGTGTCCCGCGAGTCCGCACTTGAAACACGTCACAGGCTATGAAGGACAATTTGCACGTGTATGCCCCCGGTACATCACGGTTGAAACACCTCGGCTCGGCATACCGAAAATACAAATGCTAGATACAATGGGGCATAACATTGCAAAACAACATAACGGAGATGCCAACACAGCACAACAAAGAATCATAACACATATCATATACAACGATTACCATCGTAAAGTAATACACACACAAACACTACAGCAACGACGGTATCGTTCGGCGACCTCCACGGCCCGAACGTTAACCAGCACATAATTACAACCATCATGAAACAATCACACATGTACACAAACGTACAAACCCAAGCTCCAATAGCTCGTACTCGTGCGACAACACGCAAATCACCACGAGGCGAAAAACAGTAAACACCAGTTCACACCTCTCACAGAGGGCTAGTACAACAAATGCGTGGCAACGCCTCGACGTTCATGCCACCAATTCGATCATACTCGGGATCAAACATCATAACGACAACGCGAACATCGTACATACATACCCAGCCCCCAAACGGGAATGGATAGGTTTTAAAAACGAAAACCTCCTTTTGAAAATAATTTAGAAAAACACCGGTTGATCTTGAGTATCACCTTTCAAAAAAGTACAAACGTGAAACATTGTTATCGAGACTTTGGAGAACCATTTCGCATTTGATAAAAATGAGGACACTTTCTCTTAGTGAAAAACTTTCAGAATATTCGACCCTCGGGTCTAAGTAAAAATGTTTCTAAAACATTGAAAATATCTCAAAACATTTTGGTCCTCGAGGTAGAAGAATTTTGAAACATATTGTGGCACCTTGGATGTACCACGAGAAAATAATTCATTTTAAAAGTACGTCTCGAAATTTATTTTCTAAGATACTCAAGGTTTTCAAAGATAATTCAATGGGCTAGAATGCCCAAAAATCTCAGGTAATTACACGAAACATTATAGCGCCGTGGGTCCCACGCCGGAACCCACCAGGCTAAAAAACCATTTACAAAAACGCCAAAAAGGCCGATGACGATAATATTTCAAAAACTCACAAAAGCCATTTACAAAATACTAAATACCGTCATAAGAATTTCGCCAAAACGATCAAGGCCATAGTGCCAAAAACTTGGTTAAGGGAATCGGTTTTCGAAATAAAACTCAGTCGGTAAAATACCGAAAGCCATTACAAAAGAAATCACACAGCGGATAAAAGAAATACAGTCCAACATGCACAATCCAGCAACACTACTCCTCATATGAACAAAATATGAGAGTCAAATAACCACACATCACGAAATAAAAATCCATAAGAGGATTCCATCAATTAACTCATAATCATACCTGTAACTCGCATCACGCGAGGCACAAACACAAAGAAAGGAGACTTACATCCACAGGCGCACGAAGATGATGATCGCCCCACGATACTAATCACGACCAACAAACTCAGATGACGCGTCGCGACACGACTCAGCCAGATAAAATCCGACGAAACAAGACTCAAACAACACGACTTGACCCGACAGCCTAGGTTTCCACAACCTAAGTTCCGATACCATTTATGTAACATACCCAATCCGCTCAGGGATATTACACGCCGTAGAACCTTTCCTCAAGGTTCTACCAGGCTGGTAACAAAATCGAACAACTCAAAAATGCCTTTAAGGCTAAATGACTCAGTAGACCGATTTGGTCTTTCAATAAAAACATACAACTCAATTAGAATACATGCCCACGCAGGGGTCGAATACAACACACTCCCGTACAACGGGGAAAGAATACTGCAGCGAAAATAAAATACAGCTAGACCAATACGACAACATACGGGTCCTGGTGTGATTAGTATCGTTCATCTTTCATCATCCTTCATGACGACCCTGTGCTATGCTCCAAAACCTGAATGCAACAACAGACATCCACCCCCCGAATACTCGGGGGTTAGCAAAATTCCACTGTTTTGCTAGTGCAAGAACAAAGTGCAAATACGAGCCATACAATACAAGTTCCAAGGGCAATAATAACCAGGAATCCTCAAAGATCCAAACATAACGAAAAGTACTTCCCGAGGCAAGAGTTTGGGTAAAACATTCCAAAACCGAAAGATCACAAATCAAGGGAAACAATTTATAAAACAGTTTAAAATGCCATCGAGAGTTTTAATAGAAAATAATTTAGGATTACCGAATCCTTATCTTTCCAAAATCAACAGGGGTCACAGTCCAAAGGTTTTGTTTTCACAAATGAAACCAGCAACAATACACAAGGTTAAAACTCACGTCATGCGTCCTCACGGACATAAAACATACACACGCACCCGTGAAGTTTCACTCGTGAATCCAGGGAGAAACCATTGGACTCTCTCCGTGGCCCTGTCGAACCCTCCCGAGGTGAGCAAACACATTCACAAAACATACACGCACAGGCATCGCCTAGGACCGGGACGCCACCATAGACATCCCACCCGAGGCCTCGAAGGACCCTCCCGAACTGGCTAGCGAAACACATCAAGCACAGGCATCACCTAGGACCGGGACGCCACCACAGACATCCCACCCGAGGCCTCGAAGGACCCTACCGAGCTGGCTAGCGAAACAATCGTGCACAAATAACATAGCACACCAAGGATATCCAAATAATTCACCCAAGGGCATCAAACACTTAGCAAAACACCACGTCAAACCATAACGCACCGAAAAGAGATAATATACGTACACACGGATTATCAAGCACAACATCAACACCAAATATATCCAAATAATTCACGTAGTCACTTACAACCCACACAATTTACAAAACACACGCGTTTTGAAAGTGAGCCTTTAACGAGGCTAGCCGAATCTTTTGAAAACTCATTTCAAATAAACAAACAAACATACCAAGACGATCACCAATAATCATATCCACGAAACAAGAAATGTATGGACAAGGTACTTGCCTAGGAACCACGATCGTAACAAGACGACGGATGGAAATGCGGTCGAATATCCTCGAACTCCCGAACACTATCAAGAACGCGATAGCACCGAAATTACTACGGGAAAACACCACACGAATCATCAATCACCAACGGAATTCAACATCGGAATCAGCGAGCACCTATAATCTTCCGTAAGGAACAATAAAACATGATTACGACGAGAATCAAGGCCGAAAACAACGAAAATCCCAACAAACTATCGAAAGGAACTCATTGGGGCATTTAATCGAACACTAAATGTTCAATAATTTGCAAGAATACTCGAATCGTCAATCGAGTTAAACAAACTCTATATATGGATATACAATCCGTGAAACACTATTAATAACATCATACTACGCCAACCGATGTATCTAAATCGGACTAGAATCGAAACCAAGAACAATTCCCCAAAAAGTCAACTTGAAGGAAAATTAAGAAATATACCTTGATTCGACGAAGAACACGGATTGGATGATGATATAATCAAAAAGAATCTTCCAAAATGCCTTGGAAATGATTAGAACCGGCCAAGAACTCAATTTCCCCAATCTCCCATCGCCAGCCGCACAAAAATGAGGAAAAAGTGAGAAAAAACGAAGTCTGGCCGAGCCCAGGCTATATATAGCCGGCAGGGTTACGGCCGTAACCGGCAGTGCCTTACGGCCGTAACCAGCATTCGTCCAAATCCGCCCAACGCCTGCCGATTGCTTACGGCCGTACCCGGCAGGTCCTTACGGCCGTAACCGCATTCGTCCGAACAACGCTCGCACTCAGACGGCCAGAATCGACCCTTACGGTCAGAATCGCATTCGTCCCGGCCATGATCGCGAGCACGTACGGCCGTAACTCGGCCAGGCTAGGCCCTGCACCGGCCGTGACTCGGCCGTGGCCACTCCGACGGCCCGGAAAACCCCGAAACCCAAAACTGAATATAAACCGAAGATACGGTTACGAAGTACTCGCAAAGACGAATCTAAGAGCTAAGAGAAAACATGATTCCAACCACCCGAAGTTTCGGAACTCGACAACGGAAGTAATTACCCCAAACTTTGGGAAATTACGAAAACGGCCCAAAAGGTCCGAAATACACGATACACGATCGAAACACCAACCCAAAGCTCGAAACATGAATAATAACATTAAATGAACTTACGAGAAACTCGAAACAACCGTTTCGGACGAGATTCGCAAGAATCGAACTCAAGTACGGAAAAGTCGCTCAAGAACACGGAACTCAACAAAACGATACCGAAACGAACTCGGATGATAAAAAGTGCAGAATTAAATACTCTCGGAATGACAAAACGATCACGAACGAGTCGCCAAAATGAGCTCCCGCCAAAAAAATAAAATTACCGAAGTCCGAAATTTCGAGTATTACAATATGTGCAATAATGTATGTAGCAACCACATTCGTTGTATTATATAGGTTATACATCAGGATTGAAACTTAGGAATTATATGAATATGTGGGTATAAAAATGCCGTGTTTATTTACATTTAATTATTAACTGAGTTAAAAAAAAGGGGAAAGACTATGTTTGAAGTATAGTATAGGTCTATAGGGAAAAGGGAGAGATTGAATTGTGATGTTGGTTGTTTTGCACAACAAGTGGACCTGCCTAATTACTATTACTGCCCATTTCCTGTTCCTTCTCAATGTGTTATCGAAATAGTACTATTAGACTTACGAAATGATATTTTTTTATTGTGTATGTTTACATAACATTGAAAAGAGAATAAAGGATATAGAATTTGACTAACATCTGTCTTTTGAGGCTTATTTATTCGTGATTTTTTAATATTTTTAAAATATTTTAAGGATCTCAAGATATTTAACGGATATATTCTACAACTTTTTTTAAAAATATTGAAACCTTAAGAAAGATAATTTTTTCCTGCATACTAATTGTAAAACTAAATTGCCACATATCAATAAATTAGAGTAATTTAATCAACTCATTATTTATTGATCCAATAAAATAATTTGAATTTTCCATATCATTAATTCCTCCAATAAATCATAAAAAAAGGTATAATGATATATGATTTTGAACATAGTAGTTGGAATCCATAAATATTAATTACATATTGTGTTTATGTAATTCGCACAATCCAAGTTATAAACATAGTGACACAACAATGAAATCCCAATTCCAATACACAAAAAATTCTCATTTATCATCCTGAATTTATTAAAATATGTAATATAGTCTTTCAAATATATTTGTGAAGGCATTTTATCAAATATTTAAGGTGCCAACTTTTATATACCATTCCTCTTGAATTAAAACTCTAATTACCATCATTATTTCTCCCGGATCTGGTCAAGAGATGAATAAAAAATTTATAAATAAAAGATTATTAAGCCAATAATATATTAGATCGAGAAAAGTAACATAGCATAACTAAAACACACAGCTCTAGAAATAGAAAGACAAATAGATCTACCTGAAGCTTTGAACTCAGATATTACCGGAATGATTTATTGAATTCTGTCGTCTTCACATACTCAAATCTTCTAGACAATCACCAGACCTGGATCCAGAAAAAACAAAAATTTTATAAATCATCGGGTTTGAGTAAGATAATAATTTAGATCGAGAAATAAAACTTAGAATATGAAAGAAACACAAGATCTTACCGTCGTAGAAGAACGGCGCCGTGAAAATCAACCGTAAGCCCTTATTACCGAACTGAAATGAAAATTCGAATATGTTGAAATAAAAAAAAATTATAAATCATCGTGTTTGAGTAAGATAATAATTTAGATCGAGAAATAAAACTTAGAAGATGAAAGAAACGCAAGATCTTACCGTTGTAGAAGAACGGCGCCCTAAAAATCAACCGTAAGCCCTTGTTACCGAACTAAAATGAAAAATCGAATATGTTGAAATAAACAAAAAATTTATAAATCAACGGGTTTGAGTAAGATAATAATTTAGATCAAGAAATGAAACCTAGAAGATGAAAGAAACACAAGATCTTACCGTCGTAAAAGAACGGCGCCATACAAATCAACCGTAAGCCCTTATTACAGAACTGAAATGAAAAATCGAATATGTTTTTGGTTCTTGATATGGTATGTGACTTGGGAACGAATTATCAGTGTCTAGCAACCGTGATGAAGGTGGGACGATTCAAGGACAAAAATGGGGCGGGTTGTAAGGAAGAAGTGAGAAGCTAACGGTAAACATGGATAAGGTAGGAGAACATTAGAGAGAAAAAGTAGGGCGGTGGCAAGAGGAAGGGAGAAGAGAATTACATATTGTGAAAGTGACGGCGAAAATGGAGAGTTCACTCTTATATAGGTATGGTTTTTCGGAAAAGTTTGGGATGGGGCGGTGATAAAAACGGGGCAGTTGTATTATTTACTCTGCATGAAAAAAATTCCTTTATCTGATATGGTTTTAAAAGGTTTTATCCGCAACACAACACATGTCTCGGTGGAATAACTATTTTTTATCTGATATTGAAAGATGGGGCGGTATTATACCATATTTTTTGGTCGGTGGAATTAGTGGTTTTATCTTATATTGAAGTCCTCTTTCACGCCTAATTAATTATGTTCAGTTGTCCTTTTAATTTATTTTGTGTCTGCTTTTATGTGTTTAATCTTTTTTCCCTGATCATGCGCAATATCTTCTTCTTCTTGCTGTATACTAAAAATATAAAATGCGTATAAGATGATTTACTGCGAATTTGTACGGACATATGATTAATTTATTATATTTTTTGTAGTTATTTAATGGATACAGGACGTCGTAAGTCTTTGCAACTAAGGAATCGTGCTCCATTGTATAACGAGGGACCGAGTTCTACTGGAAAAAGAAGTAGAGTTTCCAACAATCTGAGTGGCGAATTACCGTTGAATGTTATAACTAAAGGTAACATTTTTAGTATATAAATTAATATATTATATATTAAATAGTTATATAATAGTTATAATTTTGTTTTGTTTTTTTGGTTTAAGAATAAAGTGAATCATGGATACATTGCGAGCTTGAATAATAATGATGGATTGTATCAAAGTACGAGTTATCATGTTCGGAGTCATTGTTAGACTGTTGTCATTCGATCATTGTTGTTCGATCGTTGTTGTTCGATCATTGTTATTTGATCATTGTTGTTCGATCATTGTTATTTGATCGTTGTTGTTCGATCATTGTTATTTGATCGTTGTTGTTCGATCATTGTTATTTGATCATTGTTGTTCGATCATTATTATTCGATCGTTGTTGTTCGGTCGTTGTTGTTCGATCATTGTTATTTGATCAATGTTGTTCGATCATTGTTATTCGATCGTTGTTGTTCAATCATTGTTATTCGATCGTTGTTGTTCGGTCATTGTTATTTGATCGTTGTTGTTCGATCATTGTTGTTCAATCGTTGTTGTTCGATCGTTGTTGTTCGATCGGGGTTGTCTGACTGTTGTTGCCTGATCTCGTACCGCGTAGAATTGCCGTTCACCGTTAGTCAACTGTTTCGAGTGTGGCCGGGTGGGTCACCGAGCCGTGCATTGCGAGACGGTAGCTGAGAGATTTGGGGATTGAGGTTGCTTCTCTGCTCCGAAAGGACACAGAAATGCCTAGTGTAGTTTTTGAGGATTTCGGCGTAGTCCGAATTATTTGTGGTTGTCCTTGTGAATCGTTTGTGTGTTTATTTCTGTTTTCTTGATTGTGCGTGTTTCCTTGTAATGGGTGCTTTGTGTTTTGTGATTGTTCGGATAATCGACTTGGTTGTATTATCTGTTTGATGACGCTTGTCACTTGTTGGTTTTATTATGTCTCTATCGGTGGCGTTGTGTTGGTCGTCTTGGAGCGTGTGTGCACACAGTATATTCCTTTGCGTTGTTTGTAACGTTTCACCATTGGGCATTAGTTACGCATTCTTGTGTATCTCATTGAAATATTCCTGGTGGTATATTTCTTCTCCCTACTTGTTTTAAGTTTCGGGACGAAACTTCTTTTAAGGAGGGTAGAATGTAATACCCGCAATTTCGGATTTTGGTGATTTTATTTTTTTCGGTGGGAGCCCATTTTAACAACTCGCTCGTGATCGTTTCGTCATTCCGAGAGTATTTAATTCTGCACTTTTTGTCATCCGAGTTTGTTTCGGTATCGTTTTGTTGAGTTCCGTGTTCTTAAGCGGTTTTTCCGTACTTGAGTTCGATTCTTGCGAATCTCGTCTGAAACTGTTGTTTCGAGTTTCTCGTAAGTTCATTTAATGTTATTATTCATGTTGCTAGCTTCGTCTTGGTGTTTCGATCGTGTATCGTGTATTTCGGACGTTTTAGGCCATTTTCGTAATTTTCCAAAGTTTGGGGTAATTACTTTCCGTTGTCGAATTTCGAGCCTTCGGGTGGTCGGAATCATGTTTTCTCTTTGTGCTCGAATTCGTCTTTGCGAGTAATTCTTAACCATATCTTCGATTCGTATTCATCTTTGGGTTCCGGGGTCGTTCAGGCCGTCGGAGTTGGCCTCGGCCGAGTCATGGCCGGGCATGTTGGCGCCAGGCCACCCGTGGCCGAGTTACGGCCGTAAGGGCCCGGCAGTTACGACCGTAAGACCGGTTACGTACGTAAGCCTTGTCCTGTTACGTACGTAACACTGCCGGCATTTTTGGGCAGGAGACTCGGCCATGGCCGGTTACTGCCGTAAGCCATGGCCGATTACGTACGTAAGGCGTCCGGCAGGCTGTGTATTTAAGAACCAGCAGACGTGTTTTTCATCATTTTTCTCACTCGTTTCATCCTCTTCCGCGGCTGGAGCTTTGATGATCATGGACGGATGTTGTCAGGAGTTAAATCCATGAAGTCTTGGAGTTCATATCATCATTTATCCATCCTATAACATCCTTTGATCGAGCGAATCAGGTCAGATTTTCTAGAAATCTAGTTTTGGGGAATTTGGGTATTTTGTTCGTTTTCGTCCGTTTATTCCGATTTAACTTAGGATTGTGATGGATTGATGATTATTTAGATGTATTATATCATTTTCCTTGTTATTCCATGGTCGGATCATATAGATTCGTCGTTTTGGTTGAGTTCTTAATCGATGCCTTGAAGGTGTCCGGTAGAATGTCATAGAGGGGTTTTCGGACGTTCTATGATTATTCCTCGTATGATCGTTGATTTATTAATTATATGATGCTAGGGTCGAGTTTCTTGCGAGGAACCCGTGTTGAACCCTTCTGTTCATCGCCATCTTCCTTTTCGATAGCATCGAGCGTTTCGAAGCTTCCCGGTTGAGCCGTGTTCGTCGGAATACTTGCGTGCCGATTTCGAGGCAAGTATATTGCCCATACGTTTCATGTTTCGTAGGTATAATTGTTGGTAAATGATTTTATGTAAAATCTGGAGGTTTAATGAATGTTAAAAAGTATCGATATGTTCTCGATAAATGTTGTCTTTTAATGATAACTTGGATGCTTCGTGAATAAGTGTGTTTTTGGTTGTTACTCCTTTGAAAGGAGGTTGTGATGCTTAATATTGCTTGGCTTGATAGTTGATTATTGTTGTGTGCTTGTTGTATGTGATGTGCCTCCGGGTAGGATCGTTGAATCTCCGGGATCCATACTTACTAGTATGGGTCGGGCGTGACCGTAGGGTTATCCATCGGGTATGTCTTGCGGGGACTCCGAGGTTCGTGGCTTGTTAGCGCGATGCCGGGGATAACTTATGCGGTTATCCATCGGGTATGTCTTGCGGGGACTCCGAGGTTCGTAGCTTGTTAGTGCGATGCCGGGATAACTTATGGTTGTGATTTGGTTATGAATGTATCTGTGCTTGTGGTCATGTGACTGTTGTTACGGTGACATGTGATTTGGTATGGCTTCCTATTGGGTTATTCACTCAGGTATGTTCTGCGGGAGCATCTGAGGTTCGTGGCTTGTTAGCACGGGACGCGAATAATCCTTAGGAATATGTGTTTGATGATTTGGGTCGTGGACCTTGTAGTTTATGATTTTGTTCGTGGACCCTGTGATTTATGATTTGGGTCATGGACCCTATGTTTCGTGATTTGGGTCTTGGACCCCGTGTTTTGTAAATTGGATTGTGAACCCGTGTTTTATTATCGGAATTGTATTTTGGGAAAGATGCTTTTTGGGCCACGTCCCCAAGCGTTTTCAAAAGACTTGAAAATTCTTTAATCCCAAATGTTTTTACAAACTCCCGAGATCGTAAAATGTTTTGTAAGATGTATATTGGGTCTTTTCCCACCTTTCTCATTTTGAACAGTTTGATCAAGTGATTTACCTCGGGAAGTATGTTTATGATTTCTAAGTCCTTGGAGTATGATATATATGGCTTGTATTTGTATTTTATACTTGCACTAGAAAAATAGTGGAGTTTTGCTAACCCCCGAGTATTCGGGGGTTGGATGTCTGTCTTTGCATTCAGGTTTTTGGGAGCATAACACAAGGTCGGCATGAAGGGTGATGAAAGATGATCGATACTAATCACATGAGGACCCGTTCGTTGTGTATTGGTTCAGTTGCACTTTATTTTCCGCTGCAATATTTTTCCCCGTTGTACGGGAGTTGTTGTATTCGAACCCTGCGTAGGCATGTATTGTGTTTGAGTTGTATGTATTTATTGAAAGACCAAATCGGTCTACTGAGTCATTTTAGCCTTAAAGGCGTTGTTGAGATGTTCGATATTGTTTACCAGCCTGGTAGATCCTTGAGGAAAGGGTCTACGGCGTGTAATATCCCTGAGCGGATTGGGGGTGTTACAAAAATGGTATCAGAGCTTAGGTTGTGGAAACCTAGGTTGTCGGGTCAGTGGTGACTGATGAGTTTTGTCTCGTCGGATTTTGTCTGACTAAGTCGTGTCGCGACGCGTCATCTGAGTTTGTTGGTCGTGATTAGTATCGTGGGGCGATCATCATCTTCGTGCGACCTGTAGATGTAACTCTCCTTTCTTTGTTATTGTGCCTCGTCTGATACGAGTTACTTGTATGATTATTCGTTAAGTGATGGAATCCTTCTGTGGATTTTGATTTTGTGATATGTGGGTATTCGACTCTCATATTTTATTTATATAAGGAGCGGTGTCGCTGCTAATGTATTTTCGAACGGTATTTTATCCACTGCGTGAGTTCTTTCAAAATGACTTCAAGTATTTTGCAAACTGAGTTTTATTTCGTAAAACTGATTCCCTAAATCGAGTTTTGGCATTTTGGCCTTGAATGTTTTATGACGATTTGATAAAGGATTTTGTGAGTTTTGAGCATTCTGGCCTATTGAATTTTTGAAAACCTTGAGTATCTTAGAAAATAAATTTTGAGACGTACATTTTAAAATAAATTATTTTCTCGTGGTACTTTCAAGGTGCCACAGTATGATTCAAAAATTTTCCAGTCGAAGACCAAAATATTTTGAGACATTTTCAATTATTTAGAAACGCATTTGCTTAGACCCGAGGGTCGAATATTCTGAAAGTTTGTTTTTTTTCTAAAGAAAAGTGTCCTCATTTTTATCAAATGCAAGATGGTTTTTCAAAGTCTCGATAACGATATTGTACTACTTTTCGTAAGGTGATACTCAAGATCAACTAATGTTTCCAAAATCATTTTTTTCAAAGGTGGTTTTAAAACCTATTGTTCCTGTGTGCGGTCCGGTAATATTTATATGATGTTCGCACTTTCATTAGGGTGTTAACCCCCGAGTTATGTTTGAATTAGTGATGCGAGCATTGAGTCGTTCGCCACGCATTTGTTATGCTAGCCCTCTGTGAGAGGTGTAATGCGGTATTTAATGTTGTCGCCTCGTAGTGAATTGCGTGTTGTCGCACATGTGTGAGCTGTTAAAGCTTGGGTTTGTATGTTTGTGTACATGTGTGATTGTTTCATGATGTTTGTAATTATGTGCTGGTTATCGTTCGGGCCGTTGAGGTCGCCGAACAATACCGTCATTGCGGTAGTGTTTGTGTGTATTACTTTACGATGGTAAACATTGTATATGATATGTGTTATGATTCTTTGTTGTGCTGAGTTGGCATCTCCGCTATGTTGTTTTGTGACGTTATGCCCCATTGTATCTAGCATTTTGTATTTTCGGTATGCCGAGCCGAGGTGTTTCAACCGTGATGTGCCGGGGCATGCATGTGTAAATTGTCTTTCTCGTCAGTAATGCATTTCAAGTGCGGACTTGAGGGACACATAATTCAGTTTTGTGAATTGGCTACCGAGACTTTCGGAGTTCGCACTTCAGCACAGATATCAGGATCAGCTCTGAGAGGCCCATGGGACATTTTTCTGTCGGTTGCTTTTTGTGTTGTTGCCTTGTTTCCGTTGTTGTGAGTTGCGGGGCGACATTTCTTTTATAAGAGGTCGGATGTAATACCCGTACTATTTTTTACTTCTGCAGTTTCTCATTCTAAATTCTATCGATTTGCACGTGTTCTTCGATACTTTTTGAACTTGTTTGATGTCTCGGTTGTCATCGTTCGAACTGATTGTGACCTTGTTTCAGATAGATCTGTTTATCATCGTGACTATTCCGAGTTCGGTTCGATTCTTGTGAACCTTGTTCGGAAGTAACATCTTTCACTTTCTACCAGTTCTTTTAATGTCTGGAGTTGAAGTGGGGACTTCGGAGTCATTGTTCGACTTTTGTCATTCGATCATTGTTGTTCGATCATTGTTGTTCGATCATTGTTGTTCGATCATTGTTATTTGATCATTGTTGTTCGATCATTATTATTCGATCGTTGTTGTTCGATCATTGTTATTTGATCATTGTTGTTCGATCATTGTTATTTGATCGTTGTTGTTCGATCATTGTTATTTGATCATTGTTGTTCGATCATTGTTATTCGATCGTTGTTGTTCGATCATTGTTATTTGATCAATGTTGTTCGATCATTGTTATTCGATCGTTGTTGTTCGATCATTGTTATTCGATCGTTATTGTTCGATCATTGTTATTTGATCGTTGTTGTTCGATCATTGTTATTTGATCGTTGTTGTTCGATCATTGTTCGATCGTTGTTGTTCGATCGGGGTTGTCTGAATGTTGTTGCCTGATCTCGTACCGCGTAAAATTGCCGTTCACCGTTAGTCAGCTGTTTCGAGTGTGGCCGGGTGGGTCACCGAGTCGTGCACTGCGAGACGGTAGCTGAGAGATTTGGGGATGGAGGTTTCATCTCTGCTCCGAAAGGACACAGAAATGCCTAGTGTAGTTTTTGAGGATTTCGGCGTAGTCCGAATTGTTTGTGGTTGTCCTTGTGAATCGTTTGTGTGTTTATTTATGTTTTCTTGATTGTGCGTGTTTCCTTGTAATGGGTGCTTTGTGTTTTGTGATTGTTCGGATAATCGACTTGGTTGTATTATCTGTTTGATGACGCTTGTCACTTGTTGGTTTTATTATGTCTCTATCGGTGGCGTTGTGTTGGTCGTCTTGGAGCGTGTGTGCACACCGTATATTCCTTTGCGTTGTTTGTAACGTTTCGCCGTTGGGCGTTAGTTACGCATTCTTGTGTATCTCATTGAAATATTCCTGGTGGTATATTTCTTCTCCCGACTTGTTTTAAGTTTCGGGACGAAACTTCTTTAAGGAGGGTAGAATGTAATACCCGCAATTTCGAATTTCGGTGATTTTCTTTTTTTCGGCGGGAGCCCGTTTTAATGACTTGCTCGTGATCGTTTCGTCATTCCGAGAGTATTTAATTCTGCACTTTTTGTCATACGAGTTCGTTTCGGTATCGTTTTGTTGAGTTCCGTGTTCTTAAGCGGTTTTTCCGCACTTGAGTTTGATTCTTGCGAATCTCGTCTGAAACTGTTGTTTCGAGTTTCTCGTAAGTTCATTTAATGTTATTTTTCATGTTGCGTGCTTCGGCTTGGTGTTTCGATCGTGTATCATGTATTTTGGACGTTTTGGGCCATTTTCGTAATTTCCCAAAGTTTGGGGTAATTACTTTCCATTTTCGAATTTCGAGCCTTCGGGTGGTCGGAATCGTGTTTTCCCTTTGTGCTCGAATTCGTCTTTGCGAGTAATTCGTAACTGTAGCTTCGATTTGTATTCATGTTCGGGTTTCGGGGTCGTTCGGGCCGTCGGAGTTGGCCCCGGCCGAGTCATGCCGAGTTACGGCCGTAAGGGCCCGGCAGTTACGACCGTAAGACCGGTTACGTACGCAAGCCTTGGCCGGTTACGTACGTAACACTGCCTGCATTTTTGGGCAGGAGACTCGGCCATGGCCGGTTACGGCCGTAAGCCATGGCCGATTACGTACGTAAAGCATCCGGCAGGCTGTGTATTTAAGACCCAGCAGACGGTTTTTTCATCATTTTTCTCACTCGTTTTATCCTCTTCTGCGGCTGGAGCTTTGATGATCATGGACGGATGTTGTCAGGATTTAAATCCATGAAGTCTTGGAGTTCATATCATCATTTATCCATCCTATAACATCCTTTGATCGAGCGAATCTGGTCAGATTTTCTAGAAATCTAGTTTTGGGGAATTTGGGTATTTTGTTCGTTTTCGTCCATTTATTCCGATTTAACTTAGGATTGTGATGGATTGATGATTATTTAGATGTATTATATCATTTCCCTTGTTATTCCATGGTCGGATCATATAGATTCGTCATTTTGGTTGAGTTCTTACTCGACGCCTTGAAGGTGTCCGGTAGAATGTCATAGAGGGGTTTTCGGACGTTCTACGATTATTCCTCGTATGATCGTTGATTTATTAATTATATGATACTAGGGTCTAGTTTCTTGCGAGGAACCCGTGTTGAACCCTTCTGTTCATCGCCATCTTCCTTTTCGATAGCATCGAGCGTTTCGCGTTCATGTTTGGGAAAGTAAATGGGAGTATATATTGGAAGACATCCAGTACTTCATGCGATGGAAGTTGAATAATCCTGGTATAAATTTTAATAGATTTTTTATGTCAGAAATTTTATATGAACATTTATTTGTTATTTACTATGCTGACCTTATATCTCAATATTTCAATATAAGATTGGAACTAAATGAAGAACAATTGAAGAATTTTACTCTTACTCAGATAGAAGAGTTTCTTTCTAGGAATGGATTTAGCTTGACTCAGATTGAAGGTATGCCCATTCCTGACAATGTAGTCATAGATAATGGTATGAATAATTTGATTGCCGAAGAAATGTCGTATGATATTGATGAGATGATTGAGTTGCACAGCCATTTGTATCCATGTCTCACGGACGAGCAAAGAAGTGTGTACGATACTATTATGGATGCAGTCGATTCTGGTAATGATGGAGTTTTCTTTCTATATGGTTACGGTGGCACGGGAAAGACATTTTTGTGGAAGACACTGTGTTCTGCATTACGTGGTAGGCGTGATATTGTTCTCCCAGTTGCATCGAGTGGTATAGCTTCTCTACTTCTTCCTGGGGGCGCACTGCTCATTCTAGGTTTAGTATTCCTTTGCAGGTCGATGAAACTACCATGTGTAGTAGGATAACCACAAATAGAAATCTGACAAGACTTTTGACTAGTAGAAAGCTAATCATATGGGATGAGGAACCCACGACTAATACATTTTGCTTTGAGGCACTGGATCGCAGTCTAAGGAATATGATGAAAGATCATCATCTAACAACCCGTTTGGTGGGTTAATCGTTGTCTTTGGTGGTGATTACAGACAGATATTTCTCGTCATACCAAAGTGTAGTAGGCAGGATATAGTCCACGCATCCCCTTGCTCATCTAATACAATTTGGAGTTCATGTCGTGTCCTGAAGCTTACGAAGAACATGCGTCTACAGGTACTTTGCTAAAATTTTATGATAGAAATTATTTTTAATACAATTAACTTATTTTAAATGTATATAAATTCTTTTAAATATAAAGTATATTTACTGTGCGCTATTAAATTACAGTCTGGCGGCTCATATGATGAGACTGAAAGCATCAGGGAGTGCTGAGTGGCTGCTGAAGGATGGAGATGCTGAAATTGGTGTTGATAATGATGGTGAGGTAGAATTCAGACTGCCTGATGATATTCTGATTCGGTCTGTTGATGAACCAGTTGCTGCAATAGTTAAGAGCACATATCCGAACATATTAGACCATGTCGGTGATGGTCGGTACTTTCAGGATAGGGCTATTCTTGCTCCGACCAATGAGATCGTCCAGGAAGTAAATGATTATATAATGTCTCTTTTACCTGGAGATGCCACAGAATTCATGAGTTCAGATAGCATATGCACTGACGAAGATGATACTATTAATAGAGAAGATGTCTATTCCGTCGAGTTTCTAAACACTATAAGGACTTCTGGGATACCAAATCATATAATTAGACTTAAGGTCGGTTGTACTATAATACTTCTTAGAAATATTGACCAGTCTGCTGAGCTTTGTAGTGGGACTAGATTGATTGTTACTTTGATTGGCAAGCACGTTATTGAGGCTAAGACGATACATGGAACGCTGGAGTGAAGGTTTTCTTACCTAGGATTAGGGGTGTTCATAATCGGGTGCCCAGCTTTTTGGGTACCCGCTTTTTCGACTACTCGGAATTTCGGGTACCTATTTAGGCGGCCCATGGCCCGGGTCAAAAAATCCGGGTACCCGTTTTTTCGGGTGTAACACCCCAAATCACAAACGGGACATTACACGCCGTAGAACCTTCATGAGGTCTACCAGGCTAACACATAACACACAATCCAAATATGAAATCCCAAAAGACACAATCATCATAGTAAACTAGGGTCGTGGCCTCGGCCAAAACATTTTAATCAAATATCGATGAGTGTAACTCCACATGAATCCATTGCCCACGCAGGGGACTTTGACCAATTTATAAAACACTCAGTCTAACTCCAACATCAAGATAATTACAATAGTAAAACATAAACACGACCCGAGCCTCATCATCATGCTGGACCATCCTTTGCATGCATATCCCGTGCCAGCTCCTCGGCTCGATCAGTACCTGAAATACATAAGACGCATTTCCCCATTTAAGGGGTTAGCATTCGAATAGCTAGTGCAAGTACACAATTACACTACATCATATACATACACGATTCGACACAAGCAATCCATTTGAGAAAACCATTTGAAATCAATATTCCAGAATATCACATTTACAGCAAAAACAGTATATTATCAAGTTTTCCACATTACAACTATCTGTACCCATTAGTATCGACCCCCAGAGGCCCCTACGGACCGTCTCCGGGTGAGAAACCACTTCCACGACCGTACCCATTAGTATCGCCCCCCAGAGGTCCCGTCGAACCATCCCCGGGTGGAAGAACATCAACACACACACCCAAGTCCACTTCCGTGGCCGTACCCATTAGTATCGGCCCCCAGAGGCCACATATGCCATCTCCGGGTGGAAGAGCAACAATCACATTCATTCAATAGCACAATTTACATCATTCGCATCAAAACCGTACACACACAATGAAATGTAATACATGTACTTGCCTTGGATAACACGACGAGAAGGAAAACGGTGAAAGGAAATGTTTCGGCCCGGATAATCTTCACAAATCCGATCCTAACACAATAATGATACACAACTAATCTCAATATTGTGAAAATGTAGGAATCCATCCTAGTTCTACCCAATGAAACAATTCTTCAGACAATACAAGGTCATAATCGGTTCCCCTCTATCAACGGAGAGAAAATCGAATTCAATCCTTAAAACCGCAAGAGAAGTAAAGGATAGTGATTATACTATCGAAATCTAACAATCGTAAGGGCAAATCGGACTAGAAGGGTGGAAATCAAAACAAAACCCCAAAATCCCCAAAAGCTAGGGTTCTAATGAAATATACCTCGATTAGACGATGAACAATGGAAGATTTGATGCTAGAGTGATGATATGATGCCCCAAAATCGCTTCTCAACTGAGGTTGGATGAAAATCGGACGAACCCTAGGCCAGGAAATCTCTCCTGTCGCGAAGGAAATGAAGGAAATGAAAAATGAGAAGAAGACCCGCTGCCCAGTTTATTATACTGGGCAGCATTATGGCCGTAACACCGACACCATTACGGCCGTAATGGTGTTCACGACCTCACTGCCCAGTTTTCACACATCCGTTATGGCCGCTATGCAAAGGATATTACGGTCGTAATGTATGTAGACTTACGTCCATAATGCACATCAACTTACGGCCGTAATGCATGTCTGGCAGCAGGCCTGCCTGACCCGAAATGCCAACAACCGGAATGAAAACACGAGAAAAGAAACCACAAATATATGAGGATTTAACAGACGAGATAGGCACAAAAACTATCACAAGTCTCCGGTCATCCGAAGGTCGGTATAGGACGAGTATTAACAGCGACATCCCAAAATAATGAGAAATTACAAAAATGACCCAACGTCCGAATTTCACGATACGACGTCGGATTAACAATCCGAGACTCATGACATGATCAACTCAACCATACGGACTCATGGGAACAGAGAAATAATGAAATCCGATGAGTTTTACGAGAATCGAACGTACATGCGACAAAACATGACTTAAAATTAAATTACGTACAAACATATCCGAAACTCGTCCAAATGGAAAAACTCAAAAACAAACTAGATTCAGAATCCCAAAACAGTGACAGTCCGAAACGAACATACACTAAAAATAGAAATTACCAAAAATAGAAAGTACGGATATTACATTCTCTCCCCCTAAAAATAAGTTTCGTCCCGAAACTTACAACGCAAATAACCCGGGGTATCTCGACTTCATACTCTCTTCCGTCTCCCACGTGGCTTCCTCGGATCCATGCCTCGACCATTGCACTTTAACCAAAGGAATGGTTTTGTGCCTGAGTTGCTTCACTCGACGCTCTAAGATCTGAATCGGCCTCTCCTCGATGGTAATGTCGGGTCCCAACTCGATCTCTCCAAAATCAATAATATGGCTCGGGTCCGGTACGTACCTCCTAAGCTGGGAAACATAAAATAGGTTATGCACGTGACTCAAGGATGGCGGCAATCCTAAGCGATATGCAAGCTCTCCAATTCTCTCCAAAATATCGAACAGTCCAATATATCTTGGACTAAGTTTACCCTTCCGGCCGAAGCGGTAAACTCCCCGTGTCGGAGACACCTTAAGTAACACATGGTCTCCCACCTCAAACTCCAACGGCCGGCGACGCGTATCGGCATAAGATTTCTATCGACTCTGGGCCATCAACATCCTATCGCGAATCAGAGCAATCTTCTCTCTCGTCTCAACTACCATATCAGGCTCGGTGCCAATTAGCTCGGATGCATCATCCCAACATAACGGCGATCTGCACCTCCTGCCATACAATGCCTCAAATGGTGCCATTTTGATCGAGGCGTGCCAACTATTATTGTACGTGAACTCGATCAATGGCAAGTGCGACTCCCAATCATCCTTCCAATCCAAAGCGCAAGCTCTCAACATATCCTCCAGCATCTGTATCGTTCGCTCAGACTGTCCATCTATCTAAGGGTGGTAGGATGTACTGAGTCTCAACTCGGTCCCCAAGGCTCGATGAACGGCCTGCCAAAAATGTGATATAAATCGGCCATCCCAATCCGAAACGATACTCTTAGGAGTCCCATGCAACCTCACGATCTCCGCAATGAATACCCGTGCTAGTATCTCCGGGCCCAAGTATCCTTAATACCCAGAAAATGAGCTGATTTGGTTAGTCGATCGACAATAACCCAAATCATGTTCATTCCAGTCCGAGTCCTAGGCATATTGGTAATAAAATCCATGGAAATGTCCTCCCACTTCCACTCCGGAATAGGAAGTGGTCGCAATAATCCCGCGGGTTACTGATGCTCAATCTTAACCTGCTGACAGGTTAAACACCTCGATACAAACTCGTTCACGTCCGTCTTTAAATTACTCCACCAGTAGTTACTCCTTACATCCTTGTACATTTTGCTCGTACCAGGATGTATGGAGTAAGGTGTAGTATGAGCCTCACTCAAGATCTTCTGTCTCAACTCAAAGTCATTCGGTACACATAATCTGCCGTGAAATGGATCACAAACCGAGGGCTTTCCCCTTCCTCACATCCTCCCTCAACTGGACCAAAAATGGATCATCATACTGTTTCGCCTTGATATCATCAGTCAAGGACGAAGTGATTTCTAATGCACATGACTGACCATGAACCCTATGAATCCAAACCTCGATATTCTGACAAATCAAATCCAGCTGGATCCTGCTCTGTGGTGTAAGTACCTCTAACATCTGTAACGCCATCGGCTTCCGACTCAACGCATTAGCCACTACATTAGCCTTACCCGGATGGTAAAGTATCTCGAGGTCGTAATCTTTAATTAGCTCCAACCACCTACGCTGTCTCATATTTAACTCTTTCTGACTGAAGATATATTGCAGACTCTTGTGATCCGTGTAAATCTTACACGACGATCCAAAGAGATAGTGCCTCCAGATTTTTAAAGCAAAGACGACTGCAGCTAATTCTAAATCATGCAGAGGGTAATTTGCTTCGTAAGGTTTCAGCTGTCGGGATGCATTAGCAATAACACTATCTCTCTGCATCAAAACACATCCGAGCCCGAGGCCTGAAGCATCACTATATACCACAAAATCCTCGTTCCCCTGAGGCAATGCTAAAACGGGTGCGGTAGTCAGTCGTCTCTTCAACTCATCAAAACTATCCTGTCTATCTGCGGGCCACTCGAACTTCTGAGTCTTCTGGAGTAACTGAGTGAGTGGTCTAGCGATCTTAGAAAATCCCTCAATAAATCTATGGTAATAGCCTGCAAGACCCAGAAAACTCCTCACCTCATTCACATTCTTAGGCGGTTCCCACATCACTGCCTCTATCTTCTGCGGATCTACTCGAACTCCCTCCGCTGAAATCACATGCCCGAGGAATATCACTTCCTTGAGCCAAAACTCATACTTAGAGAACTTCACGTACAACTGCTCAGCTCTCAAAATGTCTAGCACAATCCGGAGATATAAGGCGTGCTCCTCCCGACTCCAGGAATAGATAAGAATGTCATCGATAAAGACGACTACGAATTTGTCCAGATACTCAATAAAAACTTTGTTCATCAACTGCATGAACACTACTGGGGCATTGGTTAGCCCGAAAGGCATAACCACAAACTCATAATGGCCATATCTCGTCCAAAAAGCAATTTTCGGTATATCACTGTCCCGAATCCTCAATTGGTAGTAGTCCGATCGTAAATTAATCTTCGAGAAGACTGACGCTCCCTGAAGCTGATCAAATAAATCATCGATCCTGGGCAAAGGGTACTTATTTTTGATGGTTAACTTATTTAATTCTCGATAAATGATGCATAAACGAAGTGATTCATCCTTCTTCTTAACAAAAAGTACAGGCGCGCCCCAAGGCGATGCGCTCGGTCGAATATACCCTTTATGTAACAACTCCCCCAACTGTTTCTTCAACTCTAACATCTCAGACGGTGCCATACGGTACGTCGCTCGAGAAACAGGGGCCGCATTCGGCTCTAGATCAATAGGAAACTCAACCTCCCGCTGTGGTGGTAATCCCGGCAAGTCATCTGGAAATACGCCGGGATACTCGCTAACGACTGGAATCGAAGACATGTCAACTCCACCATCTTTCGCCTTCATAGCGTAACACCAATAGCCGACGCAACCCTGGTTCAGAAGTTTCATTGCATTCAAGGCACTAATCACACTCCCCGATCTACCCGGCTTACAACCGACGAGAGTATGCTCGGTGCCGTCCTTAGCCATTATCGAGATGGTACGAGTTTGATAGTTCATGATAGCACTGTGACGATCCGTCCCCGGGGATCAAATCCTCCCCTTTAAGGTCTATAACAATGATATTCGAGGGCCAATCTTGGCTCCCGATCCTCACTGGGCAATCCCTAACTTCCCGGTCCCCAATCATACGATCCCCGCTAGGCGTACCTACTACAAACGGTTCACACTCGAGCAAGCATTCAAAACCAATATGACTCACACAATCTGAAGCAATAAAGGAGTGGGTAGTGTTGGGATTCCGAAAAAAACGCAGCGGAAAATAAAAACGAATCCCAAATAGGATCGATCAAGTAATGTATATACTAAAATAAATACGAAGATAAAAATCATAACTTTGAAGTCTTTGAAATAAATCTTCGTAAAATGGATGACGAACACGAACCCCATCCCGAACACGAAATCCCTTCGTTCCAAGCACCAAAAATTCGAAGCCTCTACTTCACACGCGTCGGAAGTTGCCCGGAAAAATTCAATAGCAATCAGTTCTCCAAGAACACGGCTAGAAATTACTATAGGAATTTATATCTCTTTTTCTTTCTTGATATTTGTATCACCTCAAAGATGGAAAATATAAGAAAAAAAATTCTTCCCTCTCTTTGAACTTTGCTCTCGGCCAGAATGTAGTTCAGCTCTTCCCAAATGAAGATGTGTTTGTGTTTATATCATTATGATATCAATCATGTCATCATGTTTAATATTAATATCAACACATAACAAAAGGTCCCATGCTAAATAATGAATAACATCAATAATGGGATCACATGAATTAAACAACACACCAAGTCAATGGTAGAGGGAGGGGGGCGGCCCACTTAGGAATCTTCCTAGAAACGAGCCAAGCCACTCGGCTCGTGTACCGGACGTTCGTCAAACGACTCCGTTAAATACACTTCATTTAATCTCCAATGTATTTATATAAATGAATTAATCTAATTAATTAATTATATCAAATACAAATATATTTCTCTAAGAAATATAATTTATGAATTAAATTAATTACCCGGTAACTTAATTTTAATTCATAAGACCGCTATTTGATTTATCCAATAAATGATAAATTAGATATCCAATATCTAATATTAATAGAGAGACTCCGTAGGTCCGTCTCACCCGGCATTGAGAGGAACCAATGAGTGCGAGCAGCACTTAGCCAGCCTAGCGGGCCGCACTGTAAATCCCGACTGAGAACGAATGAAGGGATCATTCCAGAACCATTATGTCGTGAATACTATATACGTATAGACCCTTCATCAGATGTCCCGGTCAAGTCTTCGGGTCACGGTAAAGTCAAACCCTACTGTTGACTAGACTCTATACATGTGTTAATGCAAATCAAGACCAACTGATTAATAGTGTATCTAATACGACTATATCAGAATGCTTTGGCCAAAGACTTATGATCTTATTTGCCACTAACCGTATAGGACATTCGCCTGCTCACTAATAGGAGATAGAATCCTTTCTTGGCATACAGTGAAGACTGCTACCTGCCCGTATAGTCCGCACTTCGAGGTCGACTCAGAAATTAAGCAAATGAGTCTAACTACTCTAATGACAAATTCAACGTCACATGCACATCTTCTACTGAACCCTCAAGTCAAAGGTCCACGTATACTATCACAACCTTTCGATTCATCATCGACTCTTCAAGAGTGAATATCGTGTGACTAAATCGAGTATGAGTCGTGTTCGAGTATACTGGTCCCACCAATATACTTATACCTATGTTATCAAGACATGCACATGTCCTAGCATCAGTTATACAAGTCTTATTAAAACTTAATGCCCATTTAAGTTTATTGACTTGTGAACGATTTACGTAAATAAACTTTAAACACTTCCAGTGTATTTTCTCTTATCCCATAACGAGAATGGAATGTTCGATTTATTTATATGGACTTCACTTCAATGTTTACCAAGTCAAGAATGCAATTGAAATACAATAAACAGTGAATGAATCGTATTGCCTTTTTATTTATTATTCCATAATTACAAGTACAATGCCCCTACTCTCTCATCCCCTGAGTGGTATTCGAGGGCATATTCCTAACAATCTCTCACTTTCACTCAATGCCACATATCATGGGGTCCAATACCCATGTTCTTTAGATGTCTTTCCAAGACAGCCTGAGATAATGGCTTAGTCAGCGGGTCAGAGACATTGTCTTCTGAGTCTACTCTTTTCAATGAAACATATCCTTTTTCCACCATCTCTCGAACGATGTGGTACTTTCTCTATATATGCTTGGTATTGTGGTGAGCCCTCGACTCCTTGGCTTGAGCAATAGCTCCATCATTATCACAGAATAGTGATATAGGCAACTCCGCATTAGGCATCACTTGAAGTTCTTGCACAAACTTCTGCATTCAAAATGCTTCTTTGCTAGCCTCTGAGGCAGCTTGGTACTCTGCTTGGCACGTGGAATCAGCAATAGCGGTTTATTTGGAGCTTCTCCAAGATACTGCTCCCCCATTGAGAGTAAACAAATACCCAGATGTCGACTTAGAGTCGTCAATTTCTCCTTAAAAATCAGAATCGGTGAATCCAATCACCCTTAGTTCTCCACCACTGTACGTAAGAACCAAATCTATAGTTCTTCTTAAGTACTTAAGAATGTTCTTTACGGCAGTCCAATGTTCCCTTCCCGGGTTTGCTTGAAATTGACTTACCATACTCGCAGTGTAGACTAAGTCTGGTCTCGTACACAACATAGCGTACGTGAAGCTACCCACTGCCGAGGCATAGGGTACCTTACTCATCTCTCTCTTGTCTTCCTCACTTTGAGGACACATTTTCGTGGTGAGATGAATTCCATGTCGCATGGGAAGGAACCCTCTTTTAGATTCATCCATCTTGAATCTTCTCAGGATTTTATCTATATAGAGGGCTTGGGAAAGTCCTATCATTCTTCGCGGTCTATCTTTGTAAAGACGGATCTCTAGAATATAGGAAGCTTCTCCCAAGTCCTTCATGGAGAATGTTTTAGAAAGCCAAGATTTCACAGTGCTGAGCATTGCTACATTATTTCCTATAAATAGAATATCATCTACATATAGTACTACGAATGCAATATTGCTCCCACTGACCCTTTTGTAAACACATGGTTCCTCCTCATTTCGCACGAAGTCAAAGTCCTCTGACTGCTTCATCAAATCGAAGGGGTCGTCCTCACGGCTATCAGGTGCGTCGTGGATACCCAGTTCCTCGAGCCATACCTCTTAGGTAAGTGAGACACCCTATCAGACCTTCGAAGTGGAGGTTGTGTTACAATAGGTTCGGTTCTTGATCCCTGATCAGATGTCTCCTTAGGACTTTCATTATGCTCTTCCAAATAGATATTTCTACCCGAGCCACCTTCCTCAATGAATTCATCCTCAAAGAAGTGCGTTTGTAATGCCACAACGACCCTATGGTCTTCTGGCATATAGAATATATAACCCATTGAGTCCTCTGGGTATCCAATGAAACGTCCTTTTATGGACCTCGCTTCCAGTTTGTCCACCTTAGCCTTTTTGACATAGGCTGGACATCCCCAAACCCTTATGTGATTAAGGCTTGGTTTCTTACCCTTCCACATCTCATGCAGAGTGATAGGAACGGATTTGGAAGGACATCTATTAAGGATATAGGCAGCGGTTAGTAAGGAATACCCCCACAGGTAAATAGGTAAATCAGTGTAATTTAACATGGAGCGAACCATGTCCAACAAAGTCCGATTTCTTCTTTATGAAACACCATTTAACTGTGGGGTTCCTGGCAGCGTGAATTATGACACTATTCCATGTTCCTTAAGGAATTCATCAAACTCTGTGCTCATATATTCGCCACCTCGGTCCGACCGAAGTGCTTTAATATGTCATCCAGTCTGTTTTTCAACTAGGGTCTTAAATTCTTTGAATTTAGTAAAGGCTTCGGATTTATGTTTCATTAAGTACACAATCCCATGCCTTGTATGATCATCTGTGAATGTTATGAAATATTGATATCCGTCTCGAGCCACTTCTAAAGCTCCACAAACGTTGGTATGTACCAATCCAAGTTTATCGGCAGCCCTTTCAAAAGTCCCTGTGAAGGGGGACTTAGTCATTTCGCCTCTAAGGCAAGATTCACAAGTTGGATAGGGTTCTACACCCAATGGACTTAAAAGTCCATCTTTATCCATTTTCTGAACCTTGGTCTGACCAACATGACCAAGTCTAAGGTGCCATTTAAGAGCTTGATTAGTATCTTTCCTACCACATTTCCTAGTTATAGTGTTCACTGCTGTTTTATTTTGCATGTTCAGATAATATAAACCATTCAACAATGTAGCTGTGCCAACCAATTTATTTTGAAAATAAATTTTACAACTACCATTTCCAATGAAGAAACAAAATCCTTTCCGGTCCAAGACTGGTGTAATATCCGCAATTTCGGATTTCGGTAATTTTCCTTTTTTCGGCAGGAGTCCATGTTAACGACTCAATCATGACCGTTTCGTCATTCTGAGGATAATTATTTCTGCACTTTTCGACATCCGAGTTCGTTTCGGTGTCGTTTTGTTGAGTTCTGTACTTCTTAGTGATTTTTCGGCACTTGAGTTCGATTCTTGCGAATCTCATCCGAAACTATTGTTTCGAGTTTCTCGTAAGTTCAATTAATGTTATTATTCGTGTTGCGAGCTTTGGATTGGTGTTTCGATCGTGTATCGTGTGTTTCGGATGTTTTGGGCCATTTTTGTAATTTCCCAAAGTTTGGGGTAATTACTTTCCGTTGTCGAATTTCGAGCCTTCGGGTGGTCGGAATCGTGTGTTCTCTTAGTGCTCGAATTCGTCTTTGCGAGTACTTCGTAACCGTATCTTCGATTCATATTCAGGTTCGGGTTTCGGGGTCGTCCGGGCTATCGGAGTTGGCCCCGGTCGAGTCATGGCCGGGCATGTTGGGGCCAGTCCATCCCTGGCCGAGTTACGGCCGGAAGGGCCCGGCGGTTACGTACGTAAAGCCGATTACGTACGTAAACCTTGGCCGGTTACGTATGTAATGCTGCCGGCATTTCTAGGCAGTGAGTTCGTCCATGGCCGGTTACGTACGTAAGCCATGGCCGATTACGTACGTAAGGCGTCCGGCAGACAGCCTATTTAAGGCCCTGCAGACGGGTTTTTCATCATTTTCCTCACTCGTTTTCTTCCCTTCCGCGGCTGGAGGTGTGTTGATCATGGATCCATGTTGTTGGACAATTAATCCATGAAATCCTAGAGTTCATATCATCAATCGTCCATCCTATAACACCCTTTGATCGAGCGAATCAGGTCAAATTATCTAGAAACCTAGTGTTGGCCACTAAGTATACTGGATACAGTTTGGAAAATAGTTTAAACAACAAACTGTATGGATTTTAAATCTGAGTGCGTAGCGGAAGTCTTGGATACAGTAGGTTGCTGTGGATACAACAACTAAATGTATAGAGTATACTTAATTAATCACAGTAATTAAATCAGTAAAAGCTGAATGTAAATAACACAGTAATTAAAGTGGTTCGAGGTAAACCCCTCTACGTCTACTGGTCCTCCACACAGGAGTAAAAATTTTATTATAATTACTACGTACACAACTACGTAATTATAACAACACACACAATCAATATATCGTTCACACAGATTGATATAAAGATCTTAGCTTCAACCGTTCACACAGATTGGTTTTGAGCTAATGCTTTGACTTGCTTCCTCACACACAGTTCTGAAGCTTCGTCTTCTTCAATGCAAATCCTTCACACACGCCCGGAGAAGCATGATTGTTCACCCACATGTCGTTTTTGTTCAAAGTATAGAACAGATGGTGAACAACAACTTTGACTTTAAGAGCTTTCAGCTGATGAAGTGTTGTTCAGAAAGATGAGCATTGTATATCTCTTTTGATCTGAGTTGCAGTAAGCTTTGGAGATATGTTTTGCTCTGATAATGATTTCGATAGCTTAGGTTTTTGGTAACTGATCTTCAATGCCTTCATAAGATATATATAGTCTTTGAAATATATATCCGTTGAGATGTATCCGTTTGAGTGAGATTTCGTTCCAACGGGATTATGACACGATCCGGATTTAGCGGGATTTGAAGATCTGTTGGCTGACAGTATTTAAATACTTTATTCTTGAGTATTTAAATACTTCTTTATTCAACGGGACTTGACTTCTGGAGATTCCTTCTTAGTCCTGTTGTGAGCTGTATGGAAGATAACTGTATTTGAGTTTCGAGACAGTTTCCATACTTGGTCTTTTATAAGACTTATTGTTGTACTAAGGGCTTCACAATATGCTGATTCGAGGCAGGTCTTCGATACAGGATAATGCCTCAATGCTTCGATACAGTTTCCTTTACTGTATGTGGATTGGCATATATGTCAAAACCTCTTTATCAAATACCATTCGATACACGGATTGGATATTCCGGCTGTTTCGATACAGGGTTCTTGTTTTCCCAACACCTAGTTTTGGGGAATTTGGGTATTTTGGTTGTTTTCATCCGTTTAATCCGATTTAACTTAGGATTGTGATGGATTGATGATTATTTAGATGTATTATATCATTCCCCTTGTTATTCCATGATTGGGTCGTATCGATTCGTTGTTTTGGTCGAGTTCTTGATCGATGCCTTGAAGGTGTCCGGTAGAATGTCATAGAGGGGTTTTCAGACGTTCTACGATTATTCTTCCTCGTATGATCGTTGATTTATTAAATATATGATGTTAGGGTCGAGTTACTTGCAAAGAAACCGTGTTGAACCCTTCCATTCGTCGTCGTCTTCCTTTTCAATGGCATCGGACGTTTCGAAGCTTCCGGGTTGAACCGCGTCCGTTGGAGTACATGCGTGCCGATTTCGAGGCAAGTACCTTGTTCATACGCTTCTCGTTTTGTGGATATGATGATCGGTGGTCGTCTTGGTGTGTTTGTTTGGTTATTTGAAATGAATTTCCAAGAGATTCGTTTTGGCCTCGATAAGGACTCTTTTTAAAAATGTGTGTGTGTTTTGTGAACGGTGTGTTTTGGGGAATTGGTTATGATTTGATTATTTTGAACGTTGAGGGCTTTGGTGATACCCCTGTTGTTTAAAGTTATGGAATCATGTATTCCGTGTTAATCGTGTTGTGTTGCGATGAGTTTGATAATGGTGTCGAGTAAGTGGCCATCTCTAGTGAGTATTCTTGATGAGCTTACATTCTTAGCATATAAGTATTGCATGAGTAACATGTGTGTGTGTATGCTCACTATGGGTTAGATCCGACGGGGTCTCGGTAGGGGTCCACGGAGGGGTGGATCCGCGAGCTTGCTTTTAACTACTATGGGTTAGATCCGACGGGGTCTCGGTAGGGGTCCACGGAGGGGTGGATCCACGGTTAATTGTGGTGTATTTCACAAATGTGTTTTGAGATTGGCGTTTCCGGAAACGAGCGTTTTTGAACGGATTTCACGATTGCATGCATTGACTAAGTGTGTAAGAGGTAAGTTGTTCGTTTGGCCTACTTGGCTAGGATGGCACTAGAGTATTTTGTCGTATGTGTTTTAGTCTTTTAATTGTGGGGTTTTGATGTTAGAAAACGAACCTTTCTATCGTTATCGTGTACTGTGATTTGATGTAATTTGGGGCTAAAATCCCAACGGTTTTGTAAAGGTTATTTTACGGAAAACAAACCTTCGGGGCGGTGACCCCATTCATATTTCGAGTTTTGGAAAGAGAAGGATTCGATAATCCTAAATTATTTTCTATTAAAACTCCCGAAGGCATATCAAACCATTTTGTAAACTATTTTCCCTTGATTGGTGATTCTCTTGGTTTTTAGAAAGTTCTACTCAAACACTTACCTCGGGAAGTACTTTCTTGTTATGTTGGAATTTTTGAGGATTCTTGATTGTTATTATTCTTGGAACTTGAATTGTATGACTCGTATTTTTGTACTTTGTACTTGCACTAGCAAAATAGTAGAATTTTGCTAACCCCCGAGAAATCGGGGGTGGATGTCTGTATTGCATTCAGGTTTCAGAGAGCGTGGCACAGGGTCGGCATGAAGGATGATGAAAGATGATCGATACTAATCACATGTGCAACCGTACGTTGAGTATTGGTTCAGTTGTACTTTATTTTCCGCTGCAGTATTTTTTCCCTATTATACGGGAGTTTGTTGTATTTTGACCCCTGTGTGGGCATGTATTGTAATCAAGTTGTATGTTGTTATTGAAAGGCCAAATCGGTCTACTGAGTCTTTTTAGCCTTAAAGGTGTAATACCCGTAATTTCGATTTCCGGTAATTTCTTTTTTTCGGCGGAAGTCTGTTTTGACGACTCGTTCATGACCGTTTCGTCATTTTGAGAATGATTAATTCTGCACTTTTTGTCATCCGAGTTCGTTTCGGTGTCGTTTTGTTGAGTTCCGTGCCTTTTAGCGACTTTTCCGCACTTGAGTTCGATTCTTGTGAATCTCGTTCGAAACTGCTGTTTCGAGTTTCCCATAAGTCCGTTTAACTTTGTTAGACGTTTTGTGAACTTCGGTTTGGTTATTCGATCACGTATCGTGATTTTCGGGCATTTTGGGCCATTTTGTAATTTACCGAAAGTTACGGGTATCCGTATCTGTATTTGTTGTCTCGACCCTTTTCTTGGTCGCATATGATTAATCATTGTATTATGTTTTTATTTCGGGTCGATGATGTTGTCCGCGAGCTTTTCGTCGTGTTCGTTCCGTACGTTTTCGGAAATCGAGTCGTCGGCGGCAATACCGGCCTGGACGGCATGGTCCCGCCGGACGGCTATGGCATCGCCGGGCCGACGGCAGAACCGGCGAGCGCACGCCATCGCCGGAAGACCGTGCGCTAATCGCGTGAGTAGCGCACGTTATGCGGTCGGCCGACGACGCTAGCGCCGAGGGCAGGCGAAGCGGGTACCGACTCGGTGGATCGGCAGTAGCACACGCCATCGCCGGACACTACGACGCTACGATCGCGTGTAGCGCACGCTACGGCCGAAAGGTCGCGCGCGCTACCCGCCGAGCAATGTCTTCTCGATCGCGTTCGGGCCGATAGCGTACGCTAGCTCGGCACTTAGCGCACGCTAAGCCGCATCAGATAAATGTGACAGAGCAGTCACATTTCCTCTCGTTTTTCATTTCCTCTCTTTATATTCCGCGGCTGGAGACTTGGAGATCTTCGAGCCATGATGTTTGTCAACAAATACATGAAGTTCTTGAGTTCATAACATCGATTAATCATCCGTTATCATCCTTTGATCCAGCGAATCAAGGTAATCTCTTCTTAGAACCCTAAATTCTTGAATTTGGGGGGTTTTGCGTTTTTTTCCGATTCGTTCCGTATTGTTGATTAATTCATTATGGGTATGATTAATCTTGGTAGTATTCTTGTGTTTAACATCATTTAATCCATTGTTCTTCGTCGAATCGAAGTATATTTCTTGATTTCCTTCGAATCGACTTTTTGGGGGATTTGTTCTCGATCTCGTTTTCCATCCATTTTTGTTGGATCGATTGTGGTTAAATGATATTGTTAAACATATTCTATGGATTGTATATCCATATTTCGACTTGGAATTCCGTTTTCGTGTTTTGTCGGGACGAATCGTGTTCTTGACCGTTTTGGGGAAAACACTTGAACTTTCGTCATTCGTTCTTTGAATTCAACGGCTTTGAGTCGTGCTATGGAATTCATTTTCATTGTTGTTATTGTCCTTCGTAGTTTATTATCGTGAGTTGGCGTTCGGTGGAGTCGGCGAGTTCGTAGTCGGTTCGTGCCAACCTATTTCGGTCGATTCTCCGCGTTGTTCTTATTCGAGGCAAGTACCTTGTCCATACTATTCTTGTTTTGTGGATATGATAATTGGTGATCGTCTTGGTGTGTTTGTTTATTTGTTTGAAATGGGTTTTCAAAAGATTCGGCTAGCCTCGTTAAAGATTTACTTTCAAAACACGTGTGTTTTGTAAATTGTGTGGGTTGCAAGTGACTACGTGAATCCTTTGGATATGTTTGGTATTGATGTTGCGCTTGATAATGCGTGGGTACGTATATTGCTTCTTTCCGTCGCGTTATGGTTGACGTGTGTGTTGTTATTTATTCGTGTAGTCGTGGACTGACGGATAAATTATGTGAATTGGTGTATTGATTTGATAATTGTTACAACGATTGACTGTGTGCTTGATGTTTGTGACAATGTGAATACTTGTTGTGAGAGACGTCATATCCGAGAGCCTCTGAGGGCGGGGCGAGTACTCCGGCCTGGTGTACGCTGCAATGTGCGGCTCCATATTGTTGGTGAACGCCAGTGTTTAACCTGATGCATGTTCAAGGGGCGACTCTTACGGGAGTGACGCCGGCGCGGTGACATGTGCAAGGGGAGGCCGACATAGTGGAGTGAACGCCGGTGCACAGGTGTTCAGTGGAGGCGTCTGGCAGGCTTATTGGTAACGGATATTTGAGTGATTAGCTAAGACCCCGTTACTGAATGATTATCGTATTTCAAATTCTTTCAACTCTTTTCAAAATGCTGGTCTCGATATAGACCGTGAATTGTGTTTTCTGAAAGTGTGTTTCAACTTGTTTTTAACGTTGGTATCAGAACCAAGGACATTTGACGAGATCTCCGAGGGTTAATTAATCAGGGGTCTTGAGCAGTATTGGGAGGACGAGAGGCTGTCTTTGATGGGTTGTGTTGTCATTCTGTGATTTGGGTCGAGAACCCCGTGTGATGTTGAGATGTTTGATCTCGTGTTGATATTATTTGGATTGGCACTACTACAAAACAGACATTTAACATCGGTTTTTTTGGAGATTTAAGATCGGTTTTGGAACCGATGTTAAATGTCGCGATGTTAAAATTAACCTCGGTTTCTAATAACCGATGTTAAACTTCGATTTTAACATCGGTTGTTATAACAACCGATGTTAATTTTAATATCGCGATATTTAACATCGGTTCTGGGACAACCGATGTTAAATTTCGCGATATTAAAATTTTATCGGACCGCGGCTAACCCAGTTAGCCCAACCATGCCCCAACCCAGACACTCGTCCCAACCACCCGCACCAGCCCCCCGCACCAAGCCCCACCAACCTACAACAAATACCATTAAATTTTGTTGTTGGTGGGTTTCGAACTCACCACCTCTTGTTTGTAGAAGTGTGATATTACCACTCCGCTAGATGAACTTCTTGTATATTTTTTGCTATGTGTTATATTTATATACTATATACATTTATAAATTTATATAAATATAAGAATATTTAATATATATATTAAAAAATCGAAAAAAAAAACTTTTTTAAAAAATCTAGAATATTAATATTAAAAGTCGGATGTTTTTATTTAAAGCTTAAAAATAAAAAATAATAAATTAAAAAATCTGGATCAGATTTATAATTAATATTTAATCTGTTTTTTTTTACGTTTAGATTTTTTGTAAAAACATAAAATAGTTTTTTATGAAAAGTAAAAAAATTACAAAAATAAAAACTAGCAGGTTTTTAAAAATATATATAATAATTCAGTTTTTATTTATTTATGGAAAATAATATTCCACTTTTTTTTCAAAACTTTAAATAAAAACATCCGATTTTTATTTTCTATTTTCGAACTTTAAATAAAAACATCCGATTTTTATTTTATTTTTTCGAACTAATGTTCATTTTTTATTTTCGAACTTTAAATAAAAACTTCCAATTTTTACCTTTTATTTTTGAACAATAAATATAAACATCCAATTTTTAATATTAATATTCTGAATTTTTTTTAAAAAAATAAAGTTTCTATTTTTTAAAAAAATCGAAACTTTATTTAAAAATTAACATCGGTTGTTCTAAAAACCGATGTGAAATGGATTAATTTAACATCAGTTTTGTTAAAAACCGATGTTAATTGTTAATTTAACATCGGTTTTTAGCAGAACCGATGTTAATTTCTTTTAAAATTTTCAATTATGCCACCACGTCTTTTTTAACATCGGTTTTTACAAAACCGATGTTAAACGAGCGATGTTGAATGTCTTTTTTGTAGTAGTGTGGGTCGAGAACCCTGTGGAAATATTTGTGAAGACTCGCTTGTGTTGATTGAATGGTTTTCTGCAAAATTGCTTTCCGCCTACTGGTCGAGGACCCTGTTGATTTTGGAATGAGGAGGATTTGATAATCCTAAATTGTTTTCTATTAAAACTCTCGATGGCATCTTTAAACTGTTTTATAAATTGTTTTCCTTGATTTGTGATCTTTCGGTTTTGGAATGTTTTACCCAAACTCTTGCCTCGGGAAGTGCTTTTTGTCATGTTTGGATCTTTGAGCATTCCTGGTTATTGTTATTCGTAGAATGTGAATTGTATGGCTCGTATTTGCACTTTGTTCTTGCACTAGCAAAACAGTGGAGTTTTGCTAACCCCGAGTATTCGGGGGGTGGATGTCTATTTTTGCATTCATGTTTTGGAGCATAGCACAGGGTCGGTACGAAGGATGATGAAAGATGAACGATACTAATCACACGAGGATCCGTTGATGTCGTATTGGTCTAGTTGTATTTTCTTTTCCGCTGAAGTATCTTTTCCCCGTTGTACGGGAGTTTATTGTATTTTGACCCCTGCGTGGGTATGTGTTTGGAATTGAGTTGTATGTTATTATTGAAAGACCAAATCGGTCTACTGAGTTATTTTAGCCTTAAAGGCGATGTTTAGATGTTTGATTTTAATTATCAGCCTGGTAGATCCTCGAGGAGAGGGTCTACGGCGTGTAATATCCCTGAGTGGATTGGGGGTGTTACAAAAGGCATTGTCGAGTTGTTCGTTTGTTGTTACCAGCATGGTAGATCATTGAGGAAAGGTTCTACGGCGTGTAATATCCCTGAGCGGATTGGGGGTGTTACAACTGGAATGGATACAATGTTTTTATGCCCCTTTGGCAAAACAAGTACTTCATCTAACGTCAAAATAAAACCGGATTCTAAACCCAGTAGGATTGATCCAATATAGGTTGCCTCGACACTTTGACCGTTTCCGACAGTGATCATAACTTCCCCAGCTTCAAGTTTCCTACTTCGTTCCAGATCCTGATTCATAGTACAAATATGAGAAGTGGCACCTGAATCCAGAATCCATGAAGCAGAATACACAGTAGCGGAACAATTTGTTTTAAAAACAAAAAGTTCTGTACCTGATGCGCCATTAATCTTAGGACAAGTCCTTTGCCAGTGGCCCAGCTCACCGCATTCAAGGCATTTGTCCGTAGGTTGTGGACCGCCTACCTTTTGAACCTTTCGGGCATTGCCCTTTCCTTTCTGTACCCCTTTCTTGGGTTTGTACTGCTCGTAGGTCTTTTTCTTCTTCTTCTTGGACCTCCGAGGCACAGAAGAAGTCACAAGAGCAGCCTCTCTCGGTTTAGTCTTCATGTTAGACTACGCCGTCACCAGTTTATTCTTTAGCCCAGCTAATGTGCATGAAATTTCATTACAGTTGAAATTCACTACAAACTGCGTGAAAGAGTCAGGGAGAGAATGAATGATGAGATCAATTTGAAGGAATAAATCCATATTAAAGTTGAGCACCTCGAGCCTCTCAATCATAGAGATCATCTTGAGGACGTGGTCTCCCACTTTCTCTCCTTCTTTCATCCTAGCACTGAACAACTGCTTCGATAACTCATATCTAGCAGTCCTACTATGCTCTACATAAAGTTCGGTCAAGTGTGCGAGAATTTGCCTAGCAGAAGTCATTTTCTCGTGCGCTCTCTGCAGCTCATTAGTCATTGAGCCCATCATAAAGCCACGGACTAGCACGTCATCCTTGACCCATTTTTCATGGACGTCAATGTCTTCCTGATTACCCCTAGTCCGGATTGGATTCGGTGAAATGTCCGCCTCCAAGACGTATCCCAGAGACTCCATACTGAGTACAATCATCAGATTCCGCAACGAGTCAACAAAATTGGGGCCAGTTAGGAGATTCTTTTCAAGTAGTATTGCAAGTGGGTTTTCAGCCATTTTAGAGAGATTCAGTTTCGTTTTCTGCAAAGATTTAGACAATATTAAATTAGTGACTTGTTTTATTATAACCGAGTATAGAATTTAAGGGCTTGTATAATTTTTGTCTCGGCTCCCACTAATTTTATCGGAATTATACACTCATATATTATAATTCGGAAGCCATGATAAGATCGACTTCTTAGTGGTGATCAAGTTCCTTACAAATTTTAACAGACGCAACCTATCAGGTTTCTTGCCAATTAATCTGTGTAAAGCGGTGTCTAACACCAACCCGTCTAACGGATGATTTGATCTTCTTTTACCCCTAGTCTTCATGCCCTCAACCTATCAGGTTTCTTGGCAATCTAGACTATCTAAGTTGTTGACCATCAACGTCTATCGGTTTGACTATTGAATCTCACTCGGCAACCTATCAGGTTTCTAGGGCCGAAATTTATCACCAACCGAAGGCATCTAATGCACTCAAGAATTTTTTCAACCTCTAACAAATGTACTACCCCGATAACTCGGAAGCATAGCACACCAGCTCGGGTATCAAATTTCTACGAGTTTGATGGAGGGTAGGAAACCTCGTAACCTTTTTCAAACTTAGTCTGTTTGTTGTCGGGAGAATTTCGCGATTAATATTATACTTTGCACATTAATTCATTTATACACGCATTTGTTGGTTTGTCAATCATTCAAAATGAAAAACAGAAAACAGTAACCTAGTTACTACCAACATATAGCTCATGGACCTAATTCCTAAGTACTGGGCCAAGCGAATGACCCAATAAATAAAAAAAATACAATCTTCCATTCTTCGTCTTCTCGGTCGGTTGTCTCCGGTCTTCGTCATACCCAAAATAATAATTACATCATAGAAAAATTGCATCTTATACAAATTTTTAGTAAATATAAATAGGCTCAAAACGGCCTTTACAACCCAATCGAATCGAACAAATAAAAAACTAAGTCCACGAGCTATATCACCATCACATAAGGATTCCATACAACATGTAATGGCAACGAAATTAAATAATTAATTTTAATATAAATTAATCCAATTAATCTATAAAATTAATCTATTCAATTTCTACTATATTAATCCAATTAATATAAAGTGGCATTAAAATTAAATAATCAATTAATATATTAATCAAATCAATATGAAATTAATCTATTCAATTTTAATGGTATTAATCCAATTAATACTAATAATCGTCATTTTAATTCGTTCGAAGTAATCCGGCCAAAAATAATATTCTCGTTTAATTTATTTCCCTTAACTCAAAAAATATTCCAAATATTAATTTTGTCAATTTAAAATCCAATTAAATTTTGGGAAATAATTACAACAAAGTATAAACTTAAAACGGAGTCCCGGCCGAGCATGGCCGAGCATGCTCGGCATCCTGGACAGGCAGTGCTGCCAGCACCACTGCCGGCAGCCCCGTTGCTTCATTTTTTGGCTCGTTTCCAAAAACGTGATGCTACAACGAACAATTTAAAAATCTACGATTATACTAAATATGATTCTAAATCATAAACATCATCCATAAGCATTCAAAATGCACAAATAATCGTATATACAGTATCATTGACCTCGCTCCGATACCACTGTTGGGATTCCGAAAAAAACACAGCGCAAAATAAAAACGAATCCCAAACAGAATCGATCAAGTAACGTATATACGAAAATAAATAAGAAGATAAAAACCATACCCTTGAAGCCTTTGAAATAAATCTTCGTAAAATGGATGACGAACACGAACCCCGTCTCGAACACGAAATCACTTCGTTCCAAGTACCGAAAATTCGAAGCCTCTACTTCACATGCGTCGGAAGTTACCCGGAAAAATTCAATAGCAATCCATTCTCCAAGAACACGACTAGGAATTACTATAGGAATTTATATCTCTTTTTCTTTCTTGATATTTGTATCTCAAAGATGGAAAATATAAGAAAAAAATTCTTTGCTCTCGGCCAGAATGTAGTTCAGCTCTTCCAAAATGAAGATGTGTTTATGTTTATATCATTATGATATCAATCATGTCATCATGTTTAATATTAATATAACACATGACAAAAAGTCCCATGCTAAATAATGAATAACATCAATAATGGGATCACATAACCAACTGTCTTGGCGCAGTTGGCCACCTGACCTTCAATTTAGTTGGAGGTCAGGGGTTCAATTCCTAATGGCAACACTTTGGAATTGAATTTCTCAAGGCCCAATGATCCCTTAGTCTTTGACTAAGGGTTAGGGCCTAGCCCTCCGGGGTACGCTGGTGGAACAATTAAATATTGAGGGCTTCAAGCGGCAGTGTGGGAGGCCAGATCTCGGTGGGAACCTGCGGTTGGATTTGGGGGGGTCCAGCATGGATCAATCACTCGGGGGACGACTCCTTGTGCGCGGTAGTTGAGGATATTTAATAACCTGGGAGCCAGATACACATCTCGCGATTTAACTGGTAGCAGTACTGTGGGGCCGGGGCTGTTATCCCGAGGACTAGTCAGGTGTAAGCTTGGAACCTCGGTATGAAAAAAAAAAATATTGGGATCACATGAATTAAACAACACACCAAGTCAATGGTAGAGGGAGGGGGTGGCCCACTTAGGAATCTTCCTAGAAACGAGCCGAGCCACTCGGCTCGTGTATCGGACGTTCGTCAAACGACTCCGTTAAATACACTCCATTTAATCTCCAATGTATTTATATAAATTAATTAATTTAATTAATTAATTATATCAAATACAAATATATTTCTCTAAGAAATATAATTTATGAATTAAATTAATTACCCGATAACTTAATTTTAAATCATAAGACCGCTATTTGATTTATCTAATAAATGATAAATTAGATATCCAATATCTAATATTAATAGAGAGATAATAAATTCATATTTATCCGTCAATGCGACTCCGTAGGTCCGTCTCAGCCGGCATTGAGAGGAACCAATGAGTGCGGGCAATACTTAGCCAGCCTAGCGGGCCGCACTGTAAACCCCGACTGAGAACGAATGAAGGGATCATTCCAGAACCATTATGTCGTGAATACTATATACGTATAGACCCATCATCAGATGTCCCGGTCAAGTCTTCGGGTCACGGTAAAGTCAAACCCTATTGTTGACTAGACTCTATACATGTGTTAATGCAAATCAAGACCAACTGATTAATAGTGTATCTAATACGACTATATCAGAATGCTTTGGCCAAAGACTTATGATCTTATTTGACATTAACCTTATAGGACATTCGCCTGCTCACTAACAGGAGATAGAATCCTTTCACTACACCATATATGGGTTTCAGCAACACCTGAAAAACTGTGTTCAAAAGTCCAAAAAGTGTTGCTCAAGGCAGAAAAACAAGCTATGGCTACACTTTGATCAAATTTGAAAGTGTTACAAAAACGGCCGCAACCATAGGGGTCTAAGGTAACACTTTTCTTATTTTTGGTAACATGTTAAAAAAGTGTAGCAATAGACCCCTATGCCAACACTTTTATTGTATGTGGCTACACTAGATTTTGTGTTGCTTTAGACTTAAGGCCACACTTTTATATATTTAGTGACATAAAGATTTGTGTAGCCGTAGACCTATGCCAACACTCGTGAGGTCTAATGTAACATTAAATTGTGAAACACTTTAACACTATTGTTACACTTATATATGAACAGTTCTAACTTTTGCCAACATATTTTTATGCCAACACAATTTTTATATTTTGCCAACAGAAATAATTATAAATTATAGTCTATGGCTACATTTTTGCAGGTTTTTACCAACATTTTTTATGGTAAAAATCAAAATGTTATATTGGAAAATAAATATTACCATAAAATAGTCAATACCATTAAAACACTGTCAACCATAACATCCAAAATACATGACTGCTAATGTTCAATCCATAATAGCTAAGAACAAGTTACGATCGCATACTACGCCATAAGTGCTCATAGGCAATGCCTGTTTATTGTTGCAGAAGACACGAAAAGTGTTGCCTTAGGCCAAAGGCAACACCAAACTCTTGTTGCCAATACGGCCGTTGCCTTTGACACCTAAGGCAACACTTTTAGCCTCTACTGCAACAATGGAAAAGTATTGCATTACGCCTATAATGCAACAACATAACCAAGTAAGGCAACAAGAAACGGTGTTGCCTAAGATTTCAAAAAAAAAAACATGGGGTCCACATGTGCCACGTCATCAATGAGTCACACCTTTGTGCCACGTCATCAGTGGGGCCCACATTTATGCCACGTCATAAGTGACTCTACATTTGTGCCACGTCACCAATGGGCCCCACATCTATGCAACGTCAACAGTTTTTTTTTTTTTTTTTTAATTTTGTAATACTACTTTTATAAAATACAACAGCTAAAGTAAAAGACAACACTTCATACAAATATTTTGAAATAACCATTTTATTTTTACATCAACCCATTAAAAATAAACCACGGCACCCAAAAACCAACAAGGCTGCCAATACAAAATACGAAGTCCTAAATTTATACAAAGCAACAAACCACCAATTTAACTTCAAAAGTACCAAAACCAATCAACACCACCATCTAACTTAAAAAGTACGAAATTACAAACTCTAAATACAAGTGATCGAAATTTATCAGTGTCTGTTTTTTCGTTATCAGCAGTTCCTTCAAACTGCAAAACAAAAAAAAATAAAGTATCAAAATGAGTAAAAGTCAGTTTCAGATATCAACAAATGCCTCGATATCTGATGGACACTTATGCATACATTATTTTAAACAAATACTACTATATTTAAGAATAAAAAGCCCTAGATTGACATTACATGAACACTGCATATTTTATCTTAATCATAGATGTAAATAAATAAGCAGAATCACCCTTACTTCCATTTTCCTGAAGATCTAAAATCATTTCATGACCAGTTTGTCGCAGAAAAATCTGACCTCTTCAGCACGTTCATTTTCTGTAGGTCTTGCACGCTTTCTATGGACTATGAACGACATTCTTACGATGCTTCAGCTCAGTGTTCATAGGCCCAACCCTGTACGACGCGATGAAAATAAAGAAGTTTCTTATTTTTTTTTATTCAAGAAACAAGAGCATAAAAAATGATTAAGTGCAATATAGATTATTACATGGTAGTACAACCACGAGCACTCCTAAAAGCATAAGATACTATTTGTCCAATGTCTTTCCAGTGTATCAAATGCCCGGCCTCATCCTGGTTACTTTTCATATTAAAAATTCCTGTTAATTAACTAATTATAGATTCAATACTGAACATTGTATTCACTGTTAATTATTATGACAGAGTTGAATATATTATTTTTCATGCTGAAACAATTGTTAACTATGTGACTATAGATTCCATAGTGAACACTTTTATTATTGTCACAAACTTGATATAGTTAAATATGCTAATTTCATATTGAGAAAACCCCGTTAATTAACTACTTAATCCGGGGTACAAGTTCTTCAGAAAAATCAAAGAATAGTTTTCCTTACGCAACATTCAAATAATTGAGCATTTTGCATCAATCAATCTAGTTCTAAAATATCCAAAATACGCAACATCATTAACTACAAGCCCAAATCTACTTCACAAGTAAATCAACTAAAAGTGTCTCGAGATCATATATAAAGCAGGAAAAAATAGTGTGAAAAACTCACTGCTTCCTTAATGAAAACAGAAGATGCCGCACCTTTCCATTTAGGATCCGTGTCTGGGAAAATCTGCCCAATATCTGGAAGGCCCAGTGCCCCTATTATCGCATCGACTACACAGTGTAGCAACACATCACCTGCACTAGGATAACCATATCTACCTCAATGACGAACATTAATGCGTTCATTAAGCAAATGAGGACTTGAAATGAAAATTTGACATGCGAATTGAAAATTAACCGTCGGTATCTTTTGATGTTTAGCAGATCCTTCGTTGTTATATGCTTTGACAGATGTCACCAATGTGTTTGTAATGTCAACAAACTTCCTGGAGTCCTAGGCAATCACCATTAATCAATACAAAAAGATTTAGAAGGATGACAAAGCGAAGAACACAGAGCAGTAGCTAACCTGTTTTGTTCCATTATAATCCAATATGTTGATTTACAAATTCCAAGTTGGTTTTCCATGTCTAGTATTCAATTCTATCAAATGTGCAACATTTGAAACAGAGAACATAATATAACCACCAAAAGCAAAATACACTTAACAATCAATCAAATAGGGAAAAAAAGAATTTAATCCTTCAAATCAAATCCAAAATAAAAAGTTCAAAATACCTTTTTAATTGAGGGAGCGGGCCTTGCACTGTTTGGCCGATTTCTGAGAGAAATCATCTTGCAGGCGGACAAACCAGGCTCTAGTTTCCATGGCCAGGCCTGGTGGCAACGATGGCAACTTGGTCGTCGAAGATCAGCAGCGGCGGCTCCTTGAGACCTGCAGAGAGAGAGTGCGGGAGATTAAAGAGCAGAATGGATTAGATAAACGAGCAGATTAGAGCGACTAAAAAATGGAGAAAAGAGTGGAGCAGCCTCTGCTACGGAGCTCCGGGGGACGACAGAATTTACATGAACAAATTTACATACTATCAAACTGCCATCATGATTTTGAGTCTTGACTGCAGAAACCTTTTATTGTTTCCCTCTATAACAAGGAAACTGTGTGTTATAATGTTATTTTATTTTTTGCTCAATCTTCCCTGCAGAATATCCGGTTATCTATAAACTAAGTGATTTTGAATTAAATTTAACTATAGACAAAGAAAATGACGCGAAACCTAGTCAACTTCTTATCGCGATGGCACAATAGTACAGGTATTGAAGCTCAGAGTACCACATATCTAGTTAGGACCTCGAGCTTCAAAGCTCGCATCACGCAGATGAAATTATCGACAACAACACTGGAGTCAAAAAGGAAAAAGAAAACGCATACAATAGCATTAGATTACCTACTACCAGCAACAACTTCGCGAGCGAAGACGGAGATCTTCGAGGAATTTGAACCATCGAAAGAGTAATCAAGAGGCACGGGGAATCTATGGTCCCGGAGTCGGAGTTCGGGTACTGAGAACCAGTCTCCTGGGATGTGTTTGCCCTCGGCGGTGGCGGCGGTGGCGGCCATTGACGTTATTCGCAACGTGACAGCCGATGAAGGAAGAAGGGAACGGCGAGAGTTCGAGAGAGAGTTCTTTCTGATTTGGGGGTCAGGTTCGAATGAGAGAGGGAGTCGAGTGAGGGAGTGGGTTAAGGGTTTAGGTCACGGGTTGGGTTTCCGGGTCAGATACCGGTCTCTGGCCGAATCTGGGTCTGGACCGAGCTGGGCTAAAACAAGGCTTGGGCCATAATTTTGATCTTTACTCAAAGAGTGGCTTTTAACTAAGACAGATCTTCCAAAATCGCTATGCAAGAATAAATAAATATTTATAAACTTACGAAAATTAAAGAAATATTACTTAAAATACGAAACATACCACAACGTTTTCTAAAAACGCTATGTAAGTGTACTCTTACATAGCGCTTCCTAATTAAACGCTAGATAAGTATTTTTACAAAGAATTATATTATTTTCTATAATTTAAAATTTTGAAATTTTAATATTAAATTTATAATGTGTATTTATATTAAATAATTTAAATATATATAAATTATAATTTATATTATATTATATGTCAAACTTTGAAAAAACATATATCATAATTTAAATTTCATTATATATATACTGATAATATAATAAACTTTAAAATTATAAAAAATATTTACAATTTTTAATTATAATATTAAAAAATATGATAAGTATTTATATTAAATATAAATAACTTAAATCAAATTTATCATATGTTATATATCAAACTTTAAGAGTAAAAAATTATCAAAATTTAAATTTCATTTCATTGTGTTTGTTTTTGACAATAACTTGAAAAAATTATTAAAAAATTAGATATAATGCAACACCATCACAGGTGTTGCACGTTGCGCAACACTATTTTTATCTTGCAACACCAAATGTATATCTAGTGCAATACTATTTCAGCAGTGTTTCAAAAGATCAAAAGTCAACAATCTATTGAAACGCTTTGGTGGCAACACTAGCTAAAAGCATTGCCTATGAGCACTTATGGATATAACAAAACTACTTGAGTCACTTAGCTAGCATAATATAAAATGATGAGATCAGTCAAGGAGTGACATTGTCACCGCCATAGGACTCCTCGAATCATTTCTGAGAGTCATCAATCATTAAGTTCAAATCTGGATTCTTTTCGGCCAACATTTTCATCATTTCTCAAACTTTTTGGTCAAGTTTTTAATCTATGTCTTGTTGAAGTTGAGCTCTGATCTTAGCAGTTAGGTCCGCCACGTACTGATCAGCAACTTGAACGGATGGTGATACTGAAGACTTCGATTTTGGTACCTTTTCCTGAATAAGTCTCCCAATTAGATAAGATGGCCGGTGTTCTTTGCCATCATGAATCAATTTATTAGCAGCCTCAACACCTTCAGTTTCAAGAGCTTTCTTAACATCAGCCTGTAAATAAAAGTATCAAGTATTTCCCTGCTAAAAAGCAACAAAAAAAGTGGCATTAATTTTAAAAGGGAGATTTACAAAAAGAAAAACTATCCTTCAGGTTTGAAGTTTTTACAAGAAAAAAACCTTGCTAAACTTCGAAAACTCTAAAATCCACATGAGGCATTCATCTTATTACATTTTGCAATTAAACCCTCGTTTTTTCTAAATATTACAGATAACCCTACTTTTGGTCTTCACATTTAGACCCCAATATTTTTCTAAATTCTACAAATAACCAGATGAAAAGTTGGGGGGAATTGTAATATTTTGAAAAGTCGAGTGTAACTGTAAAATATTTAATGACATCAACAATTAGGTGTCAACTAAAAAAACAGGTGTGGATATCTTACCTGGGGGGCAACAGTATGGGTCCGGGGGAGGAGGGGGATAAGGTGCTTGAGAGGGATAAGGTGAAGCTGGTGGATAAAGAGGATAAGGGGCTGGCTGATTATGATGAAGAGGTTGTGGGGGTGGGGGATATAATCCACCTGCATTCAGAGGGTACGAAGGATAGACGGGTGGTGGTGGATAGCTTACAGGAGGTGCCGAGTACAGAGGCACTTGAGGTGGGGGAGTACCGGCATACGGCGGGGCTGATGGAGCTGATTGAACCGGCGGTGCATGACTTGTTGCTGGCTTTTGAAAAATAAAATTAAATAAAAAAATAAGAAAATCGCAGATGTATTTTATTTATTTACTTTTTATTATTATTTCCCAAAGTATATAAAATAGCAAAACTCTAATTATCAAAAGATGCAGAAGAAGGGAAAAAGGACCATTTAGCTTACCTTGGCATTAGCATAGTGCATTATCAGCCAGATTTCTCCAGCATGCCTATATAAATGAAACACATATATTAGCCATCGTGAAGAAAAGTCAGCTTTGAATAAACAAAATGTGCGCACAACGATGCGTTTTTAGAAATTTATTTGCGTTTTGGAGTGAAGGCATCACTCAACACATTCACCACAACAACATCTAAGCCTTAATCCCAAAATGATTTGGGGTCGGCTAACATGAATCAAACTTTGAAACCATCAATGATCGTTACATAAATAACATAAAAGGAGAAAAAGAGGGAAAAAAGTAGAGAAAAAAGTAAATAAAAAAAGAGAATGAATGTTATAAAAAAAAAAGAACAGAAAAAAATGAAAAATCCTGAAAAATAAATTAAAAGATAACATGGAATAAAAAAAAATAGGAATAAAAATACAGAAAAAAAGGAATCAGATTCCATCCACCATCCGTATTCTTTCCCGCCATCTATCGCCATACTTTCTCCAATTCCAAGAAACCGCATATCATTTTCAATCATCTTTATCCAAGTTTTCTTGGGTCTTCCTCTACCTTTCACAACATTACTTGTTCCCCAACTTTCTAGCCTCCTCACTGGGGCATCAACAGGTCTTCTTCTCACATGACCAAACCATCGTAATTGATTCTCCATCATCTTGTCTTTTATAGCCGCAACTCTTACATTCTCTCTAATCACCTCATTTCTGAGCCGATCCTTTTTTGTATGACCACACATCCATCGTAGCATACGCATCTCCGCCACATTCATCTTTTGAACGTGACACTGTTTTACAGCCCAACACTCGGTGCCATATAACAGCACAGGCCTAATTGCCGTGCGGTAAAATTTACCCTTTAATCTATGAGGCATGTCAGGATCACATAAAACCCCTGTGGCACTCTTCCACTTCAACCACCCGGCCTTTATTCTGTGAGCCACATCGCCATCTAGCTCTCCATCCTTTTGGATAATAGATCCAAGATACCGAAAGAAAGTGGATCCATGAACAACTTTCCCATCAAATGTGATCATCTCCGCCTCTCTATCACTATCTATTTTCGCTAAACCTACACTCCATATATTCAGTCTTACTTCTGCTCAGCCTAAAGCCTCGAGCTTCCAAAGTATCCCTCCAAAGTTCCAATTTCTGTTGCACTCCAACCTTTGTTTCATCAATCAACACAATATCATCTGCGAACATCATACACCATGGAACGTCATTTTGAATTTCTCTTGTCAATTCGTCCATGACTATGGCAAAGAGAAAAGGACTAAGAACATATCTTTGATGCACCCCAATCGTAGTAGGGAATTCTCCTGTCCTCCCAATATTAGTACATACACTTGTATTAGCTCCCTCATACATGTCCTTTATAATGTCAATATATTTCCGCGATACACTCTTCTTTGCTAAGGCCCACCAAAGTACTTCTCTTGGTACTTTATCATATGCCTTCTCTAAATCAATAAAAACCATATGTAGATCATTCTTTTTATCTCGATAATGTTCCATCAACTACCGGATAAGATAAATTGCTTCCATGGTCGATCTTCCAGGCATAAATGCAAACTGATTTTCTGTTATCTTCACACATTTCCTAATTCTTTGTTCAATCACTCGTTCCCACAACTTCATGGTATGACTCATTAGTTTAATTCCGCGATAATTAGAACAATCTTGAACATCACCTTTGTTCTTATACAAAGGGATGAGAATACTTTTCCTCCGTGCTGATGGCATCTTATTGCTTCTCCAAATGTTATTGAAAAGCATAGTCATTCGATCCCTCTCTCCCCAAACACCTCCAAACTTCAATAGGTATACCATCTGGTCCTTCTGCTTTCTTTGACCCCATCTTCTTCAATGCAATTGTCACTTCACCCTTTTGAATTCTCCTCTTAAACTCTCGGTTAATCATACTTGAGGGGATGTTTAAATTCCCAATATCTTGTTCTTGATGGCTATTGAATAGGGTATCAAAGTATGAACTCCATCTCTCTTTTATCTCTTTATCTTGAACTAAAACTTTTTGGTCAGTATCTTTTACACATTTAACTTTTTCAATATCTCGCGTCTTCTTCTCTCTCATTCGAGCAAGTTTATAGATATCTTTTTCCCCTTCTTTTGTATCTAAACTTGCATATAATTCTTTATTGACCTTTGATCGGGCATTTCTCACTGCATTTTTAGCTTATGTTCGAGCTTTCTTGTACTTCTCATAATTCTCATCGCTCGAGCATTTACCCAGTACCTTATAACATTCACATTTGGTCTTTATCGCTTTCTTAACTTCATCATTCCACCAAGATGTGTCCTTACTTTATGGTCTGTTTCCTTTAGATTCTCCTAGGACTTCTTTTGCAACTTCCTTTATGTTATGCTCCAATAAGTTCCACATCGAATCTATATCCATCTCCGTGCAATCAAACCAAATGCCACTATCAGCAATCTTAGCCACAAAAGTATGTCGACTCTCTCCTTAGAGCTTCCACCACTTAATTCGAGGGTCAACTTGTGGTCTACTCTTTCTTAAGTGCCTCTTACCTCGAAAGTCAAGCACCACAACCCTATGCTGCGTTGCAGCACTCTCACCGGGTATCACCTTGCAATTAGTAAAACTTTTCCTCCAAACATTCCTAACTAAAAAGAAATCAACCCGACTTGCATTACCTCCGTTTCTATATGTCACCAAATGAGAGTCTCTTTTCTCGAACCAAGTGTTCATAATACCCAAGTCATGAGCTAATGCGAAATCTAATATAAATTTCCTGCTTCATTTCTATCCCCAAAACCAAAGCCACCATGAATGCTCTCAAAGCCATCTCTGCTAATACCGACATGCCCATTGAGGTCACCACCAATGATCAATTTCTCACCCATAGAAATTCGTTCGACAACCTCTTCCAAATCTTCCCAAAATTCTTGTTTGATCGATGCATCCAGTCCTACTTGTGGTGCATAAGCACTTATGATAGTTAGAAACTCATCCCCTATCACAAGCTTAATACTCATTATTCTATCTCTCTTTCTTGACACTTCCACCACATCATCAATGAATTTTTTATCAATGACGATACCCACTCCATTTCTACTTCTATCCTTTCCAGAGTACCAAAGCTTGTAACCCCAAGGAGCTAACACTCTTGCCTTCTCGCCAACCCACTTAGTCTCTTGTAGACACATTATGTGAATCCTTCTCCTTTTCATAACCTCCTCCACTTCTGCTGATCTCCCCGTCAAAGAGCCAACGTTCCAAGTTCCAAACCGCACCTTACCACCCTTACTAGCCGCATGAACTAACTTCTCTGTCTGTCCCCGTCCACGCTGCAAGGATTCTTGCACATTTGACACCACACCCATACTTCGAGGTGGCGAGCCGCTTCTGAGCGACGACCTAGCAACCCTTTCATATTTTCCACTACACCCGGGCCTATGAACTGTAGCGCATCCTTGCTCATTTGGCACCACCCTCAGATGTAAAGGTAGCGCGTCGCTTCTGAGGAGACGCCCCAACGATTTTCAAAGTTTGATTCATGTCCATGGGATGTGACGAGTTTTACACTGGCTGCCACTAACCTACCGCAACCCTCCTATTTTATCCGGGCTTGGGACTGGCAATGAATGTCAAGAAGACACCCACAGGCAGAAAAAAAAACTCAATATTCAACTAATCAACTTCACTTGATTGTACTGAGCAACCCAAAATGAACTATTGACATGCATAAGTCACTAAAATTTCGAAAATAGTGGATTAAATACTCTTTAGCCCTCTCAAAGGTCAAGAAGATGGTAAATAAAAAGGCTAAAAAGTTCACTTTAACAACAACTTATTGCTCGTGGTTAACTTTTCTAATTAGGCATTCTTCTTCCATATCAGGCTAGTTAGGAAAAAAAATGTCTCACCATTCACCTCAATCGTCTATAAGACAACGATAGAAGCTCATAAGAAAATATTGAGCAAACAACAAAACCTATTTTAAAAGCATTTAAGAGTAATTGAATATCGTATACGGTATACCTTCCTTTTTTTGTCCTGAAGAGGATATGAGCTATCGTCATAACCCTAATATAGAACTTTCTGCAATGGAACCCTAAACAAATCAAATTCTAGATCAAGACTCCAGAAACAAATATGCGCCATTTAAAAAAAATGATATAAGACAACCTCAAGACGTGGGCCTCAATTTCGAGTTTGAGACTTGCGTCTGGATATGGCATGATGAGATTAACATCTTACTTTCCATTGCAATGCGATCGTCGAAAGTGAGAGTATTGCTGTTCCAGACTACAACACAGAGCTCCCTCAACCCTTCTATCAAGTTAAACGCGAATTTCTCTTGAAACGTTGGATTCTTCCCTCCATCTACACAAATTTCACCAAAAAGTTTCAATGACACAGAGAAGAGGCAAAACATAGTATTGCATGTTCAAAGGAAAAGAAAGAGGGTGAAAAACAGAGAATGCATTTAAATATCAGGGGTACTATAAAAATAACATTTAGTGATAACCAGATTGTAAATGGAGGCTGATATAATATTGCAACTCTTCACCATTAAAAAATAAAATAGCAACTGTTGTAAAATTTTGAATTGCAATTAATGCAAAAAAATTACTCTCTCGTTGCTGGACCCTGAGAATCATCAAACATGCAATAGGATTGTGATGGAATGCGCAGCGTCCAAAATAACTATAGTTTTTTTTCAGAATCCAATTGTAATAGACATTTACAGTTTCATAAGCAACATGAGACTTTTTTTGAAATTTTATTTTTGTGTCAAATAACTTTGGCAACCTCATTTTCCAATATATTATGACAAAGGTTTTATTATATATTTGGATTTCTTAGCAACAAAGGAATCAATTATTAGTGCTGGATCTAAGAACCAAAACCGCGAACCTGAGTGTTTACCCTGTATAATTTAAGATGCAACAGGAGAGTCAACTTCATCTCGCACCATAACTCAGAGAGAATGATCCTTCTAAGACTTTTAATAGAGGAGCATTTAGAAAGAAGGAAGGAAACTTACAGCATGGGAGTTAAATTTTACAATGGCAAAACCACGGTTCCGTTGCTTTTGACCTAGTGGTGTGTCTTTTAGCATTGGGAGATCAATGGATTCAATGTCAGGAAAAACCTGTAGAACAGGAAATATAATAAAAGGAGAGAGAGACGGAGACGAGGTAAGTTAGTATGGAACTTTGCAATATAAAAACTTTAATACAAAGGCCTGCAGGAAACACGCACGCGCACACACAAAAAATAATTATATACCTGGAGCACAATTCTTTAAACACATTATGTTTTTCAATAAGCTTCTTGTACTTAACACAACACACAGGAACTCGAGAGAAAATCTACCTGTACAAGTACGCGTACGATATTTTTGTTGACCATATTCTACACAAACATAGGATCTTGCCTAGAGATCCATTCAGTGTTCTTCAATTTGTTACAACCAACAACTGAAATCCATAACACATCTAACTTCATAAATCAACCAATCATACACATTAATTTCTCTCACAAGATAACCCAAAAGGGGACGGGGGGAAGGGGGAACAGAATAACCATACCAGTGACCTCGAGAAGTCGACCTTGTATGCCAGAAATCGACATGGCAGGAAAAAGATGAATAGGAAGAAGATGAGGTTGTAGCTTTATTGTCTCGAACGCAAAACAACAGAAAAGGGTCCTACTTTTATATCTATATATACTCGCTTTTCAAGTCAACAGATTAAGTTGTTCAGGAAAACCTTGTTGAGCGGATGCATAAAACAGATTAAATTGTTCAGGAAAACCAGATTAAATTAGATTAGCAATGCATAAAACAATTAACAAGTCCACTGTATAAATTAATGAACCCAACACTTTTAGCACGGACTGGAATTCAATCTGCAGAAACACCATATAGAGTTTGATTTTTAAGCAAATAGAGTTTGCTTAAACAGCATATAGAGTTGATTTTTAAGCAAATAGATTACAAGCAAACGAGCTTTATATACTGTAATCTCCCTGCAAATTTTTCCACTCCTTTAATTTCTCTAAACTCTACGCCAATGTAGAACTCTAATATCATAACCATGACACTCAGCATCATCGAAAGATGGGGAGCACTAAAGCTCATAAATCACATGTGCCAGACAAATAATTAATCGAAAGAGAAAGAGAAAAAATGAACAATCACAATCCATTCAAAATAGTAGATACAAACAAAACCCTAGTAATAAATACCACGAGACGATATCAATGGCATATTCAAAGAGAAACGAGAAGGAATCAATCATACCATTTTGTTTCTGTAGATTGAATTCCAATCCGTGCTAAAAGTATTTTAAAATTAAATCATGAACTGCAAATAACCTGGGCTGCGGACTGTGCGAACGGGAGGAGAGGACGGTGTTGCGGACGACTGACGTGGAGCTGGACGGCCACGGGAAACTGAGCCGAGAGGGACTGAGGGAGGCGCGGCGACGGCGTAGAGCGGTGGAGCCGTGGTTCGTGGAGAGACTGGGGGAGGAGGCAGTGGCACAGCGCGGGCGGCGGGAGAGAGTAGAGAATCAGGAACAAAACAGGGAATGAGTGGAAGTGGATGATTAGATTAGCTGATTAGGGTAGGGTGGTAAAAAAATAGTAAAATTATTATTTAATAATTAATAAATAATAGTTATTAATTTTAAATGGTTCTCGGTTCCGAACCGATCGGTTCTCGGTTAAACCTAAACTATTTTATTCACGAAACCCCTAATCGAAAATCGACCCGGGAACCGTACTAACGGAACGGTTCTCGGTTAACTGGAACCGCGCGGTTCCGATTTGGTTTCGGTTCTAACCGGGAACCGAGAACCATTTAGACAGCCCTAGCAATGGCGATAGGGATATTATATCCCTATTATTTTGATCAGAAATTCATTTTTGTCCCTATGTTTTTAATTCTTTCAATTTGACCCCAATCAATTCTAATATTTTTTTTCAGATTTGGTCCCATAAGCCTTTAAATTAAATGCAGTTCTATCATTTTATACTTAATTTTTATGTTAGTTTCATAAAATTTATGTTTTCTTATGAGAATTTAATATTTATATATACTCATATTTAAATTGTAGGATTCGAGAACCAAGGGCTAGATAGGATCTATTCATAAGCATCAAGCATTTTTCATTCAAATCATCTCAATTTCAGCTTTTAAGTTCCGCAAATATTTTACAAAATGTTAGTTTCATAATGACTTTAAATTTTTACAGGTTTTCCTTATTTTAAAAATATATTCATAAAATACTATTAGAAAAATCGGGTCGTTACAATTTTTACAGGTTTTTCCTTACTTTCTGCCTATTTTTTTTCCCTTGTAACGCTTTTTTTAAGATCAACGGTAACACCTAATTCAGTGTTACCACAGATACTATGGCAACACCGGTTACTATCAACTGTAACGATTAAAAAAAAGTGTTAGCGTAGATCAATTTTAAGGCATCTATGCTAACACTTTTGCTTGTAACATCGAAATAAACGTTGCTGAAGGCCATTTGTGGTGTAGTGTTTCTTGGCATACAGTAAAGACTGCTACCTGCCCGTATAGTCCGCACTTCGAGGTCGACTCAGCAATTAAGCAAATGAGTCTAACTACTCTAATGACAAATTAAACGTCACAAGCACATCTTCTACTGAACCCTCAAGTCGAAGGTCCACATATACTATCACAACCTTTCGATTCGTCATCGACTCTCCGAGAGTGAATACCGTGTGACTGAATCGAGTATGAGTCGTGTTCGAGTATACTGGTCACACCAATATACTTATAACTATGCTATCAAGATATGCACATGTCCTAGCATCAGTCATACAAGTCTTATTAAAACTTAATGCCCATTTAAGTTTATTGGCTTGTGAACGATTTAGGTAAATAAACTTTAAACACTTCCAGTGCATTTTCTCTTATCCCATAACGAGAATGGAATGTTCGATTTATTTACATGGACTTCACTTTAATATTTACCAAGTCAAGAATGCAATTGAAATACAATAAACAGTGAATGAATCGTATTGCCTTTTTATTTATTATTCTATAATTACAAGTACAATGCCCCTACTCTCTCATCCCCTGAGTGGCATTCGAGGGCATATTCCTAACAGGTAGCACCCGAATCAAAAAGCACTGAAACTGGATGAGAAAGGATCTGAGTTGTACCTGACGCCACCGGAACGTCTGCCTCCTCTATGCGCCTCATCTGATACAATCGAGGGTGAACTGAGCCCGAACTCGATGCTGTACGGCGATCCGGCTGACCCCGACCCCTACCACGACCCGAACTCTGAGGAACATGAGTAAGTGGAGTACTGTGCTCCTTCTGAACGGTGGTAGTAGTCGGAGCTCTGGTGACCCTGGTGGCCCTCTCGCAATGAACTACCCGATGCCCGATCTGCCTGCAAGTAAAGCAAGTAACTAACGGAAATGGGAAATCCTTCATCACGTGCTCATATTGACTGCAATTAAAACAAACTCTACCGCCAGATGCAACAGACTGGACCGAACGGTTACCCTGAGATCCACCGGCCTGATGAAACGGCCTCTTCCCAGATGTAGGAGCAGACCGAGACCTCAAAAACTGACCACTCTTACCGGCTGAGAAACTGCCAGTAGTCTTCTGTTTCTTAGTTTCGAAACCCGACTCTAATTCCGGGATAGCCATCTCGATCGCTAGGGCGCGATCCTGGTATTCTTTCAAGGTGGCACACATGAGTGGTGCCATACTCTGCCTGATATGCGGTTTTATGCGCATATTGAAATAACGGATTTTATCGGCTTCCGACCTCACCTGATCCTTCATGAACCCCAACTGTTGATTGTAAGAGATAATGGCCTGAGAAATCGGCACATCCTGAGGTGTGGCAGTGAAGAACTCCACAATCCTGCGTTCTTTGACTGGCGGCGGACAATATTCTGCTTCCATAGCAGCCTTGAATTCCTCCAAAGTGGCTCGGTGGTCTCTGGGCGCCACAACCTCCCACCATTCCGCAGCTTCCTTATCCAGGAGGTACTGAGCAACATGTACCCTCCTGTCATCGGGACAAGCTATGACATCAAAAGTCCTGCTCAACTGAAAGAGCCAATTATCCCAACCGAGGGAGTCAGAAGATCCAGAGAAACGAGGAGGGTGCATCTTAGTCACCATCTGAAGCCACTTACTAGCTTCTTCCTCAGGAGTCGGGAGCGGATTCTGGCGTCCACCCTGAGCTATCTGAGCGAGCTGGGCTACCAACTGCTGAAGTACAGCAGTAGCCCGGCATTGGCATTATTACCCGACGATAGATTCTGACTGACCGACATATCCTGCTGCCCGTCAGAGCTCAGAGGTAGAGTGCTCGGTACTGACTGAGACGCCGAATATGCAGAGGACTGAGAAAGTGGGACTTCCTCATTAATAGCACCCCGACCCGGCCTCGGCCGCGACCCTTAGCTGGTCTGCCGCGACCTCTCAACATACTGAAGAAAAGATATGAAAGGAATAAGATCAGAAAAAATTCACAGTTTACAAGGTTGGCACCACAATTCATAATTCCACACAACTCAAAGAAACGAATTACAGAAATATAAGAGTTCGAGGAGACTTACAGTCACGGGTCGCACGAAAAGATGGTAGCACGATGATATTAGGCTCAACAACTGACTCTAACGACACGACTGACAGACCCAAAATTAACCGACAGCCTAAGCATTCAAAACCCAAGGCTCTGATACCATAAATGTAACACCCCAAATCACAAATGGGACATTACACGCCGTAGAACCTTCATGAGGTCTACCAGGCTAACACATAACACACAATCCAAATATGAAATCCCAAAAGACATAATCATCATAGTGAACTAGGGTCGTGGCCTCGGCCAAAACATTTTAATCAAATATCGATGAGTGTAACTCCACATGAATCCATTGCCCACGCAGGGGACTTTAACCAATTTATAAAACACTCCGTCTAACTCCAACATCAAGATAATTGCAATAGTAAAACATAAAACACGACTCGAGCCTCATCATCATGCTGGACCATCCTTTGCATGCATATCCCGTGCCAGCTCCTCGGCTCGATCAGTACCTGAAATGCATAAGACGTATTTCCCCCATTTAAGGAGTTAGCATTCGAATAGCTAGTGCAAGTACACAATTACACTACATCATATATATACACGATTCGACACAAGCAATCCATTTGAGAAAAACATTTGAAATCAATATTCCGGAATATCACATTTACACCAAAAATAGTATATTATCAAGTTTTCCACATCACAACTATCCACGCTTGGTAACCTGCGGCTGTACCCATTAGTATCGACCCCCAGAGGCCCCGTCGGATCGTCCTCAGGTGAGAAACCACTTCCGCGGCCGTACCCATTAGTATCGGCCCCCAGAGGTCTCATCGAACCATCCCCGGGTGGAAGAACATCAACACACGCACCCAAGTCCACTTCCGTGGCCGTACCCATTAGTATCGGCCCCAGAGGCCACATATGCCATCCCCGGGTGGAAGAGCAACAATCACATTCATTCAATAACACAATTTACATCATTCGCATCAAAACCATACACACACAATGAAATGTAATACATGTACTTGCCTTGGATAACACGACGTGAAGGAAAACGGTGAAAGGAAAGGTTTCGGCCCGGATAATCTTCACTAATCCGATCCTAACACAATATCGATACACAACTAATCTCAATATTGTGAAAACGTAGGAATCCATCCTAGTTCTACCCAATGGAACAATTCGTCGGACAATACAAGGTCATAATCGGTTCCCCTCTATCAACGGAGAAAACAATCGAATTCAATCCGTAAAACCGCAAGAGACGTAAAGGATAGTGATTATACTATCGAAATCTAACAATCGTAAGGGCAAATCGGACTAGAAGGGTGGAAATCAAAACAAAACCCCAAAATCCCCAAAAGCTAGGGTTCTAACGAAATATACCTCGATTAGACGATGAACAACGGAAGATTTGATGCTAGAGTGATGATATGATGCCCTAAAATCGCTTCTCAACTGAGGTTGGATGAAAATCGGACGAACCCTAGGCCAGGAAATCGCTCCCTTCGCGAAGGAAGTGAAGGAAATGAAAAATGAGAAGAAAACCCGCTGCCCAGTTTATTATACTGGGCAGCATTACGGCCATAACACCAACACCATTACGGTCGTAATGGTGTTCACGACCTCACTACCCAGTTTTCACACATCCTTTACGGCCGCTACGCAAAGGATATTACGGCCGTAATGTATGAATACTTACGGCCGTAATGCACATCAACTTACGGCCGTAATGCATGTCTGGCAGCAGGCCTGCCTGATCCGAAATGCCAACAACCGGAATGAAAACACGAGAAACGAAACCACATATATACGAGGATTTAACAGACTAGATAGGCACAAAAACTATCACAAGTTTCCGGCCGTCCGAAGGTCGGTATAGGACGAGTATTAACAGCGACATCCCAAAATAATGAGAAATTACAAAAATGACCCAACGTCCGAATTTCACGATACGACGTCGGATTAACAATCCGAGACTCATGACATGATCAACTCAACCATACGGACTCATGAGAACAGAGAAATAATGAAATCAAACGAGTTTTACGAGAATCGAACGTACATGCGACAAAACATGACTTAAAATGAAATTACGTACAAACATATCCGAAACTCGTCCAAATGGAAAAACTCAAAGAACAAACTAGATTCAGAATCCCAAAACAGTGACAAGCGAGTCATCCGAAACGAACATACACTAAAAATAGAAATTACCAAAAATAGAAAGTACGGATATTACATCGGGTACCCGACTTTTCGGGTCGGGTCACCCGGGTACCCGTGTACCCGAGTTTTTTTAATCATATATATTATTATTATTATAATTATATATATATATATATATATGTGTGTGTGTGTGTGTGCGTGATTTTTTTACTATATTTTTTCAATTTTTAGTTCAACAAAAATATTTAGTTTTAAATTACCAAGAATTGATTCTAATTTTGAAGTCATGCGTTATGATTAAATCAAATACTAAGAAAATTAAACTTCAATTTAATTTATTTGCTCGATTGATTCTACATAAAAAATTAAATTAAAAGTAAGAAAATTATTTATAATAATTATAACATTTATTTTATTATCATTGGTTCTAACATATTAAGATATTATATGAAACATTTAATCTATTCACTTTGAAATTAGACTACTATATATATTAATACATACCCAGTTTTGTAATTTTCATGTCATAATTTAAAATAGTTAAGGAGATTTAAATTATAAAAAAATATGATTCATGAAAAGGAAAAAAATTAGAGCATAAGCTTAATATGGACCAAATTTTACATAGATATTGTAATGTTAATATTATTAAAATGTAAGTAAATACATACTAATTTTATACATAATTTTTAAAATGGTTAAAATAAAATATGTAGTGAGAAAATAAAAAAATAAAAAAAAATAAAAAAAAATTACCGGGGACCCGATAATTTTATTTGGCCGGCCCATTACCCAGCCCGGGAACTCACATAATTAGCGGGTCGGGTACCCGACCCGCTAAATCCGGGTAATTAAAAAAAATTACCCGATAAAAAGTTCCCGGGTAGTCGGGTAATTGGGCCGGGTCAACCGGGTCGGGTAGTTTTGAACACCCCTACCTAGGATGGTACTTTCACCTTCTGATATTACCAAGTTTTCTATTAGATTTCAGTGAAGGCAATTTCCTATATGAGTCTGTTATGCAATGACTATCAATAAGAGTCGGGGACGGTCTTTATCTCATGTTGGACTCTACCTTCCAAAGTCTGTTTTCAGCAATGGCCAGCTCTATGTTGCATTTTCCAGAGTAACAATCAGAAAGGGGCTCAAGGTTTTAGCATTGGATGAGGAAGGCAATCCCACCGACAAGATCACCAATATTGTATACAAGGAGGTGTTTTCAAAGCTTTGATGTATTATTTTATCATATTAATACATTTTATGTCTAAAGTAGCAATATACATTTATTTGATTTTGTTACTGCTTACTTTTTTATACAAATATCGTTTTGCAGTTGGTGATTATTCAGATGTCTACGGTGATTGTACACGTTGACTTTACGTTCTCTTTCATATTTTTCGATGTACTGAACTTTTAATTCTATTTAATACTCCCTCCACTTTTAAATAGATGTCATTTTATACTTTTGTAACTTTTTCAAAATAGATGTCACTTTAACTTTTTTCTTCTCTTTATTCCATTGTTACCCCTAATTAATTTACCTCAAAATTCATCTTTTCACTCTTCATTAATTACAAAATATCATTTATTAGGGGCAAATAAAACCAAACCAAACATACCCAGTATATCCCGCTCAGAGCAGGGTCTGGGGAGGGTAAGATGTACGCAGACCATGCCCCTACTTATTACGGTAGGGAGGTCATTTAGTGAAGACCCCGACTTAGTGCCTGTGAGAATCTTGTGTGATAAATACAAAGGAAAACATATGATTCGAAAAAGCTCGAGACCATACAGAGCCCATGGCTTGATCCACATGGGACTTACCTAAGCGGAAATTTGGCTACTTCACTCCCGATGAACGCCGCTCTAACAAAAGAGAGGTTGGCTCTGCGCACACTCCTGTCAAAAATACACCACACGCAAAGACAATAGGATAAAATATACAATAAAAGTAAAAATGCAATGCTCTAGGTCAAAGCTAACCGAGACAACCCAACCCTGAGGCTCTCAACTACAGCACCGATCCCTACAAAAGAATCAACAACTCTGATCTGGCGCCTCCAAGCGCACTTATCAACAGTCATGGTCTCGGAAAGGTTTAAGGGCTTCAAATCTAATCTCAGTTGCTCCTCCCACGTCTTCCTCGGTCTGCCTCTCCTCCTCTCCCCTACAACCATTAAACTCTCGACCCTCCTCACCGGAGCAGATGCCTGCCTCCTGCGGACGTGGCCAAACCATCTCAATCTCCCTTCCCTAACTTTCGCTGAAATGGGCGCCACTTCCAACGCGTTCCTGAAAACCCCGTTCGCAATTCTATCTAACATTGTGCGACAACACGACCAACGTAACATTCTCATTTCAGCCACTTCCAACTTGCTCTCAAGCGACTTCTTCATCGCCCAACATTCGGAGCCATACAACATTGCAGGTCGGATTGCCGCTCTATAGAATTTACCCTTCAACTTTAGAGGGACTTTCTTGTTGCACAGGACCTCTGTCGCTGCTCTCCACCTTAGCCACCCCGCCTTGATGCGATGCGTGACATCATCTTTACATTCACCTTCCTTCTGAATGATCGAACCCAAATACTTGAACTTATCCGTACGGGGTACGATCTGATCCGCAATTATTACCTCAACATCTTCCTCGTTGGCCTCACCACTAAAGTTACACCAGAGATACTCGGTCTTAGACCGGCTCACACGCAAGCCCTTGGATTCTAACTTAGCCCTCCAAAGCTCCAACTTCAAGTTCACCTCCCTCCTCGACTCCGCCACTAACACAATGTCGTCAGCAAAAAGCATGCACCACGGGATGCCATCTTGAATCCCTCGCGAAATGACGTCAAGGATTAGAGCGAAGAGAAGAGGACTTAGCGCCGACCCCTGGTGTAGCCCTATCTCTACCGGAAAATACTGGGTGTCGCCAACTGGGGTCCTAACGCACGTCCTAGCTTGGGAGTACATGTCTTGGATTGCCCTAACGAATGACAACGACACCCTCCTCTCTACTAGGCTCCTCCAAATAACATCGCGCGGAATGCTATCATAAGCCTTCTCTAGATCTATGAACACCATATGGAGGTTCTTACGCCGCTCTCTAAACTTCTCCATAAGTCGTCTGACCAGATGAATGGCCTCAGTCGTGGACCTCCCCGGCATGAAGCCAAATTGGTTCTCTGAGATCTCCACTTCTCTTCTAACCCTGCATTCCACCACTCTTTCCCAAAGTTTCATAGTATGACTGAGGAGTTTAATACCCCTATAGTTACTACAACTCTGAGCATCGCCTTTTTTCTTGAAAAAAGGCACGACAATACTATGCCTCCACTCTATCGGCATCTTAGAGCCTTTGAGGAGGATGTTGAACAGCTCTGCTAGCCACTGAACTCCGACTTCCCCCAGACAAAGCCACACCTCAATAGGGATCTGATCCGGGCCTACAGCCTTAGCTCTACCCATTTTCATTAGGGCACCCTTTACTTCCTCCTTGCTGATGTTCTCACAGGAACTAAACGAACGAGCAGGAGATAGACTAACTCCTTGCACCACCGAGTCACTACCTCTAGCCTCATTGAAAAGCTCTAAAAAATACCTATTCCACCGCTCCTTAATAGCCATATCGTTCACTAACACTTGACCCAAATCATCCTTAATAAACTTAACGGGACCCAGGTCGCGCCGCCCTCTTTCCCTAGCTTTCGCTAGTTTAAAAATAGCATTCGCTCCTTCTTTGGTGTCTAGACGCTTGTACATCTCCTCGTAAGCCTCACATTTAGCCTTAGCCACTGCCTTCTTAGCCTCTCTTTTCGCCACCTTGTATGCTACAATCTTCAAGATTCTCTCCTCCTCATCACTAACCGACAAAAGCTCCTTAAATAGCGCTTGTTTTGCCTTAACCTTGTTTTGGACCTCCTCATTCCACCACCAAGCCTCCCTAGGTCCACTAGACCTGCCCGAAGAAACCCCTACCACCTTCTCACTCACTCTCCTAATAGCATTGGCCATGCTGGTCCACATAAGCTTAGCATCGCCCGCACGCAAAAAACCTCCTTCGCGGGTCAGAGACTCCTTGAATATTGTCGCCTTCTCACCCTTCAGATCCTCCAGAGAATCCTAGGTCTAGCTTCTCTAACCCTGCTAACAACACGACCTCTCATGGATAAATCCATAGCCAGCAGCCGGTGTTAAGAAGCACATGCCTCGCTCCGGAACACCTTGCAGTCCACGCACGCCCTAGCATCCCGACTGCGCAAAAGAAGGTAGTCAATTTGCGTGTTGTGCCCCCCACTACTAAAGGTGATGAGGTGCTCAGCTCTCTTCTGAAAAACAGAGTTAGCAATTACCAACTCATGCGCAGTGGCAAACTGCAACAGTGCGGAACCTCCTGCATTCCTAACTCTGAAGCCGAAACCCCCATGCGCACTATGATAACCATCCACTCCCTCACCAATGTGCCCATTGAAATCGCCCCCCCCCCCCCCAACATAATAAATTGATCGTCCGGAATACACCCGACCAACTCATCTAAACAGACCCAAAAGGCTTCCTTATCAAGCACACCCAAACCAACATGTGGAGCATACGCACAAACCACATTAACCACCTTCTCCCCAACCACCACTCTAACGGACATAATCCTATCATTGCACATCTTCATTTCCACGACGTTGTCCTTAAGCTCCTTAGACAAAAGAATGCCCACACAATTGCTCGAGTTAGCAAGGCCTGAATACCACAATTTATAACCGTTCACCTCCCTGGACTGCGCCCCCTTCCACCTAGTCTCCTGAATACAAGCCACATCAACTATTCTCTTACCCAAAACATCCACAAGCTCCAAAAGCTTACCCGACAAGGTACCCAAATTCCAACTACCAACCCGCAAACAGTGCGACATCGACCAATACAAAACACAAACGCACTACGAAAAATAAAATGGGATAGTGAAGCCAAAAATGAAAATACGATGAGAATGACAAAGACATTATAAAAGCAAGGAAATCGCATAAAAATCGCAGTAAAAGGTAGATATATTGCAGACAAAAAATGAAATTTAACAGAAAAGTGCAATGATACCGGACTTCGACACGCATTGGAGACGAGGGAGGAGAAGCCGCGGAAGCTGGAAACCGATCGACTCCTGAACAGGGAAAAGGCGATCGATAGGCCGACGACACCTGGTAGCAGCACGGGAAACCTGCAAAACAGACAGCTAAAATGCAATACTACTGTTAGATTGACGGGGAGGGATGAATGCCGTGGTGTAAAGTTATTCTTCCGGCGATACGCCGGCCAGAGATGACCAGCAGCCCGTAGCGGCGCAAGCGTAAGTTACGGCAAAGCTCAGGGGTTAGTTAAAAATCACACTGTTATCTTACAGAAAAATCAGAAAAACAACCCAAATCGCCGACCAACAAAGACCAGTTCAACATAAACCGAGAACCAAAAATAAAACACGAAAAGCAGAAAAGCAGAAAATGGCAGAAAAAGGAATCGGTGCAGATATAGGAATCCCAAAAGCTAGGAAGCAGATCAGGTGGTAAAACTCAACCCTTGCCAAAACCCGGTTCAGATCGGGAGAAGAACAACCACAAAACGCAGAGTTTGCCAAAGTTCTCGGCGGGGAAGAAAAGCAGCGGCAACAGAAACCCCTCGATAGGAATAGACAGATCTGGGTAAGGAGATTCCAAAACCGAATGACAGAGAGATAATTTGTGCAGAGCGGCAGGATAACAACAAAAATTCTGACCGGCCAAAATAAGAGACGAGGATCCTGAATAGAAAATTAAAGTCGTGACACTGTTCCGATTTTAGCAAATATATCAGCTTTTGGAAAAAAATAGATGCCGACGGCAGCCGTGAACTCCACTACCGTGCGTTCCACTATGCCAACTCGAGAGAAGATGGGGGTAGAGAGAGATTTTCTTAATTTGTGTGCACAAAGCCAAAGTGACATCTATTTAAAAGTGGAGGGAGTATCGACATCTATTTAAAAGTGGAGGGAGTATCATTTATTGTTTGGATGGTATTTTATTTCACGATTTAAAAGAAACCATTCCGCACTAAAAATAAGGAAACACTGTCGATATGTCAAAGTAAGGGTTGGTGAATGCTTAAACAAAATAGAATAGTATTGATGGAATAATAATATTACACTCAAAATAAGGTAATTCCTTCTTATCAATCAATTCTTCTCTTGATCGGATCGATTCATCTCCTGGTCCGATACCTTCTTATGCTCGCTGGATTTAGAATTGATGGTGGATGTGTCAATTAATGTGGGTGAGCCCATAACTGCTTGTTCTCCTGAAGCAGTTGGAATCGTGAATGATTCGGAATTTTTTCTTTTTTTTTGATTCCTGAAGTAATTCTGAGACCATTCTCTTCACCTCTTAGTTAAAACCCGTTGATATATATTAGCGAAGACTCTGGCTCTTCATTTGTTGGTGCAATTTCAGAACCATCCGAGCCGATTCAAAAATCATATAACAGATATATCAATTTGCTGTGGAAATCTTTAGAGAGGAGAAAAGGTTTAATCTGGATCCCCTGAAGACTTTGCCTTTACAGGAGAAATCCATATTTAACTTTCTTTGTTTGGTTCCCATAATTGGGGCTGCGTTTTTCACAGAGCAATATGATTTTTTTTTTTTTAAAAAATTTGACTGCTCTGTTTTTTTTTTTCGGGTTTACCTACCGGAGGTGATTACGGTGTGTTGCTACCCAAAAAATATTATCCGGAGATAGATATTGCTGGAATGGATGGGATAGCAAACAAATGCAAGAGCACTTCCGTGAGAAAGATAAATAACATAAGATTTGCCGGGGTTGTTAGTCTCGGGCTTGAATGCTCTCGCGAGATATTATTAATACCCAGAGTCGGGCATACACGTCTTAATGTAAGAATACAATTACAAAGAGAGTAAAGATTCTTGTTATCTTAGCTAGTGAGCGTGTAGATTGCGGAAGAACCAGATTTGATGCTTCGTGAGTTCTTGTAACAAAGGAGATGAGCAGTCGCGGCGGTGAGAGATCGGCCTCTCTCACGGCGAGTATTTAGCTGGATGCTTGGGCTCTGGGCTTATGAATCTCTTGGAATGCCTAGTGGAGACTTGCACGCTCGCCGATCGTCTTCTGGACGAGAGATTCGGAGAGAGAAGTCCTGAGATGGATTCCGGCGAGAAAGCAGGGAGCTTGATGGTATGTGTGTTCTACTGTATTTCCGTGAATGAAGTCGGAATATAAGTGAATGAGTTCTGAACAATTCGGAACCGTAGGTCAAATGAATTGTGAACCTTTTTCCAGTAGGAGGAGGCTCTCTATTTATAGGACTTTTGATATGCCGGGAGATCGCCTTTACTGCATTATAATAATAGGGCGATCGTCTTTTAGCACATGAGTTTGTTCCCTTAAAGTTCGCGGCTGCTGCTGGCAGTCAGCTGTATGGTCCAATGGGGAGTCTGCACGCGTCCTGAGTTGCTGTCACGGGTGGTCCCACTGACAACTTTCGGCGCTCCTGCCGGTAGGTGAGGTAGGTGACAGGCTGTGGTCAATGGTCTTCTTTGTCAGCAAAAGATCTTGTCTGTCAGCGAAGATCTTGTCTGTCAGCGCCTTTTGTGGATCTGCACGTGGGTGCTGTTCTGAGATCCAGTCCTTGATGACTTTGACGGGCGATCATCCCTGCTTGGGACGTAGGTCGATTGCCCTTAGCCGGTCACTAGAGTCGATCGCCAGTTGCCAAAGGGCGATTGCCTTGGGAGTCGATCGCTAGGTACCTGATGGTGGTCTGGTTCCTTCGACTTGGCGAGCTAGCCATAGTTTGACTGGAGTTGACTTGGTCGCTCGGCCTTATAGTCGATCGCCTGTCGGGATGAATAAATCTTGACACAACAATTGCCCCCCAGCTCGCTCCTATGTTGGAAACGTGGGGTGAGGTGGTTCTCTTGGCGATCGCTGAATTTTTGACGAGCGACTCGCTTAAGCGAATCGGCGATCGTCTTTGGTGATATACTCTGGGTTCGGACGACTGGTTGGCCGCTAAAGCTGCGGGAAATGGCAATGGGCGTGGAAAAGTCTCCGCGCACGTGTCGGGCTTCTATTGGAGGATATCAACGGTCATTAATGACTCCTCGGCTGACGCGTCCTTGAAAAGACGCGTACGCGGGTCTCGAGGGAGTCAATAAATGCGTCGTTTGAGATCCGACCCCTGGGATTTTCCCTTATTGCAAACGAGTCCCTGCCTTCTCCTATAAAAGGGCGCAATGCTGCAGTCTTCGTCCTCACGCGCACTTACTGGAGAAAGAAGGACTTGCTGAAGATTTTTCTGAAGATCTTAGTGCCGATCGTCGTTCGATTTCACCTTCGGGTAAGAAAAATCCTTTTCTCCTTTTCTTTCTTTGAGAATGGCCGGAACGTCATCGTCGCATGGAGTGGGTACCAGTTCCGCCGCCGGGACATCGATTGTCCGGGGAGGACCTTCTTCCGACTTCCACCTGGAGACGGCCGCTGAGGCTATTCGGGCCGGAATCGACCCTGCTGAAATCGAGGCTTTATTTAATGAAGCCGATGTTGCTAAGGAGGCGGCTGCTGAAGAAAGACGATCGCAGATAGAGAGAGATCTGGCGATTAGGGCCTTCATCGGGAGCAAAGATAGCGCTTTCGGCCGGCCTATAAGGCTTTTCCGAGATAATGTAGAAGTTGGCGGTCCGACTCCGAGATTCGATTTCGGGATACTCGGTCGCCTACCCTTATCGCCTTCCCAAACGGTCGCGATCGGGTTGCGCAGCCGATCCTTGTGGTCGCTTCGCCAAATACGGATTTCGACGACCAGGAAAGATCTGGCCGTCTGGAGGACAAGGTTCCATGTTCCTTCAGATGTGGACATGTTCGCGCCGGCGGAGAATGAGCGAGCCGATCAGCCTCCGATGGGTATGGTCGCCGTGAATGAGGCGATTATGGAGGCCGGGCTGCGCTTCCCTCTATCTTTTGCTGTCTCCCATCTGCTGGCCGCTTGGAATGTGGCGCCACTTCAGCTGACGCCGAACGCTTGGCTCCAAATTATCTGCACTCTCACCCTTTTCGGCGGTCACCGCCTGTACCGCCTCCCATCGCCGTTGGAGATGAACCATTTGTTCAAGCTGACGGCTCAGAAAGGGTCGGTCGGCGGTTACCATATTCAGGGCCGATCTGGTCGGGTACTCCACGGAGTCCCGAATAAGATGCGGGGCGATCAGACGAAGTGGTTCTGGGTCGCCGGCAAGTGGAGGGCTTCTGCGAGCGACAATCCTTCGGGCGAGCCGAGATCCTGCGAGTTTCGGGAGAGGAATCCCGGTAAGGGTTTAGACTCTCCCTTCGTTCGGATGCGTTTTGGACTGATCTAATTTGGTTTCGGTTTTGCAGGTTTTCACATTCCGGCGGTCGAGGAGCTGCCTTTTGACTTCCTGGTTGTCTGGGAGCGGATAAGGAGCTTGTCGGACGACAACCTTGACGCCAACCGGATCAATAAGGAGAGTCGTTGGTTGTCGGCTCGGCTATTCCGCTTCCCGAGACATCTCTCGGTACCAGGTATGAGTTTCTGCGACCTTCACTTTTTAGGCGATCGCCTTACTTAAGGAAAGTATCTGACTGTTGATCGATCGTCTTAACTGTAGAGGTTCACTTTCCTCGCTTTGTGGAGCCCCCGCCGGAGATCGCCATGTCAAATCCTGGAGTTATAGGCCGTCTCCGCCACAAGAAATCATCTCGGGCCCCACCTGTTGCGCTGCCAATAGTTCCGGAGGCGGAGCCTCGCGTGGAGCCGGTCGTGGCTGAGGAGGGAGTTCCGGAGGAGGGGCTTCGAATGAATCGTAAAAGGCCGAGGCCGGAAGAAACTTCGGTTCCTGCCCCTGGCAATGAAGTGCCGATCGCTGCGCCTCCGATCACCGTTCTGGCTCCGGAGAATTAGCCGCCCTCTGCGGCTTTCATGCGGGAGATGGCGATCGCGGACGTTGAGACTCCTCGAGGGAAACCGTATTTCGGTCGGGACCCCGAGAAGGCTGAGAGGTAGATTGCGTTTTTGTGTTGAAACTTGCAATTGCGTAGGAGTTGTGTTAACTTTGTTGTATTGATGTAGGATCCGTCGCACAGATCCGTCTTGCCCGCCGATGGTCGTGGATTTCCTAGCGAGCCGATCTCCTCGCCAGTCCTGCGACATTCCTCCATACGTCGCCAAGGCCATACGCTCGCCAAGGCTGGACGACCGTCTGGATGCGATCGCTCGTCGCCGATCGGGGAGTTCGATGCAGTGTTTCGCCCTTTCTCTCAGACGGCGACCATGGTCGCCTGTGCCGCCGGGAGTTCGAGGGGCGACCTTCCACTATTCGCCTGCAGGCGGATCTCGAGGCGGCTCGGAAAGAGAACGCCGAGTTTGCTGATAAGATCGTGGCGATGGAGAAGGACTCTCTGGAGGCGGCCAAGCGGGCGAGCCACGAGCTTGAGCTGGCGAAGAAGGAAACCGAGTTGTCTCGTCTGGCGGTTGACCGATTTCGGGACCAGATGCTGAATGCCGTCCGGGCACAGAAGGTCGCTGAGGAGGAGGCCGATCGCCAGAAGGTGACGATCGCTCGGTTGACTAGCGAGCTGGTGGAGTCGAAGGAGAAGGTTGCTGCGAGGGAGGCCGAGCTCCATTGGTCGCAACAGGCGATGGCGGAGCTGAAAGGAGAGGTAGAGGCGACCAAGGCTGATCCCTTTCAAAACTTGGAGTTTGTCAGCGAGTTCGCCTATTATTTGGCGTTCGCCGACTCGATCCGAGCAGCTAAGAAAGGAGGTTTGGAGGTCGGGCCTCTTGCTGAGAACTTCAAGGCGTATGCGTTGGAGCATCCTCTCCATTCAGCTTTCTCCTTGCCGATCTTGGATCTTGCGGACATCGGCGTGGATTTGAGCTGGTATCCGACTCCGGCCAATCTTGCTCATCCCGCTCCGGAGGATGAGGGGACCGCACCGGATGCTGATGGCGAAGGCCAGGCAGGGGCCTGAGGCACTTCATTTTTGATGTTTTAGCGTATTTTCTTGTAGTTTTGTAGCTTTCTTTTGTAGCATTTAGGCCTTCGGGCGACCATGTACTTTGATCTTTTCAAGTAATGAAATGAACGTTTGAATTTCTGACTTATCACTTGAATGATGGTTATTTTTGAGTCTTTGTTTGACTTTGTACAAATGTGTGAGGAGAGATCGTTGCGAGGGTAGTTCCAAATGAATTGATAAACTCATAAAGATAACTTTTACAACAAATTCGATCGCTGCACAACATCTGAAAAAATGACGATCTCCGTATGTTGTTGAATAGGGATGATCGTCGTATAGGTAGTCCGCACTCTTCCCCTTGTTTTTATTCACTTAGTGAAAGTAAGGGGATGAAAATAATTCGTTGAGTGAGCGGTCTTCAACTTTGTCGAATACTCGAGGACGGTCGTCCGTCTTGAGGAACCGTGCACGATCGCGGAGTTCGATGGACCGACTCCTTGATCATGTCTTGATGCGCGAAGACATTGAGTGTCTCGTGACTCACTTTATTATGAGGGTCCTCTGTTAGGCTGCGCCTCACCTCGTATTTAAACGAAGGGCGTGCGGTCTCGGTCTAGAGGAGTCCTTGCGCGGGGCAGCGTCGGATGATTCAACTCCACGCCCGCGGCTTGTTTAGCTCTGCTTCCACCTCGGCCCACCATGAAGATGGCGAACCTCGACGGTGTACGTTGAGATGGGGGTTGTGGCACGTCGCATTGTCCGGGTTCACCACGTTAAATGATGAACCTTTGAGGGCGAGCGATCGTGTCCATTGATCAATTTTGGAGGGCCCTCAGACTACGCCGGCCTCGTATTTAAACGAAGGGCGGGCGATCTTGGCCCAAAGGGACCTTGCATGGCCTAAGCAGTCGGTTCCATCGACCACCAGGACCATGGCTGCACTCTTCCACCTTGGATCGTCATGTAAATGCCGACCTTCGACGGTGTACGTTGTGCGGGGGAGGCGATCTCGTGCCTTAGTCCATCATGTTAGATGTTGAACTGTAGATGGCGATCGAGTCCTCCAGTTTCTTAAATAAGGAGGGAGATCGGGGAGACTTCTGAGGTCCCCTTCTCTTGATTGAAGCATGTAGAGACGGTCGCCGAGGTTGATCCAGGGGTCGGCTCGTATGAGCTTTCCAGCCTGTTCTGTGTTCGACTCGGACGATCGTGTATAGAGATTGGTAGGGGCTTTGGCTAGACCAATAAGCTGTCCAACTTGCCTTCCTCGAACAATCTCCAGAGCTGTTTGAGGAGGTCGCGGCATTGGTTGGTGCTGTGGCCGGGACTCTTATGGTAGGCACAATATTGATTGTTGTCCAGGTGACCGTGGTCCCTTATCGCCTTTGGCTTTTTGAGCTCTTCGTGCCCCTTGATGGCATAGAAAATATGTGCCGGAGTTCAGTTGAACGTATGGAGGAGATGGGCTTCCATGTCCTCGAAGGCCTTGAGATCTCCGGATGGCTTGGCGATCGCCTTTTTTACTTTGGCGATCGCTATAGTCTAGACAAGAGGTGGCGTTTCCTCGCCTAGGTGGAGGGTGAGTAGCCTTTGCCTGGCCAGAAAGTTGGCAGCTTTAGCGCGGAAGATCGCGTAAGTTGGGGGAATATCCTTGGAGAGATGTCTAAACATGGGAGAGTGACCGTAGAGTCCCCCCATGACCGAAAAGAGAGCGAGCTCATCACTGACGGGTTCGCCGGTGAGGATGATTTCGTCTACTCGGTCAATGTAATCTGCGTCGGTTTCGTCTTTCCCCTGCCTGATTTTCATCACGCGGTGGGGGCCTTCTGGTCTGGTGACCTTGCTGGCGAAGTATGACGTGAAGTCATTCGCCAGTTTCTTAAAGGAGGTGACTGATCGTGGTGGTAGTGAGACGTACCACCTATGGGCCAGCTCGCCCAATGTTAACGGGAAGATCCGGCACTTGGTTGCATCATATGCCCCACACCCAGTCATGTAGATTCGGAATTTACTCAGGTGGGTTTCGGGGTCCGATCTCCCCTCATACAGAGGTGTTTTGGGAGGAGCGATCGTTGGTTGTATGGGGGCAAGCTCGATGTGGACCGCGAGTGGCTCGGTCGGCCCGGTGATCTTTTTGCTGGCGCTTGCCCCAGTGTCCAAGAGTGCTTTCATCTCGTCGAGCTGGCGTTGTATGGCGGCCATCGCCGCGGCCTGACTGCTAACGGCTCGGCGCTCGGAGCGGGAGCCGAGGCGATTGAGTACTGATCCCCTGGCGATCGGGGCGGGAGTCAGATGGCTGACCTGCGTTCGGCTGTGAGGTGGGTAGGCCGAACTCCTGGTGATGGATTCGGATTCCGTCTTTTCGTGGTTGGAAACTGAATGCCCCGGTCGCCAGGATGGGTCGCGCCTCAAGCGATTGAATACGGATCCGTCCGGTCGTGCGAGAGCCTTTTCTCGTGAATTGGGGCTTTCTGACGATCTCGCTCAGTAGCCCGTTGAATTTCCATTTTCCCATGCGGCGGACGATCGAGGGAGTTATCGCGGGCGACGCGCATGCTCTCCGTCGCTCCTCTAGGATGGCCATAGCCTCCTCGATCTGTTCCTCGGTTTGGAATTGATCGAGTGAGAGGTTGGGGCCATCTCTCGGGTGCGGGATCGAGAGTCTCGCGTTGCTGCGGCTTCCCCCTGTCGTCGGCTGGGGTTCGGACTGAGCCGGGATATGGTGTCCGGCGGTTCGGAGAGTGGCTTTCTTTGATGTACCGGCGGATGTCATGATCCTGAAGGTTTTCTTTGAAGCGCAGTGAGTGTCACTTCAAGTATATGCCCCGAGAACAGTGAGTGTTCTTCGGGACGGTAGGAATAAAAATTTGAGGGTTAGATGGCCCCTCCTTCTAGCGCCAATTGTTGCTACCCAAAATATTATCCGGAGATAGATATTGCTGGAATGGATGGGATAGCAAACAAATGCAAGAGCACTTCCGTGAGAAAGATAAATAACACAAGATTTGCCGGGGTTGTTAGTCCCGGGCTTGAATGCTCTCGCGAGATATTATTAATACTAATATTCGGGGATACAAGTACTAATGTAAGAATACAATTACAATGAGTGTAAAGATTCTTGTTATCTTAGCTAGTGAGCGTGTAGATTGCCGGAAGAACCAGATTTGATGCTCTGTGAGTTCTTGTAACAAAGGAGATGAACAGTCGCGGCGGTGAGAGATCGACAGTCTCTCACGGCGAGTATTTAGCTGGATGCTTGGGCTCCTGGGCTTATGAATCTCTTGGAATCTGTCTAGTGGAGACTTGCTGCCTCTGCCGATCGTCTTCTGGACGAGAGATTCGGAGAGAGAAGTCCTGAGATGGATTCCGGCGAGAAAGCAGGGAGCTTGATGGTATGTGTGTTCTACTGTATTTCCGTGAATGAAGTCGGAATATAAGTGAATGAGTTCTGAACAATTCGGAACCGTAGGTCAAATGAATTGTGAACCTTTTCCAGTAGGAGGAGGCTCTCTATTTATAGGACTTTCGATATGCCGGGCGATCGCCTTTACTGCATTATAATAATAGGGCGATCGTCTTTTAGCACATGGGCTTGTTCCCTTAAAGTCATGCGCTGGCTGGCATCGGTATGCGGTCCCAATGGGGAGCCTGCACGCGTCCTGAGTTGCTGTCACGGGTGGTCCCACTGACAACTTTCGGCGCTCCTACCGGTAGGTGAGGTAGGTGACAGGCTGTGGTCAATGGTCTTGTCTGTCAGCAAAAGATCTTGTCTGTCAGCGAAGATCTTGTCTGTCAGCGCCTTTTGTGGATCTACACGTGGGTGCTGTTCTGAGATCCAGTCCTCGATGACTTTGACGGGCGATCATCCCTGCTCGGGACGTAGGTCGATTGCCCTTAGCCGGTCACTAGAGTCGATCGCCAGTTGCCAAAGGGCGATCGCCTTGGGAGTGGATCGCTAGGTACCTGATGGTGGTCTGGTTCCTTCGACTTGGCGAGCTAGCCATAGTTTGACTGGAGTTGACTTGGTCGCTCGGCCTTATAGTCGATCGCCTGTCGGGATGAATAAATCTTGACACAACACGGTGCTAAACTTTTTTTTTTCTGTGTGTTAGTAGGTGTTTGTAGATTCTATTTCATTCTTCCCAAGTTCGATTGCTGTGTTGTTGAAACAAATTTATTACTGAAATCATTAAAAAGCTTTTTCCGGTTTATTGGTTTATCTTTGGTTGGTTTTCTGAATGTCTCCTTGTCCTGTGGGACTTGTGACCACAACAAGCGGCGGAGATCTGATGTCCATCTTGTTTGGTACGTGCGACGTCTGACAACGACATGCAGTGGCGCCGACAACGTTTAGTAGGTATGATACTTTGTGGTGTCACAGAGACGACCCGGAGGGTTATTTTCAACATCTTGAAGGAACATGGTCTGCCAACAGTTGCCGACACCTGAAAGCGACAACAACAACATCAGAGCCTTAGTCCCAAAATGTTTTAGAATCGGCTAACATTATCTGAAAACATCAAGTCGTCTCCAATAGAACAGTCATATGAAAAGACAAACGTGTGAAAGGCAAAAGTGTGCCGACACCTGAAAATGTTATTTTCTTGCACTTGTGGTGTTTTTAGCCACTTACAAAACATGATTTCTGTAAATAGGTTAAAGCACAGGTAAAGTTCTAGTTGATTGGTGGATCGGGTTTGAGATTTTCTTTAATGATGACCTTGAGGATGTGTTATTATTTGCCACTTTCTCAAATATAGATGTTGCATTTGCAATATTTACATAGCCATTTGACATACCTTATATAATAGGACCTTTCTTGTGGATTTTTCATTTCACTTTATTGATTTTGTGTTGTTTGGAAAAGCTAAGGAATCAATCATTTTTTTTTCTCGTCTATTTGCACTCTTTTATGATGAATAAGGCACTTAGTACTATTAATATCTAATCTATCACGTCGACTTGTTATTTTAATCTTTTTTTCATGCTCAATTAGAAGCTCCTTTCTTGGATTGGCCATATGATACTAAACCTATGAGGTTACATGATGTCATTGAAAGGCATAGACTTCTTCTGCATGTTTGTTTACTTTTTTGTGCTCATGTTGGGGGGGGGGGGGGGGTGAGTGTAATTTACTGTTTTTGTAATTTACCCTTTTTTGGGGCAACTATGGATGAGGGTTGCATTATTTAACAAATATAAGCCTCTTATGAGGGCGCAATTTATAAAAGGAAACAATTTATTTGCAACTCGAACTTTGAGCCTTTTTACTTTGCGACCTAATTTTTTTCCTTTTCAGAATTACGACCTGAACTCTGCGTGGATTTTTTAATTTGCTACCTCCGATCAGTCGGGTTGGGTTTTACATTTAATGTACCATCTTTTCAATCTCTTCCTTCGACAGCCTGCCCTTATCCTTGTTAGGTAATCTTATTCTTCTTTCCCGTCATCTTACCCTTTTTAGATGCCAGTGGCATCAATGTCAAAGCAAACAGTGCTCTGAGGAACACCCCTTGATGCTGGAAGGATGCCTGGCAGCTCGAATTATACAAGCAAATTGTGATCCCTCGTCGTTCTATAATCCATAAACTTGAATCAACACATCTGGCTGATTGTCCGGGCAAGTGGAGTACACTTGTTCCTTTTTAGTAGAAAAGTCATTGTGCCTTCTGCAGTCTCCAGACCAAGAGAAGGCATAACATCCAAAAGAAGAAGATTGTGCACCTCCTGATTACCTTCACCGCTCAGAATTGCTGCTTGCATCATAGCTCCATAAGCCACGGCGTAATAGATTCCTTTTTGGTCATCGACTCATCATCAGAAACATCCAGAGCAGACTATCAATAGTTAAGGTTTAATTATTAGTTGGATTGTCCACTTCTTCATCCTAGCTAGTTGACAGGTTCTTGAGACGTCGATTGTGCAATGCTTATACGACAAAGCTCATGAGGATTTGCCACTCAAGGCCATGGATTTCGGGCTTGTCTCTTGACAACGCCGTCCTCAGCTGGCCAAACAGTTTCGATCTGTGAAAAAGTTGTGCTCCGGGTAATTTCAATGCAATCTCGAATGCTTGAAATGTCCCCCTTTGTGACTGGTGGTTTCATTTACAAACGGCTTTTGCTTATATTGTCTAAATCTTTTTGTTATTGACATTTGTTCATATTTTAGAATGTAATTCTCTAGCTATTTATACATCCAGACTTAAGATCCAATGGCTTGTTATATGATAATGGTCTGAGTTAGAATATAGTGGTGGGATCTATTTTGTCTAAGACAACATGACTGGATAATTTTTTTTTCTTTTTTTTTTCTGTTCTATTCTGAAATGGATTGTAGTTGAGCTTCTTTCTAGTTGTGGTTTATTTCTGTTGGTAGTCGATCCGCCTTGGCATCCACCTAAGCGCTTCGGGCAGCCGAACGGCCGAGCAGATCCCGGAGCCGAACCGGTCATAAACTTGATCGTTTCTCAGGTTCGCACAAAAAACCGGACCGGGCAGAGACCTTAGAGCCGACCCGGAATCCGAACCAGAAAGACCGAGCAGGCCCTATATGAATACGCTCCATAACCACGAATAAGGCCGACCAGAGTAGCAGGAAGCTCGAGGGCCGACCTCATTGTCGGTCATAACAGAAAAATATCGAAAGCCCAAAGAACAGACAGACAGGACAGTAAAAGAGAGTTGTCATGTCCCTTCCCAAAGCACACGTAAGAAGGTGACACGTGTCAGAGGAGTCACCTTCATTGTGACAAATGTCATCAGTATATTCATCTCAATCTTCCTACTGTCATCTCATGAATGGCTGACATTGCCTATATATAGGCCAGGAGAAAGTACACAAAGGAGGGACTTTCGAAAAAAGAGAGATATAGAGAGAGAGAGAAAAAAGAGAGATTCGAGATATACTGGAAAAGAACAAAAAAAGACTTGTAATTAACAAGCAAACTGAATAGACCAGCATACATTATTCTGCCCGGATCTATGCTATTGAGAGGTCATTAATAAAATTTAGTGATCAAATATCTTCCCTTTTATTTATTATTTTCTACGTGTCTTCGATCCATTCGTCCAGATCAGCGCACGTGATGTTGACCAAATCAGACGTCAACAGATTGGCGCTAGAGGAAGGGGTCGAACCTCCGACCTTGTGGTTAACAGCCACAACCTATGCCTTTCTCGTTCATATCGCAAGCCACAACCTATGCTTTTCTCGTTGATATTGCAAGCCAGTCCTATGCTTTTCTTTAAAATATTTCTTGTTAAGTATATGATTCTCCATCTCTAACCACAAGTGGCGAATTACCATCAGGCCCATCCAAAGGGCCCGTTATACAATAGAGGACACCATTATGAGGTGTACACGCTAAGGAGTTCTCTATCATGCATGGACGTATCGGACCATTCTTAGTGTGCACAGGACGGACACGACTTTGAGTCAAACTACAATCAACACGCAGATGTTTTGAAAGGCAATCTGCTGGCGGGGCACTTTGACACACCTTGCGTTCATCCGGGAATAACCACACCCACCAAGGGGTGGTAAGATGAAAGCATAGGAATCATCGTAACTACGAGTCGAAAGCATAGGAATCATCGTAATATGAAGTTGAAAGCACAGGAGCCATTGTGACCACGGGCTCCTGCTCGACTCGGCTGACCTCTTAGAGGTCATAATTTGAAGGATATTGAGCGTCGCTCAAAATTCCAGAGAAGGTCTCAAAGACTCCTCGTATCCTTCAAATTAAAGTTGCAGTCAGCATATACTGCAACATCTGAAAACTCCTTCGGAATTCCCATCCGCACCCGCGAAGGTCCTGGTAATCCGGACGGTAATGGGCCAGCTACCGAAAACACCTCCAAGTATTGAGCCATGTGTCAGAAAAGCAGCGGCGGCCCCTACCAGGGAATTGGAAGTCGAAGCAAAAGTAATCCGTAAAGGAGTTCTCCCCACAGTCACCTGACCAGCGGTCGTTAGGATGCCACCGACGAAACCCACAACTCAAAGTGATGAAAAAAAAAACCGCGGAAAGTGGAAAATACCAGTAAAACTAAAATAAGCCAAGGAAAAATCTCTATAAGAAAAGAGGGGCCCGGTCGACCGAGTCACTAACAATCCTGCAACGGCCGACCCAAGAAGAATCCCAGGCGTTCTACGATGACCCCGGTCGAAATTGGGATACACCCACAGGAGAATTCGTTTCAAAAAACAAGGTCAATATGACCCCGAGAACCTGGACCTCGTCGCCCAAAAAGGCGGAACGTCTCCTACAAAACATCCGAGGATCATCAGAGTTTCCAGGCCAATGATCTCATTATTAAATGAGCACTGGGGCCCGACACGGGACCTCCTGAATCCAAGTAACAAAGCCCGTCAGAACGGAGGTTGCTAGCTAGAATATGTAAATGACCAAGGATTAATTCATTTGTTGAAAGCCATGAAGGTACAATCGATAAAATTCGACTCTATTTTCATCTTGGAATCAAATGCACTATAAGACCGAGTTCGTCTCGGCACCTCGAATGACCGGCTCCTCCGGCACTATAAGACCGAGTTCGTCTCGGCACCTCGAATGGCCGGCTCCTCCGGCACTATAAGACCGAGTTCGTCTCGGCACCTCGAATGACCGGCTGCTCCGGCACTATAAGACCGAGTTCGTCTCGGCACCTCGAATGACCGGCTCCTCCAGCACTATAAGACCGAGTTCGTCTCGGCACCTCGAATGACCGGCTCCTCCGGCACTATAAGACCGAGTTCGTCTCGGCACCTTGAATGACCGGCTCCTCCGGCACTATAAGACCGAGTTCGTCTCGGCACCTCGAATGACCGGCTCCTCCGGCACTATAAGACCGAGTTCGTCTCGGCACCTCGAATGACCGGCTCCTCCGGCACTATAAGACCGAGTTCGTCTCGGCACCTCGAAAAGACCGGTCCACCCGGCACTGAAAGTCCGAGCTCGCCTCGGCACCTTACAAGACCGGTCCACCCGGCACTGAAAGTCCGAGCTTGCCTCGGCACCTTACAAGACCGGTCCACCCGGCACTGAAAGTCCGAGCTCGCCTCGGCACCTTACAAGACCGGTCCACCCGGCACTGAAAGTCCGAGCTTGCCTCGGCACCTTACAAGACCGGTCCACCCGGCACTGAAAGTCCGAGCTCGCATCGGCACCTTACAAGACCGATCCACTGCACCGAAGTCCGAGCTCGCCTCGGCACATAACAAGACCGGCCCACCCGGCATCAAAGTCCGAGCTCGCCTCGGCACCTTACAAGACCGGTCCACGTGATCGAAAGTCCGAGCTCGCCTCGGCACCTTACAAGACCGGTCCCACCAAGACTGAAAGTCCGAGCTTGCCTCGGCACCTTACAAGACCAGTCCACCCGGCACCGAAAGTCCGAGCTCGCCTCGGCACCTTACAAGACCGGGCCCACTAAGACTGAAGTCCGAGCTCGCCTCGGCACCTTACAAGACCGGTCCACCCGGCACTGAAAGTCCGAGCTCGCCTCGGCACCTTACAAGACCGGTCCACCCGGCACTGAAAGTCCGAGCTCGCCTCGGCACCTTACAAGATCGGTCCACCCGGCACTGAAAGTCCGAGCTCGCCTCGGCACCTTACAAGACCGGTCCACCCGGCACTGAAAGTCCGAGCTCGCCTCGGCACCTTACAAGACCGGTCCACCCGGCACTGGAAGTCCGAGCTCGCCTCGGCGCCTCAAAAGACCGGTCCATCCGGCACAATCAACGAAGGGTAAGCAGAAAAAGTGGCGGTCTGACCAACCGGGCCCAAACACAAAAAAGAAACAAGGGCCATAAAAAGATTTTATTTATTCAAAATAAGCTCCATGTCAAAATACAAAAGAAATCAAGGAAGAACGGCACGCAGGCCATACATGGAATAAAACAAAAAATCTACTCGGCCTGGTCCTCCTGATCGGTCGCCTGAGAAGACTGCCCTCCACCTTCGCCAGACACGGTCTCCACAGGATCTTCGCCAGCTTCGGCGGCCTTCGGCTCATCATCTCCGAGAGCTTCAACCTTTAGGTCGGCCGCTTGAGACTTTATGTAGGCCTGGACCTCCTCAACGGTCTTCCCTTCCTTCATGAGATCCAATATCTCATAACAGGTGGAGACGTAGTTAAGGTTGATCAATTCCTCGTATTCGGGTGTTTTCTGAAAAGCAGCCGCCCCGTCAGCAAGGCCCCTGTCATAACCCGCAGATTCGCAAGTCTGAACCCGCTCGGTCAATTGCTCAAGCTGGGCCTTAGCACTTTGCAAATGGGCCTCGTACTCGGCCCTGATATCCAGGCACTGTTTTTGCGCCTTCTCAGCCGCCGTGGCCATCTCGTCAGCCTTCTCTTTCCATACATTGGCCTCAAAGGCCTGGCTCTCCAGAAGCTCCATCTTACCCTTCAAAGAAGCCATCTCCTCCTCCAAAGATTTGATAAGCGAAGGGCAGAGATAATGTTCCTCCTGTAAGGCCTTGAGATCGGCCTCTGCCTTCTTATGTTTCCCAGCTGAGGCGGTCAGCTCCCCAGCGGCCTTCACATAGGTGCACAACGCGCGGCCCAAAATAGCATTTTCAAAATGGATCTGCTCAGCCGGATCCATGTCGTTGGTCACCATCTCCATCTTCGGCGTCCAGCCCAAAATGGGGACATAGCTGGACTCAACCACCGATGGGGGGACCCGATCGAGCAGTTCGGCGGTTGGAGTGGCTGCTCGGACGTAGTCGAGGAACCAGCGCGGTCTCCGCCCTTTCATCCGGGCACAGGGTTCTTCCCGATCCTTATTCACCGGGAGATAGTGGCCCTCCAGATCTATCAAGGGCTCCTTGCCCTTCGCCCGGCCCGTCCGTACGGGGCTCAAGGAGGGCACGACAGTCTCAGGAAGGGGGAGACCCTCGGTCCTGGTCATGTTGTCCTCAGACCCGGCCTCTACTCTCTTCCGCTTGCCTGCACGCTCCCTACGCTCGGCGGCCTCGTAGCGCCACCGCCACCGCAGCGTCTCTCCGTCCCGACGAACTCCTACCCCTGGGGCCTGGATGGGGAAGATGTGTCAAAAAAAAAAAAAGAGCTACCTGATGAAGACATTCTGCTCGGGTTAGTGGATCGAAGTCCCGCGGCCCAAAGATTGTCCTCAGTAACCAGAAGGTATGACTTCCTCCGATCAGCGGGAAGATCCAAGAGCTGTTCAACCCGGTCGTCAAACAAAGAGGAGGTCTCTGAAGCCGGAATACGTTCTGCACAAACAACAAATTATGAGCGTTAGACAAAAACGGGAACAGCAGCAAAGAACACGACACTTACTCATTTTGGCAACAAAGTCTTCGGGGACCCGAAGCTCGGCGTCTATCACGCCAGGTTCCCACTCATCAACCGAGCTCAGCCATGGCCCCCCCACATAGAACCACTGTTCTTTCCAGCTATGTATGGTCTCCGGCACATCCACCAATTCCTTATACATCGCGTGCCGGGCTGTCAAATAAAACCAGCCGGAACCAGATCGGCCGACCGACCTCCATAAAAAGAGACTGTTAATCTCTTCAAAACTGGGCTCGGTCCATCCATGCTGACTAAAAAGAATTAAAAGACCCACCATCCGAGCCCAAGAATTCGGATGAATTTGGGCAATACAAAGGCCCCACTGCCTCAACCACCGGGAAAGTACCAACGGCAGAGGAAACCTTAGCCCAGACAACAGAGAGCGGTAATACACCGCCGTGCATCCGACAGGAGGGGTGTGGGGTCTCTCCTATGGGTCCGGAACAAACATCCGCACCACCGCGGGTATCTTAAATCGCCCCCGCCAGGCCTCCAACTGCCCATCGGTGACCGTACTGCGTATCGAGGCCGAATCCCATTCCGCCTCAACAAAAGGGGACGGCCGAGGCCTCACGCTGCCCCCAGTCTCGCCAACCGCCGTCAACGACGTCGCCACCTCCGCGTCTCCAGAATCTGCATCTCCAGAATCCGGCGATCTTGCGACCTCGCCTCCATTCTCATCGCTCCAGTCAACGGGAGCATCACCTATCGACAAATCCGCCACTCCCGTACGATCTGGGGACACAACCGACTCCTCCGCCGTATTCCTCCGCTCCGAAATCGTAAAATAAGAAAAAAGAGGAGGAAGAGCAAGCTTACCAGAAAAGATATCTCTCTGCAATAAAAATGGCGAAGGAAGCAATGAAGAAGAAGACCCCCCATATTTATAGGATGAGACAGGGGCATTAATTACTAAAGCGGCGATTCATAATCATCACGAAGATTAAGAACGCGTGAGACACCGCGACGAATTACCTCCCGCCACGCGTCCCCCTCACTACGACTCTTGGAGATCCCGAAGTCAAATCGATGCGACTCTCAAAGATATGTCCCTTCAAGGGATCTTATCCACCCCCAAATCGGATCGACCTCAATCTGAAACGATTCCAGCACCGGCCGACCCGGCACGACCCTGGACTCGGGGGCCCTTGTTGGTAGTCGATCCGCCTTGGCATCCACCTAAGCGCTTCGGGCAGCCGAACGGCCGAGCAGATCCCGGAGCCGAACCGGTCATAAACTTGATCGTTTCTCAGGTTCGCACAAAAAACCGGACCGGGCAGAGACCTTAGAGCCGACCCGGAATCCGAACCAGAAAGACCGAGCAGGCCCTATATGAATACGCTCCATAACCACGAATAAGGCCGACCAGAGTAGCAGGAAGCTCGAGGGCCGACCTCATTGTCGGTCATAACAGAAAAATATCGAAAGCCCAAAGAACAGGCAGACAGGACAGTAAAAGAGAGTTGTCATGTCCCTTCCCAAAGCACACGTAAGAAGGTGACACGTGTCAGAGGAGTCACCTTCATTGTGACAAATGTCATCAGTATATTCATCTCAATCTTCCTACTGTCATCTCATGAATGGCTGACATTGCCTATATATAGGCCAGGAGAAAGTACACAAAGGAGGGACTTTCGAAAAAAGAGAGATATATAGAGAGAGAGAGAGAAAAAAGAGAGATTCGAGATATACTGGAAAAGAACAAAAAAAGACTTGTAATTAACAAGCAAACTGAATAGACCGGCATACATTATTCTGCCCGGCTCTATGCTATTGAGAGGTCATTAATAAAATTTAGTGAACAAATATCTTCCCTTTTATTTATTATTTTCTACGTGTCTTCGATCCATTCGTCCAGATCAGCACACGTGATGTTGACCAAATCAGACGTCAACAATTTCTTTTTTTGTCTTTAACTTGTATGTTCTGAATTAATGTGTGTTACAGGTCTGGATGTGCTGGTATGTAGAAATATACTATATATATCAGGTTCTACAACGATTGTTTAATTGTTGTATGTATGTCGAACGAACAACAATTTTTGCGTTATTCCTACTATATACTAAAGGGGTGGGAATAGGGTTCCGTGCCCATTAAAAAATTCCTCCCCCTCTTTTTTTTTTCCTTTGTTTTTTTTTTCCTTTTATATTCTATGCACATCCGGTTCTTTTTAAGGTACCTCCGCTTTTTTTTTTCCTTTTTTTTTATTTTTTTTTTTTTTAAATATTGTATTGTGATGTGCTGTGTACTATGGGAGAAGTCATGAGTTTCGGGTTTGACTAAATAAATGTAGTGTAGGTAGTGAATAATATATAAAGGAGTAAATAGAGTAACTTTTTGTTACATTAAAAAATAACAACTTTTTACATGTGTTGTGTGTTACTATTTTGACATGAATAATATTTTACTTACAAACATATATAAATAAGAAAAAACTACTTTAATAGGAAACATTAAAATTTAAATTACTTTGCAAGACATTGTTCTATTTTGTCCCTATTAGAAAAGTAACACTCTGAAACACTTCCAAGATTTAACATGTCAGAATCAACAGCAACTATTATATGTACGTGTATATTAAGTAGAAAATCAAAAAATATCTATTTTGTCAGCTTATTCTCTCTAAATACTATAGGAGGGGAAATAGGTCTCCGTGCATAGATAAAAATTTCATTTCGCCATTAAATATAGTTTATCATTTAAAGAAAAGGAGGACCTGCGTAGTAGTTTGATGTACCCCTAATAAAAGAAAAGTTTATGCATTAAAAAACGAAAAAAAGGCGGTTGCATAAATATTTAGCCCCACCTAGCGAAGAGCCAATATTAAAAAAAATTTACAAAAAAAAATTAAATAAATAAAATAAAATAAAAAAATAAATAAAAAATTACAAAACAAACATTGAACCTTTTTATATTTAAGATTTTTTTATATAACAAATTTTATTTGCCAAATATATAATAAATACCTAGCGGTTTATTAAATAAAAAAAATACTGACAAAAAAGTCTTTCGATAACGAACAAAACAAGTTCAATCTTGATATGGTTTTGACGTACGTATAATTACAATGGTGCCCGACCAAATATGATAACTACAAATACAGCTTGACACAATATTTATTGCAAACAAATACAACACGTGTCGTTAAAAAACATACCATGATCTCACAACGAAGAGCCCTTTTCAAACATTATTCGTAAATGATTATTGCAAAAATTTCTCGAAAATTCCCGCTGCAACGCAGCGGGCGCCTTCATACTTGTATACACTAAAGGAGAAGAAATAAGGTTTCGTGCCCCATAAAATAATATTTTCATCACCTCCAACCATCTCTACCGTACACGTGTTCAGATAAGTTTCCCCTTCATCTTTAGTGGAATCTTTGGACAAGTCTCATCATCATCTCATCGAAGTTAGACTATTGTCTATTTTTAATACTACTCTGTTAAAGGAATAATACCCATTGTGTGCCTAAGTCTGTTAGTTTATGGGCTTTCCTAGATAGGATTTGGCTGAGGCCTGTTTGTATGTACTTCACCCTATTTAAGGGATCCCATTGATGGAATAATACAACAACACTTTGCCCTACTTTCTTGTCTCATGTTATTTTCCCTTCAACACGTTATCAGCACGTAGTTCCCCACTGAGCATGAAGAAAAATCTCTCCCGTTTTTTTTCTGAAAAATCCCGGAAAAAAGGGGGAAAATCGGATTTTCCCAAAAACCCTAACTGCATCCGCCGCCACCGGTCATCTTCTTCACTGACCGACACCGTCCGCGACCCAGAACAGAAGCTGCGCCTCCGACCCAATCTGTGCAACTCGCCGCCTCCCATGTGCTGCGTCCAACGGCAATAGCCAGACTAGATCCGAACTTAATGCTTGGATCTCGAGCCCCCCTGCGTCTCGTCACAAAAAAAAAAAAAAAGGATAAAAGAACAAAAGAATCCAATTTTTCCGGAACCCTAATTTCTCGACAGCATCTTCCCCGCACTTCCCGCCGCCGTCGCTTCAAATCCGCCATCAACTTCCGATCCAAGCCGCGTCGCCGCCCCAGCTTCGTTCGTGAGCCCTACACAACGCCGAGCCGAACCACGCGAACTAGAGCCTGTGGCTCAACCTGAGCCGCGTCCCAATCCGTTTCTGCAGACCCGATCGCCCGCCGACCTCCTCTCAACTACCTGAGATCGATTGCACGCCCACACCTAATTTGCTCGACTCCATATCAGACATACGTACCAACAGACAAAAAGAATAAAAGATAGATTGTGTTTTCCAATTTGCCGACGGGAATTTGGAAGGATGGACTTCTTCCATTTTCTTATTAAATATTGAGTTTCATTAATTCTCTTTTCGTGTGATTACAATTTAACCTTTTTATTTTTTTTTATGTCTGACAAGAAACCAGAGATTTTTACTGGCGATCCAAACGACAATTGGAATGGTAAACACGATTTCATCAGAGAAAAATTGATGGTATGTCATAGGAAAGAATCGTGTCTTTCCGGTAAGGTACACAATCCGAATAACCCTACTATTTACAACGTGCAATTTTACATGCTTTATTTACTTTAATTGCATATTTATATATTATAAATTTATTTATGCTTCATTAAACCAATTAAAGCATAATGCATTAATAACTTTAATTAAATCAAAGCGAATTGCTTAAAGCAACTTGAATTAAATTAAATTCACGTTGAATTAAAAATTATTGCAGCATAAGATACCTCTTTGACTGCATTTATACGTGTATAGATATATTCATAGGGCTATGTGATTATATCTATAATTATATATATATTTTGCATGCATCGTTAGTTATGGCATGTGTATTAGGTTCATCATTAGTAGAACCTAGAGAACTTATCTCTACAGTTTATATCAACTCGAACCGTGATAAAGTAATTTCATTGGTAACCTTCAATAGCATCGAAAGTAATTTTGACCATATCTTGGTTCCGAAAAATAATAATGCTCTCATTATTGAAAATTTTATCATGGAAAGTACTCATGGTAAACTGTGAAAAATCATTTTCCTTTTTCTTGTATTAAGATAGCTTATCCAACTCGCCTCAAATTTGATATCTTGGACTCAAAAGAGCTTGAGTACCATAGATGTGTCTCCTACGTCGAGACTACATTTATCACTAAAGAATATAGTGGTACGCTCCTTAACACCACAGATCAAGTACCGTCTGATAAGATAAAAGCGAGCGCACTTATATTCCTTAGGTGACACATCGAACCCAGCTTGAGATGGAAATATCTACAGTTGAAAATCCTGCAAAGAACTGTGGGATGCCCGTAAGGGCTAACTTGGGAACATTCACGACACTTTGCTCCCAAAGTTGATCGTGCAGTGGAATGAAATCCGCTTGCTTGAATATAAACGGATCAACGACTTCAACAAAGATATTCTCCGCGTCAAGGCACGCCTAAATTTCTGTGGGAAGGACATCACAGAAGATGACATGATCCATAAAGCTTTTTTCACCTTCCCTACTTCCGCTCATATACTAACGAACCAGTATATGCTGGAGTATGATAATAAACGCATCACTACCTTCAGTAAGCTAATCAACCTACTGCAAGTAGCTGAGAGGCATAACGAAGTGTTAGTGAGCAGTAATGTCAGGCCGATTGGGACAAAGAAAATTCCCAAGGCCAATTATGGCAAAGTGAAGGATGGAAACTACCCCAATGAATAGGGGACTGGACATGATAGGCTTCGTGGTCAAGAACGTGGGGGTTCTTCCAATGTAATGCGAAGACTTGGTACTCCCGGCTCTACTAGCTAAGGGAACCAAATAGCACATACCCATCATATCGCCTCTAAGGCTCGAGTTAGCAATGAACTGTGCTATCACTGTGGAGATGCTGGACATGGTACAAGAACTGCCATGCAAGCAAGCAAGTCGCATCTCACTACAAGAAATATAGAGAGTCCAAAGAAAGGAGAACTCACTATATGGAGGAATATGATCTAGACAAGTCCCCCTATGTCAATTTTCACAGTAACCAATCGTCGAATTGAGTCATACGAGCCACAGTCTATAGACTGAATCTTAGTATTATGTTTACTTTCTCGTTTACATTTGGTATAGTTGCTTCAAGACGACTGTGTTGGTGTTTTATTTTCAATAATGACGTGATGCAACATTATTTCACGAACAAGATATTAATATTGCTTACGTTAGATTATTAGCTTTATTTCGAAGTACTGAATAATGCTTGAATGCTTATGGTTCGAAATTTCACTCTTTTCTAAGAAATGAATCGAGGAGAGCTTGAATGTTCTTAGAATTAGGCTTCTATTCATTGAATAAGTCGCCTACCAAACCTCGGTAACTACGATGATTGGGTCATCCCAACTCATCAAAGGGCGAGGTAATGCTCAATTTTTGATGCCTAAATGGCACTCAATTACAAGTTACCAATACTCTGTATGCACCTAGAGCCCTTCGAACCTTACTTGACTTCAACAATATACGTAGCAATGGTTTCCAGATTGAAACCCACTGTGAGAATGGAATAGAGTTTCTTTTATTTTAATGAATGTGGACGTATACGCATTTTAGAATAACTGATGAGCCGATCTAGTGGATGTACCTCACTATTATTAGGTTTTTAAAATCCTATGTTGTCACCAACAATGTACTTTGGGACATAGACTCATATAGGCTTTGGCACGATAGACTAGGTCATCCTGGTCGAAGTATGATGATATGTATACTAAAGAACCTGTACGAACATCATTACTTTTCGAGCGAAAATGTGGCAACAACTCAACATAAAGCACAATGTTGACGTTAATCGTGTTATGTCATCCAAAGAACCGAATGCATATCAAATGCCCACCACTTAGTGTTGCAAAGCCTGCTCTTTAGCCAAAGTAGGAGCGAGACCTTCCTATGCTAAAGAAATAAAAGCAAACATTCCATTCTTACGCTGAATATAAGGAGAAATTTGTGGATCCATCCACCTAATATGCGGACCATTTATGTATTGATGGTTTTGATGGATTCTCCGACATGTTGGTCACATGTCGCTCTCCTGTCCACTCAAACTGCTGCAGAACTTCCAAAATAATTTATAAGGACTCACCTCCCTTATCACATCTAAAGGACTCGATGATGTTGGAGAGTTCACATCAAAAAGTAATTGATGTTTATTGCATGATAGAGATTAATGAATAGTATCTCGTCCCATGTGCATATGCAAACGGCCATATAAACCACCTTCTAAAGAATATGTATGGTGATTATATCATTGGTTATGCGCATCAATTTGCATATTTTGCCCGAATTATGCAATATTGCATGCAACTTTACTTAAATCGTTCATTCTTAGACCCTCTGCTAACCAATTAGTTTATGCGTACCAGTTGGTAACTGGATAGCCTGATTTCTATATTTTGGACCCAGACGGACTTGAGTGCCAATTGCGCATAATTGGTTACGCATTATATGTGCCTTCTGCGCCCCACAATGCATTGGTCTTTAGAAACGATTAAGTATTCACGTTGGATAAGAATCTCCAGACGTTTATCCGCTATTTGAAACCTTCACAGTGATCTCTTTACCGCACGATTTGCGAATTGTCGCTTTAATGAGACAACCTTCCCGTCGTTAGGGGGAGGAGAGAAAACGTAATTTCTAGAGGAACGACAGGAATTGTCATGATGTCTCCACTTTGTCTCATTATGATCCCCGAACTTCACAATGTTACCGTGAAGCATAAAGAACACTCGATCTTCAGGATGTAGCAGATTCGATGCCTGATGCATTTACTGATATCGTTCAAGTGACAAGATCTCACATTACAGCTGCAAATGTGCCTGTAAGGTTAGAAGTCCCCTCTAAGGGGCACATCACCAATGAACCGGGTGATGCAACCGCACTTGGTGGAGGTGTGGTTGAGGCCGTGGCTCCCTGCGAAGGAAGGGGTGGAAGCCACATGGTTCGACTAAATACTCACCCAAGTAAGAGGTAGAGTATGGCACAACTTCACATGTTAACTATCACTGAACTCGTTTCATGAGATCATGCTTGATTTTATTATGTCCATGAATCATGACGAGGGGGACGCCCCGAAGATATGATTCAGAAAATCAAGAATCTCGATGAAATTATGAGGGTGTGGCACGATCAACCACCCACTTTGATGACATGTCATGAATCATAAAGTACGATGATGTCGAACCTCGCTCACTGGATGAAATCAACATTGGCCTATAAGAAAAACATTCCGTAGAACTAGATTCTCCGACAAAGAGACAGTATTTGGTGTAGGTAGTGCTAACCTAACCAAGTGTAAAGCTGAAGGACATAATCGAACCTTTGTCGTAAATCATAGTGAGAATAGTAGAGTCCTAATGTACAAGGTTTCACGAAGTAATGCTTCTCACAATGCCTGGAATTGATTACGAGGAAATGTACTCCCACGTATACTCCGCTATTTGATTAGCGTAGTAATTTCCGAGGACTGAAATGCACCAATAGATGTGGTTCTGCGTATCTCTCTGGGGTTCTAGATACGGAGATATATCCGGAAGTGCCCTATTGCATTTCACTACCCAAATCAAGTAACTCCTGGACCACGAGTACGTATTGATTCGTTGAAACGCTCACTTTACGGTTTGAAACAATCTGGAAGGATGTGGTATAACCGTCTCAGTGAATACTTGATTAGGAAGGGATATAAGAACGATGAACTGTGTCCCTGCGTCTTCACAACACAAACAAGTTCCGGATTTGCGATTATCGCAATGTATGTCGATGACATGAACATAATCGGTCTTGATGAAATAAGAGAAACCACCGGATACTGGAAATCTGAGTTTGAGATGAAAGATCTTGGGGAAACTCGGTTCTGTCGAAGCATTGACATAGACATTGAGTTTGTGGAATTCATTCCACCGGTCTACCTATGTCCAGAAGTTTCTCAGGCACTTTAACATGGACAAGGTAAACCCGACTAGCACCCCATGATAGGTCGAACATTTAGATGCAAAGGAAAGATCCATTTCGTCTAAAGAAATGTGACGAAGAGCTTTGGGAGCTGAAATTCCCTACATGAGTGCAATAGCGCATTATTTTACTTAGCTCAATGTACACGACCTGCTATCACTCCTCAGTTAATCCGCTGACTAGATTTAGTTCAGCATCGACGCAACATCAATGGAATGGTATCAAGAATATCTTCTGATACTTAAGAGAAATCATTGATTTGGGACTATTCTTTTCCTACAAGCAGGCAAAGGAAGCTGCTTATGAAAAGGCAAATGCTAAAGTAAATGCTGGTGCCGAAGCAACTACCACAAAGTATGTGTTGGTATGAATTGCTTACGTCTTGGAAATCAACTAAGCAAACCCCTCTTGGCTACCTCCTTCACGACATGATTATTGCTTTGCATGAATCAGTCCGTGAGTGTACATGATTAAGAACTATCATTCTACACTTGTGAGGAACTAGCGGTTAAGTACTGCCACTGATGAGCATACTCACATTTATGAACATGATGTAACTTGTAAATCCCCTTAATTGATGGAATGATCATAACGGGAAATATGTGAGATATAACGTAACATACTCACATAGGTTGCACTCTTTTCCTTAGATCAAGGTTTATTTTTCCCAATGGGTTTTGTTACTTGGCAAGGTTTTTAACGAGGCAACGATATATGAATGTAAGCATTAGGGGGAGCTAAAGATTTTTCCAACTTCCGAGATTGATGTAAAGATCACAAGGAAATGATGATTATAAAGAAACTTAATCACATGTGTTGTACTCTTTTCTTTGACCAAGGTTCATTTTCTCCCATTGGGTTTTGTTACTTGGCGAAGTTTTTTAATGAGGCAACGACTACTTGATTGATGTACAAATCAGGGGGAGATGTAGACTTGAGGGGGAGTCTTACATCCACAACGTACGTTATACTCTTTTCCTTCCAAGGATTATTTTTCCCACAGGGTTTTTATCACTTGGAAAGGTTTTTAATGAGGTAACAAGATGTACGATTTTAGGGATCGATGGAATGGTCACCTTAATAGCGCTATGATCAAATGTAACGATCATATGAGAGGATAGATTCAAAGGACGAAGTCTAAACTTGATGTGTCTAGATGCTGTACTCTTTTTCCTACGATCAAGACATTTTTCCCACTGGGTTTTTGCTTGACGAGGTTTTAACGAGGCAACATGACATGCGCTTGTAGACTAGGCACAAGGGGGAGTGTTAAAGGAATAATACCCATTGTGTGCCTAAGTCTGTTAGTTTATGGGCTTTCCTAGATAGGATTTGGCTGAGGCCTGTTTGTATGTACTTCACCCTATTTAAGGGATCCCATTGATGGAATAATACAACAACACTTTGCCCTACTTTCTTGTCTCATGTTATTTTCCCTTCAACATACTCCTATTTTACCTAAAAACTCTATTTGTATGACATTATTTTATTTCAAATATAAGAATCTCTTTTTAAAATAAGATCTTAATATTTAATTATAACTATATAATATTTTAAAAATCTAACTTTATATTATACAAATTATAATATTAATTGATTGGAAAAAATTAAAAAAAAAAGGTTAAATGGCTGGAAATATATTTTAATTTTATTAAATGATTAAAATTAAAATATTGTAACTTAAATATTTATGTGGAATGACGGTACCAAACTTTTGATATTAATGTCATTCTCTATATATAAAGGAGAAAAAATAGGGTTTCGTGCCCTATAAAATAATATTTTCCAATTATTATATTTAACACAAGCAAGCATTAAAAAATTCAAACTCTACTGTAGCAATGATAAAGAAATTGTAACTCAGTGTAGCATAAAAATAAAGAATAAAAAATTACAAAACACACCCTCAACTTTTTAATATTTACGACTTTTTTAGATAACAAACTTTATTTACCTACCGGTTTCGTGAATAAAAAAATACTACCAAAAAGGCCTCTCGATAACGAACAATACAAGCCCAATATTGATATACTTTTGACGTACGTACTGTTTTATAAAAAATGTTGAAGTTTATAAATAAAAGAACTTTCAAAATACATCATTAACCTATCAAATAACTTTAAAATTATTCTAAATTTTTTTAAAACTATAACGGTCAAAATTAGCCCCGCCGCAACACACTTGTGCCCGACACGTTTGACACAACATTTTTTTTCAAACAAATACAACACGTGTCGGCCAAAAAATACCACGATCTTACAACGAGAAGCCCCGCCCAAACATTATTCGTAAAGAATTATCGCAAAAATTCCTCGAAAATTCCAGCGCCTTCCCACTTGTTCATTCTAAGATAGTAGCAATGAACTAAATATACTTTGTGGGCCTACAGTTTGTCCAACTTGTGCAAAGGGATATGTGCCTGAATCAAATGGTGTAATATCTCCTTGCCCGTCTATTATGATCATGCCTTTTCCTTTTGCATCTTCCACAACTAATCTCTTTATCATTCTTGAGACATCTAGCTCGTCATTCATACACACTACAATCTTTTCGGCTACTTTCCTTTTTTTTTTTTTTTTTTTTTTTTTTGATCGGTTAAAAATGAATTAATTGATCAAAGTGATACACATACACCGGGCATACCCGGGAGAGAAACAGTCCAAAAGGAAGGCCACAAGTTGGCTCCTCAAGTGGGATAATCAAAACAAACCAAGTGAGAAGGGCAGCCACAATGTCGGCTCCTCACTCTCGCTCGGGAGCTAGTCGAAAGAAACTATCTTTATAGTTCGGAAATAAAGCAAACAAAATCATAAATGCGTGCATTTTAATACGGCGAATGACGAAGTCAATATGCAATACTTCGCGTTCGAAAATCAGCCGGTTGCGAGCGTTCCAAATGTGATACACGGTTGAAGCGAAAACAATCTTCTGCCCCTTAGCTTGCCAGGAGTTCCCTTTGGCCTCCTTTTTGATCCATTTTAGTGCACTCCTCAAGGTAGTCATCGAACGGGTGATTCCTATCCACTCTTTGATGGCGTCCCAGATATGGGCAGCGAATGGGCAATCAAAAAATAGATGTGCTCCGGATTCAGGCTGAGAAGCACAAAAGCTACAAGTTTCGTCCAGGCCGAGATGCCTAATTCTGTCCTTGGTTCGAAGGCGCCCATGGGCAGCAAGCCATAATGTAAATGCATGCTTGGGCGTGACCCCGCTAGTCCAGACTACGCTCGCCCAAGGCCTCGGTGTACCAACGATCCGAAAGAAATTATATGGATGGTGACTTCCCTTGCTATTCGTCCTCCAAGTCCTAAGTTGGTTCTCAACGTTCTGCCTAGAACCACACTTGACAATCATTTCATCCCGGATGGACAAAATATATTTGATCAGATGGGAATCATCCTTATGGGTTGCCCAGTCCCAAAAGGAGCCCCCCCTCAAATAATAGTGATTCACCCATCGACACCACAGTGTGTCCTTCTTGGCGTGAATGTTCCAAAGAAGCTTAGCGAGCAAGGCTTTATTCCAAGCTCCCAAGTCCCGAATACCCAATCCCCCTTCTGATTTGGGCAAGCAAATGGTAGACCAAGCAATGCTAGGGCTGTCCGAACACCACAAAAACTTCCTGCTTATTTGAGTGTTTTTAAGCCGCACACCGGGGAGGGGAAAGATGGAAAGCCAAAAGCACTCGACCCCTTGTAAACCGATCCGACAAGCTCAAGACGCCCGCATAAGAAAGAGTCGAGGCACACCAACCATTGACATAGTCACGGATTTTGTCAATCATCTCCTCATAATTAGCAATTAAAAGCCTCCCGGCCGCAAGGGGAATCCCGAGGTAGCGGAAAGGCATAGTGCCGCGCGTAAGCTGTGATAGATCAAGTATGTCCTCCGCGACAATTTCCTTGACTCCTGCCATATAAATGTTGGACTTGAGAACATTCATCTCGAGCCCAGAAGTCCCACTAAAAGCATTCAGACAGTCCATGAGAATACGGATTGAATCCGGGTCACCACGGGAAAGCAGCATAAGATCGTCCGCAAACGCCAAGTGTGTTATGTTCAATACCTCACACTGCGGGTGAAATTTAAAAACAGAGCCCACTGTTTTCATTCTGATGAGCCTCGAAAGGTATTCAAGACAAACAACAAACAAGTAAGGGGACAATGAATCCCCTTGCCGAAGCCCCTTCTCGCCCTTAAAGTATCCAACAAGTCCACCATTAATGGAAATTGAAAATATGGTGGAAGTGACACATTCCATCACCCATGACGTGAAGATATCAGGGAACCCAAGCCCTTGAAGAACCTCGCGGAGGAACTGCCACGATACCGAATCAAATGCCTTCTTTAGGTCAATTTTGATGACACAACGAGGCGAGATCCTCTTCCTATTATATTGCTTAAGCAATTCTTGTACAATTCTTGTATAATACATGGAATTGAAATTTTTATTATGCGAGTTTTAAGATGGAAGACAAATGCATACATGATAATGTAAGATGTATTTTTTAGAATATCTTTTGCAATCACATATGACACTTTGCGCCAGCCGCTCACCCCACCGAGCTGAATCCTTAAGCAGAAATCATAGCTGAACAAGGAGCTGAACAACCTCAGGCTGAGAAACTTCCAGAGCTCCCCAGCACACTAGAGGTGAAGAACTGGAGTTTCGTTGTAAGTTTGTATTGAAAGAGAACAACTCATTTACTCTGTCACCCGAGCAACTTCAAAAGGTAAAGAATCATATCCTCAAAACTTCTATGAAAAATACATATACTGAGTGGAGAGAATTTAGGTGCATGGGTTTTTCTGACCTAAAGAACTATGTTGAAAAAGGTGGATGTGACTATCCCATGGCCACTGAAGAACTTATCATATATTTTTGTCAAGAGAACGATATTTATAAATTGACGAGTAAGGAATGGTTTGTAACTAACTTTAAAAGAAACATGGACTACTACATTTACTGCACTATGGAAGATGTAGCCCATGGAAGGCCTCTTTGTACCGAGAAGGAAGATGAGAAAGTTGAAAAACAGGAGGAGTTGAAAAAGAAAAGGAAATGGTAGTAGTTGAAAAAGAAGAAAAAGAGGAAAGTGAAGAAGAAAAAGAAAAAAAAAGGAAGAAAATGAAACAGTGCACATCTTCGATGATGATGAACATCAGGATTATGCTCCACAAGGAGGAATGGGTAGTGAAAGTGTGAAAGATGCTGAAAAAGAGGAGGAACAAGGTGCATCACAATCAAGATGGGGGGGGACAAACCCAATCCGAGGCACCTGCTGAACAGGAAGTTGAAACAACAAATATCCAACTTTGAGGAAGAAGCTGAAACAGCAAAGTCTCCAACTGCTGAGAACCCAGCTACACACAAGACCAAGCTCAAACCATCCCAGCTGCTTAGCCACGTTCACCTCGTCTTACCTGAAATAACTAGAAAGCTGATTGAAGAAGTTATTGAGGGGATTTTATCCAGTAAGGTTGAACCTTACTTGAGAGAACTCAACAGCAAGATGGACATGATTCCCAACAGTAATGAATCATCCCCAGCTCCTGCATCAGTCACGATGACCTTGGGCATGCAGAACTTCATGACCAAGGTAGAGTCAGAAAAGGGGAAGAAAAGGAAAAATCAAAACACGAAGAACTCACCCTTGCTGTGGTTCCAACCAACAGAATCTCTCAGCCTGCTACTTACCCAACTAATCTAGCAGGAGGCATCTTGATAAAAAGATCTGTCTAAATCAGCCCATTAGACCCACCAGCTACACCAGCCAAGAAGAGGAGGACAAGTCAGAAAAAATAAATACTTAGCTGGATGAATAAGGAAATTTGCCATGTTGAAGAGTGAAGACTTCTGCCCTGTAGAAGCTTTCACCATGTGGGTACTTCTAAGAGGTAGTTTATTGAAAAGTACTATCTTTGGGAAATTCTACAGGATCCCCAAGGTACCCACATCAGATATTTATTGACTTAATCTTTGGATTATTTTAATGAAGTATGCTGCAAAGCTCTTTGATACATATCCAATGATCTGTCCATCATACCTCAAGAACCACCTTTGGGTCAAGAAGGAAATCTCGATGACAGTGCTCTTCAGCATGAAATTCAGAAAATTTGTATTGAGAATAAACATGTCTCTACAGAAGATCAAGTCTTTGCCACTCAAGTGGTAAAAAACAAGTATGGGCTGATTCCAGTTGTGGAAAAGCCTATATGAGCAAAATACTTGAAGTCACTTCCTCCAGCTGGAACCAGATGAAGAGAAGGGGTCGAGGAAGAAATTGATATCTTTTTTGTTTTTACAGTTTACTTGTAATTTTATTTTCTGTCTTCGAATTCAAAACTCTAACGTACTCAACTGATAATATACAGTCGATATAATATACGGTCGACTTGAATAAATATTAAGTTTTGCAATCATCAAAATAGGGAAATTGGTTAGGAATACACTTGAGATTTGATGCAAGTTTTCTATCCGTTTGTGATGATTTTTACATTTGAACAAATATTAAGTTTTGCAATCATCAAAATAGGGAAATTGGTTAGGAATACACTTGAGATTTGATGATGTCATCATTGTAATAAAGTTGGATTCCAATTTAAGTTCTAAGTACTTGAAATTGTAAATGAGAATCTTCTATATGCCTTAAAATCTATTTTCAAGCTAAGTATACAACAACCGTGTTCTACATCTAAGTAAGTAGACAGCTAAATCCAGAATACAGCTAAGTATGGATAGTCGGGTAACACTGCTACGAAGAGGCAGCCGAGTATGGACAACAAGGAATTCCGATACATAGAAAATTACCAAGTTTTAATCAGCTAAGTCCATGTCAGCAAAGTTGAATAGTCAACAAGAATGGCAAGGCACATGCAGACGTGAATAAAATAAATAAAGAGACAAACCGAGCAAATCATGCAACTTGCATGGAAAGTAAGAATAAGATATTCCTTTAGACTCACGCCTAAGACATTCTTCATTAAAGAAGTCAAAGATCGGCGGTGACACTTTATATCGTTGGAGATTTTCAAACGGGAAGATTTGAAGAAAACAACAAGCCTTGCAAGGAAGATAATACTAAACAAAGAAGTATATCTCCACCAGACTAAGTTGTTCAAGAGATGCAACAATTATGATCAAGAGCGCAAGAATTGTACTATAAGTATCTGAAGACTTTAACAGCTAAGTACGATGCTATCAAACTTACAAAGCAAACAGATCGAAACAATCTGAAAGACTAAAGCATCGTGGAGAGCTGAGATCTCAACATACATATCAAGAGAAGCTATTGAGTTGGCAAAAACAACAAACTCTTATCAACCGATTTGAGTGAGGGGTACTTTCTTGAACGAGGTTCTTGAAAGTTGAGGTTGTGCGACATCCACGAGTTCTTGATTGGAAGATGATAAACAACTTGACAGTTGTGAGGCATCCAAGGGTTTTCAGTGAAGAAGTGACAAGCAATCAAGGGAAGGAGTTACTACGGACAAGGGTTTTCACTTGTTGAAAGTTGCTCTAACTAGTTCATTGTAACCATCAATAGTTATAGTGAATTTATCTCCAAGTGAATTGGAGGAAAATGGGATAGTAGAGGATTAGCCCACCTCTGAAACTACTATAAGTGCTCAGATATTTATAGCCTTCTTGCATCATATTTAACTGCTGCATCCATATTATCTATTACATTAACAAACTTAGTCAACTGCAAGACTTCCTCTAATTTATTGACACTCAGCTGACAATTGAACTGCACAACCAAGTATTTACAACCTAGCTATGTCAACCAAGTTTCTAAAACGAGTTCAGCCAAATGCAAAAGTTTTAAAAATTTATTAACCCGATCCTCCAGGCTTTTACGTAATGTATTAGGAACCAACACAATTTCTATTCTTTGAATTTCATACCTTTTCCATTCTTTTTATCTTATAATTTTTTTTATCTAATATCATTTGTATTTTATAATAATTATAGATCACCTTATGGTTTTGTAAAACGATTTCTATTTCTTTTATGAAGTTTAAGGTTTTTTTCTTTTTTTTTTTTTTGATTTTTTGCACACACAGATGACGCATGACTAATTTCCCTCCAAAATTGAAAAATCCCGATTTTTATACCTGTAGACGCTCAGAAATCTACAATTGATTTTTGGGTGAAGAGAGGGCACCAGCGACCCACAAAACAATACAAGAGCAAGATATAGAACGAAGGTTGCAAGGGGACATCGGTGTGGTGCCGGCCATATGGACTCCGACGCTCAAGTCAGTAAATATATAGAAATGTGAGGTACATGAAAATAAAATGAATAAAATGGGATTTATCCTTTTCACGGGGATTGACCAAGAAGGATCAGAAATTTCTTCTGTCTGATCTAGAGAACAATGAGTTGGATCACCTTGAAGCCATAAGTCACCGGGCTTGGAGAGGTCCGATGATCTTCTGGGAGCGTCGGTGAATATTAGAGTCAGTCGGAATATGAGCACGACGTGGAGAGAGAGAGAGAGAGAGAGAGAGAGAGAGTAAGAGTAAGAGTAGATGGATAAGGGAGTGGAGATGAGAAAGAGAAGGTTATCTGTTGGATTTCTTGGTGCCCTTCGGAGTCTGGAGACCCCCTACTTGTAGGTGAGGTGGTGATAGGACGACAAATGTAGACCTACTAAAAGCCCGGTCTAGAGAAGCTCAAAATAAACCGACCTCTAGATAAAAAGGAAAGGCCTGAGCGGAGCTAGTCCGACCTGGGGCCCATCCCTAGGTCAGCGAACCAACTTACCGACCTCTTTATGGGATAACGGAATGGCCCGACCTAGGAGGCCTTCCATAGAGTAGGCCGACCTATGGAACTCCAACTCGAGATCGGGAACGTCCGAGCTCGTGAAAATCAGGCTCCCGAAAAGACTGGAATCTGACCCACCTGACAGAATCCCGGAAATCTAGGGAAGGATAAGCCGCAACCCAAATTCCGGATATCTAGACCTGACAGAATCCCAGAAATCTAGGGAAGGATAAGCTGCAGCCCAAATCCCGGATATACAGGGATGGAAGGCTGCAGTCTAAATCCCTGAATATCTGGGATCTTCCCTGATATTAGAAAGGTGCCTCACAAGAAAAGGCGGCTCCTCCCATCTATAAATAAGGAAGAAGCCGCTCTTCCTAGGCCAAGTATTTTTCACTATTACAGAAAAAAGTATTTTAGAGAGAGAAAGAAACACAGAGAGAGAGAGAGATAGCAATACCTTACATATTCTGGTTTTCTTAGATAAACTTCTGAGATTAACCCAGTTCTTGGTGACCGATCAACTCGGTTTTATCAAGTGGCGTCATCTATGGGAACTGTGACATCGAGTCACTCTTTGAGTTGAGATGTGAGATCAATAATGGCGGAAGAGACAACCCAGAAGAAAAATGGGGAGCTGATACCCCGAAATTTGGAAGAACAACTAGCAGCTGTGGGTGGAGAATCGACTCTGGAAAAAACGCCCATCACCCCGGGAGAAGAAGCTACACCCAGCACAATCACCTTGACAAAGGAAGCCTTAGCCGACATAATTGCTAGTGCGATCCAGAAAAGCTGGGAGGTCGAAAAACAAAAGATACCACGAAAAATAATACCCATCCTCTCGGATGGGCCGGAGGAAATCGATCAGCAGGAAGAACATGGGGAAAGCTATCCAAGAACATGGGAACGATCTAGACAAGAAAGAACGCAGGATCCCTTGATATCCACTATGCAAGAAGAGCTAGAGGAATTGCGACAAAGGGTTGCGGGGAAGGACGCGGAGAGTCATCCAGGCCACCCCAGCTCGGAGTAGCATCGCAAAGCAGGTGATGGAGGTAAACAAAATAACGGATTGGCGAACTCCCTTGTTGGCATATTTGAGAAGAGCGGAGCTACCAATTGAAAGGCAGGAAAGACCAAAAATTGTACGAAGGGCAACGAGGTTCTGTTGCATTAACGATGAATTACACAAGTGATCATACATTGGCCCATACCTGAGGTGCGTCTCGGAAGAAGAAGGGCAGGGCATACTGGAAGAAATTCATGAAGGGTGCTGCAGTGATCACACCAAAAGAATGGCGCTAATTAGCAAAACACTAAGAGCTGGCTTTTTCTGGCCGACAATAAGCAAGAAGGCGGTCGAGATGGTTAAGCGCTTCCAAAAATGTCAAATACACGCACCCTTAATACACATCCCGATAGAAAATATGATCACCATGGGAGCACCTTGCCCTTTTGCTAAATGGGGGATCGACATCATGGGACAGTTTACACCTGGCTCGGGAGGAAGGAAGTTTTTAGTAGTAGCCATAGACTACTTCAGCAAGTGGGTAGAGGCCGAGCCCGTGGCCACCATCACCGAGCAAAGAATCATAAGCTTTCTGTTTAACAACATCTGCTGCAGGTACGAAATGCCTCAAATACTTATCTCAGATAATGGAACTCAATTCAATGGGAAGAGAACTCAGTCCTGGTGCGAGGGGATATACATAAAACAACGGTTCACCGCGGTGGCTCATCCGCAGACCAATGGACAGGTGGAGGTAACCAATAGAACAATCTTGCAAGGGATCAAAACTCGCTTAGACAAAGCCGGAGGAGGATGGGTGGATGAACTTAGCTCGGTGCTATGGTCATATCGAATCACACCCAGGTCATCGACGGGGGAAACACCCTTTAGTATGGTATATGGGTCCAAAGCTGTCATCCCGGTCGAGGTTGGAGAAATGTCACATCGGGTTGGATGGTTCAACGAGGAGGAAAACGAAGGAATGATGAGGGAGGCATTGGATACCATAGAAAAAAGAAGAGAGATGGCTGCAGCTCGAACAGAAAGATACAATAGCTTGACAAAAGCAACTCATGACAAAAGGGTAAGGAAGAGACAGTTTCAAGTCGGCGACTTAGTGCTTAGGCGAGCTGATGCTCTCAGAAAAACAGGAAAACGAGAACCAAACTGGGAAGACCCTTACAAGGTAATCCAAATCTATGAAGGGGGAGATTATGAGCTCAAGGATATGGAGGGACACCCCATTAAGAGACCTTGGAACATATGCCATTTAAAAAAATATTTTTTATGAAGAAATGTTGGGAAAAACTTGTAATGTTTTAATAAAATTCTATTACGAAAGAAATCTGAATGTGCGGTTTGAACAAAATAGAAAGAAAATCTGATCAGGTGAAATGCCTTCAGATTCAAGCAAGGGTGAACTACCCTAGAAAATCTGATCAGGTGAAATGCCTTCAGATTCAAGCAAGAGTCAACTGCCCTAGAAAATTTGATCAGGTGAAATGCCTTCAGATCCAAGCAAGGGTGAACTACCCTAGAAAATCTGATCAGGTGAAATGCCTTCAGATTCAAACAAGGGTGAACTGCCCTAAAAAATCAGACCAGGTGAAACACCCTCGGATTCAGACAAAGGCAAGCTACCCTGAAACCCAAGCTCGGAAAAATATCCTCAGACCTAAAGTTTGAGCCGAGCTATATTGAATAAAAGAAAAGATGTTTTCCATAAAAAAGAAAAGAATTGGAAGTATCCGAGCTATATTCCACTCAAAAGAGTTGGAAGTGTCGGAGCTATATTCCACTCAAAAGAGTTGGAAGTATCCGAGCTATATTCCACTCAAAAGAGTTCGAAGTATTCGGGCTATATTCCACTCAAAAGTATCCGAAATGCTGTTCGAAGTTATTAAGGTTATTGATAAAGCCAAGTTGGGTCGACCTAAAGAAGTTGTTTAAAATAGCCGAGTTATATTAACCTGAGAGTGTTTTAAAGTAGCCAAGCTACATTAACTTAGAAAGGCTCCGATCTATATTAAGGTCATTGATGAAGCCAAGTTGAGTCGACCTACAGAAGTGGTTTATAATAGTCGAGCTATATTAACTTTGAAAAAGTGGGTTTTTCTAGTTAAAGCTATGGTAACCTCAAAGAGATGTTTGAAGTATCCGAGCTATGTTAAAAGAGGCATATCAACATCATACACATACGAACTGCATTCACATAAAGAGATTTTTTCATTAAAAACATCAAGACCAGTACAAAGATAATGAAAAGGACAAATATACAAGTAAAAGCTAAACTACAGGCTTAGGAGATCGGGGAGGAGGCGAGGAAGAAGCATCAGGGTTGGCCCCAGTAGCATTGGGATCGAGAGTATCAGCCCTGCCAGGTGAAGCAGAAGGGATAGAGGGCAGCTCCAAGTCCAGGCCGGATTCCTTTATAGACTCTCCAAGGGCGTCCTCCCACCAGGCTGCTTTGGGAAATTCATTCACATCACCAGACCAACCTGAGGGGACAGGAGCCCCGTCCAAATCCGTATCCCTGTCCAACTCCCCCATAAAGCCCAAAGTAGCTAGCTGCTCACGGGCGCGAGTTAAAGCGAAATCAAAATACTGCGTTGCAGCTGGAGCCAGCCAAGCTAGATAGGCAGTAGAGTTATGATACCGGGCTAGGAGGGCAGAACGATAGGACTCTAGGAAGGAATGACCGACGTCGCTGGTCAGAAATCGACGTTGACCATCCGCAACTCCTCACTCGTAGGATGACCCCTCGGATCTAGCCTCGGCCAGTTGAGCTTCAAGCTGGGTAACCTTATCAGACTCTGCCTTAGCCTGGGCTTCAAGCTGGGTGATCTTCTCAGATTCGACCTTAGCTTCTGCCAGCTGAGCCTTGAGCCGGATAACCTTCTCCAATTCAGTCTGAGTCTGAGCCATTGAAAATTTTAGCTCTTGATTCAGCTGAATGTTGGCCATCTGAGCCCGCTCCAAAACCGTCTCTCGCTCAGAAATCTTCTTAAGGGAAATATCTAAGCGATATTCCCTCTCTTCCATCCGGGCAGCGAGATCGTCCCTAACCTTCAGGGCGGCCTCAAGGTCAGCTGACATCTGGGTAATTTGGGAAAAGGACGAAGTGCCGCTTTTCTTCTCCTCCGCAAAGTTCACCAAAGTAGCGCAGAACTGTATAAAAAAAGGGGGGGTGGGGAAGCAGTTGCATCAAAACATCAGTAAAAATAAAAATGGTGGAAAAGAGGAAAAAGGTGAGTAAAGGATGAGTACCTTCTCGAAGTACATCATCATTAAATCCAGGCGGGAATCTTCCGGGGAGGCGCGTAATGCCTGCCTATCCGTATCCGGGATTATGGAGCTGAAATACGGGAGATATTTCTCCCACTCCTTGCAACGAAGCAAAGTCTCCATAGTCGAACTAGAGGGTCCTGCAGTCTTCGGCCGCTTAGGAGCAGGAGAGGTGGGGAAATGGGACCGCTTAGCAACCTGAAGCTGTCGAGAGGAGCTTGCAGGGCTCCACCCAGTGGTTAAGGGAGGAGCTAGGTCGGAAGGAAGAGTCACCCCAACCTTGGGTTTGGACACTGGCTTCTACTTAGGTTTGGACGAACCCTCCGCCTTCTCTTTAGGTGGATTCGCCGACCTGGGGGTCTTATCCTTCACCGGTTCAGCAGGCTTGGAAGCATCAGATTGGCAGGTCCGTATGAAGCGATCTACGAAAAACAATACAATAGGTCAGTAAGTTAGCCGAAGGACAAACTAATAAAATTATACTAGGAAAGAGCCGTTAAAACCTATCAATATCGGGACTAGCTGGATAAGGATTCGAGTTCAGCCCACAATGGAATAAAAGGTCATGAAAGTGCGTCAGCTGGAAAGCATTATAAGGAATGGCGTTCCATTTCCGAACCTTATCAACCCACCCAGCTCGGATAGAACTGCGCCTGGGAATAGGAGCCTAGCTTGGAGTGGCTTGCGCCCATTCCGTGGGAAAGCCCCAAGAGTCATCCAAAGGAAGCCGGAGGAAAAAGAAGCGCGACATCCAGTCCTTCACATTGGTAGGAAGGTGGGTGAAGAAGTGGGCGTTATTCCGGGAAGTCAAGTAAAAAGAGCCTTTAAAGCTCTTTAACCCGATGCAAAAAAAAAAAAAGTCTAGGTCGGGTTCCTCGTGTCTATAATGACATAACACAGTAAAACCAACCATATAACGAAAGGAGTTGGGGGAAAACTCACTGAGGGGAAGGTTATATTTAATAGAAAGCGAAAAAAGGAAGGGGTGAAGAGGAAAGCGGAGACCACTACTCACCTGATCCACAAACCAAGTAATATGACCTGTAGAGAGATGATCAGGGGTGTCGCGAGCCTGAGCCGTGACAAATTCCCACCCCGGAGGAAGCCTGAGAAAGTTTATAAAACTTGACAGCGCGGCTGGGCTAGTACTAGACAGAGGATGAGGAGGAAGAACTCGTGTAGCCCCTGTGACCGCTTGGTAAGGATCAGCTAAAAGGCCGGTGATAGTTACCTCACCCGAAGGAGGAGGAGACGGGGGATCTACGATAATCAGAGGGATGCCAGAAGGAAGGTTAGGAGGGATGTCGCCTAGCTCGGACCAATCTATATCACCTAGAGGTTCGTCTCTAAGATAAAGGGAGGAGCCTGTAGCTCGCTCCGACCTACCCTCCGAATCCCCATCGGAAGAAGACAAACCTTCCAAAAAGGAGTCCACGACCGATTGACCGGAGATATTCTGGGAATCGGAGGCGGAAGACATCGTAAAAGGAAGGAAAGGGGGGAGAGAAAGAAGAAAAAATATATGTAATAAGAAAAAAAGGGAGGGGGGAGTGAAAGTGTTTAGATAAACATACCCATGAAATTGGGCGGAAGGAAGAGCGCGTGAGGTAGATAGCAAGGGCGTCGCCGGAAGCAGGAAGTTGAGATCGCTGATGTCGCTTGCGGATTTTTGCACCAGAGTTCAAGAAAATAAGGACGCGGAAATGTCAGGGGAAGTAGAAAATCTCCTTTTATAGGGGCGAGGGGCGAAAACCAAGAAGAAAAAGGACGATCTGGAACGTCCCATGCCTTCTATAAAAGAACGGCCTAGATCCGACACCGCCTCATCCGACCTATAGTAGGTTGACACCTGGGCCTAAGCGTGGGATGTAACGGTTGGGAGGCAAGATTAAATAAAAGGAAAAGGCGTTGATATAAATGCACACAAATCTCGAGAATCCTCGTTACCTGGAAACTTGATTCTGAAGGATTGCCGCATCGAGGTCGTCAATTTAAAATAAATCTTACTCTACTCGGTCTTATAGCTCGACTAGAGTAGTGGGGACTGGTTGATAGGATGACAAATGTAGACCTCCTAAAAGCCCGGTCTAGAGAAGCTCAAAATGAACCGACCTCTGGATAAAAAAGAAAGGCCTGAGCGGAGCTAGTCCGACCTGGGGTCCATCCCTAGGTCAGTGAACCAACTTACCGACCTCTTTATGGGATAACGGAATGGCCCGACCTAGGAGGCCTTCCATAGAGTAGGCCGACCTATAGAACTCCAACTCGAGATCGGGAACATCCGAGCTCGTGAAAATCAGGCTCCCGAAAAGACTGGAATCTGACCCACCTGACAGAAAACCGGAAATCTAGGGAAGGATAAGCTGCAGCCCAAATCCCGGATATCCAGACCTGACAGAATCCTGAAAATCTAGGGAAGGATAAGCCGCAACCCAAATCCCGGATATCGAGGGATGGGGGACTGCAGTCTAAATCCCTGAATATATGGGATCTTTCCTGATATTAGAAAGGGGCCTCACAAGAGAAGGCGGCTTCTCCCTTCTATAAATAAGGACGAAGCCGCTCTTCTTAGGCCAAGCATTTTTCAGTATTACAGACAAAAGTATTTTAGAGAGAGAAAGAAACACAGAGAGAGAGAGAGCAATACCTTACATATTCAGGTTTTCTTAGATAAACTTCGAGTGTATCCCGTAACCTTTCTCCGCACTCGGAGGTCGTTAGAAGTTTTTTAGAGATCATGGACTTAGTCTCACTTATCTCCACGTGCATGTTGACCAAGGCGGCTCCTTTAGTGGTCCATGTGTAGAATTCGTCGAGAGATTTACTCTCAATGTTCGAGTTGATTACACCGAGTTCGACTCCTTCCAATCTTATTTCCTTTGTATCGAGTTGATTAATTAAAAAAAATATATGTAATATTTCCTTAGAACTATTTATTTGTAGTGTATTTGGTTTAGTGTAAAGAACCAATTAAATATAGGCAATTAAGGAAATAATAATTTTATATAGTTAGGTCTGATCCAATTCAATATTGATAAAAAAAATAAAATTTGTATACCTAATGAAGGGATTTACCATTTGTTCTCGAGTTTTAGTAAAGAAAATAAAAGAAAGGAAAAGAAAATTAGGAGAAAAAAAGAAGAGAAATGAAAATGAAAGGAAATTGTATTTTATGTTCTCGAGTTGCAATGAAGTGAAAGGAAAATTAACCATTTTGTTCTTTTCTCTCTAACTCCTTCCAAATCGGAAGGAAATTTAGGAGGGAAAATTTTCCTTCCATTTATTTCCGTTTTTTTCCATTAAAAAACTCAAGAACACTAAATATTTTTTCTTTCTTTTTATTTCCATCCATTTCCCTTTATTTCTCTCATTAAGTTGGAATAACTTTACTTAACCTACTCATTTCAGATTATTATCCTAAAAATGACTTTTTCTAATCTACTCACTAACAACAAACATCCCTTTTATTATGTTATTGAAAAACTGATTTTGTACATGATCAAAATTAATTACAGAACTTGGCCCAATATTATGTAAAAAATATAATTTTTTTTTAATATAATTAGACAATTAATCTAATTATTAGGAGTATATTCTGGTGCATCGCCCTAAGGCAACAACTTATAAACTACGTACTCCATTTTCCTATCACTGCAATATTTGAATTATATATAAAGTTAGCGTACTTTTCTGACCGTCTTTTGTGATTTGTACGCTAGGGAAATATAGTAATGTGAAATCATGCTAGATTTGTCTTGATATGTACTTAAAAATATCAATTCTTAATTTTTTTACTAATAAATAATTAAATATATTAATAATTAAAATTTTATATTGATGGAAATGGGAAAGTGAAATCTTGCAATTATAAGAAAAATAGAGGGACAGATAAATAATTGGCCAAAACCCATTATTAAAACCAACTTTCTACAATAATTTCCCCACAAAAAATAAAATAAAATAAAAGCATAATCTCTTACTAATATTCTTCTCTTTTGGCCACTGAAATTCGAGAGGCCTACATGACTCTCCTTACACTACAAAAACACCGAAACCCCCGAAAAAACAAACAAGAGAAAAAAGGAAAATAAAATAGAAACATGGCTTCCGCAAAAACCGCCATTTGTTTCTCACTAGCCCTCTTTGCCACCGCCTCCATCCTCTCCACCGCCAACGCCTCCGTCCTCGGCACTGCCGCCTACAACCCCTTCTGCAGCAACTCAGACGATCCGAACCTCTGCGCCCACCTCGCGAATGGGGCACGCACCTGGGCGGAAGCCATGACAAACACGCTGCAATCCGTCCTGGATAAGGTCAAGGCCGGAAAGAAAATAGCATACCGCGTCAAATCGAAGCTTCCGGCGGACTTCAGGCCCCAGACCAAGGAATCCATCGCCGCCACGTGTCGCTATGCGTACGATAATGTCCTTTACAACATCGAGCAGTGCATTGGGTTCGTGAAAAGCGACCCTTATTCGTCGCTCGACACGTATCTCTCGGCGGCGACTTTCACCGACTGCACCGACGGGTTGCAGGAATTTGGGGTGAATTTGCCGGAGGTGGCGGATTTCGATAAGGAAATACTCAAGCTCAGCAGCGTACTTTTGGCGGTGGCCCAATTGAAAAAGGCATGAGATGAGATGAAGGATAATATCGTTTCAAGAAAGCGATTGTTAAATCCTGTAATTAATTGTTTAATTGTTATTCAAGATTAGTCTTGAATTCTGCATGTTCATTTCTATCTTTATTGTTTAATATTATTTTATAATATTTTTTAAAATTAAATTGTCAAGCATTTATATATGTTATAACAATAAGTACGTTGCATGTTACAAAACGTAATCTTGCTACTTATTATATGGAATTTCTTCTATTTCTACGTATAGAAATGTTTATAGGAAATTCAAATGCATATTGGCGATAGTTCTTTTATTTTTCATGTCTATAATAGAAAATAAAAAAATGGAGGTAGAAACGAAAATTATAGATATTCTTACTACGAGATCGGAGATCCTGTTTTTTGAAATTTGTTTGCCGATATATATATATTGTAGCACGAATAGAATACTAATTGTCACTTTATCTATAATATAAAGGACGATTGGTGTTTTTTTTATGATGGTACTCTGCGTTTTCCCTTCTTTCTTTGTGTTATATTTAATATTCCTTCATTCCTTCCCAATTTAAATGAGATGTGTTGTAATTAATGTATGAATGACATTTATGCCCCATCAACCCTAATGGTATACCTATAAATATAGGTTTTTGGCCCTCATAATATTACACACCATTCTTCTTCTTCTTCATTTTCATCTTTTTTCTCTCAAGTTCATAACACGTTATCAGCACGATTTCTCTCAGAATTTTTCTTTTACTCACTAGCGCGTTATTCTATTTTGACAACGTAGATTTTTTTTATTTCACATGCTTGAGTACAATATTTTTTTTTCTGGACATTATTTCACAAAAATCAACATTTTACACAAAATTGTATACATGTGTGTATGTATACGTATTCTTGTATATGTACATGGGAAGTCATTAGTAATTGTGATAGTATATAGTTTACTAATTGTTTTGATTTCTTCTATCATTATATATAAACAATATATATAATGATTTAGAAATCTACTATCAAATTGATTCATTGTTATTCCTTCAACAAAAAAAAAAACATCAATTTGATTATTTATCTTATTGTTGATTTTTTTTTTGATTTATTTATTTGGGCACATCGATTTTGTAATTCATCAATTATTTAATTGTTAATTTAATATAGATTATATGCATATTTTATATATTCTCTACTAATTATTCTGATTTCACTATCATCATACATAAATAGTATATATGATGATCTAAGAAATCTATTATCAAATCAAAAAATTATTGTTTCCTGAAGAAACAAGATTTAACAATTCTTAATAGTCCAGAAGATTATTAAGATAAAATACGTGTTGTAGCTCTTGAACAAATATAATATTATCTCGTCATATTCTAATTAAATATGATGTGTTCCTGAAGAACATTATGATATCTAAGTTTTTATGTGAATTCCTGAGGGAAAACACAAAACAATATTCCTGAAGAATATTGTAAAGGCTCTTGAAGAAGCTTTTGATTTATTCCATTTTGTACTATTCTTTTTTTTCCGTGTATTTTTTTCTTAAAATTATTGCTCCCGAAGTAGCACAATTAAATTACAATACTATTGACAAGTATACTTGTTCTAAAAGAACAAGTCATATTCGTATTAAATCTCCCATGATAATACAATATTCCTGAAGAATATTGATACAAAATAATATCATAAATTATTATGCTCTTGAAGTAGCATAAATTTTAAATACAAATGTGATATATGACACAATATTTATCCCTTAAGAAAATTTTAATTTTATGTTATATTAAAAATGACTTGTTTTATTTTACTATGTAGATTTACATATGGCCAATATCACCAAGCTTGAGTTTGTTGCACTTGATATATCCGGCAAGAACTATTTATCATGGACTCTTGACGCCGATATCCACTTGATCTCAAAGGGTCTCGGTGAGATAATAAAAGAAGAAAATAAAGAATCCCAGCAGGATCGTGCCAAGGCACTAATATTCCTTCGTCATCATCTCCATGATGATTTAAAAGTTGAGTATCTCACCGTCAAAGATCCAAGTGAGTTATGAAAAAGTTTAAAAGAGAGGTTTGACCATCAGAGGACTGTAGTCCTCCCTAGATCCCGACACGAATGGATACGTCTTCACTTGCAAGATTTTAAAAGTGTAAGTGCCTATAATTTAGAGTTGTTCAGAATCAGCTCTACTTTGAAACTTTGTGGTGAAAAAATAACTGATGAAGATATGCTTGAGATAACATTCTCCATGTTCAACGCTTCAAATATGATCTTGCAACAGCAATATCGAGAGCGTGGTTTCAAAAAATACTCTGAGCTCATATCTTGTTTATTGGTCGCCGAGCAAAACAATGAGTTACTCATGCAAAACCACGAATTACGACCCACTGGCTCCGCAGCATTGCCTGAAGCCAATGCTACATTCAATCATGGAAATGGGCGTGGACGTGGACGTGGATACAAGCGTGGACGTGGCCATGGATATGGACGTGGACGTGGTTTTGGACGTGGCACAACACATAGCGAAATATCCAACAACAAAAGGTACAAAGCATCCAATGATAGTAACCCATACAAAAAGGAAGAAAAATGCCATAAATGTGGCATGACTGGTCACTGGTCACGTACCTGTCGTATGGCAAAATACCTCGTGGGCCTTTATCAGAAATCAATCAAGGGAAAAGAAAAGATTGAAACTAATGTCCTTGATTATGATGGTCCACTTGATACGACTCACTTGGATGTCTCTGATTTCTTTGTTCATCCCAAAGGAGATATTGATCACTTGATTGGGGGTGGTGTGTTAGACGACATTGATTAGTTTGAGAGTTGTTGCTTTGTTATTTTCTTTGCTTGGGAATTTTTATTTCTTTCAGTATGATGATTTGCTTTTAAACTAGTTATTTTTGGAATGGTTATTTCATAATAAATGAATTTATTTCTAAAAAGTTCCTTTAAATTATTACAGAAATTCCAAATGGATGCTTGTGATATTTGTCTAGCTTATAGTGCAACTACGCACACCATTCTCCAAGATAAGAAATACTTTCTCAAATTAACATTAGCAGAAGATAATGTTAATACCATATCAGGTGCATCAAACATCATTGAAGGCTCCGGAAGAGCATGTATTATTTTACCAAATAATACTAAATTAGTTATAGATTATGCACTTTACTCTAGTAAATCGAGAAGGAATTTACTAAGTTTTAAGGATATCCGCTGCAATGGATACCACATTGAGACAGTGCAAGAAGGTAATAAGAAGTACCTTTGTATAAACTCTTTTGTGTCTGGCCAGAAACAAACAAAAGAAAAGTTCTCGAAATTATCGTCTGGAATGTATTACACATTCATAAAATCAATTGAGGCAAATCATGTCATGAACCGGAAGTTCAATGACCCAAAAAGCTCTATGCTCTGGCATGAAAGATTTGGACATCCTGGAGCAACTATGACGCGTCGAATACTTAATAATTCATACGGGCATAACATAAAGAATCAGAAGATTCTTTTAGCAAATGAAATATCTTGTGATGCTTGCGCACAAGGAAAGTAAATCACTAGACCTTCAAATACGAAAGTTAGCATTGAATCTCCATCTTTCCTAGAAAGAATTCAAGGAGATATTTGCGGACCAATAGATCCATCATGTGGACCATTTCGATACTTTATGGTATTAATTGATGCGTCTACTAGATGGTCCCATGTGAGCTTACTTTCAACTAGAAATGTGGCATTTGCTAGACTACTTGCTCAAATAATAAAATTACGAGCTCAATTCCCTGATAATTCAATCAGGGCAATTCGTCTTGACAATGATAGTGAGTTTAGATCACAAGCATTCGACGAATATTGCATGGCAATTGGAATTGAGGTCGAACATTCAGTTGCTCATGTCCATACACAAAATGGTCTAGCAGAATCACTTATTAAGCGTCTTAAACTGATTGCAAGACCATTACTTATGAAATCAAAACTCCCAACTTCTGCTTGGGGTCATGCTATATTACATGTAGCAACATTAGTTCGTATTAGGCCAACGGCTTATCACCAATATTCCCTCATGCAACTTGTCTCTGGTCGAGAACCTGATGTTTCTCATTTACGAACTTTTGGTTGTGCTGTTCAAGTCCCAATTGCACCCCCGCAACGCACAAAAATGGGTCCCCAACGAAGGCTTGGGATATACGTTGGATTTGATTCACCTTTAATTATAAGGTATCTTGAACCTTTAACAGGTGATCTAATTACTGCACGCCTTGCAGACTGTCATTTTGATGAAATGACATACCCAACATTAGGTGGGACAAAACTACATCTAGAAAATCAAAAGGAAATCTCTTGGAATGAAAAAATCTTATCACATTTTGATCCGCGGAATAGTCAATGTGAGCAAGAGGTTGAAAAGATCATTCACCTACAAAAGGATGCAAATCAACTACCTGATACTTTCGTTGATACACGAAGAGTGACAAAATCCTATATACCTGCTGCAAATGCACCAGCCAGAATTGATGTCCCTGAAGGACAGTAATAGCATCAAACGAATCCAAAGTACGTCAAAAGCGTGGTCGACCAATTGGTTCAAAGGACTCTGTACCTAGAAAAAGGAAGATGCAAGATAAGAACCAAACAAGAATGATGATTGATCAATCAAATGAAAGCAATGTAGTTCCTGAAGAACTATTAGTGTCTGAAAATAATGAGATCTCAATAAATTATTCATCTTCTAATAAATTATTGGAGAGGAAAAATATCATCATGGATGATATCTTTGCCTTTAATATGGCTCGAGAAGTTTCAAATGAGGATCCTGAACCAAAGTCTGTTGAAGACTGTCGAAATAGAGATGATTGGCCAAAATGGAAAGAAGCCATAGAGGTTGAATTAAATTCCTTAGAAAAACGAAAGGTGTTTGGACCTGTAGTTCAAACTCCGAAAAATATTATCCCAGTAGGATACAAGTGGGTTTTTGTTAGAAAGAAAAATGAACATCATGAAGTTATGAGATACAAAGCAAGACTCGTAGCACAAGGTTTCTCTCAAAGACCAGGAATTGATTATGAGGAAACGTACTCTCCAGTAATGGACACTATTACTTTTAGATTTTTGATTGGTCTGGCTGTGTCACAAAGGCTCGATAGGCGCCTTATGGATGTAGTAACCACGTATCTGTATGGTTCACTTGATAGTAACATATACATAAAAATCCCAGAAGGATTTAAATTACCAGCAGCAAGTAATTCATATCCCAAAAGCATGTTCTCAATTAAGCTGCAAAGATCGTTGTATGGACTAAAACAATCTGGACGAATGTGGTACAATAGACTTAGTGAATATCTGTTGAAAGAAGGGTATAAAAATGATGTTGTCTGCCCTTGCATTTTCATAAAGAAAACTGACAGTGGATTGCAATTATAGCAGTTTATGTTGATGACTTAAACTTAATTGGGACTCCTGAAGAGCTCAATAAAACTGCTGAATATTTGAAAACTGAATTTGAGATGAAAGATTTAGGAAAAATGAAATTCTGTTTGGGTTTTCAAATTGAACATGTCAATGGAGGACTATTGTTCATCAATCCTCTTATACTGAAAAGGTGTTAAAGCGTTTTTACATGGATAAAGCACATCCGCTTACATAACCCATGGTCGTTAGAACGCTTGATGTAACTAAAGATCCTTTTCGACCACTCGAGGATGGAGAAAAGATACTTGGTCCTGAAGTACCATATCTCAGTGCAATTAGTGCATTAACTTATCTTGCTAATTATACTAGACCAGATATAGCCTTTTCTGTGAATCTCCTGGCAAGATATAGCTCTGCACCCACTATGAGACATTGGAACGGTGTCAAACATATTCTACGTTATCTAAAGGGCACCATCGACCTTGGGTTATATTATTCAGAAAGTTCTGGATGTTCTCTAGTGGGATATGCAGATGCAGGCTATCTTTCAGACCCGCATAAGGGTAAATCACAAACAGGCTATGTATTCACACGTGGAGAAACTGCTATATCTTGGAAATCTGTGAAGCAAACCCTAACAGCAACATCTTCAAATCATTCTGAAATAATTTCAATCCACGAAGCAAGTCGAGAATGTGTATGGTTGAGAAATCTGGCACATCACATTTAAGAGTCGTGTGGATTAACTACGTCAAAGGAGAATCCAACTGTATTGTATGAATACAATGCGGCTTGCATTACACAACTCAAGGAAGGCTATATCAAAAGTGATAGAACAAAGCATATTTCTCCCAAGCTTTTCTATACACATGGCGAAATTGATGTTCAACAGATTCGCTCAAGTGATAATGTGGCGGACTTGTTCACAAAGGCGTTGCCGACATCAACATTCAGAAGATTGATACACAAGATCGGAATGCGTCAACTCAAAGATGTTATGTAATCAATTTCAGGGGGAGTAGTTGTACTCTTTTTCCTTCGATCGGTTTTTTTCCCACTGGGTTTTCCCGACAAGGTTTTAATGAGGCAGCATGTATTAAAGGTAATTCAAGGGGAAGTGTTGTAATTAATGAATGAATGACCTTTATGCCCCCTAAACCCTAATGGTGTACCTATAAATTGTAATATCCGACAGAAATTCTTACTTGCTGTTGTACTATTCGGATAATTTAATACTGTTGTACTCTTGTTGCATTTGTGTATGGTTATTGGAATATATCATAAATAAACATAATAATAATGATCACTCGCATTATGTTCGAATTTTCAGTGTTATAGAGATAAGTGCTTATTGAACTATTAAAAACCTGAGCCTAACGTACGTTAATCGTTAGGCATAGCGTACGTTACTTTGAGGCCTTTACGTACGTAAAGGGGGCATTACGTACGTAACCGTGCAATCGTATCCGATCCCAACTTTCGGCGTGTGGGGCGGGTAGGATTTGAATATCGATCTTTTGGAGCCAATCTAGTTGACCTATCTTACGACGTAATGCTACGATAGGTAACGCATTTAACGAAGTTCGTATTTGATCAAAGAGCCTGGACTTATCTTACGACGTAATACTTTCCTTATAGCGTCGTAAAGCACTTAACGCACGTTATCCTCTTGTGATAACGCACGTAACGAACTGTCTGTTATAAAAAGAGAGCTTGTGTCTTTCATTTTGCACGACCAAACTACGAATTTTCACCTAGATAATCATCCTCCTGCACCCCTAGATCAAATTACCTTCTTCCAATTTGTGGTTGAGCTTTACATTTCGATTTTGGAGCTTGTTGTTTGGAACTTGGAGACATTCTTGAAGCTTATATTGTGTTCTTGTGGTTTGGTGTATTGTTCTTCATTTCTGAAGGTATGTTCTACGATTTAACCCTATAATCTCATAGTTATAATGATAGTGATTAAGTATAATCCACCTAGTGATGATTTAATCAAGCTAAAGCTAAACATGTTCATAGTTAGACTTCCAAAACTTAATGATGAATATGATAGTTAAGGGTTTGTAAGGTTGTGTTTTTAGTATCTTCAAAGATGATGATCATGTTTAGTTAAACCAAACTCTTACTCGGACTAATAACACCAATAGACTATTAATAATCTTTGTTTCATTATGATGTAAATAACCTCTTAGAATAATTACCATAAAATGTTTTGAGAACCCTTGTTGATCATTAGAAGTTTGGAATAACCTTCTTGAACCTAAGCTAAGTGAATCCAGAGGATAAATGCTTGAACCTCCAAGTTAATTAAAAGATTATAAAGAAGGTGTTGAACTTGTAGTGGTCTTCATAATCATAATATGGAATTGCAACTACTTAACTCAACATAAGTAGTTGATGGAAGTGCAGATTTTCTTTTTGATGTCCTTGACGAGTTTAAGGAGTAGGAAATTATTGTTAACACATCTTAATCCGACAAACAGTTGGTAAACATCTTGTAATCAATTGTAAGATTAGAATGGCATTGAATAGGATTCTTGGAGTAAACCCTCAACATCTTAATAAGTTGAACTACTCAAATGAGAATTAGGATGTTGTCTCGTTGAAGTTTGGTATAGATGATTATATGAACGTATTATTAAGTGAAATATACTTCATTCAAGGTTGATTGTCCGAGTAACCGATTTTGAATCGAGCCTACTGCTCGTTCGACAAAGAAGGACTTTACTCTCCTCCTTATTGATGCAAGTTATCTTGCTTGGTTATAATGATGTGTGGATTCTTATGATGATTATGCATTTCGTGTATATAAAACACTTATGAACTTGTGTCTTGTGATCTGATGTTGCTCTTAATGATGTCCCGTTTTTCATCGTGGGATTGTATTCCCAAGTTCGTTACTTTTGGTGCCTTGATATTGTTGATCTTGTTGTCATCTCGGTGAGTCCTCGATCCTTATTCGGATTTTGTGAAATTCTTGAATTCGTTGTCATGTTGCATCGTGACATATCCGGAGTCATATCTACGTTCCGATTGGATATTGTGTAGGATTTTTAGCCGGGCACATATATAGTCATGCGTGAATATTTTTCCGTGAAAGGCTGTGCACACGAGACGTAGTTCGTTGAGGCTAATTAGGTACATTGTCCCGCGTATATCCTGGATTCCGTATACGGGGTGGACATGTGCACTGACACATATTCGGATCGGGCGTACTGTGATGTCCCTCTTGAGCCGTACTATCTTAGTCGCTCACAGTCCATTTTTTTTATACGTGGATGTGTTCGACGTTTTGCGACTGAGCGTTCATACGCCCGAGGGGTATGTTCGTTAGTCGGGGCGCTATTCTTGAAATCTCATATGCGTGAATTGTATACTATCTTGAGAATCATTTATCATGTATATCGACCTGTGTTGGGCGAAATACTTGTGTTGTATTTTAGGTCGAGGAAAAGGCAAGGCACGGGAAGATCAAGGTGATGACGAAGGGTTCGAAGGATACTAGTTCGGGGCCCCAAGTCTTTCGTGTTAAATCTTGTGTAATGTTATCTTTTCGCTTTATTTTAAGTTTGAACAAATGTATTGTTATTTTAAGGTATAATTCATCTCCATATGGATTATACTTATGTTTTGGATCCTGTGTGTAATAAGGCCGTAGGCCATACTGTTGTAAACTCCAGATCGGAGTAAGTACCTTGTTTTGTGGTTCGGCATCACATGTTTTGCGTATTTAATCTGTACTTTGGGTATCGCCTGGTGGATCCTAGTGTGGGGTCCACGGCACTGTAATGGCCGACTTATCGGGGTATTACAGAAGATGGTATCGGAGAGGAAAATTTTTTTGCTAGAGGTCGTTTTCTTTCTTTTTGAGTCTTTGTGTATTGAACTAGTATCAAGAGACCTTCGTGTCACGTGTGACCCGTGCGAGCGCCTGATCCTACGAGCCAAATGCGGTACGTACTTTATGAACCATGAATAAATTCTTGACATGATATTGATCTCTGAATAGATCTCCTTGTTGATCTTGGTATTTTAAGGGTTTGTAAGGGAATTATCGATTGATGATTCAAATAAAATTGGATTGATTATATGATTGAAATCATTTGACTCAAATATCGATCTGATATTCTGTGTGACTTTCGTAGTAACGATAATTCATTACAAACTGCTTTCTTGAATATGTAATTTCTTACTGCCATTAACTTAGCATGAATTCTGATTTGTATTATGAACTGTACTTATGATTATCATCTCAAAATTGATTCTTTCAGTATGGAAAGAAATTTGAGAGGCCGTGGAAGAGGGGGACGAGGCCGCGGAAGGGGCCGAATCCCGATACCACGAGCCAACAGACGTGCAAACGCAGAGCATAGTTCCGCAGGCAGTGATTCGCCTTCTAGGGACCAATCGCACCACAATGGACACGAGGATGCTCGTGTCGATCCTTACACGAATGCAGGCATGATGGCTCAGATGACCCAAATGGGTCGATTAATGGAAGCAATGCAGAGAGCCGCTACCGACCGGCATCGGGGGCCACCTCCTGTACATGGCGGGCAGGTGAATCGGATCATCAACGACATCTCGCGCCAACGACCCCGATTTTGAAGGTTCCTGCGAGCCGGCTGATATCGTGCATTGGATCGAACACTTCGAGAAGTTGTTCGATATGGTAGACTGTCGAGAGAATCGCGTCTCCGTAGCAGCTTACTACTTGGGCAAGGGCGCCCACACTTGGTGGCTTTCGGTGAGGCCAGCTGATGGCGTATGCACTTGGGAAGAATTTAAAAATCTCATGCTAGATCGTTACTATCCAGGTCCTCTCCGCGAGGCCAAATTATCAGAATTGCTGAATCCGGAGCCGTCCGAAGATGATGACGTACTATCTATCGCCGAGAAATTTCAGGCACTCCTCCCTTTTGCTGCGACGATTGTCCACACGGAAGCTGATAAGATTAAATACTTTCTCAAAAGGCTTAAACCCCGAATGAGAATGCAGCTGTTGAACCATCATTGTGTGACCCTACCGGAGTTCATCGAGAAAGCTCTGGAGTACGAATTGACCGTGAAGGAAATTTCCAAGAAGCAACCGCAGTCTAACAACAAGAAATTCAGGAACCAGAACCAGTCAGACAGCAACCGGGGAACATTCAAGAGACCCCAACCAGTGCCAAATCCTTCTGAACGGCAACCTATGGCATCGAAGCCAACCGGATCGCAACCTCGAGCGGTCAGCTATACATTGTATGCTATAATTGTGGAGACCCGGGGCAGATCAATTCGAAATGTCCTAGGCCAGCCATTTCATGCCATACATGTGGTAAGAACGGAGATTGTGCTGGTTATTGTATGAGTGGACTAGACGTATTCCAGAGATCTCATGCTCCAAGACAATCTTGATTCAGACCGAGTACCTCCATCCGCTTCTTATCGACTAAGGGCAAACAAAGGGATGGGACGTGGAAATCAAGCGGTACATCGGTTCGGGGCTGCAAAACCTAGAGTTTACGAGATGAAGAGGGTGAAGATCCCGGCCACATGATTGCAGTACTCTCGAGATCCAATCTCGGCTATCTCGTGTCCTTTTTGATACCGGTGCTTCACACTCCTTTTTATCCACTTCTTGTTTGAGTCGCTTTGCAATTAGAGCATGTTATCAATTGTGAACCTTATATAATTGGTCTACCCGATGGTAGAAGAATTGTTGGGAATCGTGAAGTTCAGGATCGCTCGATTCGAATGAACGGCAAGTGAGTGGTTGTCAAATTTAATCGTGGTCGATTTACCTAAAGATGATGTGATCTTGGGAATCGATTGGATGGACCGTCATGATGCCATAATTAGTGTCCGCAGCTTAACAAGGATGGCCACATCCGACGATGGTGTTGAGTGTACCTTCCAGGGTGATAATCCCGGCCTTTCCGGGAGAATCATCGGCGCTATGAAAACGGTGAAACCGCTTAATCAAGGATGTATTGGCTATTGGTGTTACATGACCAAAACAATGGATCGACCAGTTGAATTGATCGATATTCCGGTAGTCCGAGACTACCTGCACGTATTTCCGGATGAGTTGCAGGCTTACCTCCACATCGTGATGTAGAGTTCAATATTGAGTTAGAGCTGGTACGTCCTCGCTTTCAAAAGCACCGTATCGTATGGCTCCGACCGAGATGCGGGAGTGAAGAGCCAACTTGAGGATTTGACCGAGAAAGGCTACATCAGACCTAGCGCGTCCCCTTGGGGAGCACGATTACTATTTGTACGGAAGAAGGACGGATCCCTACGTGCGTGTGTATTGATTATCGTGAGTGAACAGGGTAACCATTAAGAACAAATACCCATTGCCGCGTATTGACGATTTATTGGATCGGCTTCAAGGGGCTCTGTGTTTTCTAAGATAGACTGAGGTCCGGTTACCATCGATTGAGGATTAGAGAGTCGACATTTCAAAGACTGCATTCCGTACTCGTTATGGGCATTATGAGTTTGTGGTGATGCCTTTTGGGTCGACGAATGCACCGCGGTATTCATGGAGTGATGAATCGAGTGTTTATTAATTATCTGGATCGCTTTGTAGTCGTTTTTATTGACGACATCACGATCTATTCTCGTGACCATGAAGAGCACGGCGTCATCTCCATCTAGTTCTCGAGGCGTTAAGGCGGAGCACTTTATGGAAAATTTTCTAAATGTGAGTTCGGATGCGTGAAGTTATCTTTCTCGGACATGTGATATCGGTGATGGGGTCCGAGTAGACCCATGAAGACAGAAGCTATCCGAGATTGGTTACCACCAAAGAACGTTAAGGAAGTACGCAGTTTCTTGGGACTAGCAGGCTATTACCGACGGTTCGTAGAGGGTTTTTCCAGAATTGCCCAACCAATGACCAATTTGTTGAGAAAGGATAAGAAGTATTTATGGTCAGAGGCATGTCAGTGGAGCTTTGATGAACTTAAGGGTCGGTTGATTTCGGCGCCTATTTTAGTCCTACCAAAAGGAACGGAAGGTTTTGTAGTGTATAGTGACGCATCTAAACAGGGCCTTGGATGTGTACTAATGCAGAACGGGAAGGTGATCTCCTATGCATCGAGACAGCTACGACCTTACGAGGTCAACTATCCCACCCATGATTTAGAACTCGCAGCTGTGGTGTTTGCTTTAAAGATCCGGCGTCATTATACGTATGGAGTTACCTGTCAGATTTTTACGGATCACAAGAGCTTGAAATACATTTTTACTCAGAAGGAGTTAAACATGAGGCAGAGAAGGTGGCTAGAACTCATCAAAGACTATGATATCGAGATCCTTTATCATCCGGGCAAAGCAAATGTAGTTGCTGACGCTTTGAGTCGTAAAACCGTACAGGAGCAGATGCTTGCCCGCCTAACAACTCAGAGGGTATTGCAGTTAGAATTGATGAGGCCGGAAATTGAAGTCTGGTTACAGCATATTCAAGGGCAACTCTGTACACTTGAGATTTCATCGTCCCTTGAGGATATAATTAGATCGAAGCAAGTTACGGACCCATTCTTATCTCGAATTCGCGATGAAATAACCCAAGGGAAAGCTCCTGGCTTTGTAATACACGAGGATGGATTAATACGTTTCAGAAACCGAGTTTGTGTACCCGCTGATGATGAGTTAAGGAGTTCTATCCTGAAAGAAGCCCATGCTAGACCGTACTCTATCCACCCGGGATCTAGCAAAATGTATAAGGATTTGAAGCAGAACTATTGGTGGGGAAATATGAAACGTGAGGTTGCCGAATTTGTTTCGAGATGTTTAACCTGTCAGCAGGTTAAAATTGAGCACCAGCGACCCGCAGGAATGCTGAAACCACTCCCGATTCCCGAGTGGAAATGGGAGGACATATCAATGGATTTTATTACTAGATTGCCGACGAGTCGCCGAGGAATGAATACGATTTGGGTGATTGTGGATCGTTTAACCAAATCAGCCCACTTTCTGGAGATTAAGGATACTTGGGGACCCGAGAGATTGGCCCAACTATTTATTAAGGAAATTGTGAGATTGCACGGTACCCCCAAGGGTATTGTATCAGACCGTGACGGGCGATTCGTGTCACACTCGAAAGCGTTCATCGTGCGATGGGTACGCATTTGAACTTCAAAGACATTTCACCCGCAGACGGATGGCGGACCGAGAGAACTATCCAAACTTTAGAGGATATCCGAGGGCATGCGTTCTCGATTGGAAGGATGATTGGGAGGCCCAGCTACCCTTGGTGGAATTCACTTATAATAATAGTTGGCACGCTTCGATTCAGATGGCACCGTATGAGGCATTATATGGCCGTCGCTGTAGGTCCCCTTTGTGCTGGGACGAACTATCAGAATCTCTGGGTACGGAACCCGACATGTTGCTAGCAGCCCGTGAGAAGATCGCTCTGATCAGGAGTCGTTTGTTGACGGCTCAAAGCCGACAGAAGTCCTACGCAGACAACCGCCGGCGGCCGCTTGAGTTCGAGGTCGGCGACCATGTACTAATGAAGGTGTCACCTACCCGAGGAGTCTTTCGTTTTGGAAAACGAGGCAAGCTGAGCCCGAGGTATATCGGGCCGTTTGAGGTTTTGGAACGAGTAGGCGATTTGGCTTATCGCTTGGCTTTACCACCAGCCCTGAGCCGGATCCATAACGTATTCCATGTCTCCCAGCTAAGGAAATACGTTGCTGATCCGAGTCATGTACTTCAGTTCGATGAGATCGACTTAGCGGAGGATCATTCGTATGAGGAACGCCCCGTACGAATACTTGAGAGGAGGATCAAACAACTGCGTAATAAGACGATTCCCCTACTGAAGGTTCAGTGGTCACGAAACGGGGTCGAGGAAGCCACGTGGGAGACGGAGCACAGCATTCAAGAGAGGTATCCCGAATTGCTTACCCCTTAGTTTCGAGGACGAAACCCCTTTTAAGGGGGGGAGTATGTAATATCCGACAGAAATTCTTACTTCCATTGTACTATTCGGATAATTTAATCTTGTTGTACTCTTGTTGCATTTGTGTATGGTTATTGGAATATATCATAAATAAACATAATAATAATGATCACTCGCATTATGTTCGAATTTTCGGTGTTATAGAGATAAGTGCTTATTGAACTATTAAAAACACGAGCCTAACGTACGTTAATCGTTAGGAATAGCGTACGTTACTTTGAGGCCTTTACGTACGTAAAGGGGGTAAATGTTACGTACGTAACCAGTGCAATCGTATCCGATCCCAACTTTCGGCGTGTGGGGCCGGGTAGGATTTGAATATCCGATCTTTTGAAGCCAATCTAGTTGACCTATCTTACGACGTAATGCTACGATAGGTAACGACGTAACGAAGTTCGTATTTGATCCGTAGCCTCTGGACTTATCTTACGCACGTAATACTTTCCTTATAGCGTCGTAAAGCACTTAACGACGTTATCCTCTTGTGATAACGTACTTAACGAACTGTGCTGTTATAAAAAGAGAGCTTGTGTCTTTCATTTTGCACGACCAAACTCTGAATTTTCACCTAGATAATCATCCTCCTGCACCCCTAGATCAAATTACCTTCTTCCAATTTGTGGTTGAGCTTTACATTTCGATTTTGGAGCTTGTTGTTTGGAACTTGGAGACATTCTTGAAGCTTATATTGTGTTCTTGTGGTTTGGTGTATTGTTCTTCATTTCTGAAGGTATGTTCTACGATTTAACCCTATAATCTCATAGTTATAATGATAGTGATTAAGTATAATTCACCTAGTGATGATTTAATCAAGCTAAAGCTAAACATGTTCATAGTTAGACTTCCAGCAAACTTAATGATGAATATGATAGTTAAGGGTTTGTAAGGTTGTGTTTTTAGTATCTTCAAAGATGATGATCATGTTTAGTTAAACCAAACTCTTACTTCTGGACTAATAACACCAATAGACTATTAATAATCTTTATTTCATTATGATGTAAATAACCTCTTAGAATAATTACCATAAAATGTTTTGAGAACCCTTGTTGATCATTAGAAGTTTGGAATAACCTTCTTGAACCTAAGCTAAGTGAATCCAGAGGATAAATGATTGAACCTCCAAGTTAATTAAAAGATTATAAAGAAGGTGTTGAACTTGTAGTGGTCTTCATAATCATAATATGGAATTGCAACTACTTAACTCAACATAAGTAGTTGATGGAAGTGCAGATTTTCTTTTTGATGTCCTTGACGAGTTTAAGGAGTAGGAAATTATTGTTAACACATCTTAATCCGACAAACAGTTGGTAAACATCTTGTAATCAATTGTAAGATTAGAATGGCATTGAATAGGATTCTTGGAGTAAACCCTCAACATCTTAATAAGTTGAACTACTCAAATGATTAGAATGGCATTGAACAGTTGGTATGTTCGTTAGTCGGGGCGCTATTCTTGAAATCTCATATGCGTGAATTGTATACTATCTTGAGAATCATTTATCATGTATATCTGACCCTGTGTTGGGCGAAATACTTGTGTTGTATTTTAGGTCGAGGAAAAGGCAAGGCACGGGAAGATCAAGGTGATGACGAAGGGTTCGAAGGATACTAGTTCGGGGGCCCCAAGTCTTTCGTGTTCGTACTGTGTAATGTTATCTTTTCGCTTTATTTTAAGTTTGAACAAATGTATTGTTATTTTAAGGTATAATTCATCTCCATATGGATTATACTTATGTTTTGGATCCTGTGTGTAATAAGGCCGTAGGCCATACTGTTGTAAACTCCAGATCGGAGTAAGTACCTTGTTTTGTGCTTCGGCATCACATGTTTTGCGTATTTAATCTGTACTTTGGGTATCGCCTGGTGGATCCTAGTGTGGGGTCCACGGCACTGTAATGGCCGACTTATCGGGGTATTACATAAATATAGGCCTTTGGCCCTCATAATAATACACACCATTCTTCTTCTCCTTATTCTTCTTTCTCTTCTTCATTTTCCTCTCTTGTCTCTCAAGTTCATAACAAGATGTTTACTTTTTTTTTTCTTCCCTTTTTTCTTCAATTCCCAAAATAAGTTTTCCTTTAAATATTATTCATCTTCATACCTAAATTATCTTTATTCCAAGAATTATTACACCTTCCATAACAATCATAAATATAATATGAGGAGTAAGGAAAACTTAATTCGCTTTAAAAAAGACCGAAAAAAATAAAAGATTCATTATTGTGGTTATTTCATCATTATTTATGAAAAAAACCATTCTTGTGGTTATTTCATCTTTATTTATGAATAACTATCTTTTAGGAGCACGTTGCTTACGCTCCAATTTTTCAATTATTATTGTATATTTTTTGTTAAGGGTAAAATTAAAAAATTAAGTTCTAAATTTGTAATCCTTAATAATTAGAAAAAAGGGAAATCTCCCACTTAAATTAGGAAAGAGAGTAATATTTAAGAACATTATTAAATATTCAACACCAATAAAAGGACAATTAATTTTCAATTTTTTTTACGGAGATCTCCGACGGACCGCCGGAGACCTTCGACGGCACGCCATCATTTTTTTGTCTTTTTACGCTAGGTCACCGGCCTGCTTTCCAGCGGCCCACCGCCTGCCGGCGGACCTCAAACGACCAACATTTTTTTTACGCCATGCTGTCGGCTGACGGACCTCCGGCAACCGGCAAGTTTTTTTTTACGACGACCTATTTTCCAGCGGACCACCTCAGGCTACCAAAAAGTATTTTTTTTCTGTTTTTTACGCAATGTCGCCGGCCTTCTTTCCCGCAGGACACTGCTGGCGGTCGACGGACCTCAGGTGACCGACCGTTGTTCTTAAGCCAAGCTGCTGACCTGCTTTCCGGCGGGCCACCGCCAGCGGCCGGCGGACCTCGTTTTTTTTGCCAGGCCACCGACCTGCTTTCCTGCCGGCCACCACCGACGGTCGGCGGACTTCCGACTACTATTTTTTTTACGCCAGACCGTCAGCCTGCTTTTCGGCGAGCCACCACCGGTGGCCTGCGGATCTCCGACGACCGACCTTTTTTTTTCTATTTTCTTTTTACGGCTGACTCGTCAGCTGTCAATAAATTTTTGGGAACCAGCATATTTTTTTCTAGCAAGTAATCTGGTAATTTAATTAATTTATTTCAATTATATCACCGCTCACAGATACTCTCTAGTCTATAATATAAAGGACAACGGTGTTTTCTGGTGGTGGTAGTGTGCACCTGAGAAGACTATTGTACACATCCCCTCTTATTCCATTCTTTTTGTGTTGAATTTAATAATACTTAATAACAATAATATTATTAAATATTCAACAACATTAAATTTTAAAAAAAATACTATTATAATATTAAATTATATTAAATTAAAAAGACAATTAATTCTCAAAAAAAAGATTTTTTTACAGAGATCTTCGATGGACCTCCGGCTGATCAGTTTTTCCGGCAGGCCGCCGGCCGGCGGAGACCTCGAAATGCCAGTCATTTTTTTTCGTCAGGCTGTCAGCCTACTTTTTCGACTGTCCATTTTCGACGGCTGGCGGACCTCCGGTGACCGGTATTATTTTTATTTTTTTTTTCTTAACACCAGTCCGCCGGCCTATTTTCTGGCGGACATCCAGCGACCAACATTTTTTCTTTTTCTTTTTTACCACAGTCCACCGGCCTGTTTTTCGGCGTCCGGTCGTTTTTTTTGCTAAACCGCCGGCCTGCTTTCTGGCGGGTAACTTCCGGTGGCCGGCGAACCTCCGGGGACAGGCCAACTTTTTTTTCTATGCCAGGTCGCCGACCTAGTTTTCGACGGGCCACCGCCGGCGGCCGACGGAACTCCAGGATCGGCGAACTTTTTCTTTTATGCTAGGCCACCGGCCTGCTTTTCGGCGGGCCACCGCCGACGGCTGACAAACCTTCGTTGACCGGCCAACTCTTTCTTTTACGCCAGGCCGCTGGCCTGCTTTTCGGCAGCCGACGGACCTTCGGGGACTGTTCAAATTCAATTTTTTTCTTCTTTTATACGGCCTGCTTTTCGGCGGGACACCGTTGGTGGCAGGCGGACCCTCGGATATCGGCCAATTTTTTTTATGCCAGGTCGCCGGCCTGCTTTCCGGGGACCTCGGCGACCGACTTTTTTTTTTTCATTTTTTTTAACTTCAGGCCCATCGGCTGCCGATAGAATGTTGGGAAGTAACAAAACTTTTTTAAGCAAGTAATTTAGTAATTTAATTATCTTAATTCAGTTATTTCATCGTCACCGTGCCATTATAACCAGGGCGATATCTAGTCTATAACATAAAGGCCAACGGTATTTTTTGGCCGTCGTAATGTGCACCTGAACAGACCAATCTATCCCTTCCCTCTCTTTTCCTTCTTTTTGTGTTGAATTTTATAATAATAATAATAATAATATAATATCAAATACTCCTTCCATCCTATAAGCGTGTGCTTAATTTGTCATTTTTATCCGTCCTACAAGAGTGTGTGCATTTTATTTTTAGAAAATATCTTTTATACTTTTACTCCACATTTTCAACTTACTTACAACAATAGCAAGGATGGCATACACGCTTTATCATTTAATTAATCAATAACAATAATTAACATACTCCTACAATAAAAAATAGGACTTTTTCTCCACTTAAATCTGCTACTACTTAATTTTTTATTAAAAACTTTGCCCATAAAAAGTGAGCACACTCTCATGGAACGCAGGGAGTATTCAACAATAATAAATTTTAAAAAATACTCTTTAAATATCAAACATTATATAAAGGATAATGGTGTGTCATGGCCGTCGTAATGTGCATCTAAAAAGATCATTCTACCCCTTCCCTCCTTTTTCCTTTTTTTGTGTTGATTTTATAATAATAGTAATATTGTTTCAGGAGATTGTGAGAAAGCAGTAAAGATGAATCACTAAAACAATCAATTGTATCCATAGCACTGATAGAGGGGGCCTTTAATTAGACTTTACAATGAGAGTCCTTCCATACATAGGATTCCTAATTAAGGTAAGACACCTAATGTGATCCGACTAACTCAAGACGGATCTAGAATCCTTCCATCTATGTATCATACTATAAACAGTATTAGGCAAGACACATACAGGGGCAGGATAGAATCGTAATTCCTGGAATACTCCCCCATGTCGAGCACTAATACAATCATGGTGCATAAGATGTTGCCTCGGTAAAGAACCTTTCGAAGTCAAATAAAACCCCAGTAAAAACCTTTCGAATTCAAATAAAACCCTATGAAAAAAATAAAAACTTGGTGAGAAAAAAAGAGCACAATGTACAAATGCCAAAATCATGTGGAGTATACTCCCCCTGACGTATACACAACAACTCATTCCGATGGGCTATCACTTGTTGAGCTCGGACAATCGACACACGCTAATGCTCCTCACATGTTTCAATATTTTGGTGGAGACTTAGTGAATAAGTCTGCGATATTCTCCTCACTTGTTTCACTTTGATATTCAGCAATTTTTGTTGTTGCTGATTGTAGAAGAACTTCAGTGAGATATGCTTGGTAATGTTATCCTTAATCATGCCGCATTATCCTGAAAGATGCAAGTAAGGGTTGCAGTAGTGAGCTTTAATCCATAAGTTCCTCATATATCGTATATAACTAACCGAAGCCAAGTATACTCCCTTAAGAATTCGTGCAATGCAATTACCTCTGCATGATTCGAGGAAGTATCAACCAGGGTCTGCTTGGTGGATCTCTAAGATATCGTCGTATTCCCAGTGGTGAACACATAACCAGTTTGGGAACGTCCTTTCTGTGGGTAAGAGAAATAACCGACATCAACAAATCCAACTAATACATTGTAACACCCCAAATAATGCAAGGGTTGTTACACGCCGTAGAACCTTCCTCAAGGTCTACCAAGCTAACCATTCACATAACTACACATGTCACTTAAACATAAAACACTTAGGCCTTGTCCTTTTGGACTTATTTTTCAGTTTTGATTCGATTGATTCGAGTCCATTCGATTCGATTTTAGTTCGATTCGAGTCCATTCGATTCGATTCCAGTCCATTCAATTCGATTCGGTTTAGTTCAGTTTTTCTTCTTCTTCTTCTTCTTCTTATTATTATTATTATTATTATTATTATTATTATTATTATTATTATTATTATTATTATTATTATTATTAATCTTAATTATTATTATTGTTATTATTACTAATAATATTACTATTATCATTGTTGTTATTGATTACTATTATTATTATTATTATTATTTACCATTAATATTATTTACCCTTAACATATATTTCGATTGATCATTGAGTCCATTCGATTCGATTCGATTCGATTCGAATCCATTCGATTGATTGATTGGGTTTAATTGATTGGGTTGATTCGATTCATTCAAATTAAAAGAACAGAGCCTTAATATGGTAAATTAGGTTGTGTCCTCGGCCAAAACATTTGATTTAAAAATAAAGTACGACAGAAGGTCATATAAAATCATTGGCCGCATATGGGCTTCCACAATAGTTTTTAAAATAGAAAATGACTATTCAGTTGACTCCATCAGATAACAAAGAAATTTGGGAATAAACTTTCAAGACTCGAGCCTAATAACGTCATGGCCGACCAATCTTCACATGCGCTTCATAAGACGTATTTTTTCTATTTAATAGGTTAGCATTTGAATGGTTAATGCAAGCACACAATTACACAATATTATATACAAATACAATTCCAACACCACTTTCTCATTTTGGATACATTTGTAAAGCAATTTTCCTTAATATCATGTCTCCTCAGGCATAACATTATCAAAATAACATGTCATCACGCATCATTATCACAAACGATAACGCACAAGGTAACCCCCAGGCATGCTCCTTAGCATCGGACCCCAGAGGTCCCGTCGAACTGTCTTCGGGCGGGAACCCACGTCAGCGATCCAGCGCCCTTAGCATAGCTTCCCAGAAGCCCCATCGAACCCATCCCTAGGTGGACGAACTACTAACACACACTAACATTTCCACAGATCATCAACCATATTGGAATAACATTATACATAACATAATGTAATACATGTACTTATCTTGATTAAAATTACGTAAAGAGACGGTGAACGGAAAGGACTCCAATCCAAACTCTATCCAAAGATTCGTTCCTAACACAATGATATTCAATCAACCATAAAATTTCTGGAACATAAGGAATTGTGTTAAGGTCTACCCTTTAAAACCATTCACCGGACAGTACCAGGGCATAATCGACTATAATCAACTAATGCTGGTGTAATATCCGCAATTTTCAATTTCCGGTAATTTCTTTTTTTCAGTGGAAGTCCATTTTGACGACTCGCTCATGACCGTTTCGTCATTATGAGAATGATTAATTCTACACTTTTTGTCATCCGAGTTCGTTTCGGCGTTGTTTTGTTGAGTTCTGTGCTTTTTAGCGACTTTTCCGCACTTGAGTTCGATTCTTGCGAATCTCGTCCGAAACTGCTGTTTCGAGTTTCCCGCAAGTCCGTTTAACTTTGTTAGACGTGTTGTGAACTTCGGTTTTGTTATTCGATCACGTATCGTGATTTCCGGGCGTTTTGGGCCATTTTGTAATTTCTTGAAAGTTACGGGTATCCGTATCTGGAATTGTTGTCTCGACCCGTTTCTTGGTCGCGTATGATTAATTATGGTATTATGTTTCCATTTCGGGTCGTTGATGTCGTCCGCGAACTTTTCGTCGTGTTCGCCTGTGCGTTTGGAAATCGGGTCGCCGAGCTCGGCGCATGGATCGCCGACGGTTGCGGTGGATCGCCGGACGACAGGGCACCGGCCGGACAGTGCGGCAGAACCGCGAGCGCACGCCATCGCCGGAAGGTCGCGCGCTAACCGGCACGACGTAGCGACGCTAGCTTGGTCGACCAACGACGCCATCGGCCGGACAAAGGGGGTTTCTCGTGTTCGACTCGGCCAGATCGGCAGTAGCGCACGCCATCGGCCGTGGGCGCACGCTAATCGGGCAGGGTAGCGACGCCGCCGCCGACTAGCGTGCGTTACTGGTAGTTTGTCACCGGTGACTATCGATGCCGGCTAGCGCAAGAAGCTTCGGCCGTAGCGCACGCTAGCGGAGTCGGGCGACGAGTCATGGTCGGCAATTGGTGGTGCAGTGGTCATGCGGGCCATGGCCGAGAGTGCTCGGCCGATCTTGGCCGATAGCGCACGCTAGTCCGGGAAGGCTAGCGCACGCTAGTTCCGGCCCAGTATATATATGACAGACCAGCCACTTTTCCCTTCGTTTTTCATTTCCTTCCTTCTCCGTCCGCGGCTGGCGATTCATGGGCGACGAAGCCATGTTGTTTAACAACAAATCCATGAAGTTCTTGAGTTCATAACATCAATCAATCATCCGTTATCATCCTTTGATCCAGCGAATCAAGGTAATCTTCCTTAGAACCCTAATTTCGTGAATTTGGGGGTTTTCGCATTTTTGTCCGATTCGTTCCGTGTTTTTGATTAATTCATTATGGGTATGATTAATCTTGATAGTATTCTTGTGTTTAACATCATTTAATCCATTGTTCTTCGTCGAATCGAAGTATAATTCTTGATTTCCTTCGAATTGACTTTTTGGGAGATTTGTCCCCGATCTCGTTTTTCATCCATTTTCGATGGATTGATTATGGTTAAATGATGTTGTTAAACATATTCTATGGATTGTATATCCATATTTCAACTTGGAATTCCGTTTTCGTGATTTGACGGAACGAATCGTGTTCTTGGCCGTTTTGGGGGAAATTCTTGAACTTTCGTCATTCGTTCTTTGTATTCAACGGCTTTGAGTCGTGTTATGGAATTCATTTCATTGTTATTATTGTCCTTCGTAGTTTATGACGTGAGTTGGCGATCGGTGGAGTCGGCGGGTTTGTAACCGGTTCGTGTCAACCTACTTTGGTCGATTCTCCACGTTATTCTTATTCGAGGCAAGTACCTTGTCCATACTATTCTTGTTTTGTGAATATGATAATTGGTGATTGTCTTTATGTGGTTGTTTGATTGTTTGAAATGAGTTTTCAAAAGATTCGGTTTAGCCTTGTTAAAGGCTTGCTTTCAAAACGCGTGTGTTTTGTGAATGGTGTGGTTTGAGAATGACTATGTGAACTCTATGGATATGTTTGGTGTTGATGTTGCACTTGGTATTGCGTGTGGGCGTATATTATTTCATTTCCGTGCGTTGTGGTTGGACGTGGTGTTTTGCTAAGTGTTTGATGCCTCTTGGCGAATTGTTTGAATATCCTTGATGTGATATGTTATTTGTGTGAATGTGTGGATATGGTTGAAGGTCTACGGTGACACATGGCACGTGATCATGTGGTCGATGCAACAAGTGATTGATCCAACCGTGAGAGCTCGAGATAATCTACGGTGGCACATGGCATGCGATCATGTGGCCAGATGCAACAAGCGATTGATCCAACCGTGAGATGTGTGTGATTTTGTTTCGCTAGCCATCTCGGGAGGGTCCTTCGAGGCCTCGAGTGGGATTTGTAGCTTCGTCCGGTCCTAGGCGATGCGCGTGTGTGATTATGTTTTGTTGATTTTATGTCCGTCGAGGACACGTGATGTTGGGCTCGCCTGTGAATTATTGTCGGTTTTCTATTTGTGAAAACAAAACCTTTGGGTCATGTGACCCGTTGATTTTTGGAAAGATTAGGATTTGATAATCCTAAATTGTTTTCTATTAAAACTCTCGATGGCATTTTAAATCGCTTTTACAAATTGTTCCCCTTAATTGTGGCCTTTCGGTTTCGGAATGTTTTACCCAAACTCTTGCCTCGGGAAGTACTTTTCATTATGTTTGGATCTTTGATGATTCCTGGTTATTGTTATTCGTGGAATATGAATTGTATGGCTCGTATTTTTGCACTTGTACTTGCACTAGCAAAACAGTGGAGTTTTGCTAACCCCCGAGTATTCGGGGGGTGGATGTCTATTTTTGCATTCAGGTTTTGGAGCATAGTACAGGGTCGACACGAAGGATGATGAAAGATGAACGATACTAATCACACGAGGATCTGTTGATGTCGTTTTGGTCTAGTTGTATTTTCTTTTCCGCTGCAGTATCTTTTCCCCGTTGTACGGGAGTTTATTGTATTTTGACCCCTGCGTGGGTATGTGTTTGGAATTGAGTTGTATGTTATTATTGAAAGACCAGGTCAGTCTACTGAGTCATTCTAGCCTTAAAGGCGAGGTTTAGATGTTTGATTTTAGTTATCAGCCTGGTAGATCCTCGAGGAGAGGGTCTACGGCGTGTAATATCCCTGAGCGGATTGGGGGTGTTACAGAATGGTATCGGAGCTTAGGTTGTGGAAACCTAGGCTGTCGGGTCAGTGGTGTCTATTGAGTTTTTGTCTCGTCGGATTTTATCTGACTGAGTCGTGTCGCGACGCGTCGTCTGAGTTTGTTGGTCGTGATTAGTATCGTGGGCGATCATCATCTTCGTGCGACCTGTGGCTGTAAGTCTCCCTTCTTTGTGTTGTGCCTCGTGTGACACGAGCTATTTTTATGATTATTTGTTAAGTGACGGAATCCTTTTATGAATTTTGATTTCGTGATATGTGGTTACTTGACTCTCATACTTCGTTCATATGAGGAGTAGTGTTGATGGATTGTGCATGTTTGACTTTATTTCTTTTATCCGCTGCGTGAGTTCCTTTATAATGGTTTTTGGTATTTTACCGACTGATTTTTATTTCGAAAATCGATTCCATTAACCGAGTTTTGATGTTATGGTCTTGATCATTTTAGCGAAATTCTTATGACGGTATTTAACGTGTGGAAAATGGCTTTTGTAAATTTTTGAAACATTACCGTCATCGGCCTTCTTGGCGTTTTTGTAAATGGTTTTTTTTTAGCCTGGTGGGTTTCGACGCGGGATCCACGGCGCTATAGAGTTTCGTGTAATTACCTGAAATTTTTGGGCATTCTAGCCCATTGAATTAACTTTGAAAACCTTGAGTATCTTAGAAAATAAATTTCGAGACGTACTTTTAAAATGAATTATTTTCTCATGGTACATCCAAGGTGCCACAATATGTTTCCAAATCCTTCTACCTCGAGGACCAAAATGTTTTGAGATATTTTCAATGTTTTAGAAACACTTATACTTAGACCCGAGGGTCGGATATTTCTGAAAGTTTTCACAAAAAGGAAAGTGTCCTCGTTTTATCAAACGCAAGATGGTTTTCAAAGTCTCGACAATGATTTTGTTCAACTTTTTGTAAAATGATACTCAAGATCAACTGGTGTTTCCAAACTGTTTTCATAAGGTGGTTTTCGTTTTTAAAACCCATCATTTCCTGCTTGTGGTCGGGGAAGGTGGGATGACAATCTTTAATGTTGTCATTTTGTGGGGGCTTGCGTGTTATCGCACCTGTGTGAGTTGTTAAAGCTTGAGTTTGTACGTTTGCGTACATGTGTGATTGTTTTATGATGGTTGTAATTATGTGCTGGTTATCGTTCGGGTCGTTGAGGTCGCCGAACGATACCGTCGTTGTTGTAGTGTTTGTGTGTATTACTTTACGATGGTAATCGTTGTGTATGATATGTGTTATGATTCTTTGTTGCGCTGAGTTGGCATCTCCGGTTTGTTGTTTTGTGATGTTATGTTCCATTGTACCTAGCATTTGTATTTTCGGTATGCCGAGCCGAGGCATTTCAACCGTGATGTGTCGGAGGAATGTACGTGCATTTTGTCCTTCTCGTCAGTAACACATTTCGAGTGTGGACTCGAGGGACACCGAATTCAGATTTGCGAATTGGCTACCGAGACTTTCGGAGTTCGCGCTTCAGCACAGTTATCAGAATCGTCTTTGAGAAGCCTTCGAAGGATGTTTTTGTCGGTCGCTTGTTGTGTCGTCACCTTGGTTTCATTGTTGTGAGTTTCGGGGACGACCCTCCTTTTTGAAGAGGTCGAATATAATACCCGTATTATTTTTGGCCTCTGCATTCCCTGTTTCTCAGGTCTATCGACTCGCTCGTGTTCGTTGATACCTTCTGAACTTGTTCTGTATTTTAGTTTCATCGTTCGAATGAACTGTGATCTTGTTTTGGGTTGATCTGGTATCGCTGTGACTTTTCCGAGTTCGGTTCGATTCTTGTGAACCTTGTTCGGAAGTGACATCATTTGGTTCTACTAGTTCTTTTATTCGAAGTAGATCGGATTTTGAACTTCTGTATATTCTACTTTGTCGACTCATTTATGTTTGTTGACATTTGTGAGCTTGTCGTGCCCCTTGCTTTTGTTGATCGAACGAGTGTGGTATTGTTTCGGAATAACTCGTTTGTCGTTGTGACTTTTCAATCGCTATTCCCTTTCCTGTGGATCTTATGGGAATGCATGTCTTGTAGTTCTCACCAGATCATCCTGGGAGTTGTTGTTTGTGTAACACCCCCAATCCGCTCAGGGATATTACACGCCGTAGAACCTTTCCTCAAGGATCTACCAGGCTGGTAACGACACATAACAACTCAACCATGCCTTTCAGGCTAAAATGACTCAGTAGACCGATTTGGTCTTTCCACAATTACATACAACTCAAATACAACTCATGCCCACGCAGGGGACAAAATACAACCACACCCGTACAACGGGAACAATATAGCAGCGGAAAATAAAGTACAACTGAACCAACACACGATGTACGGTTCCTCATGTGATTAGTATCGATCATCTTTCATCGTCCTTCGTGCCGACCCTGTGTTATGCTCCAAAACCTGAATGCAAAAACAGACATCCACCCCCCGAATACTCGGGGGATAGCAAAACTCCACTGTTTTGCTAGTGCAAGAACAAAGTGTAAATACGAGCCATACAATTCACATTCCACGAATAACAATAACCGAGGATCCTCAAAGATCCAAACGAAACGAAAAGTACTTCCCGAGGCAAGGGTTTGAGAAAACATTTCAAAATCGAAATATCATAAATCAATGGAAGTAATTTATAAAACGGTTTAGAATGCCATCGGGAGTTTTAATAGAAGACAATTTAGGATTATCAAATCCTACTTTTCAAAATCCAAAAGACAAAACGGGTCACCGCCCCAAAGGTTTACTTTCCAAAAAAAATGACGTTTACCAAACCGTTGGGATTTTAGCCCCAAATCCGTAAAACGACTTTTATAAAACCATTGGGATTTTAGCCCCAAATCTCATCGACTCACAGTACACGAGAACGACAACAAGGTTCGTCTTCCAACATCAACATCCACCATTAAAGGATTTAACACAAACAACAAAATATTCCATAGCCATCCTAGCCAAGTAGGCCAAACGAACAACTTACCTCTTACACACTTAGTCAATGCATGCAATCATGAAAACCGTTCAAAAGCGCTCATTTCCGGAAATGCCATAAATAAGTCACATTTGTAAAAATGCACCACAATTGACCGCGGACCCACAGCTTCGTGGATCCCTGCCGAGACCCCGTCGGATCTAACCCACAGTGGTTAAAATCAAGCTTGCGGTTCCACAGCTTCGTGGAGCCCTACCGAGACCCCGTCGGATCTAACCCGTAGTGAGCATACACACACACGTTACTCATGCAATACTAACATGCTAAGAATGTAAGTTCATTAAGAATACTCACTAGAGATGGCCATTAACTCGACACCATTACCAAACTCTTCGAAAATACAATAACAAGATTAAATACGGAATACACGATTCCATAACTTAAACAATAGGAGTATCATCATAAAATCCTTCAACGTTCAAAATAACCAAATCATAATCAATTCTCAAAACACCGTTCACAAATCACACTCGTTTTGAAAGAAAGCCTTTAACGAGGCCAAATCAAATCCTTTGAAACTTCATTTCAAATAACCAAACAAACACATCAAGACGACCACCGATCATCATATCCATAAAACGAGAAAAGTATGGGCAAGGTACTTGCCTCGAATAAGAACAACGCGAGAATCGACCAAGTAGGTTGGCCCGAACCGACTACGAACCCGCCGACTCCACCGAACGCCAACTCACGTTCATAAACTACGAAGGACAAATAATAACAATGAAATGAATTCCATAACACGACTCAAAGCCGTTGAATTCAAAGAACGAATGACGAAAGTTCACGGATTTCCCCCAAAACGGCCAAGAACACGATTCGTTCCGTCAAAACCCGAAAACGGAATTACAAGTTGAAATATGGATATACAATCCATAGAATATGTTTAACAACATCATTTAACCATAATCGATCCATCGAAAACGGATGAAAAACGAGATCGGGGACAAATCCCCCAAAAAGTCAACTCGAAGGAAATCAAGAAATATACTTCGATTCGACGAAGAACAATGGATTAAATGATGTTAAACACAACAATACTACCAAGATTAATCATATCCATCATGAATTAATCAACAACACGGAACGAATCGGACGAAATTGCAAAAATCCCCAAATTCACGAAATTAGGGTTCTAAGGAAGATTACCTTGATTCGCTGGATCAAAGGATGATAACGGACGATTGATTGATGTTATGGACTCGAACTTCATGGTTTTGTTGTTAAACAACATGGCTTCGTCGCCCATGAATCGCCATTCGCGGACGGAGAAGGAAGGAAATGAAAAACGAAGTGAAATGTGATTGCCACCATATTTATCTGGGCTAGACTAGCGTGCGCTAGCCTTCCCGGACTAGCGTGCGCTATCGGCCAGTATCGGCCGAGTACCCTCGGCCAGGGCCCACACGACCCGGCATCACCGACCAACCTCGCCGACGAAACTTGTCGACCCGACTCCGCTAGCGTGCGCTACGGCCGGAAGCCTCGCGCTAGCCGACTGGCCCGGTAGCCACCGGATGAATCGCCGGCCAGTAACGTACGCTAGCCGGCCGACGGCGTGCGCTACGCTGCCCGACTAGCGCGCTACGCTCGGCGTAGCGTGCGCTACTGCCCGATCTGGCCGAGTCGAGAACCTCGAAACCCCATCGCCCGGGCCGATAAGCGACGCTAAAGCCACCGGCGGCGTGCGCTACACTGCCGGTTAGCGCGCGCAGCCTTCCGGCCGTAGCGTGCGCTACGCCGGTTCTGCCGCACCGTCCGGCCGGTGCCCGCAATCGTTCGGCCCGATCCATGCCGTCGGCCGATCCGCCACCGGTGGCTCGACGACCCGATTTCCGAAAGCGTGCGGGCGAACACGACGAAAAGTTCGTGGACAACATAAACGACTCGAAATGAAAGCGTAATACCATAATTAGTCATACGCGACCAAGAAACGGGTCGAGACAACAATTACAGATACGGATACCCGTAACTTTCAAGAAATTACAAAATGGCCCAAAACGCCCGGAAATCACGATACGTGATCGAATAACCAAACCGAAGTTCACAACACGTCTAACAAAGTTAAACGGACTTACGGGAAACTCGAAACAGCAGTTTCGGACGAGATTCGCAAGAATTGAACTCAAGTGCGGAAAAGTCGCTAAAAAGCACAGAACTCAACAAAACGACTCCGAAACGAACTCGGATGTCAAAAAGTGTAGAATTAATCATTCTCGGAATGACGAAACGGTCATGAGCGAGTCGTCAAAACGGACTCCGACTGAAAAAAAGAAATTTACCGAAAATCGAAAATTGCGGATATTACAGTTTGAATTTTGTTATCCTTCGTGTTTCGGACATGATTGTTCGATTTTTGTTGTCTCGATCGTTTGTTTGTTCGGTTTTTGTTCTCATTTCGTGATTGTTGAGCGTTCAGGCTCCTTCCTAATTCCCTCAAGTTCGGGAAATTAGTCTCGTTTTCGATCTTCCAACTCTTGGGCGGTGGAATTCCGTATTTGTTCAGCGATTGACTCGCGTTTTGATTGATGTACCGTTGGGTCGGTCAATCTTATTGATTTTCGTTCGTTGTGTTTTGTGATTGTTCGGATAATTGACTTGACTATATTATCCGTTTGATGACGCTTGTCATCTGATGGTTTTATTGCATTCCTAACGGCGGCGTTGTGTTGGTCGACGTGGAGCGTGTTTTCACGCCGTATATTCCTTTGCGTTGTTTGTAACATTTCGCCGTTGGGCATTAGTTACGCATTCTTGTGTGTCTCGTTGAGCTTTTCCTGGCGGAATATTTCTTCCCCCTACTTGTTTTAAGTTTCGGGACGAAACTTCTTTTAAGGAGGGTAGAATGTAATATCCGCAATTTTCAATTTCCGGTAATTTCTTTTTTTTTCAGTGGAAGTCCGTTTTGACGACTCGCTCATGACCGTTTCGTCATTATGAGAATGATTAATTCTACACTTTTTGCCATCCGAGTTCGTTTCGGCGTTGTTTTGTTGAGTTCTGTGCTTTTTAGCGACTTTTCCGCACTTGAGTTCGATTCTTGCGAATCTCGTCCGAAACTGCTGTTTCGAGTTTCCCGCAAGTCCGTTTAACTTTGTTAGACGTGTTGTGAACTTCGGTTTTGTTATTCGATCACGTATCGTGATTTCCGGGCGTTTTGGGCCATTTTGTAATTTCTTGAAAGTTACGTGTATCCGTATCTGGAAGTATTGTCTCGAACAGTTAGTTGGTCGAGTATGATTAATTATGGTATAATGTTTCCATTTCGGGTCGTTGATGTCGTCAGCGAACTTTTAAATCGTGTTCGTTCGTGCGTTTTAAACCGGTTCACAACACGCCTAACAAAGTTAAACGGACTTACGGAAACTCAAACAGCTTGACGAGATTCGCAAGAATTGAACTCAAGTGCGGAAAAGTCGCTAAAAAGCACAGAACTCAACAAAACGACTCCGAAACGAACTCGGATGTCAAAAAGTGTAGAATTAATCATTCTCAGAATGACGAAACGGTCATGAGCGAGTCGTCAAAACGGACTCCGACCGAAAAAAAGAAATTTACCGAAAATCGAAAATTGCGGATATTACATTCTACCCTCCTTAAAAGAAATTTCGTCCCGAAACTTAAAACAAGTAGGGAGAAGAAATATTCCGCCAGGAAAAACTCAACGAGATACACAAGAATGCGTAACTAACGCCCAACGGCGAAATGTTACAAACAACGCAAAGGAGTAAACGGCGTGAAAACACGCTCCACGGCGACCAACACAACGTCGCCGTTAGGGATATAATAAAAACCAACAAGTGACAAGCGTCATCAAATGGATAATATATCCAAGTCAATTATCCGACAATCACAAAACAAAACGAACGAAAATCAATATGATTGACCAACCCAACGGTACATCAATCAAAACGCGAGTCAACCGCTGAACAAACACGGAATCCCACCGCCTAAGGGATGGAAGATCGAAAACGAAACTAATTTCCTGAACTGAAGGGAATTACGAAGGAGTCTGAATGCTCAATAATCACGAAACGGGAACAAAAACCGAACAAACAAACGATCGAGACAACAAAAATCGAACAATCATGTCCGAAACAGGAAGGATAATAAAATTCAAACAACAACTCCAAGGTTCACAAGAATCGAACTGAACCCGAAAAAGTCACAACGATAACCAGATCAACTCAAAACAAGATCACAGTTCGTTCGGACGATGAAACCGAAATACAGAACAAGTTCATAAAGTACCAACGAACATGAGCGAATCGATAGACTGGAGAAAGAGAAAATACAGAAGTCAAAATAGTACGGGCATTACCTCCGACCTCGTCCACGAAATTCACAAAGACGGGAGCAAGGTAACAAGACATTAAACAGCCGACACATAACGGAACGATCACCGATGCACACGGTCATACCAAACCAAGCTCTAACAGCTCGCACATGCGCGACAACGCAGGAATCACTACGAGGCGATAATATTCAACACCAACACCCCGCCTCTCACAGGGGGCTAACACAACAAATGTGTGGAAAGCGACTCAACGCTCACACCGCCAATTCAATCATACTCGGGAGAAAGTATCAAAATGACAACGCGAACATCACACATACATACCCAGCCCTCAAACGGGAATGGATAGGTTTAAAAAAATGAAAAACCTCATTTTGAAAATAATTTGAAGAACACCGATTGATCTTGAGTATCATCTTTCAAAAAGTACAAACTTGAAACATCGTTATCGAGACATTGGAGAACCATTTCGCATTTGATAAAAATGAGGACACTTTCTCTTAGTGAAAACTTTCAAAATATTCGACCCTCGGGTCTAAATAAAAGTGTTTCTAAAACATTGAAAATATCTCAAAGCATTTTGGTCCTCGAGGTAGAAAATTTTTGAAATATATTGTGGCATCTTGGATGTACCACAAGAAAATAACTCATTTGAAAAGTATGTCTCGAAATTTATTTTTCTAAGATACTCAAGGTTTTCAAAAATTCAATAGGCCAGAATGCCCAAAACTCACACATACCGACGTTCACTAAAACAACTCCTAGCACACGCATCAAAAAGTTTAAAATCAAGACAATACATGTCTTTAAACGGAAATAAACGATAAAATACCACATTCAGAACAAAACCACTGATAAAATACCCTCCCGCACTGGCTAGTGAACAAGTTGAACGCGTATAAGCACAAAGCTTCCACAATAGAACTTGTAAAACGTGCAAATCGATTCGAAAATCATCAGCAATGGATAAAACAACAATAAAAAGACATCACAAGCGGCGACACTCCTCGTATAAATCAAATACGAGAGTCGACTAAATACATATCATGAAATCAAAATCCACATAAGGATTCCACCGCTTAACAAATAATCATAAAAATAGCTCGTGTCACACGAGGCACAACACAAAGAAGGGAGACTTACTTCCACAGGTCGCACGAAGATGATGATCGCCCCACGATACTAATCACAACCAAAGAACTCAAACGACGCGTCGCGACACGACTCAGTCAGATAAAATCCGACGAAACAAGACTCAAACAACACGACTTGACCCGACAGCCTAGGTTTCCTCAACCTAAGCTCTGATACCATTTATGTAACACCCCCAATCCGCTCAGGGATATTACACGCCGTAGAACCTTTCCTCAAGGATCTACCAGGCTGGTAACGACACATAACAACTCAACCATGCCTTTCAGGCTAAAATGACTCAGTAGACCGATTTGGTCTTTCCACAATTACATACAACTCAAATACAACTCATGCCCACGCAGGGGACAAAATACAACCACACCCGTACAACGGGAACAATATAGCAGCGGAAAATAAAGTACAACTGAACCAACACACGATGTACGGTTCCTCATGTGATTAGTATCGATCATCTTTCATCATCCTTCGTGCCGACCCTGTGTTATGCTCCAAAACCTGAATGCAAAAACAGACATCCACCCCCCGAATACTCGGGGGTTAGCAAAACTCCACTGTTTTGCTAGTGCAAGAACAAAGTGCAAATACGAGCCATACAATTCACATTCCACGAATAACAATAACCGAGGATCCTCAAAGATCCAAACGAAACGAAAAGTACTTCCCGAGGCAAGGGTTTGAGAAAACATTTCAAAATCGAAATATCATAAATCAATGGAAGTAATTTATAAAACGGTTTAGAATGCCATCGGGAGTTTTAATAGAAGACAATTTAGGATTATCAAATCCTACTTTTCAAAATCCAAAAGACAAAACGGGTCATCGCCCCAAAGGTTTACTTTCCAAAAAAAATGACGTTTACCAAACCGTTGGGATTTTAGCCCCAAATCCGTAAAACGACTTTTATAAAACCATTGGGATTTTAGCCCCAAATCTCATCGACTCACAGTACACGAGAACGACAACAAGGTTCGTCTTCCAACATCAACATCCACCATTAAAGGATTTAACACAAACAACAAAATATTCCATAGCCATCCTAGCCAAGTAGGCCAAACGAACAACTTACCTCTTACACACTTAGTCAATGCATGAAATCATGAAAACCGTTCAAAAGCGCTCATTTCCGGAAATGCCATAAATAAGTCACATTTGTAAAAATGCACCACAATTAACCGCGGACCACGGCCTTGGATCCTGCCGAGACCCCGTCGGATCTAACCCACAGTGGTTAAAAGCAAGCTCGCGGTTCCACAGCTTCGTGGAGCCCTACCGAGACCCCGTCGGATCTAACCCGTAGTGAGCATACACACACACACGTTACTCATGCAATACTAACATGCTAAGAATGTAAGTTCATTAAGAATACTCACTAGAGATGGCCATTAACTCGACACCATTACCAAACTCTTCGAAAATACAATAACAAGATTAAATACGGAATACACGATTCCATAACTTAAACAATAGGAGTATCATCATAAAATCCTTCAATGTTCAAAATAACCAAATCATAATCAATTCTCAAAACACCGTTCACAAATCACACTCGTTTTGAAAGAAAGCCTTTAACGAGGCCAAACCGAAATCCTTTGAAACTTCATTTCAAATAACCAAACAAACACATCAAGACGACCACCGATCATCATATCCATAAACGAGAAAAGTATGGGCAAGGTACTTGCCTCGAATAAGAACAACGCGGAGAATCGGCCAAGTAGGTTGGCCCGAACCGACTACGAACCCGCCGACTCCACTGAACGCCAAATCACGTTCATAAACTACGAAGGACAAATAATAACAATGAAATGAATTCCATAACACGACTCAAAGCCGTTGAATTCAAAGAACGAATGACTAAATTTCACTGATTACACAAAAAACGGACAAGAACAAGATTAGTTACGACAAAACACGAAAACGGAATTCCAAGTTGAAATATGGATATACAATCCATAGAATATGTTTAACAACATCATTTAACCATAATCGATCCATCAGCGGATGAAAAAGCGAGATCGGGGACAAATCCCCGAAAAGTCAACTCGAAGGAAATCAAGAAATATACTTGATTCGACGAAGAACAATGGATTAAATGATGTTAAACACAACAATACTACCAAGATTAATCATACCCATCATGAATTAATCAACAACACGGAACGAATCGGACGAAATTGCAAAAATCCCCAAATTCACGAAATTAGGGTTCTAAGGAAGATTACCTTGATTATTGGATCAAAGGATGATAACGGACGATTGATTGATGTTATGGACTCCAGAACTTCATGGTTTTGTTGTTAAACAACATGGCTTCGTCGCCCATGAATCGCCATTCGCGGACGGAGAAGGAAGGAAATGAAAACGAAGTGAAATGTGATTGCTCGGCCATATTTATCTTGGGCAGGACTAGCGTGCGCTAGCCTTCCCGGACTAGCGTGCGCTATCGGCGTGCTCGGCCAGTACCCTCGGCGGGGCCCACACGACCGGCATCACCGACCAACCCCGCCGACCAAACTTGTCGACCCGACTCCCGCTAGCGTGCGCTACGGCCGGAAGCTTCTGCGCTAGCCGGCTGTCGATAGCCACTTGGTAGGCGCGGCCGAGTAACGTCGCTAGCCGGCCGGCGGCGTGCGCTACGCTGCCGACTAGCGCGCTACGCTCGGCGTAGCGTGCGCTACGCTCGGCGTAGCGTGCGCTACTGCCCGATCTGGCCGAGTCGAGAACCTCGAAACCCAGCTGCCCGAGGCGATAGCGACGCTAAAGCCACCGGCGGCGTCGCTACACTGCCCGGTTAGCGCGCGCGCCTTCCGGCCGTGGCGTGCGCTCGCCGGTTCTGCCGCACCGTCCGGCGGTGCCCGCAATCGTTCGGCGATCCGCCGTCGGCGATCCGCCACGCCGAGCTTTCGGCGACCGATTTAAGCGTGCGGAGCGAACACGGCGAAAAGTTCGTGGACAACATAAACGACTCGAAATGAAAGCGTAATACCATAATTAGTCATACGCGACCAAGAAGCGGGTCGAGACAACAATTACAGATACGGATACGTAACTTTCAAGAAATTACAAAATGGCCCAAAGCGCGGAAATCACGATACGTGATCGAATAACCAAACCGGTTCACAACACGTCTAACAAAGTTAAACGGACTTACGGAAACTCGAAACAGCGGATTTGAGATTCGCAAGAATTGAACTCAAGTGCGGAAAAGTCGCTAAAAAGCACAGAACTCAACAAAACGACTCCGAAACGAACTCGGATGTCAAAAAGTGTAGAATTAATCATTCTCAGAATGACGAAACGGTCATGAGCGAGCCGTCAAAACGGACTCCGACCGAAAAAAAGAAATTTACCGAAAATCGAAAATTGCGGATATTACAGTTTGAATTTTGTTATCCTTCGTGTTTCGGACATGATTGTTCGATTTTTGTTGTCTCGATCGTTTGTTTGTTCGGTTTTTGTTCTCATTTCGTGATTGTTGAGCGTTCAGGCTCCTTCCTAATTCCCTCAAGTTCGGGAAATTAGTCTCGTTTTCGATCTTCCAACCCTTGGGCGATGGAATTCCGTATTTGTTCAGCGATTGACTCGCGTTTTGATTGATGTACCGTTGGGTCGGTCAATCTTATTGATTTTCGTTCGTTGTGTTTTGTGATTGTTCGGATAATTGACTTGACTATATTATCCGTTTGATGACGCTTGTCATCTGTTGGTTTTATTGCATTCCTAACGGCGGCGTTGTGTTGGTCGACGTGGAGCGTGTTTTCACGCCGTATATTCCTTTGCGTTGTTTGTAACATTTCGCCATTGGGCATTAGTTACGCATTCTTGTGTGTCTCGTTGAGCTTTTCCTGGCGGAATATTTCTTCCCCCTACTTGTTTTAAGTTTCGGGACGAAACTTCTTTTAAGGAGGGTAGAATGTAATATCCGCAATTTTCAATTTCCGGTAATTTCTTTTTTTTCAGTGGAAGTCCGTTTTGACGACTCGCTCATGACCGTTTCGTCATTATGAGAATGATTAATTCTACACTTTTTGTCATCCGAGTTCGTTTCGGCGTTGTTTTGTTGAGTTCTGTGCTTTTTAGCGACTTTTCCGCACTTGAGTTCGATTCTTGCGAATCTCGTCCGAAACTGCTGTTTCGAGTTTCCCGCAAGTCCGTTTAACTTTGTTAGACGTGTTGTGAACTTCGGTTTTGTTATTCGATCACGTATCGTGATTTCCGGGCGTTTTGGGCCATTTTGTAATTTCTTGAAAGTTACGGGTATCCGTATCTGGAATTGTTGTCTCGACCCGTTTCTTGGTCGCGTATGATTAATTATGGTATTATGTTTCCATTTCGGGTCGTTGATGTCGTCCGCGAACTTTTCGTCGTGTTCGTTCCGTGCGTTTTCGGAAATCGGGTCGTCGAGCCCTGGCGGTTGCGGGACTGGCCGGACGGTTGCGGGACTGGCCGGACGATTGCGGGCACCGGCCGGACAGGTGCGGCAGGAACCGGCGTAGCGCACGCTACTGCCGGAAGGCTGCGCGCGCTAACCGGCAGGTGTAGCGCACGCTAGCTTGGTCGACCAACGCACGCTATCGGGCCGGACAGTGGGGTTTCTGAGGTTCTGGACTCGGTCAGGATCGGCAGGTAGCGCACGCTACTGTCGGTCGTGGCGCACGCTAACCGGCAGGGGTAGCGCACGCTGCCGGCCGACTAGCGTGCGTTACCTGGGTAAGTTTGTCAGTCCAGTGACTACTGGACAGGTCGGCTAGCGCGCGCAGGCTTCCGGCCGTAGCGCACGCTAGCGGGAGTCGGGCGGACGAGTCATGGTCGGCAGAATTGGTCGGTGGTGCAGGGTCATGCGGGCCATGGCCGAGAGTGCTCGGCCGATGCTGGCCGATAGCGCACGCTAGTCCGGGAAGGCTAGCGCACGCTAGTTCTGGCCCAGTATATATATGACAGACCAGCCACTTTTCCCTTCGTTTTTCATTTCCTTCCTTCTCCGTCCGCGGCTGGCGATTCATGGGCGACGAAGCCATGTTGTTTAACAACAAATCCATGAAGTTCTTGAGTTCATAACATCAATCAATCATCCGTTATCATCCTTTGATCCAGCGAATCAAGGTAATCTTCCTTAGAACCCTAATTTCGTGAATTTGGGGGTTTTCGCAGTTTTGTCCGATTCGTTCCGTGTTTTTGATTAATTCATGATGGGTATGATTAATCTTGATAGTATTCTTGTGTTTAACATCATTTAATCCATTGTTCTTCGTCGAATCGAAGTATAATTCTTGATTTCCTTCGAATTGACTTTTTGGGAGATTTGTCCCCGATCTCGTTTTTCATCCATTTTCGATGAATTGATTATGGTTAAATGATGTTGTTAAACATATTCTATGGATTGTATATCCATATTTCAACTTGGAATTCCGTTTTCTTGATTTGACGGAACGAATCGTGTTCTTGGCCGTTTTGGGGGAAATCCTTGAACTTTCGTCATTCGTTCATTGAATTCAACGGCTTTGAGTCGTGTTATGGAATTCATTTCATTGTTATTATTGTCCTTCGTAGTTTATGACGTGAGTTGGCGATCGGTGGAGTCGGCGGGTTCGTAACCGGTTCGTGTCAACCTACTTTGGTCGATTCTCCGCGTTATTCTTATTCGAGGCAAGTACCTTGTCCATACTATTCTTGTTTTGTGAATAGGATAATTGGTGATTGTCTTTATGTGGTTGTTTGATTGTTTGAAATGAGTTTTCAAAAGATTCGGTTTAGCCTTGTTAAAGGCTTGCTTTCAAAACGTGTGTGTTTTGTGAATGGTGTGGTTTGAGAATGACTATGTGAACTCTATGGATATGTTTGGTGTTGATGTTGCACTTGGTATTGCGTGTGGGCGTATATTATTTCATTTCCGTGCGTTGTGGTTGGACGTGGTGTTTTGCTAAGTGTTTGATGCCTCTTGGCGAATTGTTTGAATATCCTTGATGTGATATGTTATTTGTGTGAATGTGTGGATATGGTTGAAGGTCTACGGTGACACATGGCACGTGATCATGTGGTCAGGATGCAACAAGTGATTGATCCAACCGTGAGAGCCTGAGATAATCTACGGTGGCACATGGCATGCGATCATGTGGCCAGGATGCAACAAGCGATTGATCCAACCGTGAGATGTGTGTGATTTTGTTTCGCTAGCCATCTCGGGAGGGTCCTTCGAGGCCTCGAGTGGGATTTGTCGCTTCGTCCCGGTCCTAGGCGATGCGCGTGTGTGATTATGTTTTGTTGATTTTATGTCCGTCGAGGACACGTGATGTTGGGCTCTGGCCCTGTGAATTATTGTCGGTTTTCTATTTGTGAAAACAAAACCTTTGGGTGACCTGTTGATTTTGGAAAGATTAGGATTTGATAATCCTAAATTGTTTTCTATTAAAACTCTCGATGGCATTTTAAATCGCTTTTACAAATTGTTCCCCTTAATTGTGGCCTTTCGGTTTCGGAATGTTTTACCCAAACTCTTGCCTCGGGAAGTACTTTTCATTATGTTTGGATCTTTGATGATTCCTGGTTATTGTTATTCGTGGAATATGAATTGTATGGCTCGTATTTTTGCACTTGTACTTGCACTAGCAAAACAGTGGAGTTTTGCTAACCCCCGAGTATTCGGGGGGTGGATGTCTATTTTTGCATTCAGGTTTTGGAGCATAGCACAGGGTCGACACGAAGGATGATGAAAGATGAACGATACTAATCAAACGAGGATCTGTTGATGTCGTTTTGGTCTAGTTGTATTTTCTTTTCCGCTGCAGTATCTTTTCCCCGTTGTACGGGAGTTTATTGTATTTTGACCCCTGCGTGGGTATGTGTTTGGAATTGAGTTGTATGTTATTATTGAAAGACCAGGTCGGTCTACTGAGTCATTCTAGCCTTAAAGGCGAGGTTTAGATGTTTGATTTTAGTTATCAGCCTGGTAGATCCTCGAGGAGAGGGTCTACGGCGTGTAATATCCCTGAGCGGATTGGGGGTGTTACAGCTGGAAATTACGGAAATTAATCCACAGAAACACAAGAAAAACAATAGATTATGATTACACAATCATAATATATCATCAATCTAGACTAAACCGGATAGAAAACCATAAGAAATCCCTCAAAATCCCCAAAACTAGGGTTCTAAGAGATTTACCTCAACTGGGACCGTGCAGGAGGATTAGGTAGTTTTAAATCCGCACTAGGAAATTTTGAAAATGTTGTTAATGATGATATCTGGTCAGATTACATGTTCTAACACTCAAAATCGCCGCCGGTCGTCGAGGGGAAGGAAGAGGGGTGAAAAATGACGAAGGTTGACAGTTGCCCGCCTATATATACAAGTGGGCTTTGGCGCGCGCTAGATGAATAATTAGCATGCTAACGGGCTGTAACAGCCGAGTGTTATGACACAATATGCACTTTGCGCGCGCTAAATGATTATTATAGCGTGCACCGGCTACACCTATAGCTCGTTTGTCTGAGCATATAAAGTGAGCATCCTCACCACCCTTTTCCTCCTTTTCAGGATGGGGCAGATAACATGATCCTGAAACCAGCTTGAGTGATCTTCCTTCTTGGTTCGTCCTGTGATCAAGACGCCTATGCATAAATTGAATTGTTTATCGTCATCAACTACGGTGATTATTTATTCCTCCCGTGCGGATCTTGGAGATCTTGTGTTGAATCTTGATGTTTTGGTGAATCTGAATAATTGTAACGGGCCCAAAAATCCGAATGTTCTGTCGAGGACTTCAAATTTTGAGTGTTTTGCCCAAATTCGTTAGCGTGCACTAATGATAGAATTAGCATGTGCTATTATAACACATTAGCGTGCACTAATGATACAATCAGCGAGCACGAACCCCTTTGTCCAGCAAAACAGTTGTGAAACCCGATCAGTTCGAACACATTCCGAATGTACAAAACTTAAGGTTATAATTAAACAATAAAGCCCTTTTGAAGAGTACCAATATACAAAATCAAGCGTTAAATAAACACATGATTCTAACCACTCGACAGTATGGAAAAAACAATTACAAAAATCAATACCCAATATTTTGAAAAATTACAAAACGACCCAAACTTCTAAAATCACGATTCGAGGTCGGACAACAACACACAAACCAATAACAGGCCTAAATATATTAAATGAACTTGTAAAAACAACGAACGATAGTTTCGAACAAGATTTACGAGAATCAAACCTAGGGAGTATATAATGGAGATGTCTCATCTCGCTATTATGTTGGAATCAAGAACTGTTAGCTGTTATTTTGTTGTCTATCCTGAACGTTCTTGGGCCTACAAGTTTTATACTCCCACATCCAGATCATTTTTTGAAACGGGAAATGCGATATTCCTTGAGGATGTTGAGTTTGGGGGAGAAGAAAACATTAGGTATGTTGGTTTTGAAGAAGAATCGACTAGTGTTGATGACCAAGGTTTTATACCTTTAGTCATTCAAGACACAGTTGTGGAGGAAAACATTCAGGATAACATTGATAGTGTTATCCCTAATCAAGACAACATTCAGATTCTTCCTCAAGCACCAACTATAAAACAACCTCAACAACCTCAAGAAGTGCCATTTAAGGAGATCCACTAGGGAGAGGAGAAGTACAATTTCAAATGATTAGGTCATTTTTCTCCAAGAACATGAGGATAACATTGGCATAATGGAAGATGATCCAATCAACTTTCATCAAGTAATGCGTAGTTCTAACTCTCAAGAATGGATCAATGCCATAAATGATGGAATGAAGTCAATGAAAGGCAATGACGTTTGGGATCTCGTTGAATTGCTCAAGAAAAAGAAACCTGTTGGTTGTAAAATGGATATTTAAAACCAAAAAGGATTCGAATGGTAATGTCGAGAGATATAAGGCTCGTCTAGTTGCAAAGAGCTTCACTCAAAAGGAAGGCATAGATTATAAGGAGACTTTCTCTCGAGTTTCCTCGAAAGACTCTTTTAGAACGATAATGGCATTAGTGGCTCATGTTGATCTAGAGCTACATCAGATGGATGTAAAGACCGCGCTTCTAAACGGAGATATTGATGAAACGATTTATATGGTCCAACTAAAGTCTATGGTATGTAAGTTAAATAAATCCATCTTTGTCCTTAAACCAGGCTTCCCGTCAATATTCCATCAGGTCATCACCTCGTATGGTTTTGAGGCAAATGTTGTAGAGGATTGTGTATATCATAAGTTCAGTGGGAGTAAATATGTGTTTCTGGTATTATATGTTGATGACATCATTCTTGCTAGTGACGATATAGGCTTGTTGAACGAAACCAAGAAATTTCTGACGAAGAAATTCAAAATGAAAGATTTTGGTAATGCCTCTTTTGTATTATGAATCAAGATATTGAGAGATCGCTCTCGAGGTATTCTTGGATTGTCACAAAAGAGCTATATCGATAAACTTCTGAGTAGATTCGGCATGAAATACAGTAAATTAGGAGATACACCTGTAGCAAAAGGAGACAAGTTTAGTACGAAACAGTCCCCTAATAATGTTCTTGATAGAAATGAGATGCAAAAGATCCCCTACGCATCAGTGGTGGGGAGTCTTATGTATGCTCAAGTATGTACTCGTCCCGACATTGCATTTATAGTGGGAGTTCTTGGTAGATACTTGAATAATCAGGGCATGCAACATTGGAAGACGGCAAAACGTGTGATGCGTTATCTAAAAAGAACGAGAGACTATATGCTCACTGTAACACCCCCGATATATTCAGGAATATTACAGCACCGTAAATCCTTTACATAGGGATTTACAAGGCTGAAGAAATGAAAAGACAATAACAGATACCAACGTACGAAAGTAACTGAAATAAGATACAACAGTTCTGACCAATACTGAAAATACAAATGTCCAAAGGAAAAGTATTAATACATCACCAAATCCAAATCATCACAAACGACGACGTACTCGAGTACTTATTAAAACAATACAAACAACAAACAAATAAACTCGGCCGGAACATCACTCTGCACCTCGTCATCATACAACTCCAGTGGTTGTTTCCCCGCTCTCCTAGATCCTGAACATAAACAAATGTTCACCCCCGAAGGGGTTAGCACAAGGATGCTAGTACAAGTACCACAACATATTATTCAACATCTCACGAGGAATAATAATACAAATGACAAAAATCCAAAGAGTCTTCTCCTATGAGAAACTCAATAATAACATACACATGATAATCGCAACATGATATCACAACATACACATGGTAATTCCGATGATCCAGCGTTCACTGCCTAGACCCCCCGATGATTCTGTCAAACCAACCCGAGGTGGAAAAACCCGTCCGATGATCCAACGCACGCTAGCATAGATCCCCCGATGATCCCATCGGACCAAGACGAGGTGGACATACAACAACGACATACATGTATAAGAATATGTATAACATCAATACATAAAACAATTAATGTACTTGCCTCGATTCGAAGACAAGGAAGACTTCCACGAATATCAAAATGCTCGAAGGTCGTCCCCTTCGATTAAACACGTTGCTAAGCTCGAACCTTAACAAAAAAAATAATATAGAATTTATCTCACGTCGTACGAATGTCTAAAAATCCAATTTACGTCCGAAAGTACATAAAACGTAATATGTCTGAATTGCATAGCGTACGCTACGTATTCTATGTAGCGTGCGTTAAGCCTGCTCGTTAGCGCACGTAAACAACAAAGTATAGCGTACGCTAACTATGTATCGACAGTCCTCTCTGATCAGCCGACTGACTCGCCTGATGACATAACGTACGTTACGTACCAAATGTAGCGTATGCTAAACATGCCCGATAGCGTACGTTAATCTACATAGCTTAGCGTACGCTAAGCGTGCATGGCAGTTTCACTATTGGGCAGCAGACTGTTCCAACGGTGATGAAACTTACGAACTCCTCAGTGATTAACATACGTTACCCGTCTACATATCATATTCATAACTTATGAATGATCTTACGGATTCAATCATCTTTGAATTCAAGGAAATGAATATCATCACAATTCTTATATTCAACTCGATTATCAATCTCATGTGAAGTTCGGTGATCTCAGGTTGATGCACTAGATTCCATTGTCATAATACATTCAGACTTCATCTTAAAGGTGAACTACCAATTCCAACTACGATGTTTCAACAACGATATCATGAGCATAATCATTCCAATCTTCTAAACATGATATTTGTTTGAATAATTCACCAATGGAACTCAATATCTTGATAGCATGATTCATCTTATTCTTCAGAACACGAATCTAAGGCTGGAAATAGAATTAACATAACTTAAGATGAAGAAATCACCAAGCCAAAAAGGTAGAATCCAACTCCGGTTGTTTGTATGCCAATCCAAGGTGCTTCTCCACTTCAATGATCAATCACAAGTGACATCCAATCTTTAATGATCAAGTAGAGGTGGTCTAAGTGTGTTTAAGGAGGATAAAAGGCTCTTTGGTCTCTCAAGAACGAAGGACAAATGAAGGAAATGTAAACTAAGTAAAATGGGTTGTTGTCCCTTTATAACATTTCTGTACTTACGTTATTTAGCACACGCTATCGCAATATCCTTAGCGCACGCTAACTAGCGTTGACTCCAAATCTGTCCAGGTTCGCCCGCGGGAATCTTATCCGGACCCACGTCCAGCTAGCGCTTGTGCTAGCCGCCCAGCTCAATAATTGACTGGTTAACGCACGCTATGCTACATTCGTAGCGTACGCTGATTTTAACAGATAACGTACGTTAAGCTATCCATGTTAGCGTACGTTATCACGTATTTGCATGAAAAATTTTACATGTTGCCATACTCATTTACAAGGGTTCAAATACGAGAATATCCTACTTCAATTATCGATATCACAATACTGAATAATACAGGGTCAAAACAGATGAAATACACAATAATAAATCCGGATATTACATACTCTCCTACTAAAAAGGAGTTTCGTCCCGAAACTCAAGACGAAAATAACTCTGGATATCTGGACTTCATGCTATCTTCCGTTTCCCAAGTGGCTTCTTCCACTCCGTGGCGTGACCACTGGACCTTGACCAATGAGATCGGTTTGTTCCTCAATTGCTTAACTCGACTCTCGAGTATCCTGATCGGTCCCTCTCCAAATGTGCCATCTTGAGCGACTTCGATCTCGTCGAAATTAATGACATGACTAGGGTCTGGTATATACTTCCGTAGTTGGGATACGTGGAACACGTTATGAACATGGCTCAATGACGGCGGTAATGCCAATCTGTACGCCAATTCCCTAACTCTCTCAAGAATTTCAAACGGTCCGATATATCTTGGACTCAACTTCCCCTTTCTTCCGAAACGAAAGATTCCCCGAGTAGGAGAAACCTTTAAAAGTACGTGATCTCCAGTACTGAATTCTAATGGACGATGGTGTACGTCTGCATAAGATTTCTGTCTACTTTGGGCGGTCAACAACCTTTCGTGAATCAATGCTATCTTCTATCGAGTTTGCACGATCAACTCTGGTTCCGTTCCGATCAAATCTGATGAATCGTCCCAACATAGGGGCGATCTGCACCTTCTCCCGTATAATGCTTCAAACGGTGCCATCTTAATAGAAGCATGCCAACTATTGTTGTAGGTAAATTCAATCAACGGTAGATGAAATTCCCAGTCAGTTGACCAATCTAAGGCACAAGCCCTTAGCATATCTTCCACTGTTTGAATAATCCTCTCGGATTGTCCATCTGTCTGCGGGTGATAAGCTGTGCTGAAGTTCAATTCGGTCCCCAAGGCTTTATGAACTGCTTTCCAAAAATGAGACACAAAACGACCGTCTCAGTCAGAAATAATGGTCTTCGGCGTACCATGCAATCGGACTATCTCTGAAATAAATACTCGTGCCAACCTCTCTGGTCCCCATGTATCCTTGATGCCTAGAAAATGAGCTGATTTGGTCAAACGATCAACTATCACCCAAATCATGTTCATTCCTGACTTGGTTCTCGACATACTAGTGATAAAGTCCATCGATATGTCCTCCCACTTCCATTCAGGAATCGGGAGTGGCTTCAGCATTCCGGCAGGCCGTTGATGCTCGATCTTAACCTGCTGACAAGTCAAGCATTTCGAAACATAATCCGCTACATCTTTCTTCATGTTGCCCCACCAAAAGTTCTGCTTCAAGTCATTATACATCTTACTGGTGCCCGAGTGGATAGAATAGGGCGTGCTGTGAGCTTCCTTCATAATCGTCTGTTTCAGAACATCGACATCGGGAATGCAAAGTCAGTTCTGAAATCTCAAAACTCCATCATCATGAATTACGAATCCAGGGGCCTTTCCATTGATCACTTCATCACGTAACCGAATCATCAAAGGATCATCTGCTTGCTTATATTTGATCTCTTCGGTTAACGATGAAGTTATTTCCATCATGCACAGTTGTCCTCGGACTCTTTGCAACCATACTTCTATTCCTTCTCGAATCATCTCTCATTGAATGCTGAGCTGGGAGGTCAGAGTCTCCAGCATCTGAATAGAAACAGGCTTGCGGCTAAGTGCACTGGCCACTACATTTGCTTTGCCTGGATGATAAAGAATCTCCAAGTCATAGTCCTTAATAAGTTCCAGCCATCTTCTTTGCCGCATGTTCAACTCTTTCTGACTGAAGATGTATTTGAGACTCTTGTGATCCGTAAAGATCTGACAGTGAGTCCCGTACAGATAATGTCTCCAGATTTTCAAAGCAAAAACTACTGCTGCTACCTCCAAATCATGCGTTGGGTAATTCACTTCATAAGGTTTCAGCTGTCGGGATGTATAAGCGATCACCTTCTCGTTCTGCATCAATACACATCCGAGTCATTGGTTCGAAGCATCACTGTAAACAATAAATCCTCCAGTTCCCCGTGGGATTGCTAAAATCGGTGCCCTCGTCAATCTCTTCTTCAATTCATCAAATCTATTCTGGCACAACTCATTCCACTCAAACTTTTGAGTTTTCTGCAGTAGTCGAGTAAGTGGGCGGGTAATTTTGGAAAACCCTTCCACGAACCGATGATAATATCCAGCAAGTCCTAAGAAACTCCGGACTTCTTTCACATTCTTTGGAGGCTTCCAGTCCATAACTGCTTCGATCTTCTGAGGATCTACTCGGACTCCTTCAGCTGATACTACATGGCCGAGGAACATTACTTCCTTTAGCCAGAATTCACACTTAGAAAGTTTGGCGTACAATTGTTCATTCCTCAATAGGTCTAACACAATTCGTAAATGCTATGCATGCTCTTTCGGGCTCTTAGAATACACCAGAATGTCATCAATGAACACAACCACAAATTTATCCAAATATTGGATGAACACTCGGTTCATCAATTGCATGAATACAACAGGTGAATTAGTGAGACCAAACGGCATCACTACAAACTCATAGTGTCCGTAGAGAGTTATGAATGCTGATTTCGGAACATCAGATTCCTTAATCCTCAGCTGATGATATCCTGATCTCAGATCGATTTTAGAAAGAACCGTTGCTCCTTGTAACTGGTCAAACAAATCATCAATCCGTGGCAATGGATACTTGTTCTTAATCGTCATCTTGTTCAGCTCTCAATAGTCAATACACAGTCGAAGCGATCCATCCTTCTTCCGGACAAAAAGAACTGGTGCTCCCCAAGGCGAAACGCTTGGCTGGATATAGCCTTTGTCCAGTAACTCCTCCAGTTGCTTTTTCAGTTCGTACATCTCAGTAGGTGCCATACGATACGGCGCCTTAGAAATTGGTGTAGCTCCGGGTTCCAGCTCGATGGTGAATTCTACATCCCGTCGTGGAGGTAGTCCAGGTAACTCGTCAGGGAATACATCCGAAAATTCGTTCACAATAGGAATGGATGAAAGTTCTACAATTTCATCTTCTTTCTTCATTGCATAGCACCAATATCTGGTACAACCATGTTTCAACAATTTGACAGCTTTCATCGCCTTGATCATTTTTCCTGAGCTTTCTGGTTTCCATCCTTCAAACAGTATTTTGGAACCATCGTCAGCGATCAACGAGATATTCCTCTTTCGGTAGTTTACAATAGCTCCATATTGATTAAGCCAATCATCTCCGAGTATCAGGTCGTCTCCTTGCATTTCTATCACAATCAAATTTGAGAGCCACTTTCTGCCTCCAAACGATATAGGGAAATCTCTAGTTTCTAAGTTTCCATCAATCCTCTCTCCGCTCGGTAAACCCACAACATAAGGTTCACAATCATGAAAACCAGAAATATTCAAACGATTTACACAAGACAAGGATATAAATGAATACGTAGCTCCTGTATCGAATAAAACGCTAACTGGCTGGGAAAGGATCTGAACAGTACCTGATGCGATAGAAACATCCTGATCGTCTATTCTCCTCATCTCGTACAGACGTGGGGGAACAAATCCGGCACTCGATGTGCCCTTTCGGTCCCACTGTCCCCTGCCTCGTTCGTGGCCAAAATTCTGAGGCATCTGAACACTTTGCTGTGTCTGTTGGGTACTGGCTTCCTTCTGAACTGGCTGTGGTGTACGGGCTCTAAAAGACTTTGCAGCCTCTTCCAGGAACACCGCATGATGTCCCTCTTGACCACAATTAAAACAAGTCACGGCAGGTAGGGGGCAATTTCATCGATAGTGCCCCGTCTGGGCATAGTTAAAGCATTTCCTGGTGACATCCGTCGTGGTTGATGCTGCTCCGAAGTTCCTTCTGCTCTTAGATGGGTGCGGAGGTTTCTTAAACGAAAGGAAGGATGACTGGGCCTTGCGGGGGCCGCCGCTCGTGTGCTATGTGAAACTACCGGAGACTTTCTGCTTCTTGGACTCTGCCTACTTCTCCATTGCTGCTTCCTTGATTTCATACGCCAATGCTTTATCCTGGTATTGACGGAGAGTGGTACATTAAAAACCGGACATGTACCTCTGGATTTCTGGTTTCATTCTCATATCAAAATGGATCAACATTTCTGCATCTGTTCTGACCAGATGTCGAACAAATGCCAGCTGCTGGTTAAACATCTTAATTGCTTGAGATACTGACACATCTGAAGGCTGAGCGGAGAAAAACTCCCGAACTTTGGCTTTACTCACAGGACGAGGGCAGTACTAAGCTTCCATCATCAATTTAAATTCTGTCCAGTCCGCATCATGATCTGCAGGCCGGATGGCTTCCCACCACTCGGATGCTTCCCCTATCAGAAGGTACTAAGCAATAGAGCCTCTCCGGTCGTCTGGGCAGTTAATCCCGGCAAAAATTTTCTCCAATTCCTTTAACCAATGATCCCAGGTGGGAGTCCCAGAAATACCGTCGAATTTCGGTGGTTGCACCTTTGCCACCTCTTGCAGCCATCGGTCGCCTCGATTTCCCATGTCTGGGATACCCTGAGGTCGATCTCCCTGTTGTAACCCTACTGCCACCTGCATTCGGTCCACGACTTGGGCGAACTGAGTGATTTGGTTCACCACTTGACGAAGGATTTTGGGCACAACAGGTTCCGGTTTATTATTAATAGATCTCTGTGGCTCGCCTGAGCTGTGGCTGGCCTGATTAGAAGGCGAAGCTTCTCTTTCGGCATTCCTTCGTCTGTGTCCATGACCGCGACCACATCCACATCCACCTCTCAATATACTGTAAGCATAAATACTCAATATATAGGAAACAATACCGTTCAATGTTCAAGTATAAAGAGATACAATATGAAAAGGACGAGATAGAGTTTAGGAACTTACAACCACCGCTCGCATGAAGACGTAGGCAGTACAGTCAAGGTTCTAAAAAATGCTAGGCGCTAGGTGTTCGGATTGCTAACGCCTAGCGCCCAGAGGATTAATCGGGGATTACTCAGGGATTAATCGGATTAGGCGGATTTATTTATTATTATTATAATAATTATTTTTATATATAAAAGATTATATATATGTAAAGAATAAAAAAACATCTAATATTTAAATATTTAAACAAACATATAATCGATCATATATTAAATTGTTAAACATTGACATAAGCATAACATAGTTCATAGTATCTCAATTCAGGAATTTATAGTACCGCTAATATAAAAAAATAAAAAAAAATATTTACCCGCCTAGGTGCCCGCCCAGCTGCCTAGGCGCCCGCCCAGTCGCCTAGGCGCCCGCCCAGCTTGCCATCCTAGGTGCCCGCCCAGCCGCCTAGGCGCCCGCCCAGCCCGCCTAGGCGGCCGATTAATTACCCGAACGCCCAGGACAAACGCCCAGGGCATAATCGGAGCGTCCGGGGGCTCCCTAGCGCCTAGGCGCCGCCTAGGCGGCCGCCCAGGCCGATTTTTAGAACACTGAGTACATTGATGTTATTCACGGCCGGTTACCTCAAAAGACATATACGACCCCTATTTTAACCCAATGGCCAAGATATCCATAATCTTAGCTCTGATACCATATTCTGTAACACCCCCGATATATTCAGGAATATTACAGCGCCGTAAATCCTTTACATAGGGATTTACAAGGCTGAAGAAATGAAAAGACAATAACAGATACCAACGTACGAAAGTAACTGAAATAAGACACAACAGTTCTGACCAATACTGAAAATACAAATGTCCAAAGGAAAAGTATTAATACATCACCAAATTCAAATCATCACAAACGACGACGTACTCGAGTACTTATTAAAACGATACAAACAACAGACAAATAAACCCAGCAGGAACATCACTCTGCACCCTCTTCGTCATACAACTCCAGTGGTTATTTCCCCGCTCTCCTGGATCCTGAACATAAACAAATGTTCACCCCCGAAGGGGTTAGCACAACGATGCTAGTACAAGTACCACAACATATTATTCAACATCTCACGAGGAATAATAATAATACAAATGACAAAAATCCAAAGAGTCTTCTCCTACGAGAAACTCAATAATAACATACACATGATAATCGCAACATGATATCACAACATACACATGGTAATTCCGATGATCCAGCGTTCACTGTCTAGACCCCCCGATGATTCCCTCAAACCAACCCGAGGTGGAAAAACCCGTCCGATGATCCAGCGCACGCTAGCATAGATCCCCCGATGATACCGTCGGACCAACAAGAGGTGGACATACAACAACGACATACATGTATAACAATATGTATAACATCAATACATAAAACAATTAATGTACTTGCCTCGATTCGAAGACAAGGAAGACTTCCATGAATATCAAAATGCTCGAAGGTCGTCCCCTTCGATTAAACACATTGCTAAGCTCGAACCTTAACAAAAGAAATAATATAGAATTTATCTCACGTCGTACGAATGTCTAACAATCCAATTTACGGCTGAAAGTACATAAAACGTAATCTGTCTGAATTGCTTAGCGTACGCTATGTATTCTATGTAGCGTGCGTTAAGCCTGCTCGTTAGCGCACGTAAACAACGAAGTCTAGCATACGCTAACTATGTATCGACAGTCCTCTCTGATCAGCCGACTGACTCGCCTGATGACATAACGTACGTTACGTACCTAACGTAGCGTATGCTAAACATGCCCGATAGCATACGTTAATCTACATAGCTTAGCGTACGCTAAGCGTGCATGTCAGTTTCACTACTGGGCAGCAGACTGTTCCAACGGTAATGAAACTTACGAACTCCTCAGTGATTAACGTACGTTACCCGTCTACATATCATATTCATAACTTATGAATGATCTTACGGATTCAATCATCTTTGAATTCAAGGAAATGAATATCATCACAATTCTTATATTCAACTCGATTATCAATCTCATGTGAAGTTCGGTGATCCCAGGTTGATGCACTAGATTCTATTGTCATAATATATTCAGACTTCATCTTAAAGGTGAACTACCAATTCCAACTACGATGTTTCAACGACGATATCATGAGCATAAACATTCCAATCTTCTAAACATGATATTTGTTTGAATAATTCACCAATATGGAACTCAATATCTTGATAGCATGATTCATCTAATTCTTCAGAACACGAATATAAGGCTGGAGATAGAATTAAAATACCTTAAGATGAAGAAATCACCGAGCCAAAAAGGTAGAATCCGACTCCGGTTGTTTGTATGCCAATCCAAGGTGCTTCTCCACTTCAATGATCATTCACAAGTGACATCCAATCTTTAATGATCAAGTAGAGGTGGTCTAAGTGTGTTTAAGGAGGATAAAAGGCTCTCTGGTCTCTCAAGAACGAAGGACAAGTGAAGGAAATGTAAACCAAGTAAAATGGGTTGATGTCCCTTTATAACATTTCTGTACTTACGTTATTTAGCGCACGCTATCGCAATATCCTTAGCACACGCTAACTAGCGTTGACTCCAAATCTGTCTAGGTTCGCCCGCGGGAATCTTATCCGGACCCACATCCGGCTGGCGCATGTGATAGCCGCCCAGCTCAATAACTGACTGGTTAACGCACGCTACGCTACATTCGTAGCGTACGCTAATTTTAACAGCTAACATACGTTAAGCTATCCTTGTTAGCGTACGTTATCACATATTTCCATGGAAAAATTTACATGTTGCCATACTCATGTACAAGGGTTCAAATACGAGAATATCCTACTTCAATTATCGATATCACAATAGTGAATAATACAAAGTTCAAAACAGATGAAATACACAATAATAAATCCGGATATTACAATCATTTTTTTGTTTTTTTACGCTAGGTCACCGGCCTGCTTTCCAGCGGACCTCAAACGACCAACATTTTTTTTACGCCAGACTGTCGGCTGGCGGACCTCCGGCAACCGGCAAGTTTTTTTTTACGACGACCTGTTTTCTAGCGGACCACCTCCGGCTCCCAAAAAGTATTTTTTTCTGTTTTGTACGCAATGCCGCCGGCCTTCTTTCCCGCAGGACACTGCTGGCGGTCGACGGACCTCAGGTGATCGACCGTTGTTCTTAAGCCAAGCTGCTGGCCTGCTTTCCGGTGGGCCACCGCTAGCGGCCGGCGGACATCCGACGAATGGTCATCTTTTTTAGCCAGGCCACCGACCTGCTTTCCTGCCGGCCACCACCGGCGGTCGGCGGACCTCCGGCTACTATTTTTTTTTACGCCAGACCGCCAGCCTGTTTTTCGTCGAGCCACCGCCGGTGGCCTGCGGATCTCCGACGGCCGAACTTTTTCTATTTTCTTTTTACGGCAGACTCGTCAGTTGTCGATAAATTTTTGGGAACCAGCATATTTTTTTCTAGCAAGTAATCTGCTAATTTAATTAATTTATTTCAATTATATCACCGCTCACAGATACTCTCTAGTCTATAATATAAAGGACAACGGTGTTTTCTAGTGGTGGTAGTGTGCACCTGAGAAGGCTATTGTACGCATCCTCTCTTATTCCATTCCTTTTGTGTTGAATTTAATAATACTTAATAACAATAATATTATTAAATATTCAACAACATTAAATTTTAAAAAATAGTATTATAATATTAAATTATATTAAATTAAAAAGACAATTAATTCTCAAAAAAAAGATTTTTTTACAGAGATCTTCGATGGACCTCCGGCTGATCAGTTTTTCCGGCAGGTCGCCGGCCGCCGGAGACCTCGAAATGCCAGCCATTTTTTTTCGTCAGGCTGTCAGCCTACTTTTTCGACTGTCCATTTTCGACGGCTGGCGGACCTCCGGTGACCGGTATTATTTTTATTTTTTTTTTAACACCAATTCACGCTATTTTCCGGACATCCAATGACTCAACATTTTTTCTTTTTCTTTTTTACTCCCACCTACTGCTTTTTCTGTCCGGTCTTTTTTTTTGCTAGACCGCCGACCTGCTTTCTGGCAGGTAACTGCCGATGGCCGGCGAACCTCCGGGGACAAGCCAACTTTTTTTTCTATGCCAGGTCGCCGGCCTGCTTTTCGACGGGCCACCGCCGACGGCCGACGGAACTCCAGGACCGGCGAACTTTTTCTTTTATGCTAGGCCACCAGCCTGCTTTTCGGCGGGCCACCACCAACGGCTGACAGACCTTCGTTGACCGACCAACTCTTTCTTTTACGCCAGGCCGCCGGCCTACTTTCCGGCAGCCGACGGACCTTCGAGGACTATTCAACTTCTATTTTTTTCTTCTTTTATACGGCCTGCTTTTCGACGGGACACCGCTGGTGGCCTGCGGACCCTCGAATATCGGCCAATTTTTTTTATGCCAGGTCGCCGGCCTGCTTTCCGGGGACCTCGGCGACCGACTTTTTTTTTTCTTTTTTTTTTAACTTCAGGCCCATCGGCTGCCGATAGAATGTTGGGAAGTAACAAAACTTTTTTAAGCAAGTAATTTAGTAATTTAATTATCTTAATTCAGTTATATCATCGTCACCGTGCCATTATAACCAGGGTGATATCTAGTCTATAATATAAAGGACAACGATATTTTTTGGCCGTCGTAATGTGCACGTGAACATATCAATCTATCCCTTCCCTCTCTTTTCCTTCTTTTTGTGTTGAATTTTATAATAATAATAATAATAATATAATATCAAATACTCCTTCCATCCTATAAGCGTGTGCTTAATTTGTCATTTTTATCCGTCCTACAAGAGTGTGTGCATTTCATTTTTAGAAAATATCTTTTATACTTTTACTCCACATTTTCAACTTACTTACAACAATAGCAAGGATGGCATACACGCTTTATCATTTAATTAATCAGTAACAATAATTAACATACTCCTACAATAAAAAATAGGACTTTTTCTCCACTCAAATTTGCTACTACTTAATTTTTTATTAAAAAATTTGCCCATAAAAAGTGAGCACACTCTCATGAAACGGAGGGAGTATTCAACAATAATAAATTTTAAAAAAATACTCTTTAAATATCAAACATTATATAAAGGATAGTGGTGTGTCATGGCCGTCGTAATGTGCATCTAAAAAGATCATTCTACCCCTTCCCTCATTTTTTCTTTTTTTGTGTTGATTTTATAATAATAGTAATATTGTTTCAGGAGATTGTGAGAAAGCAGTAAAGATGAATCACTAAAACAATCAATTGTATCCATATCACTGATAGAGGGGGCCTTTAAATAGACTTTACAATGAGAGTCCTTCCATACATAGGATTTCTAATTAAGGTAAGACACCTAATGAGATCCGACTAACTCAAGACGGATCTAGAACCCTTCCATCTATGTATCATACTATAAACAGTATTAGGCAAGACACATACAAGGGCAGGATAGAATCGTAATTCCTGGAATACTCCCCCATGTCGAGCATTAATACAATCATGGAGCATAAGATGTTGCCTCGGTAAAGAACCTTTTGAAGTCAAATAAAACCCCGGTAAAAAACTTTCGAAGTCAAATAAAACCCTATGAAAAAAAAATAAAAACTTGGTGAGAAAAAAAGAGCACAATGCACAAATGCCAAAATCATGTGGAGTATACTCCCCCTGATGTATACACAACAACTCATTCTGATGGGCTATCACTTGTTGAGCTCGGACAATCGACACACGCCAATGCTCCTCACATGTTTCTATATTTTGGTGGAGACTTAGTGAATAAGTCTGCGATATTCTCCTCACTTGTTTCACTTTGATATTCAGCAATTTTTGCTGTTGCTGATTGTAGAAGAACTTCAGCGAGATATGCTTGGTAATGTTATCCTTAATCATGCTGCATTATCCTGAAAGATGCAAGTAAGGGTTGCAGTAGTGAGCTTTAATCCATAAGTTCCTCGTATATCATCTATAACTAACCGAATCCAAGTATACTCCCTTAAGAATTCATGCAATGCAATTACCTCTGCATGATTCGAGGAAGTATCAACCAGGGTCTACTTGGTGGATCTCCAAGATATCGTCGTATTCCCAGTAGTGAACACATAACTAGTTTGGGAACGTCCTTTCTGCGGGTAAGAGAAATAACCGACATCAACAAATCCAACTAATGCATTGTAACACCCCAAATAATGCAAGGGTTGTTACACACCGTAGAACCTTCCTCAAGGTCTACCAAGCTAACCATTCACATAACTACACATATCACTTAAACATAAAACACTTAGGCCCTGTTCTTTTGGACTTATTTTGATTTTGATTCGATTCGATTCGATTCGATTCGAGTCCATTCGATTCGATTTAGTTCGATTCGAGTCCATTCATTCGATTCAGTCCATTCGATTCGATTCAGTCCATTCAATTGATTTAGTTGATTCGATTCGATTTAGTTCAGTACTTCTTCTTCTTCTTCTTCTTATTATTATTATTATTAATCTTAATTATTATTATTGTTATTATTACTAATAATATTACTATTATCATTGTTGTTGTTGATTACTATTATTATTATTATTTATCCTTAACATATATTCGGTTGATTCGATTCGATTCAGTCCATTCGATTAAGTTGATTTAGTTGATTCAGATCCATTCGATTGATTGATTGATTGATTTAATTGATTGATTCGATTTATTCAGTCCAAAAGAACAGAGCCTTAATATGGTAAATTAGGCCGTGTCCTCGGCCAAAATATTTGATTCAAAAATAAAGTACGACAGAAGGTCATATAAAATCATTGGACGCACAGGGGGCTTCACAGTAGTTTTCAAAATAGAAAATGACTATTCAGCTGACTCCATCAGATAACAAAGAAATTTGGGAATAAACTTTCAAGACTTGAGCCTAATAACGTCATGGCCGACCAATTTTCGCATGCGCTTCATAAGATGTATTTTTCCTATTTAATGGATTAGCATTCGAATGGTTAATGCAAGCACACAATTACACAATATTATATACAAATACAATTCCAACACCACTTTCTCATTTTGGATACATTTGTAAAGCAATTTTCCTTAATATCATGTCTCCTCAGGCATAACATTATCAAAATAACATGTCATCACGCATCATTATCACAAACGATAACGCACAAGGTAACCCCCAGCCATGCTCTTTAGCATCGGACCCCAGAGGTCCCGTCGAACCTTTTTCGGGCGGGAACCCACGTCAGTGATCCAGCGCCCTTATCATAGCTTCCCAGAAGCCCCATCGAACCCATCCCTGGGTGGACGAACTACTCACACACACTAACATTTCCACAGATCATCAACCATATTGGAATAACATCATACATAACTTAATGTAATACATGTACCTATCTTGATTAAAATTACGTAAAGAGACAGTGAACGGAAAGGACTCCAGTCCAAACTCTATCCAAAGATTCGTTCCCAACACAATGATATTCAATCAACCATAAAATTTCTGGAACATAAGGAATTGTGCTAAGGTCTACCCTTTAAAACTATTCACCGGACAGTACCAGGGCATAATCGACTATAATCAACTAATGCTGGAAATTACGGAAATTAATCCACAGAAACACAAGAAAAACAATAGATTATGATTACACAATCATAATCTATCATCAATCTAGACTAAACCGGATAGAAAACCATAAGAAACCCCTCAAAATCCCCAAAACTAGGGTTCTAAGAGATTTACCTCAACTGGGACCGTGCAGGAGGATTAGGTAGTTTTAAATCCGCACTAGGAACTTTGGAAAATGTTGTTAGATGATGATATCTGGTCAGATTACATGTTCTAACACTCAAAATCGCCGCCGGTCGTCGAGGGGAAGGAAGAGGGGTGAAAAATGACGAAGGTTGACTGCTGCCCACCTATATATACAAGTGGGCTTTGGCGCGCGCTAGATGAATAATTAGCATGCTAACGGGCTGTCACAGCCGAGTGTTATGACACAATATGCACTTTGCGCGCGCTAAATGATTATTATAGCGTGCACCGGCTACACCTATAGCTCGTTTGTCTGAGCATATAAAGTGAGCATCCTCACCACCCTTTTCCTCCTTTTCAGGATGGGGCAGATAACATGATCCTGAAACCAGCTTGAGTGATCTTCCTTCTTGGTTCGTCCTGTGATCAAGACGCCTACGCATAAATTGAATTGTTTATCGTCATCAACTACGGTGATTATTTATTCCTCCCGTGTGGATCTTGGAGATCTTGTGTTGAATCTTGATGTTTTGGTGAATCTGAATAATTGTAACGGACCCAAAAATCCGAATGTTCTGTCCAGGACTTCAAATTTTGAGTGTTTTGCCCAAATTCGTTAGCGTGCACTAATGATAGAATTAGCATGTGCTATTATAACACATTAGCGTGCACTAATGATACAATCAGCGAGCACGAACCCCTTTGTCCAGCAAAACAGCTGTGAAACCCGATCAGTTCGAACACATTCCGAATGTACAAAACTTAAGGTTATAATTAAACAATAAAGCCCTTTTGAAGAGTACCAATATACAAACTCAAGCGTTAAATAAACACACGATTCTAACCACTCGATAGTACGGAAAAATAATTACAAAAATCAATACCCAATATTTTAAAAAATTACAAAACGACCCAAACTTCTAAAATCACGATTTGAGGTCAGACAACAACACACAAACCAATAACAAGCCTAAATATATTAAATGAACTTGTAAAAACAACGAACGATAGTTTCGAACAAGATTTACGAGAATCAAACCTAAACGCGGAAAGGTTACACCAATATACGGATCCCATAAACAACCCCGAAACTCGTTCGGATGGACAAAAGTACAGAATAAAATAGTTTCAAAATACCAAAATAATTACAAATGAGTCGCCAAAGATTGAAAATACACCAAAAATAGAAATTACTGAAAATAGAAAGTGTAGATATTACATTTTCTTCCTCTGAAAAGAAGTTCCGTCCCGGAACATACAAAGTGAATAACTCAGGGTATCTCGACTCATCCCCCACGTGGCCTCTTCCAATCCATGGCTCGACCATTGCAAACTTTAACCAAATGTTTGGTTTTGTGCCTAAGTTGTTTTATCGACGTTCCAAAATCTTAATCGGTTTCTCTTTAAAGGTTATGTCGGGTCCCAGTTCGATCTCTCCAAACTCGATAATATGACTAGGATCTGGTATGTTTTTCCTCAAGTGGGAGACATGAAGTATGTTATGCACATGACTCAAGAATTGCGACAAACTCAAACAATATGCAAGATATGTGACTTGTTTTAAAAGTCTGAAAGGTCCTATATATCTCGGAATAAGTTTGCCCTTCTGACCGAAGCGGTAAACTCCCTGAGTTATCGACACATTCAGCAACACTTAGTCCCCAACCTCAAACTCTAACAGGCGGTGATGTAAACAATTATACGACTTCTGTCGACTTTGAGCAGTCAACAGTTTATCACGAATCAGGGCGATCTTATCTCTCGTCTCAACTAGTAAATCCAGTTCAGTACCAATTAATTCGGATGCATCGTCCCAAGTGGCTACGAAGCCTCAAATGGAGCCATCTTAATCGAGGCATGCCAACTACTGTTGTATGTAAACTCGATCAGCGATAGATGCGACCCCCCATCATCCTTCCAGTCAATGGCACAGGCTCTCAACATATCCTCAAGTGATTGAATCCTCCGTTCTGACTGTCCGTCTGTCTGGGGATGGTATGATGTACAGAGTCTCAACTCATTCCGCAAGACTCGATGAACGTCCTGCCACAAATGTGATACGAAGCGACCATCTTGATCAGAAATAATGCTCTTAGGAGTCCCATGCAACCTCAAAATTTCTGCAATAAACACTCAGGCCAGTCTCTTCTAATAGGGGCAATCATGTCCCAATGTGTAATTTCATAATTTCTATAACTATAGTCATAAATAATTATGGTCAAAGTATTGTCAGTTTAACCACAAAAAAGGTCAAATGGGAAATCTATAGTGGAACACAGGGAGTACAAGTTTGTCGAATACAAAAGTAAATATCAAATGATAATGTACTTCTGAAGATTTTTTTGTAAAATAGATAACTGTTTTATTACTATTATTGTTATAGTTTATTTCTGTAATTACATTAAAACTTTGGGCTAGATTTTGTAGTCGCCCCTTACTTTATCATGCTATAACTTGTTTTCATAACAAGTATCTTTTTCTTTTTTTTTTTGACTCTTCTGGATTTGCTTTGGCGAAATATCTAATTGATAGTGGCAAGGAGCTTAGGTTAAGGAAATCAGCCTCCGAAGTGAGAAAACAGCGTCCCGATGCCATCACTCAATGCAGAAAGCTTGCTGATATATATGTCGCAACCTTTCATATCGCAACCCTTCAGAAAGCTTGCTAACATATATGTCGCAACCTTTTCAGAAAACAGCATCCCAATGTCATCACTCAATGCAGAAGCTTCCATACACTCGACATGATTGCAATATTTTTGGTTAGTCGATCGACAATGACCCAAATTCATTTCAATCGAGTCCAAGGCATGCTAGTAATAAAATCTATAGAAATATCCTCCCACTTTCACTCTGGAATAGGAAGTGGTCTGAATAACCCCGCGGGTCGCTAATGCTCGATTTTAACCTGTTGACAGGTCAAACACTTCGATACAAACTCACTAACATCCTTCTTAAAGTTACTCCACCAAAAGTTTCTCCTTACGTCCTTGTACATTTTACTTGTACCAGGATGAATTGAATAAGGTGTAGTATGAGCTTCTCCCAAAATTTTCTATCTCAACTTAATATCGCACGGTACACAGAATCTTCCCCAAAACCTCAAGACATCCTGAATCACAAATCCAAGGGCTTTCCCCCTATCCACATCCTCTCTCAATTGAACCAAAAATGGGTCCTCGAACTGCTTCGTCTTGATGTCATCAATTAAGGATGAGTGATTTCTAACGCACATAACTGACCATGAATCCTCTAAAGCCAAACCTCGACGCCCTGAGCAATTAAGTCTTGTCGGTTTCTGCCTTGATGCATAAGTACCTCCAACATCTGAAGTGATATTAACTTACGACTCAACACATCCGCTATTGGCTTACGCCTTGCCTGGATGGTAAAGAATCTCAAGATCATAATCCTTGATTAACTCTAACCATCTACGTTGTCTCATATTCAACTCTTTCTGGCTGAAAATATACTTCAGACTCTTATGGTCCATATAAATCTTACATGATGCTCTGTAAAGGTAATGTGTAACGCCCCGACTTTCTAGGGATAATTATAGGGAAAAATAAGTAAAAAGATTAATTTTGACGAAAAATAAATTCTTTTGAGAATATTAAAATTCTCGCCTACAAAGGCGAGTCGCTACACTGACTAAAATAAATATCTTTTAATTAAGGCAGCAACACGTCATAGATAAGAGATAATAATTACGGCGGAAGACAATTTATAAATTATTATTACTAAGAGTTTCCCCAAATAATATGGCAAAATATAAGACATAAAGAAAAAATATCGTTTTAAAAAAATATCATCATATGCCCTCTCGGCTCGCTCCTTCGTCCACCCGCCTAGGTTTAACCTGCAGGATCAATATAGGTGGGGGTGAGCTTCCTTCAGCTCGTGGAAATCACACATATATACAATCTCATGGAAATCATTTAAACGATTATTCTATCAATAATATTTTCCTCAACATGAATACATACACACAATACCACATATAACATGGATCGAGCACGCATGTGAATATTGAAGTTGTGAAGGTGTCCCCACACAATATATATATCTTAAGATTGCCTCTTTACACGTATACAAATGAGCCTGATTTACAACATGTATCGTCAATTTTAAACATAAATAGAATATCACATATACAATCCAATTAAAGCAATTAAAGTGATAGTGAAAATTTCCACCTGAATAAATGATGCTGCTTGAACTTGAATATGAAGATGATCGACTCACAGTCCTAAGCCCGTAATTCCTGATTATTATCTACAGATAATAATTATAATAATTGTAATTCATCATCATTATATGATGACCGAAAATAAAATATTATGCATATATTAAAATTGATTATTAAATAAATTAAAGTTAATATTTTACTAGCTTGGTCAAAATAGGACTGAATTTGAAAGTCTAAAAACTGTGTGAGGTAAATTGAATAAATTGAAAAAACTGAGACTGAAATTGAATGAATTAAAAAGTGGATTTGGGTCAAGTTGCAAGATCTGAGAAGTCTGGGGCTAAAACGAAAAATCCTAAAAATTCGCGGGTATATAACCCTCTTTCTCCAGACCCTTCGGCCGACATCCACTCTTTCCTCCTCTCATTTCTCCCTATATCCTCTTTTCTCTCTCTCTCTCTCTCTCTCTCTAACCTGAAGTTTCTCACTGCCACCCCATCTTTCTCACCAATTCTCTCTGAGCCAAACACACATACACACTCAAACGGAGTCATCTCCCTCTCAACCTAACATACACTTCGTGCACAACACGGCAGAAATCCGGAGGTTGGTCGCGATTTTGGTCGGCCGCGGGTTAGGGTTTCTGTCCTAATTTCCGGCGGGCAGATGGCATCGGCGGTCTGGGCATGGAGGAGGTTCTGGTTCAGGTGGGTTACATGAATTCGGGTCAAAATTGAGGTTTGAATTCCAAGACTCGAGTAAGAATTTCTATTTTTTTGAATCCGAGTGTTGTGTGGAGGTGAACCGGCTGGGCTAGAGTTCTTGACTCAGGCAGGTTTGAGCCGATGTCAAGTTCTGATCTCAGATTTTGGCACTGAAATAAGGCTCGACGGCAGCCCGATGGTTGAAAGGACTCTTAGGACTACATAAAAATTGAAGTGCTTTTAGTTGTTGTATTTTTGAGTTATTATCTAATGTATATTGATTATTGTTTTAGCTTTTAAAAGGATTCAGTCCCCAAATATGATGTTGTTGGTACCGAGGGGTTGTGGTCGGACATGGTGTTAGAGGTTCCGATAATATTGCAGACAAAAGTTTAAGTTCGAATAATACCCGGACTAAGGGCAGGAGAAGAAGGACTATGAGTTTTACCTCGTAAGATCGAACGGAAATCGGATGTAATGCTACTGGAATGTTTGAACGAACGACGAACCCAATTGGATTCGTGTTCTGTGCTCCTTAGTTTGCAGAAGAGAATATTGGGAGGTCTGTAGATTTGTTGATGATGATCGCGTTGGATGCTCCCCATGTTAACTTTTTTTTTTTTTTTTTTTTTCAGCCGTGATGAAAGTTATGGGCAGATATCTGTCGTGAATCATTGTTGGGTGATAAATTGTATTTATAGATATAGTTTTAAAGTGTTTTAGTTGAATTATGATTGTATATTAGGATATATATCAAAAAGTTTTGATAAAGTGAGGAACTGTGATGAGGGAAATGATCGACTACAATGGGAGTTCTTAATTATGGTTAATTAAGTTTAATCATAGTTGTTAAATTATAACACAAGGTTATATATAATTGATATAATAATAATGGTATAATAATATGTATAAAAGTAGTAATTCGGTAATAATGATAATAATATTATTATCATAATGATAATAATAATATTAGTACTAATAAAGTAGTAATAATAATATTATTATTAATAATAATGACAATATTAATAATAATAGTGTTAGTATTGTGCTTGAATAAGTAATAACACTATTATAATAATGACTACTCACAAAATGACTCGGCTAGAACTTGTGATATGTCCAAATAAATATTCATGATCCTCTAAATGAGATTAAATTAAATGAAAATGCATTATTAATATTATTATAAATAATATTATCATATTATAAAAATGATGGATATTACATCCTACCTCTCTTAGAAAAATTTTCGTCCTCGAAAATAAATGACATACCTCGATTGAAAAAATTTGGATAATGAGCTTGAAGTTCTTCTTCGCGCTCCCAAGTGTCTTCATCTTTACTATGGTTGCGCCATTGGATTTTGACAAACACATTCTCTTTGTTCCTCAACTGCCGGACTGATCGGTCGAGAATAACTTCTGGTTGTTCTTCATAAGTAAAACCTGTGCTCATCTCCACGGTGGTATAGTTGATGACGTGGCTAGGATCGTGCACATACTTCCTAAACAACGATACATGAAAAACGTTGTGCACGGCCGAAAGTTCTGGGGGTAAAGCCAAACGGTAAACTAAATCTCCAATTTGTTCAAGAATTTCGAACGGTCCAATATATCTCGGCCTCAACTTGCTCCTTGGACCAAAACGAACAATCCCCTTGGTAGGAGATACCTTCAGGAATACCTTGTCGCCAACACAGAATTCGAGATCTTTCCTACGCTTGTCGGCGTAATACTTCTGACGATCCTGTGCTATCTTGATCCTCTCGTGAATCTTATCCACCACACCTACTGTTTGTTCAATCATCTCTGGACCCAATATTTTCCTTTCACCTACTTTGTCCCAATACAGTGGTGATCGATACTTCCTACCGTATAAGGCTTCATACGGCACCATACCGATCGTCGACTGATAACTGTTGTTGTAAGCAAATTCTACCAAAGACAACAATCGTTCCCAATTATTGCCCATGTCTAACACACATGCTCGCAACATATCCTCAAGAATCTGAATGGTCCTCTCAGAATGACCATCAGTCTGAGGATGATAGGTCGTACTAAAATTCAACTGCGTTCCCAAAGCTTCTTGCAAACTTTCCCAAAAATGCGATGTGAAATGAGTATCTCTGTCGGATACTATAGAGACTGGCACTCCATGAAACATAATAATCTCACCGATGTAAAGTTGAGCATACCGATCCATTCGGAAATTCATCTTAACTGGGATGAAATGAGCTAACTTTGTGAGTCGGTCCACAACAACCCAAGTAGTGTGGTTTCCTCTTTCCGTTCGAGGCAAACCTACCACAAAGTCCATCGTAATATGTTACCATTTCCATTCTGAAATATGAAGTGATTTAAGTAGTCCAAAGGGGCGTTGGCGTTCTGCCTTCACTTGTTGACAAACTATATACTTTCTGACAAAGTCTGCCACATCTCTCTTCAAACCTTCCCATCAAAATGTTCCCTTAAGGTCTTGGTACATCTATGTACTTCCAGGGTGTGCTGTATATAGAGTATTATATGCCTCTTTAAATATTGCTTCTCTCAGCTTGACAACATTGGGCACACAAATCCTCTCTTCATAGTACATTGTGCCATCATCGGACACACTGGATCCCTTACCCTCACCTGAAAGAGTACGTTCTTTCATTTTGACCAAAAAGTCATCTTGTCCTTGACCTTCTTTGATCTGCTTCCTCAAAGTTGGTTGTACCATCAAACTAACCAATAACGACTCAACTGGCTTCGATGGTGTAGCCATCTCAAGGTTCATTCTTGCAAATTCCTTGACCAAGCTTTTCTCTTTTGTCAACATACAAGCTAGGTCTCCTCTCGGCTTACGGCTCAGTGCATCAGCAACTACTCTTTTGTCAATATGGATTGTACAATAATAGTCTTTGACCAACTCTAGCCATCTACACTGCCTCATATTCAATTTCTTTTGTGTGAAAATATATTTCAGACCTTTGTGGTCTGTATAAATTTCACACTTACCTCCATACTGTAGGTCACAAGTCGTCCAGGAATAAGTCTAGAGGGGAGGGGGTGAATAGACTTATTGAAACTTTTTTCCACAAAGGATGAGTTTCTCAGCTGATATGTATGCGGAAGTTAGCTGATGACGAAAGTAAATAGCTAATGGAACAGTTAAGTATGAATGCAGCAGTTAAGTATGATGCTAAAACAGTAAAGTACGCAGGCAATTTATAGTGGTCTCAGAGGTGGGGAATCCTGTCGTTGCAACTCCTTTATGACTGCCTAGCACCACTTGATCTTCAAATCCTTGGATGCCTATCAGTCGCGAAACTTCAACCAGTGAAGTACCCCTTACTCAGGTTTTAAGACAAGAGTGTTCTGTCTTCTCCAACTAAGAGCTTTCTTTGTATATGAATGAAAATACTGCTCTTCACGATGCCATAGATTTCTATTTGCTTAGATTGCTTTGATCGCTTGAAAGTATAGTTCGCACCGTTATGCTCAACTTCAAATATTCGGATATATATAGGTGCCGATCCTTTGAGCTTTTCTTCATAGCTATTGTAAATCTGTAACAAATCCGTCCGTTGGAGAAATAGACTTCTTTGTTTTTTTTTCTGAACGTTGCAAGGCGGGATTCTAATATTTTAATCTATTTTTCGACCGTTGTGAAGATTCCATGTGATGGCGCCGAATCTTTTGATTTTAATATGAATAAAGTCTTCAGAGGTGGGTCTGGATGATTTATTTAAATCATATCCTTCCGGGAATCTCTCCAATTTGTCCCTTATCGCCCGCATGTGACTTTTCGTAATTATTGACTATTCAACGCATGCTGACGTGGACAGGTTGTAATACCCGTACTTTTATTGACTGTTTGACCTTGTCGTTTTTCTTATTTCGTCGCTCTGCAAACTCTTAGTGATGTTGTCGATATTGTTATAGAGTTTCGTATCTTGTTTGGATCACAATCGTGTTGTTTAGACCTTGCGGAAGTGTTCTGGGTCAGAGAAATAGCGCACGCTAGGCCTAAGCTAACGCACGCTAATTGTGCTTCAGTAGCGCACGCTAGCTTTGAGCCGTAGCGCGCGCTAAGGAACCAGTCAGGTCAGAACTAGTAACTCATATTGCTTTCTGGACTGACAGTTAATGCACGCTAGGAGTTCGTTAACGCACGATATTCATGGTCAGTAGCGCGTGCTAACATCCGTCCGTAGCGCACGCTAATGGGCTGGTTGGCAGAGGCAGTGAGGTTGTCAGGTTTTCTGGACTATCAAGTAACGTACGCTAGTCTTCGGATAGCGCACGCTATCACAGCTGCGTAGCGCATGCTAAGACTCGAGCATGGCAGAGGACAGTAGGTTATGGACTCCAGTTTCTGGACACCATTTTTGGATAGTGCATGCTAAGTGATGGATTCAAATTAAATACTCGCAAGTGTACGAATCGCTCTTGTAGTAAGCGGTAAGTAACTCCGAGGTCGATCTCTCAAGGAATTGGAAACGGTTTAAAATTCGATAATGTTCGGCAAATAGTCGAATGAACAAAAGTAAATTAAATTAAAATACATCATTGGTTGATTATGATTACAATTACTAATGCACAAAATTTAAATTGAACTAAGTGATAACAACACCAATTTGATAGTCGGATAAATGAGAGATAACAATAATGAGATTAATATGGGAATTTAGAGTCACCGACACACACGTAATCAATTATTAGTTCCGATACTCAAATAAATAAGGTTAGGAATTATCGATTGCTCATGATTAAAAGAAATCCGTTTGATGGCGGAAATTCTAAAAATCACGATTGTTCTCAACGAAAATTAAGGGATACTCTTTTGATGGGGACGAAACCCTAGCTAACAATCAATTAACCGACTACTTTTGATGAGGTAAATCGTTAAAAGATCGCGCGAAAAAGCTCGAGAACATTCACAATCGTTTTCTTTCGGGTCGTTTGATGGCGAACACCGATAAAAACCCTCGATTCGAATAATAATAACAACAATGAAAAAGGTTTGATGATCTAATTCAAAAGTTCTTAAACGAAGAACGAACAAGAGGAACAATCCCAAACTTTATCCGGAAAATCAAAAGGAACTAACAATCAAAAACATGTGTGTGGCTATATCTAAAAACCCATATGAAGTGTTTAGCCACACATGATTAATTCAACAACAATAATGGCAATTGAAGAACAAAACATGGTAAAAACTTCCCTTGTAAATGCCGAAATCGAATTCCCGATGAAGGTTTGATGATCTTCTTACAAGAACTCACAACAAATTTATACAAGGAATTATTATATCTCACTAAAGTATTTTTCTCACTCCAAGAACACACAAGGAAGATGATGAAAATCTCTTTCTTTCCCACTCTTTGGTGTTTTTCTCCCTAATCTTGTGTTTTTCCACAAAATATCTTCTTCACAAGACAAGTACACCTCTCAAGGGGTCACTCCACTTTGTTTTATAGCTAAAAATCAAGACAAAGGCTTAAAATATGCAAAGATGTCAAGGAAAGTGACATGAAACAAAAGTGGCACGGCCGTGTCCTAGGACACGGCCGTGTCGCTAAGTTGAATAATCGAAAAGTAGTCTGGCTGAGAGGCTCGGCCGTGTCGTGACACGGCCGTGCAAAGACTATGCGGGAAAGGCGAAATGGCCGAAAGTGACTCGCCGTGTCCCAAAACGCACGGCCGAGTCCTTCTCATCCGGAAAGTGCGATTCGCGCTGGAATGAGACCGGCCGTGTCCATGGCACGGCCGAGTTACTCGATGCGGCCGAGCTGTCGCCGCAGCCTAGTCCGGTTGCACAGTGCGGCTAGTCTCAGTTGCACAGTGCGGCTTAGTCCGGTTTTTGGTCTTCTTCGGCTTGATCCTTCGTTCTTGTATCAATTCACCTCGGATTTTAGCATATGATATACCGTTTCGAAGCTAATTTCACGAGGAATTTATATCAAAAGAGAATACATCTCAATTCGGAGTGGAGATTCTGGTATTTAGGAGATTCGACCAATATTGCTTAAATCTTTCTTCGTTTTAGGCCCGTTTTAGCTTTTGATTGTCATAAACTCCAATATTAGCTATGAAAGCGCATATTTCACCACAATCTTCGTCAGGATACCTACAAAACAAAAACACAACATACCACGCGTAAAAAGGGCAAAAACACTCGAAAAACAAATGAAAGTGCGGCTCGATAGAACAGAATGAGACGATCAAAAATCGACTCATCAAATCCCCCCAAACCTAAACTTTGCTTGCCCTCAAGCAAAAAGAAATAAAACACACGACAAATAAACAAGAAGGATTGAATAATCAAGTTAATCATCGGGTATACATACAATCAACCGGGAATGTAAAAGTATCGTAAAGTCTCGTAATTCATCATGGAAGCCTAAACTCACAAATGAGTGGAAAGCAATGGCACTTGATCGAACATGCAAGAAAACAAGTCTTAATAGTCCCTCACTGAATTATATCGATTCACTCATCTCTCAAGTGTTTAGATAGGTCAATACGCTCAACTCGATTCAAATGGAAAGTTCTACTATATGCTTGCACTTCCTCTCTTCATCAAACGCATCAATATTCACAAAACATGAGTCATAGGGTCTTACTTTTGGTTGTAACAGGGCTGTGGCTCAGGTTGGGAAAATTTGGCTAGTAGTTACAAGTTCAGTCCAAGTCGAGCATATACGATCCTCATATATATGAAATAAAAACTCAAAGCAAGATCGATCATTCTACTTCAATTCTCCCGTATATATATCTCCCTCTTTTTTTTTCTAGGCCTTGTTAAGTGTAATTCTTATGATATTGGCCTATTTCTCACAACCCAACGACTTCCCTTTTGTTTTTCTTAGGCTCACTCCTCTCCTCCCCTATTTTTTCTATCCCACTATTATTATTAGGATCACCCTTTTTTTTTTTGTGGGGCTTATTATTTTCAGGGGAACGGGAGAGAAGATTTTTGCCTCTATACACCAAAAACTTTGCACACCTTCGTTTTTCAAATATACCCTCTCATGCTCTTACGTGGACCAATACTTGGGTAAGTTATGGCTTTTGGATATAGAGCAATAAGATGCGGTTTTTTTCAAACAAAATTACGGCTAAAGGCTCAACGAGGCTAGCAAAGGATATTGATATGAATTGGTGGATATTTTTAGATAAGTAGGTTCAAGACAAAAAATGGGCAGCCCTAATCATTCCTCGTGTATGTAAATATCAACACGTCATCCGACAGAATCATGCAAGTTCTAAAGAATTCAATCCATAAGAAGAGAAATCATTCATGAAAGAATTTCACCGCTAAAAGTGAACGGTTTAATTAGGCACAAGGACTCACGGCTTTTGGACTACCATACTCATTCCTTACACGTCAAATCAAGTAACCAAAAACTATACATTCACACGCAAGGTCAAACAATCAATTAGATTTATTAAACTCTACGAGCCAAACACAAACACGATTAATCATCCATATACCCAACAGTTAACAAGGTTATTGCAATCCAACTACGACATCACGCAAGAAAAAAATAAAGAAAGGAAACAAACATCACGCAAACAAAAAATAAATAAAAATCGAAGAAGTTGCACCCCCCCAAACCTAAACCTTTGCTTATCCCCAAGCAAAAAGATTAAGTCAGGAAAAATACAAAAACGCAAATTAAAAATAAAGAAAATAAAAATACCGGATTAAGATGTGTGGTTTTTGATCGCGGGGCACCATGCTTTTGTGCTCGGGTCTCTACTTTCAATAGGCTAGGTTTCTTCCTCAGATGAATACTCCCTTTATTAGATTACCTACACATGCCACAGACAAAAACAAAATTAATGCAATAATAATAATAATAAAAGCGATAAAAATTAAAACTCCCTTGGGTTGCCTTTCAAGCAGCGCTTTTTTATAGTCTTTAGCTTGACTTCTTCGGATTCTTCTATCCGGGATTAAATGGAAATGTGCTAGGTCCAACCATATAGCTCGTCATTTTTCGCTCGTTTTCCTTTGTAAGGATGTGGAGAGTGGTTCCATGGATTTCCATTGTGAGCGCTTTTGTCACCATTTCAATTTTCAGTATCATCGTCACCATGAAATGTCTTCCTTGAAGAATAAGTGACGTGATTTTTGTTGGTGATGTTTCTTCTATGTTTGGTATCACGAAATCCATCGGGGCTATCACCTCCCCCAAATCTAGTGGCGAGTATATTGGTTTTTGTGTTAAATTAATACTCGCTCCTAAGTTCACAGTGGGAACTTCTTTCTCCACGAAAAGAACTTCCATGTCAAAGCTTTCTAGGTCCTCCTTTCGATGCATTGATTTGACCGGTTCGCTCTTATTCTCTTCAATTGGCTTCTCGATTGGATCTTTAGATTTGTCCCAAGGAATTCGAGTATCGCAAGATTGGGTAGCAGTTACTCGGATTTCTTCATCGTTCGACTCATCCTCTTCAATCACCATAGATTTCTCCGATTGACTCGGCAATTCTTCTTTCTCACCGCACCTCTCTTTCGCTTCGGAAATTATCTCTTTATTTATCACTTTACCACTTCGGATGGTGGTAATAGCTTGAACTTGCTCGGGTTGACTTGGTAGTTTACCCGTTTCTTGTTTGCATGCCTCGGTAGTAAGTTGCCCAATTTGAATCTCCATTTTCTTCATCGAAACTTCTAAAGATTCAAACCTTTTATTGTTCTCCGCTCGGTTTTCCTTGCCCTCCTTAATGAATGCCGCAATACTCTCCTCAAGAGAGTTCCTTTGTTGTGGAGGTGGTTCACTTCGCGTTGGTTGTTGGGCTCGGTCTCCTCCGTTGTATTGAGTTTGGACATTTGCGTCGTATGCCATCAGGTGATAAGTATTTGGGAGAGGTGCATTTCTTGCGTTTCCGCCATAATTATTCCTCCTCTCCTCCCACTGGGCCTTCCGTGCTTTGTCCCATAGCCCAATTAACTTGTTCGGTTTGTTCTCCCGGAAAAATATAAGGGCAAGAATTAGCATGATGTCCGGGTCCCCAACAAATTTCGCAAACTCGTGAGCTCGAAGATTTATTTTGAATCTTGAGTTGTCTTAGTTCCTTCATTAACTCATCGATTTTAGATTGCATCTCGTCCTTCTCGCTTACTTGGTTCACAACTCCTCCATGAACACGCACATTTTTTTGTTGAGAATTAGCCCCCAATAATTCAAATACGTCATAAGCTTGTCTCTCCGTTAACCCCCAAAACGAACCACCGGCGGCGTTATCTACCGCTCCTTGGCAATATTGTGTCAACCCATCATAGAAGAATTGATTAAGTAGTTGAAGTGGATAGTGATGGTGTGGGCATTGAATGAGGAGCATCTTGAATCGGTCCCATGCTTCATGAAATGCCTCTCCGTCTTGTTGTCCGAATGTTGAGATTTGGGCTCTCAATTGTGTAGTCTTTGAATGAGAGAAGTACTTGGTAATGAATTTATCGTAAACTTCATCCCATGTTCTTAGTGATCCGGGCACCAAAGTCATCAACCATTGTTTCGCCCCATCCTTTAGTGTATAAGGGAAGCACTTCATTCTTAGTTGATCCTCGCTCAACCCATTCAATGGGAAGTTATCAATCGCCACATAGAAATCTCGGATGAATGATAACGGATCCTCTCGTGCTAATCCGTGAAATGAGGGCAATTGCTCGATGTGAAATCCGCTTATGTGGTAGTTCCTTGCGGCCGGTGCTAATTGGATGCATGAAATGGCGGAGTTCACTACGGGCTTTGCATAGTCCCTCATAAGATGTTCGACCGGAGGTTGTTGCGGCATGTTATAGTTCGCCTCCATCCCATATTGAGGTCCGGGATAATAATTCGCTCCATATTGCATTCCGACGGGTGGTTGTCTCGGATAAAAGTACCTCCCTTGTTGAGCTTCCGGTATCCCTTGATTGCGCCCAACATTATCATATCTCGGAAACCTTGGTTGTGAATTTCTTCCTCATCTATATTTTGTGCAACATTCTCAACCCTTGGTTGACGAGTGTTTTCTTCTTGGATCAAAAGTCGCTCTTCAAAGTCCGGATTCACCTCGTCGTTTGCCATTGATGTTGTGGCCATTATTTTTGGTGCTCTAATTCTTTGAACTTCGTCTATCGGTGGAAGAATCGGGTTACCCAACGATCTCCTACCAAACATAAACAAAGGAAGTAAGAGCGAATTTTATCGAAATAGTATTGATCAAGAATAGCAATTCAACTATCATTAAAACAAGATTAAAAATTAAACGCCAATTCCCCGGCAACGGCGCCAAAAACTTGATGGATTCAAATTAAATACTCGCAAGTGTACGAATCGCTCTTGTAGTAAGCGGTAAGTAACTCCGAGGTCGATCTCTCAAGGAATTGGAAACGGTTTAAAATTCGATAATGTTCGGCAAATAGTCGAATGAACAAAAGTAAATTAAATTAAAATACATCATTGGTTGATTATGATTACAATTACTAATGCACAAAATTTAAATTGAACTAAGTGATAAAAACACCAATTTGATAGTCGGATAAATGAGAGATAACAATAATGAGATTAATATGGGAATTTAGAGTCACCGACACACACGTAATCAATTATTAGTTCCGATACTCAAATAAATAAGGTTAGGAATTATCGATTGCTCATGATTAAAAGAAATCCGTTTGATGGCGGAAATTCTAAAAATCACGATTGTTCTCAACGAAAATTAAGGGATACTCTTTTGATGGGGACGAAACCCTAGCTAACAATCAATTAACCGACTACTTTTGATGAGGTAAATCGTTAAAAGATCGCGCGAAAAAGCTCGAGAACATTCACAATCGTTTTCTTTCGGGTCGTTTGATGGCGAACACCGATAAAAACCATCGATTCGAATAATAATAACAACAATGAAAAAGGTTTGATGATCTAATTCAAAAGTTCTTAAACGAAGAGCGAACAAGAGGAACAATCCCAAACTTTATCCGAAAATCAAAAGGAACTAACAATAAAAAACATGTGTGTGGCTATATCTAAAAACCCATATGAAGTGTTTAGCCACACATGATTAATTCAACAACAATAATGGCAATTGAAGAACAAAACAAGGTAAAAACTTCCCTTGTAAATGCCGAAATCGAATTCCCGATGAAGGTTTGATGATCTTCTTACAAGAACTCACAACAAATTTATACAAGGAATTATTATATCTCACTAAAGTATTTTTCTCACTCCAAGAACACACAAGGAAGATGATGAAAATCTCTTTCTTTCCCACTCTTTGGTGTTTTTCCCCCTAATCTTGTGTTTTTCCACAAAATATCTTCTTCACAAGACAAGTACACCTCTCAAGGGGTCACTCCACTTTGTTTTATAGCCAAAAAATCAAGACAAAGGCTTAAAATATGCAAAGATGTCAAGGAAAGTGACATGAAACAATAAGTGGCACGTCCAGTGTCCTAGGACACGGCCGTGTCAAGGCTGAATAATCGAAAAGTAGTTCTGCTGAGAGGCTCGGCCGTGTCCGTGACACGGCCGTGCAAAGACTATGCGGGAAAGGCGAAATGGCGAAAGTGACTCGGCCGTGTCCCAAAAGGCAGTCGAGTCCTTCTCATCCGGAAAGTGCGATTGGCTGAATGAGACCCGGCCGTGTCCCATGGCACGGCCGAGTTACTGATGCAGCCGAGCGCTGTCGCAGCCTAGTCCGGTTGCACAGTGCGGCCTAGTCTGCAGTTGCACAGTGCGGCTTAGTCCGGTTTTGGTCTTCTTGGCTTGATCCTTCGTTCTTGTATCAATTCACCTCGGATTTTAGCATATGATATACCGTTTCGAAGCTAATTTCACGAGGAATTTATATCAAAAGAGAATACATCTCAATTCGGAGTGGAGATTCTGGTATTTAGGAGATTCGACCGATATTGCTTAAATCTTTCGTCGTTTTAGGCCCCGTTTTAGCCTTTGATTGTCATAAACTCCAATATTAGCTATGAAAGCGCATATTTCACCACAATCTTCGTCAGGATACCTACAAAACAAAAACACAACATACCACGCGTAAAAAGGGCAAAAACACTCGAAAAACAAATGAAAGTGCGGCTCGATAGAACAGAATGAGACGATCAAAAATCGACTCATCACTAAGATAAGGCGATTAGCGCATGCTAAGATAAGGCAATTAGCGCACGTTAACGGGGCAGGCAGAAGCCACTGGACTACCCGGTGACCTCGCTTGCGCACGCTAATAATCGAGGCGTAGCGTGCACTAGACTGGGCGAGTATATATTGGACAATTGACTTCCTTTTCGTCGTTTTTCATCCTCTCACTCAATTTCCGACCGGGAGCAGCGGATTTAGGCGAATTGGGGAGTTTGGAAGCGATATTTCTTCAGATATAAACATCTTTGGTTGGAGAACAAGGATTTAACAACATCTAATCCACTCTATCGTCCAAATCAAGGTAAAAATCCTTAGAACCCTATTTTTTGGGAATTTTGGGGTTTTTCCTAGATTCGTCTGATTTATCCGTTTTGAAACTTGAGAACCGTGAGATTATGATGTATCTATCCCGTATACATGCTTTTCATATGATTTTACGGATTGGTTTGTGCCGTGTTCGGACTTGTAAGGGTTTAGATGATTTTCCAAACTCTAGTTGTTTACCCTTATATTTTCGTGAATCGTAAATGGGTTTCGGGAGTTTTTTCATGAATTATGAGTATGGATTATTGATTATCATATCCCTTACGAATCGTTTAGGTGCCGGAAGCGCGTTCTTGGACCTACCGAACTCATACTCTTTTCCGTTCATTTTCTCGATGTCTCAAAGGCAAGTATATATTTATGATTGTACGTCCTCGACTTTGAAAGTAAGATATATGAATATCATGTTTATTTATATCCACTCTGGGGCGGGCCAACAGGCCCCCTGAGGATTTCGTAGCCTTTGGTGCGATTCCACGGATAATTTGGGTTAACCACTCTGGGGCGGGCCGACGGGTCCCCTGAGGGTTCCGTAGCCTTTGGTGCGGTTCCATGGTTGATCATGTATGCATTGTTGTGATGCTATGAGATTTAGTTATTCCGGAATACTAGTCTTGAATTGATGAATTGACGGTTACCTTTACTTTATTGTCGAGGAGTATTGTGTTTCATACTTGATATACTTGCACTAGCTATTCGACGGCTAACCCCTTTATGGGGGAAATACTTTTTATGTATATCAGGTTCCAGGAGAGCGGATATGCAGGTATCGGGTCGGCATGAAGATGATGGGCAAGCGTGATACTGTGTCTTATCTCCGGTTATGTCTTTTGTTCCTCCATTCAGTGTTGTTGTACTGGAATGGTTAATGAATACTTGAGTATTGTTTGTTTTCAGTCTTCCTTGATGTTCCGACCTGTATTGCCGAGGTTTTGATTTTGTACTGTGATGTATTTGGATACATGGGACATGGTTTGAATACCCTTTGTATCGTTTTTCATTTCCTTATTTTGGACCTTCTCGGTCAAGTTTATAGTTCCACATATGATTAGCCTTGTGGGTCCCACGGTGGGGTTCACGGCGCTGTAATATACCCTGAATAACTTGGGGGTGTTACAGAATATGGTATCAGAGCTTAGGTCCATGGATACCTAGGCTGTCGGTGTTTTGGGACGATTGAGTCGTCATTTGTCCACAGTATCACTACTCTGCCATCATCACAGTGCGACCGGTACTTGTAAGACCTCTTACTCTTCTGGTGTTTCCTTATTCTTTTTGCTTCTATTTTGGTATTCTTGAGAATCGGCCACTTCGATGACGTGCGATTGAATTGTACTTACGTGCCTTGTGTGTTATTCAGTATGTTAGCTGGTAGGGGCCGTGGCCGTGGACGTGGATGAGTACGTGGCACGGACGTCTCCCTCAGTTCTGTTGCGGGGTCAACCAACCCCAGTTTATCGAACTCGGTGCATCCGAACACCGAAAGTCAGCACGACCAGTCGACTGGCCAAGGAAACAGTGCGGACGTTGGAGTTGCGAATGTACTTCAACAATTGGCTAACCAGATGAAAATTTTAGCCCAAACCATTCAGCTGAATAATCCCAACCCGAACGTGGATGCCTTGCTTCAGAATGTAATTCGTATGCACCCTTCATAGTTTGGCGGTGCCACAGACCCGTTAGGTTGGGAAGATTGGCTAGCGGAGTTGGAGAAATTTTTTGAAGCGGTTGATTGCCCCGAAGTGAGGAAAGTACCGATTGCTCAGTATTTCCTCACCAAGGAGGCCACTACATGGTGGAAAGTCATCAAGCCACAGGATCGTGTTGCCACGTGGGATGAATTTAAAGAGCTTTTGGAGGCCGAGTTTTGTCCTTGGCCGGTACGAGAGAGCCGAATTCGAGCCTTTTTCGAGGCTAAACCGCAGAATATTCCCGTTTCGCAAGAAATTGTAGAGTACAACCAACAATTGATCCATGTGAAGGATCAAGTGCGAAACGAGCGTGATAAGATCCGTTATTTTGATATGCGGATGAATATGGACTTACGGCGGTACATGGCCGGATTTGCATGCACCACACTAAAGAAATATCAGGACAGAGCTTTAGCCCATGATATGTTGAGCCCCGACAACGATACCACTGAAGAATCGAAGAAGCAGAAGATCGCGGGAAATTTTTCCGGCTCTAAGAGTGGCAACTTCCAGAGGTCACAGACGACTAACCGTTCTATCGGACAATTTTCACGTTCTGCTAAAGGAAAGAGGGGTTTCCATTCTGCTCCGGGCACGACAAATCACACGGTAACTTGCTATAGTTGTGATTGTCCAGGCCACGTTAATTTGGAATGCAATTTTCCGCCATTGAGGTGTCACACTTGCGGACAGATGGGACATAGAGCGACTTATTGTTCCGAACCAAATCAGACTTTGGACACTCGGCCTTCTGCCCCAACACCACTTGACCAAGGCGTTAATCAGAGGCAATCTCTTGGTCAATCTCAGTAGAATTACGACAGGGGTCGGGGATGGGGTCAGAATGCTGGAGGGGGAAACTCTAGAGTCGATTCTGTACAACCACGGGTATATGAGATACATCGAATAGACGAACCCAACATGGCAGTGGCTTCAGGTACCATTCATATTTTATCTCATCCAGTCGGTGTGCTTTTTGATATGGGTGCTACACATTCTTTTATTTCCTTGGAGTGTGTACGCCGTTTGAATATAACTTGTATGACTGCTTGCGATTCCTTCATTGTGAAACTACATAGCGGGGATAGAATTGTGGGGAACCGGGAGATTAAAGATTTTCCAGTGATTATATCCAGTATGGAATGGTTATCGAATCTGATTGTAGTTGATATGGTAGGCGAGGACGTGATCCTCGGAGAGAATTGGCTTGATAGTCATCAAGCGATTATGAATTACCGTACTAAGGTTATCACCATGATGACTAAAGACGGATCCGAGTGCTCATTTTTGGGACGTAATTCGGGCTAATCCAAGTTACTTATCAGCGCCATGAAGGCCGTAAAACTTTTGAATAAAGGTTGTACGGGCTATTGGTGTTATGCCTTGAAAATGGAAGGGAACAAAGTCGATTTCTCTTCGATTCCAGTTGTTAATGAGTATCCCGATGTTTTTCCGGACGATCTCCCGGGATTACCGCCAGATCCGGAGATAGAATTTTCTGTAGATTTAGAGCCAGATGCGGCTCCGATTTCTAAGGCACCTTATCGAATGACATCTTTCGAGATGCAAGAATTAAAGAATCAGCTGGGAGAACTTCTGGAAATAGGGTACATCAGACCGAGCGCTTCGCCTTGGGGCGCGCCTATTCTTTTTGTGAGAAAGAAGGATGGTTCACTACGTTTGTGCATCGACTACCGTGAGCTGAACAAATTAACCATCAAGAACAAGTACCTTTTGCCTCGTATAGACGATTTATTTGATCAGTTGCAGGGGGCTGCAGTTTTCTCGAAAATTGATTTAAGATCAGGGTATTATCATCTCAGGGTGAGAGAGTCCGACGTTCCAAATATGGCATTTCAGACGAGATATGGGCATTATGAATTTGTAGTTATGCCTTTTGGGTTGACTAATGCACCGGCAGTATTCATGCAGTTAATGAATAAGATTTTCATCGAGTATCTCGACAGGTGTGTAGTCGTCTTTATTGATGACATTTTGATCTATTCTCGAGATAAAGAGGAACATGCCCGACATTTGCGTTTGGTACTAGATATTTTGAGAACCGAGCACCTCTATGCAAAATTTTCAAAATGTGAGTTCTGGTTGGAAGAAGTTATGTTTCTAGGCCATGGGATTTCGGCCGAAGGGGTACGTGTATACCCGCAGAAGATTGAGGCAGTGCTAGATTGGGTAATGCCTAAAAATGTTAAGGAAGTTTGTAGCTTTTTGGGCCTTGCTGGATATTACCGTCGGTTAGTCGAGGGGCTCTCGAAACTCGCTCGGTCGCTTACGAAATTACTCCAGAAAATGGAAAAGTTTGTTTGGACGATGGAGAGATAACAGAGCTTCGATGAGCAGAAGAGACGTTTGACTTCAGCGCCAATTTTAGCTTTACCACATGGTAGTGAGGGCTTTGCGGTTTATAGTGATGCTTCGGGTCAAGGTCTTGGCTGTGTGCTTATGCAGCATGATAAGACGATAGCTTTTGCGTCACGACAATTAAAGCCGTATGAGATGAATTATCCTACTCACGATTTGGAGTTGGCCGCAATTGTCTTCGCACTCAAGATTTGGCGGCATTACTTGTATGGTTCTCCGTGTCGGATTTATACCGATCACAAGAGCCTGAAGTATATTTTCAGTCAGAAAGAGCTGAATATGAGACAGAGACGTTGGTTAGAGTTGATAAAGGATTACCATTTGGAAATTATTTACCACCCCGAAAAAGCCAATGTCGTCGCAGATGCTTTGAGCCACAAATCGGCATCTCTTCAAATGCTCGAGGTTCTTACATCTCAAACGAAGATTCATCAGGATTTAATCGAGCAAGGGATAGAAGTTTGGCTTCAACGAGTACAGGGACAATTGTGTACTCTCGAAATTACTTCGTCCTTGGTTGACGACATCAAAGGGAAACAATGGAGTGACCCGATGATTTCTCAACTGAAGGAAGATGTAATTAAAGGAAAAGCTCCTGGCTTTATGGTTCATGAGGATAGTGTCTGAGATTTCAGGGCAGGCTTTGTGTTCCGAATGATCTAGAGTTGAGACAGAGAATTCTCCGAGAAGCCCATGCTACGCCTTACTCAATCCACCCCGTAACGAGTAAGATGTATAAGGACTTGAAACGAAATTTTTGGTGGAACAACATGAAGAAGGATGTCACGGAATTTTTACTATAGTGCTTGACGTGTCAACAAGTCAAGATCGAACATCAATGACCAGCGAGGTTTTTGAAGCCGCTTCCCATTCTCGAGTGGAAGTGGGAAGACATCTCTATGGATTTCATCACTGGCATGCCGAGAACTAGGGCCGAAATGAATATGATTTGGATAATCGTCGATCGGTTGACCAAGTCTGCACACTTCTTGGGTATTAAGGATACTTGGGGACCGGATACATTGGCTCGAACTTTTATAGCTGAGATCGTAAGATTACACAGTGCCCCCAAGACCATTGTTTCTGATCGAGACGGTCGTTTCGTATCGCAATTTTGGCAGGCCGTTCACCAGGCTTTAGGTACTGAGTTGAGATTGAGCACTTCCTTTCATCCTCAGTCGGACGGTCAGACAGAGAGGACGATTCAGACATTGGAAGATATATTGCGAGCTTGTGCCTTAGGCTGGAGTAATGATTGGGAACTTCACTTGCCGTTGATCGAGTTTGCCTACAATAATAGTTGGCATGCGTCGATCAAAATGGCACCATTCGAGGCACTTTATGGTAGGCGATGTAGGTTGCCATTATGTTGGTACGAGGCTTCGTAGCTAATTGGAACGGAACCGGATATGTTGATGGAGACTAAGGAAAAGATTTCTATTATCCGGGACCGATTGCTGACTGCCCAGAGCCGTCAGAAATCTTATGCCGATACTTGTCGTCGACCCTTGGAGTTCGAAGTGGGGGATCATGTCTTACTCAAGGTGTCGCCGACCAGAGGGGTTTTCCGCTTCGGGAAAAAGGGGAAACTTATTCCGAGGTATTTCAGACCTTTCGAGATCTTGGACAGGGTTGGAGATTTAGCTTCTCGCTTGGCGTTGCTTCCAGCTCTAAGTCACGTCCATAGTGTTATTCATGTGTCTTAGTTGATAAAGTACGTGCAGGATCCGAGCCACATTATCGACTATAGTGAGATTGATGTAGCCGAGGATATTACCTTTCTGTAGAGACCCGTGAAGATCCTTGAGCGTCGCGAGAAACAACTACGGCATAAGACCACTCCACTGGTTAAAGTGCAATGGTCGAGACATGGAGTCGAGGAGGTGACTTGGGAAATGGAAGAGAAGATGCGGTCGGAGTACCCCGGGCATTTTATTTCTTAAGTTTCAGGACGAAACATCTTTTTAGAGGGGGAGAATGTAATACCCGTACTTTTATTGACTGTTTGACCTTGCCGTTTTTCTTATTTCGTCGCTCTGCAAACTCTTAGTGATGTTGTCGATATTGTTATAGAGTTTTGTATCTTGCTTGGATCACAATCGTGTTGTTTAGACCTTGCGGAAGTGTCTTGGATCAGAGAAATAGCGCACGCTAGGCCTAAGCTAACGCACGCTAATTCTGCTTCAGTAGTGCACGCTAGCTTTGAGCCGTAGCGCGCGCTAAGGGACCAGTCGGGACCCGAACTCATGCCGCTACGATCGCGATAACGCGCGCTAGGAGTTTGTTAACGCACGCTATTCGTGGTCAGTAGCGCGCGCTAACATCCGTCCGTAGCACACGCTAACGGGCTGGTTGGCAGAGGCAATGAGGTTGTCAGGTTTTCTGGACTATCAAGTAACGTACGCTAGTCTTCGGATAGCGCACGCTATCACAGCTGCGTAGCGCACGCTAAGCCATAACGTTAGCGCACGCTAAGACTTGAGCAGGGCAGAGGACAGTAGGTTGGACTCCAGTTTCTGGACACCATTTTTGGCTAGCGCACGCTAAGATAAGGCAATTAGCGCACTCTGACGGGGCCGACAGAAGCCACTGGACTACCTGGTGACCTCGCTAGTGCATGCTAATAATCGAGGCGTAGCGTGCGCTAGACTGGGCAAGTATATATTGGACAATTGACTTCCTTTTCGTCATTTTTCATCCTCTCACTCAATTTCTGACCGGGAGCAGCGGATTTAGGCGATTCGGGGAGTCTGGAAGCAATCTTTCTTCAGATATCAACATCATTGGTTGGAGAACAAGGATTTAACAACATCTAATCTACTCTATCGTCCAAATCAAGGTAAAAATCCTTAGAACCCTATTTGCTGGGAATTTTGGGGTTTTTCCTATATTTGTCCGATTTATCCATTTTGAAGCTTGAGAACCCTGAGATTATGATGTATCTATCCCGTATACATGCTTTTCCTACAATTTTACGGATTGGTTTGTGCCGTGTTCGGACTTCTAAGGGTTTGGGTGATTTTCCAAACTCTAGTTGTTTACCCTTGTATTTTCGTGAATTGTAAATGGGTTTCGGGAGTTTCTTCGTGAATTATGAGTATATATTATTGATTATCATATCCCTTACAAATCGTTTAGGTGCGGGAAGTGCGTTCTTGGACCTACCGAACTCATACTCTTTTCCGTTCAATTTCTCGATGTCTCAAAGGCAAGTATATATTTTTGATTGTACGTCCTCGACTTTGAAAGTAAGATATATGAATAGCATGTTTATTTATATCCACTCTGGGGTGGGCCGATAGGTCCCCTGAGGGTTTCGTAGCCTTTGGTGCGATTCCACGGATAATTTGGCTTAACCACTCTAGGGCGGGCCGACGAGTCCCTTGAGAGTTCCGTAGCCTTTGGTTCGGTTCCATGGTTGATCATGTATGCATTGTTGTGATGCTATGAGATTTAGTTATTCCGGAATACTAGTATTGAATGGATGAATTGATGGTTACCTTTACTTTATTGTCGAGGAGTATTGTGTTTCATACTTGATATACTTGCACTAGCTATTCGACGGCTAACCCTTTATGGGGGAAATACTTTTTATATATTTCAGGTTCCAGGAGAGCGGATAGGCAGGTATCGGGTCGGCATGAATATGATGGGCAAGCGTGATACTGTGTCTTATCTCCGGTTATGTCTTGTGTTCCTTCATTTAGTGTTGTTGTATTGGAATGGTTAATGAATACTCGAGTATTGTTTGTTTTCAGTCTTCCTTGATGTTCCGACCTGTATTGTCGAGGTTTTGATTTTGTACTGTGATGTATTGGGATACATAGGACATGGTTTGAATACCCTTTGTATCGTCTTTCATTTCCTTGTTTTGGACCTTCTCGGTCAAGTTTATAGTTCCGCGTATGATTAGCATTGTGGGTCCCACAGTGGGGTTCACGGCACTGTAATATACCCTGAATAACTTGGGGGTGTTACACAGGTTTACTTGGATGATCACTTAACTGATCTCTCTGTGGTCAAACTGTCTGATGTGCATTCAACTGCTCTGACGTCGACTTCTCTGATGTGCCGACTTGTCTGAAGTCTTCTGACCTGATTGAACTTGACTGATCTGATGGTCAAACTTCAGATGACTTGAATTTTCTCCTTGACTGCAGTCTGGTCCAACTTCGCTGATTAAATTGTTAACCAGAACTTCTCTGATAAGGGTTGCCTAATACAGCTCGTCTGCGGTCAACCTTATCGGAACAGCTGAGTTGACCAAGACTCGGCTGATAGATACTTATTTGTGATGTGTACTTAGCCGATTTTTAAAGCCTAACTTTATATGGCCTATAGAAGATACTTATTTGGTTCTTCTTTACATTTTGCCAAGTATCTGACTTAACACCATTTGGCCTTTGGAAGATACTCATCTGGTTCTTCCTTACATTTTGCCAACTAATAAACATACATTTGAATAAACAAATACAATGATGACATCATCAAATTCTAACAAGTATTCCTAACAAATTCCCCCTATTTTGATGATGGCAAAACTTAAGCAATTATTCAAATGAATAACAGGTCTGCACATAAGTGCAAGGCACAAACTAAAATCAGTCTAGTTTTAAGACAACTAGAGGTTGTCATTCAAATGACTGTTTATATAATTTTTCTGAGTTTGTTTACAAGTACATCAGCTTCGAATGAACAAACAAATACAGAAAAAAATTACAAGTACTTCAAAAACAAAAATTACAAAGAAAATCCTATCTGCATCTGCCTCTTCGGATAGTTTGCTTAGGAGGACTAAATAACTTAGCTCCAATAGGCCTCTTACAGACATGTGCCAGACCATATTACCTTTTGATGATCTGGGAGGCGAACTCTTGCTCGTCTGTGGTTGAGAATTTATTTTTCTCACAGAGAGCTCTGATTTCTTTTTTGAAGAATATCTCATCCAATTCATTGTCCAACCGGGTAGGTGCTTCCTATGCTCTAAATGAAGGGATCATAGGATAAACATCCCATTTGGCTGCATATTTAAGCGTTATCTTCCAAAGAGTAGGCCATCTGGTCTCCATGTAGTTGATGAATGACCGTTGAGGGGAGCTTTCTCTGTCCTGGAGTATTTCCCAGAGATAATACTTCTCTGTGAACTCATTCTTGGCCTCTGCCCAACTAGTCATAAATTCTGTAGGCAGAATTTCTTCAACATGCCACATTTGTTTGCCTTCCCTTTCGAACCTTGGATATTCTCCTTGCCTTGTTCTCCTCTTCTTCTTTGTAGGCTGATCTTCAGTCTTCTCAGGATCAGCTACTTCATTCCTCTTTTGACTTGATGTCCCAGCTTCAATTAATGGGATATCTTGCCTCTTCTTCGATCTGAGATCCTGAGCCTGTACTTGACCTGATACTTCTCTTACTTCCCCCTGCTTACTTCCTTCCCTCTTTTTGCCAGCATCAACCAGTATAGTCAATTGTTGCTCGACTCTGTGCATCCAATCGGACATGCCAAGGGGCATTCTGGAGTTTGTAGGAGGAGCAGGTTGAGGAACATTTCTCTGCAGTAGGGTATCAATTTTGGCATTGATGGTCTGCAGGTCAGGTGAGATTTTTGTGGCAAGCAACTCTTCAACAGATTCCTTGACAATGTTGTGGATCAGCTCAGTCATCACAGGTGAGATGGGTGATGCCTGAGGAGAGTGCTCACCTGAGCTTTCTGCGCCTGCAGGTAGGTTTGCAGATGACCTACCTGTCTGCAGACTCTTATCTGCAGGCGGCTGATCAAATGGGGTCTGTTCTGGGGTCCCCGATCTGTATTCTTCTTCTTCATCTAGGATGATGTAGCGGGCAGGTGCCCCAGCCTCATCTGCTATGTCTTCACATTTGCCTTCTTTTTCTTCTTTTGCCTCCTTTTCCTTCTCTTCTTCCTCTTTCTCTTCTTCTTCTTCTTTCTCTTCTTTCTTCTCTTCTTCTTCATCATCCTTCTTTTCATCCTCATCACCTTTCTTGTCATCATCATTATCATCATCATCATCATCATCATCATCATCATCATCATTTTGTTTTTCTTCCTGCTCGACTTCTTCTCCTTCGTCATCTTCTTATTCTTCCAATTCCTCTGTCTTTTCCTGTTCTTCTTCTCGAGATTGTTTTTCAACTTCATCTTCTTTTTCCTTTTCTTCTTCTTTTTCTTCAACTATAATATTTTTCTTCTTTTTCTTCTTTTTCAACTCCTACTTCTTCTTCCTCCACTATCTCTTCGATTCTAATTTCTTTTTCTTCTACTTCTCCATCCTCATTGAGAGAACCAACAAAAACACTTCTCATAATAATATGGATGACCTGGTCTATGTTGGTTTTCAAATTGGACATGAACTAGTCTTCATGGAGCATCAAAATTGGGTCTGACTCATTGCAAAAATGCATGAGTAGTTGCTCCGTAGCTTCGGGATAATCCCATCCAATTATTTCAATAAAAGCTTGCAGTTGAGTAAATAGAACAGATTTCAAAGTTTTCCATTCCTCAAAAATATCGTCAAAAGAATGTTTGAGAGCATGTTGTTTTGCCAGTAAAAGCTGCTCTATAGACAGGTTTAGGAAATTGTTCTCGAGGAGGTTGAAAGTGTAGTATGCTTCAGCAATATGGATAATCAAACCTGCTTCTTCTTCTTCAGACATGAATTGAGGGGTTAGAATAGGAACCATTTGAGTTTCCAGGCTGGAGGGAGCAGGCTGATCCTTTATATGAGTGGGTGCAGGAGTAGATAAGTAATCTGGCTGCTCCTCCTCTTCAAAATTTAATCGCCTGGGCCTCTTGGGGGAGGGTTCAGGTGAAGAATGTATCACCGATGGCTCTCCAGTGGCTGGTCCCCTCCTCTTGAAACGAAGAGCTATAGGTGTATTGTCTGAGTCTGAATCAGACTGGTCTGCAGGTTGGTCGCGGGCTGCAGTTTGATCTCCATCAGACTCGTCTAAGCTTAATAGATATCTGTAGGGAGTTGGATCACTAGACATTTCCCTTAATAATTTAGCTGCTTTCCTCTCTCCGCCCAATCTCCTTAGAGTCTCTTGGTCCAAGTGAACAAGTCTCTTGTTGATGTGGAAGGGGTCAGGACTTCCCTTCGCCATTCCTAACTGCTCCAAAATCCAACTAATTTGAGTCCTAAAGGCCAGCTTGGATTTGAATCTTTTCTCGTCATCTAGCCATTGGACCTTGTTTACTTTGCGCACCAGTTGTCTGAAAATGTAGTCAGCCCAGTCAATTGGTTCATCCTGAATTGGTGCTCCCAACACCATAAACTTGGCTAACGACAACTGGTCGTAGCTGCCCGCCATCCCCATCACTATTTTGTTGGTAATATCCAATGCATAGCGATACTATTTCCTTAGCTCGCTTCTCTTGGCGGTCAACTTCAACTTTGACGGCTGCTCGTGAGCCTTGATCTTCAGCCACGTGTCGGCTGTGTTTTGCTTCAGGGCTTCGACGACCATTCTATGAGATTTCATTCCGAAGGCCTTTTCGATGGTTTGCAGCATGATTTCCACTTCTCCTCCAAGGACTGAACTCCTGATGCCCGATTCCAGAACTCGAGGTTCCTTGTAGAATGCGATAACAGCTTTTTTGAAGAGAAATTTAGGGCTGATATCCAAAAATGGGTAAATCCCGTACATCTTCATAGATCTGATAAGATGATGCACATCGTTGTCCAGATTGATTTCGAGTAGCCCTTCGAAATCGACCACCAGAGAAAAACTAATCTGGTCTTTCACAGCCTTCAGATTAACTCCTTCAAGATACGATTCCATTTCTGCACAAGAAAAAGTTCTCTGAGTGTATTGAAAGTTCGAAAGGATGTTTGCTCTTTGAAAACTAGGGTTTGTAATCTTGAAGAAGGTAAAGTGAAATGATTTTCCCGTCTTTAAAAAGAAGATGAAACGACGTTTGAAATTTAATATTAAATTAATTTTGAGTCGGTTCGAATTTTAAAAACGTATGACGGTTGGAATTTTTTAATTTGAATCAGTGGGGTCATGTGAGCGTGTAAGCGTGCGAGCATGTCATCGTGTAAACATGTTAACGTGAGATTTCCATGTGTAAATAAAAAATAATAAATTATTCAGGAGTCGGCCAGGAGTAGAAAACTTAGCTGGTTGACCATTGACTGTTTGACTGTTCTGCATCAGGCAACTCTTATTGTCTGCTTCAGGTAGGTTCTGATGCCTGTGGTCAGCTTAGTCCGTCCTTCGTCTGATCTGCTTCAGTCATCTTTCTCATATGTACTAGATTCCCAATCTAGTAATCCAAGTTCCCTGCTCAGCTCCAAAAACCTTTCTTCTGGTAAAGGTTTGGTGAATATGTCAGCAATATGGTATTCTGTACTGACTCTTTCTACTCTGACTCTATTATTAATCACATGATCTCTTATGAAATGATGTTTGACATCAATGTGCTTCGTCCTTGAGTGCAATACTGGGTTGTTGGTGATTGCAATTGCACTATTGTTATCACACCATATTGGGACTTCATTTTCAATGATGTTGTAGTCCCTTAACTATTGTCTGATCCATAAAATCTGGGCACAACAGCTACCTGCAGCTAGGTATTATGACTCTGTTGTTGAGATAGAATTAGATACCTGCTTCTTGCTAAACCAGGATATCAGTCTGGTTCCTAGGAATTGGCACGTTCCACTAGTGCTTTTCCTATTAATTTTACATCCTGCAGAATCTGCATCTGAATACCCTGATAGCTCAAAGTTGTTATCTTTGTTAGGAATACTTGTTAGATTTTGATGATGTCATCATTGTATTTGTTTATTCAAATGTATGTTTATTACTTGGCAAAATGTAAGGAAGAACTAGATGAGTATCTTCCATAGGCCAAATTGTGTTAAGTTAGATACTTGGCAAAATGTAAAGAAAAACCATATGAGTATCTTCTATAGGCCATATAAAGTTAGGCTTTAAAAGTCGGCTAAGTACAAATCACAGAGAAGTATCTATCAGCCGAGTCTTGGTCAACTCAACTGCTCAGATAAGGTTGACCACAGACGAGCTATATCAGGGAAGCCTTATCAGAGAAGTTCTGGTCAACAGTTTAAACAGCTAAGTTGGACCAGACAGCAGTCAAGAAGAAAAGTTAAGTCATCTGAAGCTTGACCATCAGATCAGTCAAGTTCAATCAGGTCAGAAGACTTCAGACAAGTCGGCACATCAGAGAAGTCTACAACAGAGAAGGTTGACTGCACATCAGACAGTTTGACCACAGAGAGATCAGTTAATTGATCAGCCAAGTACTCCAGTCCACGTCAGCATGCGTTGAATAGTCAATATTTACGGAAAGTCACATACGGGCGATTAGGGATAGATTGGACAGATTCCCGGAAGGATATGATTTAAATAAATCATCCAGACCCACCTCTGAAGACTTTATTCATATTAAAATCAAAAGATTCGGCGCCATCACATGGAAGTCTTTACAACGGTCGGAAATGGATTAAAATATGGGAATCCAGCCTTGCAACGTTCAGATAGAGAAACAAAGAAGTCTATTTCTCCTACGGATGGATTTGTTAAAGATTTGCAACGGCTATGAAGAAAAGCTAAAAGGATTGACACCTATAGATATCCTAATATTTGAAGTTGAGCAAAAACACGAAATGGTACGAACTATACTTTCAAGCGATCAAAGCAATCTAAGCAAACAGAAATATATAGCATCGTGAAGAGCAGTACTCTCATTCATATACGAAGAAAGCTCTTAGTTGGAGAAGACAAAACACTCTTGTCTTAAAACCTGAGTAAGGGGTACTTTACTGGTTGAAGTTTCGCGACTGATAGGCATCCAAGGATTTGAAGAATCGAGTGGTGCTAAGCAGTCAGAAAGGAGTTGCAATGACAGGATTTCCACTGGTTGGGAGTTGTTGTAGCTAAGTTGTAGAATCACTGTAATATTTATCACTGATTGAAAATTATAGTGGATTCATATCCAAATGGGTTGGAGAAAGTAGATTAGTAGAGGATTACCCCACCTCTGGGACCACTATAAATTTCCTGCGTACTTTACTGTTTTAGCATCATTCCTAACTGCTGTATTCATACTTAACTATTCCATTAGATATTTGCTTTCATCATCAGCTGACTTCCGCATACCTATCAGCTGAGAAACTCATCCTTTGTGGAAAAGAGTTTCAATAAGTCTATTCACCCCCAGACTTATTCCTGGACGACTTGTGACCTACAAGTGGTATCGGAGCGGTTGGTTCATTTGTTTCAGAACCATATCCATATATCGAGGATATGTATTTTTTTAAATCTCTCATTTAAGATGGAACACATGCAACACATGCACTCTAGATTACCTGTGTTTTCAGTTGACGAGTATGATCTTTGGAAGATAAGGATGCATGCACATTTATCTTCCATTCATGATGACATGTGGTGCATTATCGAAGATGGTCCTTTCATATTCGAGAAGGACAACACACCTGAGGAGATTGCAGCTGGGAATCAGAGAAGATCCAAAAGAAGAGGACGGAGCTGACCATTGAAGAAAGAAAGCTGGACAACCTTGACAACCGGGCCAGAGACGTGCTGTATCAAACTCTTGATAAATCAACAATGGTCAAGATCAAGAACTGCAAAAATGCCAAGGAGATTTGGGATACCCTTGTGGTGATGTGCGAAGGTACAGAGATGATCAAAGAAAAGAAGTTGTCAATTGCTACACAGAAATTTGACAACTTCAAGATGAAGACCGTAGAATCTATAGACCAGGTGGACACAAGGTTCACAGAGATCATCAATGAAATCAACCCCCTTGGTAAAAATTATGGCAACAGGGAGATGGCCTTGAAGGTGCTAAGATCCCTTAGTCCCGAATGGAGCATGAAGGCGGTGGCCATGAGGGAATCCAAAGACCTCAATAAAATAAAGATCCAGGAGCTGTTCTCCGATCTAAATGCTTATGAATTCGAACTCCCAAGTTCATCATCAACCGAGCATGCAGAGAAGGGAATAGCCTTTGCAGCCGAGTCCCCTGCCAAGAACCTATCCGATGTCAAACCTCCAAATTCACTTGATTTCGAGGAAGAAATGGCGTTCATAATGCAAAAGTTCAGCAACTTCAGAAAGAATTACTCCAAATATAAAAATAACTATAAGGTGAATCCAAGGAGAAATCAAAAGGCTGGAAGCTGGAACGTGGAGTGTTATAACTGTCATAAGACAGGATATATTCAAATCGACTGTCCTAATCTTAAGGACGAGAACAATAAGGAGGTGAGCAGAAAAGAAGACCGAAGGAAAGCCCTCATTGGAGAAGACCAAGAGAAAGTAGAATCAAGCAGCGGATTATTCTCTGATGATGATGAGGAATATGACTGTCTGATGGCCAACCTAGCTGATGAAGAGGTAACATCTAAAGCCTCTAATTCAAATAATAGCTCAGACATGTCATAAGACATGGACTTGCACGAATCTGTAAATCAGCTTCTCAAAGACTTTGAGAAATTAAAATCTGCACACCTATCTGTATCAGCCAGGAAGACCCAGCTGCAAGATGAGAATAGGCAGCTGAAAAACGATTTTGAAAAACTCAGCCTAGAATTGAATAAAATCAAATCTGATCTTGAAAAACAGGCTGCAGATAAGTTGAAAAACCAGGCTGATAATACTACAGCTGAGATAAAACGATTAACTATTTTGAATAGTGAAAAATCAGCTGCACTTGCTCATGTCAAAGCCGAATTTACTAAACTGACTCAGGTATGTAAAACCCAGGCGAAGGAAATAACCTCCCCAAAGGCGTCTCTAACCCTGGACAAATTGTCTATAAATAAAAGGCCACTATACTCCAGATCAGGCCTTGGATATGACCCGAATACTCCCTCTATTTCTAAAACCACTTTCATCAAGGGAGAAACACTTGTCCCGTCTGCTGAGCCTAATTTCAAACCAGTGTTTCAAAATTGGCAGCAGCCAAGTCACATGTCTAGGCTGCAGCCAAGGTATACAAGGCAGCCACCTAGACATGAGACTAGGCAATGGCCAAGGCAGAAGCAGCAGCCCAGACAACATGCCCATTATTATCAAAGACTCCCCAAGAACAGATTTCAAAATGGGAGGGGCAAATGGAAACCTCAAGGTTATCCTAATTTTGAAAACGAACAGGTGTGGAGACCTCAAAGATTTAATAAATGGTCTCAGCCAAGATTTAGGCATGGTCCACACCATCAGTTTTATGAGGCATATCCGGTACACAATCCTAACATAGGATATAGACCTAGACCTTACACACCTTTTAGGGGCAATCAATATAACTTTCATAATCCAAGGAGAAACCAATTCTACAGGAAACCAACTAACCCCCAAGGACCCACACAGATTTGGGTACCTAAATCTCTGCTTGTCTGATTGCAGAAGAGGTCGAAGGACTACTACCACATCTCCACAAATTCAAATATTGGAGGTGAAGAATGATTTGTAGATCCCGGATGCTCAAGGCACATGACCGGGAACAAGAAGGTGCTGACAAATTATATCAAAGAAAGAGGTCCAGACGTAACATTTGGAGATAGGTCTAGAGGTCAGACCAAAGGCTTTGGAGAGATGCACAGAGGAAACATCACTATATCAAAAGTTCATTATGTCAAAGGACTCAAATACAACCTTTTAAGCATAAGCCAATTTTGTGATGAGAAGAATCTAGTAGTCTTCACCATTTGGAAATGCATGGTGATAGATATCCTATCTGGAGAAGTGAAGCTACAAGGATTCAGAAGGAGAGATGTCTATATGATAGATTGGAACACAGGAACTCCTAATACCTGTTTTCTATCCAAGACAATAGCTGACAATGGATGGCTATAGCACAAGAGACTATGTCACCTAAATTTCAAATCCATCAACAAGATTAGTTATCAGAAGCTGGTCAGAGGACTTCCAGAAGAAGTATTCAAGAAGGAAGCTCTCTGTGATGCGTGTCAGAAAGGGAAGCAAACAAGAGCATCATTCAAACCAGTCCAGCCTACCACTCTCACAACAAGGATCTTAGATCTACTTCACATGGATCTATTTGGTCCCATCAAGCCAAGGACCATAAGTGGTAGAAAGCATGCTCTAGTAGTAGTGGATGACTACTCAAGGTACACATGGGTTGTTTTTCTCTATAAAAAGAGTGAAACACTGACCAAGTTACCTGAGCTGCTGAGAAGGATCCAGAATGAGAAATCCCTCTCAATTATCAAAATCAGATCAGATAGAAGAAGAGAATTTCTCAACAAAGCAATCACTGATTATAGTGATCAGAATGGGATCCTGCATGAAGTCTCTGCAGCCAGGAGTCCACAGCAGAATGGTGTTACCGAAAGAAGAAACAGAACCTTGAAGGAAGCAGCCAGGTCCATGATTGCAGAAGCTGACCTGCCCAAGAGGTTCTGGGCTGAAGCTGTCAACACAGCATGCCACACTCAAAACAGGAGTATGATAGTAGGGAGACATGGCAAAACTCCCTATGAGGTTTGGAATGGCAGAACACCTACAGTTGCTTATTTTCATATTTTTGGTTGCAAGTGTTTCATCCACAACAATGGTAAAACCCAACTAAACACCTTTGATGCTAATACTCATGATGGTCTCTTTATGGGATATTCACAAAGAAGCAAGGCATATAGAGTTTTTAACAAAAGAACCTTAGTTGTGGAGGTAACACCTCATGTTGTATTTGATGAATCTTCTGTTGAGTACAGGAAAAAGGTGGAATTAATTGAGAACAAACTCAAATCTACCACCCAAGAAGAAGTTATCATCCATGATACAGGAATGGTGGAATCACCTGCAGATTAGCCTGAAGACCCATCTGTAGCTGATAAAGACCCAACTGCAGATCAGATAGGACCTCAGAACCTACCTGATCCAGTTGCTGCTGATGAAGACCCATCTGTAGCTGATAAAGATCCATCTGTAGACTAGACAGGACTTCCACCGGCAGATGACAAGACTGTAGCTGATCCAGTTTCAGATCAAGGAAGCCAGAACCAAGCTGATGCAGAAAGAGAAGAAGTTCACCAAAGCAAATCTACAGGGGGAACATACCCTGAAGAAGAAGACATTCCTAAGTGGCTTAAAGATCATCCCATCCAACAAATCATTGGGAAGCTAACTGATGGAGTAAAGACCAGACAATCCACCCTACCCGCAGGAATGGCAATGTTCTCATGCTTTATGTCTCAAATTGAACCCCAAACTATAGAACAAGCTTTGGAAGACTACTCATCGATCAATGCAATGCAAGAAGAGCTTAATCAGATGAAAAGGAACAATGTTTGGGAACTAACAGACATACCAGATCACAAGAAGATTATTAGCACCAAATGGGTGTATAAGAACAAATGCGATGAAGATGGAGCTGTTGTTAGGAATAAGGCCAGACTTGTTGCCAAAGGCTATGCACAATGTGAAGGAATAGATTTTGATGAAACCTATGTACCTGTTGGAAGATTAGAAGCCATCAGACTATTACTTGCATATGCAGCATTCAAGGATTTTGAAGTCTACCAAATGGAAGTGAAGAGTGCCTTTCTTAATGGAATTCTAGAAGAAGAAGTCTATGTAGAGAAACCCCCGGGATTTGTCAAAGGAGCCAAAGTCTACAAGCTTCTAAAGGCTCTATATGGACTCAAGCAGGCATCAAGAGCATGGTATGAAACATTATCCGTGTTTCTAGAAAGGAATGGTTTCAGCAAAGAAAAGGTGGACAAGACCCTATTTAGAGTGGAGCATGAAGACCACATATTATTAGTTCAAATATATGTGGATGATATCATATCTGGCTCAACGAATCCAGATTTGTGTGAGAAGTTCTCAAATCTCATGCAAGGAGATTTGAGATGAGCATGACGGGAAACCTAAATTTCTTCCTAGGATTGCAAGTAAAACATATGGAAAATGGAATTTTCATCAACCAGGCCAAATATACCAGAGATTTAATCAAGAAATTTGGAATGGAATCGGCCAAGTCAGCAAAAATTCCTATGAGCACAAGCACACACCTAGATGAAGATGAAGAAGGCATATCAGTAGATTCAACCCACTATAGAGGACTCATTGGATCACTTCTTTATCTGACTGTAAGCAGGCCAGGCATTTCATATGCTGTAAGAGTATGTGCACGATTTCAATCCAAACCCAAACAGTCACACCTGGAAGCAGCTAAGAGGATCATTAAATATCTTAAGTCTACCATTAATGTTGGATTATGGTATCCTAAAGATAACAACTTTGAGATGTCAGGATATTCAGTTGCAGATTTTGCAGGATGTAAGATTAATAGGAAAAGCACTAGTGAAACGTGCCAATTCCTAGGAACTAGACTGATATCCTGGTTTAGCAAGAAGCAGGTATCTAATTCTATCTCAACAACAGAGTCAGAATACCGAGCGACAGGTAGCTGTTGTTCCCAGATTTTATGGATCAGACAACAGTTAAGGGATTACAACATCATTGCAAATGAAGTCCCAATATGGTGTGATAACAATAGTGCAATTGCAATCACCAACAACCCAGTATTGCACTCAAGGACGAAGCACATTGATGTCAAACATCATTTCATAAGAGATCATGTGCTTAATAAGAGAGTCAGAGTAGAAAGAGTCAGCACAGAATACCAGAATGCTGACATGTTTACCAAACCTTTACCAGAAGAAAGGTTTTTGGAGCTGAGCAGGGAACTTGGATTACTAGATTGGGAATCTAGTACAGACGAGAAAGCTGACTGAAGCAGATCAGACGAAGGACGGACTAAGCTGACCAGAGGCATCAGAATCTACCTGAAGCAGACAAGAAGAGTTACCTGATGTAGAGCAGTCAAACAGTCAAACAGTCAACGGTCAACCAGCTAAGTTTTCCAATCTTGACCGACTTCTGAATATTTTTTTATTATTTATTTACACGTGGCAATCTCACGTTCACATGTTTACATGATGACACGCTCGCACGCTTACACATTCACACGACCACACTAATTCAAATTAAAAAATTCCAACCGTCATACATTTTTAAAAAAAAATTGAACCGACTCAATTTAATATTAAAAACGTCGTTTCAATTTTCCTTTTAAAGATAGAAAAGTCATTTTCACTTTACCTTCTTTAATCTTACAAACCCTAGTTTTCGAGAGAAAAAATTATTTCGCACTTTCAATACACTCAGAAAATTTTTCTTGCGCAGAAATGGAATCCTACTTCAACGGCGTTAACCTGAAGGCGGTGAAGGACCAAATCATTTTCTCTCTGGTGGTAGATTTCTAGGGACTACTCGAAACAAACCTAGACAACGACGTGCGTCACCTTATCAGATTGATGAAGACGAATGGGATCTACCCATTTCTGGATATCAGCCCTAAATATCTCTTCAAAGAGGCTGTTATCGCTTTCCACAGAGAAGCCAGAGTTCTCGAATCGGGCACTAGGAGCTCAATTTTTGGAGTTCAAGTGGATATCACTCCGCAATCGGTCGGAAGAGTTTTCGCGATGAAATCTCATGGAATGGCCGTCGAAGCCCTGAAGCAAAACACAGCCGACACGTGGTTGAAGATCAAGGCTCACGAGCAGCCGTCAAAGCTGAAGCTAACTGCCAAGCGAAACGAGCTAAAGAAAGAATATCGCTATGCGTTGGATATTACCAACAAAATAATGATGGGCATGGCTGGGAGTTATGATCCATTGTCGTTAGCCAAATTTATGGTTTTGGGGGCTCTTATTCAAGATGAACCGATCGATTGGTCTGACTACATTTTCAGAAAATTGGTGCGAGAGGTAAACAAAGTCCAGTGGCTAGACGATGAAAAGAGATTAAAAAACAAACTGGCCTTTGGGACGCAAATAAGTTGGATTTTGGAGCAGTTAGATGTGGCGAAGAGAAATGCTGACCCATTCCATATCAATAAGAGACTTGGTCACTTGGACCAAGAGACTCTAAGAAGATTAGGCGGAGAGAGGAAAGCAGCTCAATTGCTAAGGGAAATGTCTGTAGAGCCAACTCCCTACAGATATCCATTAAGCTCAGACGAGTCTGATGGAGAGAAAACTACAGCCCACGAGCAACTTGCAGACCAGTCTGATTCAGATTCAGACAACACCCCAATTGCCTTCGTTTAAAGAGAAGGGGACCAGCCCCTGGAGAGCCATCGGTGATTCATTCTTCACCAGAACCATCCACTAAGAGGACCAGTCGATTAGAGTTTGAAGAGGAGGAGCATCCAAATTACTTATCTACTCCCGCACCAGATCACATAGAGAATCAGCCTGCTCCCTCCAGCCTGGAAACTCAAATGGTTCCTGTTCTAACCCCTCATTTCATGTCTGAAGAAAAAGAAGCAGGTTTGATTATTCACATCCAGAAGCAAATTATTCATTCAACCTGCTTGAAAAAAATTCCTTTAACTTGTCTATAGAGCAGCTGTTTTTGGTAAAACAACACGCTCTTAAACATTCTTTTGTCGATATTTTTGAGGAATGGAAAACATTGAAATATGTTCCATTTACTCAACTGCAAGATTTTATTGAAATGAGTAGCTGGGACTATCCCCAGGCTACGGAGGATCTACTCATACATTTTTGCAATGAGTCAGACCTAATTTTGATACTCCAGGAAGACTATTCATGTCCCATTTTAAAACCAACATGGACCAGCTCATCCACATCATTATGGGAAGTGTTTTTGATGGTTTTATAAATAAGAATGGAGAAGTAGTAGAAAATAAATTAGAATCGAAGAAATAGTGGAGGAAGAAGAAGTAGGAGTTGAAAAAGAAGAAAACATCATAGTTGAAGAAAAAAAAGAAGAAAAGGAAAAAGCAGAAGAAGTTGAAAAACAAACTGAAGAAGATGAAGTTGAAAGACAGAGGAATTAGAAGAAGAAGAAGATGACGAAGTAGAAGAAGTCGAACAGGAAGAAAAAGAAAAAGATGATGATGATGATGATGATGAGGATAAGAAAGGTGATGAGGATGAAAAGAAGGATAATGAAGAGGAAGAGAAGGAAGAAGAGAAAGAGGAAGAAGCGAAGTAAGAAGAGAACGAGGAAGAAGAGAAGGAAGAAGAGAAAGAAGAAGAAGAGAAAGAGGAAGAAGAGAAGGAAAAAGAGGCTGAAGAAGAAAAAGTAGGCAAAGATGAAGCCATAGCATATGAGGCTGGGGCACCTGCCCGCTACACCAGCCTAGATGAAGAAGAAGAAGACAGATCGGGGACCCCAGAGCAGACCCCATCTGACCATCCGCCTACAGACAGGAGTCTGCAGACAGGTAGGTCAGCTGCAAACATACCTGCAGGCGCAGAAAGCTCAGGTGAGCAATCTCCTCAGGCATCACCCATATCACCTGTGATGACTGAGCTGATCCGCAACATTGTCAAAGAATCTATTGAAGAGTTGCTTGCCATAAAAATCTCACCTGACCTGCAGACCATGAATGCCAAAATTGATACCCTACTGCAGAGGAATATTCCTCAACCTCCTCCTCCTACAAACTCCAGAATGCCCCTTGGCATGTCTGACTGGATGCACAGAGTAGAGCAGCAATTGAATATACTGGTTGATGCTGGCAAAAAGGGGGAAGTAAGTAAGTAGGGGGAAGTAAGAGAAGTATCAGGACAAGTACAGGCTCAGGAGCTCAGATCGAAGAAGAGACAAGATATCCCATTAATTGAAGCTGGGACTTCAAGTCAAAAGAGGAAGGAAGTAGCTAATCCTGAGCAGACTGAAGATCAGCCTGCTGAGAAAAAGAGGAGAACAACAAAAGGAGAAGAGCCAAGGTTCGAATGGGAAGGCAAAAAAATGTGGTATGTTGAAGAAATTCTGCCTACAGAATTTATGACTAAATGGGCAGACGCCAAGAAGGAGTTCATAGAGAAGTATTATCTCTGGGAAATACTCCAGGACAGAGAATGCTCTCCTCAACAGTCATTCATCAACTACATGGAGACCAAATGGCCTACTCTTTGGAAGATCATGCTTAAATATGCAGCCAATTGGGATGTTTCTCCTATGATCCCTTCATTTAGAGTAGAAGAAGCGCCTACCCGTTTGGACAATGAATTGGATGAGCTAATCCCGCAGAAAAAAATCAGAGCTCTCTGTGAGAAAAATAATTTCTCAACCACAGATGAGCAAGAGTTTGCCTCCTAGATCATCAAAAGGAAATATGGTCTGGCACCTGTTTGTAAGAGGCCTATTGGAGCTAAGTTATTTAGGCCTCCTAAGCAAACTGTCCGAAGAGGCAGAGGCAGATAGGATTTTCTCTCTAATTTTTATTACTTATAACTCTTTCTGTATTTGTTTGTTCATTCGAAGCTGATGTACTTGTAAACAAACTCAGAAAAATTATATAAACACTCATTTGAATGACAACCTCTAGTTATCTCAAAACAAGATTTGTTTTATTTTGTATCTTGCACTTATGTGCAGACCTGTTATTCATTTAAATAATTGCTTAAGTTTTGTCATCATCAAAATAGGGGGAATTTGCTAGGAATACTTGTTAGATTTTGATGATGTCATCATTGTATTTGTTTATTCAAATGTATGTTTATTACTTGGCAAAATGTAAGGAAAAAACAGATGAGTATCTTCCATAGGCCAAATTGTGTTAAGTTAGATACTTGGCAAAATGTAAAGAAGAACCATATGAGTATCTTCTATAGGCCATATAAAGTTAGGCTTTAAAAATCGGCTAGGTACAAATCACAGATAAGTATCTATCAGCCGAGTCATGGTCAACTCAACTGCTTAGATAAGGTTGACCACAGACGAGCTATATCAGGGAACCCTTATCAGAGAAATTCTGGTCAATAGTTTAAATAGCGAAGTTGGACCAGACAGTAGTCAAGAAGAAAAGTCAAGTCATCTGAAGCTTGACCATCAGATCAGTCAAGTTCAATCAGGTCAAAAGACTTTAGACAAGTCGGCCATCAGAGAAGTCGATAGCAGAGAAGGTTGACTACACATCAGACAGTTTGACCACAGAGAGATCAGTTAAGTGATCAGCCAAGTACTTCAGTCCACGTCAACATGCGTTGAATAGTCAATATTTACGGAAAGTCACATGCGGGCGATTAGGGATAGATTGGAGAGATTCTCGGAAGGATATGATTTAAATAAATCATCCAGACCCACCTCTGAATACTTTATACATATTAAAATCAAAAGATTCGACCCCATCACATGGAAGTCTTCACAACGGTCGGAAATGGATTAAATTATGGGAATCCAGCCTTGCAACGTTCAGATAGAAAAACAAAGAAGTCTATTTCTCCAATGGATGGATTTGTTAAAGATTTGCAATGGCTATGAAGAAAAGCTCAAAGGATCGACACCTATATATATCTTAAGATTTGAAGTTGAGCAAAAACACGAAATGGTACGAACTATACTTTCAAGCGATCAAAGCAATCTAAGCAAACGTAAATCTACAGCATCGTGAAGAGCATTACTCTCATTCATATATGAAGAAAGCTCTTTGTTGGAGAAGACAAAACACTCTTGTCTTAAAACCTGAGTAAGGGGTACTTCACTGGTTGAAGTTTCGCGACTGATAGGCATCCAAGGATTTGAAGAATCGAGTGGTGCTAGGCAGTCAGAAAGGAGTTGCAACGATAGGATTTCCACTGGTTGTGAGTTGTTGTAGCTATGTCGTAGAATCACTGTAATATTTATCACTGGTTGAAAATTATAGTGGATTCATCTCCAACTGGTTTGGAGAAAGTGGATTAGTAGAGGATTATCCCACCTCTGAGACCACTATAAATTGCCTGCGTACTTTACTGTTTTAGCATCATACTTAACTGCTGCATTCATGCTTAACTGTTCCATTAGATATTTGCTTTCGTCATCAGATGACTTCCGCATACCTATCAGCTGAGAAACTCATCCTTTGAGGAAAAGAGTTTCAATAAGTCTATTCACCCCCCTTCTAGACTTATTCCTGGACGACTTGTGACCTACAATCTTTAAGATACCATAATCCAACATTAATGGTAGACTTAAGATATTTAATGATCCTGTTAGCTTCTTCCAGGTGTGACTGCTTAGGTTTGGACTGAAATCGTGCACATACTCCTACAACATATGAAATGTTTGGCCTGCTTGCAGTCAGATAAAGAAGTGATCCAACGAGCCCTCTATAGTGGGTTGAATCCACTGATATGCCTTCTTCATCTGCATCTAGGTGTGTGCTTGTGCTCATAGGAATTTTTGCTGACTTGGCCGATTCCATTCCAAATCTCTTGTATATTTGGCCTGGTGGATGAAAATTCCATTTTCCATCTGTTTTACTTGCAATCCTAGGAAGAAATTTAGCTTTCCCATCATGCTCATCTCAAATCTCCTTGCATGAGATTTGAGAACTTCTCACACAACTCTGGATTCGTTGATCCAGATATGATATCATCCACATATATTTGAACTAATAATATGTGGTCTTCATGCTCCACTCTGAATAGGGTCTTGTCCACCTTTTCTTTGCTGAAACCATTCTTTTCTAGAAACACAGATAATGTTTCATACCATGCTCTTGGTGCCTGCTTGAGTCCATATAGGGCCTTTAAAAGCTTGTAGACTTTATCTCCTTTGACAAATCTAGGGGGTTGCTCCACATAGACTTCTTCTTGTAGAATCCCATTAAGGAAGGCACTCTTCACATCCATTTGGTATACTATGAAATCTTTGAATGTTGCATATGCAAGGAATAGTTTGATGGCTTCTAATCTTGCAACATGTGTATAGGTTTCATCAAAATCTATTCCTTCACATTATGCATAGCCTTTAGCAACAAGTCTGGCCTTATTCCTAACAACAGCTCCATCTTCATCGCATTTGTTCTTGTACACCCATTTAGTGCCAAGAACCTTCTTGTGGTCTGGTCTTTCGGTTAGTTCCCAAACATTTTTCCTTTCCATATGATTAAGCTCTTCTTGCATTGCATTGATCCATGAGTAGTCTTCCAAAGCCTGTTCTGTAGTCTTGGGTTCAATTTGAGACATAAAGCATGAAAACATTGCCATTCCTATAGGTAGAGTGGACTGTCTGGTCTTGACTCCATCAGTTAGCTTCCCAATGATTTGTTGGATGGGATGATCTTTAAGCCACTTAGGAATGTCTTCTTATTCAGGGTCTATTCCCCTGTAGATTTGCTCTGTTGGATTTCTTCTCTCTCAGCATTAGCTTGATTCTGGTTTCATTGATCTGCAACTGGATCAGCTACGGTCTTCTCATCTGCAGGTGGAAGTCCTGTCTGGTCTGCAGATGGGTCTTTATCAGCTACAGATGGGTCTTCATCATCAGCAACTGGATCAGGTAGGTTCTGGAGTCCTATCTGATCTGCAGTTGGGTCTTTATCAGCCGAAGATGGGTCTTCAGGCTGGTCTGTAGGTGAGTCCACAATTCTTGTATCATGGATGATAACTTCTTCTACGGTGGCAGATTTGAGTTTGTTCTCAATTAATTCCACCTTTTTCCTATACTCAACAGAAGATTCATGAAATACAACATGAGGTGTTTTCTCCACAACTAAGGTTCTTTTGTTAAAAACTCTATATGCCTTTCTTTTTTGTGAATATCCCATAAAGATACCATCATCAGTTTTAGCATCAAAGGCATTTAGTTAGGTTTTACCATTATTGTGGATGAAACACTTACAACCAAAAATATGAAAATAAGCAACTGTAGGTGTTCTTCCATTCCAAACCTCATAGGGAGTTTTTCCATGTCTCCCTACTATCATACTCCTGTTTTGAGTGTGGCATCTTTGTGTTGTGACAACTTGTAACCTCTTGGGCGTGTCCGCTCGCAATCATGGACTCGCCGCTCCTTCAAGGTTCTGTTTCTTCTTTCGGCAACACATTTTGCTGTGGAGTCCTGGCTGCAGAGACTTCATGCTGGATCCCATTCTGATCACTATAATCAGTGATTGCTTTGTTGAGAAATTCTCCTCCTCTATCTGATCTGATCTTGATAATTGAGAGGGATTTCTCATTCTGGATCCTTCTCGGCTCAGTAACTTGGTTAGTGTTTCACTCTTTTTATAGAGAGAAACAACCTGGCCACTACTAAGTATACAGGATCTGACTGGAGATTGTTTTAAACAACAAGCTGTACAGTTTTCAAATCTGAGTGCGTAGCGGAAGTCTTGAGAAAGTAAGTTGCTGTAAATACAACAACTAGATATGAAATGTATACATAAAGATAATCACAAATATTAAAACAGTAAATGCAGAAGGTAATTGACACAGTAATTAAAGTGGTTCGAGGTAAACCCCTCTACGTCCACTGGTACTCCACACAGGAGTAAAAATGTTTATTATAAATACTACGTACACAACTACGTATTTATAATCAAACCTAATCAGTATATCGTTCACACAGATTGATATAATGATCTTAGCCTTCAACCGTTCAAACAGATTGGTTTGAGCTTTCACTTGACTGGCTTCTTCACACACAGTTGTAATACCCTCGCCTTTACTACTGTATTTTCCAAATTAAATCGAGCATTGTCGTACCATACCTGTGTTTCTTGGAATAAATATATGGATGAGTTGTGTTAAATTGAATTGTTAATCTTAGTCATTCACACTATAGTTGCTTATTAGATGATTAGTGGGGATTTCATTTTACTTGTTGATGTTGCCCTTAGCATACGTTATCGAACTAAGCTTACGTATGCTATATAAGCCGAATTACGTATGTAACCTTTTCATGTTAACGTACGTAATGCAGGGGATCATTCAGAAGATCACCTTTCGGCGGGTGGGGCCAAGTGCGTAGGTGGTGGTCGGAAGTCGATCGCGACAGCCAAGTCAATGACTATTACGTACGTAATGGCTATACAATTACGTACGTAATGGCTTGTGTATTTTAAGTCAGAAACATCTGATAAATCGACTACGTACGTAATGTTCATGAGATTACGTACATAAGAGCTTTAACATACATTAACCCCTCTCTTTAACGTACGTAATGTTGAATTCGGGTTATAAAAGTATGGCTTGCCTTTCATTTTTCTTCTCGACCCATTCAACCTTCCCTCTGAGAAAACGATTCCCCACCTTGCCAAATCGATTTCTATCCTTTGTACCTTGTGTTGGGACTTTGGCACTTGGCTTGTGCCTTGGAGATTAGGAGATTGAAGTGTGTTCTTGGAAGTGTTGGGGTTGTTCTTCATTTTGAGGTTGGTTTTTATTTAACTCATATTAAATCTATGCTTGTGATGATGCTAGTATATAAATACTTCACATATTGTTAGTTCAATCTAGTATAAACATGATAAATTATTTGAATCATGCTCAAACTAAGTGAAGAACAACATTAGGAATGTTAATATCACTTCTTGATGTATGATGACTTCATAATATAGTTGTGTTGATAATGATAGATAAAACCTGATTAATAACATGATAATCGGAAGTTGATTATAGTCTTGACACTAAGAACATGTAAGGAATGAAATCCTTAATGATTAGAGGTGGGAGATACTAATCATGTCTTGAACATTTAATTGATTCTTGAAAGGTAACATGGAACCATATTTTGGCCCTCTAAAATCGATACATTTGTGATGAATCAGAATCGATGAAATAAATTGTTTAAAGGATTATGTTAACCCCCTGAAAATAATTATTACAAGATAGGATGAAGTTATGTTTAGAGTTCCAAACATCCAATGATATAACTAGGTTTTTAATAACTTCTTCAAAAGTAAAACAATAGATTTCGATAGAATACAGTCGTAATCTTCATATGTTCAAGTTAATTGATTTCGTTGATAACTTAAAGAGGTGTTAATCACTACATTAATATGTTGATAATGTTCTTAGGATGATTGTAGTGATTATGGTGATACTAATGCGGTAGAATGAGTAGCCGAATTCAATTACATTAATCCGTGTGTATTAGGAGACGTAAATTAGGATGATGTTCTTAGTTTACTAAAAACTTAAACTTATGAATTCATATCTGAATCGGTTTTAATGTAAACATTGGTAAGATAATGAAGAATGTAATTAAACACAAACTTATATCATAATCGGAAGTGCCGATGATTTGAAAAGATGTTTTCACAATGTTACATTGGTAATATTTTTGACTTCAAATGCTTGACATTAATGCTAGAATATGTGAATGAACCTAATAAACATGTTATATGATGATTCGTAATTGGAACATTAGAATGTTCAATAGAATAATTGGACTATTCAAGTAAACTTACAAATATTGTTTCTATGTAATAATACCATTATCGTACGAATGTGTTTGTTGTGTCACGATTTATTCATCCCGACAGGCGATCGACTATAAGGCCGAGCGACCAAGTCAACATCAGTCAAACTATGGCTAGCTCGCCATGTCGAAGATATCAGACCACTATCAGATGCCTGGCGATCGACTCCCAAGGCGATAGCCCTTTGGCAGCTGGCGATCTACCCTAGTGACCGGCTAAGGGCAATCGACCTACGCCCCGAGCAGAGACGATCGCCCGTCAAAACCATCAAGAATTGGATCTCAGAAAAGCACCCACGTGCAGATCCACCAAAGGCGCTGATAAGATCTTCGCTAGCAGATAAGATCTTTTGCTGACAGACAAGACCTTTGACCACAGCCTGTCACCTACCTCACCTACCAGCATGCGCGCCGAAAGTTGTCAGTGGGACCACCCGTGTCAGCAACTCAGGACGCGTGTAAGCTCCCCATTGGACCGCATAGTTGACTGCTAGAAACTCCTGCAGACTTTGAGGGGACAGGCCCATGTGCTAAAAGACGATCGCCCGATTATTATAATGCAGAAAAGGCGATCGCCCGGCGGATCCAAGCCCTATAAATAGAGAACCTCCTCCTACTGGAAAAAGGTTCCGAATTCACTCAACCTACGGTTCGAAATTCATTCCACCAACGGTTCCGAATTCATTCTGACTTACGCTCAGAACTCATTCTCTCACATTCCGATACATTCACGGAAATACTGAAGAACATACATATCATCAAGCTCCCGGCTATCTCACCGGAATCCATCTCAGGACTTCTCTCTCTAAATCTCTCGTCCAGAAGACGATCGACAGAAGCAGCAAGTCTCCACTAGACAGATTCCAAGGGATTCATAAGCCCAGGAGCCCAAGCATCCAGCTAAATACTCGCCGTGAGAGACGGTCGATCTCTCACCGCCGCGACTGTTCATCTCCTTTGTTACAAGAACTCACAGAGCATCAAATCTGGTTCTTCCGGCAATCTACACGCTCACTAGCTAAGATAACAAGAATCTTTACACTCATTGTAATTGTATTCTTACATTAGTACTTGTATCCCGAATATTGGTATTAATAATATCTCGCGAGAGCATTCAAGCCCGGGACTAACAACCCCGGCAAATCTTGTGTTATTTATCTTTCTCACGGAAGTGCTCTTGCATTTGTTTGTTTGTCCCATCCATTCCAAAGAATATCTATCTAGGATAATATTTTGGGTAGCAACAATTGGCGCTAGAAGGAGGGCATCTAACCTCAAACTTTTATTTCTACCGTCCCGAAGAACACTCACTGTTCTCGGGGCATATACTTGAAGTGACACTCACCGCACTTCAAAGAAAACCTTCAGAATCATGACATCCGCCGGCACGTCGAAGAAATCCGCTCTCGAACCGCCGGACACCATATCCGGCCCGGTCAGACCCCGATAGCAGCGGGGAAGCCGCAACGCGAGACTCTCGATCCCGCATCCGAGAGATGGCCCCAACCTCTCACTCGATCGGTTCCAAACCGAGGAACAGATCGAGGAGGCTATGGCCATCCCGGAGGAGCGACGGAGAGCATGTGCGTCGCCTGCAATAACTCCTCGATCATCCGCCGCATGGGAAAACGGAAACTCGGAGCTCACGAACGAGCGATCGTCAGAAAGCCCCAATTTGCGAGGAAAGGCTCTCGCACGACCGGACGGATCCATATTCGATCGCTTGGGGCGCGACCCATCCTGGCGACCGGGGCACTCTGTTTCCAACCTCGAAAAGACGGAATCCGAATCCGTCACCAGAAGTTCGGCCTACCCACCTCACAGCCGAACGCAGGTCAGCCATCTGACTCCCGCCCCATTCGCCAGGGAATCAGTACTCAATCGCCTCGGCTCCCGCTCCGAGCGCGCCGAGCCGTGATCGAGCCACGGCGATGGCCGCCATACAACGCCACTCGACGAGATGAGAGCACTCTTGGACACCGGGCAAGCACCGGCAAGAAGATCGCCGGGCGAGCAGGCCACTCGCGGTCCACATCGAGCTTGCCCCCATACAACCAACGATCGCTCCTCCCAAAACACCTCTGTATGAGGGGAGATCGGACCCCGAAACCCACCTGAGTAAATTCCGAATTTACATGACTGGGTGTGGGGCATCTGATGCAACCAAGTGCCGGATCTTCCCGCTGACATTGGGCGAGCTGGCCCATAGGTGGTACGTCTCACTACCACCACGATCAATCACCTCTTTTAAGAAACTGGCGAAGGACTTCACGTCATACTTCGCCAGCAAGGTCGCCAGACCAGAAGGTCCCCACCGCATGATAAAAATCAAGCAGGGGAAGGACGAAACTGACGCAGATTACATCGACCGGGTAGACGAAATCATCCTCACCGGCGAACCCGTCAGTGACGAGCTCGCTCTCTATTCGGTCATGGGGGGATTCCGCGGTCACTCTCCCATGTTTAGACATCTCTCCAAGGATATTCCCCCAACTTACGCGATCTTCCGCGCTAAAGCTGCAAACTTCCTGGCCAGGCAAAGGCTACTCACCCTCCGCTTAGACGAGGAAACGCCGCCTCTTGTCCAGAAGATAGCGATCGCTAAAGCAAAGAAGGCGATCGCCAAGACACCCGGAGATCTCAAGGCTTTCGAGGACAAGGAAGCCCATCTCCTCCATACGTTCAACAGAACTCCGGCGCATATTTTCTATGCCATCAAGGGCGGAAGAGCTCAAAAAGCCAAAGGCGATAAGGGACCACGGTCACTGGACAACAATCAATATTGTGCCTACCATAAGAGTCCCGCCACGGCACCAACAAATGCCGCGACCTCCTCAAACAGCTCCGGAGATTGTTCGAGGAGGGCAAGTTGATGACTTATTGGTTTAGCCGAAGCCCTACCTATCTCAATGGACGATCGTCCAGTCGAACACAAAACAGTGGAAAGCTCATATGAGCCGACCCTGGACCAACCTCGGCGACCATACCTGCATGCTTAAATCAAGAAAAGGAGAGCTCGGAAGTCTCCCCGATCTCCCTCCTTATTTAAGAAACCGGAGGACTCGATCGCCATCTACAGTTCACCATCTAACATGATGGACTAAGGCACGAGATCGCCTCCCCGCACAACGTACACCGTCGAAGGTCGGCATCCGCATGACGATCCAAGGTGGAAGAGTGCAGCCATGGTCCCGGTGGTCGATGGAACCGATTGCTTAGGCCATGCAAGGTCCCTTTGGGCCAAGATCGCCCGCCCTTCGTTTAAATACGAGGTGGCGTAGTCGAGGGCCCTCCAAAATTAATCAGTGGACACGATCGCTCGCCCTCAAAGGTTCATCATCTAACATGGTGAACCGGACAATGCGACATGCCGCAACCCCGTCTCAACGTACCGCCGAGGTCGGCCATCTCCATGGCTGGCCGAGGTGGAAGCAGAGCTAACAAGCCGCGGGCGTGGAGTTGATTCATCCGACGCTGCCCCGCGCAAGGACTCCTCTAGACCGAGACCGCACGCCTTTCGTTTAAATACGAGGCGAGGCGCAGCCTAACAGAGGACCCTCATAATAAAGTGAGTCACGAGACACTCAATGTCTTCGCGCATCAAGACATGATCAATGAGTCGGTCCATCGAACTCCGCGATCGTGCACGGTTCCTCAAGATGGACGACCGTCCCCGAGGATTCGACAAGTTGAAGACCGCTCACTCAAGGAATTATTTTCATCCCCTTACTTCCACTAAGTGAATAAAAACAAGGGGCAATAAGAGTGCGGACTACCTACACGACGATCGTCGATATTCAACCACATACGGAGATCGTCATTTTTTCGGATGTAGTGCAGCGATCGAATTTGTTGTAAAAAAGTTTTCTTTATGAGTTTATCAATTCATTTGGAACTACCCTCGCAACGATCTCTACTCACACATTTGTACAAAGTCAAACAAGGACTAAAAAATAACCATTCATTCAAGTAATCGAAGATAATCAAACATTCAGTTCATTGCTTGAGAAGATCAAAGTACATGGTCGCCCGAAGGCCTATATTCTACAAAAGAAAGCTACAAAACTACAAGTAAGCAAGCTAAAACGTAAAAAATGAAGTGCCTCAGGCCCCAACCTGGCCTTCGCCTTCGGCATCCGGTGTGGGCCCCTCATCTTCCGGAGCGTCGGGATGAGCAAGATTGGCTGGAGACGGATACCAGCTCAAATCCACGCTGATGTCCGCAAGATCCATGATCGGCAGGGAGAAAGCTGAATGGAGAGGATGCTCCAACGCATACGCCTTGAACTTATCGGCAAGAGGGCCGACCTCCAAACCTCCCTTCTTAGCCGCTCGGATCGAGTCGGCGAACGCCAAATAATAGGCGAACTCGCTGACGTACTCCAAGTTTTGGAAGGGATCGGCCTTGGTCGCCTCAACCTCTCCTTTCAGCTCCGCCATCGCCTGTTGCGATCCCTGGAGCTCGGCCTCCCTCGCAGCAATCTTTTCCCTCACCTCCGTCAGCTCGCTGGTCAGCCGAGCGATCGTCACCTTCTGGCGATCGGCCTCCTCTTCAGCAACGTTCCGCGCCTGGACGACATTCTGCATCTGGTCCCGAAATCAGTCAACCGCCATACGATATTTCTCAGTCTCCTTCTTCTCCAGCTCAAGCTCATGGCTCGCCCGCTTGGCCGCCTCCAGGGAGTCCTTCTCCATCGCCGCGATCTTGTCAGCAAACTCGGCGTTCTCTTTCCGAGCCGCCTCGAGATCCTCCTTCAGGCGAATAGTGGAGGGCAGCCCCTCAAACTCCTGAGCAGCCTGGACGGCCATGGTCGCCGTCTGAAGAGAAAGGGCGAGAACAGCGTGCATCGAACTCGACGATCGCTGCCGAGCGATCGCATCCAGATCAGTCGTCCATGCCTTCGGCAGAGCAGAAGCAGCCTTGCTAACATATGGAGGAATGTCGCATGAATGGCGAGGAGATCGGCTCGCTAGGAAATCTACGACCATCGGCGGGCAAGACGGATCTGCGCGGCGGATCCTGCAACAAAACAACTAAGTTAATACAACTCCTACGCAGATGCAATTTTCAACACAAAAATGCTATCTACCTCTCAGCCTTCTCGGGATCCCGACCGAAAAACGGTTTCCCTCGAGGGGTCTCGGCATCCGCGATCGCCATCTCCCGCATAAAAGCCGCAGAGGGCGGCTCGCTCTCCGGAGCAACAATGGTGATCGGAGGCGCGGCGATCGGCACTTCATCGCCTGGCGGGAGGCAGAAGTTTCTTCCGGCCTCGGCCTCTTGCGATTCGCCCGAAGCCCCTCCTCCGGAATTTCCTCCTCAACCACGACCGGCTCCACGCGAGGCTCCGGCTCCACGCGAGGCTCCGCCTCCGGAACTATAGGCAACGCGACGGGAGGGGCCCGAGTCGACCTCTTATGGCGAAGACGGCCTAGAACTCCTGGGTTCGACATGGCGATCTCCGTCGGAGGCTCCAAAAAGCGAGGAAAGCGAACCTCTGCAGTTAAGGCAATCGATCAACAATCAGATACGGTCCTCAAATAAGGCGATCGCCTAGTAAGTGAAGGTCGCAGGAACTCATACCTGGCACCGCGAGATGTCTCGGGAAGCGGAATAGTCGAGCCGACAACCAACGACTCTCCTTATTGATCCGATTGGCGTCAAGGTCGTCGTCCGACAAGCTCCTTATCCGCTCCCAGACAACGAGAAAGTCGAAAGGCAGCTCCTCGATCGCCGGAATGTGAAAACCTTCAAAACCGAGATCAAATTAGATCAGTCCAAAACGCATCCAAACGAAGGGAGAGTCTAAACCCTTACCGGGATTCCTCTCCCGAAATTCAGTGGGGATCTCCAGCTCGCCCGTGGGATTGTCGCTCGCCGAAGCTCTCCACTTGCCGGCGACCCAGAACCACTTCGTCTGATCGCCCCGTATCTTATTCGGGACTCCATGAATCACCCGACCAGATCGGCCTTGAATATGGTAACCGCCGACCAACCCTCTATGAGCCGTCAGTTTAAACAAATGGTTCATCTCCAACGGCGATGGGAGACGGTACAGGCGGTGACCGCCGAAAAGGGTGAGGGTGCAGATAATTTGGAGCCAGGCGTTCGGCGTCAGCTGAAGTGGCGCCACATTCCAAGCGGCCAACAGATGGGAGACCGCAAAGGATAGAGGGAAGCGCAGCCCGGCCTCCATAACGGCCTCACTCACTGCGACCATACCCATCGGAGGCTGGTCGGCTCGTTCATTCTCCGCCGGCGCGAACATATCTACAACGGAAGGAACATGGAATCTTGTCCTCCAGACGGCCAGGTCTCTCCTGGTCGTCGAACTCCGTATTTGGCCGAGCGACCACAACGATCGCTGCGCAGCACGGTACTGCGACCGCTTGGGAAGCACATAGGGATAGGCGACCGAGTATCCCCGGAAATCGAATCTCGGAGTAGGACCGTCCAATCTCTCCATTATCTCAGCGAAAGCCCTATAGGCCCGGCCGAAAACGCTATGTTGCTCCCAGTAAGCCCTGATCGCCAGATCTCTCTCGATCTGCGATCGTCTCTCCTCAGCAGCCGACTCCTTAGCAACATCGGCCTCATTGAATAAAGCCTCGAATTCAGCCGGGTCGATTCCGGCCCGAATAGCTTCAGCCGCCGTCTCCAGGTGGAAGACGGAAGAAGTTTCTCCCCGGACAGTCGATGTCCCGGCGGCAGAACTGGTTCCCGCTCCAAATGATGATGAGGTTCCGGCCATTTTCAGAAATCGAAAAGTACGCGTGAGTAAAAACTGCAGCACCGCGCCCCTTTTATAGGAGAAGGCAGGGACTCGTTTGCAATAAGGGGAAACCTCAGGGGTCGGATCTCAAACGACGCATTAATTGACCCCCTCGAGACCCGCGTACGCGTCTTTTCAAGGACGCGTCAGCCGAGGAGTCATTAATGACCGTTGGCGTCCTCCAATAGAAGCCCGACACGTGCGCGGAGACTTTTCAACGCCCATTGTTTTTTCCCGCGCAGTTCAGCGGCCAACTAGGTCGTTCGAACCCAGAGTATATCAGCTCAAAGACGATCGCCAGTTCAGTTAAATACGAAGTCGCTCGTCAAAAGTTCAGCGATCGCCAAGAGAGCCACCTCACCCCACGTTTCCAACGTATGAGCGAGCTGGGGGGCAATTGTTGTGTCACGATTTATTCATCCCGACAGGCGATCGACTATAAGGCCGAGCGACCAAGTCAACATCAGTCAAACTATGGCTAGCTCGCCATTTCGAAGATATCAGACCACTATCAGATGCCTGGCGATCGACTCCCAAGGCGATCGCCCTTTGGCAGCTGGCGATCTACCCTAGTGACCGGCTAAGGGCAATCGACCTACGCCCCGAGCAGAGACGATCACCCGTCAAAACCATCAAGAACTGGATCTCAGAAAAGCACCCACATGCAGATCCACCAAAGGCGCTGATAAGATCTTCGCTAGCAGATAAGATCTTTTGCTGACAGACAAGACCTTTGACCACAGCCTGTCACCTACCTCACCTACCAAAGATGCGCGCCGAAAGTTGTCGGTGGGACCACCCGTGTCGGCAACTCAGACGCGTGTAAGCTCCCATCGACCGCATAGTTGTGCCGGCCAACTCCTGCAGACTTTGAGGGGACAGGCCTATGTGCTAAAAGACGATCGCCCGATTATTATAATGCAGAAAAGGCGATTGCCTGGCGGATCCAAGCCCTATAAATAGAGAACCTCCTCCTACTGGAAAAAGGTTCCGAATTCACTCAACCTACGGTTCGAAATTCATTCCACCAACGGTTCCGAATTCATTCTGACTTACGCTCAGAACTCATTCTCTCACATTCCGATACATTCATGGAAATACCGAAGAACATACATATCATCAAGCTCCCGGCTATCTCACCGGAATCCATCTCAGGACTTCTCTCTCTAAATCTCTCGTCCAGAAGACGATCGACAGAAGCAGCAAGTCTCCACTAGACAGATTCCAAGGGATTCATAAGCCCAGGATCCCAAGCATCCAGCTAAATACTCGCCGTGAGAGACGGTCGATCTCTCACCGCCGCGACTATTCATCTCCTTTGTTACAAGAACTCACAGAGCATCAAATCTGGTTCTTCCGGCAATCTACACGCTCACTAGCTAAGATAACAAGAATCTTTACACTCATTGTAATTGTATTCTTACATTAGTACTTGTATCCCCGAATATTGGTATTAATAATATCTCGCAAGAGCATTCAAGCCCGGGACTAACAACCCCGACAAATCTTGTGTTATTTATCTTTCTCACGGAAGTGCTCTTGCATTTGTTTGCTGTCCCATCCATTCCAGCAATATCTATCTCCGGATAATATTTTGGGTAGCAACAGTGTTGTTGAATGAATTACGTTTCATTCAAGGTTGCTTGTTCACGTGAATATTGTTAGACGAGGATACCCTTCGTTCGATCATTCAAAGAAGGATTATTCATCTACGGAATTGAGGCAAGTTATCTTGCTTGGTTATAATGATGGTTGAATTCCTGTGATTATTATGCATTTCGTGTATATGAAATGTTCTGAGAATCTATGATTCATGATATGGTGATGTCCTTGATCGTGTTATCATTTGTGGTGGGATGGTATGCCCGAGTTTACCGTCTTGTTACCGTTGGTTCTGTTGAGCTTTGTTGACACTTCGGTGGGTTGTTCGATTCCTTTATAAAGGTGTAATTCGTTGAGTTTCGTTGTCATATTGCATCGTGACATCTTTGGAGTCATATATCTGCGTACCGATTGGATATGTGTAGGATTTTTAGCCGGACACTTGATGATCATACGTGGATGTTTCCGCATTTGGATCGTGCACACGAGACGTAGTTCGTGAGGCTAATTAGGTACATCGTCCCACGTATATTCTGGATTCCGTATACGGGGTGGACATGTGCACGGACACATTTACGGATCGGGCGTACTGTGACGTCAATCTTAAGCCATATTATTTGGTCGTTCGTATATTTGGATATGTTCGACAATTGGGACTGACTCTTTATACGCCTGCGGGGCATATTCAGTAGTTGGTTGTTTCTTTGAGATCCGTATATATATGAATTGTATAATGTCATGAGAATTATTATCATGTATAGCTGACCCTATGGTTTGGGCGAAATACTTGTATTTCAGGGCGAGGAAAGGGCAAGGCACAGGAAGAGCACGATGGTGACGGAGGGTTTTGAAGGATGCTAATTCGGGGGGCCCGAGTCTTTTGATGTTCGGTTATGTCTTATTGAAATTTTCATTTGTATTTTGTGTCGGATGAATGTATTATAATTTGTAAGGTATTGCCCATCGTCATATGGTTTGTACCGAACTTGGATCCTGTGTACGATTGTCCAAATTAAGACATGTATAATTTATACTCCACATCGGGGATTTGATTAATATTGTGGTACGGTGCCACGTTGTCGGGTTATAGGTGCATATCGTGATATCACCTGGTGGGTCCCGGTAGGGGTCCACAGCACTGTAATAGCCACCGTTTTCACGCTGTTATAGAAGATGGTATAAGAGAGTGTGTTTTCTTTTGAGTCATTGTAGAATCGAATTAGCATCAAGAAACCTTCGTGCCACCTGTAACCTGTGCAAGCGCCTGACCCGTCGAATACGGTATGTTTCTCATGAGCCATGATTTAAATACTGGCATAATATTGATGACGTATTAATCTCTTTATTGATCTTGGCATCTTGATAACGTGTGGTAAGATTCATCTGTTTGATTTTCTGAGGAAAGCCTAAATTGATTATGTGATTGGAACTAGTTTGATTTGATGTTGATATGATATTGAGTGTGTAGCACCTGTGGTGCCAGTGATTCATTACGAACTGTTTTTATTGGATATGTAATTCCTTGTTGCTATTAACTTAGCATTAATTATGATTGATAACTTGAATTGTACTTATGATTTGATTCTTTCAGTATGGAAAGAAATCTGAGAGGCCGGGGCAGAGGGGGACGAGGCCGCGGAAGGGGCCGAATCCCGATACTACGAGCCAACAGGCGCGCGAATGTGGAACAGAGTTCCGCAGGCAGTGATTCGCCTTCTAGGGACCAATCACACCACACTGGAGAAAATGCATGTGTCGATCCTTACACTGTGATGCAGGGCATGATGGCCTAGATGACCCAAATGGGTCAGCTGATGGAAGCTATGCAGAGGAATACTACTAGTCAACAGTAAGGGCAGCAGCCTCCGCCTCCGGTGCATGGCGGGATCGTGAGCCGGATTATTAGCGATATATCACGACAGCGACCTCCAACTTTTGAAGGCTTATCTGAGCCTGCTGACATTGTACACTGGATAGAGCATTTCGATAAACTGTTCGAGATGGTGGAGTGCCCAGAGGAGAATCGAGTTGCTGTGGCAGCCTACTACCTTAGTAAAAGTGCCCATACTTGGTGGCTTTTTGTGAGGCCTGTTGATGGCGCGAGTACTTGGGAGGAATTCAAGAATCTTATGCTAGATCGTTGCTATCCTGCACCCCTCCGTGAGGCCAAACTGTCCGAATTACTAAACCCCGATCCATCTGAAGACGAGGATGTGTTAACTATTGCCGAGAAATTCCAAGCACTTCTTCCTTTTGCTAGGTCAGTTGTCCGTTCGGAAGCTGATAAAATCAATTACTTCCTCAAGAGGCTTAAACCCCGAATGAGGATACAATTGCTCAATCATTACTGTACGACCCTACCAGAGTTTATTGAGAAGGCTTTGGAGTATGAACTTACTGTGAAGGAGATTTCCAAGAAGCAACCTCAGTTTTCCAACAAGAGATCCAGGAGCCAGGCCCAGGCAGACAGTAACCGGGGGATGTTCAAGAAGCCCCAATCAGTACCAAATCCTTCTGAACGGCCACCTATGGCAACAAAGCCGACCGGAATGCACTCTCGGGCAATCAGATCATCTGTTGTGTGTTATAACTTTGGGGACCAGGGACATATCAGCTCCAAGTGTCCGAAGCCGGCCGTTTCCTGTCACACTTGTGGAAAGAACGGACATCGTGCTCGCTATTGCAAGAGTGGACCCGAGCGTGCTCCAGTAGCATCTCTTGCTCCAGTACAATCTTTTGGCCAGGACTGTGCTCCCCCATCCGCTTCTTACCAGACTACAGGGGCAAACAAAGGGATAGGCCGTGGAAATCAAGCTGGTACACCTAGTACCGTAGTTGTAAAACCCAGAGTCTACGAGATGAAGAAAGCCGACGATCCCGAAGCCATCATGATCGCAGGTACTCTCGAGATCCACTCTCAGCCCGTTTGTGTTATTTTCGATACTGGTGCTTCACACTCCTTTTTGTCTGTCTCTTGTTTGAGTCGTTTGCAATTAGATCATGTTACCGATTGTGAACCTTATGTCATTAGTCTACCCGATGGAAGAAGAATTTTTGGGAGACGTGAAGTGCAGAACTGTCCAATTCGCATGAACAACCGTGAGTGGTTGTTTGAGTTGATTGTGGTTGATTTACCTAAAGATGATGTAATCTTGGGTATCGACTGGATGGATCGTCATGATGCCGTGCTTAGCATCCGTAAGCGAATAGTGACCGTCACATCCGATGATGGCGTCGAGTGCATTTTTCGGGGTGATAATCCCAGTCATTCTGGGAAAGTCATCAGCGCTATGAAGGCTGTGAGATTATTGAACCAGGGATGTATTGGTTATTGGTGTTACATGACCAAGACAACTGACCGAGCAGTCGATTTGGTCGATATTCCGGTAGTTCGAGACTACCCCGATGTATTTCTAGATGAGCTGCCAGGACTACCCCCACAGCGAGAGGTAGAATTCACCATTGAGTTGGAGCCAGGGACGTCTCCGCTTTCGAAAGCACCATATCGTATGGCCCCAACTAAGATGCAGGACCTGAAGAGACAGCTTGGGGAGTTAACTGAGAAAGGCTATGTTCGACCCAGTGCGTCCCCTTGGGGAGCGCCGATGTTATTCGTACGGAAGAAAGATGGATCGCTGCGTTTGTGTATTGATTACCGTGATCTGAACAAAGTAACAATCAAGAACAAATATCCTTTACCTCTTATCAATGATTTGTTGGATCAGCTCCAGGGAGCCGCTGTATTTTCCAAGACCGACTTGAGATCCGGGTACCACCAATTGCGGATTCGAGAGTCTGACATTCTGAAAATAGCTTTTCGCACTCGCTATGGGCATTATGAGTTCATTGTCATGCCATTCGGACTGACTAATGCACCGACAGTATTCATGGAATTGATGAATCGGGTTTTTATTAATTATGGGGATCATTTTGTAGTTGTTTTCATTGACGACATTTTTATCTACTCTCGTGACCATGAAGAGCATGAGTGTCGCCTCCCCCAGGTTCTTGATGCATTAAGGCGAGAACAACTCTATGGAAAATTTTCTAAATGTGAATTCTGGATGCCTGAAGTTATTTTTCTGGGGCATGTAATATTGGCGGATGGAGTGAGAGTAGACCCACAGAAGATAGAAGCCATCCGAGACTAGCTACCTCCGAAGAACGTGAAGGAGGTTCGTAGTTTTCTGGGTCTAGCAGGCTATTACCGACGATTCGTGGAAGGTTTTTCCAAAATTGCTCAACCGATGACTAATCTGTTGAGGAAAGATAAGAAATAATTGTGGTCGGAAGCATGTCAGCAAAGTTTTGATGAACTCAAGAGTCGATTAATTTCAGCACCTATTTTGGTTCTGCCTAAAGGAACGGAAGGATTCATGGTATATAGCGATGCATCGAGACAGGGCCTTGGTTGCGTATTAATGCAGAACGGGAAAGTGATCGCCTATGCATCTAGATAGTTGCGACCTTACGAGGTCAACTACCCGACTCATGATTTGGAGTTAGTATCTGTAGTGTTTGCTTTAAAAATCTGGCGCCACTATCTGTATGGAGTTACCTGTCAGATTTTTACGGATCACAAGAGCCTGAAGTATATTTTTACTTAGAAGGAGTTGAATATGAGACAGAGGAGGTGGTTAGAGATAATCAAAGACTATGATATCGAGATCCTTTATCATCCGAGCAAGGCAAACGTGGTTGCTAATGCCTTGAGCCATAAGACAGTGCAGGAATAGATACTGGCCCGTTTGACCACCCAGAGGGAATTACAGTTAGAGTTCATGAGACCAGAGATTGAGGTCTGGTTACAGCGCATTCAGGGACAACTTTGCACGCTTGAGATTTCATCATCCCTGGATGAGATGGTCAGGACGAAACAGATGATGGGCCCGTTCTTATCTAGAATTCGAAGAGAAATCCATCAGGGGAAGGCCCCTAGATTTGTGGTTCACAAGGATGGACTGATACGCTTTAAAAACCGAGTATGTGTACCGGTAGATGAAGAGTTGAGGAATACTATTCTGAAAGAGGCTCATGCTACCCCGTATTCGATCCACCCGGGATCGAACAAAATGTATAAGGATTTGAAGCCGTATTTTTGGTGGGGTAACATGAAACGGGAGATTGCCGAATTCGTTTCGAGGTGTTTGACCTGTCAGCAGGTCAAGATTGAGCATCAGCGACCAGCTGGAATGATGAAACCACTCCCGATTCCCGAGTGGAAGTGGGAAGACATATCGATGGATTTTATTACTAGCTTGCCGATGAGCCGTCGAGGCATGAATACAATTTGGGTGATTGTGGATCGACTAACTAAATCAGCCCACTTCTTGGAGATTAAGGAAACGTGGGGCCCTGAGAGATTGGCCCAGATGTTCATCAAAGAGATTGTGAGACTGCATGGTACCCCTAAGAGTATTGTATCAGACCGTGACGGACGGTTCGTGTCACACTTATGGAAGGCGGTTCATCATGCGATGGGTACACAGTTGAGCTTCAGTACGGCTTTTCATCCTCAGACCGATGGTCAGTCTGAGAGGACTATTCAAACTCTGGAGGATATGTTGAGGGCATGTGCTCTCGATTGGAAGTACGACTGGGAAGCCCAACTACCATTGGTAGAATTCACATATAAAAATAGCTGGCACGCCTCGATCAAGATGGCACCTTATGAGGCATTGTATGGTCGTCGTTGTAGGTCCCCTTTGTGTTGGGACGACTTGTTTGAATCTATTGGTACAGAGCCTGATATGTTATTAGCAGCCCGCGAGAAGATTACCCTGATCAAGAGTCGTCTATTAACGGCCCAAAGCCGCCAGAAATCATATGCAGATAATCATCAACGACCACTCGAATTTGAGGTTGATGATCATGTACTAGTCAAAGTGTCTCCTACTCGAGGTGTTTTCCGATTCGGAAAGAGGGGCAAGTTGAGCCCAAGGTATATTGGTCCGTTTGAGATTCTGGAACGAGTGGGCGACCTAGCCTATCTCTTAGCGTTACCACCAGCCTTAAGCCGTATTCAAAACATATTCCATGTATAATAGTTAAGGAAGTATGTTGCTGACCCGAGCCATATTATTCAATTTGATGAGGTCGAGATAGCCGATGACCATTCGTATGAGGAGCGTCCTATACGGATACTTGAGAGGAGAGTCAAACAGTTGAGGAACAAGGCGATTCCCTTATTAAAGATTCAGTGGTCGAGACATGGAGTCGAGGAAGTTACGTGGGAGACTAAGGATAGCATGCGAGAGAGATACCCCGAGATGTTTACCCCTTAGTTTCGGGGACGAAACTCCTTTCAAGGGGGGAGTATGTAATACCCTCGCCTTCACTACTGTATTTTCCAAATTAAATCGAGCATTGTCGTACCATACATGTGTTTCTTGGAATAAATATATGGATGAGTTGTGTTAAATTGAATTGTTAATCTTAGTCATTCACACTATAGTTGCTTATTAGATGATTAGTGGGGATTTCATTTTACTTGTTGACCTTAGCGTACGTTATCGCACTAAGCTTACGTACGCTATATAAGCCGAATTACATACGTAACCTTTTCATGTTAACATACGTAATGCGGGGCATCATTCAGCAGGTCACCTTTCGGTGGGTGGGGACGAGTGCGTAGGTGGTGGTCGGAAGTCGATCGCGATAGCCAAGTCAACGACTATTACGTATGTAATGTCTATACAATTACGTACGTAACGACTTGTGTATTTTAAGTCAGAAACATCTGATAAATCGACTACGTACGTAATGTTCATGAGATTACGTACGTAAGGGATTTAACGTATGTTAACCCCTCTCTTTAACGTACGTAATGTTGAATTCGGGTTATAAAAGTATGGCTTGCCTTTCATTTTTCTGCTCGACCCATTCAACCTTCCCTATGAGAAAACGATTCCCCACCTTGCCAAATCGATTTCTATCCTTTCTACCTTGTGTTGGGACTTTGGCACTTGGCTTGTGCCTTGGAGATTAGGAGATTGAAGTATGTTCTTGGAAGTGTTGGGGTTGTTCTTCATTTTGAGGTTGGTTTTTCTTTAACTCATATTAAATATATGCTTGTGATGATGCTAGTATATAAATACTTCACATAATGGTAGTTCAATCTAGTATAAACATGATAAATTATTTGAATCATGCTCAAACTAAGTGAAGAACAACATTAGGAATGTTAGTATCACTTCTTGATGTATGATAACTTCATAATATAGTTGTGTTGATAATGATAGCTAAAACCTGATTAATAACATGATAATCGGAAGTTGATTATAGTCTTGACACTAAGAACATGTAAGGAACGAAATCCTTAATGATTAGACGTGGGAGATACTAATCTTGTCTTGAACATTCAAATGATTCTTGAAAGGTAACATGGAACCATATTTTGGCCCTCTAAAATCGATACATTTGTGATGAATCAAAATCGATGAAATAAATTGTTTAAAGGATTATGTTAACGCCCTGAAAATAATTATTACAAGATGGGATGAAGTTATGTTTAGAGTTCCAAACATCCAATGATATAACTAGGTTTTTAATAACTTCTTCAAAAGTAAAACAATGGATTTCGATAGAATACAGTCGTAATCTTCATATGTTCAAGTTAATCACTTTCGTTGATAACTTAAAGAGGTGTTAATCACTACATTAATATGTTGATAATGTTATTAGGATGATTGTAGTGATTATGGTGATACTAATGCGGTAGAATGAGTAGCCGAATTCAATTATATTAATCCGTGTGTATTAGGAGACGTAAATTAGGATGATGTTCTTAGTTTACTAAAAACTTAAACTTATGATTTCATATCTGAATAGGTTTTAATGTAATCATTGGTAAGATAATGAAGAATGTAATTAAACACAAACTTATATCATAATCGGAAGTGCCGATGATTTGAAAAGATGTTTTCACAATGTTACATTGGTAATATTTTTGACTTCAAATGCTTGACATTAATGCTAGAATATGTGAACGAACCTAATAAACATGTTATATGATGATTCGTAATTGGAACATTAGAATGTTCAATAGAATAATTGAACTATTCAAGTAAACTTACGAATATTGTCTCTATGTAATAATACCATTATCGTACGAATGTGTTGTTGAATGAATTACGTTTCATTCAAGGTTGCTTGTTCACGTGAATATTGTTAGACAAGGATACCGTTCGTTAGATCATTCAAAGAAGGATTATTCATCTACGGAATTGAGAGTTATCTTGCTTGGTTATAATGATGGTTGAATTCTTGTGATTATTATGCGTTTCGTGTATATGCAATGTTCTAAGAATCTATGATTCATGATATGGTGATGTCCTTGATCGTGTTATCATTTGTGGTGGGATGGTATGACCGAGTTTACCGTCTCGTTACCGTTGGTTCTGTTGAGCTTTGTTGACACTTTGGTGGGTTGTTCGATTCCTTGATAAAGGTGTAATTCTTTGATTTTCGTTGTCATGTTGCATCGTGACATCTATGGAGTCATATCTGCGTGCCGATTGATTATGTGTAGGATTTTTAGCCGGGCACTTGATGATCATGCGTGGATGTTTCCGCATTTGGATCGTGCACACGAGACATAGTTCGTGAGGCTAATTAGGTACAGTGTCCCACGTATATTCTGGATTCCGTATATGGGGTGGACATGTGCACGGACACATTTCTGGATCGGACATACTGTGACATCCGTCTTGAGCCATATTATTTGGTCGTTCGTATATTTGGATACGTTCGATAATTGGGACTGACTGTTTATATGGCTGCGGGGTATATTCAGTAGTCGGTTGTTTCTTTGAGATCTGTATGTATATGAATTGTATAATGTCATGAGAATTATTATCATGTATAGCTGACCCTGTGGGTTGGGGAAATACTTGTATTTCAGGGCGAGGAAGAGGCAAGGCACAGGAAGAGCACGATGGTAACGGAGGGTTTTGAAGGATGCTAATACGGGGGGCCCGAGTCTTTTGATGTTCGGTTATGTATTATTGAAATTTTCATTTGTATTTTGTGTCGGATGAATGTATTATAATTTGTATGGTATTGCCCATCGTCATATGGTCTGTACCGAACTTGGATCCTGTGTACGATTGTCCAAATTAAGACATGCATAATTTATACTCCACATCGGGGTTTTGATTAATATTGTGGTACGGTGCCACGTTATCGGGTTATAGGTGCATATCGTGATATCGCCTGGTGGGTCCCGGTAGGGGTCCACGGCACTGTAATAGACACCGTTTTTGGGCTATTACAACAATTCCGAAGCTTCGTCTCTTCAATTGAAAGACCAAATCGGCCTACTGAGTCATTTTAGTCTTAAAGGCGATGTTGAGATGTTTGATTTTAGTCACCAGCCTGGTAGATCCTTGAGGAAAGGGTCTACGACGTGTAATATCCCTGAGTGGATTGGGGGTGTTACATAAATGGTATATGTTGGCCACTCAGTATACAGGATACAACTTGGAAAGTGTTTGAAACAACAGGCTGTACGGTTTTCAAATCTGAGTGCGTAGCGGAAGTGTTTAATACAGTAAGTTGCTGAGGATACAGCAACTAGGTGTGCAATGTATACTTAAATAATCACAATTAATAAAACAATAAAGGCAGAAGGTAAATAACACAATATTAAAGTGGTTCGAGGTAAACTCCTCTACGTCCACTGGTCCTCCACACAGGAGTAAAAAGTTTATTATAATTACTGCATACACAACTACGTAATTATAACCAAACCTAATCAATATATTGTTCACACAGATTGATATAAAGATCTTAGCTTTCAACCGTTCACACAGATTGATTTGAGCTAACACGTGACTGGCTTCTTCACACAAAGTTCTGAAGCTTCGTCTTCTTCAATGCAAGTCCGTCACACACAGTTTCGGAAGAGCAAGGATTCTCAGTCCACATAGGGCTGATGGGTTTGCTCAAGGGTTTGAACAATATTTGAACAACAACTTTGACTTTCTGAGCTTTTAGCTGATGATGTGTTGTTCACGGTTTTGAGCACTGTATATCTATTCTTTCAGAATAGCAGAATGCCTTGGGAGATATGTTTGCTCTGAATATTCATGTAAGCACTTGTTTCACTTGCATATAAATTCGATCGTTTGTCCATTTGTTTGCGTGTGTCTAGATCTTCAAAGGCTGGGGATATATATAGCTTTCTGAAATATATCCGTTGATATAAATCCGTAGAGAAAGATTCCATTCCAACGGGTTGATGTGTTTGAATAAAACACGATCTGGATTTTGTGCTAGATTTGAAGATTTCTGACGGATTGATATTTAAATACTTTATCCTTTAGTATTTAAATATATCTTCTCAAACGGGACATTGACTTAGTGAATAACAAAGATTCTTTCTTGTCCTGTTTGGATGTTGTATGGAATGATAGCTGTATTGTCGATTCGAGACAGCTTCCATACTTAGTCTTTATAAGACTCCTTTGTTGTATGATTGATTCTGTATGCTAGGGCTACGAGAAGTCTTCGATACAGGTTGATCAGCTTTTGTCTGGTGCTTTACGTATCTTTGGATTGGCATATTGTCAAAACATTCTGTCATGATCTTTTCGATACAGGGATTGTTTTGTCCTGACAATCTCGATACAGGGATTGTTATCCCAACACAACCCATGTGTACCTTGAGTAGTCATCCACTACTACTATAGCATGCTTTCTACCACTTATAGTCCTTGGCTTGATGGGACCAAATAGATCCATGTGAAGTATATCTAAGATTCTTGTTGTGAGAGTGGTAGGGTGGACTGGCTTGAATGATGCTCTTGTTTGCTTCCCTTTCTGACACGCATCACAGAGAGCTTCCATCTTGAATACTTCTGGAAGTCCTCTGACCAGCTCCTGAGAACTAATCTTGTTGATGGCTTTGAAATTTAGGTGACATAGTCCCTTGTGCCACAACCATCCATTCTCAGCTATTGTCTTGGATAGAAAACAAGTATTAGGAGTTTCTGTGTTCCAATCTATCATATAGACATCTCTCATTCTGAATCCTTGTAGCTTCACTTCTCCAGATAGAATATCTATCACCATGCATTTCCAAATGGTGAAGACTACTAGATTTTTCTCATCACAAAATTGGTTTATGCTCAAAAGGTTGTATTTGAGCCCTTTGACATAATGAACTTTTGATGTAGTGATGTTTCCTATGTGCAGCTCTCCAAATCCTTTGGTCTGTCCTCTAGAGCTATCTCCAAAGGTTACGTCTAGACCTCTTTCTTTGATATAATTTGTCAGCACCTTCTTTTTCTCGGTCATGTGCCTTGAGCATCCGGAATCTATAAACCATTCTTCACCTCTAATATTTGAATTTGTGGAGATGTGGTAGTAGTCCTTCCACCTTTTATGCAATCAGACAAGTAGAGATTTAGGTACCCAAATCTGTGTGGGTCTTTGGGGGTTAGTTGGTTTCCTGGAGAACTGATTTCTCCTGGGATTAGTGAAGTTGTGGTGATTGCCCCTTAAAGGTGTGTGTTGTCTGGGCCTGTATCCTCGGTTAGGATTATGTACTGGATATGCCTCATCAAAATAGTGGTGTGGGCCATTCCTAAATCTTGGTTGATGCCATTTATAAAATCTTTGTGGTCTCCACACCTGTTTATTTTGAAAATTTGGATAACCTTGAGGTTTCTATTTGCCCCTCCCATTTTGAAATCTGTTTTTGGGGAGTCTTTGATAATAATGGACATGTTGTCTGGGCTGCTGCTTCTGCCTTGGCCATTGCCTAGTCTCATGTCTAGGTGGCTGCCTTATATACCTTGGCTGCAGCCTAGACCTGTGACTTGGTTGCTGCCTATTTTGAAACATTGGTTTATCATTAGGCTCAGCAGACGGGACAAGTGTTTCTCCCTTGATGAAAGTGGTTTTAGAACTAGAGGGAGTATTCGGGTCATATCCAAGGCCTGATCTGGAATATAGTGGCCTTTTGTTCATACACAATTCGTCCAGGGTTAGAGATGCCTTCAGGGAGGTTATTTCCTTCGCCTGAGTTTTACTTAGCTGAGTCAGTTTAGTAAACTCAGCTTTGACATGAGCAAGTGCAGCTGATTTTTTACTATTCAAAACAGTTAATCGTTTTATCTCAGTTGTAGTGATATCAGCCTAGTTTTTAAAATTGTCTGCAGCCTGGTTTTCAATATCAGATTTGGTTTTATTCAACTCTAGGCTGAGTTTTTCAAAATCTCTTTTCAGCTGCCTATTCTCATCTTGCAGCTGGGTCTTCTCGGCTGATACAGATAGGTTTGCAGATTTTAATTTCTCAAAGTCTTTGAGGAGTTGATTTACAGTATCTCGTGCAAGTCTATGTCTTGTGACATGTCTGAGCTATTATTTGAATTAGAGGGTTTAGATGTTACCTCTTCATCAGCTAGGTTGGCCATCAGACAGTCATATTCCTCATCGTCATCAGAGAAGAATCCACTACTTGATTCCACTTTCTCTTGGTCTTCTCCAATGAGGGCTTTCCTTCGGTCTTTTTTTTTGCTCACCTCCTTCTTGCTCTCATCCTTCTTAAGATCAGGACAGTCAATTTGAATGTGTCCTGTCTTATGACAGTTATAGCACTCCACCTTCCAGCTTCTGCCTTTTTGATTTCTCCTTGGATTCTCCTTATAATTTTTCTTATATTTAGAGTAATTCTTTCGAAAATTGCTGAATCTTTGCATTATAAATGCCATTTCTTCCTCGAAGTCGAGTGGATTTGGAGGTTTGACATCCGATAAGCTCTTGGCGGGGGACTCGGCTGCAAATGCTATTCCCTTCTCTGCAGGCTCGTTTGATGATGAACTTGGGAGTTCGAATTCATAAGCCTTCAGGTCAGAGAATAGTTCTTGAATTTTTATTTTATTGAGGTCTTTGGATTCCCTCATGGCCACCGCCTTCATACTCCATTCGGGGCTAAGAGATCTTAATACTTTCAAGGACATCTCCCTGTTGCCATAAGTTTTTCCAAGGGGGTTTATTTCGTTGGTGATCTCTGTGAACCTTGTGTCCACTTGGTCTATTGATTCTCCGGTCTTCATCTTGAAGTTGTCAAACTTCTGAGTGGCGATTGACAACTTGTTTTCTTTTATCAGCTCAGTACCTTCACACATCACAGCAAGGGTATCCCAAATCTCCTTGGCATTCTGGCAATTCTTGATCTTGACCATGGTTGATTTGTCAAGAGTTTGGTATAGCACATCTCTAGCCCGGTTGTCAAGATTGGTCAGCTTTCTTTCTTCAATGGTCAGCTCCGTCCTCTTCTTGGGGATATTTTCTGGCTTCCCGGTTGCAATCTCCTTAGGTGTGTTGTCCTTCTCAAAGATAAAAGGGCCATCTTCGATAATGCAGCACATGTCATCATAGATAGAGGATAAGTGTGCCTGCATCCTTATCTTCCAAAGATCATACTCGTCAACTAAAAACACGGGTAATCTAGAGTGCATGTGTTCCATTCTAAATGAGAGATATAAATATATGCAAGAGCCGATGCTTGTCCTACGAGCGAGGTCCCATTCCTTACTGATTGGGAGGGGCAGTATGGATCTGGTTCTGAAATAAATGAACCAACCGCTCCGATACCACTTGTAGGTCACAAGTCGTCCAGGAATAAGTCTAGAGGGGGGGTGAATAGACTTGTTGAAACTCTTTTCCACAAAGGATGAGTTTCTCAGCTGATATATATGCGGAAGTCAGCTGATGACGAAAGCAAATAGCTAATGGAATAGTTAAGTATGAATGCAGCAGTTAAGTATGATGCTAAAATAGTAAAGTACGCAGGCAATTTATAGTGGTCTCAGAGGTGGGGTAATCCTCTACTAATCCACTTTCTCCAAACCAGTTGGAGATGAATCAACTATAATTTTCAACCAGTGATAAATATTACAGTGATTCTATAACTTAGCTACAACAACTTCCAACCAATGGAAATCCTATCGTTGCAACTCCTTTCTGACTGCCTAGCACCACTTGATCTTCAAATCCTTGGATGCCTATCAGTCGCCAAACTTCAACCAGTGAAGTACCCCTTACTCAGGTTTTAAAACAAGAGTGTTTTGTCTTTTCCAACTAAGAGCTTTCTTCGTATATGAATGAGAATACTGCTCTTTACGATGCTATAGATCTATTTGCTTAGATTACTTTGATCGCTTGAAAGTATAGTTCGCACCGTTATGCTCAACTTCAAATCTTCGGATATATATAGGTGTCGATCCTTTGAGCTTTTCTTCATAGCTATTGCAAATCTGTAACAAATCCGTTCATTGGAGAAATAGACTTCTTTGTTTTTCTTTCTAAACGTTGCAAGGCTGGATTCCCATATTTTAATCCATTTTTTGACCGTTGTGAAGACTTCCATGTGATGGCGCCGAATTTTTTGATTTTAATCTGAATAAAGTCTTCAGAGGTGGGTCTGGATGATTTATTTAAATCATACCCTTCTGGGAATCTCTCCAATTTGTCCCTTATCGCCCGCATGTGACTTTTCGTAATTATTGACTATTCAACGCATGCTAACGTGGACAGGTTTACTTGGCTGATCACTTAAGTGATCTCTCTGTGGTCAAACTGTCTGATGTGTAGTCAACCTTCTCTGATGTCGACTTCTCTGATGTGCCGACGTTTCTGAAGTCTTCTGACCTAATTGAACTTGACTGATCTGATGGTCAAACTTCAGATGACTTGACTTTTCTCCTTGACTGCCGTCTGGTCCAACTTCGCTGATTAAATTGTTGACCAGAACTTCTCTGATAAGGGTTGCCTGATATAGCTCGTCTGCGGTCAACCTTATCCGAACAGCTGAGTTGACCAAGACTCGGCTGATAGATACTTATCTGTGATTTGTACTTAGCCGATTTTTAAAGCCTAACTTTATATGGCCTATAGAAGATACTTATTTGGTTCTTCTTTACATTTTGCCAAGTATCTAACTTAATACCATTTGGCCTATGGAAGATACTCATCTGGTTCTTCCTTACATTTTGCCAACTAATAAACATACATTTGAATAAACAAATACAATGAAGACATTATCAAAATCTAACAAGTATTCCTAACACATACAGGTAATGTCTCTAAATCTTCAAGGCATGAACTACCGCTGCTAATTCCAAATCATGAGTAGGGTAGTTCAGCTCAAATCTTGATTTTAGTTGCCTCGAAGCATAGGCAACTACCTTGCCCTCCCGCATCAATACACATCCCAATCCTTGCTTGGATACATACCTGTAGATAACGAATTCTCTCGTCGGATCGGGAATGGTCAAAACTGGTGGTGTAGTCAACCTTTGCTTAAGTTCTTGGAAACTCTTTTTGCACTTCTCATTCCATAACAAAACTTCTCAATTCCTTGTCAATCTAGTCATTGGTGCAGCTATCTTCAAAAATTCCTCGATAAATCTCCGATATAACCAGCTAAACCCAAGAAACTACGAACTTCATTTGGATTACTAGGTACTTTCCAATCATTGACTGCCTCTACCTTAACCTGGTCAACCTCGATTCCTCTAGAAGTGATCATATGTCCTAAAAATGACAATATGATTTAAGATGCTGCTTATGTTCAACCTTTCTCTTTGAATACACAAGTATGTCATCTATGAACACAATGACAAACTTATCCAAATAAGGTTGAAATATCCATGAATACTACTGGCGCATTAGTCAAACCAAATGGCATCACTATAAACTCATAGTGTCCATATCGAGTTCGAAATGCTATCTTTGAGATATCATCATCCTTAATCCTCAGTTGGTGATATCCGGATCTCAAATATATTTTCGAGAACACTCCTGATCCTCCAAGTTGATCGAATAGGTCCTATACTCTAGGAAGTGGATATTTATTCTTTATCGTGAGTCTATTAAGTTCACGATAGTCTATGCACATCCTCAAACTTCCATCTTTTTTCTTAACAAAGAGTACTGGCACACCCCATGGAGATACACTCAGTCGGATAAATCCAGAGGCAAGCAGTTCCTGAAGTTGCACTTTCAGCTCTTGTAATTCCTTGGGCGCCATTCTATAGGGGGCTTTCGATATTGGTGCCGCTCCTGGCACTAAATCAATTGAGAACTCAACTTGACGGATCGGAAGAACTCCCAGCAAGTCTTCGGGAAAGACATATGGATACTCCTTGAATAGGTACATCAGCTACCGTCTTCTCCGAAGTATTTTTCCCCACCACATTCACCAGGAATCCTTGGCAACTATGCTTCTTCAACATCTTCACAGCTTTCATGGTTGAAATCACTTTCGGGGTACTACAATGTCTTACTCCCTCGAATACGGTCTTGACATCATCAGACGGACATAAGGTTACACTCCTTTCGGAGAATTCTACTACATCTCTATGTTTGTCCAACCAATCCATTCCCAAAATAATATCAAAATCGCTGAGTTCAACTATGTGCAAGTCAGCTAAGAAGCTATGTTCGTTAATCTCTATCTTCACATTATTAGCTATAGAATATATAGACACTACTCCCCCCGCAGGCATGTTAACTAACAGATATCTAGGAGCTTTACTACTTCTACAACCAATCATAGTGCAAAGCTTCCTAGAGATGAATGAGATGCACCTGTATCAAACAACACCAAAGCAGAAATATTAGCAACTGACAACATACCTAACATGGTTTGAGGTTCAATCTCTTCCTCGAACTCGACCATGCTATACACTCGAGCTTTACCTCATGAGCCTTGACCTTGCACACTTTTGCCTGGACCTTTTCCTTTCTTCGGACATGATGAGGTCATTGTCCTTCCTCACGGCAGAAGTAGTACCGATTCTATCCAAGCATATAGGTACCTTTATGTCCTTTGCCATATGTAGCACATGTAGGTTTATCGGACTACGGTTTCTCCCCTGACAATCCAATCTTAGCGTTCTTCTTACTACCACTTCCTTGATCGTGCCACTTGTGCTTGTTATTAACTGCGACTGGTGGTGCTCTTGCCTTCTCCACATCTAAACTGGCAGATATGTCCTCGGCCCTGGCAACCGCTTCATTGTAGGTCAAACGCCCGTGACCAGCCAAGTGATGATGAATATGGTCACGCAGTCCATCTCGAAACTTCTGAGAATTCATGTCATCCATCTCGACCATGTGAGGAGCAAAACAGCACATGTGGTTGAACTTGCGCTAATAGTCGGTGACCGACATTCCTACTTGGGTCAGATCAAGGGTTTCCCTTTGCATCTTGGTTTTGTACACCCTCGGGTAGTACTTTTCCATAATCGTTTCTTTGAATTGGTCCCAAGTAAATGTATCCTTCTCGTCTTGGGTTTTGAGTCTCCACACTCCAATCCACCATGTCCTAGCATCCTCCTTGAGCTGGAACATGGCACATGACACTTTCTAAGCATCGGTGCAGGCCATGTAGTCGAAGATGCTGTCTAGGTTCAACAACCACTCTTCTATTGCTGCTGGTCCCTCATGACCAAGAAAGACGGGCGGGTTGAAATGATTGAACCGCTTGATGACTTGAGCTTGAACTTGCTAAGGATTGTTAGGCGGGTAAAATGGTCGCGCCTTGAAGTAACATGGCCAATCCATTCAAAAGATGATCTTGGGTGGGTTGAGCATTGCAGTTTCCACGGTTAGCCATGAGTCTGCCAACGGGTTGTAAAACCCATTAGTCGGCGCAGTGTGAGAAATAAAGAATGAGAAGATACCGGTAGTACGCATATAATAGTCACATTGCATAAAAATATAAATGCAATAAAATAAGTGATATTCATTATATATAATATGATTTAAAGAAAAGAAACTAGAAACATACACCAAAAATCTCAACATAATAGCTATGTAATAAAATAAACTAAGCCTATGGATATTCCTCATCGTCACTGCTAATAGTTTGTATAACAAGAATAGGGGATCGTGACTCAATCCACGAAGTAACGTCATCATCAGACTCAATGTCTGCCATCAAAACATCCTTCATATTCTCTGCGATGTCTTCCTTTGAGCTCTCATCAGGAATTTCCTTTGGATCTTCCTCGGGATCTTCTTCTGGGTCTTCTTCATCCATAGAGTCGGAACTCCAATTTATAGCTGGTATCATATCTCGAGCGTACATATTTAATAAATGGCCGGCTACAAACTGGAAATCATCAGTGGTCTCTCGATCTTCTGGTGTTCTCTTTATGGACTTTTGCCAAAGTTGGAAGATGCAGTAACTCCAATCATTGGGTAGCTTTAGCATTAGGTGGTTCAGCTATTGCGTGACAGAGCCTTGTTTCCCAAACTGCAACCACTTGTTCAGCCTGTTGATGACATAGTGTAATGCATTTTCTGGTAAACTCGGATCATCCCACCAATCCTTGCGTTCCAGAAGACGTGAGTCAAACGTAGCAGGAATCCTCTTACGTGATGTCATCCTAGGTTTGGCCATTCTAATAGTTCGCACATACATATACCTTGTTAGATGTGTGGTGAACTTCGGTTTGGTTATTCGATCACGTATCATGATTTTTTGGCACTTTTTGGCACGAATAGTGTGTGCCGCGGCACAAGGGATTGTGTGCCGCGGAACACCCCTTTCAAGAGTTGAACTGGGCACAGCTGTACCGCGGCACGCTCAGTCTGCGCCGCGGCATGGCCTGGAAGCCTGACCATGAATTTTAGCCACGGGCTGCGGCACACTCAGTCTGCACAGCGGCACGCGAGTTAAAATGTCCTTTTATCAGCGGGATTTGGAGAGGATTTCATTTCCTCTCCTTTCTTCTCTCCGTGGGCGATGGATTGGACGATTTTCGGGCAATTTTTGGGCGATTTGTCTTAGAGATATCATCCTTCTCGAGTTCTTGGTGTATATTAGCAACACTAATGTGTGTTCTTCGTTATTGATCCGAGGTATTTTCTTGATTCTCTGGAGTTGACCTTTCTTTTTGGGAGTTTTGTTCTGAATTCCGAATCCAATCTAGTTTAGACGAATCGATTGGTGTTAGATGTTGTTGTTAAACATGTTTTATGGATTTTTGGTGTTCTTGAGGTGTAGTGAACATTTGATGTTCGATCAAATTTTCGAATGAGTTTTCTTTCGATAGTTTGTTGTGGCCTCCATTGTTTTTGGTCTTGATCCTCGTCGTAATCATGTTTTTGTTGTTTCTTCCAGAGGATTATAGGTGATCGAGGATTCTAAGTTGAATCCCGTTTGGTGATTGATAATTCGTGTGGTTTTATTCTCGTAGTGTTCGCGGTGCTATCGTGTTCTTGATAGTGTTTGGGAGTTCGGGGCTGTTCGACCACGTCCCATCCATCGTCTCATTGCGATCGTGGTTTCGAGGCAAGTACCTTGTCATATATTTCTTGTTTCGTGGATATAATGATCGGTGACCGTCTAAATGTGTTCGTTTGGTTGTTGAAATGAACTTTCAAAGATTTGGTTTAGCCTCGCTAAAGGCTTCCTTTCAAACTCGTGTGTATTTTGTGATTGGTGTGTCTTTTCTAAAATGACTATGTGAATCCTATGGATATGTTTTGTGTTGATGTTGTGCTTGATAATGCGTGTGTACATATATTGCCTCATTTCGGTGTGTTGTGGTTTGACGTTTTGTCGTGCTAAGTGTTTGATGCCTCTGGGTGAATTGTTTGGATATCCTTGTTGTATTGTGAAATGTGTGTGAATGTATGGATATAGAAGGGGTCTACGGTGACACATGGCTAGTAATCATGTGGTCAGGATGCAACAAGAGATTGATCCAACCGTGAGAGCCTCGGGATACCTACGGTGACACATGACATGTGATCATGTTGTCAGGAGACAACAAGTGATTGATCCAACCATGAGATGATGTGGCAAGTGATCACAGTGGAATAAGATAACCTACGATGACACATGGCTAGAGATCATGTGGTCAGGATGCAACAAGTGATTGATCCAACCGTGAATGGCCGTGGCATGTGTTCACGGTGTGATATATGATTTTGGATGTGTTTTGCCAGGTCAAGTACCTTGGATGTGTTACCGAGATTACGTATCTTGAGTGGTTATGTTTTGTTGATTTTATGTCCGTCGAGGACACGTGACGTGGTTTTGAACCCTGTGAATTGTTGTTAGTTTTATTCGAGAAAGCAAACCTTTGGGCTGTGACCCCTGTTGATTTTGGAACGAGAAGAATTCGATAATCCTAAATTGTTTTCTATTAAAACTCCCGATGGCATTTTAAACCATTTTGTAAATTGTTTCCCTTGAATTGTGATAGTTCAAGTTTAGAAAGTTTTACTCGAACTCTTGCCTTGGGAAGTACTTTTTGTTATGTTTGAATCTTTGAGGATTCCTGGTTATTGTTATTCTTGGAATATGATTTGTAAGACTTGTATTCGCACTTTGTACTTGCACTAGTAAAATAGTGGAATTTTGCTAACCTCCGAGTAATCGGGGGGTGAATGTCTGTTTTGCAATCAGGTTTTGGGGAGCATAACACAGGGTTGGCATGAAGGGTGATGAAAAATGATCGATACTAATCACATGAAGACCCGTACGTTGTTGTATTGGTTTAGTTGTACTTTATTTATTCTCTAGTATTTTTCCCGTTGTACGGGAGTGTGTTGTATTTTGACCCCTGTGTGGGCATGTATTGAGATTGAGTTGTATGTATTAATTGAAAGACCAAATCGGTCTACTGAGTCATTTTAGTCTTAAAGACAATGTTGAGATGTTTGATTTTAGTTACCAGCCTGGTAGATCCTTGAGGAAAGGGTCTACGACGTGTAATATCCCTGAATGGATTAGGGGTGTTACATGAATGGTATCGGAGCTTTAGGTGGTGGAAACCTAGGCTGTCAGGTCAAGTTGTGTCTGTTGAGTCTTGTATCGTCCGATTTTGTTTGATTGAGTCATGTCGCGATGCGTTATCTGAGTTTGTCGGTCGTCATTAGTATCGTGGGGCGATCATCATCTTCGTATGACCTGTGGATGTAAGTCTCCCTTCGTTGTGTTGTGCCTCATGTGACACGAGTTACTGGTATGATTATGTGTTATGTGATGGAATACTTATGTAGATTTTTGGTTTCGTGATATGTGTTTATTCGACTCTCATATTTTGTTTATATGAGGAGTGTTGTCGCTGTTTATGTCTTTTGACTGTTGTTTTTGTCCGCTGCTAATAATTTTCACAATGATTTGCTCGTATTGCAAGTATTTTTCGAAACCTTTATGCTTAACATGAAATGGTCATGTATTTGTGTGTGATTTGCTCACCTCGGGAGGGTCCGATGGGGCCTTGAGGGAATCCAGTGGTATAGCCCTAGATTCACGAGTTTGATTCTCTAGCCAGTTCGGGAGGATCCTTAAAGGCCTCGAGTGGGATCAGTGGTTTAGCCCCGGTCCTAGGCGATGGTTGTGAGTGATTTGTTTTATGATATGGACAGCTCGGGAGGGTCCTTAGAGGCCTCGAGTGGGACCAATGGTTTAGCCCCGGTCCTAGGCAAGTTTGAACTGTGATTTGACTGTTTGTTTCTCGGGAAGAGACATGTCTTGTGTTGATTTGAACAATGTGACACGTGTGCTATGAGGTGTGTAACCGAATGTTGATACACATGAGTTTTTGGGAATTCTAGCCTAATGGATTTTTTTTTAAACCCTTGAGTATCTTAGAGAATGATTTTCGAGACTTACTTTCAAAATGGATTACATTTTCAAGGCGCCTACTAGCGCAACTATAGGTTTCAAAATTCATCTACTTTGAGGACCAAAATATTTTGAGATATTCTCAGTAACTTAGAAACGCATTTGCTTAGACCCGAAGGTCGAATATTTCTGAAAGTTTTAATTAAAAGAAAAATTTCCGCATTTTTATCAAATGCAAGATGTTTTTTTTCAAAGTCTATATAACGATATTTGCATTACTTTTTCGAAATATGATACTCAAGATCAACTAGTATTTCCAAAATTATTTTCGAAAAGATGGTTTTCATTTTCTTTAAAAACATATCATTTCTATTTGCGGTCAGGGAACGTGTGTATGGTGTTAGCATTGTCGTTAGGGTGTTAGCCCTCTGTGAGAGGTGTGATGTTGTATCGAATGTTGTAGCTTCGTGGTGATTTGCACGTTATCGCACCCGTGCGAGCTATTAGAGCTTGGGTTTGTATGATTGTATACATCTGTGATTGTTTCATGATGTTTTGTAATTGTGTACTGGTTATCGTTTGAGCCTTTGATATCGTCGAACGATGCCATTGTTGCTGTGATATTCATATGTGTGTAGCCTTACGATGGTAATCGTTGTATGTGTTGTGTGTTGTGATTTTATGTTGTGTTGAGTGGTTACTTATTCAGTATGCTGAGGGGCAGAGGTCGTGGTCGTAGCGACCAGACGCGTGATCGGGATCTGGCTGCCGGTGATGGTGTTGGTATCAGTGTTACAACTATTTTGTAGCAGGTAGCTGCACAGATGACTCAGTTGACTCAGGTAGTTCAGCATAATACAGATGTGACCCAGAACATTGGTGCAAATCAGTGGATTCGAGAAGTGGTTCGTATGAATCCCCCTCGTTTCGCTGGTGCTACTGATGCATTGGGGTGGGATGGTTGGCTTTTCCAGTTGGAAAATATATTCGAGGTAGTGGATTGTCCAGAAGAGCGTAAGTTTCCAGTCGCTTAGTATCTTCTTGACAAGGATGCCGCTAGTTGGTGGGAGGTTGTTAAGCCTCGAGATCGTGTTGTCACATGGGCAGAGTTCCAGAGATTTATGAGAGATGAGTTTTGTCCGGAACCAATCAGGAATCAGAGGATTAATGAATTCTTTTCGGAAAAACCGCAAGATGTACCGTTGTCTCAAGCTATTATTGATTTTAGCAAACAGCTCAGCTATGTGCAGGATCAAGTAAGGACGGAGGAGGATAAGATCTGTCATTTTAGTAGGCGGAGAAGCCGGAGATTCGTCAGTACATGGCAGGTCTCACTTTTACTTCCTTGAGAGATTATCAGAATAGGGCGTTAGCCAATGAGCTATCCAAATTATCGACTGAGAATATGTCTGACTCGAAGAAACAGAAAACCGTTGGGGACTTTTCCGGAGATCAGGGGAGTGGGCACCCTGAGGTTGGGACTTCGTTTCGTCATTTTAAGAGGGTACCTCGATTGCATGATCCGAGGAGTAGTACCCCTGCAGTGAGTAATGTGAACAGCCCGAAGACATGTTACAACTGTAGTCGAGTGGGCCATACCACGAAGAATTGTCGTTCACCGTTGGTCAGCTGCTTCGAGTGTGGTGAGGTGGGTTACCGAGCCGTGCATTGTGAGATGGTAGTTGAGAGATTTGGGGATCGAGGTTGCGTCTCTTCTACGAAAGGACACGGTGATTCCTAGTGTGGTTTTTGTGGATTTCGGTGTAGTCCGAATTGCTTGTGGTTGTCCCTGCGGATCGTTTTTTGTTTATTTTCTGTTTTCTTGACTGTGCATGTTTTCTGAAATTAAGTACCTTCTGTTTTGTGATTGTTCGGATAATTGACTTTATTGTACTATCTGTTTGATGACGCTCGTCACTTGTTGGTTTTATTATGTCTCTGCTTGTGGTATTGCGATGGTTGTCGTCGAGCGTGATTTCACGCCGTATGTTTCTTTGCGTTGCTTGTAGCGTTTCGCCGATGGGTGTGAGTTTTTTGTTCCTTGTGTACCTCGTTGAGTGGTTCCTGGCGGGGTATTGCTTCTCCCTACTTGTTTTAAGTTTCGGGACGAAACTTCATTTAAGTAGGGTAGTATGTAATATCCGCAATTTCGGTTTCCGTTAATTTTATTTTTTTGGCGGAAGTCCATCTTAGCGACTCTTTTGGTACCGTTTCGTCATTCTAAGAATGATTAATTCTGCACTTTTTGACATCCGAGTTCGTTTCGGTGTCGTTTTATTGAGTTCCGTGCTTCTTAGCGACTTTTCCGCACTTGAGTGTGATCCTTGTGAATCTCGTTTGAAACTGTCGTTTCGTGTTTCCCCTAAGTCTGTTTAACGTTGTTCGACGTGTTGTGAACTTCGGTTTGGTTATTTGATCACGTATCGTGATTTTTCGGCACTTTTTGGCACGAACAGTGTGTGCCGCGGCACAACCCTTTCAAGAGTTGAGCTGGGCACGGCTGTACCGCGGGCCACGGCATGCTCAGTCTGCACCGCGGCACATCCTGGAGGACTGACCGTGAATTTTAGCCGCGGAACGCAGCACACTCAGTCTGCATCGCGGCACGCGAGTCAGAATGTCCTTTTATCAGCGGGATTTAGAGAGGATTTCATTTTCTCTCATTTCTTCTCTCCGTGGGCGATGGATTGGACGATTTTCGGGCGATTTTTGGGCGATTTGTCTTAGATATATCATGCTCCTCGAGTTCTTGGTGTAGATTAACAACACCAATTTGTGTTCTTCGTCACTCATCCGAGGTATTTTCTTGATTCTCTAGAGTTGACCTTTCTTTTTGGGAGTTTTGTTTTTAATGCCGAATCCAATCTGGTTTATATGAATCGATTGGTGTTAAATGTTGTTGTTAAACATGTTTTATGGATTGTATATCCATACCTTAGGTTCGTTTAAACCCGAAGGGTGATTTTGGTGTTCTTGAGGTGTAGTGAACATTTGATGTTCGATCAAATGTTCGAATGAGTTTTCCTTTGATAGTTTGTTGTGACCTTCGTTGTTTTTGGTCTTGATCCTCGTCGTAATCATGTTTTTGTTGTTTCTTCTGGAGGATTATAGGTACTCGAGGATTCCAAGTTGAATCCCGTTTGGTGATTGATAATTCGTGTGGTTTTATTCTCGTAGTGTTCGCGGTGCTATCGTGTTCTTGATAGTGTTCGGCAGTTCGGGGCTGTTCGACCATGTCCCTTCCGTCGTCTCGTTGCGATAGTGGTTTCGAGGCAAGTACATTGTCCATACATTTATTGTTTTGTGGATATGATGATCGGTGACCGTCTAAATGTGTTCGTTTGGTTGTTAAAATGAACTTTCAAAGATTTGGTCTAGCCTCGCTAAAGGCTTCCTTCCAGACTCGTGTGTATTTTGTGATTGGTGTGTCTTTTCTAAAATGACTATGTGAATCCTATGGATATGTTTTGTGTTGATGTTGTGCTTGATAATGCGTGTGTACATATATTGCCTCATTTCAGTGTGTTGTGGTTTGACGTTTTGTCGTGCTAAGTGTTTGATGCCTCTGGGTGAATTGTTTGGATATCCTCGTTGTATTGTGAAACGTGTGTGAATGTATGGATATCGAAGGGGTCTACGGTGACACATGGCTAGCGATCATGTGGTTAGGATGCAACAAGAGATTGATCCAACCGTGAGAGCCTCGGGATACCTACGGTGACACATGACATCTGATCATGTTGTCAGGAGACAACAAGTGATTGATCCAACCATGAGATGACGTGGCAAGTGATCACAGTGGAATAAGTAAACCTACGGTGACACATGGCTAAAGATCATGTGGTCAGGATGCAACAAGTGATTGATCCAACCGTGAGTGGCCGTGGCATGTGTTCACGGTGTGATATATGATTTTGGATGTGTTTTTCCAGGTCGAGTACCTTGGATGTGTTACCGAGATTACGTATCTTGAGTGGTTATGTTTTGTTAATTTTATGTCCGTCGAGGACACGTGACGTGGTTTTGAGCCCTGTGAATTGTTGTTGGTTTTATTCGAGAAAGCAAATCTTTGGACTGTGACCCCTGTTGATTTTGGAACGAGAAGGATTCGATAATCCTAAATTGTTTTCTATTAAAACTCCCGATGGCACTTTAAACCATTTTCTAAATTGTTTCCCTTGAATTGTGATATTTCAAGTTTGTAAAGTTTTACTCGAACTCTTGCCTTGGGAAGTATTTTTTGTTATGTTTGAATCTTTGAGGATTCCTGGTTATTTTTATTCTTGGAATATGATTTGTATGGCTCGTATTGGCACTTTGTACTTGCACAAGCAAAATAGTGAAATTTTGCTAACCTCCGAGTAATCGGGGGGTGGATGTCTATTTTGCATTCAGGTTTTGGGGAGCATAACACAGGGTTGGCATGAAGGGTGATGAAATATGATCGATATTAATCACTTGAATACCCTTACATTGTTGTATTGGTTTGGTTGTACTTTATTTCCGCTGTAGTATTTTTCCCGTTGTACGGGAGTGTATTGTATTTTGACCCCTGTGTGGGCATGTATTGAGATTGAGTTGTATGTATTAATTGAAAGACCAAATCGGTCTACTGAGTCATTTTAGTCTTAAAGGCGATGTTGAGATGTTTAATTTTAGTTACCAGCCTGGTAGATCCTTGAGGAAAGGGTCTACGACGTGTAATATCCCCGAAAGTGTTTGAAACAACAGGCTATACGGTTTTCAAATCTGAGTGCGTAGCGGAAGTCTTTAATACAGTAAGTTGCTGAGCATACAGCAACTAGATGTGCAGTGTATACTTAAATAATCACAATTAATAAAACGATAAAGGCAGAAGGTAAATAACACAATATTTAAAGTGGTTCGAGGTAAACCCCTCTACGTCCACTGGTCCTCCACACAGGAGTAAAAAGTTTATTATAATTACTGCGTACACAACTACGTAATTATAACCAAACCTAATCAATATATCGTTCACACAGATTGATATAAAGATCTTAGCTTTCAACCGTTCACACAGATTGGGTTTGAGCTAACACGTGACTGGCTTCTTCACACACAGTTCTGAAGCTTCATCTTCTTCAATGCAAGTCCGTCACACATAGTTCGGGAAGAGCAAGGATTCTCAGTCCACACAGGGCTGATGGGTTTGTTCAAGGGTTAGAACAATATTTGAACAACAACTTTGACTTTCTGAGTTTATAGCTGATGATGTGTTGTTCACGGTTTGAGCACTGTATATCTCTTCTTTCAGAATAGCAGAATGCTTTGGGAGATATGTTTTGCTCTGAATATTCATGTAAGCACTTGTTGGTTGTTGTTGCAAGTCGTGCGTCTGTGATCTTCAAACTCTGGAGATATATATAGCCTCTGAAATATATCCGTTGAAATAGATCCGTTGAGCAAGATTCTGTGACAACTTGGTAGTTGACTTGAATAGACTTAGATCCGGATATTGTGGGATTTGAAGATCTTCTGGTGACTTACAGTATTTAAATACTTTATCCTTTAGTATTTAAATACTTCTTTATCAAACGGGACTTGACTTCTAGCGAATACTGAAGATTCCTTCTTGTCCTGTTTGAGGGCTGTATGGAAGAATTGCTGTATTGATGTTTCGAGACAGCTTCCATACTTAGCATTGCAGGACTCTTTGCTGTATGATAGATTCACTGTATTTTGGGACTACGAGAAGTCTTCGATACAGGTTAGTACCTTTGATCAGCTTTTCGATACAGCTATTAGCGGTATGCAGGATTTGGCATATTGTCAAAACATTTTGTTAACACGATCGATACAGGGATTGTTTATCCCAACAGTTTCGATACCGGGTATTTGTTATCCTAACAATTTCCTCCTTTTTGATAATTTGCCAAGTCCTTCCAAGTCTTCCTTTTAAAAACTTATGATGTTATCCAAACATCATTGATGATGCCAAAACTTTGACACTTAGCGGTTTGAAGTAGGGCAGACTTCTTGGTCTTCTTTCGAATGATCTGGCCTTCAGCATTTAGCTTAACACTAAGAACTGCTCGCAGGCAAGTTCAGCTTTTATCAAAAGAAAGTTACATTTTAAAACTTATCATTGGCGCGGAGGCACAATCTTACATTGTATTCTAGATACATACAACTTAAACTATGAACTGTTCGCAGACAAGTTCTTACAGTTTGTGTATTGAGATAAGTTTCATAATATGAATACAGCAAGAGTAAATTAAGTGTTTGTAAACATACAAGAACACAGTAGATTACGAGTTGTAATCTTTCAAGACAGGCAAACATTTTATTGATATTGAAATGAAGAGTACAAAATTTTGCTGTTCTGAAAATAAGATTACAAAATTATAATACAAGGAAATTTAACTCCTGTAGTCTGAATGCCTCCATAGCCTTTTAGGGTCATTCTTGGTACCCTTTCACCAGTTTTGATGTGCTTCCCTGACTCGATTCAGATATAAGGCTCGACCTTCATATGAATTATCGAAGACTAGGATCCAGTCCTCTGGGTGGGTAACCAAGTCACCATTCTTGTGCTTTGACTTCATCTGCAGCTGTAGTGGGAGCGTTCCATCTTCCAGTTTTTTCTTAAATTCCTCTGCGGCTTCCTGTACCGTTCTGCATCTATTGAAAATTGAGGAATCCCTGATAAGTACAACAAAGTATCTTAGCAGTTTATTTCTCCTCCAGTTCTTGATCTCTACAGCAGTAGGCTGTCGGTCCGCCGGGAGGTTCATAACTTGCGGCTTTCGGACTAGGCTTTTCCAAGGATACTTAGGATCCTGGAATTCTGGTCGGTCTCCCTGTATCCTAACGTTTGACGTTGAGATACGGGCTATATCTGCAGTGATGGAGTCTTCAAAAAGAGCTAACATTTCTTTCTCTTGCTCCAACCTCGTTCTCCTAGCAGCTTCCCTCGATTCTTCCCTCTTTTTGGCGTCATCAAGGTATGACACCTTTTCGTCAAGGTGTTCCAGGATTTGCAAAGCGCAATCCTGTTTCATCTCAATATTAGACATTTTCTCAACAAGGAAGGAGAGCACCTGCGAGATATCTTAGATTTTCTTGTAGTGGGCTCGAAGTTGGGAACCGGATTAGATCAGAGTAGATGCTATCTTAGCCTCAGACACGCATAGCTTTGATTGCTCTTCTCTCAGGATCTGCTCCTGTTTTTCTTGTAGTTGGCTTAGGGCCTGCTTGAAGACGTGTGGCAAGACAGTGAAGGCTTCAACCACTCGGGAGACTTCGTGCTTCAGTCCGGTCATCTCTTCAACGGCACATGTGTGTAGCCAATCAAGAGATTTTTCCACAGAGTACAGGGCATTGACGACATCCTGGATGAAAACAGTTTGGAGGCCAAGAGCATGTAATCGCTCTTTTCTTGCGACTGTTCTGGGAGAGTCTGGATGGGCAAAATCCTCAACTCCGTTCAACCATCTCAAATTCACATTGGGACGTGAATTGAGTTGGACATCCTCAGGTATTATACCGTCGTCGGATTCCAAGGCGGTTGATGGTGCGGGAGTATCAGATTCGGGCTCGGCGACAGGGGGTGCTGCATCGTCCTATGCTGAAGTGGTTTCGGAATACATGGATACAGGAGGGACTGATTCCTCCTGCTGTCTCTCAGCATCCGCCTGCTCCGGCAGAGGGACTGATTCCTCTTGTTGGATGGCACTAGATTCTTCTTCTACTTGGGCAGCGACAGGCTCGGGTGCCTGGTGCGAAACATATTGTTCCTCCGCGACATGAGGGATTGAATCCTCATTGTCGGGAACAGTGTCTTGTTGTGGCGAGGGGGGCGACTGATGAGCAGATGTCCCTTTATCTCTCTTTTCTCGGGCTTCCTCGCGACTCATCCGCAGACCAGCCTGGAGTGCGTCGTCATCGTCGTCTGAATCAGGATCGGACTTTATACTATCGGGAGATTCCATGGACGTAGCTTTCCCTTTCCTTCGTGATTCGGCTTTTTCAAACAAATGGCTCTCAATAAGCTCTTCAACGAATAGGTTGTCCCATTAGATCAGGACAACAATTTCTTGAGTGTCTGTCACTTCCAAAACAAATCTTTCTTCGTTGCTCCATTCGCTCCAGTTGTATAGGTCATCGTAAGGAGCAAGTCTGTAACTTTTCCATTGGACAAACCGATCGTAAGACTGTTCGATTTGCACGAAAAGCAGGGTCTTGGAAATAATTGTGTCCGGGGAGGGGCTCCGTACAGCGCCTGGGTTCGCTATAGGCATGGGTTCCTTTACAGGTGTGGAATCGTGTATCGGAGAGGGATTCCTTACAGGGGTTGGTACCCTGATAGGATATGGATCCTGAATGGGTGTGGAATCCCGTATAGGAGAAGTAGCTTTTGGCTCCATAAAGGCAGCCGACTCGCCAGAGTCTTTAGAGTTGGCAGATGTCCTAGCATCCGTCGTAGCTGCCAAGGGCTCGGGATCTACTGTATCGACAGTAGTGGGCATCTCTTCCACAGGGGTTGGGCCCTGGGGGACTTGATCAGTGGGTTGAGCCACGAGAGGAGCATCCTCGGAGGGTTCTGTAGCTTTAACTTTTGTAAGCCTCCTTAGCTTCCTTTTCGGCTTCTCAACAGCAACAGGAGTTTTGTTGTGAGATCTTTTTCTCTTCTTCGATGATTTAACACTTTGGGACTTAGAAGAAACGTCCCTCGGATCGGCAGATAGCGGCAAATTTTGGACAAAAGGTCTGTTGGAAATCAGGGTGCTTTGGTTGAAGACTGAAGGCCTGACGCATCCTAAGAATATCCGTGAACTAATTTTCTTTGCCTCTGCGGATTGCGGAAGTCCGCACTTCGTCAAAATATGGTTAAAAAACAAACCAAACGATTTCTTTTGCGATGCAGGCTTAGTCACCTCTTCCTGCAAACGCTTAAGGATGATTTGACACCAATTGACCTTTTCGCAGGTCATTATCGCGACCATCATCCTAAACCTGAGATTGGTGCACATCTCAAAAGCACCTGTTCGGTTCTCAATAATACGGCAGCAAAAATCATGTAAGTAAACAAAAGGTAAACAAAAATTTTCTTATGGCAAGTGGTATGAACCATTTCCACCGTTGCTGAACCGGTGAATAAGACATAGTACTGGGTCAAGAGTTCTTGGGACCCAAAGGTCTCAAGATCTTCCATGGTTAGGCCATTAGCAGGTAGCCTTAGATGTTCTGGAGAAGCTCTTGGTCAACGCGGATCTCTACTTCGCAGATAACGACTATGATGTCAGCGACATGACCTCCCTGAGCTAGTGACAGAAAACGGACTACAGCGTTGAGGTAAAATTCCTCAACCAGATGAACGTCATATTTTTCGGCGGTGTGGCTCCTAAGGCGGTAGAGGCCTTGCTGATGGATTCTTGTAATGACGAACTCCATGGAATTGACGTCATCGCCTTCGGCGTGAATGCGTTCCAGCACAACAGATCTGGAGAAGATCCGTCCGTCGATGAAGTTGGATGATTTCTTGAGAGAGGTGGACAATGTCTGGGTAGACGCCATTGATAATTTCTCAAGGAACGGTGAAAAAGATTCAAGAGAAAAATGCAGTAAACACGGAAAAATCTTGTAGGCTGTATGCTCGAGAACTCTTAAAATATGTAGAAAGCGTAAAGAGTCTCAAATGGCATTTACATTCCTTTTAAAGTAGGCGGCGAAGAAGAGTTTTCAGAGAACGAATGGTCAGATTTATGGGATGGGAACCGGTGTTTAAAATGAACGGTTACGATGGACTGAGTGTAACTGGTACACTTATCCATTGAATTTTAAAATAGGATCGGGTCCCACTTCTGAAATTTCAAAATACCCTTAATGCCTAAAACGGTGGTATAAAATATATTAAACAATTTGAAACATCGCGGCTTTTAAGATTCGATTGTCCAGATGTCGTGTAAGACATTTAATCTAAAAGACGTTTGACATGAAAACAGGGCACGTGGACAAAAATTGTTTTAAAATGAAATATTATGATATATAATGAATCGTTTTCCCATAGTATGTGTTGTATCCACGACGATACAGCGTTCCCCCTGAAAAGGTACATATGGGTTTCAATTCCATACAGCAACTTTTGGATTAATGCTGTATTCATGGGTCATACTATATTCCCCCTTAATTATTGCACATGTCAGCTGTAGGATGATTCATATTGCTTCGGTTCCACAGTGCTGTATTCAAGGCTCTAAGTGTACAGATAATTAATGGTGGATACTGTATTCTTGGGTCTTGCAGCATTCCTCCTCAATTGTTGAGTGAAAACAATAAATACTTACAGGGAGTCAGGCTGTAGCAATCCCAATTCTTGTCGAAGCATGTTGAATCTAGCTGTGTCGAGAGGCTTGGTGAAAATGTCGGCCAACTGCATATCTGTATGAACTTTTTCCAGTCGAACATCCTTGTTCTCGACATGATTCCTGATGAAATGATGTTTCATGTTGATATGCTTAGTGCGCGAGTGCAATACAGGGTTGTGCGTTATTGCAATTACACTCGTGCTATCGCACATAATAGGCGTTTCCTTGGCTTCAATCCCATAATTTGACAACTGTTGCTGCATCCAAAGGATCTGCATACAGCAACTACCAGCAGCATAGTACTCTAATTCAGCCGTGGAAAGTGAGTTTGCCAATTGCTTCTTGCTGAACCAAGACACAAGTCTAGGTCCAAGAAAGTGACAAGTTCCACTTCTACTCTTCCTATCTAGCTTGCAGCCTCCGAGATCCGAGTCGTTGTAGCCAACTAAATTGAATTCGCCTTCTTTAGGATACCATAGTCCTACATCGATTGTTCCTTTAATATACTTCGGGATTCATTTAGCTGTGTTGAAGTGTGATTCTGTAGGTGCTACTTGATATCTCACACACACTCCTACAACAAACTGGATATCGGGCCTGCTAGCCATTAGGTATAGGAGAGAGCCAATAAGCTTCCTGTAGAGTGATTGGTCAACCGACTTTCTAGCTTCATCAGCACTAATTTGCACGGAAGTGCTCATGGGGATTGACGATGATTTGGAAGTATTCATTCCAAACTTTTTGAGAAGCTCCTTGTTGTATTTTTCCTGGTTTAGGAATATTCCTGTAGGCAAATGCTTTACCTGCAAACCTAGGAAATAACTAAGTTCTCCCATCATACTCATTTCAAATTTACTTTGCATGAGATGAGAGAACCTTTGACATAAAGCAAGGTTAGTTGAACCAAATATAATATCATCTACGTAAATTTGAACCATTAGAAGGTCATCGCCTTCCTGTATTTTGAACAAGGTCTTGTCCACAGCACCTTTCTCAAATCCATTATCGGTTAGATACTGGGACAGGGTCTCATACCATGCTCTAGGGGCTTGCTTAAGTCCATACAGTGCTTTCCTCAGCCTGTATACTAGGTCTACGCCGTCTGTGTTGGAAAACCCTGGTGGTTGTTCAACATAAACTTCTTCAGCAAGGTCTCCATTTAGGAATGCACTTTTGACATCCATTTGGTATACAATGAAGCTTTTATGGGCGGCAAAGGCTAAAAATATCCTAATGGCTTCTAGTCTGGCTACTGGGGCAAATGTCTCATCATAGTCTATGCTTTCTTCCTGTCTATAGCCTTGGGCGACTAGTCAGGATTTATTCCTGATAATGAGTCCATTTCGATCCTTCTTGTTTCTAAATACCCATTTGGTTCCAATTACTGATTGATGCGTAGGTCTGGGTACAAGATACCATACGTTGTTTCTTTCGAAACCGTTAAGCTCTTCTTCCATAGATGTGATCCAATGAGAATTGTTGAGAGCTTCTATGGTAGAAACAGGTTCGGACTTGGCTAAGAATACAACAATGGTGCACATATTAAGTCTTCTAAGCTCGGATTGAGATTTCCATTCAGGAAATTGTGATATCTCAGTATCGGGTTCTTCTTGTGCACACAATACATTTCCTTGTGTACTCTGTATTCTCCTACGGGTAGAGACACCAGCATTAATGTTTCCAATGATCAGCTCTTGCGGGTGATCTCTCAACCATCTTCTGTCGGGTTCTAATTCAGGGTCCCGTACTGTATCTTGAGTTGCTGTAGTTTTGGCTTCAGCTTGTACAGCATCGGCTTCACCTATGTCAGTTCTTACAGCTGCGGGGTTGATTTCTAGGTCAACGACAGGTTCAGCCCAGAACCTCTTGGGCAGGTCTGCTTCTGCAATCATGGACCTGGCTGCCTCCTTCAAGGTTCTGTTTCTTCTTTCGGCAACACATTTTGCTGTGGAGTCCTGGCTGCAGAGACTTCATGCTGGATCCCATTCTGATCACTATAATCAGTGATTGCTTTGTTGAGAAATTCTCCTCTTCTATCTGATCTGATCTTGATAATTGAGAGGGATTTCTCATTCTGGATCCTTCTCAGCAGCTCAGGCAACTTGGTTAGTGTTTCACTCTTTTTATAGAGAGAAACAACCTGTTGGCCACTAAGTATACAGGATACAGCTTGGAGATTGTTTTAAACAACAAGCTGTACAGTTTTCAAATCTGAGTGCGTAGCGGAAGTCTTGAGAAAGTAAGTTGCTGTAAATACAACAACTAGATATGAAATGTATACTTAAAGATAATCACAAATATTAAAACAGTAAATGCAGAAGGTAATTGACACAGTAATTAAAGTGGTTCGAGGTAAACCCCTCTACGTCCACTGGTACTCCACACAGGAGTAAAAATGTTTATTATAAATACTACGTACACAACTACATATTTATAATCAAACCTAATCAGTATATCGTTCACACAGATTGATATAATGATCTTAGCCTTCAACCGTTCACACAGATTGGTTTGAGCTTTCACTTGACTGGCTTCTTCACACACAGTTGTAATACCCTCGCCTTTACTACTGTATTTTCCAAATTAAATCGAGCATTATCGTACCATACCTGTGTTTCTTGGAATAAATATATGGATGAGTTGTGTTAAATTGAATTGTTAATCTTAGTCATTCACACTATAGTTGCTTATTAGATGATTAGTGGGGATTTCATTTTACTTGTTGATGTTGCCCTTAGCATACGTTATCGCACTAAGCTTACGTATGCTATATAAGCCGAATTACGTACGTAACCTTTTCATGTTAACGTACGTAATGCAGGGGATCATTCAGAAGATCACCTTTCGGCGGGTGGGGCCAAGTGCGTAGGTGGTGGTCGGAAGTCGATCGCGACAGCCAAGTCAATGACTATTACGTACGTAATGGCTATACAATTACGTACGTAATGACTTGTGTATTTTAAGTCAGAAACATATGATAAATCGACTACGTACGTAATGTTCATGAGATTACGTACATAAGGGCTTTAACATACATTAACCCCTCTCTTTAACGTACGTAATGTTGAATTCGGGTTATAAAAGTATGGCTTGCCTTTCATTTTTCCGCTCGACCCATTCAACCTTCCCTCTGAGAAAACGATTCCCCACCTTGCCAAATCGATTTCTATCCTTTCTACCTTGTGTTGGGACTTTGGCACTTGGCTTGTGCCTTGGAGATTAGGAGATTGAAGTGTGTTCTTGGAAGTGTTGGGGTTGTTCTTCATTTTGAGGTTGGTTTTTATTTAACTCATATTAAATCTATGCTTGTGATGATGCTAGTATATAAATACTTCACATATTGTTAGTTCAATCTAGTATAAACATGATAAATTATTTGAATCATGCTCAAACTAAGTGAAGAACAACATTAGGAATGTTAGTATCACTTCTTGATGTATGATGACTTCATAATATAGTTGTGTTGATAATGATAGATAAAACCTGATTAATAACATGATAATCGTATGTTGATTATAGTCTTGACACTAAGAACATGTAAGGAATGAAATCCTTAATGATTAGAGGTGGGAGATACTAATCATGTCTTGAACATTCAATTGATTCTTGAAAGGTAACATGGAACCATATTTTGGCCTTCTAAAATCGATACATTTGTGATGAATCAAAATCGATGAAAAAAATTGTTTAAAGGATTATGTTAACCCCCTGAAAATAATTATTACAAGATAGGATGAAGTTATGTTTAGAGTTCCAAACATCCAATGATATAACTAGGTTTTTAATAACTTCTTCAAAAGTAAAACAATGGATTTCGATAGAATACAGTCGTAATCTTCATATGTTCAAGTTAATTGATTTCGTTGATAACTTAAAGAGGTGTTAATCACTACATTAATATGTTGATAATGTTCTTAGGATGATTGTAGTGATAATGGTGATACTAATGCGGTAGAATGAGTAGCCGAATTCAATTACATTAATCCGTGTGTATTAGGAGACGTAAATTAGGATGATGTTCTTAGTTTACTAAAATCTTAAACTTATGAATTCATATCTGAATCGGTTTTAATGTAATCATTGGTAAGATAATGAAGAATGTAATTAAACACAAACTTATATCATAATCGGAAGTGCCGATGATTTGAAAAGATGTTTTCACAATGTTACATTGGTAATATTTTTGACTTCAAATGCTTGACATTAATGCTAGAATATGTGAATGAAGCTAATAAACATGTTATATGATGATTCGTAATTGGAACATTAGAATGTTCAATAGAATAATTGGACTATTCAAGTAAACTTACGAATATTGTTTCTATGTAATAATACCATTATCGTACGAATGTGTTGTTGAATGAATTACGTTTCATTCAAGGTTGCTTGTTCACGTGAATATTGTTAGACGAGGATACCCTTCGTTCGATCATTCAAAGAAGGATTATTCATCTACGGAATTGAGGCAAGTTATCTTGCTTGGTTATAATGATGGTTGAATTCCTGTGATTATTATGCATTTCGTGTATATGAAATGTTCTGAGAATCTATGATTCATGATATGGTGATGTCCTTGATCGTGTTATCATTTGTGGTGGGATGGTATGCCCGAGTTTACCGTCTTGTTACCGTTGGTTCTGTTGAGCTTTGTTGACACTTCGGTGGGTTGTTCGATTCCTTGATAAAGGTGTAATTCGTTGAGTTTCGTTGTCATGTTGCATCGTGACATCTCTGGAGTCATATATCTGCGTACCGATTGGATATGTGTAGGATTTTTAGCCGGGCACTTGATGATCATGCATGGATGTTTCCGCATTTGGATCGTGCACACGAGACGTAGTTCGTGAGGCTAATTAGGTACATCGTCCCACGTATATTCTGGATTCCGTATACGGGGTGGACATGTGCACGGACACATTTACGGATCGGGCGTACTGTGACGTCCGTCTTAAGCCATATTATTTGGTCGTTCGTATATTTGGATATGTTCGACAATTGGGACTGACTGTTTATACGCCTGCGGGGTATATTCAGTAGTTGGTTGTTTCTTTGAGATCCGTATATATATGAATTGTATAATGTCATGAGAATTATTATCATGTATAGCTGACCCTATGGTTTGGGCGAAATACTTGTATTTCAGGGCGATGAAAGGGCAAGGCACAGGAAGAGCATGATGGTGACGGAGGGTTTTGAAGGATGCTAATTCGGGCCCCCCGAGTCTTTTGATGTTCGGTTATGTCTTATTGAAATTTTTATTTGTATTTTGTGTCGGATGAATGTATTATAATTTGTAAGGTATTGCCCATCGTCATATGGTTTGTACCGAACTTGGATCCTGTGTACGATTGTCCAAATTAAGACATGTATAATTTATACTCCACATCGGGGATTTGATTAATATTGTGGTACGGTGCCACGTTGTCGGGTTATAGGTGCATATCATGATATCACCTGGTGGGTCCCGATAGGGGTCCACAGCACTGTAATAGCCACCGTTTTCAGGCTATTATAGAAGATGGTATCAGAGAGTGTGTTTTCTTTTGAGTCATTGTAGAATCGAATTAGCATCAAGAAACCTTTGTGCCACCTGTAACCTGTGCAAGCGCCTGACCCGTCGAATACGGTATGTTTCTCATGAGCCATGATTTAAATACTGGCATAATATTGATGACGTATTAATCTCTTTATTGATCTTGGCATCTTGATAACGTGTGGTAAGATTCATCTGTTTGATTTTCTGAGGAAAGCCTAAATTGATTATGTGATTGGAACTAGTTCGATTTGATGTTGATATGATATTGAGTGTGTAGCACCTGTGGTGCCAGTGATTCATTACGAACTGTTTTTATTGGATATGTAATTCCTTGTTGCTATTAACTTAGCATTAATTATGATTGATAACTTGAATTGTACTTATGATTTGATTCTTTCAGTATGGAAAGAAATCTGAGAGGCCGGGGCAGAGGGGGACGAGGCCGCGGAAGGGGACGAATCCCGATACTACGAGGCAACAGGCGCGCGAATGTGGAACAGAGTTCCGCAGGCAGTGATTCGCCTTCTAGGGACCAATCACACCACACTGGAGAAAATGCATCTGTCGATCCTTACACTGTGATGCAGGGCATGATGGCCTAGATGACCCAAATGGGTCAGCTGATGGAAGCTATGCAGAGGAATACTACTAGTCAACAGTAAGGGCAGCAGCCTCCGCCTCCGGTGCATGGCGGGATCGTGAGCCGGATTATTAGCGACATATCACGACAGCGACCTCCAACTTTTGAAGGCTTATCTGAGCCTGCTGACATTGTACACTGGATAGAGCATTTTGAGAAACTGTTCGAGATGGTGGAGTGCCCATAGGAGAATCGAGTTGCTGTGGCAGCCTACTACCTTAGTAAAAGTGCCCATACTTGGTGGCTTTTTGTGAGGCCTGCTGATGGCGCGAGTACTTGGGAGGAATTCAAGAATCTTATGCTAGATCGTTGCTATCCTGCACCCCTCCGTGAGGCCAAACTGTCCGAATTACTGAACCCCGATCCATCTGAAGACGAGGATGTGTTAACTATTGCCGATAAATTCCAAGCACTTCTCCCTTTTGCTAGGTCAGTTGTCCGTTCGGAAGCTGATAAAATCAATTACTTCCTCAAGAGGCATAAACCCCGAATGAGGATACAATTGCTCAATCACTACTGTACGACCCTACCAGAGTTTATTGAGAAGGCTTTGGAGTATGAACTTACTGTGAAGGAGATTTCCAAGAAGCAACCTCAGTTTTCCAACAAGAGATCCAGGAGCCAGGCCAGGGCGATAATCGGGGATGTTCAAGCCCCCAAGCACCAAATCCTTCTGAACGGCCACCTATGGCACCAAAGCCGACCGGAATGCACACTCGGGCAATCAGATCATCTGTTGTGTGTTATAACTTTGGGGACCAGGGACATATCAGCTCCAAGTGTCCGAAGCCGGCCGTTGCCTGTCACACTTGTGGAAAGAACGGACATCGTGCTCGCTATTGCAAGAGTGGACCCGAGCGTGCTCCAGTAGCATCTCTTGCTCCAGTACAATCTTTTGTCCAGGACTGTGCTCCCCCATCCACTTCTTACCAGACTACAGGGGCAAACAAAGGGATATGCCGTGGAAATCAAGCTGGTACACCTAGTACCGTAGTTGTAAAACCCAGAGTCTACGAGATGAAGAAAGCCGACGATCCCGAAGCCAGCATGATCGCAGGTACTCTCGAGATCCACTCTCAGCCCGTTTGTGTTATTTTCGATACTGGTGATTCACACTCCTTTTTGTCTGTCTCTTGTTTGAGTCGTTTGCAATTAGATCATGTTACCGATTGTGAACCTTATGTCATTAGTCTACCCGATGGAAGAACAATTGTTGGGAGACGTGAAGTGAAGAACTGTCCAATTCGCATGAACAACCGTGAGTGGTTGTTTGAGTTGATTGTGGTTGATTTACCTAAATATGATGTAATCTTGGGTATCGACTGTATGGATCGTCATGATGCCGTGCTTAGCGTCCGTAAGCGAATAGTGACCGTCACATCCGATGATGGCGTCGAGTGCATTTTTCGGGGTGATAATCCCAGTCATTCTGGGAAAGTCATCAGCGCTATGAAGGCTGTGAGATTATTGAACCAGGGATGTATTGGTTATTGGTGTTACATGACCAAGACAACTGACCGAGCAGTCGATTTGGTCGATATTCCGGTAGTTCGAGACTACCCAGATGTATTTCCAGATGAGCTGCCAGGACTACCCCCACAGCGAGAGGTAGAATTCACCATTGAGTTGGAGCCAGGGACGTCCCCGCTTTCGAAAGCACCATATCGTATGGCCCCAACTAAGATGCAGGACCTGAAGAGACAGCTTGGGGAGTTAACTGAGAAAGGCTATGTTCGACCCAGTGCGTCCCCTTGGGGAGCGCCGGTGTTATTCGTACGGAAGAAAGATGGATCGCTGCGTTTGTGTATTGATTACCGTGAGCTGAACAAAGTAACAATCAAGAACAAATATCCTTTACCTCGTATCGATGATTTGTTGGATCAGCTCCAGGGAGCCGCTGTATTTTCCAAGACCGACTTGAGATCCGGGTACCACCAATTGCGGATTCGAGAGTCTGACATTCTGAAAACAGCTTTTCGCACTCGCTATGGGCATTATGAGTTCATTGTCATGCCATTCGGACTGACTAATGCACCGACAGTATTCATGGAATTGATGAATCGGGTTTTTATTAATTATGTGGATCATTTTGTAGTCGTTTTCATTGACGACATTTTGATCTACTCTCGTGACCATGAAGAGCATGAGTGTCACCTCCCCCAGGTTCTCGATGCATTAAGGCGAGAACAACTCTATGGAAAATTTTCTAAATGTGAATTCTGGATGCCTGAAGTTATTTTTCTGGGGCATGTAATATTGGCGGATGGAGTGAGAGTAGACCCACAGAAGATAGAAGCCATCCGAGGCTGGCTACCTCCGAAGAACGTGAAGGAGGTTCGTAGTTTTCTGGGTCTAGCAGGCTATTACCGACGATTCGTGGAAGGTTTTTCCAAAATTGCTCAACCGATGACTAATCTGTTGAGGAAAGATAAGAAATAATTGTGGTCGGAAGCATGTCAGCAAAGTTTTGATGAACTCAAGAGTCGATTAATTTCAGCACCTATTTTGGTTCTGCCTAAAGGAACGGAAGGATTCATGGTATATAGCGATGCATCGAGACAGGGCCTTGGTTGTGTATTAATGCAGAACGGGAAAGTGATCGCCTATGCATCTAGACAGTTGCGACCTTACGAGGTCAACTACCCGACTCATGATTTGGAGTTAGTAGCTGTAGTGTTTGCTTTAAAAATCTGGCGCCACTATCTATATGGAGTTACCTGTCAGATTTTTACGGATCACAAGAGCCTGAAGTATATTTTTACTTAGAAGGAGTTGAATATGAGACAGAGGAGGTGGTTAGAGATAATCAAAGACTATGATATCGAGATCCTTTATCATCCGAGCAAGGCAAACGTGGTTGCTAATGCCTTGAGCCATAAGACAGTGCAGGAATAGATACTGGCCCGTTTGACCACCCAGAGGGAATTACAGTTAGAGTTCATGAGACCAGAGATTGAGGTCTGGTTACAGCGCATTCAGGGACAACTTTGCACGCTTGAGATTTCATCATCCCTGGATGAGATGGTCAGGACGAAACAAATGATGGGCCCGTTCTTGTCTAGAATTCGAGGAGAAATCCATCAGGGGAAGGCCCCTGGATTTGTGGTTCACAAGGACGGACTGATACGCTTTAAAAACCGAGTATGTGTACCAGTAGATGAAGAGTTGAGGAATACTATTCTGAAAGAGGCTCATGCTACCCCGTATTGGATACACCCGGGATCGAACAAAATGTATAAGGATTTGAAGCCGTATTATTGGTGGGGTAACATGAAACGGGAGATTGCCGAATTCGTTTCGAGGTGTTTGACCTGTCAGCAGGTCAAGATTGAGCATCAGCGACCAGCTGGAATGATGAAACCACTCCCGATTCCCGAGTGGAAGTGGGAAGACATATCGATAGATTTTATTACTAGCTTGCCGACGAGCCGTCGAGGCATGAATACAATTTGGGTGATTGTGGATCGACTAACTAAATCAGCCCACTTCTTGGAGATTAAGGAAACGTGGGTCCCTGAGAGATTGGCCCAGCTGTTCATCAAAGAGATTGTGAGACTGCATGGTACCCCTAAGAGTATTGTATCAGACCGTGACGGACGGTTCGTGTCACACTTATGGAAGGCGGTTCATCATGCGATGGGTACACAGTTGAGCTTCAGTACGGCTTTTCGTCCTCAGACCGATGGTCAGTCTGAGAGGACTATTCAAACTCTGGAGGATATGTTGAGGGCATGTGCTCTCGATTGGAAGTACGACTGGGAAGCCCAACTACCATTGGTAGAATTCACATATAATAATAGCTGGCACGCCTCGATCAAGATGACACCTTATGAGGCATTGTATGGTCGTCGTTGTAGGTCCCCTTTGTGTTGGGACGACTTGTTTGAATCTATTGGTACGGAGCCTGATATGTTATTAGCAGCCCGCGAGAAGATTACCCTGATCAAGAGTCGTCTATTAACGGCCCAAAGCCGCCAGAAATCATATGCAGATAATCATCAACGGCCAATCGAGTTTGAGGTTGGTGATCATGTACTAGTCAAAGTATCTCTTACTCGAGGTGTTTTCCGATTCAGAAAGAGGGGCAAGTTGAGCCCAAGGTATATTGGTCCGTTTGAGATTCTGGAACGAGTGGGCGACCTAGCCTATCTCTTAGCGTTACCACCAGCCTTAAGCCGTATTCACAACATATTCCATGTATAATAGTTAAGGAAGTATGTTGCTGACCCGAGCCATATTATTCAATTTGACGAGGTCGAGATAGCCGATGACCATTCGTATGAGGAGCGTCCTATACGGATACTTGAGAGGAGAGTCAAACAGTTGAGGAACAAGGTGATTCCCTTATTAAAGATTCAGTGGTCGAGACATGGAGTCGAGGAAGTTACGTGGGAGACTAAGGATAGCATGCGAGAGAGATACCCCGAGATGTTTACCCCTTAGTTTCGGGGACGAAACTCCTTTCAAGGGGGGAGTATGTAATACCCTCGCCTTCACTACTGTATTTTCCAAATTAAATCGAGCATTGTCGTACCATACATGTGTTTCTTGGAATAAATATATGGATGAGTTGTGTTAAATTGAATTGTTAATCTTAGTCATTCACACTATAGTTTCTTATTAGATGATTTGTGGGGATTTCATTTTACTTGTTGACCTTAGCGTACGTTATCGCACTAAGCTTACGTACGCTATATAAGCCGAATTACATACGTAACCTTTTCATGTTAACATACGTAATGCGGGGCATCATTCAGCAGATCACCTTTCGGTGGGTGGGGCCGAGTGCGTAGGTGGTGGTCGGAAGTCGATCGTGATAGCCAAGTCAACGACTATTACGTACGTAATGTCTATACAATTACGTACGTAACGACTTGTGTATTTTAAGTCAGAAACATCTGATAAATTGACTACGTACGTAATGTTCATGAGATTACGTACGTAAGGGCTTTAACGTATGTTAACCCCTCTCTTTAACGTACGTAATGTTGAATTCGGGTTATAAAAGTATGGCTTGCCTTTCATTTTTCTGCTCGACCCATTCAACCTTCCCTCTGAGAAAACGTTTCCCCACCTTGCCAAATCGATTTCTATCCTTTCTACCTTGTGTTGGGACTTTGGCACTTGGCTTGTGCCTTGGAGATTAGGAGATTGAAGTATGTTCTTGGAAGTGTTGGGGTTGTTCTTCATTTTGAGGTTGGTTTTTCTTTAACTCATATTAAATATATGCTTGTGATGATGCTAGTATATAAATACTTCACATAATGTTAGTTCAATCTAGTATAAACATGATAAATTATTTGAATCATGCTCAAACTAAGTGAAGAACAACATTAGGAATGTTAGTATCACTTCTTGATGTATGATAACTTCATAATATAGTTGTGTTGATAATGATAGCTAAAACCTGATTAATAACATGATAATCGGAGGTTGATTATAGTCTTGACACTAAGAACATGTAAGGAATGAAATCCTTAATGATTAGAGGTGGGAGATACTAATCTTGTATTGAACATTCAAATGATTCTTGAAAGGTAACATGGAACCATATTTTGGCCCTCTAAAATCGATACATTTGTGATGAATCAAAATCGATGAAATTAATTGTTTAAAGGATTATGTTAATGCCCTGAAAATAATTATTACAAGATGGGATGAAGTTATGTTTAGAGTTCCAAACATCCAATGATATAACTAGGTTTTTAATAACTTCTTCAAAAGTAAAACAATGGATTTCGATAGAATACAGTCGTAATCTTCATATGTTCAAGTTAATCACTTTCGTTGATAACTTAAAGGGGTGTTAATCACTACATTAATATGTTGATAATGTTATTAGGATGATTGTAGTGATTATGGTGATACTAATGCGGTAGAATGAGTAGCCGAATTCAATTATATTAATCCGTGTGTATTAGGAGACGTAAATTAGGATGATGTTCTTAGTTTACTAAAAACTTAAACTTATGATTTCATATCTGAATAGGTTTTAATGTAATCATTGGTAAGATAATGAAGAATGTAATTAATCACAAACTTATATCATAATCGGAAGTGCCAATGATTTGAAAAGATGTTTTCACAATGTTACATTGGTAATATTTTTGACTTCAAATGCTTGACATTAATGCTAGAATATGTGAACGAACCTAATAAACATGTTATATGATGATTCGTAATTGGAACATTAGAATGTTCAATAGAATAATTGAACTATTCAAGTAAACTTACTGTTGTGTCACGATTTATTCATCCCGACAGGCGATCGACTATAAGGCCGAGCGACCAAGTCAACTCCAGTCAAACCCTGACTAGCTCGCCAAGTCGAAGATATCAAACCACCATCGTGCACTGCGATCGACTCCCAGGGCGATCGCCCTTTGGCAGCTGGCGATCTGCTCCACTAACCGGCTAAGGGCAATCGACCTGCGCCCCGAGCAGAGATGATCGCCCGTCTAAGTCATCGAGGACTGGATCTCAGAAAAGCACCCACGTGCAGATCCATAAAAGGCGCTGACAAGATCTTTTGCTAACTGACAAGATCTTTGACGAGCACATCACCTACCCCACCTACCGGCATGTGCGCCGAAAGTTGTCAGTAGGGCCGCATGTGACTAACTCAGGACGCGTGTAAGCTCTTCATTGGACCGAGTAGTTGACTCCCAACAACTCCTGCAGGCTGTGAAGGGACAGGCCCATGTGCTAAAAGACGATCGCCCGATTATTATATTGCAGTAAAGGCGATCGCCCGGCGTATCCAAGCCCTATAAATAGAGAACCTCCTCCTACTGGAAAAAGGTTCTCGGTTCTCAGTTCTCAGTTCTCGGTTCTCAGTTCTCGGTTCTCAGTTCTGAATTCATTCGAACCAACAGCTCGGAATTCACTCTACAATTCCTAGTTCACTGAATATACAGTTCCGAATTCATTCTGACTTACGCTCAGAGCTCATTCTCTCACATTCCGATACATCCACGGAAATACTGAAGAACACACACATATCATCAAGCTCCCGGCTATCTCACCGGAATCCATCTCAGGACTTCTCTCTCCAAATCTCTCGTCCAGAAGGCGATCGGCAGAAGCAGCAAGTCTCCACTAGACAGATTCCTAGGGATTCAAAAGCCCAGAAGCCCAAACATCCGGCTATATACTCGCCGTGAGAGGCGGTCGATCTCTCACCGCCGCGACTGTTCATCACCTTTGTTACAAGAACTCACATAGCATCAAATCTGGTTCTTCCGGCAATCTACACGCTCACTAGCTAAGATAACAAGAAACTTTACACTCATTGTATTTGTATTCTTACATTAATACTTGTATCCCCGAATATCGGTATTAATAATATCTCGCGAGAGCATTCAAGCCCGGGACTAACAACCCCGGCAAATCTTGTGTTATTTATCTTTCTCACGGAAGTGCTCTTGCATTTGTTTGCTATCCCATCCATTCCAGCAATATCTATCTCCGGATAATATTTTGGGTAGCAACAATTGGCGCTAGAGGAAGGGCCTGAACCTTCGTATTTTTATTTCTACCGTCCCGAAGAACACTCACTGATCTCGGGGCATATACTTGAAGTGACACTCACTGCACTTCAAAGAAAACCTCCAGAATCATGACATCCGCCGGTCCATCGAAGAAAGCTACTCTCCGAACCGCCGGACACCATTTCCCGGCTCAGTCCGAACCCCAGCCGACGACAGGGGGAAGCCGCGGCAACGCGAGACTCTCGATCCCGCATCCGAGAGATGGCCCCAACCTCTCACTCGATCAGTTCCAAACCGAGGAACAGATCGAGGAGGCTATGGCCATCCTGGAGGAGCGACGGAGAGCATGCGCGCCGCCCGCGATAACTCCCTCGATCATCCGTCGCATGGGAAAACGGAAATTCAAGGGGCTACTGAACGAGCGATCGTCAAAAAGCCCCGATTCGCGAGGAAAGGCTCTCGCACGACCGGACGGATCCATATTCGATCGCTTGGGACGCGACCCATCCCGGCGACCGGGGCACTCTGTTTCCAACCTTGAGAAGACGGAATCCGAATCCGTCACCCGGAGTTCGGCCTACTCACTTCACAGCCGAACGCATGTCGCCATCCGACTCCCGCCCGATCGCTGTGGACTCGGTACTCAACCGCCTCGGCTCCCGCTGCGATCGCCGAGCCGCTATGATCGAGCCACGGCGATGGCCGCCATGCAACGTCGGCTCGATGAGATGAGAGCACTCTTGGACGCCGGGGCAAGCACCGGCAAGAAGATCGCCGGGCCGACCGAGCCACTCGCGGTCCACATCGAGCTTGCCCCCATACAACCAACGATCGCTCCTCCTAAAACACCTCTGTATAAGGGAGATCGGACCGAAACCCACTCCGAGTAAATTCCGAATTTACATGGTAGGTGTGGGGCATCCGATGCAACCAAGTGCCGGATCTTCCCGTGACATTGGGCGTGGCCCATAAGTGGTACGTCTCACTACCACCACGATCGGTCACCTCTTTTAAGAAATCGGCGGATGACTTCACGTCATACTTCGCCCGGCAAAGGTCGCCAGACGAGAAGGCCCCAGCGCATGATAAAAATCAAGCGGGAAGGACGAATCGACGCAGATTACATCGACCGGGTAGACGAAATCATCCTCACCGGCGAACCCGTCGGTGATGAGCTCGCTCTCTACTCGGCCATGGGGGATTCCACGGTCACTCTCCCATGTTCGACATCTCTCCAAGGATATCCCCCAACTTACATGATCTTCCGCGCTAAAGCCGCCAACTTCTGGCCAGGCAAAGGCTACTCACCCTCCGCTAGACGAGGAAACGCCACCTCTTGCCCAGAAGATAGCGATCGCCAAAGCAAAGAAGGCGATCGCCAAGACACCCGGAGATCTCCAGGCTTTCGAGGACATGGAAGCCCATCTCCTCCATACGTTCAATGTAACTCCGGCACATATTTTCTATGCCATCGGGGCACGAAGAGCTCAAAAAGCCAAAGGCGATAAGGGACCACGGTCACTGGACAACAATCAATATTGCGCCTACCACAAGAGTCGGCCACGGCACCAACAATTGCCGCGACCTCCTCAAGCGGCTCTGAGACTGCTCGAGGAGGGCAAGTTGATGACTTATTGGTTTAGCCGAAGCCCCGCCTATCTCTATAGACGATCGTCCGAGTCAAACGCAAACAGCCGGGAAGCTCATACGAGCCGACCCTGGATCAACCTCGGCGACCGTCTCTATATGCTTCAATCAAGAGAAGGAGACCACGGAAGTCATCCCGATCTCCTCCTTATTCAAGAAACCGGAGGACTCGATCGCCATCTGATTCACCATATAACATGATGGACTAAGGCACGAGATCGCCTCCCCGCACAACGTACACCGTCGAAGATCGACATCTACATGACGATCCAAGGTGAAAGAGTGCATCCATGGTCTGGTGGTCGATGGAACCGATTGCTTAGGCCATGCAAGGTCCCTTTAGGCCAAGATCGCCCGCCCTTCGTTTAAATACGAGGCCGGCGTAGTCCGAGGGCCCTCCAAAATAAATCGGTGGACACGATCGCTCGCCCTCAAAGGTTCATCATCTAACATGGTGAACCGGACAATGCGACGTGCCACAACCCCGTCTCAACGTACACCGTCGAGGTCGGCCATCTCCATGGTGGCCGAGGTGGAAGCAGAGCTAACAAGCCGCGGGCGCGGAGTTGATTCATCCGACGCCGCTTCGCGCAAGGACTCCTCTAGACCGAGACCGCACGCCCTTCGTTTAAATACGAGGCGGCGCGGCTAACAGAGGACCCTCATAATAAAGTGAGTCACGAGACACTCAATGTCTTCGCGCATCAAGACGCGATCAAGGAGTCGGTCCATTGAACTCCGCGATCGTGCACGGTTCCTCAAGACGGACGACCGTCCCCGAGGATTCGACAAACTTGAAGACCGCTCACTCAAGGAATTATTTTCATCCCCTTACTTCCACTAAGTGAATAAAAACAAGGGGCAAGAAGAGTGCGGACTACCTACACGACGATCGTCGCTATTCAACCACATACGGAGATCGTCATTTTTTCGGATGTAGTGCAATGATCGAACTTGTTGTAAAAAGTTGTCTTATGAGTTTATCAATTCATTTGGGACTACCCTCGCAACGATCTCTCCTCAACACATTTGTACAAAGTCAAACAAAGACTTAAAAATAACCATTCATTCAAGTGATAAGTCAGAAAGACAAATGCTCATTTCATTACTTAAAAAATAGAGTACATGATCGCCCGAAGGCCTAAGTGCTACAAAAAGAAAGCTACAAACTACAAAGAAAGTAAGCTAAAAACATCAAAGGAAGCGCCTCGAGGCCCTGCCGGCCTTCACCATCGGCATTCGGCGCGGTTCCCTCATCTTCGGAGCATCGGGATGAGCAAGACTATCCGGAGACGGATACCACCAAATCCACACCGATGTCCGCCATGTCCAAGATCGGCAAGGAGAAAGCCGAATTGAGAGGATGCTCCAATGCATATGACTTGAACTTCTCGGCAAGAGGACCGACCTCCAAGCCTCCCTTCTTAGCCGCTCGGATCGAGTCGGCGAACGCCAAGTAATAGGCGAACTCGCTGACATACTCCAAGTTTTGGAAGGGATCGGCCTTGGTCGCCTCAACCTCTCCTCTCAGCTCGGCCATCGCCTGTTGCGATCCCTGGAGCTCGGCCTCCCTCGCAGCAACCTTCTCTTTCGCCTCCGCCAGCTCGCTCATCAGCCGAGCGATCGTCACCTTCTGGCGATCGGCCTCCTCCTCAGCAACATTCCTCGCCTGGATAGCACTCTGCATCTGGTCCCGAAATCGGTCGACCGCCATTCGGAATTTCTCAGTCTCCTTCTTCTCCAGCTCAAGCTCAAGGCTCGCCCGCTTGGCCGCCTCCAAGGAGTCCCTCTCCATCGCTGCAATCTTGTCAGCAAACTCGGCGTTCTCTTTCCGAGCCGCCTCAAGATCCTCCTGAAGGCGAATAGTGGAGGGCCGCCCCTCAAACTCCTGAGCAGCCTGGACGGCCATGGTCGCCGTCTGAAGAGAAAGGGCGACAACAGCATCCATCGAACTCGACGATCGCAGCCGGGCGATCGCATCCAGATCAGTTGTCCACGCCTTCGGCAAGGCAGAAGCAGCCTTGCTCACATAGGGAGGAATGTCGCAGGAATGGCGAGGAGATCGACTCGCCAGAAAATCCACGACCATCGGTGGACAAGACGGGTCTTTGCGACGGATCCTGCACCAAAACACCAAGGTTAATACAACTCCTACGCAGATGTAATTGTCAACACGGACATGCTATCTACCTCTCTGGCTTCTCGGGATCCCGACCGAAAACGGTTTCCCTCGAGGAGTTTCGCATCCGCGATCGCCGTCTCCCGCGAAAAGCCGCAGAGGCGCTCGCGCTCGGAGCAACGATGGTGATCGGAGGCGCGGCGATCGGCACTTCATCGCCGGGCAGAAACGAAGTTTCTTGCGGCCTCGGCCTCTTGCGATTCGCCCGAAGCCCCTCCTCCGAATTTCCTCCTCAACCTCGACCCGCTCTACGCGAGGCTCCGGCTCCGCACGAGGCACCGCCTCTGGAACTATAGGCAATGCGACGGGTGGAACCCAAGTCGACCTCTTCGACTTGAGACGGCCTAGGACTCTGGGTTCGACATAGCGATCTCCTCAGGAGGCTCCAAAAGCGAGGGAAACGAACCTCTGCAGTTAAAGACGATCGACTAACGGTCGGACACTATCTTCAAATAAGGCGATCGCCTAGAAATTGAAGGTCGCATAAAGTCATACTGCACCGCGAGATGTCTCGGGAAGCGGAATAGTCGAGCCGACAACCAGCGACTCTCCTTGTTGATCCGAGTGGCGTCTAGGTCGTCGTCCGACAAGCTCCTAATTCGCTCCCAAACAACGAGGAAGTCGAAGGCGGCTCCTCGATCACCGGGATATGAAAGCCCGCAAAGCAATCAAATTAGATCAGTCCAACACGCATCCAAGCGAAGGGAGAGTCTAAACCCTTACCGGGATTCCTCTCCCGAAATTCGGTGGGGATCTCGAGTTCGCTGTGGGATTGTCGCTCGCCGAAGCTCTCCACTTGCCGGCGACCTAGAACCACTTCGTCCGATCGCCCGTATCTTATTCGAACTCCATGAATCACCCGGCCAGATCGGCCTTGAATATGGTAACCGCCGACCAACCCTCTATGTGCCGTCAGTTTAAACAAATAGTTCATCTCCAACGGCGACGGAGGCAGTACAGGCGGTGACCGCCGAAAAGGGTGAGAGTGCATATGATTTGGAGCCGGGCGTTCGGCGTCACCTGAAGTGGCGCCACATTCCAAGCGGCCAACAGATGGGAGACCGCAGCGACGGAGGAGCGCGGCCGGCCTCCATAACGGCCTCACTCACTGCGACCATACCCATCGGAGGCTGGTCGGCTCGTTCATTCTCATGGCGCGAACATGTCCACATACGAAGGAACATGGAATCTTGTCCTCAGACGGCCGGATCTCTCTCGGACGCCGAGCTCCGTATTTGGCGGCGACCACAACGATCGGCGCTGCACGATCTGCGACCGCTTGGGGAGCACATAGGGATAAGCGACCGAATATCCCACGAAATCGAATCGCGGAGTAGGACCGGCCAATCTATCCATTATTTCGGCAAAGGCCCTATAGGCCGTCCAAAATCACTATGTTGCTCCCGGTAAGCCCCGATTGCGGATCTCTCTCGATCTGCGATCGTCTCTCTCCTCGGCCCGACTCCCTAGCAACATCGGCCTCATTGAACAAAGCCTCAACTTCAGCCGGTCGATTCCGCTCGAATGGCCACCGCCGTCTCAGTGGAAGACGGAAGAAGTTTCTCCCAGGCGGCCCGATGTCCGTGGCAGAATCAGTTCCGCTCCAAACGACGATGAGGTTCGGCCATTTTCGAGTTAGAAAAGAAGAAAAGGTTTTTCTTACCCTAAAGTGAAATCGATCGACGATCGGCGCTTAGATCTTGAGAAAATTCGGCGGCGGGACCTTCTTTCTCCAATGCGTACGCGTGAGTAAGGCTGACCGCGCCCCCTTTTATAGGAGAAAGCGAGGACCCGATTGCAATAAAGGAAAACCTCGGGGTCGGATCTCAAACGGCGCGCAGTTGACCCCTCGAGACCCGCGTCACGCGTCTTTTCGAGGCGCGTCGGCCGAGTCATTAATGACCGTTGGCGTCCTCCATAGAAGCCCGACACGTGCACGGAGACTTTTCAACGCCCGATGCTTTTTCCCGCGATTCGGCTGCCAACGATTCGTCGAATCAGAGCATATCGGCTCAAAGACGATCGCGATTCAATAAAACACTCGATCGCTCGTCAAAAATTCGGCGATCGCCAAGAAAGCCACCTCACCCCACGTTTCCAACGTATGAGCGAGTGGGGCAATTGTTGTGTCACGATTTATTCATCCCGACAGCGATCGACTATAAGGCCGAGCGACCAAGTCAACTCGTCAAACCACGACTAGCTCGCCAAGTCGAAGATATCAAACCACCATCAGTGCACAGCGATCGACTCCCGGGCGATCGCCCTTTGCACCGGCGATCTGCTCCACTAACCGGCTAAGGGCAATCGACATGCGCCCGAGCGAGATGATCGCCCGTCTAAGTCATCGAGGTGGATCTCGAAAAGCACCCACGTGCGAGATCCATAAAAGCGCCGACAAGATCTTTGCTAATCGACAAGATCTTTGACGAGCACATCACCTACCCCACCTACCGGCATGTGCGCCGAAAGTTGTCAGTAGGGCCGCATGTGACTAACTCAGGACGCGTGTAAGCTCTTCATTGGACCGAGTAGTTGACTCCCAACAACTCCTGCAGGCTGTGAAGGGACAGGCCCATGTGCTAAAAGACGATCGCCCGATTATTATATTGCAGTAAAGGCGATCGCCCGGCGTATCCAAGCCCTATAAATAGAGAACCTCCTCCTACTGGAAAAAGGTTCTCGGTTCTCAGTTCTCAGTTCTCGGTTCTCAGTTCTGAATTCATTCGAACCAACAGCTCGGAATTCACTCTACAATTCCCAGTTCACTGAATATACAGTTCCGAATTCATTCTGACTTACGCTCAGAGCTCATTCTCTCACATTCCGATACATCCACGGAAATACTGAAGAACACACACATATCATCAAGCTCCCGGCTATCTCACCGGAATCCATCTCAGGACTTCTCTCTCCAAATCTCTCGTCCAGAAGGCGATCGGCAGAAGCAGCAAGTCTCCACTAGACAGATTCCTAGGGATTCACAAGCCCAGAAGCCCAAACATCCGGCTATATACTCGCCGTGAGAGGCGGTCGATCTCTCACCGCCGCGACTGTTCATCACCTTTGTTACAAGAACTCACAGAGCATCAAATCTGGTTCTTCCGGCAATCTACACGCTCACTAGCTAAGATAACAAGAAACTTTACACTCATTGTATTTGTATTCTTAAATTAATACTTGTATCCCCGAATATCGGTATTAATAATATCTCGCGAGAGCATTCAAGCCCGGGACTAACAACCCCGGCAAATCTTGTGTTATTTATCTTTCTCACGGAAGTGCTCTTGCATTTGTTTGCTATCCCATCCATTCCAGCAATATCTATCTCCGGATAATATTTTGGGTAGCAACACTTACGAATATTGTCTCTATGTAATAATACCATTATCGTACGAATGTGTTGTTGAATGAATTACGTTTCATTCAAGGTTGCTTGTTCACGTGAATATTGTTAGACAAGGATACCGTTCGTAATCATTCAAAGAAGGATTATTCATCTACGGAATTGAGAGTTATCTTGCTTGGTTATAATGATGGTTGAATTCTTGTGATTATTATGCGTTTCGTGTATATGCAATGTTCTGAGAATCTATGATTCATGATATGGTGATGTCCTTGATCGTGTTATCATTTGTGGTGGGATGGTATGCCCGAGTTTACCGTCTCGTTACCGTTGGTTCTGTTGAGCTTTGTTGACACTTCGGTGGGTTGTTCGATTCCTTGATAAAGGTGTAATTCATTGATTTTCGTTGTCATGTTGCATCGTGACATCTCTGGAGTCATATCTGCGTGCCGATTGATTATGTGTAGGATTTTTAGCCGGGCACTTGATGATCATGCATGGATGTTTCCGCATTTGGATCGTGCACACGAGACATAGTTCGTGAGGCTAATTAGGTACATCGTCCCACGTATATTCTGGATTCCGTATATGGGGTGGACATGTGCACGGACACATTTCTGGATTGGACGTACTGTGACATCCGTCTTGAGCCATATTATTTGGTCGTTCGTATATTTGGATACGTTCGATAATTGGGACTGACTGTTTATATGGCTGCGGGGTATATTCAGTAGTCGGTTGTTTCTTTGAGATCTGTATGTATATGAATTGTATAATGTCATGAGAATTATTATCATGTATAGCTGACCCTGTGGTTTGGGGAAATACTTGTATTTCAGGGCGAGGAAGAGGCAAGGCACAGGAAGTGCACGATGGTAACGGAGGGTTTTGAAGGATGCTAATTCGGGGGGCCCGAGTCTTTTGATGTTCGGTTATGTATTATTGAAATTTTCATTTGTATTTTGTGTCGGATGAATGTATTATAATTTGTAAGGTATTGCCCATCGTCATATGGTCTGTACCGAACTTGGATCCTGTGTACGATTGTCCAAATTAAGACATGTATAATTTATACTCCACATCGGGGTTTTGATTAATATTGTGGTACGGTGCCACGTTATCGGGTTATAGGTGCATATCGTGATATCGCCTGGTGGGTCCCGGTAGGGGTCCACGGCACTGTAATAGACACTGTTTTTGGGCTATTACAACAGTTCCGAAGCTTCGTCTCTTCAATTGAAAGACCAAATCGGTCTACTGAGTCATTTTAGTCTTAAAGGCGATGTTGAGATGTTTGATTTTAGTCACCAGCCTGGTAGATCCTTGAGGAAAGGGTCTACGACGTGTAATATCCCTGAGTGGATTGGGGGTGTTACATAAATGGTATCTGTTGGCCACTCAGTATACAGGATACAACTTGGAAAGTGTTTGAAACAATAGGCTGTACGGTTTTCAAATCTGAGTGCGTAGCGGAAGTGTTTAATACAGTAAGTTGCTGAGGATACAGCAACTAGGTGTGCAATGTATACTTAAATAATCACAATTAATAAAACAATAAAGGCAGAAGGTAAATAACACAATATTTAAAGTGGTTCGAGGTAAACCCCTCTACGTCCACTGGTCCTCCACACAGGAGTAAAAAGTTTATTATAATTACTGCGTACACAACTACGTAATTATAACCAAACCTAATCAATATATCGTTCACACAGATTGATATAAAGATCTTAGCTTTCAACCGTTCACACAGATTGATTTGAGCTAACACGTGACTGGCTTCTTCACACAAAGTTCTGAAGCTTCGTCTTCTTCAATGCAAGTCCGTCACACACAGTTCGGGAAGAGCAAGGATTCTCAGTCCACATAGGGCTGATGGGTTTGCTCAAGGGTTTGAACAATATTTGAACAACAACTTTGACTTTCTGAGCTTTTAGCTGATGATGTGTTGTTCACAGTTTTGAGCACTGTATATCTATTCTTTCAGAATAGCAGAATGCCTTGGGAGATATGTTTGCTCTGAATATTCATGTAAGCACTTGTTTCACTTGCATATAAATTCGATCGTTTGTTCGTTTGTTTGCGTGTGTCTAGATCTTCAAAGGCTGGGGATATATATAGCTTTCTGAAATATATCCGTTGATATAAATCCGTTGAGAAAGATTCCATTCCAACGGGTTGATGTGTTTGAATAAAACACGATCCGGATTTTGTGCTAGATTTGAAGATTTCTGACGGCTTGATATTTAAATACTTTATCCTTTAGTATTTAAATATATCTTCTCAAACGGGACATTGACTTAGTTAATAACAAAGATTCTTTCTTGTCCTGTTTGGATGTTGTATGGAATGATAGCTGTATTGTCGATTCGAGACAGCTTCCATACTTAGTCTTTATAAGACTCCTTTGTTGTATGATTGATTCTGTATGCTAGGGCTACGAGAAGTCTTCGATACAGGTTGATCAGCTTTTCGATACAGCTGCTTTCTGTATGCTGGATTGGCATATTGTCAAAACATTCTGTCATGATCTTTTCGATACAGGGATTGTTTTGTCCTGACAATCTCGATACAGGGATTGTTATCCCAACACAACCCATGTGTACCTTGAGTAGTCATCCACTACTACTATAGCATGCTTTCTACCACTTATAGTCCTTGGCTTGATGGGACCAAATAGATCCATGTGAAGTATATCTAAGATTCTTGTTGTGAGAGTGGTAGGGTGGACTGGCTTGAATGATGCTCTTGTTTGCTTCCCTTTCTGACACACATCACAGAGAGCTTCCATCTTGAATACTTCTGGAAGTCCTCTGACCAGCTCCTGAGAACTAATCTTGTTGATGGCTTTGAAATTTAGGTGACATAGTCCCTTGTGCCACAGCCATCCATTCTCAGCTATTGTCTTGGATAGAAAACAAGTATTAGGAGTTTCTGTGTTCCAATCTATCATATAGACATCTCTCATTCAGAATCCTTGTAGCTTCACTTCTCCAGATAGAATATCTATCACCATGCATTTCCAAATGGTGAAGACTACTAGATTTTTCTCATCACAAAATTGGTTTATGCTCAAAAGGTTGTATTTGAGCCCTTTGACATAATGAACTTTTGATGTAGTGATGTTTCCTATGTGCAGCTCTCCAAATCCTTTGGTATGTCCTCTAGAGCTATCTCCAAAGGTTACGTCTAGACCTCTTTCTTTGATATAATTTGTCAGCACCTTCTTTTTCTCGGTCATGTGCCTTGAGCATCCGAAATCTATAAACCATTCTTCACCTCTAATATTTGAATTTGTGGAGATGTGGTAGTAGTCCTTCCACCTTATATGCAATCAGACAAGTAGAGATTTAGGTACCCAAATCTGTGTGGGTCTTTGGGGGTTAGTTGGTTTCCTGGAGAACTGATTTCTCCTGGGATTAGTGAAGTTGTGGTGATTGCCCCTTAAAGGTGTGTGTTGTCTGGGCCTGTATCCTCGGTTAGGATTGTGTACTGGATATGCCTCATCAAATTAGTGGTGTGGGCCATTCCTAAATCTTGGCTGATGCCATTTATAAAATCTTTGTGGTCTCCACACCTGTTTATTTTGAAAATTTGGATAACCTTGAGGTTTCTATTTGCCCCTCCCATTTTGAAATCTGTTTTTGGGGAGTCTTTGATAATAATGGGAATGTTGTCTGGGCTGCTGCTTCTGCCTTGGCCATTGCCTAGTCTCATGTCTAGGTGGCTGCCTTATATACCTTGGCTGCAGCCTAGACCTGTGACTTGGCTGCTGCCTATTTTGAAACATTGGTTTATCATTAGGCTCAGCAGACGGGACAAGTGTTTCTCCCTTGATGAAAGTGGTTTTAGAACTAGAGGGAGTATTCGGGTCATATCCAAGGCCTGATCTGGAATATAGTGGCCTTTTGTTCATACACAATTCGTCCAGGGTTAGAGATGCCTTCAGGGAGGTTATTTCCTTCGCCTGAGTTTTACTTAGCTGAGTCAGTTTAGTAAACTCAGCTTTGACATGAGCAAGTGCAGCTGATTTTTTACTATTCAAAACAGTTAATCGTTTTATCTCAGTTGTAGTGATATCAGCCTGGTTTTTAAAGTTGTCTGCAGCCTGGTTTTCAATATCAGATTTGGTTTTATTCAACTCTAGGCTGAGTTTTTCAAAATCTCTTTTCAGCTGGCTATTCTCATCTTGCAGTTGGGTCTTCTCGGCTGATACAGATAGGTTTGCAGATTTTAATTTCTCAAAGTCTTTGAGGAGTTGATTTACAGTATCTCGTGCAAGTCCATGTCTTGTGACATGTCTGAGCTATTATTTGAATTAGAGGGTTTAGATGTTACCTCTTCATCAGCTAGGTTGGCCATCAGACAGTCATATTCCTCATCGTCATCAGAGAAGAATCCGCTGCTTGATTCCACTTTCTCTTGGTCTTCTCCAATGAGGGCTTTCCTTCGGTCTTTTTTTCTGCTCACCTCCTTCTTGCTCTCGTCCTTCTTAAGATCAGGACAGTCAATTTGAATGTGTCCTGTCTTATGACAGTTATAGCACTCCACCTTCCAGCTTCTGCCTTTTTGATTTCTCCTTGGATTCTCCTTATAATTTTTCTTATATTTGGAGTAATTCTTTCGAAAATTGCTGAATCTTTGCATTATAAATGCCATTTCTTCCTCGAAATCGAGTGGATTTGGAGGTTTGACATCCGATAAGCTCTTGGCGGGGGACTCGGCTGCAAATGATATTTCCTTCTCTGCAGGCTCGTTTGATGATGAACTTGGGAGTTCGAATTCATAAGCCTTCAGGTCAGAGAATAGTTCTTGAATTTTTATTTTATTTAGGTCTTTGGATTCCCTCATGGCCACCGCCTTCATACTCCATTCGGGGCTAAGAGATCTTAATACTTTCAAGGCCATCTCCCTGTTGCCATAAGTTTTTCCAAGGGGGTTTATTTCGTTGGTGATCTCTGTGAACCTTGTGTCCACTTGGTCTATTGATTCTCCGGTCTTCATCTTGAAGTTGTCAAACTTCTGAGTGGCGATTGACAACTTGTTTTCTTTTATCAGCTCAGTACCTTCACACATCACAGCAAGGGTATCCCAAATCTCCTTGGCATTTTGGCAATTCTTGATCTTGACCATGGTTGATTTGTCAAGAGTTTGGTATATCACATCTCTAGCCCGGTTGTCAAGATTGGTCAGCTTTCTTTCTTCAATGGTCAGCTCCGTCCTCTTCTTGGGGATATTTTTTGGCTTCCCGGTTGCAATCTCCTTAGGTGTGTTGTCCTTCTCAAAGATAAAAGGACCATCTTCGATAATGCAGCACATGTCATCATAGATAGAGGATAAGTGTGCCTGCATCCTTATCTTCCAAAGATCATACTCGTCAATTGAAAACACGGGTAATCTAGAGTGCATGTGTTCCATTCTAAATGAGAGATATAAATATATGCAAGAGCCGATGCTTGTTCTACGAGCGAGGTCCCATTCCTTACTGATTGGGAGGGGCAGTATGGATCTGGTTCTGAAATAAATGAACCAACCACTCCGATACCACTTATAGGACACAAGTCGTCCAGGAATAAGTCTAGAGGGGGGTGAATAGACTTGTTGAAACTCTTTTCCACAAAGGATGAGTTTCTCAGCTGATATATATGCGGAAGTCAGCTGATGACGAAAGCAAATAGCTAATGGAATAGTTAAGTATGAATGCAGCAGTTAAGTATGATGCTAAAATAGTAAAGTACGCAGGCAATTTATAGTGGTCTCAGAGGTGGGGTAATCCTCTACTAATCCACTTTCTCCAAACCAGTTGGAGATGAATCAACTATAATTTTCAACTAGTGATAAATATTACAGTGATTCTACAACTTAGCTACAACAACTTCCAACCAATGGAAATCCTATCGTTGCAACTCCTTTCTGACTGCCTAGCACCACTTGATCTTCAAATCCTTGGATGCCTATCAGTCGCGAAACTTCAACCAGTGAAGTACCCCTTACTCAGGTTTTAAAACAAGAGTGTTTTGTCTTTTCCAACTAAGAGCTTTCTTCGTATATGAATGAGAATACTGCTCTTTACGATGCTATAGATCTGTTTGCTTAGATTACTTTGATCGCTTGAAAGTATAGTTCGCACCGTTATGCTCAACTTCAAATCTTCGGATATATATAGGTGTCGATCCTTTGAGCTTTTCTTCATAGCTGTTGCAAATCTGTAACAAATCCATTCGTTGGAGAAATAGACTTCTTTGTTTTTCTTTCTAAACGTTGCAAGGCTGGATTCCCATATTTTAATCCATTTTTTGACCGTTGTGAAGACTTCCATGTGATGGCGCCGAATTTTTTGATTTTAATATGAATAATGTCTTCAGAGGTGGGTCTGGATGATTTATTTAAATCATACCCTTCTGGGAATCTCTCCAATTTGTCCCTTATCGCCCGCATGTGACTTTTCGTAATTATTGACTATTCAACGCATGCTGACGTGGACAGGTTTACTTGGCTGATCACTTAAGTGATCTCTCTGTGGTTAAACTGTCTGATGTGCAGTCAACCTTATCTGACGTCGACTTCTCTGATGTGCCGACTTGTCTGAAGTCTTCTGACCTAATTGAACTTGACTGATCTGATGGTCAAACTTCAGATGACTTGACTTTTCTCCTTGACTGTCGTCTGGTCCAACTTCGCTGATTAAATTGTTGACCAGAACTTCTCTGATAAGGGTTGCCTGATATAGCTCGTCTGCGGTCAACCTTATCCGAACAGCTGAGTTGACCAAGACTCGGCTGATAGATACTTATCTGTGATTTGTACTTAGCCGATTTTTAAAGCCTAACTTTATATGGCCTATAAAAGATACTTATTTGGTTCTTCTTTACATTTTGCCAAGTATCTAACTTAATACCATTTGGCCTATGGAAGATACTCATCTGGTTCTTCCTTACATTTTGCCAACTAATAAACATACATTTGAATAAACAAATACAATGAAGACATTATCAAAATCTAACAAGTATTCCTAACACATACAGGTAATGTCTCTAAATCTTCAAGGCATGAACTACCGCTGCTAATTCCAAATCATGAGTAGGGTAGTTCAGCTCGTGCGGTTTTAGTTGCCTCGAAGCATAGGCAACTACCTTGCCCTCCCGCATCAATACACATCCCAATCCTTGCTTGGATACATACCTGTAGATAACGAATTCTCTCGTCGGATCGGGAATGGTCAAAACTGGTGTTATAGTCAACCTTTGCTTAAGTTCTTGGAAACTCTTTTTGCACTTCTCATTCCATAACAAAACTTCTCAATTCCTTGTCAATCTAGTCATTGGTGCAGCTATCTTCAAAAATTCCTCGATAAATCTCCGATATAACCAGCTAAACCCAAGAAACTACGAACTTCATTTGGATTACTAGGTACTTTCCAATCATTGACTGCCTCTACCTTAACCTGGTCAACCTAGATTCCTCTAGAAGTGATCATATGTCCTAAAAATGCAACTCGGTTAAGCCAGAATTCACACATGTCGAACTTCGCATACAACTTCTCCTTACGCAGTATTCCCAATATTGTTTTAAGATGCTGCTTATGTTCAACCTTGCTCTTTGAATACACAAGTATGTCATCTATGAACACAATGACAAACTTATCCAAATAAGGTTGAAATATCCATGAATACTACTGGCGCATTAGTCAAACCAAATGGCATCACTATAAACTCATAGTGTCCATATCGAGTTCGAAATGCTATCTTTGAGATATCATCATCCTTAATCCTCGGTTGGTGATATCCGGATCTCAAATATATTTTCGAGAACACTCCTGATCCTCCAAGTTGATCGAATAGGTCCTATACTCTAGGAAGTGGATATTTATTCTTTATCGTGAGTCTATTAAGTTCACGATAGTCTATGCACATCCTCAAACTTCCATATTTTTCTTAACAAAGAGTACTGGCACACCCCATGGAGATACACTCAGTCGGATAAATCCAGAGGCAAGCAGTTCCTGAAGTTGCACTTTCAGCTCTTATAATTCCTTGGGCGCCATTCTATAGGGGGCTTTCGATATTGGTGCCACTCCTGGCACTAAATCAATTGAGAACTCAACTTGACGGATCGGCAGAACTCCCAGCAAGTCTTCGGGAAAGACATATGGATACTCCTTGAATAGGTACATCAGCTACCGTCTTCTCCAAAGTAGTTTTCCCCACCACATTCACCAGGAATCCTTGGCAACTACGCTTCTTCAACATCTTCACAGCTTTCATGGTTGAAATCACTTTCGGGGTACTACAATGTCTTACTCCCTCGAATACGGTCTTGACATCATCAGACGGACATAAGGTTACCCTCCTTTCGGAAAATTCTACTACATCTCTATGTTTGTCCAACCAATCCATTCCCAAAATAATATCAAAATCGCTGAGTTCAACTATGTGCAAGTCAGTTAAGAAGCTATGTTCGTTAATCTCTATCTTCACATTATTAGCTATAGAATCTACAGACACTACTCCCCCCGCAGGCATGTTAACTAACAGAGATCTAGGAGCTTTACTACTTCTACAACCAATCATAGTGCAAAGCTTCCTAGAGATGAATGAACGAGATGCACCTGTATCAAACAACACCAAAGCAGAAATATTAGCAACTGACAACATACCTGACATGGTTTGAGGTTCAATCTCTTCCTCGAACTCGACCATGCTATACACTCGAGCTTTACCTCATGAGCCTTGACCTTGCACACTTTTGCCTGGACCTTTTCCTTTCTTCGGACATGATGAGGTCATTGTCCTTCCTCACGGCAGAAGTAGTACTGATTCTATCCAAGCATATAGGTACCTTTATGTCCTTTGCCATATGTAGCACATGTAGGTTTATCGGACTAGGGTTTCTCCCCTGACAATCCAATCTTAGCGTTCTTCTTACTACCACTTCCTTGATCGTGCCACTTGTGCTTGTTATTAACTGCGACTGGTGGTGCTCTTGCCTTCTCCACATCTAAACTGGCAGATATGTCCTCGGCCCTGGCAACCGCTTCATTGTAGGTCAAACGCCCGTGACCAGCCAAGTGATGATGAATATGGTCACGCAGTCCATCTCGAAACTTCTGAGAATTCATGTCATCCATCTCGACCATGTGAGGAGCAAAACGGCACATGTGGTTGAACTTGCGCTAATAGTCGGTGACCGACATTCCTACTTGGGTCAGATCAAGGGTTTCGCTTTGCATCTTGGTTTTGTACACCCTCGGGTAGTACTTTTCCATAACCGTTTCTTTGAATTGGTCCCAAGTAAATGTATCCTTCTCGTCTTGGGTTTTGAGTCTCCACACTCCAATCCACCATGTCCTAGCATCCTCCTTGAGCTGGAACATGGCACATGACACCTTCTAAGCATCGGTGCAGGCCATGTAGTCGAAGATGCTGTCTAGGTTCAACAACCACTCTTCTATTGCTGCTGGTCCCTCATGACCAAGAAAGACGGGCGGCTTGAAATGATTGAACCGCTTGATGACTTGAGCTTGAACTTGCTAAGGATTGTTAGGCGGGTAAAATGGTCGCGCCTTGAAGTAACATGGCCAATCCATTCAAAAGATGATCTTGGGTGGGTTGAGCATTGCAGTTTCCACGGTTAGCCATGAGTCTGCCAACGGGTTGTAAAACCCATTAGTCGGCGCAGTGTGAGAAATAAAGAATGAGAAGATACCGGTAGTACGCATATAATAGTCACAATGCATAAAAATATAAATGCAATAAAATAAGTGATATTCATTATATATAATATGATTTAAAGAAAAGAAACTAGAAACATACACCAAAAATCTCAACATAATAGCTATGTAATAAAATAAACTAAGCCTATGGATATTCCTCATCGTCACTGCTAATAGTTTGTATAACAAGAATAGGGGATCGTGACTCAATCCACGAAGTAACGTCATCATCAGACTCAATGTCTGCCATCAAAACATCCTTCATATTCTCTGCGATGTCTTCCTTTCAGCTCTCATCAGGAATTTCCTTTGGATCTTCCTCGGGATCTTCTTCTAGGTCTTCTTCATCCATAGAGTCGGAACTCCAATTTATAGCTGGTATCATATCTCGAGCGTACATATTTAATAAATGTCCGGCTATAAACTGGAAATCATCAGTGGTCTCCCGATCTTCTGGTGTTCTCTTTATGGACTTTTGCCAAAGTTGGAAGATGCAGTAACTCCAATCATTGGGTATCTTTAGCATTAGGTGGTTCAGCTATTGCGTGACAGAGCCTTGTTTCCCAAACTGCAACCACTTGTTCAGCCTGTTGATGACATAGTACAATGCATTTTCTGGTAAACTCGGATCATCCCACCAATCCTTGCGTTCCAGAAGACGTGAGTCAAACGTAGCAGGAATCCTCTTACGTGATGTCATCCTAGGTTTGGCCATTCTAATAGTTCGCACATACATATACCTTGTTAGATGTGTGGTGAACTTCGGTTTGGTTATTCGATCACGTATCATGATTTTTTAGCACTTTTTGGCACGAATAGTGTGTGCCGCGGCACAAGGGATTGTGTGCCGCGGAACACCCCTTTCAAGAGTTGAACTGGGCACGGCCGCATGCACGCGGCACGCTCGGCGGCATGGCCTGGAAGCTCGACCATGAATTTTAGCCACGGCCGCGCACACCTGGGCCCGCAATGCACGCGAGTCAAAATGTCCTTTTATCAGCGGGATTTGGAGAGGATTTCATTTCCTCTCCTTTCTTCTCTCCGTGGGCGATGGATTGGACGATTTTCGGGCAATTTTTGGGCGATTTGTCTTAGAGATATCATCCTCCTCGAGTTCTTGGTGTATATTAGCAACACTAATGTGTGTTCTTCGTCATTGATCCGAGGTATTTTCTTGATTCTCTAGAGTTGACCTTTCTTTTTGGGAGTTTTGTTCTGAATTCCGAATCCAATCTAGTTTAGATGAATCGATTGGTGTTAGATGTTGTTGTTAAACATGTTTTATGGATTTTTGGTGTTCTTGAGGTGTAGTGAACATTTGATGTTCGATCAAATGTTCGAATGAGTTTTCTTTCGATAGTTTGTTGTGGCCTCCATTGTTTTTGGTCTTGATCCTCGTCGTAATCATGTTTTTATTGTTTCTTCCAGAGGATTATAGGTGATCGAGGATTCCAAGTTGAATCCCGTTTGGTGATTGATAATTCGTGTGGTTTTATTCTCGTAGTGTTCGCGGTGCTATCGTGTTCTTAATAGTGTTTGGGAGTTCGGGGCTGTTCGACCACGTCCCATCCATCGTCTCGTTACGATCGTGGTTTCAAGGCAAGTACCTTGTCCATATATTTCTTGTTTCGTGGATATAATGATCGGTGACCGTCTAAATGTGTTCGTTTGGTTGTTGAAATGAACTTTCAAAGATTTGGTTTAGCCTCGCTAAAGGCTTCCTTTCAAACTCGTGTGTATTTTGTGATTGGTGTGTCTTTTCTAAAATGACTATGTGAATCCTATGGATATGTTTTGTGTTGATGTTGTGCTTGATAATGCGTGTGTACATATATTCCCTCATTTCGGTATGTTGTGGTTTGACGTTTTGTCGTGCTAAGTGTTTGATGCCTCTGGGTGAATTGTTTGGATATCCTTGTTGTATTGTGAAATGTGTGTGAATGTATGGATATCGAAGGGGTCTACGGTGACACATGGCTAGTAATCATGTGGTCAGGATGCAACAAGAGATTGATCCAACCGTGAGAGCCTCGGGATACCTACGGTGGCACATGACATGTGATCATGTTGTCAGGAGACGACAAGTGATTGATCCAACCATGAGATGATGTGGCAAGTGATCACAGTGGAATAAGTTAACCTACGATGACACATGGCTAGAGATCATGTGGTCAGGATGCAACAAGTGATTGATCCAACCGTGAATAGCCGTGGCATGTGTTCACGGTGTGATATATGATTTTGGATGTGTTTTGCCAGGTCAAGTACCTTGGATGTGTTACTGAGATTACGTATCTTGAGTGGTTATGTTTTGTTGATTTTATGTCCGTCGAGGACACGTGACGTGGTTTTGAACCCTGTGAATTGTTGTTGGTTTTATTCGAGAAAGCAAACCTTTGGGCTGTGACCCCTGTTGATTTTGGAACGAGAAGAATTCGATAATCCTAAATTGTTTTCTATTAAAACTCCCGATGGCATTTTAAACCATTTTGTAAATTGTTTCCCTTGAATTGTGATAGTTCAAGTTTAGAAAGTTTTACTCGAACTCTTGCCTTGGGAAGTACTTTTTGTTATGTTTGAATCTTTGAGGATTCCTGGTTATTGTTATTCTTGGAATATGATTTGTATGACTCGTATTCGCACTTTGTACTTGCACTAGCAAAATAGTGGAATTTTGCTAACCTCCGAGTAATCGGGGGGTAAATGTCTGTTTTGCAATCAGGTTTTGGGGAGCATAACACATGGTTGGCATGAAGGGTGATGAAAAATGATCGATACTAATCACATGAAGACCCGTACGTTGTTGTATTGGTTTAGTTGTACTTTATTTCTTCTCTAGTATTTTTCCCGTTGTTCGGGAGTGTGTTGTATTTTGACCCCTGTGTGGGCATGTATTGAGATTGAGTTGTATGTATTAATTGAAAGACCAAATCATTCTACTGAGTCATTTTAGTCTTAAAGACAATGTTGAGATGTTTGATTTTAGTTACCAGCCTGGTAGATCCTTGAGGAAAGGGTCTACGACGTGTAATATCCCTGAGTGGATTGGGGGTGTCACATAAATGGTATCGGAGCTTTAGGTGGTGGAAACCTAGGCTGTCAGGTCAAGTTGTGTCTGTTGAGTCTTGTATCGTCGGATTTTGTTTGATTGAGTCATGTCGCGACGCGTTATCTGAGTTTGTCGGTCGTCATTAGTATCGTGGGGCGATCATCATCTTCGTATGACCTGTGGATGTAAGTCTCCCTTCTTTGTGTTGTGCCTCATGTGACACGAGTTACTGGTATGATTATGTGTTAAGTGATGGAATACTTATGTAGATTTTTGGTTTCGTGATATGTGTTTATTCGACTCTCATATTTTGTTTATATGAGGAGTGTTGTCGCTGTTTATGTCTTTTGACTGTTGTTTTTGTCCGCTGCTAATAATTTTCACAATGATTTGCTCGTATTGCAAGTATTTTTCGAAACCTTTATGCTTAACATGAAATGGTCATGTATTTGTGTGTGATTTGCTCACCTCGGGAGGGTCCGATGGGGCCTTGAGGGAATCCAGTGGTATAGCCCTAGATTCACGAGTTTGATTCTCTAGCCAGTTCGGGAGCATCCTTAAAGGCCTCGAGTGGGATCAGTGGTTTAGCCCCGGTCCTAGGCGATGGTTGTGAGTGATTTGTTTTATGATATGGACAGATCGGGAGGGTCCTTGGAGGCCTCGAGTGGGACCAATGGTTTAGCCCCGGTCCTAGGCAAGTTTGAACTGTGATTTGACTGTTTGTTTCTCGGGAAGAGACATGTCTTGTGTTGATTTGAACGATGTGACACGTGTGCTATGAGGTGTGTAACCGAATGTTGATACACATGAGTTTTTGGGAATTCTAGCCTAATGGATTTTTTTAAACCCTTGAGTATCTTAGAGAATGATTTTCGAGACTTACTTTCAAAATGGATTACATTTTCAAGGCGCCTACTAGCGCAACTATAGGTTTCAAAATTCATCTACTTTGAGGACCAAAATATTTTGAGATATTCTCAGTAACTTAGAAATGCATTTGCTTAGACCCGAAGGTCGAATATTTCTAAAAGTTTTAATTAAAAGAAAAATTTCCGCATTTTTATCAAACGCAAGATGTTTTTTTTCAAAGTCTATATAACGATATTTGCATTACTTTTTCGAAATATGATACTCAAGATCGACTAGTATTTCCAAAATTATTTTCGAAAAGATGGTTTTCATTTTTTTTAAAAACATATCATTTCTATTTGCGGTCAGGGAACGTGTGTATGGTGTTAGCATTGTCGTTAGGGTGTTAGCCCTCTGTGAGAGGTGTGATGTTGTATCGAATGTTGTAGCTTCGTGGTGATTTGCACGTTATCGCACCCGTGCGAGCTATTAGAGCTTGGGTTTGTATGATTGTATACATCTGTGATTGTTTCATGATGTTTTGTAATTGTGTACTGGTTATCGTTTGAGCCTTTGATATCATCGAACGATGCCATCGTTGCTGTGATATTCATATGTGTGTAGCCTTACGATGGTAATCGTTGTATGTGTTGTGTGTTGTGATTTTATGTTGTGTTGAGTGGTTACTTATTCAGTATGCTGAGGGGCAGAGGTCGTGGTCGTAGCGATCAGACGCGTGATCGGGATCTGGCTGCCGGTAATGGTGTTGGTATCAGTGTTACTACTATTTTGCAGCAGGTAGCTGCACAGATGACTCAGTTGACTCAGGTAGTTCAGCATAATACAGATGTGACCCAGAACATTGGTGCAAATCAGTGGCTTCGAGAAGTGGTTCGTATGAATCCCCCTCGTTTCGCTGGTGCCACTGATGCATTGGGGTGGGGATTCCACTTCTGACATTTCAAAATACCCTTAACGCCTGAAACGGTGGTATAAAATATATTAAACAATTTGAAACATCGCGGCTTTTAAGATTCGATTGTCCAGATGTCGTGTATGACATTTAATCTAAAAGACGTTTGACATGAAAACAGGGCACGTGGACAAAAATTGTTTTAAAATGAAATATTATGATATATAATGAATCGTTTTCCCATAGTATGTGCTGTATCCACGACGATACAGCGTTCCCCCTGAAAAGGTACATATGGGTTTCAATTCCATACAGCAACTTTTGGATTAATGCTGTATTCATGGGTCATACTATATTCCCCCTTAATTATTGCACATGTTAGCTGTAGGATGATTCATATTGCTTCGGTTCCACAGTGCTGTATTCAAGGCTCTAAGTGTACAGATAATTAATGGTGGATACTGTATTCTTGGGTCTTGCAGCATTCCCCCTCAATTGTTGAGTGAAAACAATAAATACTTACAGGGAGTCAGGCTGTAGCAATCCCAATTCTTGTCGAAGCATGTTGAATCTAGCTGTGTCGAGAGGCTTGGTGAAAATGTCGGCCAACTGCATATCTGTATGAACTTTTTCTAGTCGAACATCCTTGTTCTCGACATGATTCCTGATGAAATGATGCTTCATGTTGATATGCTTAGTGCGCGAGTGCAATACAGGGTTGTGCGTTATTGCAATTACACTCGTGCTATCGCACATAATAGGCGTTTCCTTGGCTTCAATCCCATAATTTGACAACTGTTGCTGCATCCAAAGGATCTGCATACAGCAACTACCAGCAGCATAGTACTCTAATTCAGCCGTGGAAAGTGAGTTTGCCAATTGCTTCTTGCTGAACCAAGACACAAGTCTAGGTCCAAGAAAGTGACAAGTTCCACTTCTACTCTTCCTATCTAGCTTGCAGCCTCCGAGATCCGAGTCGTTGTAGCCAACTAAATTGAATCCGCCTTCTTTAGGATACCATGGTCCTACATCGATTATTCCTTTAATATACTTTGGGATTCATTTAGCTGTGTTGAAGTGTGATTCTTTAGGTGCTACTTGATATCTCGCACACACTCCTACAACAAACTGGATATCGGGCCTGCTAGCCATTAGGTATAGGAGAGAGCCAATAAGCTTCCTATAGAGTGATTGGTCAACCGACTTTCTAGCTTCATCAGCACTAATTTGCACGGAAGTGCTCATGGGGATTGACGATGATTTGGAAGTATTCATTCCAAACTTTTTGAGAAGCTCCTTGCTGTATTTTTCCTGGTTTAGGAATATCCCTGTAGGCAACTGCTTTACCTGCAAACCTAGGAAATAACTAAGTTCTCCCATCATACTCATTTCAAATTTACTTTGCATGAGATGAGAGAACCTTTGACATAAAGCAAGGTTAGTTGAACCAAATATAATATCATCTACGTAAATTTGAACCATTAGAAGGTCATCGCCTTCCTGTATTTTGATCAAAGTCTTGTCCACAGCACCTTTCTCAAATCCATTATCGGTTAGATACTGGGACAGGGTCTCATACCATGCTCTAGGGGCTTGCTTAAGTCCATACAGTGCTTTCCTCAGCCTGTATACTAGGTCTACGCCGTCTGTGTTGGAAAACCCTAGTGGTTGTTCAACATAAACTTCTTCAGCAAGGTCTCCATTTAGGAATGCACTTTTGACGTCCATTTGGTATACAATGAAACTTTTATGGGCGGCAAAGGCTAAAAATATCCTAATGGCTTCTAGTCTGGCTACAGGGGCAAATGTCTCATCATAGTCTATGCTTTCTTCCTGTCTATAGCCTTGGGCGACTAGTCGGGATTTATTCCTGATAATGAGTCCATTTCGATCCTTCTTGTTTCTAAATACCCATTTGGTTCCAATTACTGATTGATGCGTAGGTCTGGGTACAAGATACCATACGTTGTTTCTTTCGAAACCGTTAAGCTCTTCTTCCATAGATGTGATCCAATGAGAATTGTTGAGAGCTTCTATGGTAGAAAAAGGTTCGGATTGGGCTAAGAATAAAACAATGGTGCACATATTAAGTCTTCTAAGCTTGGATTGAGATTTCCATTCAGGAAATTGTGATATCTCAGTATCGGGTTCTTCTTGTGCACACAATACATTTCCTTGTGTACTCTGTATTCTCCTACGGGTAGAGACACCAGCATTAATGTTTCCAATGATCAGCTCTTGCGGGTGATCTCTCAACCATCTTCTGTCGGGTTCTAATTCAGGGTCCCGTACTGTATCTTGAGTTGCTGTAGTTTTGGCTTCAGCTTGTACAGCATCGGCTTCACCTATGTCAGTTCTTACAACTGCGGGGTTGATTTCTAGGTCAACGACAGGTTCGATAGGAGTTGGTGGATCTAAGATAGAAAGTTGTTGGATGTTCTGAGTAACAGCTTCTACTCCTGTAGGGTCATGGTGAGGTTCGTCGAACACTACATGAACTGATTCCTCGATTGTTAGCTTCCTTTTATTGAAGATCCTGTAAGCTTTGCTAACAGAGGAATATCCTACAAATATCCCTTCATCCGACTTCTCATCGAAGGTTCTAAGTTGATCATTCCATTTGTTCAACACATAGCACCTGCATCCAAAAATGTGAAAATACAAAACTAACAGAGTTTTGTTGTTCCATACCTCGTATGCTGTTTTGTTGTGATGCTTGTTGACGATACATCGGTTTTGAGTGTAGCACACTGTATTGGTGGCTTCGCCCTAGAAACACTGTGGCAACTTGCTTGCAGCAATCATTGTCCTTGTTGCTTCTTTCAGCGTCCTGTTCTTTTGCTCGGCAACACCATTTTGTTGAGGTGTACGGCAGCTGAGTATTCGTGTTGTATCCCATTTTCCGAACAGTATTGCTCTATAAAGCGGTTAGTGAATTCTGTACCTCTATTGGAACGAATGGACACGATACTCGACCCTTTTTCATTTTGAAGCTTTCTCAGGTGCTCGGGCAGCTTTGATGTTGTTTCCTTCTTCTTGCTTAGGAAAATTGTCCAAGCATACCTAAAATAATCATCAACAATAACGAGACAGTATTTCTTACCTCTCAAACTTACCGGGTCTACAGGACCATAGAGATCCATATGTAGCATTTCCAGAATTCTGTGGGTTGAAAGGTAGGATTTGCTCTTCAGAGTGAACTTGATTTGCTTGCTTTTTTGACATGGTCCACAGACACTGTCTTTTTGAAATGATACATTTGGCCCTAACCATTCCCTGTCTTGAGAGCTTGTTGATCGTATTGAAGTTGACGTGTGACATCCTCTTGTGCCATAACCAGCTTAGATCTGCAGTGCCTTTGGCAACAAAACAAGGAATTGTGGAGCTTGTAGGCATCCAGTCAGCAATATACATATTACCTGATCTGCTTCCTGTGAGCACAACTTCTTTGGTCAGGATGTTCTTGACTCTACAGTGATTTATATAGAATTCACCGAGAACTGTTTGTCACAGAACTGGCTAATACTAAGTAGATTGTACTGTAAGCCTTCAACATAAGCTACATCAGTGACTTTGAATTTTCCGACAAGAAGGTTTCCTTTTCCTCTTGTTCTTTCTTTAGATTTATCACCGAAGCGCATTTTTGGACCGCGACCTTCTACGAAATCTGATAGCTTGCTTATATCTCCTGTCATGTGATGGGAGCATCCGCTGTCGAAGTACCATTTGTCCTTCTCCAAAATGTCCTGTAGCAAAGAAATTAGGTAGCAATTGGTACCCAAATTTTATTGATAGCAATTGGCTTACTGTAGGTTACATTAAGTACAGTTTTGCGGTATCTACGTGGGGCATGTACGTAGTTACTATAGCCGTGATAATCATTATGCATGTAAAAATCAGGGTTATTATTATTAATCTAGTACTTATGTCGTCTCGGAGGTGGAGCCATTTTCTTTGGTGTTACAGCTTGCCTTCTGGGTTTCCAGTTAGATTCCCAAAGTTGTTGTCGATGCTGTGCGGACACCTGCTTTCTTGATGGATAATGAGGCTCATGTATCCAGTACCTAGGCGTGTTGTACTGAAAGTACTGCCGTGCAGGCCATTGGTATTTGGATACAACCTTCTTTCTGAACGGCTATTGGCGCTGTTGATATGCTCGGGGAGCATGCTGTTGCGTGCGCCTTACAGGTTGGAATAGCTTATGATTCCACTGTCTCGAATAGGATTGCGGGGGCGGAATGGCAGCCTTTGCTTTTCGCAGTGCAGCAGGTTCCTTCATAGGACTTGGAGTTTCTTCCGATACAGGAATGTGTTCCACACCCCTGACGAACACAGTACTAGTTTTCCCTTTGTTGGAAAATGAATTGTATCCTAAGCCACTTTTATCATGAGCATGTTGCCCAGTGCTTAGAATTTCTTCCATTCTTTTAGATGATTTCTCGAAAGATTTCAGAATGGTCTCAAGTTCACTTTCTCGCTTTTAGAGAGTATTAAATTTGGCTTGAAGTAGAACAAAATCATTTGTATTGCTTCCATTTTGAGACTTAGCCTCACTTAGTTCATGAGCAAGTTGATGATTGCTCTCCACGAGTTTTTCATGCTCGACCTTGCTGTTTTCACAATCAATTGACATACTTTCATAGTTTATTTTCATCAAGTCGTTTTCTTCTTTCAGCTCTATGTTGGAAAGTTGAAGCTGAATGTTTTCATTTTTCAAAGTCTCGTGGGATTTTTGAATGTTCTTAAATTCATTCATCATGTTTTCGAAAGTATGAGATACATTTAGTGGAATAATTGAGGTTGAGCTTACCTCATCATCGCTATCTTCTTCTTCCGGAATGTCTTTTGCCATAAAGCACATATATGCCTTATCTTCGAATTCATCGTCAGATGAGTCACTGTCAGTGACTACCTGAAGACATTCTTCGGATTTGGATGGTGTGGGGGAGGCTTCTGATTCTCCTATCAGGGCCTTGAGCTTGTTTTTCCAAGCACGTCTTCGTTCATCCCTCTCTTGTTGCTCGGCATCAGGCAAACTTTGAACTTTAGGATGAGGACATTTGTTTGCATAATGTCCTGGTTTCCTGCAATTATAGCACAGGTTACCGTCACCATAGGAGGTTTCAGTACTTACCTTGTGAACAGGCTTGGGCCTGTTGGGAGTCTTTCTAGACTGCTTGATGAACTTTTTGAACTTGTGCATGAGGAGCGCCATTTCGTCTTGCGACAGGATGTCGTCGTCGCTGTCAGCATTCTTGTAATTTGGCTTTGATGGGCGGTGCATGCTGTGTTGATGGTTGGATACAACGGCTAGAGCAGTAACCTTTGCAGGGGATTGTTCAGCTTTCTCTCTCCTGTCTATATCGTACTCAAATGCTTTGAGGTCAGAAAAGAGATCAAAAGTAGATATTTCACTAAGATTACATGACACACACATAGCTGTGGTCTTAATGTTCCATCGGGCAGGGAGAGATCTTGTAACACCCCCGATATATTCAGGAATATTACAGCGCCGTAAATCCTTTACATAAGAATTTACAAGGCTGAAGAACTAAAAAAGACATTAACAGATACCAACGTACGAAGATAACGAAAATAAGGTACAACAGTTCTGACCAATAATGAAAGTATGAATGTTCAACGGAAAAGTATTAATACATCACCAAATCCAAATATTCATAAACGACTACGTACTCGAGTATTTATTAAAACGATACAAACAATAGACAAATAAACCCGGCCGGAACATCACTCTGCACCCTCATCTTCATGCAACTCCAGTGGTTGTTTCCCCGCTCTCCTAGATCCTGAACATAAACAAATGTTCACCCCCGAAGGGGTTAGCACAACGATGCTAGTACACGTACCACAACATATTATTCAACATCTCATGAAGAATAGTAATAACATAAATGACAAAAGAACCAACGAGTCTTCCCCTGCGAGAATCTCAATAATAACATACACACATGATAATCATAACATGATATGACAACATACACATGGTAATTCCAATGATCCAGCGTTCACTACCTAAACCCCAAGATGATCCCGTCGGACCAACACGTGGTGGAAAAACCCGTCCAATGATCCAGCGCACGCTAGCATAGATCCCAAGATGATCCCGTCGGACCAACACGTGGTGGACATACAACGACATTTATGCACGACAATATGTATAACATCATTTATATAAAACAATTAAGGTACTTGCCTCGATTCGAAGACAAGAAAAATACTTCCACGTAAAACGAAACACTCGAAGGTCGCTCCTTCGATCAATCACATAGCAAGCTCGAACCTTAACAAAAGAAATAATATAGAATTCATCTCACGTCGTACGAATGTCTAACAATCCAATCTACGGCCGAAAGTTCAATAATATGTAATCTGCCTGAACTATTTAGCGTATGCTAAGTACTCAACGTAGCGCGCGTTAATTCTGCTCGTTAGCGCACATAAACAACGAAGCCTAGCATGCGCTAATTATGTAATGACAGTCCTCTCTGATCAGCCGACTGACTCGCCTGATGACATAACGTACGTTACATACCAAACGTAGCATACGTTAATTCATGCCCGATAGCGCACGTTAATCTACCAAGCTTAGCGTGCGCTAAACGTGCATGGCAGTTCACTACTGGGCAGTAGACTGATCTAATCGTGATAAAACTTACGAAATCTTCAGTGTTAATTCATGTTATCTCCATGAATATCATGCTCATACGGTTATAAATGATCTTACGGATAACAACAACTTCGAATTCAAGAATATGTATACTATCATAAAACCATATTCCATTTCGATTCCAATTCTTCATGCGTAATTCGGAAGGCCTAACGGTCGATATCAATACTTTATATCAATCAAAACAATCATCTTGTAGTTTGTTAAACACTCCATCTTTACAAGATAAATCTTTCCATGATCAATCTCTTAGATTCGTCTAACAATAATGATGTTAAAGTCAAGTCCGTGATTACTATGAAGACACCTTCTAAATTCGGATTACCAATGTCAGAAACTTCCTCTACTTGTTCATCGTAACAAGATTCGAATTATGATGTTCATAACCAAGGTACTTAAGGCATAATCATCTCAATCTCTGAAACATGATGTGGTTTGGATAAATCACCAAAGAAACTTCATATCTTGATAGCATATCCTCCTATCCTTAAGAACACGAATTCAAGGTTGAAAGTAGTATAACATACCTTAAGATGAGGAAGAACACCAAGACAATGAGTAGAATCCGGCTCCGGTTGCTTGTTTGTCAAATCAAGACGTTTCTCCACTCCAATGATCAAACACAAGTGACAATCAATCTCCAATGATCAAGTATATGTGTTCTAAGAGTGTTTAAGGAGGATAATGGGCTCTCTGGACTATCAAGTAATGAGGACGAGTGAAGGGAACAAGAAGAAGTGAAGTGCTGACCCTTATCTAAACTTTCTGCACATTAGCTGATTAGCGCACGCTATCATACAATCCTTAGCGCGCGCTAATAAGAGTTGACTCCAAAACTGTCCAGGTTCGTCCGTGGGAATCTTATCCAGTCCTACGTCCTACTGGCGGATGTGCTAGCCGCCCAGCTCAATAATTGATTGCCTAGCGCATGCGATTCTTCATTCGTAGCATGCGCTAGTTGTAGTCCGATAACGCACGTTAAGCTACATCCTTAGCGTGCGCTATCACGAGTTTGCATGAGTAATTTGCATGTTGATATACTTATGTACAAGGATATAATTGTGAGAAATATCATACTCCAATTATCGAGATCACAATTCCGAATAATACAGGGTTCAAATCCAGATGAAATATACAATAAATAAATCCGGATATTACATACTCTCCTACTAAAAAGGAGTTTCATCCGGAAACTCAAGACGAAAATAACTCTGGATATCTAGACTTCATGCTATCTTCCGTTTCCCTAGTGGCTTCTTCCACTCCGTGGCGTGACCACTGAACTTTGACCTAAATGATTGGTTTGTTCCTCAACTGCTTAACTCGACTCTCGAGTATATTGACTGGTCTTTCTTCAAACGTTCCATCCTGAGCGACTTCGATCTCGCCGAAATCAATGACATGACTAGGATCCGGTATATCCGTAACTAGGATATGGGGAACACGTTATGAACATGGCTCAATGACGGCGGTAATGCCAATTTGTATGCCAACTCTCCAACTCTCTCAAGGATCTCGAATGGTCCGATATATCTCGGACTCAGTTTTCCCTTCCTTCCAAAACGAAAGATTCCCCGAGTAGGAGAAACCTTTAAAAGTACGTGGTCTCCAGTATTGAACTCCAATGGGCGACGGCGTACATCTGCATAAGATTTATGTCGACTCTGGGCGGTCAAGAACCTTTCCCGAATCAAGGATATCTTCTCTCGCATATGTACGATCAACTCTGGTTCTGTCCCAATCAAGTCTGAAGAATCGTCCCAACATAGAGGCGATCTGCATCTCCTCCCGTATAATGCCTCAAAGGGTGCCATTTAATAGAAGCATGCCAACTATTGTTGTAGGTAAATTCAATCAACGGTAGATGAACTTCCCAATCGTTTGACCAATCTAAGGCACAGGCCCTCAACATGTCTTCCACCGTTTGAATGGTACTCTTGGATTGTCCGTCTGTCTGTGGGTGATAAGCTGTACTGAAGTTCAATTCGGTCCCCAAGGCCTTATGAACTGCTTTCCAAAAGTGAGACACAAAATGGCCGTCTCGATCAGAAATAATGGTCTTCGGCGTACCATGCAATCGAACTATCTCCGAAATAAATACTCGTGCCAACCTCTCTGGTCCCCACGTGTTCTTAATGCCTAGAAAATGAGCTGATTTGGTTAAACGATCAACTATCACCTAAATCATGTTCATTCCTGTCTTGGTTCTCGGCATACTAGTGATAAAGTCCATCGATATGTACTCCCATTTCCATTCAGGATTCGGGAGCGGCTTTAACATTCTGGCAGGTCGTTGATGCTCGATCTTAACCTGTTGACAAGTCAAGCATTTCGAAACATAGTCCGTTACATCTTTCTTCATGTTTCCCCACCAGAAATTCTGCTTCAAGTCCTTATACATCTTACTGGTGCCCGGGTGGATAGAGTAAGGCGAACTGTGAGCTTCCTTCATAATCGTCTGTTTCAGAACATCGACATCGGGAACGCAAAGTCAGTTCTGAAATCTCAAAACTCCATCATCATGAATTACGAATCCGGGGGCCTTCCCCTTGATCACTTCATCACGTAACCGAATCATCAGAGGATCATCTGTCTGCTTAGATTCAATTTCCTCGGTTAATGATGAAGTTATCTGCAACATGCACAGTTGTCCTTGGACTCTTTGTAACCATATTTCAATTCCTTCTCGAATCATCTCTCGTTGAAGGCTAAGTTGTGAGGTCAGAGTCTCCAACATCTGAATAGAAATAGGCTTGCGGCTAAGTGCATCTGCCACTACATTCGCTTTGCCTGGATGATACAAAATCTACAAGTCAAAGTCCTTAATCAGCTCTAACCATCTTCTTTGTCGCATGTTTAACTCCTTCTGACTGAAGATGTATTTGAGACTCTTGTGATCCGTAAAGATCTGACAGTGAGTCCCGTACAGGTAATGCCTCCAGATTTTCAAAGCAAAGACTACTGCTGCTAACTCCAAATCATGCGTGGGTAATTCACTTCATAAGGTTTCAGCTGGCGTGACGCATAAGCGATCACCTTATCATTCCACATCAATACGCATCTGAGTCCTTGGTTCGAAGCATCACTGTAAACTATAAATCCTCCAGTTCCTCGTGGGAGTGATAAAATCGGTGCCGTCGTCAATCTCTTATTTAATTCATCAAATATATTATGGTATAACTCGTTCCACTCAAACTTTTGGGTTTTATGCAGTAGCCGAATAAGTGGGTGGGAAATTTTGGAAAACCCTTCCACGAACCGACGATAATACCTAGCAAGTCCTAAGAAACTCCGGACTTCTTTCACGTTCTTTGGAGGTTTTCAATCCGTAACTGCTTCGATCTTATGAGGATCTACTCGGACTCCTTAAGCTGATACCACATGGCCGAGGAACATTACTTCCTTTAGCCATAATTCACACTTAGAAAGTTTGGTGTACAATTGCTCGTTCCTCAAAAGTTCTAATACAATCTGTAAATGCTGCGCATGTTCTTCCGCGCTCTTAGAATATACCAGAATGTCATCAATGAACACAACCACAAATTTATCCAAATATTCGATGAACACTCGGTTCATCAATTGCACGAATAAAGCAAGTGCATTAGTGAGTCCAAACGGCATCACTACAAACTCATAGTGTCCGTAGCGAGTTCTGAACACTGATTTTGGAACATCAGATTCCTTAATCCTCAACTGATGATATCCTGACCTCAGATCGATTTTAGAAAATACTGTTGCTCCTTGCAACTGGTCAAACAAATCATCAATCCGTGGTAACGGATACTTGTTCTTAATCGTCATCTTGTTCAACTCTCGATAGTCAATACACAGTCGAAGCGATCCATCCTTCTTACGAACAAAAATAACTGGGGCTCCCCAGGGCGAAATGCTTGGTTGGATATAGCCTTTGTCCAATAACTTCTCCAGCTGCTTCTTTAGTTCGTACATCTCAGTAGGTGCCATACAATACGGCGCCTTAGAAATTTGTGTAGCTCTGGGTTCTAGCTCAATAGTGAATTCCACATCCCGTCGTGGAGGTAATCTAGGTAACTCGTCAGAAAATACATCCGGAAACTTGTTCACAACAGGAATGGATGAAAGTTCCATAATTTCGTCTTATTTCTTCATTGCATAGCACCAGTATCCGGTACAGCCATGTTTCAACAATTTGAAAGCTTTCATCGCCTTGATCAACTTTCCTGAGCTTCCTGGTTTCCATCCTTCAAACAATATTTCGGAACCATCATCAGCGATCAGCGAGATATTCCTCCTTCGGTAGTTTACAATAGCTCCATATCGATTAAGCCAATCGTCTCCGAGTATCAGATCGTCTCTTTGCATTTCTATCATGATCAGATTTGAGAGCCACTCTCTGCCTCCAAATGATACAGGGAAACTTATAGTTTCTAAGTTTCCAACAATCCTCTCTCCACTCGGTAAACCAATCACATAAGGTTCACAATTATGAAAACCAGAAATATTTAAACGATTTACACATGATAAGGATATAAATGAATGCGTAGCTCCTATATCGAATAAAACGCTAACTGGTTGGGAAAGGATCTGAACAGTACCTGATGCAACAGCAGAATCCTGATCATCTATTCTCCTCATTTTGTACAGACGTGGGGGAACAGATCCGGTACTCGATGTACCCTTTCGGTCAAACTGTCCTCTGCCTCGTCCGCGGCCAAAATTCCGAGGCATCTGAACACTCTGTTGCGTCTGCTGAATACTTGATTCTTTCTGGGCTGGCTGTGATGTACGGGCTCTAAAAGCTTTCGCAGCCTCCTTAGAGAACACCGCACGATGTCCCTCTCGACCACAGTCAAAACAAGTCACGGTAGGAAATGAGCAGTCTCGTCGATAATGTCCTATTCGGCCACAGTTAAAGCACCTCCTTGTCACATCTGTCGTGACTGATACTGCTCCAGAGTTCTTTCCGCTCTTGGATGGGTGTGGAGGTTTCTTGAATGAATGAAAGGATGACTGGGCTTTGCGGGGCCCACTACTCTTGTGCTCTGTAAAACTGTCAGAGACTTTCTGCTTCTTGGATTCTACAAATTTTTCCATCGCTGCTTCCTTGATCTCATACGCCAACGCCTTATCCTGGTATTGATGAAGAGTGGTACATTCAAAACCGGACATGTACCTCTGGATTTTTGGTTTCATCCTCATATCAAAATGGATCATCATTTATGCATTTGTTCTGACCAGATGTCGAACAAATGCCAGCTGCTGGTTAAACATCTTAATTGTCTGGGATATAGGTTCATCTGATGGCTATACGGAAAAAAATTCCTGAACTTTGGCTTCCCTCACAGGACGAGGGCATTACTGAGATTCCATCATCAATTTAAATTCTGTCCAATCAGCATCATGATCTGTAGGCCGGATGGCTTCCCAACACTCGGATGCTTCCCCTATCAGAAAGTACTGGGCAATAGAAGCTCTTCGGTCATCCGGGAAATTAATTCCGGAAAAAATTTTCTCCAATTCTTTCAACCAATGGTCCCATGTGGGAGTCTCAGAAAAGCCATCGAATTTGGGTGGCTGCATCTTCGCCACCTCTTGCAGCCATCGGTTACCTCGATTTCCCATGTCTGGGATCCCTTACTGTATATCTCCCTGCTGTAATCCCACCGCCACCTGCATTCGGTCCACGACCTGGGCAAACTGAGTCATCTGGTTCACCACCTGACGAAGGATTTCGGGCACAGCAGGTTCCAGTTCATTATTAATAGATCTCTGTGGCTCGCCTGAGCTGTGACTGGCCTGATTAGAAGGCGAAGCTTCTCTTTCGGCATTCCTTCGTCCACGTCCGCGACCGCGACCACGTCCACGTCCACCTCTCAACATACTGTAAGCATAAATACACAATATATAGGAAACAATATCGTTCTAATGTTCAAGTACAAAGAGATACAACATATAAAGGATGAGATAGAGTTTAGGGACTTACAACCACCATTCGCACGAAGACGCAGGCAGTACAGTGATGTTATTCACGGCCGGTTACCTTAAAAGACATATACGACCCCTATTTTAACCCAATGGCCAAGATATCCATAATCTTAGCTCCGATACCATATTCTGTAACACCCCCGATATATTCAGGAATATTACAGCGCCGTAAATCCTTTACATAAGAATTTACAAGGCTGAAGAACTAAAAAAGACATTAATAGATACCAACGTACGAAGATAACGAAAATAAGGTACAACAGTTCTGACCAATAATGAAAGTACGAATGTTCAACGGAAAAGTATTAATACATCACCAAATCCAAATATTCATAAACGACTACGTACTCGAGTACTTATTAAAATGATACAAACAATAGAAAAATAAACTCGGCCGGAACATCACTCTGCACCCTCGTCGTCATGCAACTCCAGTGGTTGTTTCCCCACTCTCCTGGATCCTGAACATAAACAAATGTTCACCCCCGAAGGGGTTAGCACAACGATGCTAGTACAAGTACCACAACATATTATTCAACATCTCATGAAGAATAGTAATAACATAAATGACAAAAGAACCAACGAGTCTTCCCCTGCGAGAATCTCAATAGTAACATACACATATGATAATCATAACATGATATGACAACATACACATGGTAATTCCAATGATCCAGCGTTCACTGCCTAGACCCCAAGATGATCCCATCGGACCAACACGTGGTGGAAAAACCCGTCCAATGATCCAGCGCATGCTAGCATAGATCCCAAGATGATCCCGTCGGACCAACATGTGGTGGACATACAACAACGACATTTATGCACGACAATATTTATAACATCATTTATATAAAACAATTAAGGTACCTGCCTCGATTCGAAGACAAGAACAATACTTCTACGTAAAACGAAACACTCGAAGGTCGCTCCTTCGATCAATCACATAGCAAGCTCGAACCTTAACAAAAGAAATAATATAGAATTCATCTCACGTCGTACGAATGTCTAACAATCCAATCTACGGCCGAAAGTTCAATAATATGTAATATGCCTGAACTATTTAGCGTACGCTAAGTACTCAACGTAGCGCGCGTTAATTCTGCTTGTTAGCGCACATAAACAACGAAGCCTAGCGTACGCTAATTATGTAATGACAGTCCTCTCTGATCAGCCGACTGACTCGCCTGATGACATAACGTACGTTACGTACCAAACGTAGCGTACGTTAATTCATGCCCGATAGCGCACGTTAATCTACCAAGCTTAACGTGCGCTAAACGTGCATGGCAGTTCACTACTGGGCAGTAGACTGATCTCATCGTGATAAAACTTACGAAATCTTCAGTGTTAATTCATGTTATCTCCATGAATATCATGCTCATATGGTTATAAATGATCTTACGGATAACAACAACTTCGAATTCAAGAATATGTATACTATCATAAAACCATATTCCATTTCGATTCCAATTCTTCATGCGTAATTCGGAAGCCCTAACGGTCGATATCAATACTTTATATCAATCAAGACTATCATCTTGTAGTTTGTTAAACACTCCATCTTTACAAGATAAATCTTTCCATGATCAATCTCTTAGATTCGTCTAACAATAATGATGTTAAAGTCAAGTCCGTGATCACTATGAAGACACCTTCTAAATTCGGATTACCAATGTCAGAAACTTCCTCTACATGTTCATCGTAACAAGATTCGAATTATGATGTTCATAACCAAGGTACTTAAGGCATAATCATCTCAATCTCTTAAACATGATGTGGTTTGGATAAATCACCAAAGAAACTTAATATCTTGATAGCATATACTCCTATCCTTAAGAACACGAATTCAAGGTTGAAAGTAGTATAACATACCTTAAGATGAGGAAGAACACCGAGACAACGAGTAGAATCCGGCTCCAGTTGCTTGTTTGTCAAATCAAGACGTTTCTCCAATCCAATGATCAAACACAAGTGACAATCAATCTCCAATGATCAAGTAGATGTGTTCTAAGTGTGTTTAAGGAGGATAATGGGCTCTCTGGACTATCAAGTAATGAGGACAAGTGAAGGGAACAAGAAGAAGTGAAGTGCTGACCCTTATATAAACTTTCTGCACATTAGCTGATTAGCGCACACTATCATACAATCCTTAGTGTGCGCTAATAAGAGTTGACTCCAAAACTGTCCAGGTTCGTCCGCGGGAATCTTATCCGGTCCTACGTCCTGCTGGCGCATGTGCTAGCCGCCTAGCTCAATAATTGATTGCCTAGCGCACGCAATTCTTCATTCGTAGTGTGCGCTAGTTGTAGTCCGATAACGCACATTAAGCTACATCCTTATCGTGCGCTATCACGAGTTTGCATGAGTAATTTGCATGTTGATATACTTATGTACAAGGATACAAATGTGAGAAATATCATACTCCAATTATCGAGATCACAATTCCGAATAATACAGGGTTCAAATCCAGATGAAATACACAATAATAAATCCGGATATTACAGATCTGAAAATCTTTAGGTTTTTCTCCATTTGAGTATAAATTTTGCCCAAAGCTTCAAGTTCACCAACAATTCCAGTGAATTTGAGGTCAAGTTCCTCAAGTGTTTCAGTTGGTTTCATTTCAAAAGATTCAAATTGCTGAGTTAATTTTGAAATTTTGTTTTCTTTTGAGACCTTAGTTCCCTCACAAATCAACTTGAGTTTATCCCAGATTTCCTTGACTGATTTATAGCTCTTTACCTTAGAGAATGTGCCTTTGTCAATGGTGACAAACAACGCATTCTTCGCAACATTGTCGAGGTTGGCGCGCTTTCTTTCGTCATAAGTCCATTGTTCGCGCTCTTTTTCAAGCATCACAGCATGAGCTTGGCCTTCAATCGTAGGGTCCGGATTTACCTTCATAATTTTGATGGGGCCATCCTGTATTACAAAAAAAATCTCTTCATGCATTGCTGCAAGATGAGCCTCCATCCTGATTCTACAATCATCAAACTCATTAATAGAGAACATAGGAACTTTGTTGATCATTGACATATCCATATGAGAATGTAGGAATGAAAAAGACTGTTTTATAAAAATAAGTGATTTTGGATCTGATTCAGTTAAAAATACGACTGATTCTTTTTAGAATCAACCGCTCCGATACCACTTGTTGGCCACTAAGTATACAGGATACAGCTTGGAAAGTGTTTGAAACAACAGGCTGTACGGTTTTCAAATCTGAGTACGTAGCGGAAGTCTTTAATACAGTAAGTTGCTGAGGATACAATAACTAGGTGTGCAGTGTATACTTACATAATCACAATTAATAAAACAATAAAGGCAGAAGGTAAATAACAAAATATTTAAAGTGGTTCGAGGTAAACCCCTCTACGTCCACTGATCCTCCACACAGGAGTAAAAAGTTTATTATAATTACTGTGTACACAACTACATAATTATAACCAAACCTAATTAATATATCGTTCACACAGATTGATATAAAGATCTTAGCTTTCAACCGTTCACACAAATTGGTTTGACCTAACACGTGACTGACTTTTTCACACACAGTTCTGAAGCTTCATCTTCTTTAATGCAAGTCCGTCACACACAGTTCGGGAAGAGCAAGGATTCTCAGTCCACACAGGGCTGATGGGTTTGTTCAAGGGTTAGAACAATATTTGAACAACAGCTTTGACTTTCTGAGTTTATAGCTGATGATGTGTTGTTCACGGTTTGAGCAATGTATATCTCTTCTTTCAAAATAGCAGAATGCTTTGGGAGATATGTTTTGCTCTGAATATTCATGTAAGCACTTGTTGGTTATTGTTGCAAGTCATGTGTCTGCGATCTTCAAACTCTGGATATATATATAGCCTCTGAAATATATCCGTTGAAATAGATCCATTGAGCAAGATTTTGTGACAACTTGATAGTTGACTTGAATAGATTGAGATCCGGATATTGCGGGATTTGAAGATCTTCTAATGACTTATAGTAACTAAATACTTTATCATTTAGTATTTAAATACTTCTTTATCAAACGGGACTTAACTTCTAGCGAATACTGAAGATTCCTTCTTGTCCTGTTTGAGGGTTGTATGGAAGAATTGCTGTATTGATGTTTCGAGACAGCTTCCATACTTAGCTTTGCGGGACTCTTTGCTGTATGATATATTCACTGTATTTTGGGACTACGAGAAGTCTTCGATACAGGTTAATACCTTCGATCAGCTTTTCGATACAGCTATTAGAGGTATGCAGGATGTGGCATATTGTCAAAACATTTTGTTAACACGATCGATACAGGGATTGTTTATCCCAACAATTTTGATACCGAGTATTTGTTATCCTAATAGTATCGGAGCTTTAGGTTGTGGAAACCTAGGCTGTCAGGTCAAGTTGTGTCTGTTGAGTATTGTCTCGTCGGATTTTGTCTGACTGAGTCATGTCGCGACGTGTCATCTGAGTTTGTTGGTCGTGATTAGTATCATGGGGCGATTAACATCTTCGTACGACCTGTGATTGTAAGTCTCCCTTTTTTGTGTTGTGCCTCGTGTGACATGAGTTACTAGTATGATTATGTGTTAAGTGATGGAATCCTTATGTAGATTTTTGGTTTCGTGATATGTGTTTATTCGACTCTCATATTTTGTTTATATGAGGAGTGTTGTCGCTGTTTATCTCTTTTCGACTGTTGTTTTTGTCCGATGCTAATAATTTTCAAAATGATTTGCTCGTTTTGCAAGTATTTTTCGAAACCTTTATGCTTAACATGAAATGGTCATGTATTTGTGTGTGCTTTGCTCACCTCGGGAGGGTCCAATGGGGCCTCGAGGGAATCCAGTGGTATAGCCCTGGATTCACGAGTTTGATTCTCTAGCCAGCTCGTGAGGGTCCTTAAAGGCCTCGAGTGGGATCAGTGGTTTAGCCTCGGTCCCAGGTGATGCTTGTGCGTGATTTGTTTTATGATATGGACAGCTCGGGAGGGTCCTTTGAGGCCTCGAGTGGGACCAGTGGTTTGGCCCCGGTCCTAGGCAAGTTTGAACTGTGATTTGACTGTTTGTTTCCCGGGAAGAGACATGTCATGTGTAGATTTGAACAATGTGACACGTGTGCTATGAGTAGGGATGTCAATTTTATCCGTACCCGATCCTACCCGTCGGATAAACCCGAAATCGGGTCGGGTATCGGCCGAACCCGAAGTTTTATGATCGGGTACGGGTAGGGTATGGATATATTATATTACCCGAATACCCGACCCGATTATCTGACCCGCATACCCGTTAGAATTATATAAATATATTATTATTATATATGATACATAAATATTATAATGTATTATAAATTAGATATATTATTATATAAAATATTATATATTAAATATTTATTATACTAACTTGAACTTATTAATTACATTATATGTATATATGATATATATTAAAAATATTTATATTCTTAAATATAGGGTATACGGGTACCCGAATAACCATTGGGTACCCGATTACCCGATGGATAATACCCGAACTCGATCCGAATCAAATAGGGTAGGGTATGGAGAAGGCATACCCGTACCCTACCCGACCCATTGACATCCCTCGCTATGAGGTGTGTAACCGAATGTTGATACGCATGATTTTTTGGGCATTCTTGCCTAATGGATTTTTTTAAAATCCTTGAGTATCTTAGAGAATGATTTTCGAGACACTTTCAAAATGGATTACATTTTCAATGCGCCTACTAGCGAAACTATAGGTTTCAAAATTCATCTACTTTAAGGACCAAAATATTTTGAGATATTCTCAGTAACTTAGAAATGCAATTGCTTAGACCCGAAGGTCGAATATTTCTGAAAGTTTTAATTAAAAGAAAAGTGTCTGCATTTTTATCAAACGCAAGATGTTTTTTTTTCAAAGTCTCGATAACGATGTTTGCATTACTTTTTCGAAATATGATACTCAAGATCAACTAGTATTTCCAAAATTATTTTCGAAAAGATGGTTTTCATTTTTTTTTAAAAACCTATCATTTCTGTTTGCGGTCAGGGAACGTGTGTATGATGTTAGCATTGTCGTTTGGGTGTTAGTCCTGTGTGAGAGGTGTGATGTTGTATCTGTAACACCCCCAATCCTCTCAGGGATATTACATGCCGTAGACCCTTTCCTCAAGGATCTACCAGACTGGTAAACCACATCGAACATCTAAACAACACCTTTAAGGCTAAAATGACTCAGTAGACCGATTTGGTCTTTCAATAAATACATACAACTCAAACACAATACATGCCCACGCAGGGGTCGAATACAACAACTCCCGTACAACGGGGAAAAATATTTCAGCGGAATATAAAGTGCAACTGAACCAATACACAACGAACGGGTCCTCATGTGATTAGTATCGATCATCTTTCATCACCCTTCATGCCGACCCTGTGTTATGCTCCCCAAAACCTGAATGCAAAGACAGACATCCACCCCCCGAATACTCGGGGGTTAGCAAAACTCCACTGTTTTGCTAGTGCAAGTATAAAATACGAAGACAAGCCATACATATCATACTCCAAGGAGTTAGAAATCATAAACATACTTCCCGAGGTAAATCACTTGATCAAACTGTTCAAAATGAGAAAGGTGGGAATAAACCCAATATACATCTTACAAAACATTTTAAGATCTCGGGAGTTTGTAAAAACATTTGGGATTAAAGAATTCTCAAGTCTTTCGAAAATGCTTGGGGATGCGGTCCAAAAATCATCTTTCCCAAAATACAATTCCGATAATAAAACACGGGTTCACAATCCAATTCACAAAACACGGGGTCCAAGACCCAAATCACGAAACATAGGGTTCACGGCCCAAATCATAAATCACAGGTCCACGACCCAAATCATAAACCATAGGGTCCACGACCCAAATCATCAAACACATATTCCTAAGGATTATTCGCGTCCCGTGCTAATAAGCCACGAACCTCAGATGCTCCCGCAGAACATACCCGAGTGAATAACCCAATAGGAAGCCATACCAAATCACATGTCACCGTAACAACAGTCACGTGACCACAAGCACAGATACATTCATAACCAAATCACGACCATAAGTTATCCCGGCATCGCACTAACAATCTACGAACCTCGGAGTCCCCGCAATACATACCCGATGGATAACCGCACAAGTTATCCCCGGCATCGCGCTAACAAGCCACGAACCTCGGAGTCCCCGCAAGACATACCCGATGGATAACCCTACGGTCACACCCGACCCATACTAGCAAGTATGGATCCCGGAGATTCAACGATCCTACCCGGAGGCACATCACATACAACAAGCACACAACAATAATCAACTATCAAGCCAAGCAACAGTAAGCATCACAACCTCCTTTCAAAGGAGTAACAACCAAAAACACACTTATTCACGAAGCATCCAAGTTATCGTTGAAAGACAACATTTATCGAGAACATACCGATACTTTTTAACATTCATTAAACCTCCGGATTTTACATAAAATCATTTACCAACAATTATACCTATGAAACATGAAACGTATGGGCAGGATACTTGCCTCGAAATTGGCACGCAAGTATTCCGACGAATACGGCTCAACCGGGAAGCTTCGAAATGCTCGATGCTATCGAAAAGGAAGATGGCAATGAACAGAAGGGTTCAACACGAGTTCCTCGCAAGAAACTCGACCCTAGCATCATATAATTAATAAATCAACGATCATACGAGGAATAATCGTAGAACGTCCGAAAACCCCTCTATGATATTTTACCGGACACCTTCAAGGCGTCGATTAAGAACTCAACCAAAATGACGAATCTATATGATCCGACCATGGAATAACAAGGGAAATGATATAATACATCTAAATAATCATCAATCCTAAGTTAAATCGGAATATACGGACGAAAACGAACAAAATACCCAAATTCCCCAAAACAAGATTTCTAGAAAATCTGACCTGATTCGCTCGATCAAAGGATGTTATAGGATGGATAAATGATGATATGAACTCCAAGACTTCATGGATTTAACTCTTGACAACATCCGTCCATGATCATCAAAGCTCCAGCCGCGGAAGAGGATGAAACGAGTGAGAAAAATGATGAAAAACCCGTCTGTTGGGTCTTAAATACACAGCCTGCCGGACACCTTACGTATGTAATCGGCAATGGCTTACGGCCGTAACCGGCCATGGCCGAGTCTCCTGCCTAAAAATGCCGGCAGTGTTACGTACGTAACCGGCCAAGGCTTGCGTACGTAACCGGTCTTACGGTCAGAATCGCCGGCCCTTACGGCCAGAATCGGGCTGGGGTGGCCTGGCCCCAACATGCCCGGCCATGACTCGGCCGGGGCCAACTCCGACGGCCCGAACGACCCCGAAACCCGAACCTGAATACGAATCGAAGATACGGTTATGAATTACTCGCAAAGACGAATTCGAGCACAAAGAGAAAACACGATTCTAACCACCCGAAGGCTCGAAATTCGACAACGGAAAGTAATTACCCCAAACTTTGGGAAATTACGAAAATGGCCCAAAACGTCCGAAATACACGATACACGATCGAAACACCAAGCCGAAGCTCGCAACATGAATAATAACATTAAATTAACTTACGAGAAACTCGAAACAATAGTTTCAGACGAGATTCGCAAGAATCGAACTCAAGTGCGGAAAAACCGCTTAAGAACACGGAACTCAACAAAACGATACCGAAACGAACTCGGATGACAAAAAGTGCAGAATTAAATACTCTCGGAATGACGAAAAGATCACGAGCGAGTCATTAAAATGGGCTCCCGCCGAAAAAAAGAAAATCACCGAAATCCGAAATTGCGGGCATTACATTCTACCCTCCTTAAAAGAAGTTTCGTCCCGAAACTTAAAACAAGTAGGGAAAAGAAATATACCACCAGGAATATTTCAATGAGATACACAAGAATGCGTAACTAACGCCCAACGGCGAAACGTTACAAACAACGCAAAGGAATATACGGTGTGCACACACACTCCAAGACGACCAACACAACGCCACCGATAGAGACATAATAAAACCAACAAGTGACAAGTGTCATCAAACAGATAATACAACTAAGTCGATTATCCGAACAATAGCAAAACACAAAGCACCCATTACAAGGAAACACGCACAATCAAGAAAACAGAAATAAACGCACAAACGATTCACAAGGACAACCACAAACAATTCGGACTACGCCGAAATCCTCAAAAACTACAGTAGGCATTTCTGTGCCCTTTCGGAGCAGAGACGCAACCTCAATCCCCAAATCTCTCAGCTACCGTCTCGCAATGCACAGCTCGGTGACCCACCAGGCCACACTCAAAACAGCTGACTAACGGTGAACGACAATTCTACGCGGTACGAGATCAGGCAACAACAGTCAGACAACCCCGATCGAACAACAACGATTGAACAACAATGATCGAACAACAACGATCGAACAACAGCGATCAAATAACAATGATCGAACAACAACGATCGAATAACAATGATCGAACAACAACGATCGAATAACAATGATCGAACAACAACGATCGAATAACAATGATCGAACAACATTGATCAAATAACAATGATCGAACAACAACGACCGAACAACAACGATCGAATAACAATGATCGAACAACAATGATCAAATAACAATGATCGAACAACAATGATCAAATAACAATGATCGAACAACAACGATCAAATAACAATGACCGAACAACAACGATCGAATAATAATGATCGAACAACAATGATCAAATAACAATGATCGAACAACAACGATCGAACAACAATGATTGAATGACAACAGTCGAATAATGACTCTGAAGTCCCCACTTCAACTCCAGACATTAAAAGAACTGGTATAAAGTGAAAGATGTTACTTCCGAACAAGGTTCACAAGAATCGAACGGATCGATCTGAACGATGATACTTCCGAACAAGGTCACAATCAGTTCGAACGATGATAACCGAGACATCAAACAAGTTCAAAAAGTATCGACGAACACGTGCAAGTCGATAGAATTTAGAAGGAGAAACTACAGAAGTAAAAAATAGTACTGGTATTACATCCGACCTCTTATAAAAGAAATGTCGTCCCTGCAACTCACAACAACGGAAACAAGGCAACAACACAAAAAGCAACCGACAGAAAAATGTCCCATGGGCCTCTCAGAGCCGATCCTAATATCTGTGCTGAAGCGCGAACTTCGAAAGTCTCGGTAGCCAATTCACAAAACTGAATTATGTGTCCCTCAAGTCCACACTTGAAATGCATTACTGACGAGAGGGACAATTTACACGTGCATGCCCCGGAACATCACGGTTGAAACACCTCGGCTCGGCATACCGAAAATACAAATGCTAGATACAATGGGGCATAACGTCACAAAACAACATAGCGGAGATGCCAACTCAGCACAAACGATTACCATCGTAAAGTAATACACACAAACACTACAGCAATGATGGTATCGTTCGACGACCTCAACGGCCCGAACGATAACCAGCACATAATTACAAACATCATGAAACAATCACACATGTACACAAACGTACAAATCCAAGCTTTAACAGCTCACACATGTGCGACAACACGCAATTCACTACGAGGCGACAACATTAAATACCACATTACACCTCTCACAGAGGGCTATCATAACAAATGCGTGGCGAACGACTCAATGCTCGCATCACCAATTCAAACATAACTCGGGGGTTAACACCCTAATGAAAGTGCGAACATCATATAAATATTACCGGACCGCACACAGGAACGATAGGTTTTAAAAATGAAAACCACCTTTGAAAAAAATGATTTTAGAAACACTAGTTGATCTTGAGTATCACCTTACAAAAAGTAGTACAACATCGTTATCGAGACTTTGAAAAACCATCTTGCATTTGATAAAAATGAGGACATTTTTCTTTAGAAAAAAAAATAAACTTTCAGAATATTCGACCCTCGGGTCTAAGCAAATGCGTTTCTAAATAATTGAAAATGTCTCAAAATATTTTGGTCCTCGACTGGAAAATTTTTGAATCATACTGTGGCACCTTGAAAATACCACGAGAAAATAATTTATTTTAAAATGTACGTCTCGAAATTTATTTTCTAAGATACTCAAGGTTTTCAAAAATTCAATAGGCCCGAATGCTCAAAACTCACAAAATCCTTTATCAAATCGTCATAAAACATTCAAGGCCAAAATGCCAAAACTCGATTTAGGGAATCAGTTTTACGAAATAAAACTCAGTTTGCAAAATACTAGAAGTCATTTTGAAAGAACTCACACAGTGGATAAAATACCGTTCGAAAATACATTAGCAGCGATATCGCTCCTTATATAAATAAAATATGATAGTCGAATACCCACATATCACAAAATCAAAATCCACAGAAGGATTCCATCACTTAACGAATAATCATACAAGTAACTCGTATCAGACGAGGCACAATAACAAAGAAAGGAGGCTTACATCCACAGGTCGCACGAAGATGATGATCGCCCCACGATACTAATCACGACCAACAAACTCAGTGTAACACCCCTGATATATTCAGGAATATTACAGCGCCGTAAATCCTTTACATAAGAATTTACAAGGCTGAATAAAGAAAATGACAATAACAGATACCAATTTATGAAATTTCTGAAATAAAATTCAACCGACTGGTTCAAAACCGAAATTACAAATATCCCATGAAGAGTTATTATTACATCACTAAAATCCAAACATTATAAATCGAAGACGTACTCGAGTACTTATTGAAATAACCAACAAACAACGGACAGTAAACCCGGCCGGAACATCACTCTGCACCCTCGTCGTCATGCATCTCCAGTGGTTGTTTCCCCGCTCTCCTAGATCCTGAACATACACAAATGTTCACCTCCTAAGGGGTTAGCACAACGATGCTAGTACAAGTACAATAATCATACAACAGTGATATAATCAACAATTATATCTTAACAAGTTTCTCCAACGAGAAATATTCACAACACATATCATATCATAACAGTTTCAACATACTAATGGTATTCCAACGATCCAGCGCACACAGCTATAGATTCCCATGATGATCCCGTCGGACCAACACATGGTGGAACTACCTGTCCGACGATCCAGCGCATACAGCTATAGATTCCCATGATGATTCCCGTCGGATCAACGCATGGTGGACATATAATCACAACATATTTACACGATACAATCACATTGTCATAATATAAACAATTCTAATTAGAGTACTTGCCTCGGTTCGTTGACAAGACTAAACTTCCACGAATATCAAAATACTCGAAGGTCGTCCCCTTCGATCAATCACGTGTTAAGCTCGAACCTTAACAAAAGAAATAGCATAGAATTCATTTCATGTCGAATGAACGTCTAACAATTCAACAATTTCGGTAGAAAGTCCTTAATATGCAATCTGTCTGGATAGCTTAACGCACGCTACTAATCCTATGTAGCGTACGTTAATGCTACTCGTTAGCGCACGCAGTACACACAGCCTAGCGTACGCTAACCAGGCGTGGTCAGTGCCTCACTGATCAGCCGACTGACTCAGCTGATGACTTAACGCACGCTAAGTCCCAATCGTTGCGTACGCTAAACGTACTCGATAGCGCGCGTTAATTCTCGTAGCTTAGCGCACGCTAAGAGTGCATGGCAGTTCACTGGAGGGCAGCAAATTATACAAATGGTGATGAAGTAAGCGAATCCCTCAGTCATTAATGTTTGTTATCCGGCTTCATGTTATGATCATAACCTTTATGAATGATCTCATGGATACTAACAACTTCGAGGTGCAAGTATACGTATAATCATCATAACACTATAATCCGTCTTGATTAGAAATCTCATGCGAAGTTGGTTATCTCCGGTTGATGTATTAGATTCTACTATCATTATACATATTCAGACTTCATCTGGAGGTGAGCTAACAATTCCAACTTATACAAAAGAATATATCCTAAGACGATTCTTCCCTTAAGTCCTTATAACCGAAAATAATACCACCTCCAATTTACGATCACTAAGATAACATAAATCATACGGATAATAACTTCAGAATGTTCTCTTATCACTTGAAGTACTAGGATTCCAACTACGAGGTTTCAATGATAATATCATAAGCATAGACATTCCAATCTTAAAACATGATGCTTGTTGAATAATTCACCAATGAAATTCAATATCACGTTAGCATGATCATCTAATCCCTTGGGATCCAAATCTAAGGTTGGTGATAGGTTGAACATACCTTAATATGCCGAAATCACTGAACCACAAGGTAGAATCCGACTCCGGTTGGTTATGTGCCACTCCAAGGTGTTACTTCTCTTCAATGATCACTCACAAGTGATAACCAATATTCAAGGATCACTAAGATATGTTCTAAGTGTGTTAGAGGGATGATTAAAGCTCTCTGGACTCTCAAGAATGAAGAATGGACGAAGTAAATGTAAGCCAAAACGGGTGGTTGTCTTATTTATAATATTCTGCACTTGAACTAATTAGCGCACGCTACTAAGCATTCCTTAGCGTGCGCTAATAAGAGTTGACTTCAAAACTGTCCAGGTTCGTCCGCGGGAATCTTATCCGGACCCATGTCCCGGCTGCCGCATGTGCTAGCCGTCCAGTTCACTAATTGAGTTCTTAGCGCACGCAACTCCTACATGCATAGCGTGCGCTAGTAGTAGCCAGATAGCGCGCGTTAAGCTACATTCTTAGCGTGCGCTATCACGAGTTTGCATGAGAAATTTTGCATGTTGCTATACTTATGTATAAAGATATCAATGCAAGAAATATCATACTCCAATAATCAAAACCACAAATCCGAATAATACAGGGTTTGTATACAGATGAAATACACCGTAATAAATCCGGATATTACATACTCTCCTACTAAAAAGGAGTTTCGTCCCGAAACTCAAGACGAAAATAACTCGGGATATCTGGACTTCATATCAGCTTCTGTTTCCCATGTGGCTTCTTCCATTCCGTGACGTGACCATTGAACTTTGACCAAAATGATTGGTTTGTTCCTCAGCTGCTTAACTCGACTCTCGAGTATCTTGACCGGTCTTTCTTCAAACGTCCCATCCTGCGCGACTTCGATCTCGCCGAAATCAATGATATGACTGGGATCTGGTATATACCTCCGTAACTGGGATACGTGGAACACGTTATGAACATGGCACAATGACGGCGGTAATGCCAATCTGTATGCCAACTCCCCAACTCTCTCAAGGATCTCAAATGGTCCGATATATCTCGGACTCAGCTTTCCTTTCCTTCCAAAACAAAAAATTCCTCGAGTAGGAGAAACTTTCAAAAGTACGTGGTCTCCAGTACTAAACTCCAATGGGCGACGACGTACATCTGCGTAAGATTTCTGGCGACTCTGGGCGGTCAACAGCCTTTCACGAACCAGGGCTATCTTCTCTCGAGTCTGCACGATCAACTCTGGTTCTGTTCCGATCAAGTCTGATGAATCGTCCCAGCATAGGGGCGATCTGCATCTCCTCCCGTATAATTCCTCGAATGGTGCCATCTTAATGGAAGCATGCCAACTATTGTTGTAGGTAAATTCAATCAACGGTAGATGAATTTCCCAATCGTTTGACCAATCTAAGGCACAGGCCCTTAGCATGTCTTCCACCGTTTGAATAGTCCTCTCAGATTGTCCGTCAGTCTGCGGGTGATAAGCTGTGCTGAAGTTCAATTCGGTCCCCAAGGCCTTATGAAATGCTTTCCAAAAGTGAGACAAAAAACGGCCGTCTCGATCAGAAATAATGGTCTTCGGCGTACCATGCAATCGAACTATCTCCGAAATAAATACTCGTGCCAACCTCTCTGGTCCCCACGTATCCTTAATGCCTAGAAAATGAGCTGATTTGGTTAAACGATCAACTATCACCCAAATCATGTTCATTCCTGTCCTGGTTCTCGGCATATTAGTAATAAAGTCCATCGATATGTCTTCCCACTTCCATTCAGGAATCGGGAGTGGCTTCAACATTCCGGCAGGCCGTTGATGCTCGATCTTAACCTGCTGACAAGTCAAGCATTTCGAAACATAGTCCGCTACATCTTTCATCATGTTGCCCCACCAGAAATTCTGCTTCAAGTCCTTATACATTTTACTGGTGCCCGGGTGGATAGAATAGGGCGAACTGTGAGCTTCCTTCATAATTGTTCGTTTCAGAACGTCAACATCGGGAACGCAGAGTCAGTTCTGAAATCTCAAGACTCCATCATCATGAATTATGAATCCAGGGGCCTTTCCTTTGATTACTTCATCACGTAACCGAATCATCAGAGGATCATCTGCCTGTCTAGATTTGATTTCTTCGGTTAGTGATGAAGTTATTTCCATCACGCATAGTTGTCCTTGGACTCTTTGTAACCACACTTCAATTCCTTCTCGAATCATCTCTCTTTGAAGGCTAAGTTGGGAGGTCAGCGTCTCCAGTATCTGAATAGAAACAGGCTTGCGGCTGAGTGCATCGGCCACTACATTCGCTTTGCCTGGATGATACAAAATCTCCAGGTCATAGTCCTTAATCAGTTCTAACCATCTTCTTTGCCGCATATTCAACTCTTTCTGACTGAATATGTACTTGAGACTCTTGTGATCCGTAAAGATCTGACAGTGAGTCCCGTACAGATAATGCCTCCAGATCTTCAAAGCAAAAACTACTGCTGCTAGTTCCAAATCATGTGTTGGGTAATTCACTTCATAAGGTTTCAGTTGTCGCGACGCATAAGCGATCACCATATCATTCTGCATTAATATGCATCCGAGTCCTTGGTTCGAAGCATCACTGTAAACTATAAATCCTCCAGTCCCCTGTGGAACTGATAGAATCAGTGCCGTCGTCAATCTCTTCTTTAATTCGTCAAAACTAGTCTGACACGACTCGTTCCACTCAAACTTTTGAGTTTTCTGCAGGAGTCGAGTAAGTGGGAGGGAGATCTTGGAAAACCCTTCCACGAACCGACGATAATACCCAGCAAGTCCTAAGAAACTTCGGACTTCTTTCACGTTCTTTGGAGGTTTCCAATCCATAATTGCTTCGATTTTCTGCGGATCTACCCGGACTCCTTCCGCTGATACCACATGACCGAGGAACATTACTTCCTTTAGCCAGAATTCACACTTAGAGAGTTTGGCGTACAGTTGCTCGCTTCTCAAAAGTTCTAATACAATCCGCAAATGCTGTGCATGCTCTTCCGGGCTTTTAGAATACACTAGAATGTCATCAATGAACACGACCACAAATTTATCCAAATATTCGATGAACACTCGGTTCATCAACTGCATGAATACAGCAGGTGCATTGGTGAGACCAAACGGAATCACTACAAACTCATAGTGTCCGTAGCGAGTTCTGAATGCTGTCTTTGGAACATCTGATTCCTTAATCCTCAGTTGATGGTATCCTGATCTCAGATCGATTTTCGAAAATACTGTTGCTCCTTGCAACTGGTCAAATAAATCATCAATCCGTGGCAACGGATATTTATTATTAATTGTCATCTTGTTCCGCTCTCGATAGTCAATACATAGTCGAAGCGATCCATCCCTCTTTCGGACAAAAAGAACTGGCGCTCCCCAGGGTGAAACACTTGGCTGAATATAGCCTTTGTCCAGTAACTCCTCCAGCTGCTTCTTCAGTTCATACATTTCAGTAGGTGCCATACGATACGGCGCCTTAGAAATTGGTGTAGCTCCGGGTTCCAGCTCAATAGTGAATTCTACATCCCGTCGTGGAGGTAGTCCAGGTAATTCGTCAGGAAATACATCTGGAAATTCATTCACAACAGGAATGGATGAAAGTTTCATAATTTCATCTTCTTTCTTCATTGCATAGCACCAATATCCTGTACAGCCCTGTTTCAACAATTTGACAGCTTTCATTGCTTTGATCAGCTTTCCTGAGCTTCCTGGTTTTCATCCTTCAAACAGTACTTCGGAGCCCTCATCAGCGATCAGCGAAATATTCCTCCTTCGGTAGTTTACAATTGCTCCATATCGATTAAGCCAATCGTCTCCGAGTATTAGGTCATCTCCTTGTATTTCTATCACAATCAGATTTGAGAGCCACTCTCTGCCTCCAAATGTTACAGGAAAATTTCTAGTTTCTAAATTCCCGACAATCCTCTCCCCACTCGGTAAACCAACAACATAAGGTTCACAAGCATGAAAACCGGAAATATTCAAATGATTTACACAAGACAAAGATATAAAAGAATGCGTAGCTCCTGTATCGAATAAAACGCTAACTGGCTGGGAAAGGATCGGGCCGATTACGATGCGACAGCAGCATCCTGATCGTCTGTCCTCCTCATCTCATACAGACGTGGGGGAACAGATCTGGCACTCGATGTCCCCTTTCGGTCCCATTGTCCTCTGCCTCGTCCGCGGCCAAAATTTTGAGGCATCTGAACACTTTGCTGCGTCTGTTGGATACTAGCTTCCTTCTGAACTGGCTGCGATTAACGAGTTCCATTGTATTTGGTGGCGTCCTTGCAAAACGTCGCACAGTGCCCTTCCTGTCCGCAGTCAAAACAAGTAACTGGAGTGCGCAAACAATCACGCCAAAGGTGGCCTGGGCGACCACAGTTAAAGCATTTTCTAGCTGTATCCGTCGTGGCTGACATTGTTCCGTAATTCTTTCCGCTCTTAGATGGGTGCGGAGGTTTCTTGAAAGAAAAAGAAGACTGGGCCTTGCGGGGCCCACTACTCTTGTACTCTGTAAAAGTACCAGAGACTTTCTGTTTCTTCGACTCCATAAACTTCTCCATTGCTGCTTCTTTTATTTCGTACGCCAATGCCTTATCCTGGTATTGGCGGAGAGTGGTACATTCAAAACCGGACATGTACCTCTGGATCTCTGGTTTCATCCTCATTTCAAAATGAATCATCATCTTCGCATCTGTTCTGACCAGATGTCGAACAAATGCTAACTGCTGGTTAAACGTCTTAATCGTCTGGGATACGGGTTCGTCTGATGGTTGAGCGGAGAAAAATTCCCGAATCTTGGCTTCCCTCACAGGGCGAGGGCAGTACTAAGCTTCCATCATCATTTTAAATTCTGTCCAATCAGCATCATGATCTGCAGGTCGGATAGCTTCCCACCACTCGGATGCCTCCCCAATCAGAAAGTACTGGGCAATAGGAGCTCTCCTGTCGTCTGGGCAATTAATTCCAGCAAAAATTTTCTCCAATTCCTTCAACCAATGATCCCAAGTGGGAGTCTTGGAAAAGCCGTCAAATTTGGGCGGTTGCATTTTCGCTACCTCTTGCAACCATCGGTCACCTCGATTTCCTATTTCTGGGATCCTTTGCTGTCCATCTCCCTGCTGAAGTCCCACCGCCATCTGCATTCGGTCCACGACATGAGCGAACTGAGTCATCTGATTCACCACTTGGCGAAGGATTTCTGGTACAGCAGGTTCTGGTTCGCTATTGATGGATTGTTGCGGCTCGCCTGAGCAATGACTAGCCTGATTAGAAGGCAACACCTCCCTTTCAGCATTCCTTCGTCCGCGTCCATGACCGCGACCACGTCCACGTCCGCCTCTCAACATACTGTAAGCACAAGTACTTAATATACAGGAAACAACATCGTTCTAATGTTCAAGTATAAAAAGTACAACATGTAAAGAATGAGATAGAGTTTAGGAACTTACAACCACCGTTCGCATGAAGACGTAGGCAGTACAGTGATGTCATTCACGGCCGGTTACCTCAAAAGACGTAAATGACCCCTATTTTAACCCAATGGCCAAGATATCCATAATCTTAGCTCTGATACCATATTCTGTAACACCCCCGATATATTCAGGAATATTACAGCGCCGTAAATCCTTTACATAAGAATTTACAAGGCTGAATAAAGGAAATGACAATAACAGATACCAATTTATGAAATTTCTGAAATAAAATTCAACCGACTGGTTCAAAACCGAAATTACAAATATCCCATGAAGAGTTATTATTACATCACTAAAATCCAAACATTATAAATCGACTACGTACTCGAGTACTTATTGAAATAACCAACAAACAACGGACAGTAAACCCGGCCGGAACATCACTCTGCACCCTCGTCGTCATGCATCTCCAGTGGTTGTTTCCCTGCTCTCCTGGATCCTGAACATACACAAATGTTCACCCGCGAAGGGGTTAGCACAACGATGCTAGTACAAGTACAATAATCATACAACAGTGATATAATCAACAATTATATCTTAACAAGTTTCTCCAACGAGAAATATTCACAACACATATCATATCATAACAGTTTCAACATATTAATGGTATTCCAACGATCCAGCGCACACAGCTATAGATTCCCATGATGATCCCATCGGACCAACACATGGTGGAACTACCTGTCCGACGATCCAGCGCACACAGCTATAGATTCCCATGATGATTCCCGTCGGATCAACGTATGGTGGACATATAATCACAACATATTTACACGATACAATCACATTGTCATAATATAAACAATTCTAATTAGAGTACTTGCCTCGGTTCGTTGACAAGACTAAACTTCCACGAATATCAAAATACTCGAAGGTCGTCCCCTTCGATCAATCACGTGTTAAGCTCGAACCTTAACAAAAGAAATAGCATAGAATTCATTTCATGTCGAATGAACGTCTAACAATTCAACAATTTCGGTAGAAAATCCTTAATATACAATCTGTCTGGATAGCTTAACGCACGCTACTAATCCTATGTAGCGTACGTTAATGCTACTCGTTAGCGCACGCAGTACACACAGCCTAGCGTACGCTAACTAGGCGTGGCAAGTGCCTCACTGATCAGCCAACTGACTCAGCTGATGACTTAACGCACGCTAAGTCCCAATCGTTGCGTACGCTAAACGTACTCGATAGCGCGCGTTAATTCTCGCAGCTTAGCGCACGCTAAGAGTGCATGGCAGTTCACTGGAGGGCAGCAAATTATACAAATGGTGATGAAGTAAGCGAATCCCTCAGTCATTAATGTTTGTTATCCGGCTTCATGTTATGATCATAACCTTTATGAATGATCTCATGGATACTAACAACTTCGAGGTGCAAGTATACGTATAATCATCATAACACTATAATCCGTCTTGATTACAAATCTCATGCGAAGTTGGTTATCTCCGGTTGATGTATTAGATTCTACTATCATTATACATATTCAGACTTCATCTGGAGGTGAGCTAACAATTCCAACTTATACAAAAGAATATATCCTAAGACGATTCTTCCCTTAAGTCCTTATAACCGAAAATAATACCACCTCCAATTTACGATCACTAAGATAACATAAATCATACGGATAATAACTTCAGAATGTTCTCTTATCACTTGAAGTACTAGGATTCCAACTACGAGGTTTCAATGATAATATCATAAGCATAGACATTCCAATCTTAAAACATGATGCTTGTTGAATAATTCACCAATGAAATTCAATATCACGTTAGCATGATCATCTAATCCCTTGGGATCCAAATCTAAGGTTGGTGATAGGTTGAACATACCTTAATATGCCGAAATCACTGAACCACAAGGTAGAATCCGACTCCGGTTGGTTATGTGCCACTCCAAGGTGTTACTTCTCTTCAATGATCACTCACAAGTGATAACCAATATTCAAGGATCACTAAGATATGTTCTAAGTGTGTTAGAGGGATGATTAAAGCTCTCTGGCCTCTCAAGAATGAACAATGGATGAAGGAAATGTAAGCCAAAACGGGTGGTTGTCTTATTTATAATATTCTGCACTTGAACTAATTAGCGCACGCTACTAAGCATTCCTTAGCGCGCGCTAATAAGAGTTGACTTCAAAACTGTCCAGGTTCGTCCGCGGGAATCTTATCTGGACCCATGTCCCGGCTGGCGCATGTGCTAGCCGTCCAGTTCAATAATTAAGTTCTTAGTGCACGCAACTCCTACATGCATAGCGTGCGCTAGTAGTAGCCCGATAGCGCGCGTTAAGCTACATTCTTAGCGTGCGCTATCACGAGTTTGCATGAGAAATTTTGCATGTTGCTATACTTATGTATAAAGATATCAATGCAAGAAATATCATACTCCAATAATCAAAACCACAAATCCGAATAATACAGGGTTTGTATACAGATGAAATACACCGTAATAAATCCGGATATTACACTCAGATGACGCGTCGCGACACGACTTAGTCAGACAAAATCCGACGAGACAAAACTCAACAGAGACCACTGACCCGACAGCCTAGGTTTCCACAACCTAAGCTCTGATACCATTTTTGTACCACCCCCAATCCACTCAGGGATATTACACGCCGTAGACCCTTTCCTCAAGGATCTACCAGGCTGGTAAACAACATCGAACTTCTCAACAATGCCTTTAAGGCTAAAATGACTCAGTAGACCGATTTGGTCTTTCAATAAATACATACAACTCAAACACAATACATGCCCACGCAGGGGTCGAATACAACAACTCCCGTACAACGGGGAAAGATATTGCAGCGGAAAATAAAGTGCAACTAAACTAATACACAACGAACGGGTCCTCATGTGATTAGTATCGATCATCTTTCATCACCCTTCATGCCGACCTTGTGTTATGCTCCCCAAAACCTGAATGCAAAGACAGACATCCACCCCCCGAATACTCGGGGGTTAGCAAAACTCCACTGTTTTGCTAGTGCAAGTATAAAATACGAAGACAAGCCATACATATCATACTCCAAGGACTTAGAAATCATAAACATACTTCCCGAGGTAAATCACTTGATCAAACTGTTCAAAATGAGAAAGGTGGGAATAAACCCAATATACATCTTACAAAACATTTTACGATCTCGGGAGTTTGTAAAAACATTTGGGATTAAAGAATTCTCAAGTCTTTCGAAAATGCTTGGGGACGCGGCCCAAAAATCATCTTTCCCAAAATACAATTCCGATAATAAAACACGGGTTCACAATCCAATTCATAAAACACGGGGTCCAAGACCCAAATCACGAAATATAGGGTCCACGACCCAAATCATAAATCACAGGGTCCACAACCCAAATCATAACCACAAGGTCCACGACCCAAATCATCAAACACATATTCCTATGGATTATTCGCGTCCCGTGCTAACAAGCCACGAACCTCAGATGCTCCCGCAGAACATACCCGAGTGAATAACCCAATAGGAAGCCATACCAAATCACATGTCACCGTAACAACAGTCACGTGACCACAAGCACAGATACATTCATAACCAAATCACAACCATAAGTTATCCCGGCATCGCACTAACAAGCTACGAACCTCGGAGTCCCCGCAAGACATACTCGATGGATAACCGCACAAGTTATCCCCGGCATCGCGCTAACAAGCCACGAACCTCGGAGTCCCCGCAAGACATACCCGATGGATAACCCTACGGTCACGCCCGACCCATACTAGCAAGTATGGATCCCGGAGATTCAACGATCCTACCCGGAGGCACATCACATACAACAAGCACACAACAATAATCAACTATCAAGCCAAGCAACATTAAGCATCACAACCTCCTTTCAAAGCAGTAACAACCAAAAACACACTTATTCACGAAGCATCCAAGTTATCGTTGAAAGACAGCATTTATCGAGAACATACCGATACTTTTTAACATTCATTAAACCTCCGGATTTTACATAAAATCATTTACCAACAATTATACCTACGAAACATGAAACGTATGGGCAAGATACTTGCCTCGAAATCGGCACGCAAGTATCCCGATGAACACGGCTCAACCGGGAAGCTTCGAAACGCTCGATGCTATCGAAAAGGAAGATGGCGATGAACAGAAGGGTTCAACACGGGTTCCTCGCAAGAAACTCGACCCTAGCATCATATAATTAATAAATCAACGATCATACGAGGAATAATCGTAGAACGTCCGAAAACCCCTCTATGACATTCTACCGGACACCTTCAAGGCGTCGATTAAGAACTCAACCAAAATGACGAATCTATATGATCCGACCATGGAATAACAAGGGAAATGATATAATACATCTAAATAATCATCAATCCATCACAATCCTAAGTTAGATCGGAATAAACGGACGAAAACGAACAAAATACCCAAATTCTCCAAAACTAGATTTCTAGAAAATCTGACCTGATTCGCTCGATCAAAGGATGTTATAGGATGGATAAATGATGATATGAACTCCAAGACTTCATGGAAATAACTCCTGACAACATCCGTCCATGATCATCAAAGCTCCAGCCGCGGAAGAGCATGAAACGAGTGAGAAAAATGATGAAAAACCCGTCTGCTGGGTCTTAAATACACAGCCTATCGGATGCCTTACGTACGTAATCGGCCAAGGCTTACGGCCGTAACCGGCCATGGCCGAGTCTCCTGCCCAAAAATGCCGGCAGTGTTACGTACGTAACCGGCCAAGGCTTGCGTACGTAACCGGTCTTACGGTCATAACTGCCGGGCCCTTACGGCCGTAACTGGGCCAGGGGTGGCCTGGCCCCAACATGCCCGGCCATGACTCGGCCGGGGCCAACTCCGACGGCGCGAACGACCCCGAAATCTGAACTTGAATACGAATCGGAGATACGGTTACGAATTACTCGCAAAGACAAATTCGAGCACAAAGAGAAAATACGATTCCGACCACCCGAAGGCTCGAAATTCGACAATGGAAAGTAATTACCCTAAACTTTGGGAAATTACGAAAATGGCCCAAAACGTCTGAAATACACGATACACGATCGAAACACCAAGCCGAAGCTTGCAACAAGAATAATAACATTAAATGAACTTACGAGAAACTCGAAACAACAGTTTCAGATGAGATTCGCAAGAATCGAACTCAAGTGTGGAAAAACCGCTTAAGAACACGGAACTCAACAAAACGATACCGAAACGAACTCGGATGACAAAAAGTGCAGAATTAAATACTCTCGGAATGACGAAACGATCACGAGCGAGTCACTAAAATGGGCTCCCACAGAAAAAAAGAAAATCACCGAAATCCGAAATTGTGGGTATTACATCTACCCTCCTTAAAAGAAGTTTCGTCCCGAAACTTAAAACAAGTAGGGAAAAGAAATATACCACCAGGAATATTTCAATGAGATACACAAGAATGCGTAACTAACGCCCAACGGAGAAACGTTACAAACAACGCAAAGGAATATACGGTGTGCACACACGCTCCAAGACGACCAACACAACGCCACCGATAGAGACATAATAAAACCAACAAGTGACAAGCGTCATCAAATAGATAATACAACCAAGTCGATTATCGGAACAATCATAAAACACAAAGCACCCATTACAAGGAAACACGCACAATCAAGAAAACAGAAATAAACACACAAACGATTCACAAGGACAACCACAAACAATTCGGACTACGCCGAAATCCTCAAAAACTACACTAGGCATTTCTTTGTCCTTTCGGAGCAGAGACGCGACCTCAATCCCCAAATCTCTCAGCTACCGTCTCGCAATGCACGGCTCGGTGACCCACCCGGCCACACTCGAAATAGCTGACTAACGGTGAACGACAATTCTACGCGGTACGAGATCAGGCAACAACAGTCAGACAACCCCAATCGAACAAAAACGATCGAACAACAACGATCGAACAACAATGATCTAACAACAATGATCAAATAACAATGATCGAACAACAACGATCGAATAACAATGATAGAACAACAATGATCGAATAACAATGATCGAACAACAACGATCGAATAACAATGATCGAACAACATTGATCAAATAACAATGATCGAACAACAACGAACGAACAACAACGATCGAATAACAATGATCGAACAACAATGATCGAACAACAACGATCAAATAACAATGATCGAACAACAACGATCAAATAACAATGATCGAACAACAATGATCGAATAATAATGATCGAACAACAATGATCAAATAACAATGATCGAACAACAATGATCGAATGACAACAGTCGAACAATGACTCCGAAGTCCCCACTTCAACTCCAGACATTAAAAGAACTGGTAGAAAGTGAAAGATGTTACTTCCGAACAAGGTTCACAAGAATCGAACCGAACTCGGAAAAGTCACGATGATAAACACATCGATCTGAAACAAGGTCACAATCAGTTCGAATGATGACAACCGAGACGTCAAACAAGTTCAAAAAGTATCGACGAACACGTGCAAGTCGATAGAATTTAGAAGGAGAAACTGCAGAAGTAAAAAATAGTACGGGTATTACATCCGACCTCTTATAAAAGAAATGTCGTCCCTGCAACTCACAACAACGGAAACAAGGCAACAACACAAAAAGCAACCGAAAGAAAAATGTCCCATGGGCCTCTCAGAGCCGATTCTGATATCTGTGCTGAAGCGCGAACTCCGAAAGTCTCGGTAGCCAATTCACAAAACTGAATTATGTGTCCCTCAAGTCCGCACTTGAAATGCATTACTGACGAGAAGGACAATTTACACATGCATGCCCCGGCACATCACGGTTGAAATACCTCGGCTAGGTATACCGAAAATACAAATTCTAGATACAATGGGGCATAACGTCACAAAACAACATAGTGGAGATGCCAACTCAGCACAAACGATTATCATCGTAAAGTAATACATACAAAAACTACAGCAATGATGGTATCGTTCGGCGACCTCAACGGACCGAACGATAACCAGCACATAATTACAAACATCATGAAACAATCACACATGTACACAAACGTACAAACCCAAGCTTTAACAGCTCACACATGTGCGACAACACGCAATTCACTACGAGGCGACAACATTAAATTCCACATTACACCTCTCACAGAGGGCTAGCATAACAAATGCGTGGCGAACGACTCAATGCTCGCATCACCAATTCAAACATAACTCGGGGGTTAACACCCTAATGAAAGTGCGAACATCATATAAATATTACCGGACGGCACACAGGAACGATAGGTTTTAAAAATGAAAACCACCTTTGAAAAAAATGATTTTGGAAACACTAGTTGATCTTGAGTATCACCTTACAAAAAGTAGTACAACATCGTTATCGAGACTTTGAAAAACCATCTTGCATTTGATAAAAATGAGGACACTTTTCTTTAGAAAAAAAAACAAACTTTCAGAATATTCGACCCTCGGGTCTAAGCAAATGCGTTTCTAAATAATTGAAAATGTCTCAAAATATTTTGGTCCTCGACTGGAATTTTTTTTGAATCATACTGTGGCACCTTGAAAGTACCACGAGAAAATAATTTATTTTAAAATGTACGTCTCGAAATTTATTTTCTAAGATACTCAAGGTTTCAAAAATTCAATAGGCCAGAAAGCTCAAAACTCACAAAATCCTTTATCAAATCGTCATAAAACATGCAAGCCCAAAATGCCAAAACTCGATTTAGGGAATCGGTTTTACGAAATAAAACTCAGTTTGCAAAATATTGGAAGTCATTTTGAAAGAACTCACGCAGTGGATAAAATACCGTTCGAAAATACATTAGCAGCGACACCGCTCCTTATATAAATAAAATATGAGAGTCGAATACCCATATATTACAAAATCAAAATCCACAGAAGGATTCCATCACTTAACGAATAATCATACAAGTAACTCGTATCAGACGAGTTACAAAAACAAAGAAGGGAGACTTACATCCACAGGTCGCACGAAGATGATGATCGCCCCACGATACTAATCACGACCAACAAACTCAGATGACACGTCGCGACACGACTTAGTCAGACAAAATCCGACGAGACAAAACTCAACAGACACCACTGACCCAACAGCCTAGGTTTCCACAACCTAAGCTCTGATATCATTTTTGTAACACCCCCAATCCACTCAGGGATATTACACGCCGTAGACCCTTTCCTCAAGGATCTACCAGGCTGGTAAACAACATCGAACATCTCAACAATGCCTTTAAGGCTAAAATGACTCAGTAGACCGATTTGGTCTTTCAATAAATACATACAACTCAAACACAATACATGCCCACGCAGGGGTCGAATACAACAACTCCCATACAATGGGGAAAAATATTGCAGCGGAAAATAAAGTGCAACTGAACCAATACAAAACGAACGGGTCCTCATGTGATTAGTATCGATCATCTTTCATCACCCTTCATGCCGACCTTGTGTTATGCTCCCCAAAACCTGAATGTAAAGACAGACATCCACCCCCCGAATACTCGGGGGTTAGCAAAACTCCACTGTTTTGCTAGTGCAAGTATAAAATACGAAGATAAGCCATACATATCATACTCCAAGGACTTAGAAATCATAAACATACTTCCCGAGGTAAATCACTTGATCAAACTGTTCAAAATGAAAAAGGTGGGAATAAACCCAATATACATCTTACAAAACATTTTACGATCTTGGGAGTTTGTAAAAACATTTGGGATTAAAGAATTCTCAAGTCTTTCAAAAACGCTTGGGGACGCAGCCCAAAAATCATCTTTCCCAAAATACAATTCCGATAATAAAACACGGGTTCACAATCCAATTCACAAAACACGGGGTCCAAGACCCAAATCACGAAACATAGGGTCCACGACCCAAATCATAAATCACAGGGTCCACGACCCAAATCATAAACCACAAGGTCCATGACCCAAATCATCAAACACATATTCCTAAGGATTATTCGCGTCTCGTGCTAACAAGCCACGAACCTCAGATGCTCCCGCAGATTATACCCGAGTGAATAACCCAATAGGAAGCCATACCAAATCACATGTCACCGTAACAACATTCACGTGACCACAAGCACAGATATATTCATAACCAAATCACAACCATAAGTTATACCGGCATCGCACTAACAAGCTACGAACCTCGGAGTCCCCGCAAGACATACCCGATGGATAACCGCACAAGTTATCCCTGGCATCGCGCTAACAAGCCACAAACCTCGGAGTCCCCACAAGACATACCCGATGGATAACCCTACGGTCACGCCCGACCCATACTAGCAAGTATGAATCCCGGAGATTCAACGATCCTACCCGGAGGCACATCACATACCACAAGCACACAACAATAATCAACTATCAAGACAAGCAACAGTAAGCATCACAACCTCCTTTCAAAGCAGTAACATCCAAAAACACACTTATTCACGAAGCATCCAAGTTATCGTTGAAAGACAACATTTATCGAGAACATACCGATACTATTTAACATTCATTAAACCTCCTGATTTTACAGAAAATCATTTACCAACAATTATACCTACGAAACATGAAATATATGGGCAAGATACTTGCCTCGAAATCGGCACGCAAGTATTCCGATGAACACGGCTCAACCGGGAAGCTTCGAAACGCTCGATGCTATCGAAAAGGAAGATGGCGATGAACAGAAGGTTTCAACACGGGTTCCTCGCAAGAAACTCGACCCTAGCATCATATAATTAATAAATCAACGATCATACGAGGAATAATCGTAGAACGTCCGAAAACCCCTCTATGACATTCTACCGGACACCTTTAAGGCGTCGATTAAGAACTCAACCAAAACGACGAATCTATATGATCCGACCATGGAATAACAAGGGAAATGATATAATACATCTAAATAATCATCAATCCATCACAATCCTAAGTTAAATCGGAATAAACGGACGAAAACGAACAAAATACCCAAATTCCCCAAAACTAGATTTCTAGAAAATCTGACCTGATTCGCTCGATCAAAGGATGTTATAGGATGGATAAATGATGATATGAACTCCAAGACTTCATGGAAATAACTCCTGACAACATCCATCCATGATCATCAAAGCTCCAGCCGCGGAAGAGGATGAAACGAGTGAGAAAAATGATGAAAAACCCGTCTGTTGGGTCTTAAATACACAGCCTGTCGGACGCCTTACGTACGTAATCGGCCATGGCTTACGGCCGTAACTGTCCATGGCCGAGTCTCCTGCCCAAAAATGCCGGCAGTGTTACGTACGTAACCGTCCAAGGCTTGCGTACGTAACCGGTCTTACGGTCGTAATTGCCGGGCCCTTACGGCCGTAACTCAGCCAGGGGTGGCCTGACCCCAACATGCCCGGCCATGACTCGGCCGGGGCCAACTCCGACGGCCCGAACAACCCCGAAACCCGAACCTGAATACGAATCGAAGATACGGTTACGAATTACTCGCAAAGACGAATTCGAGCACAAAGAGAAAACACGATTCCGACCACCCGAAGGCTCGAAATTCGACAACGGAAAGTAATTACCCAAAACTTTGGGAAATTACAAAAATGTCCCAAAATGTCTGAAATATACGATACACGATCGAAACACCTGTAATATCCGTAATTTTCTTTTTTTTAGCAGTTTCCATTTTTGGTGTATGTCTATTTTTATCGACTCGCTTGTAACTTTTGAGACGTTTCGAATCTACTTAGTTCTTGGAGTTTTTCCATTTGGACGAGTTTTGATGAAGTTTTCACGTGATTCCATTTTATGATATGTTTTGCCGTATGAACGTTCGATTCTCGTAAAACTCGTTCATTTTCGTGGTTTCATGGTTTGTACAAGTTCGTATGATTGAGTTGGTCGTGTGGAGACTTTCGGTTGCAAATCCGACGTCGTATCGTGATTTTCGGACGCTTGGGTCATTTTCGTAATTTCATATAAGTTTAGGGAATTTCATATTCGTTGTCGTATTTCGGATTCCCGGGTAGTCGGATTGATGTTTTCTTGTGATGGTTAGACTCGTCATCGAATATTCTTCGTAGTCGTATTTTTGGTTCGATAGCAGGTCCGGGTTTCGGGGTCATCCGGAATCGTCTGGACAGCAGCTCCCAGTACTGCTGTCCAGTAGGGGTGTTACGGCCGTAACACCCAGAAGTTACGGCCGTAAGTTGGCCATGTTACGGCCGTAAGTGTCCCCTGTTACGGCCGTAACAGGCCGCTGTTTTAAAACAGCGGGCAGAGGTCCAATACCTCATTTCCTATCATTTCTCTTGTTTTTCTTCACGGTGCGACTCCGGAGGCGATTCCTTCAGTTTTGATTGAAGAATTTTTCGTGTTCCATCATCGTAGAATCGTAGTAACATATCACCATCAGCGTAATTATCCTCCATCGTCCGAATCCGAGGTATCTTCTTCAGGAACCCTAACTTGTATAAATTGGGGGTTTTTTGGGTTTTTCGTGATTGACTCCGAATTGTTCATGTATGTTGCGAAACTTCTTATCGATTGTTGTTATTGGGTGATTCCCAATCCTTTTTTCCTCGAATTAGTCCATGTATTGTTGATACGGGGAGATTTTGCATAAACCCTCGCCCGTATCGATTGAGCGTCTATTGTCGTGATTTGTAGTCGGGGTTTTGGGAGTATTCCTTTCGATTATTGATGTCCGTCGGACTGAGTTATGCTAATTCTTCGTTTAGGAACCGTCGTTTTCCATTCCGATCACCCGTAGTCGTTTTCACTTCCGATTCTTCAAAGATGTCACAAAGGCAAGTACTTTACATTTGTTTACATGTTCTAGTATTTGAATTATGGCTGTATCGTGGTTGTTGTGGGTGGATATGTGTATGTTCACCTAGGGACGGTCCGACGGGGCCTCTAGGGATACGTATTGTCGTGTGTGTGCGTATCATGAACTGTGGTTAACCACCCAGGGATGTCCGACGGGGCTCTGCGGGGTACGGTGGCCGTGAGTCTCGTACCAAGGTTAACTTTGAATTATGATTGTTGGAGATAATGTGTTTTGTGATTGTACATTGTAAATATTCCGGAATATAAAACGTTTTCAAAAATGATTTTTGGCGCATTATTCATCTGATTAGAATGTAGTTCAAATGGATTGTACTTGCACTAGCAGTTGTCGCTAACCCCTTAAATGGGGGAAATACTTTTTGTATTTCAGGTATTGATCGTGGGGACAAGCGAGCACCCGAGCCGTATGAAGATGATGGGCAAGCATGATATTGTCCAGTGGTTGATTATTGGTGTTAATACACAATTATTATTGATGTCTGATTTTGGGATTTCTGTATTATAAATTGGTTTAAGTACTCGAGTACTTCCGGTTTGAATTTGTTAATGTTGGGTTCCCGTTTTGGGGAAATGGATTTGACGTCAGAATTTTATTTGTCGGTTTGTAGTCTTTTATTTGAATTGTCGTTTTATTAATGATTGTTTGCCGTTGTCGAATGTCTTGTTTGGTACGTTAGCCCAGTGGATTCCACAGTGTGGGGTCCACGGCGCTGTAATATGCCCTGAATGTATTGGGGGTGTTACAGAATATGGTATCGGAGCTTAGGTTTATGGATACCTAGGTTGTCGGTTATTTGGGTCTAGTTAAGTGTCGTTTTTTGGGACAGCATTGTTGCTACCCAAAATATTATCCGGAGATAGATATTGCTGGAATGGATAGATAGCAAACAAATGCAAGAGCACTTCCGTGAGAAAGATAAATAACACAATATTTACCGGGGTTGTTAGTCCCGGGCTTGAATGCTCTCGCGAGATATTATTAATACTAATATTCGGGGATACAAGTACTAATGTAAGAATACAATTACAATGAGTGTAAAGATTCTTGTTATCTTAGCTAGTGAGCGTGTAGATTGCCGGAAGAACCAGATTTGATGCTCTGTGAGTTCTTGTAACAAAGGAGATGAACAGTCGCGGCGGTGAGAGATCGACAGTCTCTCACGGCGAGTATTTAGCTGGATGCTTGGGCTCCTAGGCTTATGAATCTCTTGGAATCATGCGGTGGAGACTTGCGCCTCTGCCGATCGTCTTACGGACGAGAGATTCGGAGAGAGAAGTCTGAGATGGATTAGGCGAGCGGGGAGCTTGATGGTATGTATGTTCTACTGTATTTCTGTTGTTGGTGGAATGAATTCCGAACCTTTTTCCAGTAGGAGGAGGTTCTCTATTTATAGGACTTGGATATGCCGGGCGATCGCCTTTTCCGTATTCTAATAATCGGGCGATCGTCTTTTAGCACATGGGCTTGTCTCCTTAAAGTCTGCAGGAGTTGCTGGCAGTCAACCGCGCGGTCCAATGAGAAGCCTGCACGCGTCCTGAGTTGCTGTCACGGGTGGTCCCACTGACAACTTTCGGCGCGCCTGCCGGTAGGTGAGGTATGTGACAGGCTGTGGTCAAAGGTCTTGTCTGTCAGCAAAAGATCTTGTCTGTCAGTGAAGATCTTGTCTGTCAGCGCCTTTTGTGGATCTGCACGTGGGTGCTGTTCTGAGACCCAGTCCTTGATGACATTGACGGGCGATCATCCCTGCTCGGGACGTAGGTCGACCGTCCTTAGCCGGACACTAGAGTCGATCGCCAGATGCCAAAGGGCGATCGCCTTGGGAGTCGATCGCTAGGTACCTGATGGTGGTCTGATATCTTCGATTAGGCGAGCTAGCCAAAGTTTGACTGGAGTTGACTTGGTCGCTCGGCCTAATAGTCGATCGCCTGTCGGGATGAATAAATCTTGACACAACAATTGCCCCCCAGCTTGCTCCTATGTTGGAAACGTGGGGTGGGGTGGTTCTCTTGGCGATCGCTGAACTTTTGACGAGCGACTCTATGTTTAACTGAACTGGAGATCGTCTTTGAGCTGATATATCCTGAGTTCGGACGACCTGGTTGGTCGCTAAACTGCGCGGGAAAAAGCAATGGGCGTGGAAAAGTCTCCGCGCACGTGTCGGGCTTCTATTGGAGGATGCCAACGGTCATTAATGACTCCTCGGCTGATGCGTCCTTGAAAAGATGCGTACGCGGGTCTCGAGGGAGTCAATTAATGCGTCGTTTGAGATCCGACCCCTGAGATTTTTCCTTATTACAAACGAGTCCTTGCCTTCTCCTATAAAAGGGCGCAGTGCTGCAGTTTCATACTCACGCGCACTTACTGGAGAAAGAAGGACTTGCTGTCGATTTTTCTGAAGATCTTAGTGCCGATCGTCGTTCGATTTCACCTTCGGGTAAGAAAAATCCTTTTCTCCTTATCTTTCTTTGAGAATGGTCGGAACCTCATCATCACGTGGAGTGGGTACCAGTTCTGCCGCCGGGACATCGACTGTCCGGGGAGAACCTTCTTCCGACTTCCACCTGGAGACGGCCGCTGAAGCTATTCGGCCGGAATCGACCCTGCTGAAGTCGAGGCTTTATTTAACGAAGCCGACGTCGCTAAGGAGGCGTCTGCTAAAGAAAGACGATCGCAGATAGAGAGAGATCTGGCGATTAGGGCCTACTGGGAGCAGCATAGTGCTTTCGGCCGGGCCTATAAGGCTTTTGCTGAGATAATGGAGAAGTTGGCCGGTCCGACTCCGAGATTCGATTTCCGGGGATACTCGGTCGCCTGCCCTTATTAGCTTCCCAAACGGTCGCAGTACCGGGTTGCGCAGCGATCTGGGTGGTCGCTTGGCCAAATACGGAGTTCGACGACCAGGAAAGATCTGGCCGTCTGGAGGACGAGGTTCCATGTTCCTTCAGATGTGGACATGTTCGCGCCGGCGGAGAATGAGCGAGCCGATCAGCCTCCGATGGGTATGGTCGCCATAAATGAGGCGATTATGGAGGTCGGGCTGCGCTTCCCTCTATCCTTTGCTGTCTCCCATCTGCTGGCTGCTTGGAATGTGGCGCCACTTCAGCTGACGCCGAACGCCTGGCTCCAAATTATCTGCACTCTCACCCTTTTCGGCGGTCACCGCCTGTACCGCCTCCCATCTCCGTTGGAGATGAACCATTTGTTCAAGCTGATGGCTCAGAAAGGGTTGGTCGGCGGTTACCATATTCAGGGCCGATCTGGTCGGGTAATTCACGGAGTCCCGAATAAGATGCGGGGCGATCAGACGAAGTGGTTCTGGGTCGCCGGCAAGTGGAGGGATTCCGCGAGCGACAATCCTTCGGGCGAGCTGGAGATCCCTACTGAGTTTCGGGAGAGGAATCCCGGTAAGGGTTTAGACTCTCCCTTCGTTCGGATGCGTTTTGGACTGATCTAATTTGATTTCGGTTTTGCAGGTTTTCACATTCCGGCGGTCGAGGAGCTGCCTTTTGACCTTCTGGTTGTCTTGGAGCGGATAAGGAGCTTGTCGGATGACGACCTTGACGCCAACCGGATCAATAAGGAGAGTCGTTGGTTGTCGGCTCGGCTATTCCGCTTCCCGAGACATCTCTCGGTATCAGGTATGAGTTTCTGCGACCTTCACTTTTTAGGCGATCGCCTTACTTAAGGAAAGTATCTAACTGTTGATCGACCGTCTTAACTGTAGAGGTTCGCTTTCCTCGCTTCTTGGAGCCCCCACCGGAGATCGTCATGTCGAATCCTGGAGCTCTAGGCCGTCTCCGCCATAAGAGGTCGTCTCGGGCCCCACTTGTTGCGTTGCCAATAGTTCCGGAGGCGGAACCTCGTGTGGAGCCGATCGTGGCTGAGGAGGGAGTTCCGGAGGAGGGACTTCGAGCGAATCGCAAGAGGCCGAGGCCGGAAGAAACTTCGGTTCCTGCCCCTGGCAATGAAGTGCCGATCGCCGCGCCTCCGATCACCATTGTCGCTCCGGAGAATGAACCGCCCTCTGCGGCTTTTATGCGGGAGATGGCGATCGCGGGTGCTGAGACCCCTCGAGGGAAACCGTATTTCGGTCGGGACCCCAAGAAGGCTGAGAGGTAGATTGCATTTTTGTGTTGAAACTTTCAATTGCGTAGGAGTTGTGTTAACTTTGTTGTTTTGATGTAGGATCCGTCGCACAGATCCGTCTTGCCCGCCGATGGTCGTGGATTTCCTAGCGAGCCGATCTACTCGCCAGTCCTCCGACATTCCTCCATACGTCAGCAAGGCTGCTTCTGCTCTGCCGAAGGCCTGGACGACCGATCTGGATGCGATCGCTCGTCAGCGATCGGGGAGTTCGATGCAGGTTGTTCTCGCCCTTTCTCTCCAGACGGCGACCATCGATGTCCAGGCTGCTCAGGAGTTTGAGGGGCGGCCCTCCACTATTCGCCTGCAGGCGGATCTCGAGGCGGCTCGGAAAGAGAACGCCAAGTTTGCCGATAAGATCGTGGCGATGGAGAAGGACTCTCTGGAGGCGGCCAAGCGGGCGAGCCACGAGCTTGAGCTGGCGAAGAAGGAAACCGAGTTGTCTCGTTTGGCGGTTGACCGATTTCGGGACCAGATGCTGAATGCCGTCCGGGCGCAGAAGGTTGCTGAAGAGGAGGCCGATCGCCAGAAGGCGACGATCGCTCGGTTGACCAGCGAGCTGACGGAGGCGAGGGAAAAAGTTGCTGCGAGGGAGGCCGAGCTCCAGGGGTCGCAACAGGCGATGGCGGAGCTAAAAGGAGAGGTAGAGGCGACCAAGGCTGACCCCTTTCAAAACTTGGAGTTCGTCAGCGAGTTCGCCTATTATTTGGCGTTCGCCGACTCGATCCGAGCAGCTAAGAAGGGAGGTTTGGAGGTCGGGCCTCTTGCTGAGAACTTCAAGGCGTACGCGTTGGAGCATCCTCTCCATTCAGCTTTCTCCTTGCCGATCTTGGACCTTGTGGACATCGGCGTGGATTTGAGCTGGTATTCGTCTCCGGCCAATCTTGCTCATCCCGACGCTCCGGAAGATGAGGGGACCGCACCGGATGCTGATGGCGAAGGCCAGGCAGGGGCCTGAGGCACTTCATTTTTGATGTTTTAGCTTATTTCCTTGTAGTTTTGTAGCTTTCTTTTGTAGCATTTAGGCCTTCGGGCGACCATGTACTCTGATCTTTTCAAGTAATGAAATGAACGTTTGAATTTCTGACTTATCAATTGAATGATTGTTATTTTTGAGTCTTTGTTTGACTTTGTACAAATGTGTGAGGAGAGATCGTTGCGAGGGTAGTTCCAAATGAATTGATAAACTCATAAAGATAACTTTTACAACAAATTCGATCGCTGCACAACATCTGAGTAAATGACGATTTCCGTATGTGGTTGAATAGCGACGATCGTCGTATAGGTAGTCCGCACTCTTCCCCCTTGTTTTTATTCACTTAGTGGAAGTAAGGGGATGAAAATAATTCGTTGAGTGAGCGGTCTTCAACTTTGTCGAATCCTCGGGGACGGTCGTCCGTCTTGAGGAACCGTGCACGATCGCGGAGTTCGATGGACCGACTCCTTGATCATGTCTTGATGCGCGAAGACATTGAGTGTCTCGTGACTCACTTTATTATGAGGGTCCTCTGTTAGGCTGCGCCTCGCCTCGTATTTAAACGAAGGGCGTGCGGTCTCAGTCTAGAGGAGTCCTTGCGCGGGGCAGCGTCGGATGATTCAACTCCACGCCCGTGGCTTGTTTAGCTCTGCTTCCACCTCGGCCCACCATGAAGATGGCGAACCTCGACGGTGTACGTTGAGACGGGGGTTGTGGCACGTCGCATTGTCCGGGTTCACCATGTTAGATGATGAACCTTTGAGGGCGAGTGATCGTATCCACTGATTAATTTTGGAGGGCCCTCAGACTACGCCGGCCTCGTATTTAAATGAAGGGCAGGCGATCTTGGCCCAAAGGAACCTTGCATGGCCTAAGCAGTCGGTTCCATCGACCACCAGGACCATGGCTGCACTCTTCCACCTTGAATCGTCATGTAGATGCCGACCTTCGACGGTGTACGTTGTGCGGGGGAGGCGATCTCGTGCCTTAGTCCATCATGTTAGATGGTGAACTGTAGATGGCGATCGAGTCCTCCAGTTTCCTAAATAAAGATGGAGATTGGGGAGACTTCCGGGGTTCCCTTCTCTTGATTAAAGCATGTAGAGACGGTCGCCGAGGTTGATCCAGGGGTCGGCTCGTATGAGCTCTCCAGCCTGTTTTGTGTTCGACTCGGACGATCGTGTATAGAGATTGGTAGGGGCTTCGGCTAAGCCAATAAGCTATCCAACTTGCCCTCCTCGAACAATCTCCAGAGCTGTTTGAGGAGGTCACGGCATTGGTTGGTGCTGTGGCCGGGACTCTTATGGTAGGCACAATATTGATTGTTGTCCAGGTGACCGTGGTCCCTTATCGCCTTTGGCTTTTTTAGCTTTTCGTGCCCCTTGATGGCATAGAAAATATGTGCCGGAGTTTGGTTGAACGTACGGAGGAGATGGGCTTCCATGTCCTCGAAGGCCTTGAGATCTCTGGGTGGCTTGGCGATTGCCTTCTTTGCTTTGGCGATCGTCGTCTTTTGGACAGGAGGTGGCGTTTCCTCGCCTAGGTGGAGGGTCAGTAGCCTTTGCCTGGCCAGAAAGTTGGCAGCTTTAGCGCGGAAGATCGCGTAAGTTGGGGGAATATCCTTGGAGAGATGTCTAAACATGGGAGAATGACCGTAGAATCCCCCCATGACCGAATAGAGAGCGAGCTCGTCACTGACGGGTTCGCCGGTGAGGATGATTTCGTCTACTCGGTCAATGTAGTCTGCGTCTGTTTCGTCTTTCCCCTGCCTGATTTTCATCACGCGGTGGGGGCCTTACAGTGCAGCGACCTTCTTTGGCGAAGTATGACGTGAAGTCATTCGCCAGTTTCTTAAAGGAGGTGATTGATCGTGGTGGTAGTAAGACGTACCACCTATGGGCCAGCTCGCCCAATGTTAACGGGAAGATCCGGCACTTGGTTGCATTAGATGCCCCACACCCAGTCATGTAGATTCAGAATTTACTCAGGTGGGTTTCGGGATCCGATCTCCCCTCATACAGAGCTGTTTTGGGAGGAGCGATCGTTGGTTGTATGGGGGCAAGCTCGATGTGGACCGCGAGTGGCTCGGTCGGCTCGGTGATCTTTTTGCTGGCGCTTGCCCCAGTGTCCAAGAGTGCTTTCATCTCGTCGAGCTGGCGTTGTATAGCGTCCATCGCCGTGGCCAGGCTGCTCGCGGCTCGGCGCTCAGAGTGGGAGCCGAGGCGATTGAGTACTGAACCCCTGGCGATCGGGGCGGGATTCAGATGGCTGACCTGCGTTCGGTTGTGAGGTGGGTAGGCCGAACTCCTGGTGACGGATTCGGATTCCGTCTTTTCGTGGTTGGAAACTGAATGCCCCGGTCGCCAGGATGGGTCGCTCCCCAAGCGATTAAATATGGATCCGCCCGGTCGTGCGAGAGCCTTTTCTCGCGAATTGGGGCTTTCTGACGATCGCTCGCTCAGTAGCCCGTTGAATTTCCGTTTTCCCATGCGGCGGACGATCGAGGGAGTTATCGCGGGCGACGCGCATGCTCTCCGTCGCTCCTCTAGGATGGCCATAGCCTCCTCGATTTGTTCCTCGGTTTGGAACTGATCGAGTGAGAGGTTGGGGCCATCTCTTGGATGCAGGATCGAGAGTCTCGCGTTGCTGCGGCTTCCCCCTGTCGTTGGTTGGGGTTCGGACTGAACCGGGATATGGTGTCCGGCGGTTCGGAGAGCGGCTTTCTTCGACGTACCGGCGGATGTCATGATTCTGAAGGTTTTCTTTGAAGCGCAGTGAGTGTCACTTCAAGTATATGCCCGAGAACAGTGAGTGTTCTTCGGGACGGTAGGAATAAAAATTTGAGGGTTAGATCCCCTTCCTCTAGCGCCAATTGTTGCTACCCAAAATATTATCCGTAGATAGATATTGCTGGAATGGATGGATAGCAAACAAATGCAAGAGCACTTACGTGAGAAAGATAAATAACACAAGATTTGCCGGGGTTGTTAGTCCCGGGCTTGAATGCTCTCGCGAGATATTATTAATACTAATATTCGGGGATACAAGTACTAATGTAAGAATACAATTACAATGAGTGTAAAGATTCTTGTTATCTTAGCTAGTGAGCGTGTAGATTGCCGGAAGAACCAGATTTGATGCTCTGTGAGTTCTTGTAACAAAGGAGATGAACAGTCGCGGCGGTGAGAGATCGACAGTCTCTCACGGCGAGTATTTAGCTGGATACTTGGGCTCCTGGGCTTATGAATCTCTTGGAATCTGTCTGGTGGAGACTTGCTGCCTCTGCCGATCGTCTTCTGGACGAGAGATTCGGAGAAAGAAGTCCTGAGATGGATTCCGGCGAGAAAGTAGGGAGCTTGATGGTATGTATGTTCTACTGTATTTCTGTTATTGGTGGAATGAATTCCGAACCTTTTTACAGTAGGAGGAGGTTCTCTATTTATAGGACTTGGATATGCCGGGCGATCGCCTTTTCCGTATTATAATAATCGGGCGATCGTCTTTTAGCACATGGGCTTGTCTCCTTAAAGTCTGCAGGAGTTGTTGGCAGTCAACCGCGCGGTCCAATAAGAAGCCTGCACGCGTCCTGAGTTGCTGTCACGGGTGGTCCCACTGACAACTTTCGGCGCACCTTCCGGTAGGTGAGGTAGGTGACAGGCTGTGGTCAAAGGTCTTGTCTGTCAGCAAAAGATCTTGTCTGTCAGTGAAGATCTTGTCTGTGAGCGCCTTTTGTGGATCTGCACGTGGGTGCTGTTCTGAGACCCAGTCCTTGATGACATTGACGGGCGATCATCCCTGCTCGGGACGTAGGTCGACCGTCCTTAGCCGGACACTAGAGTCGATCGCCAGATGCCAAAGGGCGATCGCCTTGGGAGTCGATCGCTAGGTACCTGATGGTGGTCTGATATCTTCGATTAGGCGAGCTAGCCAAAGTTTGACTGGAGTTGACTTGGTCGCTTGGCCTAATAGTCGATCGCCTGTCGGGATGAATAAATCTTGACACAACAAGCATCACTGCTATGCCATCATCTCAGTACGCCGGTGCTCTCGTAAGTTTTTCCTAACTTGACTCGTTTCACCGTTATGTTCTATTCCTGTCTTAGTAACTTGTTGCGTTTTGCGTTTGAATTGTACTTACCCGTTGCTTCTTCAGAATTCCTGCTGGTAGAGGACGCGGACGCGGTCGCGGACGCTGTAGGGGACGTGGCGCAGCCGGTGGGGCGGCCATGTCCGATCACTCGGGAACTGATTCGGCGATGCCCTCTTTGTCGAACAGTGTTCCCCCTAGTTCCGGAGGTCAGCAGGACCAGTCTGCTAGCTCCGGTAATGCACATGAGAATGTTGGAGTGGCCAACATTTTGCAGCAAGTAGCGAACTAGATGACGCTACTGACTCAGGCCGTTCTAGTCGGCCAAGCTAATGCCAACCCAGTTCCGCCTACTGGATCCGACAATGATAAGTTGCTTCAGGACGTGATTCGTATGCGTCCTCCGCAGTTTGATGGTGCTTCCGACCCTTCCGGTTGGGAGAATTGGCTATTCGAGATGGAAAAAGTGTTTGAGGCTGCTAATTGTCCTGAGGAGAGGAAAGTACCCATTGCTCAGTACTTCCTCGCCAAGGAAGCAGCAACGTGGTGGCAAGCGGTGAAACCGCGTGACCGGGCAGCTACGTGGGCAGAGTTTCGAGATCTGATGGAAGATGAATTCTGTCCTTGGCCAGTGAAAGAGGGGAGGATCCGAGCCTTCTTTGAGGCTAAGCCCCAAGACGTTCCTATTTCTCAAGCTATCAAGGACTACAATCAACAGCTGCATTATGTGAGGAACCAAGTCCGAGATGAGCTTGATAAGATCCGCCACTTTGATATGCGGATGAAACCGAGGGTGCTCCACTACATGTCTGGTCTGGGGTGCACGACTTTGAAAGAATATCAGAATAAGGCGATGGCTTATGAGATGTCGTTTTCTGCGACTGAGTCGGCAACCGAAGGAAAGAAGCGAGAAAACCGCGGTCGGTTTTGGGAGGCAAGTCGGGAGGGTATCCGAGACTCGATGCAGTTCCACGAGTCTTGAGTCGATCGCCATCGGTTGGTCGAGAAGCGGTTCTAGGTCTGCTCCTGTGGTTCGTTCGCGATCCTACGTGCTTCAACCGTAGTCGTCCGGCCACATGATGAGTGAGTGTGATAGGCCTACGATTGATGTCTTGCTTGTGGTCGGATGGGTCATCGTGCTAAGTTTTGTACGGATGCATCTCGGGCTCCGATTACTCGAGATATCAGCCCAGTGCGGGAGAGCCAAGTGTGAATCGAGGCACCGACGGTTCCTCGGCCGCAGAGTTTTGGGAGAGTTCGAGGACGTGGTCAGCCTTCTAGAGGAGCTTCTAGTGCGGGTCTGTTCGCCCGAGTGTACGAGATGAGACGAGCAGGAGATCCTGACGCGACGGTGGCTACAGGTACCGTCCACATCCTTGATCGTCCTGTTTCCGTATTGTTCGATTCCGGTGCTACGCATTCTTTTATATCTATGGATTGTGTGCGTCGTCTGCATGTTGATTGCCTAGTTGCCTGTGAGCCTTTTGTTGTTAAACTACCTAGTGGGGATAGCATCGTGGGGGACCGTGAGATTATATATTTTGCTGTGAGTATCGCGGGAAGGGATTGGCCTTCTAATCTGATTGCGGTAGATATTAGGGACGAGGATTTGATTCTGGGTGAGGATTGACTGGACCGTCATGGTGTGATCATGAATTATAGAACAAGGACGGTTTCGATGTTAGATTCTGACGGTACCGAGCATTCTTTTGGGGGGCGTAAGCGGAGTAGCCAGAGACTTCTGATCAGCGCCTTGAAGGCGGTGAGACTTCTTCGAGGAGGTTGCACGGGCTATTGGTGTTACGCTTTGAGATCAGAAGAAGGGGAAGTCGAGCTCTCGTCTATTCCGGTAGTGTGTGAGTACCCTGATGTTTTCCCAGACGAGTTGCCGGGTTTGCCGCCGGACCGAGAAGTTGAGTTTACCGTCGATTTAGAGCCGGGTGCAGCACCGATTTCTAAGACGCCATACCGTATGGCGCCTGCCGAGATGCTTGAGTTGAAGAAACAGTTAGGAGAGTTGCTAGACATGGGGTATATTCGACCGAGCGCTTCACCTTGGGGCGCACCAGTCCTGTTTGTGAAGAAGAAGGATGGGTCACTTCGTTTGTGTATCGACTACCGAGAGTTGAACAAAGTGACCATCAAAAACAAGTATCCGCTCCCGAGGATTGATGATTTGTTTGATCAGTTGCAAGGGGCAACTGTGTTTTCGAAGATTGATTTGAGATCGGGGTATTATCAGCTCCGAGTGAAGGATACCGACATTCCAAAGACGGCCTTCCGGACGAGATACGGTTACTACGAGTTTGTGGTTATGCCTTTTGGACTAACCAACGCACCAGCCGTGTTCATGCAGCTTATGAACAAAGTCTTTATCGAGTACCTCGATAAGTGTGTAGTCATTTTTATCGATGACATCCTGATTTACTCGAGGAGCGAGGAGGAGCACGCCCGTCATTTGCATATCGTGCTAGATATTTTGAGAACTCAACAACTTTTGCGAAGTTCTCAAAGTGCGAGTTTTGGTTACGGGAGGTTATGTTTCTCGGTCATGTGATCTCAGCCGAGGGTGTTCGTGTGGACCCACATATGGTAGAGGCAGTGTTGGATTGGGCGCCGCCCAAGAACGTGAAGGAGGTCTGCAGTTTTCTGGGATTAGCCGGGTATTACCGTAGATTCGTCGAGGGGTTCTCTAAGCTCGCTCGACCGCTGACTCAGTTGTTACAGAAGTCGGAGAAGTTTGCGTGGACCGATGAGAGGCAGAATAGTTTTGAGGAGTTGAAGAAGCGGTTGACGACCGCTCCCGTTTTGGCTTTACCGAGTGGTAATGATGGTTTCTCAGTTTATAGTGATGCTTCGGGATAAGGGCTCGGATGCGTACTTATGCAGCACGGGAGGACGATTGCCTATGCTTCCCGTCAGTTGAAACCGTACGAATTGAATTACCCTACGCACGATCTTGAGTTGGCCGCAGTCATATTTGAATTGAAGATCTGGTGTCATTACTTGTATGGCTCGTCGTGTCAGATTTTCACCGATCACAAGAGCCTGAAGTACATTTTCACGCAGAAAGAGCTTAATATGAGACAGAGGAGATGGTTGGAATTAATTAAGGATTACGATCTCGAGATCCTTTATCATCCGGGCAAGGCTAATGTGGTAGCAGATGCCTTGAGCCGGAAATCGGTATCGCTTCGGGCGCTTGAGTTACTCACGGCCCAGTCGGGACTTCAGCGAGAGTTTATGAGGTTGAGCATTGAGATTATGCGCCGAGAGTTACGGGCGATTGCGTACTCTTGAGATTTCTTCATCTCTGGTCGAGGACATTAAATCGGGACAGTTGGAGGACCGGATGTTTATTCAGCTTCGGGAGAGTGTAGGGAAAGGGAAAGCCCCGGGATTCGTTATTCATGAGGATGGAGTGTTGAGATTCCGTGGTCGGTTGTGTGTTCCGAACGACTCGGAATTGAGACAGAGTATTATACGAGAGGCTCATGCATCACCTTACTCAGTCCATCCAGGCTCGAGTAAAATGTATAAGGATTTAAGAAAGAATTTCTGGTGGAACGACATGAAGAAGGAGGTAGTTCAGTTTGTGGCTAAGTGTTTGACTTGTCAACAAGTCAAGATTGAGCATCAGCGGCCAGCCGGGTTGTTGAAACCACTTCCCGTCCCGGAGTGGAAGTGGGAGGATATCTCTATGGATTTTGTCACGGGTTTGCCGAGGACAAAGACTAGTATGAATATGGTGTGGGTGGTTGTAGATCGACTGACTAAGTCGGCACATTTTCTGGGCATCAAGGATACTTGGGGTCCAGAAAAGTTGGCTCGTATTTTTATTGCACAGATAGTGAGGCTTCATGGTACGCCGAGGACCATTATTTCAGATAGAGATGGCCGATTTGTATCGCACTTTTGGCAGGCGGTACATAAGGCATTGGGGACACGGTTTCATTTGAGTACATCTTTCCACCCTCAGACTGACGGACAGTCCGAACGTACCATTCAGACGTTCGAGGATTTGTTGCGCGCGTGCGCGTTAGATTGGAGTAGTGACTGGGAGGAGAATTTGGCCTTAATTGAGTTTACTTATAATAATAGCTGGCACGCGTCGATTAAGATGGCACCGTATGAGGCACTTTATGGCCGACGTTGGCGATCACCGATATGTTGGGATGAACCGTCCGATTTGGTTGGCACCGAGCCGGACCTTGTGTTGGAGACGAGGGAGAAAGTTGAATTGATTAGAAAGAGAATGTTGGCTGCTCAGAGTCGACAAAAGTCTTATGCGGATGTTAGACGTCGACCCTTGGAGTTTGAGGTGGGAGATCATGTTCTGTTGAGAGTGTCTCCGACGAAGGGAGTTTTCCGTTTTGGGAAGAAAGGGAAACTCAGCCCGAGATATATTGGACCTTTCGAGATATTGGAGAGAGTGGGCGAGTTAGCGTACCGGTTGGCCTTGCCTCCGTCGTTGAGTCATGTTCATAGCATATTTCACGTCTCCCAGCTGAGGAAGTATGTTCCGGACCCGTCCCACATTATTGATTTTGGAGACGTGGAGATCGAGAAGGATGTTACGTTTGAGGAGAGGCCCGTTAAGATTTTGGAGCGTCGAGACAAACAGTTAAGGCACAAAAACATTCCTTTGGTTAAGGTACAATGGTCGAGGCACGGAGTAGAAGAAGCGACGTGGGAGTTAGAGGAGGATATGCGTTCGAGGCATCCCGAACTTTTTGATCCTTAAGTTTCGGGACGAAACTTTATTTTAGAGGGGGAGAATGTAATATCCATAATTTTCTTTTTTTAGCAGTTTCCATTTTTGGTGTATGTCTATTTTTATCGACTCGCTTGTAACCGTTTCGACGTTTCGAATCTACCTAGTTCTTGGAGTTTTTCCATTTGGACGAGTTTTGATGAAGTTTTCACGTGATTCCATTTTATGATATGTTTTGCCGTATGAACGTTCGATTCTCGTAAAACTCATTCATTTTCGTGGTTTCATGGTTTGTACAAGTTCGTATGATTGAGTTGGTCGTGTGGAGACTTTCGGTTTGCAAATCCGACGTCGTATCGTGATTTTCGGATGCTTGGGTCATTTTCGTAATTTCCTATAAGTTTAGGGAATTTCATATTCGTTGTCGTATTTCGAATTCCCGGGTAGTCGGATTGATGTTTTCTTGTGATGGTTAGACTCGTCATCAAATATTCTTGGTAGTCGTATTTTTGGTTCGATAGCAGGTCCGGGTTTCGGGGTCGTCCCGATAAATGCGGGACGGTTATCGATCTTCTTTGTCCGGTAGAATGTTCTGGCCGTAACACCCGAAGTTACTGACGTAAGTTGGCCATGTTACGGCCGTAAGTGTCCTATTCTGGCCGTAATAGCCCTGTTTTAAAGCAGTAGGCGAGGTCCAATACCTCATTTCCTATCCTTTCTCTCGTTTTTCTTCACGGTGCGACTCCAGAGGCGATTCCTTCAGTTTTGATTGAAGAATTTTTCGTGCTCCATCACCGTAGAATCGTAGTAACATATCACCATCAGCGTAATCATCCTCCATCGTCCGAATCCGAGGTATCTTCTTCAGGAACCCTAACTTGTATAAATTGGGGGTTTTTCGGGTTTTTCGTGATTGACTCCGAATTGTTCATGTATGTTGCGAAACTTCTTATCGATTGTTGTTATTGGGTGATTCCCAATCCTTTTTTCCTCGAATTAGTCCATGTATTGTTGATACGGGGGATTTTGCATAAACCCTCGCCCGTATCGATTGAACGTCTATTGTCGTGATTTGTAGTCGGGGTTTTGGGAGTATTCCTTTCGATTATTGATGTCCGTCGGACTGAGTTATGCTAATTCTTCGTTTAGGAACCGTCGTTTTCCATTCGACCCGTAGTCATTTTCACTTCCGATTCTTCAAAGATGTCACAAAGGCAAGTACTTTACATTTGTTTACATGTTCTAGTATTTGAATTATGGCTGTATCGTGGTTGTTGTGGATGGATATGTGTATGTTCACCTAGGGACGGTCCGACGGGGCCTCTAGGGATACGTATTGCCGTGTGTGTGCGTATCATGAGCTGTGGTTAACCACCCAGGGATGTCCGACAGGGCTCTGCGGGGTACGGTGGCCGTGAGTCTCGTACCAAGGTTAACTTTGAATTATGATTGTTGGAGATAATGTGTTTTGTGATTGTACATTGTAAATATTCCGGAATATAAAACGTTTTCAAAAATGATTTTTGGTGCATTATTCATCTGATTAGAATGTAGTTCAAATGGATTGTACTTGCACTAGCAGTTGTCGCTAACCCCTTAAATGGGGGAAATACTTTTTGTATTTCAGGTATTGATCGTGGGGACAAGCGAGCACCCGAGCCGTATGAAGATGATGGGCAAGCATGATATTGTCCAGTGGTTGATTATTGGTGTTCTGTCTGTCAATTATTATTGATGTCTGATTTTGGGATTTCTGTATTATAAATTGGTTTAAGTACTCGAGTACTTCCGGTTTGAATTTGTTAATGTTGGGTTCCCGTTTTGGGGAAATGGATTTGACGTTAGAATTTTATTTGTCGGTTTGTAGTCTTTTATTTGAATTGTCGTTTTATTAATGACTGTTTGTCGTTGTTGAATGTCTTGTTTGGTACGTTAGCCTGGTGGATTCCACAGTGTGGGGTCCACGGCGCTGTAATATGCCCTGAATGTCTTGGGGGTGTTACAACACCAAGCCGAAGCTTTCAACAAGAATAATAACATTAAATGAACTTACGAGAAACTCGAAACAACAGTTTCAGACGAGATTCGCAAGAATCGAACTCAAGTGCGGAAAAACCGCTTAAGAACACGGAACTCAACAAAACGATACCGAAACGAACTCGGATGACAAAAAGTGCAGAATTAAATTCTCTCGGAATGACGAAACGATCACGAGCGAGTCGCTAAAATGGGCTCCCGCCGAAAAAAAGAAAATCACCGAAATCCGAAATTGTGGGTATTACATCTACCCTCCTTAAACGAAGTTTCGTCCCGAAACTTAAAACAAGTAGGGAAAAGAAATATACCACCAGGAATATTTCAATGAGATACACAAGAATGCGTAACTAACGCCCAACGGCGAAATGTTACAAACAACGCAAAGGAATATACAGTATGCACACACGCTCCAAGACGACCAACACAACGCCACCGATAGAGACATAATAAAACCAACAAGTGACAAGCGTCATCAAACAGATAATACAACCAAATCGATTATCCGAACAATCACAAAACACAAAGCACCCATTACAAGGAAACACGCACAATCAAGAAAACAGAAATAAACACACGAACGATTCACAAGGACAACCACAAACAATTCGGACTACGCCGAAATCCTCAAAAACTACACTAGGCATTTCTTTGTCCTTTCGGAGTAGAGACGCAACCTCAATCCCCAAATCTCTTAGCTACCGTCTCGCAATGCACGGCTCGGTGACCCACCCGGCCACACTCGAAATAGTTGACTAACGGTGAACGACAATTCTACGCGGTACGAGATCAGGCAACAACAGTCAGACAACCCCGATCGAACAACAACGATCAAACAACAACGATCGAACAACAATGATCGAGATCGAACAACAATGATCAAATAACAATGATCGAACAACAACGATCGAATAACAATGATCGAACAACAACGATCGAATAACAATGATCAAACAACATTGATCAAATAACAATGATCGAACAACAACGACCGAACAACAACGATCGAATAACAATGATCGAACAACAATGATAAAATAACAATGATCGAACAACAATGATCAAATAACAATGATCGAACAACAACGATCAAATAACAATGATCGAACAACAACGATCGAATAATAATGATCGAACAACAATGATCAAACAACAATGATCGAACAACAATGATCGAATGACAACAGTCGAACAATGACTCTGAAGTCCCCACTTCAACTCCAGACATTAAAAGAACTGGTAGAAAGTGAAAGATGTTACTTCCGAACAAGGTTCACAAGAATCGAACCGAACTCAGAAAAGTCACGATGATAAACTGATCGATCTGAAACAAGGTCACAATCAGTTCGAACGATGACGACCGAGACATCAAACAAGTTCAAAAAGTATCGACGAACACGTGCAAGTCGATAGAGTTTAGAAGGAGAAACTGCAGAAGTAAAAAATAGTACGGGTATTACATCCGACCTCTTATAAAAGAAATGTCGTCCCTGCAACTCACAACAACGGAAACAAGGCAACAACACAAAAGGCAACCGACAGAAAAATGTCCCATGGGCCTCTCAGAGCCGATCCTGATATCTATGCTGAAGCGCGAACTCCGAAAGTCTCGGTAGCCAATTCACAAAACTGAATTATGTGTCCCTCAAGTCCGCACTTGAAATGCATTACTGACGAGAAGGACAATTTACACATGCATGCCCCGGCACATCACGGTTGAAATACCTCGGCTCGGTATACCGAAAATACAAATGCTCGATACAATGGGGCATAACGTCACAAAACAACATAGCGGAGATGCCAACTCAGCACAAACGATTATCATCGTAAAGTAATACACACAAACACTACAACAATGACGGTATCGTTCGGCGACCTCAATGGCCCGAACGATAACCAGCACATAATTACAAACATCATGAGACAATCACACATGTACACAAACGTACAAACCCAAGCTTTAATAGCTCACACATTTGCGACAACACGCAATTCACTACGAGGCGACAACATTAAATACCACATTACACCTCTCACAGAGGGCTAGCATAACAAATGTGTGGCGAACGACTCAATGCTCGCATCACCAATTCAAACATAACTCGGGGGTTAACACCCTAATGAAAGTGCGAACATCATATAAATATTACCGGACCGCACACAGGAATGGTAGGTTTTAAAAATGAAAACCACCTTTGAAAAAAATGATTTTGGAAACACTAGTTGATCTTGAGTATCACCTTACAAAAAGTAGTACAACATCGTTATCGAGACTTTGAAAAACCATCTTGCATTTGATAAAAATGAGGACACTTTTCTTTAGAAAAAAAAAAAACTTTCAGAATATTCGACCCTCGGGTCTAAGCAAATGCGTTTCTAAATAATTGAAAATGTCTCAAAATATTTTGGTCCTCGATTGGAAATTTTTTGAATCATACTGTGGCACCTTGAAAGTACAACGAGAAAATAATTTATTTTAAAATGTACGTCTCGAAATTTATTTTCTAAGATACTCAAGGTTTTCAAAAATTCAATAGGCCAGAAAGCTCAAAACTCACAAAATCCTTTATCAAATCGTCATAAAACATTCAAGCCCAAAATGCCAAAACTCGATTTAGGGAATCGGTTTTACGAAATAAAACTCAGTTTGCAAAATACTGGAAGTCATTTTGAAAGAACTCACGCAATGGATAAAATACCGTTCGAAAATACATTAGCAGCGACACTGCTCCTTATATAAATAAAATATGAGAGTCGAATACCCACATATCACAAAATCAAAATCCACAGAAGGATTCCATCACTTAACGAATAATCATATAAGTAACTCGTATCAGACGAGTTACAACAACAAAGAAGGAAGACTTACATCCACAGGTCGCACGAAGATGATGATCGCCCCACGATACTAATCACGACCAACAAACTCAGATGACACGTCGCGACACGACTTAGTCAGACAAAATCCGACGAGACAAAACTCAACAGACAACACTGACCCAACAGCCTAGGTTTCCACAACCTAAGCTCTGATACCATTTTTGTAACACCCCCAATCCACTCAGGGATATTACACGCCGTAGACCCTTTCCTCAAGGATCTACCAGGCTGGTAAACAACATCGAACATCTCAACAATGCCTTTAAGGCTAAAATAACTCAGTAGACCGATTTGGTCTTTCAATAAATACATACAACTCAAACACAATACATGCCCACGCAGGGGTCGAATACACTGGACCTACTGTCAGACTGTATAAGCATGGAAAACAAATGTCGAAGGAAACGACTGAAACTTCCAAAACTGGCTTCCTTTATAGCATGAATATACTCTTTGTCGTCATCGACCAATCCCAAAGAGTAACATGCATCACGGTATGTAGGGTGAACAACACCATCAACTGTCCGCAAATCCTCAAAGTGAGTGGCACCCCTAATGTGATTCAACATAATTCGCATGAAATATAATAGACCAGTATTAATTTGAACGTGGTAAATTCTTCCAACTTTGTTGTTAGGATCTGGGTTTCAGTTATTAAAATTATCCGAATTTTTTTGTTAGTTAAATATCAATTTAATTTGGTCTTTTAAAGTATTATCAAACAGTCATTTTCTGTTAAAAGACTGTGAATAAATTAGAATTAAATGAATATTATTTTGAAAATATAGTATATATCTTATTATCTAAATAGGTTATTTATAATATTTATTAATATAAGTTGTTTATCTTTGTAGAGTTGTTAGGATATGGTTTTAATTATTTAGATTATCCGAATTTTTTAATTATCTAGTTTGCAATTTTGTTTGGTCTATTAAATATTAAAAAAGTCCTTGTCTGTTAAAAGATTGTTAATATACTCGAAATAAAGTAAAATAAATTTAAATATATGATAGATATTTTATTATCTAAACAGGTAACTTGAAGTGGTTTATCTTTCGAGAGTTTTTAGGATCTAGGTTTCAGTTATTAGAGATTATTCGAATCCAAATTTTTTAGTTATTTAATTTACAAATTCTTTCGGTATTTTAAAATATTAAAACAGTCATTTTCTGTCAAATAAAAATTTCATTCGGTATTTTTATTTAATTCGAATTAAACAAAAATAAATTTGAATATATAGTAGATATTTTATTATCTAAACAGGTAATTTTTAATCTTTAGTAATATAAGTTATTTATCTTTCTAGAGTTGTTAGGATCTGAGTTTCAATTATTTAGATTTTTCGAATTTTTTAGTTATCTAATTTGCAATTTTATTCGGTCTTTTAAAATATTAAAACAGACCTTTTTCTGTTTAATAGACATTTCAGTAAATTCGAATTAAACCAAAATAAACTTGAATCTTTTATCTAAAGTAACTTTTATGTGATGACTTTAATTAATATAAGTTGTTTATTCTTCTAGAGTTTTTGGGATCTGGGTTTTAGTTAGTATCTTTTAGAGATATACACCAAGATCAATATACATCGAAATCGACATAATTCGAAATGTTGTATTCCCCAGTAGAATCGGTCACAAATAAAAATTTCATTCGGTATTTTTATTTAATTCGAATTAAATAATTTTTTTTTGAATATATGGTATATATTTTATTATATAAATAGGTAATTTATAATATTTATTAATATAAGTTATTTATCTTTCTAGAGTTGTTAGGATCAGGGTTTCAATTATTTAGATTTTTTGAATTTTTTAGTTATCTATTTGCAATTTTATTCTATCTTTTAAAATATTAAAACAGATATTTTTCTGTTTAATAGACATTTCAATAAATTCGAATTAAACCAAAATAAACTTGAATCTTTTATCTAAAGTAACTTTTATGTAATGACTTTAATTAATATAAGTTATTTATTTTTCTAGAGTTTTTGGGATCTGGGTTTTAGTTAGTATCTTTTAGAGATATACACCGAAATCGACATAATTCGAAATGTTGAATTTCCCAGGAGAATCGGTCAAAATGTTTGTAATAATTGAACAACGCATGAGTAGAAAAGTGAGAATTTGAAACCCAAGATAAGTAAAAATATGAAATCCACAAATTTAAGTTGATAGAGAAACTTGAATCGAGACAATTAAAATGATATTGAAATACTCCTAGATTTTGGCGATGTGCTCGCCTGTACTTATAGCATTCATATAGACCACTTCAATATCAACAGCACATCTAGGGCACTGGCTGTGCAGAGGTTGTCTTTTTAGATGCGATAGAAATTCTTCGTCACTTGAATTACAGAATAATGGAACATCAAGGTAGTTCTGAATCTTAAATTTCATTTTTAAAAGCCTATTTTTCAGTTCCCATCTGCATGATGTGACATAGTATGCGCTCTTAGAATTGTCCTCCAACATCGACAACCCTTGAATTCCCTCTTCTCTGTGTCTTTCATTACCACTAAACAGCTTCATGAAGTTTAAACAATACGTGGCTTCGTGATGATTGAGGTTTAAGGCGATAATTATTAATTGAAATGCTTAATCTTCATTTTCTTCAATGAAGAACTTTAACTACAAAACAATGAAATAGTAATAAAATTAGGAGAAGATGAAATAAAAATATTAATAACTCATATAGGATGAAACTCCATTATTAATGACTCGTGAAACTAATTAGATATTAATGTACCAATGATTTTCTGAACAGTGCTTCAGGATTTTTGCAGCCACCAGCTAATAATTGTGGTATGAGGAGTGATGTCATTTCGAGTTTATATAACACTCAGTTTTTAGAAAATGAGGAGTGACTTTGTGATAAGTATCGGGATCCCAAGAAATCTCATAAACCTAACTAACTAATAGATAATATGATAGATATTATTAGTAGCTAAAACTGTGGAATAATAGATCTGCCTCGTTGGAATCAAAAATTACATGTCAAATATTATTAAATCAATTATTTTTTAGAGGATTTGTGATAAGTATTGGGGTCCTACGAAATCATCTAAATCTAACTAACTAATAGATAATAGGATAAATATTATAAATAGCTAAAATTGTGGAAAAATGAACAAACTAATTAGAATCGTAAAATATATATATGAAGTGATTTTAAATCATTTATTTTCTGCTAGAATTTGCCACATGGGATTTTGTCTCATGTGGCATTCATCTCCTTTCATTTTCATCACCATTTTTCATATATATATAGATATTATTCATTCCACAACACTATTCTATCTTATTTAAGCCTTCTCCAACAGCTATTGTAAAAGCTCCTGTATTTTTAACAATAGATTTAACGTAAATGGTCAAATTTGAACTGCGGTTATGTAGGAAACAATAGTAAAAGTGTAAGCTACTTAACAATGGTTTCTAAAAACCATCGTAAATTTAACGTATTTTATGCTTTATGACGGTTTTACATAAAATTGTTGTAATTTCTCAAATTTACAACGATTTTTCTTAAAGTCATCGCGAAATATGTCAAACAAAATCGGTTTGTTGTAAACCATTGTAAAGTCGCTGTATTTTTATTTTTCTATATTGATTTTGTAACAACATACGTAAATAAAATTGTTGAATCTATCTTTTGTAGTAGTGATATTATGACCACCAAACAGTGTGACTCAGAAGATCCAAGAAACACATATGGATGACGTGATATCTTACATTTTGTTCAGATAAAGATAAAAGTGACAAAGAAACTTGAATGTACACTTATTTTGAAGGACAAATATGAGATTGTTGGAATGATGTCCTTCAATCAATATGCATTTATCAGATAATAATTTATAGTATTTATTCCGTTCATAATTAGTGATTGAAATTTTAGCTTTGTTGAGTGGCATTAGAAATTATACTAATAGTTAATTATAATTGAAACTACAGGGCCACGGATAACACAGCAGATGTAATCAATTGAACTTGAAGTTCATAAATATAAAAGAGTAAAATTAACCTTTGAGTGCAGATGGGATAAAACGGGCTAAGCTGATAAACTGATTACGCCGAGTTTGTCGCAAAGCCAGCTTAGGTTCGGTCGGATTGGACAGCCCGAACACAGGACGTGTCAGGCTGATGGCCCACGAACGTGCTGACTCCTTAAGGGTGTCGGTCGACTTGGCCTAAAGTTCATGTTGGACTTAGACTCTCTTTCCTTGTGTGTTGTTTTATATTATTTATTATATATAAGTATCTATACAAAGGAAGACACAATCACGTTTGTTCTAACAAATAAGTTAAAGATACTTGTCCCTTTTCATATAAATCATCTTCCCAGTGACATGCGCAAGAGGCATGACTCAAATGACCACGCGAGGGTAGATTTGTTTTTAATCTTCAATTCAAGAGTTTTGCCATCCTCGAATTGTTTCCAAGCAAACGATTACTCGCTACTAGCCAGGAGGATGCCTTTTTTTTCTTGAATCTTGGCCTTCACATAGTCGATGATATCCAAACTCTCAATCTCGAGGGTTATGGTCTTAGCGACGGAGGAGAATCACGAACGCAAAAGGGGCGAAAAGAATCACAAATGGAAAGGTGCGAAGATAATTACAGCCTTCTCCCTAAAAATTCTGGCTCCGGCTAGGATTATCCCATCACTTTCTGCCGGCTACGGTTCTTTCTCTAATAACTCATCAATTCTCTCTTCGTCCTCGTCCATCCACCACCTCATGCGGTGGGACTTGTTAAGTAGCTTAGTCCCTCCTACATTCACTTTCACGCGGGATATCTAGAAATTTAATTGCATGTTATCCTGAGGCAACATTCAATTTCGGTCTCTGCAATTTTGGAGAATTGGTGGCCACTGCGTATCCGAAGCAAAAATTATCCTCGGCTGTAACACCCCCGATACATTCAGGAATATTACAGCGCCGTAAATCCTTTACATAAGGATTTACAAGGCTGAAGAATTGAAAAGACATTAATAGGTACCAACGGATGAAAATAACGGAATTAAGATACAACAGTTCTGACCAAATACTGAAAATACGAATGTTCAACGGGAAGTATTAATACATCACCAAATCCAAATCATCATAAATTACTACGTACTCAAGTACTTATTGAAATAACCAACAAACAACAGACACATAAACTCGGCCGGAACATCACTCTGCACCCTCGTCATCATGCAGCTCCAGTGGTTGTTTCCCCGCTCTCCTGGATCCTGAACATAAACAAAATATTCACCCCCGAAGGGGTTAGCACAACGATGCTAGTAGAAGTGCCACAACATATTATTCAACATCTCACGAAGAATATTAATGATAACATACACACATGATAATCACAACATGATATCACAACATACACATGGTAATTCCAATGATCCAGCGTTCACTGCCTAGACCCTGAGATGATCTCGTCGGACTAACACGTGGTGGAAAAACCCGTCCAATGATCCAGCGCACGCTAGCATAGATCCCAAGATGATTCCGTCGAACCAACACGTGGTGGACATACAACAACGATATACATGTACAACAATATGTATAACATCAATACATAAAACAATTAAGGTACTTGCCTCGATTCGAAGACAAGAACAATACTTCCACGAAAAATGAAACGCTCGAAGGTCGCCCCTTCGATCAATCACGTAGCAAGCTCGAACCTTAACAAAGAAAATAATATAGAATTCATCTCATGTCGTACAAATGTCTAACAATCCGATTTACGGCCGAAGGCTCATAAAATGTAATCTGCCTGAACTACTTAGCGTACGCTACGTCTTATACGTAACGTGCGTTAAGCCTGCTCGTTAGCGCACGTAAACAACTAAGCCTAGCGTACGCTAACTATGTACTGACAGTTCTCTCTGATCAGCCGACTTACTCGTCTGATGACATAACGTACGTTACGTACCAAACGTAGCGTACGTTAACTTATGCCCGATAGCGCACGTTAATCTACATAGCTTAGCGTGCGCTAACCGTGCATGGCGGTTCACTACTGGGAGCAGACTTGTTCTAACGGTGATGAAACTCATGAAATCTTCGGTGTTAATACATGTCATCTCCATGCATATCATGCTCCTACGGTTTATGAATGATCTTACGGATAACAACAACTTCAAATTCAAGAATACGTATATCATCATAAAACCATATTCCATTTCGATTACAATTCTTCATGCAAATTCGGAAGGCCTAACAGTCGATATCAATACCTTTATATAAATCAAAACTATTATCTTGTAGTTTGATTAACACTCCATCTTTACAAGATAAATCCTTCCATGAGCAATCTCTTAGATTCATCTAACACTAATGATGTTAAAGTCAAGTCCGTGATTACTATGAAGACACCTTTTAGATTCGGATTACCAATTTCAGAAACTCCCTCTACTTATTCATCATAATAAGATTCAAATTATGATGTTCTTAACCAAGGTACTTAAAGTATAGTCATCTCAATCTCTTAAACATGATGTGGTTTGGATAAATCACCAATGAAACTCAATAACTTGATAGCATAATCTTCATATCCTTAAGAACACGAATTCAAGGTTGAAAGTAGTGTAACATACCTTAAGATGAAGAAAAACACCGAGACAACAAGTAGAATCCGACTCCGGTTGCTTGTTTGCCAACTCAATACGTTTCTCCACTCTAATGATTAAACACAAGTGACATACAATCTCCAATGATCAAGTGGATGTGTTCTAAGAGTGTAAGGAGGATATATTGTTCTCTGGTCTCTCAAGAACGAAGAATAAACGGAGGAAATGTAAGCCAAAAATGGGTTGTTGTCCCTTTTATAACATTTCTGCACTTTAGCTAATTAGCGCACGCTACCATACAATCTTAGCGCACGCTAATAAGCATTGACTCCAAATCTGTCCAGGTTCGTCCGCAGGAATCTTATCCGGACCCATGTCCCGGCTGGCGCATGTGCTAGCCTCCTAGCTTAATAATTGACTGCCTAGCGCACGCAAATCCTACATTCGTAGCGTGCGCTAGTTGTAGCCGATAGCGCGCATTAAGCTACATTCTTAGCGTGCGCTATCACGAGCTTGCATGAGAAATTTTGCATGTTGTTATACATATGTAAAAACATACCAATGTGAGAAATATCATACTCCAATTATCGAGATCACAATTCCAAATAATACAGGGTTCAAATACAGATGAAATACTAAAAATGAGTTTCGTCCCGAAACTCAAGACGAAAATAACTCTGGATATCTGGACTTCAAGCTATCTTCCGTTTCCCAAGTGGCTTCTTCAACTCCATGGCGTGACCACTGAACTTTGACTAAAGCGATTAGTTTGTTTCTCAACTGCTTAACTCGACTCTCGAGTATCCTGACCGGTCTTTCTTCAAACGTCCCATCCTGAGCGACTTCAATCTCGCCGAAATCAATGACATGACTAGGATCCGGTATATATCTCCGTAACTGGGATACGTGGAACACGTTATAAACATGGCTCAATGACGGCAGCAATGCCAATCTGTATGCCAACTGTCCAACTCACTCAAGGATCTCGAATGGTCCGATATATCTCAGACTCAGCTTTCCTTTCCTTCCAAAACAAAAGATTCCCCGAGTAGGAGAAACCTTTAAAAGTACGTGGTCTCCAGTATTGAACTCCAGTTCTGAAATCTCAAAACTCCATCACCATGAATTACGAATCCGGGGGCCTTCCCCTTGATCACTTCATCACGTAACCGAATCATCAGAGGATCATCTGTCTGCATAGATTTGATTTCTTCGATTAATGATGAACTTATTTCCATTACGCATAGTTGTCCTTGGACTCTTTGTAACCATAATCAATTCCTTCTCGAATCATCTCTCGTTAAAGGCTAAGTTGGGAAGTCAGAGTCTCCAGCATCTGGATAGAAATAGGCTTGCGGCTAAGTGCATCTGCCACTACATTCGCTTTGCCTGGATGATACAAAATCTCCAAGTCATAGTCTTTAATCAGCTCTAACCATCTTCTTTGCCGCATGTTCAACTCTTTCTGACTGAAGATGTATTTGAGACTCTTGTGATCCGTAAAGATCTGACAGTGAGTCCCGTACAGGTAATGTCTCCAGATCTTCAAAGCAAATACTACTACTGCTAGCTCCAAATCATGTGTTTGGTAATTCACTTCATAAGGTTTCAGCTGTCGTGACGCATAAGCGATCACCTTATCATTCTGCATCAATATGCATCCGAGTCCTTGGTTCGAAGCATCATTGTAAACTATGAATCCTCAAGTCCCTTGTGGAAGTGTTAAAATCGGTGCTGTCGTCAATCTCTTCTTCAATTCATCAAAGCTTTTCTGACACGATTCACTCCAATTAAACTTTTGAGTTTTCTGCAGGAGTCGGGTAAGTGGGCGGGAAATTCTAGAAAACCCTTCCACGAATCGACGATAATATTCAGCAAGTCCTAAGAAACTTCGGACTTCTTTCACGTTCTTTGGAGGCTTCCAATCCATAACCGCTTCGATCTTCTAAGGATCTACTCGGACTCCTTCAGCTGATACCACATGACCGAGGAACGTTACTTCCTTTAGCCAGAATTCACACTTAGAGAGTTTGGCGTACAGTTGCTCGCTTGTCAAAAGTTCTAATACAATTCGCAAATGCTGTGCATGCTCTTCCGGGCTCTTAGAATATACCAGAATGTCATCAATGAACACGACCACAAATTTATCCAAATATTCGATGAACACTCGGTTCATTAATTGCATGAATACAGCAGGTGCATTAGTGAGACCAAACGGCATCACTACAAACTCATAGTGTCTGTAGCGAGTTCTGAATGCTGATTTCGGAACATCAGATTCCTTAATCCTCAGCTGATGATATCCTGATCTCAGATCGATTTTAGAAAATACCGTTTCTCCTTATAACTGGTCAAATAAATCATCAATCCGTGGCAATGGATATTTGTTCTTAATCGTCATTTTGTTCAGCTCTCGACAGTCAATACACAATCGAAGCGATCCATCCTTCTTCTGGACAAAAAGAACTGGCGCTCCCCAGGGCGAAACGCTTGGCTGGATATATCCTTTGTCCAGTAACTCCTCAAGTTGCTTTTTCAGTTGGTACATCTCAGTAGGTGCCATACGATACGGCGCCTTAGAAATTGGTGTAGCTCCGGGTTCCAGTTCAATGGTGAATTCTACATCCCGTCGTGGAGGTAGTCCAGGTAACTCGTCAGGGAATACATCTGGAAATTCGTTCACAACAAGAATGGATGAGAGTTCCACAATTTCGTCTTCTTTCTTCATTGCATAGCACCAGTATCCGGTACAGCCCTGTTTCAACAATTTGACAGCTTTCATCGCCTTGATCAACTTTCCTGAGCTTCCTCGTTTCCATCCTTCAAACAATATTTTGGAGCCATCGTCAGCGATCAGCGAGATATTCCTCCTTCGGTAGTTTACAATAGCTCCATATCGATTAAGCTAATCGTCTCTGAGTATCAGGTCGTCTCCTTGCATTTCTATTATAATCAGATTTGAGAGCCACTCTCTGCCTCCAAATGATACAGGGAAATCTCTAGTTTCTAAGTTTCCAATAATCCTCTCACCACTCGGTAAACTAATCACATAAGGTTCACAGTTATGAAAACCAGAAATATTCAAACGATTTACACAAGATAAGGATATAAATGAATGCGTAGCTCCTGTATCGAATAAAACGCTAACTGGCTAGGAAAGGATATGAACGATACCTGATGTGACAGCAGCATCCTGATCGTCTGTTCTCCTCATCTCGTACAGACGTGGGGGAACAGATCCGGCACTCGATGTCCCCTTTCGGTCAAACTGTCCTCTACCTCGTCCGCGGCCAAAATTCTGAGGCATCTGTACACTCTGTTGCGTCTGCTGAATACTCGATTCTTTCTGGGCTGGCTGTGATGTACGGGCTCTAAAAGCTTTCGCAGCCTCCTCACAGAACACCGCATGATGTCCCTCTCGACCACAGTCAAAACAAGTTATGGTAGGGAATGAGCAATCTCGTCGATAATGTCCTGTTCGGCCACAGTTAAAGCACTTCCTTGTCACATCTGTCGTGACTGATACTGATCCAGAGTTCTTTCCGCTCTTGGATGGGTGCGGAGGTTTCTTAAACGAATGAAAAGATGACTGGGCCTTGCGGGGCCCACTGTTCTTGTGCTCTGTAAAAGTACCAGAGACTTTCTGCTTCTTAGACTCCGTAAATTTTTCCATTGCTGCTTCCTTGATTTCGTACGCCAAGGCCTTATCCTGGTATTAACGGAGAGTGGTACATTCAAAACCGGACATGTACCTCTGGATTTCTGGTTTCATCCTCATTTCAAAATGGATCGTCATTTCTTCATCTGTTCTGACCAGGTGTCGAACAAATGCCAGCTGCTGGTTAAATGTCTTAATTGTCTGGGATACAGGTTCGTCTGATGGCTGAGCGGAGAAAAACTCTCGAACTTTGGCTTCCCTCATAGGACGAGGGCAGTACTGAGCTTCCATCATCAATTTAAACTCTGTCCAATCAGCATCATGGTCCACAGGTCGGATGGCTTCCCACCATTCGGATGCTTCCCCTATCAGGAAGTATTGAGCGATAGAGGCTCTCCGGTCATCTGGGCAGTTAATTCCGGCAAAGATTTTTTCCAATTCCTTCAACCAATGATCCCATGTGGGAGTCTCAGAAAAGCCGTCGAAATTGGGTGGTTGCATCTTCGCCACCTCTTGCAGCCATCGGTTACCTCGATTTCCTATGTCTGGAATCCCCTGCTGTCTATCTCCCTGCTGTAATCCCACCGCCACTTGCATTCGGTCCACGACCTGGGCGAACTGAGTCATCTGGTTTACCACCTGACGAAGGATTTCGGGCACACCAGGTTCTGGTTCATTATTGATAGATATTTGTGGCTCGCCTGAACTATGACTGGCTTGATTAGAAGGCGACGCTTCCCTTTCTGCATTCCTTCGTCCGCGTCCGCGACTGCGACCACGTCCACGTCCGCCTCTCAACATACTGTAAGCATAAATACTCAATATACAAGAAACAATACCATTCAAATGATCAAGTACAAAGAAATATAACATGTAAAGGAAGAGATAGAGTTTAGGAACTTACAACCACCTCCCACACGAAGACGTAGGCAGTACAGTGATGTTATTCGCGGCCGGTTACCTCAAAAGACATATATGACCCCTATTTTAACCCAATGGCCAAGATATCCATAATCTTTGCTCCGATACCATATTCTGTAACACCCCCGATACATTCAGGAATATTACAGCGCCGTAAATCTTTTACATAAGGATTCACAAGGCTGAAGAATTGAAAAGACATTAACAGGTACCAACGGATGAAAATAACGGAATTAAGATACAACAGTTCTGACCAAATACTGAAAATACGAATGTTCAACGGGAAGTATTAATACATCACCAAATCCAAATCATCATAAATTACTGCGTACTCGAGTACTTATTGAAATAACCAACAAACAACAGACACATAAACCCGGCCGGAACATCACTCTGCACCCTCGTCGTCATGCATCTCCAGTGGTTGTTTCCCCGCTCTCCTGGATCCTGAACATAAACAAATATTCACCCCCGAAGGGGTTAGCACAACGATGCTAGTACAAGTACCACAACATATTATTCAACATCTCACGAAGAATAATAATGATAACATACACACATGATAATCACAACATGATATCACAACATACACATGGTAATTCCAATGATCCAGCGTTTACTGCCTAGACCCCAAGATGATCCCGTCGGACCAACACGTGGTGGAAAAACCTGTCCAATGATCCAGCGCACGCTAGCATAGATCCCAAGATGATCCCGTCGGAGAACAATAATACATAAAACAATTAAGGTACTTGCCTCGATTCAAAGACAAGAACAATAATTCCACGAAAAACAAAACGCTCGAAGGTCTCCCCTTCGATCAATCACGTAGCAAGCTCGAACCTTAACAAAGGAAATAATATAGAATTCATCTCATGTCGTACAAATGTCTAACAATCCGATTTACGGCCGAAGGCTCATAAAATATAATCTGCCTGAACTACTTAGCGTACGCTACGTATTATACGTAACATGCGTTAAGCCTGCTCGTTAGCGCACGTAAACAACTAAGTCTAGCGAACGCTAACTATGTACTGACAGTTTTCTCTGATCAGCCGACTAACTCGTCTGATGACATAATGTACATTACGTACCAAACGTAGTGTACGTTAACTTATGCCCGATAGCGCACGTTAATCTACATAGCTTAGCGTGCGCTAATCGTGCATGGCAGTTCACTACTGGGCAGCAGACTTGTTCTAACGGTGATGAAACTCATGAAATCTTCAGTGTTAATACATGTCATCTCCATGCATATCATGCTCCTACGGTTTATGAATGATCTTACGGATAACAACAACTTCAAATTCAAGAATACGTATATCATCAAAAAACCATATTCCATTTCGATTACCATTCTTCATGCAAATTCGGAAGGCCTAACAGTCGATATCAATACCTTTATATCAATCAAAACTATCATCTTGTAGTTTGATTAACACTCCATCTTTACAAGATAAATCCTTCCATGATCAATCTCTTAGATTCATCTAACAATAATGATGTTAAAGTCAAGTCCGTGATTACTATGAAGACACCTTCTAGATGTAACACCCCCAATCCACTCAGGGATATTACACGCCGTAGACCCTCTCCTCGAGGATCTACCAGGCTGATAACTAAAATCAAACATCTAAACATCGCCTTTAAGGCTAAAATGACTCAATAGACCGATTTGGTCTTGCAACAAAAACATACAACTCAATTCCAAACAAATACCCACGCAGGGGTCAAAATACAATAAACTCCCGTACAACGGGGAAAAATACTGCAGCGGAAAAGAAAATACAACTAGACAAATACGACATCAACGGATCCTCGTATGATTAATATCGTTCATCTTTCATCATCCTTCGTGCCGACCCTGTGTTATGCTCCAAAACCTGAATGCAAAAATAGACATCCACCCCCCGAATACTCAGGGGTTAGCAAAACTCCACTGTTTTGCTAGTGCAAGTACAAGTGCAAAAATACGAGCCATACAATTCACATTCCACGAATAACAATAACCAGGAATCCTCAAAAATCCAAAAGTAACGAAAAGTACTTCCCGAGGCAAGAGTTTGGGTAAAACATTCCAAAACCGAAAGACCACAATTAAAGGGAAACAATTTATGAAACAGTTTAAAATGCCATCGAGAGTTTTAATAGAAAACAATTTAGGATTATCAAATCCTATCTTTCCAAAATCAACAGGGGTCACATCCCAAAGGTTTTGTTTTCGCAAATAGAAAACCGACAACAATTCACAAGGCCAAAACCCAAGTCACGTGTCCTCGACGGACATAAAATCAATACCAACTCGTGAAGTTTTTACTCGTGATTCCCGGACTCAACCCATTGGAAATCCCTCCGTGATCCCGTCGGACCCCCTGAGGTGAGTAAAATACATTCACTAAATAAACACCAACCTGTGAAGTCTTTTACTCGTCAATCCCGGACTCAACCCATTGGAATTCCCTCCGTGATCCCGTCGGACCCCCCGAGGTGAGTAAAATACATTCACCACTCGTGAATCCAGGGCGCAACCCATTGGAATTCCCATCGTGGCCCCGTCGAACCAACCCACGGTGAGCGAAGAAATCATGCGCAAATAACATATCACACCAAGGATATCCAAACAATTCACCCAGAGCATCAAACACTTAGAAAAACACCACGTCAAACCACAATGCACCGAAATGAAGCAAAATACGTCCACACGCAAATACCAAGTGCATCATCAACACCAAACATATCCATAGGATTCACATAGTCACTTACAACCCACAATTTACAAAACACACGCGTTTGAAAGTGGGCCTTTAACGAGGCTAGCCGAATCTTTTGAAAACTAATTTCAAATAAATAAACAAACACACCAAGACGATCACCAATTATCATATTCACAAAACAAGAATAGTATGGACAAGGTACTTGCCTTGAACAACCACAACGCGGAGAATCGACCGAAGTAGGTTGGCACGAACCGACTACGAACCCGCCGACTCCACCGAATGCCAACTCGCGATAATAAACTACGGAGGACAATAACAACAATGAAAATGAATTCCATAGTATGACTCAAAGCCGCTGAATTCAAAGAACGAACGACGAATGTTCAAGTGTTTTCCCCAAAACGGCCAAGAACACGATTCGTCCCGACAAAACACGAAAACGGAATTCCAAGTTGAAATATGGATATACAATCCATAGAATATGTTTAACAACATCATTTAACCACAATCTATCCAACAAAGATGGATGAAAAACGAGATCGAGAACAAATCCCCCAAAAAGTCGATTCGAAGGAAATCAAGAAATATACTTCGATTCGATGAAGAACAATGGATTAAATGATGTTAAACACAATAATACTACCAAGATTAATCATACCCATCATGAATTAATCAACAATACGGAACGAATCGGACAAAAATGCAAAAAACCCCAAATTCACGAAATTAGGGTTCTAAGGAAGATTACCTTGATTCGCTGGATCAAAGGATGATAACGGATGATTGATTGATGATATAACCTCAATAACTTCGAGGATTTGTTGTCCAACAACATGGCTCCATGATAAGCACACCCTCAGCCGCGGAAGAGAAGGAGAAGAAGGAGAAAAATGGCCAAAAACCCGACTGCAGGGCCTTAAATAGCCGATCTCACAGTGTGCCGCGGCCCAGCCGAAGTGTGCCGCGGCACAGGGCCGAATCTGCCCCCAGTGATCGGCAGTGTGCCGCGGCCCTGCCGGCATGTGCCGCGGCACACGGTACAGGCTGCTCGGCCAAATCTGGAAAATGAGAGTGACTTAGCTATTTCGACCATAAATACCTCGTCTGGACTCCGATTGACTCACCGTTTGAACCATTGGAAAGATAACTTGATTCTTTATAATATTGCAAAGATTCAGAATTTTTGGAGTTTCCAAAAATTAATGGTGATTTAATAAAGTCGAACTCATACGTGGAAAAGTCGCTAAAAAACACGGAACTCAACAAAACAACACCGAAACGAACTCGGATGACAAAAAGCGTAGAATTAATCATTCTCAGAATGACGAAAAGGTCATGATCGAGTCATAAAAACGGACTCCGGCCGAAAAAAGAAATTTACCGAAAATCGAAAATTGCGGATATTACATTCTACCCTCCTTAAAAGAAGTTTCGTCCCGAAACTTAAAACAAGTAGGGAGAAGAAATATCCCGCCAGGAAAAACTCAACGAGATACACAAGAAGCGCATAACTCATGCCCAATGGCGAAACGTTACAAGCAACGCAAGGGAATATACGGTGTGAAAACATGCTCCACGACGACCAACACAACGTCGCCGTTAGGGATATAATAGAACCACAAGTGACAAGCGTCATCAAATGGATAATTCAATCAAGTCAATTATCCGAACAATCACAAAACACAATGAACGAAAATCAATACGATTGACCAACCCAACGGTACATCAATCAAAACGCGAGCCAATCGCTGAACAAATACGGAATTCCACCGCTCAAGGGTTGGAAGATCGAAAACGTGACTAATTTCCCGAACTTGAGGGAATTAGGAAGGAGCCTGAACGCTCAACAATCACGAAACGAGAACAAAAACCGAACAGACAAACAATCGAGACAATAAAAATCGAACAATCATGTCCGAAATACGAAGGATAATAAAATTCAAACAACAACTCCAAGGTTCACATCTCGACTCGAGACAATATATGATCCGGTGAAAACAACAGGATGTGTATTCATATAAGATCCACAGGAAAGGGAATAGTAATAGAAAAGTCACAACGACAAACGAGTTATTCCGAAATAATACCACACTCGTTAGATCAACAAAAGCAAGGGGCAGGACAAGCTCAGAAATGTCAACGAACTTAAACGAGTCTACAGAGTCGAAAACACAAGAGTTCCAAATCTGATCCACTTCGAATAAAAGAACTAATAGAACAAGATGATGTCACTTCCGAACAAGGTTCACAAGAATCGAACTGAACTCGAAAAAGTCACAGCGATAACCAGATCGACCCACAACAAGATCACAGCTTGTTCGAACGATGAAACCGGAATACAGAACAAGTTCAGAAAGTATCAACGAACACGAGCGAGCCGATAGAATTGAGAAAGAGAAAATGCAGGAGCCAAAAATAATACGGGTATTATATTCGACCTCTTATAAAAGAAATGTCACCCCCACAACTCACAACAATGGAAACAAGGTAACAACACAAAAAGCAAATGACATGAACATCTCCCATGGGCCTCTCAAAGCCGATCCGCATAACTGTACTAAGTTCGCGCCCCGAAAGACTCGAAACCCAACTCGCAAAACTGGATCCTGTGTCTCTCGGGTCCACACTTGAAAAGCGTTACTGACGAGAAGGACAATTTGCACGTACATGCCCCCGGCACAATACGTTTGAAACACCTCGGCTTGGCATACCGAAAATACAACTGCTAGGTACAATGGAATATATATATAACATCGCAAAACAACAAACCGGAGATGCCAACTCAGCACAACAGAAAATCATAACACGCAACACATACAATGACTATTATCACAAGGCAACGCATATATCATCATCACAGCAACGACGGCACCGTTCGGCGATCTCAACATCCCGAACGATAACCAGCACATAATCACAAAACATCATGAACAATCACACGTTTACACAAACGTACAAACCCAAGCTTTAACAGCTCACACATGTGCGATAGCACATAAATCACCATGAAATGACAACGTTACAGATCAACATCACACCTCTCACCGAGGGCTAATACAACAATTGCGTGGCGAGCGACTCAGCGCTCACCCCACCAATTCAATCACAACTCGGGGTTAACACCCTAACGAAAGTGCGAACATTAAACGTACATCCCCGGACCGTAAACAGGAACGATAGGTTTTGAAAATGAAAACCACCTTTTGAAAATAATTTAGGAAAAACACCGGTTGATCTTGAGTATCACCTTTCAAAAAAAAATACAAACTTGAAACATCGTTATCGAGACTTTGGAGAACCATTTCGCATTTGATAAAAATGAGGACATTTTCTCTTAGTGAAAACTTTCAGAATATTCGACCCTAGGGTCTAAATAAAAGTGTTTCTAAAACATTGAAAAATATCTCAAAATATTTTGGTCCTCGAGGTAGAAGAATTTTGAAACATATCGTGGCACTTTGGAAGTAACACGAGAAAACAATTCATTTTAAACGTACGTCTCGAAATTTATTTTCTAAGATACTCAAGGTTTTCAAAAATCTATTAGGCTAGAATGCATAAAAACTCACATGATCATTTATCAAACCGTCATAAAATATTCAAGGCCAAAATGCCAAAACTCGACTAAGGGAATCGGTTTTCGAAATAGAACTCAGTCGGTAAAATACCGAAAGCCATTACGAAAGAACTCACGCAGCGGATAAAAGAAATACAGTCCAACATGCACAATCCAGCAACACTACTCCTCACATGAACGAAATATGAGAGTCAAATAATCACGTATTAAGAAATCAAAATCCATAAGAGGATTCCTTCACTTAACAAATAATCATAAAAATAGCTCGTGTCACACGAGGCACAACACAAAGAAGGGAGACTTACATCCACAGGTCGCACGAAGATGATGATCGCCCCACGATACTAATCACGACAAACAAACTTAGACGACGCGTCGCGACACGACTCAGTCAGACAAAATCCGACGAGACAAAACTCAACAGACACCACTGACCCGACAGCCTAGGTTTCCACAACCTAAGCTCCGATACCATTTATGTAACACCCCCAATCCACTCAGGGATATTACACGCCGTAGACCCTCTCCTCGAGGATCTACTAGGCTGATAACTAAAATCAAACATCTAAACATCGCCTTTAAGGCTAAAATAACTCAGTAGACCGATTTGGTCTTTCAACAAAAACATACAACTCAATTCCAAACAAATACCCACGCAGGGGTCAAAATACAATAAACTCCCGTACAACGGGGAAAAATACTGCAGCGGAAAAGAAAATACAACTAGACCAATACGACATCAACGGATCCTCGTGTGATTAGTATCGTTCATCTTTCATCATCCTTCGTGCCGACCCTGTATTATGCTCCAAAACCTGAATGCAAAAATAGACATCCACCCCCCGAATACTCGGGGGTTAGCAAAACTCCACTGTTTTGCTAGTGCAAGTACAAGTGCAAAAATACGAGCCATACAATTCACATTCCACGAATAACAATAACCAAGAATCCTCAAAAATCCAAAAGTAACGAAAAGTACTTCCCGAGGCAAGAGTTTGGGTAAAATATTCCAAAACCGAAAGACCACAATTAAAGGGAAACAATTTATGAAACAGTTTAAAATGCCATCGAGAGTTTTAATAGAAAACAATTTAGGATTATCAAATCCTATCTTTCCAAAATCAACAGGGGTCACAGCCCAAAGGTTTTGTTTTCGCAAATAGAAAACCGACAACAATTCACAGGGCCAAAACCCAAGTCACGTGTCCTCGACGGACATAAAATCAATACCAACTCATGAAGTTTTTACTCGTGATTCTCGGACTCAACCCACTGGAAATCCCTCCGTGATCCCATCGGACCCCCCGAGGTGAGTAAAATACATTCACTAAATAAACACCAACCTGTGAAGTCTTTTACTCGTGAATCCCGGATTCAACCCATTGGAATTCCCTCCGTGATCCCGTTGGACCCCCCGAGGTGAGTAAAATACATTCACCACTCGTGAATCTAGGGCGCAACCCATTGGAATTCCCGTCGTGGCCCCATCGAACCAACCCACGGTGAGCGAAGAAATCATGCGCAAATAACATATCACACCAAGGATATCCAAACAATTCACCCAGAGCATCAAACACTTAGCAAAACACCACGTCAAACCACAATGCACCGAAATGAAACAATATATGTCCACATGCAAATACCAAGTGCATCATCAACACCAAACATATCCATAGGATTCACATAGTCACTTACAACCCACAATTTACAAAACACACGCGTTTGAAAGTGAGCCTTTAACGAGGTTAGCCGAATCTTTTGAAAACTCATTTCAAACAAATAAACAAACACACCAAGACGATCACCAATTATCATATTCACAAAACAAGAATAGTATGGACAAGGTACTTGCCTTGAACAACCACAACGCGGAGAATCGACCGAAGTAGGTTGGCACGAACCGACTACGAACCCGCCGACTCCACCGAACGCCAACTCGCGATAATAAACTACGGAGGACAATAACAACAATGAAAATGAATTCCATAGCATGACTCAAAGCCGCTGAATTCAAAGAACGAACGACGAATGTTCAAGTGTTTTCCCCAAAACGGCCAAGAACACGATTTGTCCCGACAAAACACGAAAATGGAATTCCAAGTTGAAATATGGATATACAATCCATAGAATATGTTTAACAACATCATTTAACCACAATCTATCCAACAAAAACGGATGAAAAATGAGATCGAGAACAAATCCCCCAAAAAGTCGATTCGAAGGAAATCAAGAAATATACTTCGATTCGACGAAGAACAATGGATTAAATGATGTTAAACACAATAATACTACCAAGATTAATCATACCCATCATGAATTAATCAACAACACGGAACGAATCGGACACAAATGCAAAAATCCCCAAATTCATGAAATTAGGGTTCTAAGGAAGATTACCTTGATTCGCTGGATCAAAGGATGATAAAGGATGATTGATTGATGATATAACCTCAATAACTTCGAGGATTTGTTGTCCAACAATATGGCTCCATGATAAGCACAACCTCAGCCACGGAAGAGAAGGAGAAGAAGGAGAAAAATGGCCAAAAACCCGACTGCAGGGCCTTAAATAGGCTGACTGCATAGTGTGCCGCGGCACAGGGCCGAATCTGCCCCAAGTGATCGGTAGTGTGCCGCGGCCCTTCCGGCATGTGCCGCGGCACACAGTACAGGCTGCTCGGCCAAATCTGGAAAATGAGAGTGACTTAGCTATTTCGACCATAACTCCCTCATCTGGACTCCGATTGACTCACCGTTTGAACCATTGGAAATCTAACTCGATTCTTTATAATATTGCAAAGATTCAGAATTTTTGGAGTTTCCAAAAATTAATGGTGATTTAACAAAGTCGAACTCATACGTGGAAAAGTCGCTAAAAAGCACGGAACTCAACAAAACAACACCGAAACGAACTCAGATGACAAAAAGTGTAGAATTAATCATTCTCAGAATGACGAAACGGTCATGAGAGAGTCGTCAAAACGGATTCTGGCCGAAAAAAGAAATTTACCGAAAATCAAAAATTACGGATATTACACTAGATTCGGATTACCAATTTCAGAAACTCCCTCTACTTATTCATCATAACAAGATTCAAATTATGATGTTCTTAACCAATGTACTTAAAGTATAGTCATCTCATTCTCTTAAACATGATGTGGTTTGGATAAATCACCAATGAAACTCAATAACTTGATAGCATAATCCTCATATCCTTTAAGAACACGAATTCAAGGTTGAAAGTAGTATAACATACCTTAAGATGAAGAAAAACACTGAGACAACAAGTAGAATCCGGCTCCGATTGCTTGTTTGCCAACTCAACACGTTTCTCCACTCCAATGATTAAACACAAGTGACATACAATCTCCAATGATCAAGTGGATGTGTTCTAAGTGTGTAAGGAGGATATATTGTTCTTTGGTCTCTCAAGAACGAAGAGTAAACGGAGGAAATTTAAGTCAAAAATGGGTTGCTGTCCCTTTTATAACATTTCTGCACTTTAGCTAATTAGCGCACGCTACCATACAATCTTAGCGCACGCTAATAAGCGTCGACTCCAAATCTGTCCAGGTTCGTCCGCGGGAATCTTATCCGGACCCATGTCCCGACTGGCGCATGTGCTAGCCACCTAGCTCAATAATTGACTGCCTAGCGCACGCAAATCCTACATTCGTAGCGTGCGCTAGTTGTAGCCGATAGCGTGCGTTAAGCTATATTCTTAGTGTGCGCTATCACGAGCTTGCATGAGAAATTTTGCATGTTGTTATACATATGTAAAAAGATACCAATGTGAGAAATATCATACTCCAATTATCGAGATCACAATTCCAAATAATACAGGGTTCAAATACAGATGAAATACACAATAATAAATCCGGATATTACATCGGCTGGGCCAAAATTTATTAAGTAGGGCTAGAGTACACTTCCTCCATTTTATTATCGCAATGTGTTGACTATTACTCTATTCACATACTCTATTTTGACCATCTTTTGTGATTTATACATATGGAAAAATATAATCATGTGAGATCTTTTTAGATTCATCTCTAAATATATTTTCAAAATATCAACTTTTTATAATTTTTAAAAATAAAGAATTAAAGATCTTAATAGTCAAAGATGTGCATTGGCAATCATGAAAATCTGGATGTTGCAATTATAAGAGAACAGATGTAGTATATATTTTTTAGTGAGAATCAATTTTTTAATACCAAACGATAAAATTGACAAGTTGTATATCCTCATTCATAAGAGTTTAAGTTTTCTATACCATTTTGTTTAAAAAGACTAAAATGTCCTCAAAAAATTGGTGATGTTGAATTTCTTTTCTTTTTTTTATTTAATTTAAACTCTTTCTCTTTTCTTTTTATTTTTTTCATCATCTTCCCCATGACTAACTACCGAATCCAACAACTAAAATTTAATGTCTAAATGGGTCTTTCAAAATCTTTATGAAAACCACACGATTTTGCAAAAAAGAGAAGTTGACGTTCTAATAAACTTCATTTATTGTGCTCCTCAGTTCATAAAGAAGGTATGCAACTATATTTTATCGCTAGACTTTTTTTTTGAGGAGTTCTTTCGCACACGATGGCTGCACACGATGGCAGAACTGCATACGATGGCTGCACATGATGGTTGTACATGATGGCAACCATGATCGTGCACACGATGGCTAGTGCCATCGTGTGCACATGAACTTTTTAGTTTTTTGGCCAATTTGATTGAATGTGTTATCAATATGGATATTTTGTGATTCTAAAATTTCTTGGTCAAACATTAACAACTACATAACATCGTATGCAAACTAGGGTTGGGACTTTTGGAACCGGGAACCGCAGAACCGATCCGAACCGCATCGGAACCGACAGTTCGGTTCGGTTCCTAGCATCAAATTTTTTTTTCGGTTCGGTTCGTACTGTTAGTATTCGGTTCGGTTCGCGGTTCCTGTCTGTTTTAAAGAGGAACCGATCTGAACCGCAAGGAACTGTCCGAACCGCACCGAACCGGGAAACCGACCCTCTGAATATAATATAATATAATATATTCTTATTAAACATAATTAATTTAATATAAAATAATATAATATATTCTTAATAAAATAAAATATAATATAATATATTTCGTCCAAACCATACAAAATTGGTTCCGGTTCGGTTCGGTTCCTGTGCGGTTCGGTTCCTGTGCGGTTCGGACAAAAAAAATTGGAAAAACCGAACCGCGAAAAAACTATGCGGTTCGGTTCCGGATCCTGTATTTTTCTCACAGGAACCGAAAAGTCCCAGGCCTAATGCAAACTCATATTTGTTATTTCGTGTAATTCAAGTGTATGAGCTATTTCATACAGATGATGAATTTATATATACGAACTTATACATTAAAAACATATAGACTACACATAATATGAAATAGATTATGTTAATTCAATCTATAACTTTACAAATAAGTATATTGTTAATAAATACTTATTAGTATATAAGTAACAACACGTAAATTGGCGAGTTATTTTAGAAATTAGTGGAAATGTGCATGTTCTTGTGCACACGATGGCTAATCCCATCGTAGGCACGATCATGACTACCATCGTGTGCACATGAACTTTAGATTTTTGGGTCAATTTGATTTAATGTGTTATCGATATGGATGTTTTGTGATTCTAAAATTGATTGTTTAAACATTAACAACTACATGACATTGTATGCAAACTCATATTTGTTATTTCGTGTAATTCAATAGTGTATGAGCTATTTCATACAGATGATGAACTTATATATACACACACTTATACATTGAGAACATATAGACTACACATGATATGAATTTGGTCATGTTAATTCAATCTATAACTTTACAAATAAGTATATTGTTAATAAATATTTTTAATATATAAGTAACAACACGTAAATTGACGAGTTATTTTAGAAATTAGTGAAAAATGTGCAAGTTCTTGTGCCCATGATGGCTAGTCCCATCGTGGGTGTAACACCCCCAGAATCTGACCGGGAATATTACACACCGCAGACCCTCTCCGTGAGGATACACCATGCTAGACATTGAAACAACGCATTACTTTACATACCGACGTAACAACATAACGAACCAATAGACCGATTTGGTCTTTTGTCACTAACACACAAATCAAAGTATACATTTCTATCTCGACTTATACCCATGCAAGGGTAAAATATTTTTAAAACAACAAACAATATGACAGCGGAAAAGGCAATACAATGGACTCCGACTAACTGAACCCAAAACTGGCCTTCGTCTGATTAGTATCATTCGTCTATCATCATCCCTCGTACCGATCCTGTGACTTGCTCCCGAAAACCTGCATGTACCTGGACACAATACAGATATCCACCCCCCGATTACTCGAGGGTTAGCAAAACTCTACTGTTTCGCTAGTGCAAGTATAAAGTGCGAAAACGAGCCATACACAACATATTCCGAGAATACAATAATTTGAATAAACTGCAACTCAGCCAAGACAAAAGACTTTCCGAGATTTCTCATTAAAATAAAATAGTTCAAACCGTAAACGTATAAATGAAATGAGTGGTCATTAGGAAAATCAATTCAAGACCTCGGGAGTTTTGAAAAACATAAGTAATTGAATAATTCTCAACTTATCGAAAACCACTTAGGGTCACAGCCCGGAGCTTATTTTCCCAAAATACAAATTCGATAACACAACACAGGGTCCACGACCCAACCGGCTCGATTCAAATCATTACCACAGAAAATTACACACCACACATTACACTTATGCCATTCTAGACAAACACCAAGACTTAATATAATGTCTCACGACTCCAAGCACAAGGCATTGTGATACTCCGGACATATCACAATTAATCAACAGTACAAACACTCTGGCAACTCCCACGCAAGACCACTCCGCCAAGTCCCTGTGCGCCCCGTCGATCGACCCCAGGTGAGAATGCCCACTCGAAAGTAACTCTCGTGCAAGACCACACGGTCAAGTCCCTGTGCGCCCCGTCGAGCGACTCCAGGTGAGAATACCCCGAGAACAAACTTACAACTCGCATCAAATCACAATTCCAAAAGTATATATAGTCGAGGTACTGCTAGAATGGCCAAATAATCCAATACGTATCCACGACCCAGAACTATAACAATCTACACGAAAACACAATATCTCAACAACACCCAAAAGACACAACCCATATCACACAACTCACATATTCGCCGATAGCTACGTGACTCCACGCACACATCTTAACAAAGAATTTAACTATATATTTACCGATGACATAATCCTACATAATGACATCATACGGAAGTAAGATGGTCCTATACTCAACACTAGCACACATATTCAAATAAGCATATTAATTCCCGAAACACACGGGTCACCTTTAAGAAAACCATGATGGTAAATATACCGCTTCTTTTGAAAAATGGTTATAAATATTTATTTAGCACATATCGGCGATTAACAACATTATATCCACGAAACACGTAATGTATGGGCAAGATACTTGCCTCAATAATTGACACCAGACACTCCGAAGAACACGGCTCAACCGGAAACCTCGAACACCTACAATTCTCCGGCGAAGACAAAGAATACACCCACGATCGGAAAGCTTGAAGAAAACGATGAACGGAAGGGTTCTGACTCGAGTTCTTTGCGAGGAATCTGACCCTAACATCATACCATCAATAAATTAACAAACGAATGAGGAAGAATAATCGTAGAACGCTCGAATCCTCTTTGTGACATTTTATCGAACACCTTCAAGGCGTCGATAAGATACTCAATAAAACGACGAATCCTCGTCGATTCAACCGTGTAACAACAAGGAATTCGACATAATATAGCTTAACAATCCTCAATCCATCACTATTCTGAGTTAAAACGGATTAAACGGACAAATCGAACAAAATCCCCAAAACTAGATTTTAAGAAAACTTACCCTGATTCGGCCGATCGGAGCAAGTTATGGAATGATTAATTGATGTTATGGATTCAGGAACTTTATGGATTTATAGTGGAACAACATCTCCTCGTGCCTCCCAAGTACCAGCCGCGGAAAGGAAGTGAAGAAATGGGAAAAATGGGTGTAAACCCGACTGTCCTGCCATATATATACTCCTGCCGAACACGGCGCAGCAAACGGCCTAGACTAGCGCCGTGTCTTCCGCCGGGTTGCGGGTCAATGCGCGACCTGACCGACACGGCGCAACACCCGGCACAAGGTGCCCGCACGTATGACTTGGCCGTGTCCGACACGGCGCATCACCCGGTGCAAAACTTGCACGGGTTCTCGGCCGTGTCTCGGCAGACTGCTAGTCCTGGCCGACCCGGCGCAGGACACGGCGCTCGGCATTGCCACCGCTTCTGCATGTGTCCGCCAGAAAACCTCCGGTTGCAAAACGACTCCGATACGAACCGAAAATTACGATAGGACCACAACAACGATCCGGAAGAAGACGAATAATAACAAAACAGGACATACGATTAGCTCGACTTACGAAATGAAAAGTCGTACCCGACGAATATCACGATCCGGTCTATCATGTCGGACCAAGAAATCGTCCATGGAACAAAATGACCGGCACAACCGACAAAATTCAAAAATAACCGGAACCGAGAATATCGGGTATCACAGTGGGCACGATCATAACTGCCATCGTGTGCACAAGAATATGCACAATTTTCACTAATTTCTAAAATAATTCGCCAATTTACGTGTTATTACTTATATATTAACAAGTATTTGTTAACAATATACTTATTTGTAAAGTTATAGACTGAATTAACATAATCTATTTCATATCATGTGTAGTCTATAGCTTCTCAATGTATAAGTTCGTATATATAAGTTCATCATCTGTATGAAATAGCTCATACACTATTGAATTACACGAAATAACAAATATGAGTTTGCATACGATGTTATGTAGTTGTTAATGTATGACCAAGCAATTTTAGAATCACAAAACATCCATATTGATAACACATTGAATCAAATTGATCAAAAAAACTAAAAAGTTCATGTGCACACGATGGCTAGTCCCATCGTGTGCACGATCATGTGCTACCATCGTGTGCAACCATCGTGTGCATCCATCGTGTGCAGTTCTCCCATCGTGTGCAGCCGTCGTGTGCAGTTCAGCCATCGTGTGCGAAAGAACTCCTCAAAAAAAGTCTGGCGATAAAATATAGTTGCATGCCTTCTTTATGAACCTAGGAGCACAATAAATGAAGTCTTATTAGAACGTCAACTTCTTTTTTTTTTCGCAAAATCATGTGACTTTTATAAGGATTTTGAAAAATCCATTTAGACATTAAATTTTAGTTGTTGGATTCGGTAGTTAGTCACCGAGAAGATGATGAAATAAACTAAAAAGAAAAGAAAAAGAGTTTAAATTAAATAAAATACAAAAAGAAAAAAATTCAACATAAAGAACTTTTGGAGAACATCTTAGTCTTTTTAAGCAAAATGGTATCAAAACTTATACTCTTATGAATGAGGATATATAACTTGTTATTTTTATAGTATGGTATTACAAAAGATAGAGCCCTATTTTTTATTTTATTTTTTTGTCAACTAAAAAAATATATTTTATAAAATTAAGATGGTGCTGGAAGCCTTTGAGGTAGCTCTGTCCCGGTCGCTTGCCAAATATTATAGTTTCTAAAAAAGGAAATATTATTGCCAAGCAAGTGGTTCGGAGCCACTTAATCCCCTTGACTCATAAGTTTTTATGGTCAAATATTTGTAAAAGCATGCAAATGCTTTGATGGAATTATTTTGATTTGGTCTCTATAGTTCTTATGGTAATCATCTTATGTCTAAATTTAGATTTTGGCAATCAATTTGCTAATGACTTGAATTAGGCCTGTTCTTTTGGACTTATTTTTCAGTTTTTCAGTTCGATTCAGTTGAGTTTGATTCAGTCAGCCCATTGATTCGATTCGATTGATTCGGTCAGTCCCCATTTATTTGATTGATTCGATTCGATTATTATTATTGTTATTATTATTATTACTCTTGATTATTATTATTGTTATTATTATTATTGTTGCTGTTGTTGATTACTTTTATTATTACTAATAATATTTGCTAGTATTAATAATAATATTTATTGTTGTTGTTGATTACTATTATTATTATTATTATTTATCATATTATCATTGTTATTATTATTACTATTATTATTATTTATGACATTTGAAACTTTTGTGACATTTGGGATATTTGGGACATATTTATTAGTATTATTATTTTTGTTATTATGATTGTAATTAATTATATTATTATTATTATTACGTTATTATTTTTTATTATTTTTCTTATTATTTTATTATATTTATTATGTTTAATATTATTATATTATTATTATTATTATTTTATTATTATTATTATTTACTCTTAATATATATTTGATTCGATTCGATTCAAGTTCATTCGATTCGATTTGGCCGATCCATTCAATTGATTCGATTCATTCAAAAAGAACAGAGCTTAGTGGCTAGTTTGTTTTCGGGAGATGTATTCTTCCTCGCAAGTTTCTTTAGATCTCTTGGGTATAAATTTGTTTTAGTTGTGCTTTAAACTTTCTTCTTATTATTTAGTTGAGTCTAGTTTGATTTTCTTTTAATATCTCAATCATTTATCCATAACTCCCAATTTTCTGATTTAATAATTCCCTATCACTTTATAATGGGAGCCTCTTTTCCCCTCCCCAAATTACAAATTCCCCATCACTTTGACAAAAATGATAAAAAGATCAAAATACCATTTTTAATTTTACTTATAATTATTATTTAACACACATTTTTCATAATTAATATAGTTAGTACATGTTATTTATTTAAACATCATAGATTAATTATTTTATCTTTCTACTAATTTATATTATAATTATTATGTATTAATATCATTCTGAATTGATATTGTAATAATAATTATTTGTAGTAGTGTAAATTTAAAAATGAGAGAATTAATAAATATTGTAAAAGACGAACAAAAAATACAAAATTTGTATTAATTTTTTTATATAATTAATTAATCAATAAATAACTTATTAGTTCCGTCATTATTAAATTTACACTACTAGAAATAATTATTACTACACTGTCGACTCAGAATGATAACTAAAATTTTAAATTTTTTAAAAACAAACAAAAGTATACAAATAGATAAAATTTGGATTTCTTTATTAATTTTTTTTATATAATTAATTAATAAATAAATTAATAAAATTGGAGATACATAGAAGGAGAGGGACATTTAGGGGAAGAAATTATAAAAAACATGATGTGACATTTGCAAGAAAATGTTGGTGGAGGTGAAAAGTGGCTCTCCTTTATTATGTTGATTGTGAGAGATAGAAATTTTAATTTTTAAAAACATCCGGTAAATTCTAATCCATATCTAAAAGTCTTATATAAGTCGTATATATTCCCGTCAACAAAAAATATAGGTTGTATATGAATATGGTGATGCAAATACATTTCGTGCTACGAGAGATAAATCTTTTGAGTTTGAAAAATTTCCGAAAAATATAATCCATATTCCAAAAGTCTAACAAATATCGGCTGAACGCGAGAGATGAAAATTGTTGGCCACTTAAGTATACTGGATACAGTTTGGAAAATCGTTTAAACAACAAACTGTATTTTAATCTAAATCGAGCCACAGAATGTAAGCTTTGATACGATTAGTTGCCGTGATACAAAGAACGACGTATTGGGTGTATACTTAATATATCACAGTTATTTCAAACAAGAAAAGCAGGGTAAATAACACAGTAATTTAAGTGGTTCGAGGTAAACCCCTCTACGTCCACTGATCCTCCACACAGGAGTAAAAAGTTTATTATAATTACTGCGTACACAACTACGTAATTATAAACAAACCTATCCTTGTATCGTTCACACAGATTGATACAAAGAATGTCGCTTTCAACCGTTCACACAAATTGGTTAAAGCTTCCTTCTTGACTAGCTTCTTCACACACAGTTCCAAAGCTTCATCCTTATTCGTCCCACACAGGTCAGAATAACTTGTTGAGTTCACACAGAGCTCGGTTTTTACACAGAGGTAAAAGGTAGGTAACCAGGTAAGAACGGCAGCTTTGAATATCAAGTTCTTGAGCTGATGATAGCTGTTCTTGATGTTGAGCACTGTATATCTCTTTCGTTCTAACTTGCAGTATGCTTTGGAGATATGTTTGCTCTGATGATAACTTTGATAGCTTGAGTATTAGGTTACTTGAATTGGTTCAGTAAGTGATCTTCAATGTCTTCAAGGATATATATAGTCTCTGGAGAAAGTATCCGTTGAGATATATCCGTTTGAATAAGATGTCCTTCAACGGGAATATGACATGATCCGGATTTTGCGGGATTCTGAAGATCTGAAGACTGGCAGTATTTAAATACTTTATCTTGAGTATTTAAATACTTCTTTGTTCAACGGGACTTGACTTGTGTTCTTTCTTGTCCTTTTGTGAACTGTATGGAAGATGACTGTATTTAGGGCATCGAGACAGTTTCCATACTTGGTCTTTTTACAAGTCTTCTTGTCAGATCGATGAGCTTCACTTATGCTGATTCGAGGCAGGTCTTCGATATAGGATAAGTCCTTAAGCGTCGATACAGTTTCCTTTACTGTATTTGGCATATATGTCAAAACCTTCTTTATGACATTCGATACAGGGATCGGGTATCCCGGCTGTTTCGATACAGGGTGTTTGTTTTTCCCAACAATTTCCCCCTTTTTGACAATTTGCCAAGACCTTCTTACTTAACTCTTCGAGTCTTCTTGATGATGCCAAAACCTTCTTCATGAAGCATTCTTCTTCGATGACTTCTGGCAGATTTCTTGGTCTTTTGTCAATAGGTCTGACTTTGTGACTTAGTCTACAATAATGAACTGCTCGCAGGCACGTTCGATACAGTTTACAACTTAAGCCTATGATTGGCGCGCAGGCACAATCTTACAATGTATTCTAAGTTTACAACTGAAATTATGAACTGTTCGTAGACTAGTTCGCATGTGCCTTATTTTTCAATCAAGTTTGTCTAACTTGAGATTCCTATCAAACAATTTTAAGTAATCATACATAAACACAGTAGATTACGAGTTGTAATCTTTCAAGACAAACAAACTATTTTATTGATATTCAAAATGATTGAGTACAAAGTTTGCTGTTTCGAATAGAAATTACAAAAACAAAAATAGTATACATAAATTTCAGCTCTTCATCTATAATCCGCATGCCTCCATGGTCTTTTTCCTTGCTCATTCTCGGTGCCGCGCCACCAGTTTTGAAGTGAATCATTGCCTCGTTCCTGGTAAATCGCTCTTCCTTCATATGAACGATCAAAGGCAAGTATCCAATCTTCTGGATGGGTGACCCGATCTCCTCTTCTATGTTTTGATTTCATTTCGATTTGGAGAGGGAGTTTACCTTCTTCTAGCATCTTTGAAAACTTATCCACGCTTCCGCTAACGTTTTATAATTTTTGAAGATGGCAGATTCTCGATGAGTCGACAAAATATCTAATCGATTCATTCTTCCTCCAAAGGCTTCACTTCGCGGCGATTGGGTTGCGGTTGGTCGGCACGTATTTCAAGGTCTTTGGATAAGAGTTTGCCAATGGACATTCGGGTCATGGAATTCGGTCTGAGCCCGAAATTTTAAAACTTTGGGATTGAGGTGCTAGCTTGTTCAATTCGGCGGTGATACTTTGCGAGCCTCAAATTCCCTTTCCTGCGATCTTATTCTCCTTGCAGCCTTCTCGTGCCTCTTCCCCTTTTTGGCTTCATCAAGACTTTGCAGGATTTCAAGAGCGGCGTCTGTTTGGTCTCGATGTCGTTTATTCTTTCAACAAGGGAGGAAAGAGTCTCGCGACATATCTTGAATGCATTTGTCGTGAGCACGCAGCTGAGAGCCGGTCTCGATCATTGCACAAAGCGGTCTTGGCTTCAGCAATCCTTGTCTTTGTAGCTTCCTCCTTCAAATAGCTTGCTCTTGTTTATCTTCCATGATCTTCAAGGCTTGCTTGAAAACTTCCGCGTAAGAATGAATGCGTCGACAACTCGAGATACTTCGTGTTGAAGAGTGGTCATTTCTTCGACGGCAGAGGTGTGCATCCAATTCAAGCCTTTTCAACAAGATAGAGCGCCATCGCATCTTGATAAATACATCAAGGCCAAGAGCTCGCAGCGCTCCTTACGTGCAGCAGATCGGAGAGTCAGCCAAGGAGTTCGGCCGCTGTTCAACCTTCTTACATTCACGGATGGACGTGAAGTAAGTTGGACATCCTCGTGTTAAGATCCGCCCTCGGATTCCAAGGTTGCGGGGGCGGGCGGCTTCTTGTGGTTCGGCGACGCTTGGTTCGAAGCGCCCCGTGGCGAAGGTTCTTCGGCAGATATGGATGCAGGAGGGACCGAATCCTCTGTTGGTTGGCAGGAATAGCTTCTTCGGTCGCAGCAGGCTTGGGTGCCTGCTCCAAAATTTCTTGAAGTTCCTCGACCGAGGGACCGATTCCTCCCGGCCTGGGAATGTTCTCCTACTGTGGCGAAGGGGGATTGGCTTGGTTAGAAGGCCCTTCGTCTTTTCCGGGTGGAGAGGCGTCTCGGGCTTCAGCCTCTTCACGGCTCATTCTCGGACTCGCTTGAAGAGCATCGCCTTCGCTGCCCGAGTCATGATCGTCTGCCTTTTCGATTAATGGGAGAATCCTCCAATTCTTCTTTCCTTTTCTTCTCGCGCCGATTTGTGCAGCAGTGGCTTTCAATGAGATCCTTGCAAGAGGCGTTGTCCCATCGGCGCAGCCTCAATTGGTTTGAGTCTGTTACTTCGGAGACGAATCGCTCTTCGTGGCTCCATTCGCTCCAGTTGTACAGTGTATCATACGGAGCTAGCCTATAGCCTTTCCATTGCAGAAATCTTTCGTACGCGTGGTCAATTTGAACCGAAAGAAGTGTTTGATTTATGATGGAGTCAGGGGAGGGACTTCGAATAACGTCTGGAGACGCTGCTTGAGGATTCCAGATGTATGGGATCCTGACGGAAGATGGACTCCTTGGCAGGGATGGTGCCTCAAGGAAATTGATCCCAGACGGTGTGGGATCCCGTAGAGGAGAAGTAGCTTTGGCCCGAATGGGCGGCCACTCGCTAAAGTCTTGAATGTTGGCAGATGTCTCTATATCCGTCGTAGCCGCCAAAGGCTCGGGATCTACTGTAGATGCAGTAGGAGACACCTCTTCCATAGGGGTTGGGCCCTGGGGTTCTTCAGTGGGTTGCGCCACGGGCGAGACATCCTCGGAGCGCTTGGTTTTGATTTTTGAGAGCCTCATTAGTCTCTTCTTGGACTTCTCACCAGCAGAGTGTTTCTTGCTGTGAGATCGCTTGCGCTTCTTCTTTGAAGATTCCATTTCTGGGACCTTCACGGTTTCATCTCTTGGGTTGGCAGAAATAGGCATGTGCCTGGTTCTCGGGTGATTGGCATGCATGGTGCTCTGGTTATAAGCAGTGGGCTTGACGCCTCCTAAATATATCCTGGAGCTATTTTTCTTGGCGTCGGAGGATTGCGTCACTCCGCACCTCGTCAGAATGTAGTTCAGCATTAAACCAAAGGATTTCTTTTGGGTGGGCTTGCACACCTCTTCTTGAAGACGTTTCAGAATGATTTGGCACCAATTGACCTTTTCACAGGTCAAAATAGCTACCATCATTCTGAACCTTAGGTTCGTGCACATCTCGAACGCACCGGTTCGATTTTCAATGATTCTGGAACAGAAGTCATGCAGATAAACGAAATGAAGAAGAAAATTTTTCTTGTGACAAGTGGTTGTCACCATATCAACCACTTTGGACCCTGTAAATAGTCCATAAAACTTGGTAATAAGCTCTTGAGACCCGAACGTCTCAAGTTGGTCCATGGTCAGCCGTCGGGCGGCTGTAGATCTTCTCGAGTAAATCGCGATTGATGCATTTCCACTCCTTGGATCAAGGTGTGATGTCGCAACGTGTCCTCCCCGGGCTAGCGTAAACGAACGGCGGCGTTGAGGTAGAATTCCTCAACCAGATGGGCGTCGTATTTGTCGGCGGTTTTGCTCCCGAAGCGATAGAGACCTTGTTGTTCAAGACGAGTAATGACATACTCCCTTGGTTCGGTGTCGTTGATTTCCGAGATGATACGCTCGATGATGACAGGTTTCGAGAAGATCCGGCCATCAATGATGTTGGAAGTTTTCTTCAGAACAGGGGAAGAAGATTGACTAGCCATTGATGTTTTCTTAAAACAAAGGTGGAAGAAAACAGTAGAAATTCGCAGTGAAAATGCAGAAAATATGTAGGCTGTTTGCTTGAGAACTCTTGTAATTGCAGAAAGCATAAAGAGTCTCCAATGGCGTATCTGATCCTTTTATACTTGGGCTATAAATAGGGTTTGCAGAGTACGAATGGTCGATTTTAAGGGATGGGAACCGGTTTTGAAATCAATTCATTAAGATGGATTGAGTGTAACCGGTACACTAATCCATTAAAAGGTTTTAAAATACAATGGGTCCCACTTGACATAGGTTGATACCCTAAATGCCTAAAACGGCGGTTTAAAAATAATAAACAATTTAAAAACATCGCGCTTTTGAGATTCAGCTTGTCCAGATGTCGTGTAAGGCATTTAATGAACATGACGCTTTGACATAAAAACAGGCACGTGGACAAAAATTATTTTAAAAGGAAATAATATTATATTATATACCGAATCAAAATCCTATAGCATGTGTTGTTCTCCGCCGATACATTGTTCCCCTTAAAAAGGTACTAATAGGTTTTAAATTCCATACAAAGAATATTTGGATTAATCCGTATTCATGGGTCCTACAAGATTCCCCTTAATTATTGCACACATCACCGTAGGATTCATATGCCTTCGCTCGCAAGATCGTATTGATGTTTCGAGTGTACAGATAATTAATGTTGATATCTTGTATTCACGGGTCTTACAAAGATTCCCTCAATTGTTGAGTAAAAGCAAGAAATTTACTTACAGGAGTCCGGCCGTAGTATTCCCACTCGTTTCTTAGCATGTTGAATCTTGCCGTGTCGAGAGGCTTGGTGAAAATGTCGGCCACTGGATGTCCGTATGAACTTTTTCCGTGCGAACATCCTTGTTCTCGACATGATTCTGATAAAATGATGCTTCATGTTGATATGCTTAGTGCGCGAGTGCAAAACAGATTGTGCGTGATTGCGATTGCACTCGTGCTATCACACATGATCGAGTCTCTAGCATCGATTCCATAATCGACAGCTTGTTGCCGCATCCAAAGGATCTCGCATACACAGCCTACCAAAGAAAGATAGTACTGATTCAGCCGTGGAAAGAGAATTAGCCAATTGCTTCTTACTGAACCAAGAAACTAGTCTAGGTCCGAGAAAGTGACAAGTTCCACTTGTACTCTTCCTATCTAGCTTGCGACCTCCGATATCCGAGTCGTCAGATCCAACTAAATCGAATCCGCCTTCCTTAGGATACCACAGTCCCGCATCGACTGCCTTTAATGTACTTCAGATTCGTTTAGTGTATTGAAGTGTGATTCCTTAGGTGCAACTTGGTATCTCGCACACACTCCAACAAAGAATCGGATATCGGGCTCGCTAGCCGTTAGGTACAGGAGCGAACCAATGAGCTTCTGTAGAGTGATTGGTCAAACGGCTTTCCGGCTTCATCAAGACTAATTTGCACGGAAGTGCTCATGGGGTTAGCGAGGATTTGGAATTGTTCATTCCAAATTTGTTGAGAAGCTCCTTGCCGTATTTCTCTGGTTGATGAATATACCGTAGGCAAATCGCTTTACCCGCAAACCTAGGAAATAACTAAGTTCCCCATCATACTCATTTCAAATTTGCTTTGCATGAGATGTGAGAACCTTTGACATAGAGCAAGGTTAGTTGAACCAAAAATAATATCATCGACATAGATTTGTACCAATAGAAGGTCATCACCTTCCCGTATCTTGAACAAGGTTTTGTCGACAAAGACCTTTCTCAAATCCGTTGTTGGTTAGATCTTTGGGACAGGTTTCGTACTGTGCTCTAGGGGCTTGTTTAAGTCCGTGCCGCTTTCCTTAGCCTGTAAACTAGATCGATACTGTCTGTGTTGGCAAACCCCGGTGGTTGTTCAACATAAACTTCTTCCGCAAGTTCTCCATTCAGAAAGCACTCTTGACGTCCATTTGGTATACGATAAAACTCTTATGGGCGGCAAAGGCTAAAAATATCCTAATGGCTTCTAGTCTCGCTACAGGGGCGAAGGTTTCATCATAGTCGATTCCTTCTTCCTGACAATAGCCTTGTGCTACTAGTCTGGATTTGTTCCTTATGATAAGTCCATTTCGATCCTTTTTGTTTCGAAATACCCATTTGGTTCCTATAACCGATTGGTGTGTCGGTCTGGGTACAAGATACCATACATTGTTTCTTTCGAAACCGTTAAGCTCTTCTTCCATAGATGTTATCCAATGAGAGTTGTTAAGAGCATCTATGGTCGAAACAGGTTCGGACTGGGCTAAGAATACAGCGATAGTGCACATATTGAGTCTCCTAAGTTCGGATTGAGATTTCCATTCAGGAAACTGTGAGACTTCAGCATTAGATTCTTCTTGTGCACAAAGTACATTTCCTTGTGTACTCTGTATTCTCCTACGAGTAGAAACACCGGCATTAATGTTTCCAATGATCAGCTCTTGCGGGTGATCTCTCAACCATCTTCGGTCGGGTTCTAGTTCAGGATCCCGCATCAGATCGAAAGTTTCGTGGGTACGGCTTCACATGCAGGCACGCCTACATCCACATCGATTCTTACAGTGCGGGGTTGATTTCTAAATCAACTACAGGTTCTATGGGTGTAGGTGGATCCAAGATAGAAAGATGGTGAATGTCCCGAGTGATATCATCTACTCCCGTAGGGTCATGGTGTGGTTCGCCGAACACTACATGAATCGATTCCTCGATCGTCACCTCCTTTTATTAACGATTCAAAGCTTTGCCGACGGAGGAGTATCCTACGAATATTCCTTCATCCGATTTTTCATCAAAGGTTCTAAGTTGGTCCTTCCCATTGTTCAAAACATAACACCTGCATCCAAAATGTGAAAATACGAAACTAATGGAGTTTTGTTATTCCATACCTCGTAAGTCGCTTTGTTGTGGTTCTTGTTGACGATACAAATGGTTTTGAGTGTAGCACGCCGTATTGGTTGCTTCACCCCGTAAACGCTGTGGCAATTTGCTTGCGGCAATCATTGTCCTTGTTGCTTCTTTCAACGTCCTATTCTTTCGCTCGGCAACACCATTTTGTTGAGGTGTACGGCACTGAGTACTCGTGGCCGTATTCCATTCTCCGAACAGTATTGCTCTATAAAGCAGCTTAGTAAATTCAGTACCTTTGTCGAACGAATGCACACGATACTCGATGCTTTTTCATTCGCAACTTTCTCAGAGCTCTGGGCACTTTGATGTTGTTTCCTTCTTCTTGCTAAGAAAGATCGTCCAAGCATACCCGGAATAATCATCAACAACAACCATGCAATATTTCTTACCTCCCAAACTTACTCGGATCTACAGACCGTAGAGATCCATGTGTAGCATTTCCAACACTCTTTGGGTTGAAAGGTAGGATTTGCTTTTCGTGGTTGACTTGATTTGCTTGCCTTTCTAGCATGGTCCGCAGACGCCGTCCTTCTTGAATGACACATCCGGCAAACCTCTAACCATACCCCGTCTTGAAAGCTTGTTGATCGTCTTGAAGTTGACGTGAGACATCCTCTTGTGCCATAGCCACTAAGATCCGCAGTGCCTTTGGCAACAAAACATGGAATTGAGGAGCTCATAGGCTTCCAACAAGAATGTACATATTACCCGATCCGCTTCGTAAGCACAACTTCCTTCGTTTGGGTGTTCTTGACTCTACATGATCTATATAGAACTTCACCGAGAACTGTTTATCACGTAATCGGCTAATACTAAGTAGATTATACTGTAAGCCTTCAACATATGCAACATCGGTGACCTTAAATTTCCCGACAAGTAGGTTTCCTTTCCTCTTGTTCTTCCTTTAGACTTATCACCGAAGCGAACTTTTGGACCGCGACCTTCTACAAAATCGATAGCTTGCTCTGTCTCCACCATGTGACGAGAGCATCCACTATCGAAGTACTGTATCCTCCTCTAGAATGTCCCGTAACAAAGAAATTAGGTAGATTTAGGTCCCCTTTGATTTTTGGGTCCATATATGTTAGTTCCTTTAGGTACCTGATTTTCCCGACAAAGAATTGGTTTCTCATTGGATATACTGCATGACAAGATTGCGATATCTACGGGGGGCATATCCGTAGTTCTTATAATCATGATAATTACTATGCATGTAAAAATCAGGGTTATTATTATTATTCCAGTACGAGTGCCGTCTAGGAGGTGGAGCCATTTTCCTAGGCCTAACAGCTTGTCTTCTGGGTCTCCAGTTGGATTCCCAATGCTGTTGTTGATACTGAACTGGCATCTGCTGTCTAGAGGGATAACGGGGCTCCTGTATCCAATACCTAGGCGCACTGTACTAAGTGTACTGCCGTGCGGGCCTTTGGTGGTTGGATACCGCTTTCTTTCTGAATGACTGTTGGCTTTGATGATATGCTTGTGGAGCATGCTGTAGATTACGCCTTCTGAGTGGTTGTTGGTTCCACTATCTCGAATAGTAGAGTTGAGGGGGCGGAATTGCAGCCTTCGGTTTTCTCGGTACAGCAGGTTCCTTTATGGGACTAGGAGTATCTTCCGATTCTGGAATGTGTTCCACACTCTTGACGAACACAGTACTAGTTTTACCTTTATTCGAACATGAGCTGTATCCTAAGCCACTTTTATCATGAGCATGTTGCCCAGTGCTCAGAAGTTCTTCCATTCTTTTGGACGATTTTTCAAAAGACTTCAGAATGGTCTCAAGTTCAGTTTCTCGCTTCTCGAGAGTTGTAATTTTGGTTTGTAGTAGAACCAAATCATTTGTCTTGCTCTCATTATGGGTTTTAACCTCATTTAGTTCATGAGCAAGTTGATGATTGCTCTCCATGAGTTTTTCAAAATCGACCTTGCTGGTTTCACAATCAAGAGACATATTTTCATAGTTTATTTTCAAAGAAGTCATTTTCATCTTTCATCTCTAGATTTGTTAATTGAAGTCAGATATTCTCGCTTTTAGAGTCTCATGGGCCTTTTGAATGTTTTTGAATTCATTCATCATATTTTCGAAAGTATGAGATGCATTAGGTGGAATAACCGAGGTTGAACTTACCTCATCGTCATTGTCTTCACCTTCCGGAACATCTTTGGCCATAAAGCACATGTATGCTTTATCATCGAACTCATCGTCGATGAATCACTTTCGATGACCACCAAGACATTCTCGCTGATTTGATGGTGTGGGGGAGGCTTCGATTCTCCAATCGTGGCCTTGAGCTTGTCTTTCCAAGCACGTCTTCTTTCATCTCTCTCTTGTTGCTCGGCCTCGTGCAATCTTTGGACTTTGGGATGAGGACATTTGTTTGCATAATGGCCTGGTTTCCTGCAGTTATAACACAGGTTAGCATCACCAGATGATGTTTCGGTACTTACCTTGTTGATAGATTTGGGCCTGTAGGGAGTCTTTCCAGACTGTTTAATGAACTTTTTGAATTTATGCATTAGAAGCGCCATTTCATCTTGTGACAGGATGTCGTCGTCACATCGCTGCCGTTCTTGTGACTGGCTTCGACGAGCTAGGCATGCCGTGTCGATTTGTTCGATACAAAGAATGAGAGTCATGACCTTTGAAGGAGATTCTTCACTTTCTCTCTCACAATGTCATACTCAAAAGCTTTAAGGTCGAGAAGAGATCAAAAGTGGATATTTCATTAAGATTACAGGATACACGCATAGCCGTGGTCTTAATGTCCCATCGGGCCGGGAGAGATACGAAAATTTTTAAGTTCTTCTCCTTTTGAGTGTAAATCTTGCCCAACGCTTCAAGTTCACCAACAATACCAAGAACTGAGGTCAAGTTCCTCAAGTGTTTCCGTTGGTTTCATTTCAAAAGATTCAAATTCTGAGTAAGTTTTGAAATCTTGTTTTCTTTTGAGAGCCTGGTTCCCTCACAAATTAACTTGAGTTTATCCTGATTTCTTTGTCGCTTTTGCAGCTCTTTACCTTTGAGAACGTGCCTTTGTCAAGAGTTACAAATAACGCGTTCTTAGCCACGTTGTCGAGATTGGCTCGCTTCCTTTCATCGGTTGTCCATTGCTCGCGTTCTTTCTCGAGCATTTCAAAGATGGGCTTGGCCTCAATCCTTGCGGCCGGATTGACCTTCATGATCTTGATCGGACCATCCTGTATAACAAAAATCATCTCTTCGTGCATTGCTGCAAGATGAGCTTCCATTCTAATTCTCCAGTCGTCAAATTCGTTAATAGAGAACATAGGGACTTTGTTAATCATAGAAGTATGAAAGAGACTGTTTTGAAAATGAGTGATTTGAATCTGATTCGGTTAAAAAGAAATACGACTGATTCTTTTTAGAATCAACCTCTCCGATACCACTTGTTGGCCACTTAAGTATACTGGATAAAGTTTGGAAAATCGTTTAAACAACAAACTGTACGGAATCTAAATCTGAGTGCGTAGCGGAAGTCTTGGATACAGTTAGTTGCCGTGGATACAGCAACGACGTATTGGGTGTATACTTAATATATCACAGTTATTTCAAACAGTAAAAGCAGAAGGTAAATAACGCAGTAATTTAAGTGGTTCGAGGTAAACCCCTCTACGTCCACTGATCCTCCACACAGGAGTAAAAAGTTTATTATAATTACTGCGTACACAACTACGTAATTATAAACAAACCTATCCTTGTATCGTTCACACAGATTGATACAAAGAATGTCGCTTTCAACCGTTCACACAGATTGGTTAAAGCTTCCTTCTTGACTAGCTTCTTCACACACAGCCTAAAGCTTCGTCCTTATTCGTCCCACACAGGTCAGAATAACTTGTTGAGTTCACACAGAGCTCGGTTTTTACACAGAGGTAAAAGGTAGGTAACCAGGTAAGAACAACAGCTTTGAATATCAAGTTCTTGAGCTGATGATAGCTGTTCTTGATGTTGAGTACTGTATATCTCTTTCGTTCTAACTTGCAGTATGCTTTGGAGATATGTTTGCTCTGATGATAACTTTGATAGCTTGAGTATTAGGTTCCTTGAATTGGTTCAGTAAGTGATCTTCAATGTCTTCAAGGATATATATAGTCTCTGGAGAAAGTATCTGTTGAGATATATCCGTTTGAATAAGATGTCCTTCAACGGGAATATGACATGATCCGGATTTCGCGGGATTCTGAAGATCTGAAGACTGGCAGTATTTAAATACTTTATCTTGAGTATTTAAATACTTCTTTGTTCAACGGGACTTGACTTGTGTTCTTTCTTGTCCTTTTGTGAACTGTATGGAAGATGACTATATTTAGGGCATCGAGACAGTTTCCATACTTGGTCTTTTTACAAGTCTTCTTGTCAGATCGATGAGCTTCACTTATGCTGATTCGAGGCAGGTCTTCGATATAGGATAAGTCCTTAAGCCTCGATACAGTTTCCTTTACTGTATTTGGCATATATGTCAAAACCTTCTTTATGACATTCGATACAGGGATCGGGTATCCCGGCTGTTTCGATACAGGGTGTTTGTTTTTCCCAACAAAAATTTTGATTTTTAAACATTTTCACACAAGTCTAATCATATCGTCTGGGCGAGAGATAATGAAGTTAAATTTTGAATTTTTTTACTAAATCCTAACTTATATTTCAAAAGTCTAAACTTGTATCGTGAGAGATAATAAAAGCTATTTTTAAAAAAGAAATAAGAAGTCATAACTCATATTCCAAAAGTCCAATATATATTCCAAAAGTGTAACCTATATTGACTGTGCAAGACATAAAAATCGAAATTTAGATTTTTGAAAAAATTTGCGAAAATCTAACTCATATTCCAAAAGTCTAACATATATCGACTCTGCGAGCGGTAAGAAAATTGATTTTTTCAAAATCTTAAGAAATCATAATACATATTTCAAAAGTGTAAACTATATTCCCAAAGTCTAAACTATATCGGTTGGACCCGAGATAGAAAAAGACGGTGTTTGAGAACTTTTAGGAAACCTTAACCAATTCCAAAAGTCTAAACTATACTCCAAAAAATTAACCTATATCGGTTGTGCGAGAGATAAAAATTAAAATCAAAATTTTGTTTTCTAAATAACTTTCACGAAAGCCTAGGCCACATTCCAAAAGTCTAACCTATCGGCTTGGTGACGGATTAAAAAATTTGATTTTTTGGAAACTTTTAGGAAATCCTAACTCATATTCCAAATATCTAACTTATATCGATTGGACGAGATAGAAAAATTCATTTTTGAAAACTTTTAGAAAATTCTAACCTTTATTCCAAAATGTTAATATATAGTCCAAAAGTCTAACCTATATCGATTGGGCGAGAGATTAAAGAAGTTGATTTTTGAAATGTTTGAGGAAATCCTAACCATATTTTCAAATTTTAACCTATATTCCAAAAGTCAAACCGCCATAGTTGTGCGAGAGATAAAATCAAAATCCAAATTTGGATTTTTGAAAATTTTCACGAAAGTCTAACCCTGTTCCAAAAGCCTAACCTATATCGGTTGGATGAGATATTTTAACTTTAAATTTTTAAATATTCTTTATAAAAGTCTAACCCTTCTTCCAAAAGTCTAACTTTTATCGGCTGTGCGAGAGATAATTTTATGATTTTTTTTAAAACTTTAATGAAAGTCTAACCATGTGCCAAAAGTCTAATCTATATCGGTTAGGAGATATATTTTACATTTGATTTTTATTTTTTATAGAAATTTTTAGCCCATATTTTAACCTAAATCGGTTGGACAAGAGATGGAAATTTGGATTTGAAACTTTAACGAAAGTCTAATCTGTAATATCCGCACCTTTTCATTTTTAGCAGTTTCTATTTTTGTCACATGTCTATTTTTATCGACTCGCTTGTAACCGTTTCAACGTTTTGAATCTATTTTGTTCTTGGAGTTTTTCCATTTGGACGAGTTTCGAATGTGTTTTTACGTAATTTCACTTTATGATATGTTTTGTCACATGTATGTTCGATTCTCGTAAAACTCGTTCGATTTCGTTGTTTCTTTGCTTACACGAGTTCGTATGGTTGAGTTGTTCATGTTGTGAGTTTCAGTTTGTTAATCCGACGTTGTATCGTGATTTTCGGACGTTTGGGCCGTTTTGTAATTTCCTATAAGTTTAGGGAATTTTATCTTCTATTGTCGTATTTCGGATTCCCCGTTAGTCGGAATTGTATTTTCTTTCAGCACTTAGCTTCGTCGTCGAGAATCCTCGTATTTATGTTTTTGGACTCTGGCCTTGCGTTGCATTTCGACCAGATTTCCTCGCAGTTGAATCGCACTCAAGAAGATCGATCGCTACATAAATAGCGCACGCTATTTATGGTTTCTTGCGTACGCTATCGGTGTGCAGTTAACGCACGCTAACTCATTTTTATAGCGTGCGTTTACATCTTAAGCGTTCTGGGCAGTGGGATTCTGGACTCAGAATCCTGGGTTCTGACTATCAGGTAGCGCGCGCTAAGATTTCATAGCGCACGCTATCGAGTAGCAGGTAGCGCGTGCTAAACTTGTATAGCACACGCTAGTGACACCGGAAAGTAGCTACTGGAATGCTGGCGACCCCCGTTAGCATGCGCTATCTTTAAAGATTAGCGCACGCTAATTATATCTATTATAAATAGAACAGCAGCCCCCGTTTTCGTCATTTTTCCTCCCCTTCTCATCCTTTGGGCGATTCCGACGATTTTGGGGAGATTTGTCGAAATTAATCCGCAGAGTTCTGTGTTAGACCGATTATTGTGCTCCAAACATAGTATATTATCATCTTAATCCGTCTTCTCCACTTAAATCCAAGGTATTTAGCTTAAAACCCTATTTTTATCCATTTTGGGGGGGTTTTCGGGATTTGTCTAGATTAACTCGAGTCGTTCTTTTATGTTGTGATATTTCTTATCGATTATTGTTGTTGGGTGATTCCCAATCCGTTTCCATCATGTTTAATCCGTGGATTGTTGATTCGGGGAGGTTTTGTGAAAACCCTCGCCCGTATGCGTCATCCGTGTATGTTATGATTGTTAGTCGGGGTTGTGGGTGTATTCCTTTCGATTATTATTATCGTTTAGGACTGATTTGTGTTAATCCTTCGTTTAGGAACGGTCGTGTTCCCTCCGGGTCATTCCTAGTCGTTGTTTATTCCCGTTTCGTCGAAGATGTCTCAAAGGCAAGTACTTTACGTTTGTTTGCATATTCTAGTATTTGGATTATGGCTTCCGTGTATGTTGTGGATGTGTATGTGTATGTTCACCCCAGGACGGTCCGACGGGGCCTCTGGGGATACGTAGTGCCGTGTGTGTGCATATCACGAACTGGGGTTAACCACCCAGGTATGGTCTGATGGGGCCTCTGCGGGGTGTGGCGGCCGTGAGTCTTGTACCAACAGTTAACCTTTGAAATGTTTTGTTGGCGAAATGGGTTTTGTGCTCGTGCACCGTAATATTCCGGAATATAAATATTTTCTAAAATTATTTTGGCGCATAATTCATCTGATTAGAATGGTAGTTCAAATTGATTGTACTTGCACTAGCAGTTGTCGCTAACCTCTTAAATGGGGGAATTACTTTTGTATTTCAGGTACAGGTCTTGGAGGCGAACGAGCATGCAGGCAGTACGAGGATGATGGGCAAGAGTGAACTTGTTCAATGGTCGTTCGTTAATGTCATGTCTTTTAAATTTTATTAATCATGTCGTTTGCTTCAGTACTGGAGTACTTCTTTCTTTTGGAACATTGTGAATGTTGTGTACCCGACTTGGGTTTTGGTTGATGTTGTATTGCACTGTTGAGTCTGGTTTACTTTTTGTATGTCTTGGATTGAGAAATTATCTGTATGTTGATGATGTCTATCACTGTTGTCATGTCGAGCTCGTGTGTTAGCCTGGTGGATTCCAAGGAGTGGGTTCAACGGCGCTGTAATATGCCCTGAACTTCTTGTAGGTGTTACATAATATGGTATCGGAGCTTAGGTTTATGGATACCTAGGTTGTCGGTTATTTGGGTCTAGTTGGGTGTCGTTTTTGAACAGTATCACTACTACGCCATCATCTCAGTACATCGGTGCTCGTAAGTTTTCCTAACTCGACTCGTTACGTTATTCTGTTCTGTTCCTTTCTTAATGTCGTGATGTGTTTTGCATTTGAATTGTACTCACCCGTTACCTATTTAGAATGCCTGCTGGTAGAGGACGCGGATGCGGTAGGGGATGTGGCGCATCCGGTGGGGCGGCCATGTCCGATAGCTCAGGGGCTGGTTCGGCAATGCCTTATTTTTCGAACAGTGTCCCGCTTAGCGCCAAGGGCCAGCAGGATCAGTCTGCTAGTTTCGGCAATGCTCATCATAACGTTGGAGTAGCAAACATTCTCCATCAAGTGGCGAATCAGATGACCCTACTGACTCAGATCGTTCTGGTAAACCAAGCTAATGCTAACCCGGTTCCGCCTACTGGTTCCGGCACCGACAAGCTACTTCAAGACGTGATCTGTATGCGTCCCCCGCAGTTCGATGGTACTTCCGACCCTTCTGGTTGGGAGAGTTGGTTGTTCGAGATGGAGAAGGTGTTTGAGGCGGCTAACTGATCCGAGGAGAGGAAGGTACCAATCGCTCAGTACTTCCTCGCCAAGGAGGCGGCGACATGGTGGCAAACGGTGAAACTGCGTGAACGGTCAGCCACGTGGGACGAGTTCCGAGAGCAGATGGAGGACGAATATCGTCTGTGGACGGTAAAAGAGGGGAGGATTCGAGAATTCTTTGAGGCAAAACCCCAGGATGTTCCTGTTTCGCAGGCGATCAAATACTACAATCAGCAGCTTCATTATGTGAGAAATCAGGTCCGAGATGAGCTATATAAGATCCGCCACTTCGACATGCGGATGAATCCTAGGGTTTGTCACTACATGTCTGGTCTCGGGTGTACAACTTTGAAGGATTACCAGAACAAAGCGATGGCGATGTCATTTTCTGCGACAGAGGCGGCAATCGAGGGTAAGAAACAGAAGACCTCCGGTTAGTTTTCGGGAGGTAAGTCTGGCGGGTATCAGAAGGCTCAGTCTGGTTCGCGAGTCTTCGGGAATCAGTCCCCATCATTTGGGCGAGGAAATGGTTCCAAGTCTGCTACGGCGGTTTCTGTTCGTGGTCCTACCTGTTTTAACTGCGGTCGTCCCAGACACATGATGAGTGAGTGTGACAGGCCTCCACTACAGTGTTTTACTTGCGGTCGGATGGGGCATTGTGCTAAGTATTGTGGAGATGCGAGTCAGGCACCAGTTACTCAGGTGTCAGCCCCGGCTACGAGAGAACCGAGTGTGAATCAGTCACCGATAGCTAGTTAACCTCAGCAGATCTTTGGCAGAGGTCGAGGACGTGGGCAGCCTTCTAGAGGGGGATCTTCTAGTGTGGAGTCTGTTCTGCCCCATGTATATGAGATGAGACGAGCGGGAGATCCTGACGCGACGGTGGCTATAGGTACCGTTCGCACCCTTGACCATCCTGTTTCTATGTTATTCAATTATGGTGCTACGCATACTTTCATCTCTTTGGATTGTATGCGTCGTCTGCATGTTGATTGTCTAGTTGCATGTGAACCGTTTGTTGTTAAACTGCCTAGTGGAGATAGTATTGTGGGGGATCGTGAGATTAGAGGTTTTCCGGTAACTATCGCGGGGAGGGATTGGTCTTCTAGGTAGATATTAAGGATGAGTATTTGATTCTTGGTGAGGATTGGCTAGATCGACATGGAGCGATCATGAATTATAGAGCGAGAACCATTTCGATGTTAGCCTTTGATGGTACCGAGCATTCCTTTGTGGACGTAAGCGGGGTAGTCAGAGATTTCTGATCAGCGCTATGAAAAGTAAGTTGCACTGGTTACTGGTGTTATGTTTGAGATCGGAAGAAGGGGGTGTCGATCTCTCGACTATTCCGGTAGTGAGTGAGTATCCTGACGTCTTTCCAGACGAGTTGTCGGGTTTGCCACCAGACCGTGAGGTTGAGTTTACTGTTGAGTTAGAGCCGGGTGCGGCTCCGATTTTGAAGACGCCGTACCGGATGGCGCCTGCCGAGATGCTTGAGTTGAAGAAACAGTTGGGAGAGTTGCTAGACATGAGTTATATTCGACCGAGCGCTTCGCCTTGGGGCGCACCGGTCTTGTTTGTGAAGAAGAAGGATGGGTCGCTTCGTCTATGTATCGACTATCGAGAGTTGAACAATGTGACCATCAAAAACAAGTATCCGCTCCCGAGGATTGATGATTTGTTTGATCAATTGCAAGGAGCAACCGTGTTTTCGAAGATTGATTTGAGATCAGGACCAACTCCGAGTGAAGGATTCCGCTATTCCAAAGATGGCCTTTCAGACGAGATACGGCCACTACGAGTTTGTGGTTATGCCTTTTAGGCTAACCAACGCCTCAGTCGTGTTCATGCAGCTAATGAACAAAGTTTTTATCGAATATCTCGATAAGTGTGTAGTCGTCTTTATCGACGATATCCTGATATACTCGAGGAGCGAGGAAGAGCATGCACGTCATTTGCATATCGTGTTAGGAATCTTGAGAACACAGTGCCTTTATGCGAAGTTCTCAAAGTGTGAGTTTTGGTTGCGGGAGGTTATGTTTCTCGGCCACGTGATCTCGGCCGAGGGTGTTCGTGTTGACCCGCACAAGATAGAGGCAGTGTTGAATTGGGCGCCGCCCAAGAACGTGAAGGAGGTCCATAGTTTTTTGGGTTTGGCCGGGTATTATCGTAGGTTTGTCGAGGGGTTCTCTAAGCTTGCTCGACCGCTTACTCAGTTGTTGCATAAAATGGAGAAGTTTGGGTGAACCGACGAGAGGCAGAAGAGCTTCTAGGAGTTGAAGAAGCGGTTGACTACCGCTCCCGTCTTAGCTTTACCGAGCGGTAATGAGGGTTTTTCAGTTCATAGTGATGCCTCGGGCCAAGGACTTGGGTGTGTACTCATACAACACGGGAAGACGATTGCTTATGCTTCCTGTCAGTTGAAACCGTACGAGTTGAATTTTACCCACGATCTTGATTTGGCCGCAGTGGTGTTTGCGTTGAAGATTTGGCGTCATTACTTGTATGGCGCGTCGTGTCAGATTTTCACCAATCACAAGAGCCTCAAGTATATTTTCACACAGAAAGAACTGAATATGAGGCAAAGAATGTGGTTGGAGTTAATTAAGGATTACGATCTTGAAATCCTTTATCATCCGGGCAAGGCAAATGTGGTGGCAGATGTCTTGAGTCGGAAATTGGTATCGCTTCGGGCACTTGAGTTACTCACAGCCCAGTCAGGGCTCCAGCGAGAGTTGATGGGGTTGGGTATTGAGGTTGTGCCAGCAGGGAGTGCCGGGTAATTATGCACCCTTGATATCTCTTCGTCACTGGTCGACGACATTAAATCGAGACAATTAGAAGATCCGATGTTTATTCAGCTCCGCGAGAACGTGGGAAAGGGGAAAGCACCAGGATTCTTGATTCATGAGGATGGTGTGTTGAGATCCAAGGTCGGTTGTGTGTTCCGAACGACTTGGAATTGAGGCAGGATATTATGCGAGAGGCTCATGCATCACCTTACTCTGTCCATCCGGGCTCGAGTAAGATGTATAAGGATTTGAGGAAGAATTTCTGGTAGAATGACATGAAGAATGAGGTAGTACAGTTTGTGGATAAGTGTTTGACTTGTCAGCAAGTCAAAATCGAGCATCAGCGGCCAGCCGGGTTGTTGAAACCACTTCCCGTCCCGGAATGGAAGTGGAAGGATATTTCTATGGACTTTGTCACGAAGTTGCCGAGGACGAAGACTGGAATGAATATGGTGTGGGTGATCGTGGATCGACTGAATAAGTCGGCACATTTTCTGAGCATCAAGGACACTTGGGGTCCAGAAAAATTGGCTCGTATTTTTATCGCGCAGATCGTGAGACTTTATGGTACGCCAAAGACTATTGTTTCGGACATAGATCGCCGGTTTGCATCGCATTTTTGGCAGGCGGTACATAAGGCATTGGGGACACGTTTGCGTTTGAGTACATCTTTCCATCCTCAGACAGACGGGCAGTCCGAGTGTACCATTCAGACGTTCGAGGATATGTTGCGTGCGTGTGCGCTAGACTGAAGTAGCGATTGGGAGGAGCATTTGGCTCTGATCGAGTTTACTTATAATAATAGCTGGCATGTGAGGCGCTTTATGGCCGATGGTGTCGATCACCAATATGTTGGGATGAGCCATCCGGTTTAGTTGGCACCGAGTCGGATCTTGTGTTGGAGACGAGGAAGAAAGTCTAGTTGATTCGAGAGAGTATGTTGACGGCTCAGAGCCGACAAAAGTCTTTCGCGGATGTTAGGCATCGACCCTTGGAATTTGAGGTAGGGGATCATGTCTTGTTGAGAGTGTCCCCGTTGAAGGGAGTTTTCCGTTTTGGGAAAAAGGGGAAGCTTAGTCCAAGGTATATTGGACCTTTCGAGATATTGGAGAGAGTCGGCGAGTTAGCTTACCGATTGGCGTTACCTCCGTCGTTGAGCCATGTGCATAGTATATTTCACGTTTCTTAGTTGAGGAAGTATGTTCCAGACCCGACTCACGTTATTGACTTCGAGGAGGTGGAGATCGAGAAGGATGTTACATTTGAGAAGAGGCCCGTTAAAATTTTGGAACGTCGAGATAAACAGCTAAGGCACAAAACCATCCCATTGGTTAAAGTGCAATGGTCGAGGCATGGAGTGGAGAAAGCGACGTGGGAATTAGAGGAGGATATGCGTGCGAGGCACCCCGAGCTTTTAGATTCTTAAGTTTCGGGATGAAACCTTTTTTTAGAGGGGGAGAATGTAATATCCGTACCTTTCTATTTTTAGCAGTTTCCATTTTTGTCGCATGTTTATTTTTATCGACTCTCTTGTAACCGTTTCAACGTTATGAATCTATTTTGTTCTTGGAGTTTTTCTATTTGGACGAGTTTCGAAGGTGTTTTTACGTAATTTCACTTTATGATATGTTTTATCGCATGTATGTTCGATTCTCGTAAAACTCATTCGATTTCGTTGTTTCTTTGCTTACACGAGTTCTTATGGTTGAGTTGTTCATGTTGTGGGTTTCGGTTTGTTAATCCGACGTTGTATCGTGATTTTCGGACGTTTGGGTCATTTTGTAATTTTCTATAAGTTTAGGGAATTTTATCTTCTATTGTCGTATTTCAGATTACCCGTTAGTCGGAATTGTATTTTCTTTCAGCACTTAGCTCCGTCGTCGCGAATCCTCGTATTTAGGTTTTTGGACTCTGGCATTGCGTAGCGTTTTGAATTCGTACCTTCCTTAGCAGTGAACTGCACTCAGCAGTACTAGACTACTGCAAAAATAGCGCACGCTATTATGGTTTCTTGCATACGCTATCGGTGTGCAGTTAACGCATGATAACTCATTGTTATAGCGTGCGTTAACATCTTCAGCATTCTGGGCAGTGGGATTCTGGACTCAGAATCCTGGGTTATGACTATCAGGTAGCGTGCACTAAGCTTTCGTAGCACACGCTATCGAGTAGCAGGTAGCGTGCGCTAAACTTGTATAGCGCACGCTAGTGACACCGGGCAGTAGCTACTGGACTGCTGGCGACCCCCGTTAGCGGGCGCTATCTTTAAGGATTAGCTCACGCTAATTATATCTGTTATAAATAGGACAGCAGCCCCCGTTTTCGTCATTTTTCCTCCTCTTCTCATCCTTTGGGCGATTCCGGTGATTTTGGGGCGATTTGTGGAAAGTAATCCGCAGAGTTCCGTGTTAGACCGATTATTGTGCTCCAAACATAGTACATTATCATCTTAATCTGTCTTCTCCACTTAAATCCAAGGTACTTGGCTTAAAACCCTACTTTTATCCATTTTGGGGGTTTTTTCGGGATTTGTCTAGATTAACTCGAATCGTTCATTTATGTTGTGATATTTCTTATCGATTATTGTTGTTGGGTGATTCCCAATCCGTTTCCATCATGTTTAATCTGTGGATTGTTGATTCGGGAAGGTTTTGTGAAAACCCTCGCCCGTATGCGTCATCCGTGTATGTTATGATTGTTAGTCGGGGTTGTGAGCGTTTTCCTTTTGATTATTGTTATCGTTTAGGACTGAGTTGTGTTAATCCTTCATTTAGGAACGGTCGTGTTCCCTACGGATCATTCCTAGTCATTGTCCGTTCCCATTTCGTCGAAGATGTCTCAAAGGCAAGTACTTTTCGTTTGTTTGCATATTCTAGTATTTGGATTATGGCTTCCGTATATGTTGTGGATGTGTATGTGTATGTTCACCCAGGGACGGTCCGACGGGACCTCTGGGGATACGTAGTGCCGTGTGTGTGCGTATCACGAACTGGGGTTAACCACCCAGGGATGGTCCGACGGGGCCTCTGCAGGGTGCGGTGGCCATGAGTCTCGTACCAACGGTTAACCTTTGAAATGTTTTGGTGGAGAAATGGGTTTTGTGCTCGTGCACCATAATATTCCGGAATATAGATATTTTCTAAAATGATTTTGGCGCATAATTCATCTGCCTAGAATGGTAGTTCAAATGGATTGTACTTGCACTAGCAGTTGTCGCTAACCCCTTAAATAGGGGAAATACTTTTGTATTTCAGGTACAGGTCTTGGAGGCGAACGAGCATGCAGGCAGTACGAGGATGATGGGCAAGAGTGAATCTGTTCAGTGGTCGTTCGTTAATGTCATGTCTTTTAAATTTTATTAATCATGTTGTTTGCTTCAGTACTCGAGTACTTCTTTCTTTTGAAACATTGTGAATGTTGTGTACCCGACTTGCGTTTTGGTTGATGTTGTATTGCACTGTTGAGTCCGGTTTACTTTTTGTATGTCTTGGATTGAGAAATTGTCTCTATCTGTATGTTGATGAAGTCTATCACTGTTGTCATGTCGAGCTCGTGTGTTAGTGATGAGTTGATTCTTGATCGACTCATTCTTTTCTATTTAGTCATGTTTTTGTTTGCTTTTTAGTATTTTTATTCTCTTTTATGCGTGGTATGTTGCATTTTTAATTTATAGGTAGCCAAGCGAAGATTGTGGTGAAATATGATCTTTCATAGCTAATATTGGAGTTTATGACGATCAAGAGCTAAAACGGGGCCTAAAACAATAAAAGATTGAAGCAATATCGGTTGTATTTCTAAATTCCAGAATCATCACTTCGAATTGAGATTTGTTCTCCTTTGATATAAATTCCTCGTGAAATTAGCTTCGAAATGGTATATCATATGCTAAATTCTGAGGTGTATTGATACAAGCACGAAGGATCAAGCCGAAGAAGACCAAAAACCGAAATCAAAACAGAAGAAACAACTCGGGCCGCGTCAGGCAACTCGGCCGTGTCATAGGACACGGCCGGGTCTCGTTCCAGTGAAAATTCCAGTTTCCGGAAGAGTACAACACGACCGTGTCATAGGACACGGCCGAGTCCCTATCCAGCCTAAACTGCATTTCTAGCGCAGTATGACACGGCCGTGTCACATGACATGGCCGGGTCCGGTGGACAGTGCATTTTTCATTTTTCAGGATAGTACGACACGGCCATGTCCCAGGACACGGGCCGTGTCACTTTTCGGTGCAAGTCCATTTCTTTGACAATTTACACAATTTGGATGACTTTTTTAGGCACTTTTGGCTTTATAAAAAGGTATTGGAGACCTTTTTTTGGGATATTCTGATTTTGTAAGAGATTGGGTGAGAAAAACACAAGATTTAGGGAGACAAACACCAAAAAGTGAGGAAAAAGAGAGATTGTTTCATCATCTTCATTGTATGTTCTTGGAGTGAAAAATACATTTGTGAGTTATTATAATTCCTTGTATCAATTGTTATGAGTTTTTGAAGGAAGATCATCAAACCTTCATCGGGAATTCAATTTCGGCTTTTACAAGGGAAGTTTCTACCATGTTTTGTTTTACAATTTCCATTATTATTGTTGAATTATTCATGAGTAGCTAAACATTTCATATGGGTTTTTAAATTGAGCCACACACATGTTATCGATTATTAGTTCCTATTGATTTTCCGGGTAAAAGTTTGGGATTGTTCCTCCTTGTTTGTTCTTCGTATAAGAACCTTTGATTTAGATCATCAAACCTATTTCTTAGTTGTTATTATTGTTGGGCTTCGGTCCAGCATCCTGCCTGCATTATCTTAAAAATGCACGAGGCGCGGCTTGCGATTCGACCTGTGAGATCTGCACTAGAAAGTGGTTAAATGAATTGATTTGGACTACTCATACCAACAAGATGCATCTTCTTTTCTGGTATCCATCTCATAGAAACTCCAAAGTTAAGCGTGTTTGGCCTGGAGTAGTTATGGGATGGGTGACCCCCTGGGAAGTTTCTCAGGTGCGCGTGAGTGAGGACAAAGCGCGCTAGAAAAGACTCGTGTTGGTACAGTGAGGATAGTCTTCATCATTTATGGGACCAACAATTATTGTTCAAATCGAGGGTTTTTGTCGGTGTTTGCCATCAAACGACCCGATAGAAGCGATTGTGAATGTTCTAAACCTTTTTCCGCGATCTTTTAGCGAATTACCCTATCAAAGGTATTAGCTAGTCAATTGTTAGTAGAGATTCGTCCCCATCAAAGGAGTGTCTCTTATTTTCGTTAAGAACAATCGTGATTTTTAGAATTACCACCATCAAACGGATTTCTTTTAATCGTGAGCAATCGATAATTCCAAACCTTAATTCAATATGTATCGGAAGTAATAATTGATTACGTGTGTGTCGGTGATTCTAAACTCCCATATCATTCTCATAATTGTAATCTCTCAATTATCCCACCCTTAATTCGGTGTTAACGTTTCGTTTATTTTAATTTTATGCGCTAGTGATTGTAATCCTATCAAACCAATGATGTACTTTAATTTACTTTACTTTTGTCAATTCGACTATTTGCCGAACATAATCGAACTTTAAACCGTTTCCAATTCCTCGAGAGATCGACCTCGGAGTTACTTGCCGCTTCCTACAAAAGCGATTCGTACACTTGCGAGTTTATAATTTGTTCATCAAGTTTTTGGCGCCGTTGCTGGGGAATTGGCGTTTAATTTTTAATCTTGTTTTAATAGTAGTTGAATTGTTATTCTTGATCATTTTTTTTCGTTCTCATTATTTTTGATAAAATTTAAAATTTGCTCTAACTTCTTTTGTTTATGTTTGGTAGGAGATCGTTGGGTAACCCGATTCTTCCGCCCATAGACGAAGTTCATAGGATTAGAGCACCAAAAACAATGGCCACATCATCAATGGCAAATGACGAGGTGAATCCGGATCTTGAAGAGCGACTTTTGCTCCAAGAAGAAAACCCTCGTCAACCGAGGGTTGAGAATGTTGAACAAAATATAGATGAAGAAAACATTCGTCAACCAAGGTTTCCGAGATATGAGAATGTTGGGCGCAATCAAGGGATACCCGAAGCTCAACAAGGGGGATACTTCTATCCGAGACAACCACCCGTTGGAGTGTAATATGGATCGAATTATTATCCCGGACCTCAATATGGGATGGAAGCAAACTACAATATGGCGCAACAACCTCCGGTTGAGCATCTAATGAGGGACTATGCAAAGCCCGTGGTGAACACCGCCATCTCGTGCATCCAATTAGCACCGGCAGCAAGGAACTATCACATAAGCGGATTTCACATCGAGCAATTGCCCTCATTTCATGGATTAACACGTGAGGATCCGTTATCATTCATCCGAGACTTCTATGTGGCGATTGACAATTGCCCATTAAATGGGTTGAGCGAGGATCAACTAAAAATGAAGTACTTCCCTTATACACTCAAGGATGGGGCGAAACAATGGTTGATGACTTTGGCGCCGGGCTCACTAAGAACATGGGATGAAGTTTACGACAAATTCATTACCAAGTACTTCTCTCATTCAAAGACTACGCAATTTAGAACTCAAATCTCAACGTTCGGACAACAAGACAGAGAGGCATTTCACGAAGCATGGGACCGATTCTCATCATTCAATGCCCACACCATCACTATCCGCTTCAACTACTTAATCAATTCTTCTATGATGAATTGACTCAATATTGCCAAGGAGCGGTAGATAATGCAGCCGATGGTTCGTTTTGGGGTTTAACGGAGAAACAAGCGTATGATGTGTATGAAACGTTGGGAGCCAATTCTCAACAAAAAAGTGTATGTGTTCGTAGGGGAGCCGTGCACCAAGTAAGCGAGAAGGACGAGATGCAATCTAAAATCGATGAGTTGACAAATGAATTAAGACAACTCAAGACTCAAAATAAATCTTCTAGCTCACGAGTTTGCGAGATTTGCAGAGCACCCGGACATGATACCAATTCATGCCCACATACTTTTCCGGGAGAACAAACCAAACAAGTTAATTGGGCTATGAGACAAAGCACGGGAAGGCCCGAGTGGGAAGAGAGGAGAAATAATTATGGCGGAAACATAAGAAATGCACCTCTCCCAAACACTTATCATCCTGGGCTAAGAAACCATCCGAATTTCTCATGGAGAAACAACAACCCGATGCCATACGACACAAGTGCCCAAGCTCAATACAACGGAGGAAACCGAGCCCAACAACCAACGCAAAGTGAACCACCTCCACAACAAAGGAACTCTCTTGAGGAGAGTATTGCGGCATTCATTAAGGAAAGCAATAAAAGGTTCGAATCTTTAGAAGCTTCAGTGAAGAAAATAGAGGTTCAAATTGGGCAACTTGCTACCGAGGCACGTAGACAAGAAAGAGGTAAACTACCAAGTCAACCCGAGCAAGCTCAAGCTATTACCACTCTCCGAAGTGGTAAAGTGATAAATAAAGAGGCTAATCCCGAGGCAAAAGAAAAGGGCGGTGAGAAAGAAGACGAGTCGGGAAATCAAGAAGAGAAAGTAGACAAAGAAACTTCGACTTCCAAGCTTAACAAATATGCTCAACTATATAAGCCACCGGTCCCTTTTCCGAGCCGACTTAGAAAAGCATAGCAAGATGAGCAATTTTCCGAAATCTACGACATGCTTTTGAAGGTTCATGTCAACTTACCTCTCTTGGATGTTGTGAAGAACATTCCCGCTTACACGAAATTTTTCAAATAGTTGACCTCCAACAAAAGACGATATTTTGGGAACGAGAAAGTGGTGCTCTACGAGGTAGAAGTAAGGGGTCAAAAGAAAGGCGATCCCGGAAGTTTTATGATCGACATCACTATGGGAGATAAGAAAGTTGCTCGTGGGATGCTAGATTTGGGAGCAAGTGTGAATCTCATGCCATACTCGACCTATTTGAGGCTTGGACTCGGGGTAATCAAACCAACAAGAATGACTCTTCAAATGGCGGATAGGTCGGTGAAATACCCCAAGGGAGTCATTGAAGACCTATTAGTGCAAGTGGACAAGTTGGTGATTCCGGCCGATTTTGTTATCTTGGAGATGAGCGCTTTCGGAACAAGTGAAAATGAAGGGACAATACTTCTAGGACGGCCATTCATGCGTACAACAAAAACAATTGTCGATGTTGATGAAGGAAAGGTCACCATCACCGTCTTGGGCGAAACTGTGGAAATCGACGTGTTCGGTTCATCTCCTATCCCTTCTCATATTTATGCTGCCCATGATGTGAATTTTATTGATTGCGTTGATTCTTTGGTTAATGATACATATTTGCATGATGATGTAGGGGACACGTTGCATGATGCTCTAACCGTTGAGCACGATATGGGGCTGAATAATTTAGAAATTGAAGAATATGTTGCATTGTTAGATAATTCCGAAACCATTGATGAAGTTGATGATCTTAAGATACCCTTGGAATTAAATTTTGATGAGCCTGTTGAAATCACCCCACCCCAACTTGAATTGAAAGAACTCCCGGCACATCTTAAATATGCTTTCTTAGGCAAAAGTGACACTTATCCTGTAATTGTCTCTTCCGAATTAACTCCCTTGCAAGAAAACAAATTAGTAGAAGTTCTGACTAAATTAAAGGAAGCAATTGGGTGGAATATTTCCGATATCAAGGGGATAAGTCCTGTTAGGTACATGCATAAAATAATTCTTGAGGATAATGTTAAACCTGTTAGGCAACCTCAAAGGCGTTTGAATCCGAACATGCAAGATGTAGTGAAAAAGGAAGTTTTGAAATTGCTAGAAGTCGAAGTCATCTACTCGATATCCGACAGTAAGTGGGTTAGTCCTGTACATGTAGTGCCTAAGAAATCTGGAATAACAGTGGTTCGTAATGATAAAAATGAATTGGTACCCACTAGAACAGTGATTGGTTGGAGAATGTGCATTGATTATCGGAAATTAAATGCCGTAACAAAAAGATCATTTTCCCCTCCCTTTCATTGATCAAATGTTGGAACGTTTAGCTGGGCATGATTATTATAATTTTCTAGATGGTCTTTCAGGTTTCTATCAGATTCCCATTGCTCCGGAGGATCAAGAGAAGACACTTTCACTTGCCGTTTTGGCACTTTTGCCTTTAGTAGGATGCCGTTTGGTCTTTGCAATGCTCCCGCCACTTTTCAAAGGTGCATGCTTTTCATATTCTCTGACTTATCGGAAAATTCCATTGAGGTATTCATGGACGATTTTTCTGTGTTTGGAACTACTTTCGATGATTGTTTACATAATTTGACTGTTGTGCTCGAATGATGTATTGAGTGTAATCTTACACTTAATTAGGAAAAGAGTCATTTCATGGTTAAACAAGGGCTTGTTTTGGGTCATGTGGTTTCCAATAAGGGAATGGAGGTTGATAAGGCTAAAGTTGATTTAATTGTTAAATTACCTCCGCCTTCATGTGTAAAAGAGGTTCGAAGCTTTTTAGGGCATGCCCGGTTTTATAGGCGTTTCATTAAAGATTTTTCAAAAATTGCCCACCCTTTAAGTAATCTATTGTGTAAAGATGCCAAATTTGATTTCACCGAGGAATGCTTTGTTGGTTTTAATGCTTTGAAAGAAAAGTTAACTTCCACGCCTATTGTTGTTGCTCCCGATTGGTCTCTACCATTTGAAATTATGTGCGACGCGTCCGACTTTGCTATTGGTGCTGTTTTGGGGCAAAGAGTGAATAAATTTTTCCACATAATTTACTATGCTAGCAAAACTCTCGATGAAGCTCAGGCCAATTATACCACCACCGAAAAAGAATTTTTAGCCGTTGTGTTTTCTTTAGACAAATTTCGATCCTACTTGGTTGGTTCAAAAGTAATTGTGCACACGGATCATGCCGCATTGAAATATTTGTTAAAAAAATCTGATGCCAAGCCAAGATTGATTCGGTGGGTTCTTTTGTTGCAAGAGTTCGATTTGGAATTCAAGGATAAGAAGGGGTTGGAAAACGTAGTTGCCGAGCATTTATCTAGATTAACCAAGAAAGATAATTTTAAGCTCGATAGCTCTTTGCCGATTGTTGAGACTTTCCCTGACGAACAACTCTTTGATGTAACTAAGACACCTTGGTATGCCGATATTGTTAACTATATTGTTAGTGGTGTCTTACAGCCTGACATGACCTTTCAGGGTAAGAAGAGATTTATTTCTATGTGCAGGCATTACTACTGGGACGACCCATACTTATTCAAGTTAGGGCCCGATCAAATATTCCGACGTTGCATTCCGGAAGAAGAGTACGAGAGCATCTTGTCATTTTGTCATGACTTTCATTGTGGGGGACATTTTAGCGTGAAGAAAACGGCACACAAAGTTCTTCAATCTGGATTCTATTGGCCGACATTATTTAAGGATGCCTATTCCTATTGCAAGAGTTGCAATCATTGTCAACGAACGGGGAACATAAGCAAAAGAAATGAGATGCCGTTAACAAACAATCTTGTAGTGGAACTTTTTGATGTTTGGGGAATCGATTTTATGGGTCCTTTTCCACCTTCCCTTGGCTTTGAATATATTTTAGTTGCTGTGGACTACGTTTCTAAGTGGGTGGAAGCAATTCCAACCCGAACTAACGATGCTAATGTGGTTTGCAATTTTTTTAGGGATGTGATTTTCTGCAGGTTAGGGACGCCTAGAGCTGTGATTAGCGATAGAGGCACGCATTTTTGCAATAGACAACTTGCAGGATTGCTTAAGAAGTATAATGTAACGCATAAGGTCGCAACGGCTTATGTTAGGCGTATTTTTATACGCTTATTTATCATTATTTTGTATTATTTTGGAGAGTGAATTTGCTTAAATGAGTTTCTAATGCCTTAATTTTGTATGTTTGTCAGGAGATTGGAGTCCGGAAGCTAAAACGAGGCGAAACGGGCGAAAACGGCAAATTTTGGCTGTGAGCCGCGGCACAAGGAAGCAGGGCCGCGGCACAGGAAGGCAACCAGCAAGCACGAGTAGTAAGCGTACTGTGGCCGCGGCACACCTGTGAGCCGCGTACGTATGAATTAAATGGCGCCCAGGCTTCCAGCTAAAGACCATGTGCCGCGGCACAAATTTAGTGAGCCGCAGCACACTAGGCGGTTTTTGTATGCTCCGCGCGGATCTGGGCCGTTTCGAAGCCAGTTCTCGACCTACTCACACGGACGCGATTTGGAGACTGTGCAAAGCTATAAATAAGGGTTTAAGACCCTAATTAATGGATCTTTTTGGATCTTTTGATCTTGGGAATTAAAGAATCTTGGTGAGACGGCAGAAGAGGAAGAGAAGCAGAAGACTTCAAGAGCAGAGGGCGGAAGCCGGAGAACGGAGGAATCCGAGCTTCATCTACGTTTGATTTTAATGCTTTCATTCATTTATTCTGTATTTTCATTTATTAGCATGTCAGGCTAAAACCCTAATCTAGGATTTTGATGAAACCTGTGTTTTGATGGATTTGCTTGAGATTATCTAATTATTTACCTTTTTGTTGAGTTTTCCCAATCGTGTTTAATGCTTTCAATTATCTGGCCAATAGTTGTATTGTTTTAATCATCCAATTCGAATCGGGAGAGGAGAATTGGTGAGGAACTATTGGGGAGGACCGTTTTATTCTGTGAGATAGGAATGTACTCATAGGAACTACGTGGCATTTTGGAGATTTTATGCTTTTTGCCTATTGACGAATTAATTCACCTAGGGATAGAGTGCGTTATTCGCCTTTAGAAAAATCTAGTGACCTCGGGAGAGGCGGTAGAATATATTAGCAATCTTCGCCTTCAATAAATTAGGAAAATTATTAACTTCAGATAATCGAGAGTAAATTCGGATAAACCGAGGTGGATTCAGAATCCTAGACTTATTCATCATTTGATTCTCTTTCTTAAAGCTATCGTTGTCTACTGTTTAGTCTTTTATTAATTCTCTTAGTAATTAATTGCAAAACCCAAAATTCGATTGTTCGAATAAAACTAGAATACATAAAAATCGGTAGTTAGTGATTCAGTCCTCGTGGGAACGATACTCACTCATCACTTTATTACTTGTATACGATAACGTACACTTGCGTTCAACAAATACCGCAACAAGTTTTTGGCGCCGTTGCCGGGGTTTGAAATTTTTCTAATATCGATTTCAGTATTTCTAGTCTTAGTTTGAACGTTTTTATTTTATTATTTTTGTGTATTTAATTTTATTTATTTGTTTTTCCTTTCAGGATCTTTCGCGTAGTGCATGAGAAAACTCGGTAACGAAGGCCTACTACCTTTGAATACCGAACTCGAGCGCACTCTTAGGAGAAAGAAGAAGGAGAAACGAGAGTTACAGACGACGGTGACCATGGCCGAAAATATCGAAATTCCAGGAGGAAATAATATTGTGCAGCAAGCTCAACCGGAAATGGCACTTCGAGACTATGCCATGCCGCAAATTAATGCTAATTTTTCGGGAATTCGGCGCCCCACTATCCAGGCGAAAAACTTCGAGATCAAGCCTGCGATCATTCAGATGGTGCAGGCTAGCCAATTTTGTGGATTACCGAATGACGACCCAAACGCTCATATTGCTTCTTTTCTTGAGATTTGTGACACATTCAAGAAAAATGGTGTCACCGACGATACTATCCGATTATGGCTTTTCCCTTTCTCTTTGAGGGATAAAGCGAAATTTTGGCTAAATTCCTTACCGCCGGGGTCGATCAGAACATGGGCGGAGTTAGCGCAAGCCTTCCTTGCTAAGTTCTTTCCACCCTCTAAGACGGCGAGATTGAGAAACGAGATCACCACTTTCGGTCAGTATGATATGGAATCGCTCCACGAGGCATGGGAGCGATACAAAAATTTGTTACGAAGATGCCCACATCATGGCCTTCCAGACTGGCTTCAAATTCAGACGTTCTACAATGGTTTGAGTGCCTCTACACGCACTCTCGTGGATGCAGCCGCCGGTGGAGCTTTGATGGGAAAGACAATGGCCGAAGCACACTTGTTGTTGGAAGCTATGGCCGCTAATGCTTATCAATGGCCATCCGAACGAATAATGCCGAAGCGAGTTTTGGAAATTTCGAGTAATGACCCGATATCTACATTGTCAGCTCAAGTCCCGCCTTAACGCAGCAGCTCCAAGCATTTTCGCATGCACCTTCCCCCGTTACCATTGAGACTTGCAATTGGTGTAACGGATTGCACCCTAGCGCGGAGTGTCAAGTAGGAAATCCGTTCGAGCAGCCCCAAATTGAACAAGCTCAGTTTGTAGGAAACGGAAACCGGCAAAATAATCCGTACTCCAGCACGTATAATCCGGGGTGGCGTAATCATCCCAACTTTTCGTGGAGAAACGGACAGAACTCAAACCAGCCCCCGTTCGCTCAGAACCAACAGCAGCCCCCTCCCGCCCAAAAGTTTCTCTCGAGGAAGCACTTGCGAAATTGGCAGCGAATACGAGTCAATTCATGACCCGTACTGAAGCGACATTGCAGAATCATTCCGCTTCCATTCGCAACTTGGAAGTCCAGCTGGGCCAAATTGCTAATGTGTTGACAGCCCGCCCGGAGGGAGCATTGCCAAGCACGACCGAGACAAATCCTAGGGAAAGTCTAAATGCGATCAGTCTGAGAAGCGGGAAGGAAGTGTGTGACCAGCCCGAGAGAAGTGAAAAGAGGAGTGAAATTGAGGAAAAGAAAAATTTAGCAACGGAGGAATCACAAGATTGGAGACCTTCGATAACGTTTCCGGATAACCCGAAGATATATGTGCCCCCCGTCCCGTTTCCGCAGAGATTACAGCAGAAAAAGGCAGACAAACAATTCTCTAAGTTCTTGGACGTGTTCAAAAAGCTTCATATTAACATTCCATTTGCCGACGCGTTGGAACAAATGCCGAGCTACGTTAGATTCATGAAAGAGATATTGTCGAAAAAAAAGAAAACTCGAGGAGTTTGAAATAGTCGCCTTGACGGAGGAATGCAGCGCGATTCTTCAAAAGAAGCTTCCACCAAAATTGAAAGATCCGGGAAGTTTCAACATACCGTGCACCATGGGGAATCTTTCTTTTAATAAGGCATTGTGCGATCTCGGTGCTAGTATTAACCTCATGCCTCTGTCTATTTTCAAAAATCTGAGAATTGGAGAAGCAAAGCCGACGACGGTCTCCTTGCAATTAGCAGATCGATCCATTAAGTACCCGAGGGGAGTGATTGAGGACGTGCTAGTAAAAGTGGATAAATTTATCTTCCCAGCGGATTTTATTGTTCTCGACATGGAGGAAGACTAAGATATCCCGATTATCTTGGGACGACCATTTTTAGCGACCGGCAGAACTCTTATAGACGTGGAAAAAGGAGAATTAACTCTGCGGGTCCAAGACGAGCATGTTACGTTCCAAGTATTCAAATCATTTTCATGGCCGGAAGGTGTTGATAAAAGCTCACAAAGTGAAAGTGTGGAGGTCGTTGCAAAAGAGAAACACCGAAGACATCGTCGGTCGAAAAATTCAGATTCCGTGTCAGATGGTCCAACTTTTAAGAAAGATGTAGAACGAGTAGCATTTCTCGAGCATGTGAACATGAAATCATGGCCATCTGATCAGCCACACTCGGAAAAGTCCACTGCAGTCTTAAGTGCGTTCGTGAAAGAGGGGAATAAGCCGGAAGCCCAGCGGACATCTAGTCATGAGAAAAACGGGTGTTTCGGGAAGTTGTTCACGTCAAAACCTTTCCGCAACCAACATTGGGTCCCCGATCCGAAAATCGAATCGTTAATGACCGATGGTCAAAATTTTATAAATCATATCAACGGTTCGATGAACGGGGTAGAAACCAAATGGAGTTTGTGAAAAGCGAACTGATTTTTAAATAGGTCCGGCTGAAGACTATAAACTTAGCGCTTCTCGGGAGGCAACCCGAGTTCGTAGTTATAGATTTTTGAGTTTCTGTATTTTTCTGGCATTCTTTCATTTTTTGTTTTTCATCATTTTGTGCTTTGACTTGCTTTTACCTCTCGCTTTTGACGTGTTCTTCTTGAAATTCTGTGCAGGAAAAGTCCCAGGGGATAAATTGATACCTGAGCCACGGCACAAGTATTGTGAGCCGCGGCACACTCAGATCGAAAGGGAGGGCTAAACAAACTGTACTTTGTGCCGCGGCACAACATTACTGAGTCGCGGCACACCTGAGCCCTGCGCCGCGGCACACAAAACTTGAGCCGCGGCCCACGATAAAACAAACGAACAGGCAAAAAGGGACTGTACTCGGTGCCGCGGCTCACTTGAGCTGTGCCGCAGCACACCATGCGGAATTTGAAAGGCCCAGGTACTTTATAACCCGCATTCGGCCGGCCACCCCAGGTTACTTTTCTTTCTTCCCTTCCCTCCCCTTGCGCGCGCAATCGGCCGAGTTCTCTTCTCGTTTTCTTCTTGCGATTTTTCTTGCATTTTTCACAATCCAAGCAAGGTATGTTCAAATCTCTAATCTCTACTTGTTCTATGAATTTACATTTGAAGTCATTTTATGCATTTGAGGATTGAATATGTTTATTTTCCTTCAAAAGTTCCATAATGGTTTAGTGGATAACATGATGGTTTTGATCGAATTTTCCTGGTTATTTTGGAATATGAATGAATTGAGTGTGTAGTTTTGATGGTGAATGATGCGTGTTTTTGTTCTTGGGGATTGAATCGAGCTATTGCCATGTTTGTTCTTCAAGTAAACTCTTGCCCTTTAGGTGTTCGATGAAATGTCTAAATGAAAAATTTTCTTTGTTAAAGCAATATTTTGAATCTTTGTGCAACGTATTCGTTCTGGAATTACAGCAACCCCAACCCGTACGTCCAGTTTATACGTTATAGTTAAATTTCATTTTTCTCTCATGGATGTGCTATCTTGTTAAATTCTTGATTACGGCCGGATATCCTTAGCCGAGTGATGATTATTCTCGTTATTTGTTGAGTAAGTAACCTTCGGTGTTTAAATTTTTTCAGGACTGATTATGGCTAGGACTAAGAAGCTGAACAAGAGGGCCAGGACTCAGTCATCCCCCACTCGAGGGGAAACCTCTCGTAGTCGTGCTGAGTCGGAGGGGCACGATTTCGACCACGAGATCCACAAAATCTTCAATGAGAAGATTCGGCCGCGACCTCTTATCCCGAGAGGGATTTACTCCAGCCCCCAAGACGGGAATTGCTTACGATGATAGATGAGATGGGGTGGGCCCGATTTGTCGCACCCCGAGCCACGGTGATATCGATAGTGCAGAGTTTTATGCCGGTGCGTTATTGAAGCATATTCGAGCGGGCGGATGTTGCGTGATCGGACACTCGGACTCAGTCGATGTCCGAGGTGTTCTGATTGATTTTTCCACAGCTGCTATTCGGAGGTTTTTTGGGCTTCCGGTGGTAGATGAGACGGCCTATGACCGAGTTATGACTAGCCTCACGAAGGAGGCTTTGCTCGAGACTATTGCGCAGCCCGACTCCGACTGGGAGCAGCGCGCACCGGGTTCTTCCACTTTCCATTTCAAGAGCTCGAGCCTCAGTCGGCTCGGGCGTGCCTGGCTATATTTTATTTGCGCCCGTATAGACCCCACATCTCAGATCCGCACTGTCTTTATCTCCCGCGCCCGGACACTATATGCTATCACATCCGGGCTGCGTTTCGATGTGGCCCCTCTTTTGGTCTGTTCTATATTCCAGTGCATTCATGGAGGGGCCAAGACGGGGTTGAAGCACCCCTCTCTTATCTGTGCTCTGTGCCAGCAGTCGGGGCTGACGTGGTCGGACGACGAGCCGATACTTGCTCCCCAGGCCCCGATCGACCACCGCATCATCTCACATTTTGACCAGTGGGGAGGAGCGCCGGCGCACGCTCGGGGTAGAGGATTTCTACTGGATGAGGCCCACGAGGGGTCCCCCGAGCCTCTTTTGCTGACACAGGGGCATGCAGATGCCGGCCCGCCGCCCGACAGAGAGAGATTGCAGGAGATGTTTGATGGGCTGAGGGAGGATATGAGGAAAGAGAGAGAGGAGACGAAGAGAGAGAGAGAGAGAGATTATGAGAGAGGATATGAGGAGAGAGAGAGATGAGATGAGGAGAGAGAGGGAGAGTATGCTGGCTGCCATGCGAGAGGAGCAGCGGACGGAGCGAGCGAGCGTTATTGCTGCCGTCAGAGCTGAGATGCGAGAGCAGGCCCGCCGGGCCAACCGACGAGAGGCGAGGCGTCTGGCAGCGAGGGACGCCTATCATCAGGAGCACCTTGCCGCATGGACGACCCATATCATGCACCCAGACGGGCCATTTATTGCACCTGCTCGGCCAGCCACACCACCCTCCTCACCGGATGATGCCGGCACCAGCTCGTGAGAGGACTGGAGGGGAGTACTTGACCTTTTACTTTTATTGCATGTCATATTTTGTTCATTGAGGTCAATGTACGTCCTAAGTTTGGGGGGGTTTACTTTCTGTTGCTACATTCATTGCTGTACTGTTTTTGTTGCACTTTTCATTACTTTGCGTTAATTTTTTCGATAGCCTTGCTTGTCTTGATTCGTGAATTTTTCGTGCTTCTATTTGTGTAATACTAATGTTACGACACTGTTTTTCTCTCTGAAGAAACGGTCGAGTTTAGTCGAGTTTTAGTTAGTGATTTCTGTTTCTGCTAAGTCGTCATTTAGGTCCGAAATTTTTTTCGTGATTGTAGAGGTCTTGGCGGATAAGAGAGGATACATACTTGTTTTAAAATCACCGTCGATACGTTTGGTTACATTTTTCGGTTAGTTAGTCGTCCAGTTACATTAGTCGTGTTGGCACTTAGAGTGAGTTTGGAGTCGGTCAGTTTTTCCCAAAAGTCGAGATATTTTTGTTCTATGATGGGAAGTCTAGTAACCAGGGGTATTCACGTGACCCGTTGTTTACTCTCGCGTAAAACGACGACCCTGATTAGACTAGTGATTTAGAAATTTCACATATGCCAATGATAGGGAGCCTAGTAACCGGGGGTATTCGCGTGACCCGTTGTTTACTCTCGCTTAAAACAGCGCCCTTGATTCGGACATGCGGGAATTAGCTATTCGAGTTGTTTCTCCGCTGTGGAGGGGAACTTAGTAACTAGAAGCATCCATGTGCCCCATGAATGTCTTTTACGTCAAACGGTTTCCCAATACATGAGAATGGAAGTTCTACCCTAGAATTATCCCGATGAAACATCCCGAGATCCGAACCTAGTGGTCAACTCGAATCAATTTCTTGAGCATATATATATAAGGGAATACTGTCCGAGGATTATTTTTATGAAATTCGTGAAAATTTTGTCATTAGACTGTGGAACGGGGCGAACTAGCTTGTTTATTTTAGCCTTTCATATTGACGATCGATTTGATTCACGAGCTGGATTTTCTTCATGAACGAGTAATTAGGACTGAACTTGGTTACTTTGTAGAATCAGTGTTCTGAGTGTAGCTCGCTATTACGATACTCGTATTATTCAGAGAGAATTTCAGGATAGTATTGATTAGGTAGAGCACTACGAGTTGCACGATTATTCACGACATTTTTTTTGTTGAAATTAATTCTTTTTGCTTGAGGACAAGCAAAGGCTTAAGTTTGGAGGTATTTGTTAGGCGTATTTTTATACGCTTATTTATCATTATTTTGTATTATTTTGGAGAGTGAATTTGCTTAAATGAGTTTCTAATGCCTTAATTTTGTATGTTTGACAGGAGATTGGAGTCCGGGAGCTAAAACGAGGCGAAACGGGCGAAAACGGCAAATTTTGGCTGTGAGCCGCGGCACAAGGAAGCAGGGCCGCGGCACAGGAAGGCAACCAGCAAGCACAGTGTAAACTGTACTCTGTGCCGCGGCACAGGAAGGCAACCAGCAAGCACAGTGTAAACTGTACTCTGTGCCGCGGCACAGTCCAGGTGAGCCGCGGCACAGATGAATTAAATGGCGCCCAGGCTTCCAGCTAAAGACCATGTGTCGCGGCACAGATTTAGTGAGCCGCGGCACACTAGGCGGTTTTTGTATGCTCCGCGCGGATCTGGGCCGTTTCGAAGCCAATTCTCGACCTACTCACACGGATGCGATTTGGAGACTGTGCAAAGCTATAAATAAGGGTTTAAGACCCTAATTAATGGATCTTTTTGGATCTTTTGATCTTGGGAATTAAAGAATCTTGGTGAGACGGCAGAAGAGGAAGAGAAGCAGAAGACTTCAAGAGCAGAGGGCGGAAGCCGAAGAACGGAGGAATCCGAGCTTCATCTGCGTTTGATTTTAATGCTTTCATTCATTTATTCTGTATTTTCATTTATTAGCATGTCAGGCTAAAACCCTAATCTAGGATTTTGATGAAACCTGCGTTTTGACGGATTTGCTTGAGATTATCTAATTAATTACCTTTTTGTTGAGTTTTCCCAATCGTGTTTAATGCTTTCAATTATCTGGCCAATAGTTGTATTGTTTTAATCATCCAATTCGAATTGGGAGAGGAGAATTGGTGAGGAACTATTGGGGAGGACCGTTTTATTCTGTGAGATAGGAATTACTCATAGGAACTACGTGGCATTTTGGAGATTTTATGCTTTTTGCCTATTGACGAATTAATTCACCTAGGGATAGAGTGCGTTATTCGCCTTTAGAAAAATCTAGTGACCTAGGGAGAGGCGGTAGAATATATTAGCAATCTTCGCCTTCAATAAATTGGGAAAATTATTAACTTCAGATAATCGAGAGTAAATTCGGATAAACCGAGGTGGATTCAGAATCCTAGACTTATTCATCATTTGATTCTCTTTCTTCAAGCTATCGTTGTCTACTGTTTAGTCTTTTATTAATTATCTTAGTAATTAATTGCAAAACCCAAAATTCGATTGTTCGAATAAAACTAGAATACATAAAAATCGGTAGTTAGTGATTCAGTCCTCGTGGGAACGATACTCACTCATCACTTTATTACTTGTATACGATAACGTACACTTGCGTTCAACAAATATCGCAACAGCTTACCATCCACAAACTTCCGGGCAAGTCGAAGTGAGCAATAGACAAATAAAGGCAATACTTGAAAAGACGGTGAAACCGACAAGGAAGGACTGGGCATTGAAGTTGAACGACGCTTTATGGGCATATCGCACGGCCTACAAAACTCCAATTGGAATGAGCCCGTATCGCCTAATATTTGGGAAAGCATGTCACCTACCCGTTGAGTTAGAACACAAGGCGTATTGGGCAATCAAAGCGCTCAATTTAGATCAAGAAAAGGCGGGCGAGGAACGACTTTTACATTTAAATGAGCTAGATGAGATGCGATATGAGGCGTACGAAAATGCTAAGCTCTACAAAGAAAGGATGAAACGATATCACAACAAGCGTATCATTCGCAAATCTCTCGAACCTGGGATGGATGTTTTGTTACATAACTCTCGTCTTAAGCTCATGCCGGGAAAATTGGTGTGGCGATGGGGCGGACCGTTCAAAGTTGTTCAAGTATGGCCACACGGAGCGGTAGAACTCCTTGATCCATGGAAGAGTGAGCATTTTAAAGTAAACGAGCATAGAGTGAAGCCATATTTCGGACGAAGCGAAGAAATCAATGCGTTTGAGTGCATAGAAGTGCACGATGTCAAAGATTGAGCAAGACGGGAAGAAGTCGAGCTAATGACTATAAAAAAAAAAGCGCTACTTGGGAGGCAACCCAACGGTTTAGTTAGATTTTCATCTTTTTGTTTTTCAAATTTATTTTTCTTATTTGTTTTTGCTTGATTCAAAACTGACCGGTTCGATTTTAGGTATTAAAAATGCAGGGAAACGAGAACGATATAAAAAAGGGGTATTTCTGGGCCGTGTCAGGACACGGCCAGGTTTCAAGACAGTGAATTTCGCATTTTCCGGAGGAGTTAGACACGGCCGTGTCCAATGACACGGTCGAGTGGCATGTCAGCGAGTTTTCATTTTCTGGAGGGGTACGACACGGGTCGTGTCACATGACACGGCCGGGTTGGTGAGACAGAACGTTTCTTATTTTCTGGGCAGGTACGACACGGCCGTGTCATGGGACACGGGCCGTGTCAGTCGGGGCTATATAAGGGGTACACGGCCGAGTCCCTCATTTTCATCTTCCCTAGTTTTTTTTCTCCCCCTCCGAACCCTAGCACCAATCTTCTCAATTTTTCTCTTCATTTTCAAAGGAATTTTGTGCAAAATCAAGGGGAGATACAAGAATCATTTACATAATCATCATTTTTCAACTAATTTCATTCTCCAAGCAGTCAAATCGGACAAATCAGGACTCATTTTTATTTTTTTTTCTCTTCAATATCTCCGAAATCAAGAAAATGGCTCGAGGACGTGGAAGAGGAAACTCTCAGCGGGGAAGGGGTAGGAACGCCGGAGAACAAATGCAACCGGCACGAGTGGCAATCCTAGGGGATGTCGAAACCCCCGAATCTTATGGAATTGATCTCCCCGAATCACGACAAGCGAGGTGGGAGACGCTAGCCCTGAAAAAAATGCTTCCCACGCGATGGCCCGATGATGAATGTATGACCGCGATGGGCATAAGATAAGACGTCATGAAATTCTTAGAAAGAGTGAATTGGGCCTAGATGATTACGCAACATTGGCCAACTTATAGGTGTCTCACGATGGAGTTTCTCAGCACTCTTACTGTCAGAAGAGATCCGGTGACTCGTGAACCAACCGAAATAATATTCCGGCTCAACAATAATGAAGAGAGACTAACCATCGTCCAGCTGGAAGACATTTATCATGCGAGACACAACGGACATTACCCAATAAACCGGTTCGCATGTGAAACCTATTGGAGAGCTATGGTGGAATACCCGGAGAGCGAGGCACGGTATTACGTTGCGAAATCGGCTAAAGGATCGAATATTCGCAATCCAATACTCCGATATCTACACAAGGTGATTGCGAATACTATTTATGGCCGAAAGGAAACCGGGCCTATTTCACTGTGAGAATTATATATCCTGACCCACATGCTCGATAACTCAATTCCAGCCACCGGGGCTATGATAGCCGAACATTTTGAAGATGTTGCGACGAAGCCGAAAGGGGAGATATGGATAGGGGGTTTGATTACCCCTATCACACTTCACTATGAGATTTCCTTAGCTCAGAGGACTCCTCTACCAGGAAACAAGCTACTCTCTATCTCTGTGATGAAAGTTATGAACATCCTGGATTACGAATCGCGCACAGTCTTCCTCCAGATCGACAATGACCACTTCCTTCTCCCGAATACGCCTTTGACGACCATAAATAATATTCGGGACATAGGAAATCTGCAAATAGCTACGGAAGCGCACCGACGAGCGTGGATGGCAGCTGGATTGGCTCCCCCGGGTCACAGCCCTCTTGACCGAAATGTTCGACCTCGGCGCATTATGGATGAAGACAGAGCCGAGAGGATGGAAGAAGAAGAGGCTTATGAAAGAGGCCCGGATGAAGAGGAAGAAGAGGAGGACGAAGAAGAAGAAGAAGAAAGCCCCAGAGATCGGCCCGAGACGTCAAGGCAGGCCGAAATTAGACATGCCCCCTCGCGTCCAACATTAAGGGAGGAGTTCGTAGCCTTCCGAGAGGAGACTAGACAGAGGCTAGAGGAGGCTAGACAGGAGCGAAACGAGATGTTGTCTCTTTTGAGACAAATGCACGAGTGGCATGTCCAGCAAGGCCACTTCCCTCCGCCCCACCAGTAGAATCGTTCGTAAGTATTTCTTGACCAATGAAATTCTTTTATTTAAATACTACACCCCCTTCGTGCGTATATTCTTTAATTCAAGTTTGGTGGGGTTTGGTCAAGAAATACTTTGTTACTCTTGTTTTTATTTGTTTTTAGATACTATTATGCTTGTTTGTTTGTTTTTGGTTGTTTTTGTCGGTAGACTTCTCTTTGGTGTGTTTTTATAAATATTTGGTGTGTTTTGAGCATCTTTCAAATTTGATAAAAACTTTAAAGTATGAACTCTTTTCTTGGAATGCCTCGGGATTTATTTCGTTGTTTTGATATACAAATCGAGGATAATTTGAAGAGAAAAAATTGTTGATAATCAAAACGGGTGTGAAATTGAATAAGTAGTTTAAATATCTTGGAGGTATGAACAAACCTACTTGTGAGCTTTTGAGCCTTCGTGTATTTTCAAAGATGCAAGTTTCATTGTCGAGTGTTTCATTTGTGATTTAAGACTCTAGAACTTGCCTTGGTATCTTGTTCAAAACTATTAGTGTGTATGTGTAATTGAGTGAAAATGATTTTAGGCGCCTTTGATCTTAACCCTTCGATTTTGGCCAACCCGACATTTGATTATTCCTTAAATAAACCCAATTGAGCTCATTGTCTATTTCATTGTCAAACCACATATCGAGCTTTCCATTGCTATAATCCTTCGATCCATACTTGAGCGATTAGAAATTATTTTTGACGAGGATACAAAGATTGTGGTGACATTGGGTGATATACATATTGTTGGGAGTGTTGAAATGGTGAAAATACTTACTCCGCTATTTCTGGGAACTTAGAAACCGGATGTATTCATGTGACCCATGTTTACATTCGCGTAAAACGGTTACCTTAGATATGAGTATGCCTGGAAGCAGTTGTGTATGTTTTGATCCTAGTAAATGGGTGTATTCATGTAACCCATCGTTTATATTCGCGTAAAACGGATCCTAAAACAACCCAAAAAAAAAAAATCGGAGCAATAAGGAGGGTTTAAGACTGCGTTTCTCACTTTCAATAGTGCTTGTTGCAAGTGGTACATAATTAAAGAGTTGAAAGAAGCAAACTTTAAAAATCTTGAGCTTCTAAAGCGATTATGGTGATTTAGTTCTAAAATTGCTCAAGTCAAGTCACTTTAGCAATATTTATCCCACCCCGACCCAAGCCTACATTACAAGCCGAGTAAAGCCCTTTTTGATTCACAAAATTTTGCATGCACAAAACAGTGGTAGAGATGAAGACGACTGGCAAGCCTATGGGGTTCCTTATTTCATTGAATGAGTTCCGAGCGTATACTTATCCCTATCACTTTGAGAGTGAGTGAATACACTTGACCGGTGAGGTTTATATTTGCCAAGTATTGATTATGATGTTAAGGAAGCACCCCGGAGATTTGAGAACTTTGTAGAACTAAACTTATTTTACTTGTGCGTATTGATGAAATTTTCGAAGAGGTCCTTTGAGGTATTTTGACATTTGAGTTCCCCTTTGAGAATGGTTATTTTAAAGTGCATTGCTCGGGATGATCAAAGTTCAAGTTTGGGGGGATTTGATGAGTCGATTCTTGATCGACTCATTTTATTCTATTTAGTCGTGTTTTTGTTTGCTTTTTAGTATTTTTGTTCTCTTTTATGCGTGGTATGTTGTGTTTTTAATTTATAGGTAGCCAAGCGAATATTGTGGTGAAATATGCGCTTTCATAGCTAATATTGGAGTTTATGACGATCAAGAGCTAAAACGGGGCCTAAAACGATAAAAGATTGAAGCAATATCGGTCGTATCTTCTAAATTCCATAATCATCACTCTGAATTGAGATGTGTTCTCCTTTGATATAAATTCCTCGTGAAATTAGCTTCGAAACGGTATATCATATGCTAAATTCCGAGGTGTATTGATACAAGAACGAAGGATCAAGCCGAAGAAGACCAAAAACCGGAATCAAAACAGAAGAAACAACTGGGGCCGCGTCAGGCAACTCGGCCGTGTCATAGGACACGGCCGGGTCTCGTTCCAGTGAAAATTCCAGTTTCCGGAAGAGTACAACACGGTCGTGTCATAGGACACGGCAGCCTAAACTGCATTTCTAGCGCAGTATGACACGGCCGTCTCACATGACACGGCCGGGTCCGGTGGACAGTGCATTTTTCATTTTTCAGGATAGTACGACACGACCGTGTCCCAGGACACGGGCCGTGTCACTTTTCGGTGCAAGTCCATTTCTTTGACAATTTACACGATTTGGATGGATTTTTTAGGCACTTTTGGCTTTATAAAAAGGTATTGGAGACCTTAGGAAGGGATATTCTGATTTTGTAAGAGATTGGGTGAGAAAAACACAAGATTTAGGGAGACAAACACCAAAAAGTGAGGAAAAAGAGAGATTGTTTCATCATCTTCATTGTATGTTCTTGGAGTGAAAAATACATTTGTGAGATATTATAATTCCTTGTATCAATTGTTATGAGTTTTTGAAGGAAGATCATCAAACCTTCATCGGGAATTCGATTTCGGCTTTTACAAGGGAATTTTCTACCATGTTTTATTTTACAATTTCCATTATTCTTGTTGAAATAATCATGAGTATCTAAACATTTCATATGAGTTTTTAGATTGAGCCACACACATGTTATCGGTTGTTAGTTCCTATTGATTTTCCGGGTAAAAGTTTGGGATTGTTCCTCCTTGTTTATTCTTCGTATAAGAACTTTTGATTTAGATCATCAAACCTATTTCTTAGTTATTATTATTCAAATCGAGGGTTTTTGTCGGTGTTCGCCATCAAACGACCCGATAGAAGCGATTGTGAATGTTCTAAACCTTTTTCCGCGATCTTTTAACGAATTACCCCATCAAAGGTATTAGCTAGTCGATTGTTAGTAGAGATTCGTCCCCATCAAAGGAGTGTCTCTTATTTTCGTTAAGAATAATCGTGATTTTTAGAATTACCGTCATCAAACGGATTTCTTTTAATCGTGAGCAATCGATAATTTTAAACCTTAATTCTTTGTGTATCGGAACTAATAATTGATTACGTGTGTGTCGGTAATTCTAAACTCCCATATCATTCTCATAATTGTAATCTCTCAATTATCCTACCCTTAATTCGGTGTTAACGTTTCGTTTATTTTAATTTTATGCGCTAGTGATTGTAATCCTATCAAACCAATGATGTACTTTAATTTACTTTACTTTTGTCAATTCGACTATTTGCCGAACATAATCGAACTTTAAACCGTTTCCAATTCCTCGAGAGATCGACCTCGGAATTACTTGCCGCTTCCTACAAAAGCAATTCGTACACTTGCGAGTTTATAATTTGTTCATCAGTTAGCCTGGTGAATTCCAAGGAGTGGAGTCCACAGCGCTGTAATATACTCTAAACGTCTTGGGGGTGTTACATAATCTATATCAGCAAGGCAATAAATGACAAAAATTGTTCTGTAAACATTCTCACGAATAGACCCGGTAATTTACCACACGACACGAAAACACGACACGAAAACGATACGAAAATTTAGTGTTTGGGTTTGCATTTTGAGTACACGACACGAAAATACACGAACACGAAAGTACACGACCGAGATTTAGTGTCGGTTTTGTGTTTACCCTTTGGGTACACGACACGACACGAGGTACACGAAATAAATATATAAATAAATAAATATATATATAATATTTTATATTTAATTTAATAAAAATATATATTTTATGAATTCTCTTTATACTAAACTTTAAAATTTGAAAATATAATGTGATTTTTCATAAATTTCGTGTAAACATTCGTGTTTTCATTGCCATTCGTTTCATTCCGTCTACTAAAACCTATAAAAATAATATTATAATATTAAAATTATTATTTTTCATAATATTTTAATATTTATTTTATATTATGTGCCTGACACGAAAACACGACACGAAACGACACGAATTTGTGCGGTACACGACACGACATGACACGAATTCATTTAGTGTCGTGTATGGGTTTGGACTTTTGGTACATGAAACACGAAAGTACACGACACGAAAATACACGACACGAACGAATTGCCAGGTCTACTCACGAACTAACTCATATTACGAAAGTATAATCTATATCGCTACGAGACAATGAGATGACTAAATTGAAATTGATTTGAGACTTATACACTATACAATAAAAAATACGTAATTCTCTTGATTATATTAAAATCAAGTCACATAATCGGCTTGCAATTACCCGGATAAAAAAATTGGTTCGACATCAATGTGTTATTAGGGCTGGGACTTTTGAAACCGGGAACCGAGGAACCGATCCGAACCGTGGCGGAATCGACGGTTCGGTTCGGTTCGTGGTAACAATTTCTTTGTTTTTTTTCGGTTCGGTTCCCAGAGATAGGAAACGGTTCGGTTCGCGGTTCCATATCTATTTTAAAGAGGAACCGTCGGAACCGAACCGAACCGCGGAACCGAACCGAAATGGGAACCGAACCTAATGGAATAAATATAATATAATATATCCTTATTAAAAACATAATTATAATTTTAATTATTATTAAAACCTACTGCTACTAAATACAAAAGTCTTTCTAAAAAAAAATACAAAAGTCTTTCTCAAAACCTAACTTCACCCACACCGCCGCCCGCTGAAGAAAAAACCTACCTGCAGCATCCGTCCGTCCGTTCTTCTTCGTCAATTGAGTTCTTCGGCTGGCCCCATGGCATCTTCTTGAATCCCACCCGTTAATCAAGCACATCTAACTGAAAACTCCGATTTTGATTCTTCTTGTTCGTTGGATGAAGAACGCAGCCAACAGTTAGGTAATTGCAAAAATTAGAAATTTCATGTTTCATCTCTGAACTCTGATAATGATAATATAGTCCGGAGCGGATTCTTCGTATTTGGTAATCTGTCTAAATTCTCACAATGTTTTGAAAATTGTACATTCTTTCTTTCTGAAATATGAATGCAGTGATTTGAGAGATTAGTTTTCCTGCAGTGAATCGAGTGATTAATTTACGGTTGAAATATATTTCATGAATCTTAATTATTTGGTTTGAAGTTTGCAGATGAATCTTATTTATTTAGTTTGGAGTTTTATTCTTGGACAGAATCAACAGATGACTCTTCTCATAATTGCTTGCTTTTTGTAGGCTGAAGTATGATTCTTGAACAGATACTCTTCTCATTAATCATACAATTCTCACAACAGTGAATTGCTTGATTTTTGTTGCCTTATTTAAATTACTATCTTGATTGAGTTGTGATTCCTAATTTGTTAATCATATATTTTATTTATTTGCAGTAGCTAAAAATGTGGAAGAGTTTGTTAAAGAGCAAGAACGTACTACAAAAAGTAAGAAAAGGAAGACCACTATTGCAAAGAAGAAACAGGACACATCGAAGCCTAGTGTTTGGCCTCACTTCACCAAATATAACGAGCCTCTTGTTGAAGTAGTTGATGGAGTGGAAAAGGTTGTTGGGAGCACACAACGATGTTCATGCAACTATTGTGGCACAACTTTTGGGTGTGATTCACGAGGTAATGGCACTAGTACCCTTAGAAAACATATTGAGATTGTGTGTAAGAGTTATCCGGGTAAAGTTAATATAGAAGAAGGGGGGCAACAAATTTTAACTAAGAATAGCACTATGGTTGATGGTGTGAGAACTTTTGGTAGTACTGTTTGGACTAAAGAGGCTTGTACTGATGCAGCAACTAGGATGATAGTTATAGATGAGTTGCCATTTAGCTTCATTGAAAATACTGGTTTTAGGCATTTTTGTGATGTTGCGGTCCCTAAATGGGAGCCTCCAACTAGGAAGATGATTGTTAAAAAATTTTTGAGAATGTATGCTGATAAGAAGGCTGAGTTGAAGAGTGAGTTACGCCCTGTTTCGTGTGTTTGACAAATGCATACATGGACTAGTTGTCAAAATATTAATTATATGGTCATTACAGCCCACTTTATTGATCATTCTTGGAAAATGCACAAAAGAGTCTTAAACTTCTGTGTCATTTCCAATCATAATGGCACTACAATTGGAAAAATATTAGAGAATGCATTGCTTGAGTGGGGAATTGAGAATGTGCTAACAATAAGTGTTGATAATGCATCGTCAAACAAGGTTGCCATTGATTATCTTAGAACTCAAATGGGAGATTGGGAAAAGAGGCCACTTTTGGGGGGGAGATTTATGCATGTGAGATGCCTAGCTCATATTGTGAATTTGATCGTGAGGTCTGGTTTGAATTTAATGGATAAATCAGTGGCTGCCATTAGAAATGTTGTGAAGTATGTGAGAAGTTCACAGGCTAGAATGGATGTTTTTAAAAGTTGTGTTGAGAAAACAAGGCTAGAATGTAAGAAAATTTGCATTTTGGATGTACAAACAAGATGGAACTCGACTTATCTTATGTTGGACACTGCATTGGAGTTGAGAAGGGCATTTGATAGGATGGCATCTGAAGAAGATTCAAAGTATAGGTAAATAAAATACTTTGTTCCCTTTCCATATACTCCGTAAACTGTAATTTTCTTAATTATTGATGCATATTCCATACATTTTTCACTTTGTAGGTCGTATTTTGATGAGGATGAGGCCGAATATGAGGGTGATGAGGAAGGTCAGGAAGCAGAATATGTTTTGGCTCCAGCACGGTCTAGAGCATCAAAGAAGAGGGTCAGCCACCGAAAGCTGCAGATTGGGCAAATGCAGAAATATTTGTAAGTTTTCTAAGGGTTTTTTATCAAGTTACATTGAACGTGAGTTCTCAACTGAAGCCTACTGCTCAGTTAGCTTTTCATGACATAGTTTCGATTAAGGCTGAGATTGATGAGTTGTATGATAAGCCTATTGATGAGCAGTCTAATGCAACTGATGTGTTGTTGCATAATATGGCCCAGAAGATGAAAAAAAAGTACAGCAAATACTTTGACAAGGTAGATGATATTAATGAGTTATTTCTTGTGGCACTTGTGTTGGACCCGAGGTACAAGCTTAAGTATTTGGAAAGAAATTTTGAGAAAATGCTTGACATGAATAGGGTAGAGGTCAAAAGAAGGTCAGATGGTGTGAAGGAGTTACTGGTCAGTCTTTGTGATGCTTATAGCCAAAGCACCACTTCACATGGTTCTCAAAAGAGTAGAACTGAATCTAGTGAGGGTATTAGTCAAAGAACAAAAAGAAATGTTTGTGGAAAGAAGAAAGACATGCTTGAAGATTGGAATAGGCAGCTCGAAGAAGGTGAACAAATGGTGGTTGGAGTGCAAATAGATAGATATTTGCTTGATCCTATTGTGAAGCCAAATGATCATGTTGAGTTCAAGATTTTGGATTGGTGGGCACGTAATGGCAGCAAATATCCCACCTTGGCGATTGTTGCAAGGGATATACTTGCCATTCAAGTTTCCACAGTTGCTAGTGAGTCAAGTTTTTCAACTGGAAAAAGAGTTATTGACCCGCATAGAAGCTCAATGACTCCTAAAACTGTAGAAGCTCTTATTTGCCTTCAAAATTGGCTGAAGTCGGATAGTGTCATGGGACTTTCATATCTCCCAACTGTCGAAGAAATAGAATTTTATGAAGATGTTGAAAAAGGTAATCATGCTTTATATTTGTTATTTAGTAGAATTTCTAGGTTTATTTTTTTGCCATTTTTTAGTAAAATCTTCACCTTTTCTTGAAGAAATTGAATCTGTGCTTTTCTTCACTTACCCTACTGAAGAAATCGAATCTGTTGCTTTAGTTGCTGGAATAATTAGAAGAAACTTATGATAAAATGGATGGGTCTGTTATTTTTAATGTGATCATAAGATTAACTCTCAGAAGCAAGGTGATTTGTCTATGCCTGATTATTATCATAAGTTAAACTCTCTTTGAAGAGAGTTTGATACTTTGACTTTGTTGCCTGCTTGTACTTGTACTGCACATGAAGGTGTTTTGAAACATAATCAACTTGTTAGGCTAATGCAGTTTCTTATGGGTTTAAATGAAGTGTATCAACCAATTAGGAGTAATATTTTGGCTAGGGACCCTTTACCAGATGTTAAAGAGGCATTTAATGTGATCTCTAGGGAGGAGTCTCATAGAGGACTCCACCCAAGTTCAGTTCTAGCAAAGAAGGCCCACCACTGCTTTTGTTGTTAAAGGCCAATAATAATTCAAACTTTAACAATAATAATAATTTTGTTAGAAGAGGTAATAACAATAATTGTTGTGGTAATAGGGGACTCAATCCTAATTTGGTTAGTAAACACTGTGGTTTGATTGGTCACACTATTAAAAGATGCTTTGAATTAAATGGCTATCCATCTGGTTTTAAAAGAAACCCAAATTTAGCTAAACAATCTGCTACTGCCAAAAAGTTTAGTGCTAATGCAGATATGTCTCAACCATCCACTTCTTCTAGCTACGACTGGTTCTTTCACTAATGATCAAATGATGAAGCTCTTAAGTCGTATAAATGAGAAACCCTCTGCTAATGTCTCTGCTAGTATGGAAGGTATGAAAACCAGTTTTGTGAATAACAATGTGTTGTTTAATTTGAATTTTGAGAAATTTTTCTGTGCTAAAACTGCTTTCATCACTTTTTGGATTAATCAGTAATTGCTTTAGGTTCAATGATTTTTACCTACAGAGTTCATGATTTTATTTTACCTCCAGAATGTTCTATTTGTGTATACTTCCTGTTTTAAAAAAAAAAACTTTTCCAAAACATGTTCAATTTGTTTATTATATATGCAGAACAACTTCAAGAAGAGAAAGAAAAACTTCAGAAATTTCGGAAAACTACTAGTGAGCAACCAACAAGTGCGTGCGGAAAAATGGAGCTCAATTTGGCGCCCAAGAAGTCATCCAAATCGAACAAGAAAATGAAAAGATGAACCTGAGTGTTGAAGAATGTTTAATCCTTTACATTTTAATGACTTGAAAACTACTGTTGTCATTCATTTTTATTTTTTTTAGTTTCTGCCTGTTTAAACCTGAATGTTGAGAAAACTACTGTTGTCATTCAATTTTTTTTTTTAGTTTCTGCATGTTTAACCTGATTCTGAATGTTAACTACTGTTGTGTTGTCATTCATTTTTTTTTTAGTTTCTATTTCTGTTCTGTGTGTGTGTTATTCATTTTGGGTTTGGTAGTTTTTTGGGAAAAAAAAATTCCAGCCAACTGGAATCGGTTCCGGTTCGGTTCCGAGTCGGTTCGGTTCCGAGTCGGTTCCGGCAAAAAAACAGGCAGAACCGAACCGCGAAAAAAATGTGCGGTTCGGTTCCGGATCCTGCACTTTTCTTGTTGGAACCGAAAATTCCCAGGCCTATGTGTTATGGACAAATTTGGGTAGAAGAATTTTGATCCGGAAAATAAAAAGTGTGTTTGTGTTATAATACTATGGACTTGGCACACAAAACAATGTAGAGTTTGCCTATAAAAGGCTTGCTATGTGAAATGCTTACTGAATACTCTCAATACCAACTTATTTTAATATTCTATATCACCATTGTTATAAGATAAGGAGTTCCTGCTACAATCTATAATATTTGGTAAGATAACGATATAAAATTTATTATTAGGGTTGAGGGGATAACCCCGGGCTTAATATATGTTATGATATATTATAATATTTATAATATATCATATGCTTGAGGGGATAGCCCAGGGCATTTAATGTTAGGATTGTATACTGCAAATCATACTTTATGCTTGTTTTATTTTATTTCTCTCTAACTACCTATGAGAATATTAATTATATTTAATCACATGATGCAAATAAAATATTTAATTAATTTATATTATTGATAATAGATAATGTAGTATATTGGTGTCACACGGAAGATCACATTATCGGTGCCTTATAAAATAATATAATAGTTCACAACCTATATAATTATTAGACAAATTATATGAAAGGTTGTAATGTATGCTTGAGATTAGTTGGTCTTGACTATTATCATGCATTAGCATATTTGAATACGTTGAACTGGATCGAAGTGAGATAGTGTCTTCTATACTGACTGTAAGAAGAACGTAAACCTCGGATAATTATTATTTCTTAATTCTAAGTATATAATATTTAATTGTATATTTATAATAATTATTGCTTTGATTTACTATGGGTGAGAGTCACAATGATTGACTCAATAAGCTCCGTATCTTGGGCAATAATATTATTTATATGATAATTATTATTATAACTAGAAATTGTGTCCCGGCTCGTGCGGGTTGATAATGTCTCTTTGAGGAGCTCGATAATGATTATTATAACAAACACTGCAAGTGGATTTAATTCTGATATAATAATAAGGTTCGAGTGGTCTTGGATAAGATTTTAATTAATTAAAGTTGTCAGTAGCTTAAATTAATTAATAAACATTCGATATCTTAAATACGGGAAATAATATATTTAAATAATGAGCCCGATTTCGTAAATTGGGATTTGAGTAGGAAGTACAATATTAACTCTTCAGTGGACTGAGTTGATATTTAATAGACTCGATATATTAGGAAAGTGCTTAATATGGAAATTTGAGGTCTATTAGGAGTCCTTTCCCTAATCATCTTTAGGATCCCTAAAGTAGCCCATAACACATATAAATAGGACATAGGGGTCGACCGAAATTCACAAGTAACAATCCAAGAAATTTCAATTTTTTCGGTCTTTTGTTTGATTGTAGATCTTGACTTGTGTTTTCGATTCCATAATTGGATAACACAATATTTTTCTAAAATACCCATATATTCAAGATAAATAGAGAGTAAATTGTAAGATAATTTTCTTGGAGGAGTTCGGCCGATCCCAATTGTTGTTCAAGGAAGTCCGATAGATTGTTGCCCACACGACATCCGGATATAGGTACGATATACTCTAGAAGATCTAAAGGTAGAAATACAAGAAGATCGAGGAGAAATTCAAAGACTTTGCTCCGAAGGTAACGTATTCTAAGATCTTTTTGATTTAGGTAGAATACTACAAATTATCATGTTTAGACACATAAATATATAATGTTCATTTAAATTGCTTATTAATCTGCGTAATTAATTATTTGACGAGACTAAATAGATCCGATTCTTGAGGGTCGATTTTAGTAAATCCAAACCCGCCGTTTCCGCTGCGTTTATTCCCATCAATTGGTATCGGAACCGGTCTTTAGGTTCCGTTCGATTTAATTAATTTTGTGATTAATTGCTAGCAATTTAAAATTATTCATATATTATAATCTTTGAAATATTTTTGCTAGATATTGTCTTGTAGGTGAATATGACCCAATTATAGAGGATATATGATTTGTATGTTTATTTACGCATTTTGGTGATTTGGCCCGTTTTGAGGCATGTATAGGTTTTTCTCGTGAGAAAATCCACGGGTAGAATAGGATTTTATTTTTTCTTGTAATTTTTTTATAAATTCAATGTATTTTATTTTGTGTAAAATTGTAATCGAATTGGAGTACACAAAGCACGAAAGAAAAAGGACTCCCGCGCGAAAAGGAGTCCAAATAGGACGAATCGACCAGGACCGAGAAGCTGTCGTGCGGTCCGACCGCGGGCGTACGGTCCAGACCGCGGTCCAGGCTACTCGTCCGGGTTGGGTTATCCGGTGTATGGTCTTGTTCATTTTCTGCCATTCGTTGCGGTCATTGGTGTACAACATTTAAATTTGGGATTTTCTTGTGCAATTAATTTTGCATGGAAAAGGAAGTTTCTAAATTTGGAAATTTTGTGGGTCAACCGGAAAGAGGTGACGAGATGCTTGAAGCAGTGGGAGATTTCGAGCCGAAGATTTTCTCGTTATTCAAAACGAGGAATAAAAGCCATGATAATTGGATTTAATTATCCATTTTTTAATTGTTGGTTTTTACTATTTTGGATGTATGACATGTATGAATGAATGCGTGATATGTTTCTTGCATGTTAGGACGAGAAAATTAAAAAAAATCAAGGCTAAAATAATTAAGTGATTAGATTGATTTATTTTTAAAATCAAATCAAATTGGTCTCCATAATTAATTTAAATTGTGAAGTAATTAGCATGCGCGTTGACATTAGAGTCTTCCTCCATATCGGATGTGCTAATTATAGGTTCACTAGTTTCAAATTTCAAATGATAACAAAAGGTAAATATTATTTTTTATGCTAGGACCTCTCCATCTGTAGGACTATTATTTAAGAGATAATATTTTAAGGTTGTTAAATTATGGTGTTCACTTAGGTGTATTAATTATTAAGCTCCACATCGGAGTCTATGGCCAAGAGGAACCAACTATTAATTTTACTTGTCATAACGTAAATTGACTAGATAGTAAAATTAAAGACGTAAAACTCTACTTGAAAAATATGTGTGTAAATGTCCATACGATCGTGGCTTGCATATGCGGGTTTTTTGAGGTGTTGGTTGCTGGCATATGTATTGTGTTTTGAGGTTTTCAATATATTTTGCTATGCATTATGTGATGAATGTTTTAATTTTATCTGAGATGTCTTTCAGTCCACTTGCTGTAATTCTCAAAGAAAACAAACTAGATGGCACTAACTTTGCTGATTGGAAACGTAATTTAAACATTATCCTGACTGCTGAAGAACACAAGTTTGTTCTAACTGAGAAATGCCCATTGGAACCAGATGTGGATCCGACTCCTGATGATGTGAAAGAATACCGCAAATAGAATAAATCCGATGAGATGGCTCGCTGTTACATCTTGGCTTCTTTAGCAAATGTATTGCACCATCAGCATCAGAGTATGGGCACGACCGCATAAATGATGAAAAATCTCGGCGAGATGTTTGGTCATCAGAACCGGGCGGCTAGGCAAAATGTTATGAGGGTCTTGATGACGACCCAAATGCCTGAAGGAACCCCGGTAAGGGATCATGTTCTAAAGATGATTTCTCATCTAAACGAACTTGATATCTTAGGGGCAACTATCGATGCGGAAACGCAGGTCAATATCATCCTAGGCAGCTTACCTAGGAGCTTTGAGCAGTTCCGCCTAAACTACAATATGAATTATAGGGAGTATACCTTGGCGGAATTGTTGACAGGTCTTTAAGCTGCGGAAGGTCTCTTTAGGCAAGTGTATCAAGTTATTGCGGCAATGATGTTTCTACTTCTAAACCCAAGTGGGGGAAGAAGAAGAAATAAGTGGGCCAGAAGCAAGTGACAACTCTCAAGGTAAAGAGCAAAGCTCCTCATCCTGAGGCGAACAAAAAGCCAAAGAGAAAGTGTTATAAGTGCAGTGAGAAAGGACATTTCAACGTGGACTACCATGCTCTTAAGAAAGGTAAGTCTCGTGTACTAGTAGTCAAAACATATTTGGCAACTTGTTCTTCCCCTTCGTGGATAGTTGATTCAGGCTCCATTGATCATGTTGGCTTTGACTCGCATGATTTTCAGGTAACCAAGCAGCTTAGTGCATTCTAGATCACCATCAACTGGGGCAATTATTCCGGACTTATGGTTGTTGCAGTGGGAGTCGTGCAGTTAAAGATTAATGATAAACTATTAGTCCTCAATAATGTATTATTAATACTAGATTTTAGAATGAATTTAATTTCGGTTTCTAAATTAAGTTGTGATGGTTATTCAGTTTCTTTTGATGGTGATGCTATTATTAGAAGAAACAGTGAATATATTTACAAAGGTATTTATACTGATGGACTGTATGTCATTAATGCTGCACAAACTCCCATGTATAAACATAAATCGCTTAACTCTTTGTCTAAACCTAAAAAAAGAAAAGACCCTTGACGCATAAACCAAACATATATGTGGCATCTATGGTTAGGTCATGTAAACCTTAGAAGAATTCAAAGATTGGTAGATGATGGCCCATGGATGACTTCCAAGTTGAGTCTTCTCTAATTTGTTAATCCTGTCTGGAAGGTAAAATGACCAAAAGGATGTTAAAACCAAGGGGAACCATGCTCAGAGCATGTTAGAGTTGGTTCGTACGGATATATGTGGTCCAATGAAAATCCAGGCTAGGTGTAACGCCCCCAAAAACCATTGGGTTATTACAGTGCCGTGGACCCCACACCAGGAGATCCACCACGCGAACACGACTAAAACACATCAAACTGACCAAAAGGGGAGATCACAGTCCCTACTATGATATCCGACATAATATTCCGATATAGAATTTCAACGACAAAGATGGGTCTACATGGCCAAAATAAAAATACAACATCCACGAGCCTTGCTCGGATAATACAAAATGACATCAACTGACGAAATTGGAGTACTCCAAACTGTCTGACCGACATGAACACCGAAACAACTCGGACTAGTATCGCTTGAATGCCTTGCTGCCATAGTCATGCCCCTGTGTCTCAACTCTCTCCTCGCCAACACCTAAAACATGAAAACATGTTCCGCCCCCACGGGTCAGTCATCCAGATAATGAATATCAAATACATGTACAACATGATATGCATCCAAAGGCAGAATAAATGGTACAACAATGGTAATACGAGATGCTCACAAACCAAGGTAAGAACCAAACATTCGTGAAACACTATGCCCACGGCATACGATCAGTACCTGCTCAACAGGTTAGAACACAAGTGCCCAACGGCGAATCATCAATATAGAACACAACAATGAATTACCCGAAGGTAAACCAAACCAGAGCTGAAATAAATACGAATCACAATGCCCGAAGGCTCCAACGGAAATACCAAAACATCACAATGGCCTGAAAGCCACTCAGCCGAAGCCGCCAATCATCACAATGGCCGAAGCCAAAACAGCCCGAAGCTGTATCACATGAGGGCCGAAGCCACGACACGAACCTGCATCACAATGAGATCATCCAATGACCGTGACCTGCTGAATTGCAGGTGCTGGAAAACCAACCGCAAAGGTTCAAGCCCCAGACTTATCCATAATGAGATCACCTAGTGACCGTGACCTACTAAACTGTAGGTGTTGGGAAACCAACCACGAAGGTTCAAGCCCCAAAGTTACCCATAATGAGATCATCAACATGACCGTGACCTACTGAACTGTAGGTGTTGGGAAACCAACCGCGAAGGTTCAAGACCAAAACTTACCTATAATGAGATCATCAACATGACCGTGACCTATTGAACTATAGGTGTTGGAAAACCAACCGCGAAGGTCCAAGCCCCAAACTTACCCATAATGAGATCATCAACATGACCGTGACCTATTGAACTATAGGTGTTGGAAAACCAACCGCGAAGGTCCAAGCCCCAAACTTACCCATAATGAGATCATCAACATGACCGTGACCTACTGAACTGTAGGTGTTGGGAAACCAACCGCGAAGGTTCAAGCCCCAAACTTACTCATAATGAGATCATCAACATGACCGTGACCTACTGAACTGTAGGTGTTGGGAAACCAACCGCGAAGGTTCAAGCCCCAAACTTACCCATAATGAGCACTAACCGAGACCAGCCTCCAAACATCATTAATCACATACGGGAACGATCACAAAATTACCGAATTCACAAGAACGATAGTGTGCTGCCTTGAGTCGGCCAACACGACAACAATAACTCATGGATGGGTACCGTCCTCGGTGTTCCCAATTAAGCACATCGATTATCTTTAGAACGGCTAATCGATAACGATGATATCACGGATGGGAAATGTCCACGACAGTCCCAATTCAATACATCAATTTCTTTAGAACTGTCAATCGATAACAATAGCTCAACGGATGGAAAATTTCCTCGACAGTCCCAATTCAATACATCGATTACCTTAGAATGGTCAATCGATAACAACCTCTCAACGGATGGGAAATGTCCTTGACAGTCCCAATTCAATACATCGATTAACTTAGAAGAGTCAATCGATAACAACGACTCAACAGATGGGAAATGTCCTCGACAGTCCCAATTCAATACATCAATCACCTTAGAATGGTCAATCGATAACAACGACTCAACGGATGAGAAATGTCCTCGACAGTCCCACTTCAATACATCGATTACCTTCAAACGGTCAATCGATAAATAACGATATAATTTGAACAGATGTCCTGGTGCCTTTAATCGACCACCAGAAATAAAGATGATAATCGAATACGTTAACTCCTTCAATCTTCTAATACAACATCAACAGAAAAACACCGATATCAATAACAACGATTATAACAATATTTCAATGGAACATCAGTCAACAATAACCATCGATACATCGATACTGGAGACCGATTATCGATAACAACATAATCCAGCAAGTATCTCAAGGCCTTGAACTGGCCGTCAATGAACAACAATAACAACAAGACGATCAATCAACAACGTTGGCATAATTACTGAAGGGTTTTGTATCAAACAATTCCTTGACATCAACAGATCATGAAGAGATTACGTCTCGAAATGATACAACACATTCATACACATATATGATAATATTATCTCATTGACTAGTACAAGTATAAAACTTGCCTCAAACTGAAGGCGAGAAAGTCCTCCTACGAACGACGAATGGCGTCCTCCGACAATTACAAGCATTCGAACAACCTTGAATGAAATACAATTCATTCAATAACACAATATCGATAGAAAACAACACCATAGGAAACCTCGATTCATACATGAATCGATCAAACCACACAAGGGAATATCATAGTCCTCAACTATAAATTCTAACGTCCTCCGACACCTCAACGATCAAAATGTTATTAACACTTGTGAAAATAATTCAACAAAAATCATTAAGAACAACATCATGCTAATCATCCTAAAATGATAACCTCACCAATATTATCACTAACACCTCAAGAACATCATCAACACAACAAACGTGATGTCTAAACGATAATCCTCCACCAATTCATCAAGAATTCGGATTAATCAACAAGATTAAATCAACCATTTCAAGATTATGATAATCATCTACATAATTCATCATAATCCTATACTAAAATGGTTAGAATCTCCCAAGAACACAAACAATAATAATAATCTCAAAGCTATGTTAATCATATAACAATCTTAACATAACCCTTTCTAGACATGATTATGACCTCCAAGTATTCTAAAACATCAAGAACAACTCCTCCTCAAGACATAATCATCATGTTCTTAATACAAGTTATAAAACTCATCAAGAATCATGCTATCCTACAACAATCATTAACTACACGAGGTAAATAATAACAGCAACATCATCATGCTCGAAAAATCACTTGAAGAACAAGAGATTAAGAGAACTTACCCAAGATGAACTCTCCAAACACCAAAGGAGTATGAAAAACTTCCAACCTCAAGTCTCAATCTAATCTAGGATGATCAAAATCACATTGGAAGAGTTCAAGTATCAAGAACAAGTCCAGAGGGACGATTATAGGGAGAGAAAAATGGTTTTGGTTCGTGAAGAAATGAAATACGAAACCAAGATATATAATCTGACAACCTCATTACGGCCATTATACTCTGCGCATAACGTACGTAAGAGCCATTACGTACGCTATCACAAGGGTGTTACGTACGTAATGCTCCTCCAGAGGCTACTGCCTCAAAACGGGACACTCGTTACATATGTTAACAAAAATACGTATGTAACCAACCCTAGCATTACGTACGTTAACCTCAAGGTATAGCGTAATGTGCGTTGACCTACCTGTCCTAATCGAACTCCGCGAATCCAGCCTGGTTCGGCCCCACACGCCGAAAGACAGATCCGGGCAGATGCCCTGTGTTACGTACGTAACCAACATGGTTTAACGTACGTAACACTCCATCCGTAGCGTACATAATGCTATACATATAGCGTACGCTATGGAGAATATACTTAGCCAAAAATCCAAACTCACCAAGCAACATCAAAACGGCGAATACAATACTGACGACAAGTACGAATATTTCGATTCCGAAATATCCCAATACAATATACATTGTATCAGTCAAATACAACAACACTTGTACAATTCCAAGGGAATATGTACAACGCAATAGTAACACGAAAAAAAAATTACCCCTGTGTTGTTACCCAAAATATTATCCGGAGATAGTATTGCTGGAATGATCGAGTAACAAACAAATGCGAGAACACTTCCGTGAGAAAATAGATAACACAAGATTTACCGGGGTTGTTAATCCCGGGCTTGAATGCTCTCGCGAGATATTATTAATAAATATACTGTCGAGTACAAATATTAATGTTAGAATCTAATACAAGGAGTGTAAAGACTTCTAGTTATCTAGGCTTTTGAGCGCGTAGATTGCCGGAAGAACCAGATAGATGAATCTGTGAGTTCTTGCTTGGGATATATGATGAATGTGTATGAATATCACTATGAATGTGTTAGTGGTTGCCAAAAGAGCCTTTGATTCTCTCTTTTGTGTGTATTTTGCACTTAATTCGTAGTAGAATTCGCTCCTCCTTTGGCCGCAACAGTGAGTCCTCTATTTATAGGGGACAAGGTAGTTGGGATCCCTAAGGCGATCGCGGGCGATCGCCGTTTTCTATATTAAAATAAATGGCCGATCGTCCCGTCACGTGGGCCTGTTCCCTTGAGGTCCGAGGTTGCAGTTGGAGGCCAGCTGGGTGAACCAATGGGAAGCCAGCACGTGTTGCAGTCGCTCGAGGAGGGACCACTGCACCTTTCGGCGGCCTTGTCGGTAGGTGTGGTAGGTGACAGCCGGGGTCAATGATCCTATCTGTCGGTATCCTTTGAAGATCCGCGGTGGGCCATCGTCCAAGATTCGGTCTTCGACGACTTTGACGGATGCCGGATCCCACGTGGCATGAGACGATCGCCTCGTCCGTTCATTAAAGACGACGCTGATACCAAAAGACGATCGCTGGTTACCAAAAGACGATCGCCGCATTATGCCGAACTCTAGGCGTTTGTCCGGAGTATGTCTTTCAGGGTTGGCTTCTCTGGAAGGTCGTCGATCGCCTATCGTGGCGAATTAATTGCCGCACAACAATTGCCCCCCAGCTCGCCTCGATGTTGAAAACACGGGGTGAGGTGGCTCTGTTGGCGATCGCCAATGTTTTAAACGACCAGCTGATCTGAATTCAAATATGGACGACCTTCTTTCGCGTCGGGAGCAACGGGAAAAGAAAGCGGGCTTTCCAGTAATGGCAGGGACACGCGTCGTGCCGCTGTTGGGGGAATCCGATGGTTTGTCAGACCTGTCGGCTGGCATGCCCTCGAAAAGACGCGTATGCGGGATTCGAGGGCCGCATTTAATGCGTCCCCACGTGACGGTTGCGATCCAGCCCCCGAGGTTTCTCTTATTTGCACTTAGGCCCTCGTCTCCATCTATAAAAAGGGTAGGGCTTCTTCTCCTTCACTTTTTTACGCGTCCTTCGTATCCATAGCCGAATTTCTGCAGATATTTCTGGAGCTTTTTTGTGTCGATCTCCTTCTTTTTTCTAGGTAAGAAAAAATTAACCTTCTCCCTCTCTTTACTTTCTAATATGTCGGGAGGATAAAAAACCTTCGAGACCGGAAGCTCTTCCACGCCGCTGTTCGAACGGGAGGAGGTTCCCGTTAGAGTGGATATGGAGACGGCCGCTGAAGCTATTCGAGCGGGGATTGCACCCGAAGAACTCGAAAAACTTTTCAACGAGGCCGAGGTGGCGAGGACGGCGGCGACGGTGGAGCAAGGGGGCTCGCCAGTGGATGAGGACGATTTGGTGCGGGAGGCCTGGGAACGAGAGAGTAGATTCGGCCCCGCCAATGTGGCTTTTGCTCAGATGATGGAAACGATCGCTGGACCCTATCCGGAATTCGATTTCGAGGCCTACACCGCCGCTCACCCTTACGAATATGTGAATCGGACGGTCTTTCAGGCCGCCGTCCCGTCTCTGTAGACTCTCGGACAGATCCGGAGTACGGCGACCAAGAAAGACCTGAGCCGTTGGAGGGCCAAATATCACATCCCCTCTGACGTTTCCCTTCACGTGCCTTTGGAGAATGAGCGTGCCGACCAACCGCCCAAGGATATGGTCGCCGTCAATGAGATGATTATGGAGGCGGGTCTGCGATTCCCGTTGCCATTCGCCGTCTCCTACTTGCTGATCGCCTGGAATTTGGCGCCTCTTCAACTGACGCCGAACGCTTGGCTGCAGATCATCTGCACGTTGACCTTGTTCGGCGGTCACCGGTTGTTCCACCTCCTTACTGCGCTGGAGATGAATTATTTGTTTAAATTGGCTGCGCAGAAAGGGTCCATCGGCGGCCATCATATCCAGGGCCGACTCGGGAGAGTGGTCCTTGGCGTGCCGAATAAGACTAAGGGCGACCTGGCTAAATGGTGTTGGGTCGGCGGGGCATGGCGATCGGCGTCGAGTGACATGCCGAATGAGGAGTTGGAGATTCCCACCATTTTCCGGGAGAGGAATCCGAGTAAGGATTTAAACTCTCCCCTTGATTGAGCTTGTCTTGGACTGATCTAATTTTGTTTTCTTTTTGCAGGACCTCTCGTTCCAGCGATCGGCGACCTTCCATTCGATTTCTTGATCGTTTGGGAGCGGATCCGTGCCTTGCCGAACTCCTTTATTGACGTTCGATCGCTTGGTACCGAAGCTCATCGGTTGGGGGCTCGATTGTTCTGCTACCCCCGACACTTGAAAGTTCAAGGTATGAGTTTAAGTGGTGCTTCCTTTCTTTGACGATCGTCTCCAAGAGGTCGTTTTGTTTTGTCTAACTTGTTTGTGCCTTTCCTTTGACAGAGGCTTATTTTCCCCGTATTGCCGAACCTCCGCCAGAGATAGCCATGTCGAACCCGGGAGTTCTTGGTCGCCTTAAGTTGGGCAAGCAGACTGGTCGCGTTCCTGCGACGACGTCTCGCCCTGCTCCGGTGACGAGACCCGCTGAGGCGCCAGTCGCCGAGCCGGCGGTCCAAGGAGAGGAACAGCTCCAACGCCGCAAGAGGCGGAGGTCGGAGGAGTCCCCGTCGATCTCTGAGGCGGATGTATCGATTCTTGAGCCTCCGGTCGCTGCGGCTCCTATCTCTGCCATCCCGATGATGGAGCGATCTGGCCCCAAGCCTACGGTCTCCGGCCCCCGGTCATCTGGCAGCTTGGCGAAGAAGGTGGCGATCGCCGATGCGGAAACATCCCGGGGCAAGCCTTATTTCGGACGCGATCCAGAGCTGGTCAATAGGTAAGAGTGGGTCAAAAATTTTCTGAGTTAGGCATTCTGAGCATGGTATGGGCTAACTCCTTGATTTCCTTGGTTTACGCTGCAGGGTTCGTCTCGCCGACCCGGACATTGCCCCCATGGTGCTGGACTTTCTGTCGAGCAAGGCTCCGCAAAATTCTCTCGAAGTCCCTGCTTACGTTCGCCAGGCTATCACTTCTCTGCCCAAGGCTTGGACGACCGACCTTGATGCGATCGCTCGTCGGCGATCTGGAGACGCCATGCGGCGGCCGCCACTCGGCTCTTCAAACGGCGGCGATGGCCGCCAAGCCGCCGGATTTTGAGGCGACCCTCCACCGCTCATCTCCATCGCGAACTCGAGACCGCCGAATGTAAATATCGAGGATGCCAACCGGATCCGGCCTATGGAGAAGGAGTATGAGGAGACGGCCAAAAGGGCTAAGCAGGATGTGGATCGATCGGCAGAGCCGAGCCGCCCAAGGAGGTCGCCGATCGGTCCCTTGATAAGGAGAAGGAAACTCGCCGAAGCTCGAGGCTTCGCAGAGGAGGCGGCCGGCCAAGGCGGGTGGATCGGCCACGGTGAGCCGGAGGCGGAGAAGAGAGAGCCGGAGAAGGCCGGGGCGAGAACGTTGCCAAGGCGGTCGAGCCGGAGGCCGAGAAGACAGCGCAGATTCAAGGGGCAAACAAGGCAATCGAGGTCGATCCTACCTTAACGCCGAGCACGCCGAAGTTCGCTTACTACTTGGCCTATGCCGACGCTGCTCGAGCCGCTAAAAGGCAGGGGTCGAGATCGGTCCCCGATGGAGAGCTTCAAATCCTACGCCTCGAGCATCCTCTGCATCCAATTCTCCCCGCCGATCCTTGACTTTGTCGACTTCGGGATCGACTTGAGTTGGTATACCGGCAAACTCATTCATCCCGAGGCCGATGGGGGAGCCCAAGCCGATCCGCAACCCGAGGGCGAAGACCAGCAGGCGGGGCCTTGAGAGGCATTTTTGTTTTTCCTCCGTAACTTGTACTTTTTGTTTTCCTTTTGTAATGCCTTCGGGCCTCGTAATGTATGAAGCTTGTGTTATGAATAAAATACTCCTTTTTTCATACTGCGTAATGTATTACATGCGATCGCCTTTGACTGTTTGCGTGCAATTTTTACGAGTACGTGTATATTTGCTTTCGACCTTTTTGTTCGTCCGGCCGATTGTCTGAGTGTTGAAAGCATTGACACGTTTTGAATCGGAATTCTTACTTGTAATTTTCGTCGGACGACCCCGATCGCCCTGCATGTTTTTGAGCGAAGCCGATCGAGTGTGGTTACTCTTTGTTCGATCGTATTTGAGATTAGCTCGACCTATCCCTGCCCCCTTGTTTTTGTTCACTTATTGTAAATAAGGAAACAAAGACTAGTCTGTCTGGCGAGCTATCTTCATTTTGCCGATTCTGAAGAGTCATGTGTGGTTGGGGTGTTTGATGGACCGATCTCCCTAATCGTGTCTTCGTGTGCGAGGGATATTGTGTATCCCGCGTCTCACTTTTTGTGAGGGTCCTCCGTTAGGCTACGCCTGCCTTGTGTTTAAACGAAAGGCGGGCGATCTCGGTCTGGAGGAGTCCTTGCGCGGAGTGTTGTCGGCTTATTCGACACCACGTCCGCGGCTTGTCAGCTCTGCTTCCACCTCGGCCCGCCATGAAGATGGCGATCCTCGACGGTGTACGTTGAGACGGGGGTAACGGCACATCGCATTGTTCGGGTTCACCATGTTAAATGATGTACCTTGAGGACGTGCGATCGTGCCTACTGATTATTTTGGAGGGTCCTTCGGCTACGCCGGCCTCGTATTTAAACGAAGGGCGGGTGATCTCAGCTCAAGGGAACCTTGCATGGGCGAAGCTGTCGGTTCCATCGACCTCCAGGACCATGGCTGCATTAATTTTACCTAGGATCGTCGTGATCAGCGATCGTCGGCGGTATGCGATATGCCTGGTGGGGCGATTGCCACAATAGATGGGATAGGAAAAAATCTCATTATATTCCTTGTACATCATTGAAATTGAATACAAATTTATCACTGATAGTATTTTTTCAGATGCACGGCGTTCCAGGGATATTGGTCCGGAGTACCGTCAGGATGTTCCAGTTCGTAGGCTCCTTTAGTTAGCCATCTGGATACTCTGAAAGGTCCCTCGATTCGGACCAAAACGCCCGTGTGGGTTTGGATCTTCTTAAGGACGAGATCGCCCACTTGAAATCTTCTTTCTTTGACCTTGGAATTGAAGAACTTCTCGGCTCTCCTTTGTGGATTGTGTTCTTCATTTCGAGGTCACCGCCTTTCTTCGAGCATGTCTAGGTCGATTCGTCGGGCTACATCGTTGTCGGCCGTCATCTCTGCTCGGTTCGATGGCGAGGACGGCGATCTCTCGAAGGAATCACCGCCTGCATTCGAAGGTAAGGGCGAACGGTTTCGCCGGTTGAATTGCGGGTTGTCATTCGGTAGGACCACAAAACGTCCGGGAGCTCGCCGCCCATCGCCCTGCCTCGGATTCGAGTCGTGCTTTGATCGTGTGTTTGAGGATCTTATTCACCGCCTCTACCGCCCGTTCGTCCGAGGGTGATAGGCGCCGAGAATAACCTTTTGATTCCCCACTTTTCACAAAATTGCATGACTTCTAAACCGTCGAATCGCTTCCGTTGTCGTAGATGATGGCACAGGGCGCACCAATCGGCATACGATGTTTTTCCATATAAACTTGATCACTTGCTCTTGGCCGATCTTGTTGAGCGGTTCGGCCTCACCCATTTGGTGAAATAATCGACTAACGATGGCGAACTTATTCCGGAGCCGTCGGCAAGGGACCTATAAGGTCGATGCCCCATTGCGCAAATGGCCAAGGGCTATACATGGAGGTGAGCTGTTCGGGTGATAGTTTAATGTTGGGGCCCATTATCTGACATCTATGACACGATCTGGCATAAGCGATCGCATCTTTCCGAAGTGATGGCCAGAAAAATCCTTGTCTGGTTGTCTTATGGATGAGGGCTCGCCCGCCCGCGTGGTTCCCACAAATCCCGTCATGGATCTCAGCTAAAATGAGCCGACCTTCCTCCGGTGTAATACACTTGAGGAGGGGAAGGCTGAAGGCTCGCTTGTAAAGCCGATCGTCCAATAGGGTATACCTGGTTGCACGAAGCTGGAGTTGGCGAGCTTTAACACGGTCGTCAGGGACCGTTCCGTCCTTCAAGTATTCGATGAACGGGGTCATCCAATTCTCTTCGGCGATGGCGACCGTGGTAACCAAATTCCTGTCGATCGACGGCCTTCCTGACTTTGTGATTTGGATATTGGAGAAGTCGGCTGCCCCATCTGATGATGCTAGCTTGGAAAGAGCATCGGCCTGGGAGTTGTGCTCTCTCGGGACTTGTTCGATTAGCACTTCTTCAAATTTTGTGCACAATTCGGCGACCAGCTCTTGGTATTTGACCATCTGTTCGCCGCGCGCCTCATATTCTCCCTTGACTTGGTTCACGACCAAAAGGGAGTCCATGAAGATATGGAGGCGACGAACATCTAGAGCGAGGGCTAGATCGAGCCCGCCTACCAAAGCTTCATATTCGGCTTCATTGTTGGTCGCACAAAAATCGAAACGCACAACATTTGTGAAACTCTGACCGTCGGGGCTAATGAGGACAATCCCTGCCCCCGCTCTCGCATTGGTCGCTGAGCCATCCACGTATAATTTCCAGCGAGTCACGACTGGCCTGACCGGTGAGGGAACGTTAATTCCACCACGAAGTCCACCAAAGCTTGGCCTTTGATCGCCGTGCGAGGAGCGTAAGTGATACCGTATTGGGCGATCTCCAGCGACCACTTGAGGAGTCGCCCGTTGGTATCCGGTCGGTGTAGGACTTGTCTCAGAGGTAGAGTTGTTAGGACTTCCACTTGGTGATCGAAGAAGTAAGCCCTCAGCTTACGTACACTCATGACAAGGGCGTAGGCGATCTTCTCCAATGGTGTATAACATGTCTCAGCGTTGTGGAGCGCCTGGCTAACATAGTAGATCGGCAAGTGGGCTTGCCCTTCTGCTCGCACCAGAACGGCACTCAGCGCGACCTCCGAGGCCGCCAAGTAAAGGAATAATTTTTCACCGGGGATCGGCTTTGCCAGGATCTGGGGGTTAGATAGATATTCCTTTATTTTGGCGAACGCTATCTGGCTTTCTTTCGTCCATGCGAACTTCTTGTTCTTGATGGTCGCGAAGAAAGGCTTGCTTTTATCGCCGAGCCGTGATATGAAACGGTTGAGGGCGGCTAGACAACCTGTGAGGTGTTGCACCTGTTTGATGTTTCGCGGTTCCTGCATGTCAAGGATCGCCTGTATCTTGGAGGGGTTCGCCTCGATCCCCCTTTGGCTCACTATGTGCCCCAAGAACTTCCCGGAGCCCACCCCGAAGTTGCATTTCTTGGGGTTCAGCTTCATGTTGAACTTCTTAAGGATGGCGAACGTCTCGGCGAGATCGTTGAGGTTATCTTCCTTCTTGAGGCTTTTGACTACGATATCGTCAATGTAGACCTCCATGGTCTTGCCGATATGATCGGCGAACATCCTGTTGACTAATCGCTGGTAGGTCGCCCCTGCGTTTTTCAAGCCGAACGGCATTCTGACCCAAAAGTATATGTCTTTTTCTGTGTGGAAAGATGTGTGTTTTATGTCTTCCTCCGCCATTGGGATTTGATGATATCCGGCGAAGGCATCCATAAACGACATCATTTCGCAACCTGCCGTGCTATCGACTAGGTGATCAATATGAGGCATCGGGAAGTGGTCTTTTGGACATGCCGCTGAGGTCGGTGAAGTCAATGCATAATCTCCGTGAGCCAATGGCTTTTTGACGAGCACCGCGTTGACCCACCGTGGTTCGCCCGTGGCTACTCCGATCAATTTGTTGTTGAGTAACTTCGACTTCTATGTCGAGCGCCGCGTATTTCTCGGGACCGAACTTCCTACGCTCGTGAACAGGCTTCATTGCCGGCCGATCTTCGATAATGGCAAGCGTGTTCGGGACTTATGCCAACCATATCTTGATGCGACTGTGCAAAGACTCCGATGTTCCTACGTAGCAAGTTGATCGATCCCCTTTAATTCGTGGTCGATGCTTGCGCCGATCTGTACTTCCCGCTCTGGATGATCCGAATCCATCGTAATACTTTCCAACTCTTCGACAGCACGGCCGCCTCGCTTGGTACGATCTCGGACTCGGTCCTTAGATCGATGTCGAGACTTGGCTCAAACCGATCCTTGGCTCGATGTTGTCCGTCCGATTGATGAGAGATGGCGCCCCGAGTCGGGTTGGAATGAAGTGTTAGGCTCGTCGATCTCCATGGATTGATCGTCGGTCGCTTCAATGTTACATATGGTATGGGAAGTATTGAAAGAAGTAACAACATAGGAGTAATTCAAACATCTCTTTGCCATTAGTTGATCTCCTTTACAAGACTGACCGTCCCATCTAGTGTGGGAATTTGATACGGTAAAAGAAAGATGAGGCGACCGCCTCAAAGGTTTCTAAAAAGGGGCGACCTAGGAACCCATTATAGATCCGGGCCTATCTATGATTACAAAGCTTAGGTTCCTAGTAATCCTAACCTTGGGATCATAAAAGCATACTAGCTCAACGGAGAGCTTGATCCTCCCGTAGGCTTGGACTGTGTTGTCGCCGAACCCTTGGAGCACAGTGTCGAAAGGCTTGATGAATTTGATTAAGTTGCCGAGTTGGTCTAGGGCGGATTTGAATATGATGTTGCAAAAAATCCCATTGTCGACCAACACGCGATCGACCGTCTTCCCAAGGATGCAAGCGGAGATTACTAGTGCATCCTCTTTGGGACATTGCACTCCCTCCCTGTCCTTGTTGGAAAAGGTGATGAGCGCGTCTCTTTAGATGGTCGGCTCCGGAGGTACTACTACATGGACTTCGGCGAAAGCCCTCAGCTCGGCTTTTCGCTTTCTGTTTGACAGGGTGGAAACCGGGGAAAGGCCCCCGAGGCTCCCACCTCCAGCTTGAAGCATGTTGATCCGACCGCCAGGGTTGATCGGAGGGATCGACTCATCAAAGTACTCCGGCTCATGCTCGATCCTGGCGATCGGATTGGGAGGAATTCTTTCGCTTGGTCGGCGCTCGCGCCCTCCGACTCTTTCCGTCCTGGGTTCTGGCTTGGTGATCAAAATTGTCCAGTTTGCCTTCCTCAAACAGTCGCCAGAGCTGTCTGAGGAGGTCGCGGCATTGACTAGTGTTGTGGCCGGGACTCTTATGATAGGCACAGAATTTGCTACGGTCTAGGTGATCGTGGTCCCTTATTGGCTTTGGCTTGGAAAGCCACTCGCGACCCTTGATCGCGTTGAAGATGTGGGCCGGAGATAAGTTGAGGTTGTGAAGAAGGTGGACCTCTACATCCTCGAAGGCTTTGAATTCGCCAGGAGGCTTGGCGATCGCCTTTCTGGGCTTCGCGACCGCCTTCTTCTGGACATGGGAAGGTGCTTTTCCTTCTTCGGATGGTCCCTCTTCTAAGTGGAGTGAGAGCATCCTTTGTCTGGCTAGGAAACCGGCGGCTTTGCCGCGGAAGATTGAGTAGGTCGGGGGGATATCTTTTGTGAGGTGTCTGAACATGGGCGAACGTCCGTGGAATCCGCTCATAACTGAGTTGAGAGCGATCTCATCGCTGACGGGCTCACCGGTGAGGACTATCTCGTCTACCCGGTCGATGCAATCCTCATCTGATTCGTCCTTCCCCTGCCTGATTTTCATCATACGGTGGGGACCTTCCGGGCGAGCGACCTTGGCGGCGAAGTATGACGTGAAGTCGTTCGCCAGCTTCTCAAAGCAATTGATTGAGCGAGATGGTAGTGAGATGTACCACCTGTGGGCGAGATCGCCCAAAGTCAATGGGAACATACGACATTTCGTCGCATCTGAAGCTCCGCATCCGGTCATGTAGATTCGGAATTTGCTTAAGTGGGTTTCCGGATCCGATCTCCCCTCATATAGAGGTGTTTGTGGGGGATTGATCGTTGGTTGGACTGGGGCAAGCTCGACCTGAGTCTCAAGTGGTTCGCTCGACCCAACGATTGGTCTCCTGGCGCCTGCCCCATTTTCCAGGAGCGCCTTCACCTCGTCTAGCTGGCGTTGCATGGCGGCGATCGCCGTCGCCTGACTGCTTGCCGACTGGCTCTCAGAGTGTGAACCAAGGCGATCGTGTACCGATCCCCTAGCCCCGTGGTGAATGACGAGCTCCCTGCCAGTGGGTTCCTTCCTTGGGCGAGCAGGGGCTCGCTGACCGACCTGTCTCTTGGGAGTCGGATATGCTGAACTCCTGGTAAAGGATTCAGATACCGATGTCTCCCGGCTGGGGCCTGAGTGCCCAGGTCGCCATGAGGGATCGCTCCCCAGGCGGCTGAAGATGGAATCGTCCCGCCTTACAAGAGCCTTCCCCTGCGGCTCGGGGCTTTCCGTCGATTTCTCAACATAGATCCCCTTGAGCTTCCGTTTGCTTGCCCGGCGGTTAGCTGACGGGGTGATGGTGGGCGTATCGCGGGCCCTCTGCCGTTCCCTGAGGATGGCTATAGCCTCCTCAATCTGTTCCGATGTCTGGAACTGATCGAGTGAGAGGCTAGAACCGTCCCTCGGGGGCGGGAGTGAGAGCCTAGCGTCGCCACGGTCGCCTTCCGCCGTGGGCTGGGATTCGGTCCTCGCCGGAATAAGATTTCCGGCAGATCTCAGGGTGGCCCTCTTGGAGGTTGTTGCTGATGTCATTTTCTGAAGGTTTTTCTATTGAAGAACAGTGAGTGTTTCTTCAAGTATATGTCCGGAGAACAGTGAGTGTTCTTCGAGACGGTAGGAATAAAAATGAAGGTTTAGATGCCCTTCTTCTAGCGCCAATTGTTGTTACCCAAAATATTATCCGGAGATAGTATTGCTGGAATGATCGAGTAAGAAACAAATGCGAGAACACTTCCGTGAGAAAATAGATAACACAAGATTTGCCGGGGTTGTTAATCCCGGGCTTGAATGCTCTCGCGAGATATTATTAATAAATATACTGTCGAGTACAAATATTAATGTTAGAATCTAATACAAGGAGTGTAAAGACTTCTAGTTATCTAGGCTTTTGAGCGCGTAGATTGCCGGAAGAACCAGATAGATGAATCTGTGAGTTCTTGCTTGGGATATATGATGAATGTGTATGAATATCACTATGAATGTGTTAGTGGTTGCCAAAAGAGCCTTTGATTCTCTCTTTTGTGTGTATTTTGCACTTAATTCGTAGTAAAATTCGCGCCTCCTTTGGCCGCAACAGTGAGTCCTCTATTTATAGGGGAAAAGGTAGTTGGGATCCCTCAGGCGATCGCGGGCGATCGCCGTTTTCTATATTAAAATAAACGGCCGATCGTCCCGTCACGTGGGCCTGTTCCCTTGAGGTCCGAGGTTGCAGTTGGAGGCCAGCTGGGTGAACCAATGGGAAGCGGCCACGTGTTGCGAGTCGGCTCGAGGAGGGCCCACTTCGTACCTTTCGGCGGCCTTGTCGGTAGGTGTGGTAGGTGACAGGCTGGGGTCAATGATCCTATCTGTCGGTATCCTTTGAAGATCCACGGGTGGGCCATCGTCCAAGATTCGGTCTTCGACGACTTTGACGGATGCTGGATCCCCACGTGGCATGAGACGATCGCCTCTGGTCCGTTCATTAAAGACGATCGCCAGATACCAAAAGACGATCACTGGTTACCAAAAGACGATCGCCGCATTATGCCGAACTCTAGGCGTTTGTCCGGAATATGTCTTTCATGGTTGGCTTCTCTGGAAGGTCGCCGATCGCCTATCGTGGCGAATTAATCGCCGCACAACACCCTGGATATTATATACTACCCCCATTAAAAGGAGTTTCGTCCCCGAAACTAAGGGTACACAACTCGGGGTACGAACTATCCATTGGGATCTGAAAACAACATCTCCAGGAATACTCATCACTGCGAACCACTTCACCTGAGTAACTGGGCAAACCCCTCGGGTCCCACGTCTCCTCTGCCTGAACACGGTGAAAACCAAGTGATAACAACACTCAACCAAGTGTGAGACCAGTCGAATCATGACTCCTCTGCTAGAGACCAGCCAGAAAGTCGTACCAACTGCATGACTCGTAACACTAGCGTACACACCCCGCGGGAGACGCCCACTGTAGATGTCTACAATCATCGGTGTACACTCTCCCATTCTCATCTACATCGGACGCCCATGCAAATACTGACTCGCCACGCAAATATAATAACAACGCAGTCATAGTCCTCGGGACCATATCAATCGCACGCCCAAGTCCTCACGACTTTACGTCTCGAACCACAATGAACAATTACCCAAATTATCACGAAATCTCGGGTACAATACCAAAAGGAAAGAAAAACACACCAAACAACCCCAAATCTCAAGATTATCAAATATTATCGTTACAAGATAGATCAACAACAAATGGCTCACAACCACAATACCATAATACAAATTAAGTTAAACATTAATCCGAAAATCAAAGAAAGGAATACATAAATCAAGGCTACATATTAAGTGTACCCAACATCGATATCCTCTAAATCATCTATCTCATCGATCTCACTGACTCGAGGAAGACCCAAATCTGAACTCGTTGCTCCTCCTCGGCTGTCCTTACCACTGGCTTCAAAATCCTGATAGGACCCCTTGGATGAAGTATGGAATGGAGTAACAAAATCTCTCGAGGCCCGTGAGATCCTTGAGACCTACTGGAACTATAACTCGTGCAATACTTCTGAATATGTCCCTGCCTCCCACACAGAAAACAAGCAATAGTCTGCATCGAACACCGGGTACTGCAATGTCCTACAGTATCATAATTAAAGCAACAACGGTCGAACTCGTCGCCTGAGAAGAAGATGCTTTCCCAGCACGAAGACGACTATAAAACGACCTCTTGGACGTTGGAGCCCGATGTCCCTATGAACGAACCGGACTCCTAGTCCTCTCACTAGAAGAAACTGAAGGGTTCTTCCGAGAAAGCTCCTTGATCAAAAGCTCTGCTCCAAGAGCCTTCTCGATGAATTCACCAAGTGAATTCACACGTATTTTGTGTAACTATCGCAAGTGCACGATATCGTATCAAGTAGTAAATGGACTTTTTGAGTCTGATTTATCGATCCCATGAGGAAGTTAGGTTATATATTGAATTATACAATATTTATCTATTTGTTATAGATGAAACACAGAATTTAAGAGTTTGGTTTGATAATTGCAAGGAAAATACAATAATAGTTCTAAAATTGAAGGAAATGAAAGATTGTACTAATAATAGATTAATAAAAGGTAAAATGAAATAGTTAGGATTACAAACTTAGTTCATCATTAGTTATAGAAAATGTATAGGAGATCATAAGATGTATTTACTTATTATGTTGTGTAGATTCGATTTTCCTTAAAAAGACGGTTCCTCTTTCGAATGTCAAAACGCCCCTAATGTATTGAATCAATCCACTATATTTCTATGTTGATTGGCCTCAATACATAGCATTAGGTTTTATGAAAATAACTCAAAGAATGATCTAAGGTCTAGATGTATATTTCTATCCCCTAGAACAACTTAGAGTGAAGATCATTTGATCTAATCAACCTATTTTCTTTCGAAACATATGAAGACCATAAATATCATCATTTATTGGCCAAATAAATAAAGATTGGTAAAACAATGAAAATCACACACAATAATAAGTAATCCATAATAGATCTTTATACAAACTTAAATAACATGACAAACTTTGTTTATAATTCCAACTAAGGATAACTTAGCCCATGAAGGGTTTATTCAACATATTACAAGCTTGAGTGGTCATATTAGTTGAAAAAAGGAAAGAATTGATCCTAACTCCCTTAGTAGATAAAGGAGAAAGAAGCAATAAACTCCCTCAACAACATAATCTAAACCACTATTACATACACTCTCTCAAGAACAAAAGTGTGTTCTTCACACAAAGAAAAAGTATTACAAAATGAGAAAATAATAAGATGAATGATCCTAAATGATGGATCTAAGGGGTCTATTTATAAACCTAAAGTCATCTAATAGCTCCAAAACTCCAGCAGTATTATATTAGATCGGATCAAGGTCATCCATCCCCTCAATAATAGACCAAAAGTATAAAAGATTTAAAAATACATCTCTCAAGAGTTATGGCCGTAACTTTCAGATGTTACGACCGTAACATAGAGGACTTACGGCCATAAGCTTTGGTGTTACGGCCGTAATATGGCTTTGACTTTATGCACATTAGTTGCTGTGTGAGTTACGGCCGTAACTTTATTTGTACGTCCGTATGGAGTTTCAGACTTTATTTTCAACCCAGAATTTCTTAGACTTTTGCGTTTTCGCCCCAAATCTTCTTCGGATGATAACTTTTTATATATAACTCTGATTTTGAATTCGGGAAAGACTGTCGAACTCGCCTCATAAAGCTCTACAACATGAATACATAAAAACTCAATAAAGAGAATATTTTATAAACCTGTTATTTTTTGAGTTAATCAGTGAATCAATCCGATTAAGGCTAAATTTACATCTTCATCCTATAAAAATAAAATTATTAAAAAGTAATTAATTTAAAGCAAAAACGAGTAGACTAGCTCATAATTATGGGTGCAATATATCAATACCAATCACGAATAAGTGTGTAAAACTGACACTTATCACACCCCCAAACTTGAATTCTTGCTAGTCCCGAGCACGGCTCTTTATTAATCACACTCAAAAAATAAAAATAGCACATAAATTAATAAAACACACACAAATAAAGAAAAATACTTATATATAAAAAGATAAAAAGAGATCAAAATGCCATTTACACAACAACCAACTTTATATAGTAGATAGAAATGAATCAAGATCCAAAATAAATCTAATAATGATTTTTAAGTTAAAACACGGTTTTATTTTTGTAATTCCAAAATGCAAGGTTTCCACCCAAAAGGTTGATTATTTCTTTCCCACACGTGACACACACGACTCCCTTTATTGATTGCTCTCGATCACTCATCTATTTTTCGACTCAATATGTAAAAGAATTTCATCGGTATCATCAAATATTGTGATTGGTCACGAAATTGAGTGTATTGAAATTCAGCCACCAATTAATTCAAATCTGCTCATAATCTACATCCCTTTTAGTGATAGCTTTCACACCGTTATTCGCTAACGTGTAGCTCTTTTCACCAACACATTTTCTATTTTTGTTTAGGTGATAGCTTTCACACCGTTATTTGCTAACGTGTAGCTCTTTTCACCAATACATTTCTAACTTTTTTTTAGGTGATAGCTTTCACACCGTTATTTGCTAACGTGTAGCTCTTTTCACCAACACATTTTCCATGTCGTGTGAGACGGCAGCTACGCACCAACAATGGGTTAGTCCTTTATTTTTCGTTGTTATTTTTGGACCCCCAAAATTAGGCAGGTGTTGCTGCTCAACACCTCTCCCTTTATTTTCAACTAGCCTCCTTTCACCAACGACTTTTTTTTTAGGGAATAGAATTTTTACAGAAAAATCGTTTATTAGCTAAGCATGAAAAATCAAAAACTCCTCAAATTAAGTAAATTTCAGTTCTATTTTTCATCAACCGACTGATTCTTCTTTTCTCAAGGTAACCAATGACTCGATTTTACATGATAACTACAAGGCTTGGAAAGAGAGATTAAGGCTCAAAAATTTTGGAATATACAATTTTTAACCGGTTAAAACGATTTTAGAATCTTGTATATAGCTAATTTATTGGTGTTATGGCCAGATCTAGAAATCTCAAAATAAACAAAATAAATATATATATATATATACACACTAAAAGAAATCAAAGCCAAATAACAAAAATAATCAAAACACACCACAATAATCAACGCTAAACACACCAACATACCAAATACACCAAAATAATCAAAACACACCACTCCTAAACTTGAAAAATAAACTGTCCTCAGTTTAAAAAAATAATAATAATAAAAAGCAAGGGAGAAAAGCAGAATACTCCCTGTTATGAAAGTTGATGCTTGAGCTAACGCCTTTTTGGATCTGCAAAAAAAATATATGAGGCAAATAACAGAAGAAAAAAAAATATACCCGGAAGTATAACACATTTTTTAAGATGCGCTTCAGGAAAGACCGAAGAGTCGCCTTACGTTGCCATCAATGCTTTTATTAAAAACAAATAATAAAAATTACAGTAATAAAAATAACAATACATAAATCGCGAATAGATGCGCATCAAGAGATCAAAAAGAAAATCCTTAAGCTGCCATCATTTAGCACGATTTTTACACACAATAGAAAGTAAAAATAACAAGAGGTCCGATATGGGTTATCAAAGAGAGAGGAATGAATCCACTTTTCATTTTCTCACGGTAAAATCTTCCATCCAGACAATATTAGCTAGAGCTGAATCTGGTTGAGGAACAAATTCAATGAGTTTATTGATTAGTTCTTCTAGTGTTGTTGCAACGACTATGATTCGTTTAGCACGCTCGGAAATAAAACCTTTATCAGCAGAGTAGTCGATGAAAGATAGTAAACCATCAAAGAAACCATTGACATTAAGCAGACCTATTGGTTTTTTATGAACATTTAGCTGGGCTCTGGTAACCACATGAAAAAGTTCCTCAAGAGTGTCAAAACCACCGGGAAGGGTGATAAAGGCGTCAGAATTATTCATCGTGTGAATTATGCGATCTTGCATATTTACAGCTCTAAACTCATCTCCAATAGTTGTCCCGGTGATTTTACTTTCAGCCAGAGGTTTTGTAATTATTCCCAACACTTTTACTCCTTCCATATAAGCAGAAGCAGCAGCGCGTCCCATTAATCCTAGACTTCCTCTTCCGTAAACAGTTTTGTGAGTTGCTCCACAAAATTCACATGAAAGAGCTAAAACTTGTGGAGTTTGCACCGTCTTCACAGATTGAGGAGTTGAAAAAGACATGTCCTCAACTTTCTTTGAGAAAGCTTCAATTTTTGCCAACATAAGTGAATAAGAATCCACTTCAAAAACACCATTTGGTTTCTTTTGGATATTTCTGTCTGGCCATCTTGCACTTTGTTCACTTATAACCTCAAAAATATTATAAGCCTCTCTCATAGTTTTGTTGCCAAGTGAGCCATTTGATGATGAATCGACATTGGCTCGGCATGTAGGTAAGAGTCCAGAATAGAAGTAATTGACTTGTGCTCCCAAATTGAAACCATGGTTAGGACATTTTCGTAGCATATCTTTGTGTCTCTCCCATGCTTCGTGAAATGACTCTGAATCTTGTTGACGAAATGTAGAGATTTCGTATTTGAGTTTCGCCACTTTTATTGGTGGAAAGTATTTAGTGGTGAATTTTTGAACAAATTCGAGCCAATTTGTTATGCTTCGTGGTGGCAAAGTATCTAGCCACTCTCTTGCTCTGTCCTTCAAAGTGTGCACAAAAGGTCTCATTTTTATCGCCTCATCATTTACATGTGGATATTCGAAATTTCCACAAATCTCCACAAAATGGTTAATATGGAGATATAGATTCTCGTCGGTTCTTCCATAAAATGAGTTGTTGTTGGAGAAGAGATTGATGACATCGGGGCAAATTTGAAAATTGTTCGCTCCAAATGGTGGATAGATCACACTTGATTGCACGCTCAAAGATGGGGGGTTCATGAATTCCCCAAAGAGCATGTTGTCTTCATCTATTTCCGGCACAATAGGATGTTGTTGATGTTGGATGTTTTGAGCATTAGGTATGTTGTGCGGCGATTCGTACGCCTCGACGGCGATCGATATAAGGGCCGAGCGACCGAGTCCACAACCAAACAAGGTACGGCGAACCGGTCAGAACAAAAGTAGCGGCCCGCCTTCGAGTATCTAGAGATCGACTCCCAAGGCGATTGCCTTTTGGCACCTAGCGATCGACTCTGGTGCCTGACCTAGGATGACCATCCTGTGACACGAGCAAGACCTTCGTCCGTCAAAGTCTACGAAGATTAGATCTCAAAGCAGCGCCCATGTGCAGATCCGCAAAAGGCGCCGCAGAAGATAGATCGTTGACCACAGCCTGTCACCACCTTCTCACCTACCGACAGATCCGCTGAAAGGTACGAGGTGGGAGACACCGTGAGAGACTGTTGATTTCTCACGGTCGTCACAGCTCATCAACGTTGTTACAAGAACTCACAGAGCATCATATCTGGTTCTTCCGGCAATCTTTACGCTCAATAGCTAAGATAACTAGGGTCTTTACACTCATTGTAATTGTACTGTAACATTAATACTTGTACCCCAGAATATTTGTATTAATAACATCTCGCGAGAGCATTCAAGCCCGGGACTAACAACCCCGGCAAATCTTGTGTTATTTACTTTCCCACATAAGTGTTCTCGCACTTTGTTTGCTACTCGACCATTCCAGCAATATCTATCTCCGGATAATATTTTGGGTAGCAACAATTGGCGCTAGAGGAAGGGTATCTTAACCTTCATTTTTATTCCTACCGTCCCGAAGAACACTCACTGTCTCGGGGCATATACTTGAAGTGACACTCACTGCTCTTCAAAGAAAGCCTTCTGAATCATGACGTCCGCCACTACATCGAAGAGGGCTACTCTCCGAACCGCCGGACATCATATCCCGGCTCGATCCGAGCCCCGGCCAACGGTAGAGGAAAGTCGCGGCAACGCGATACTCTCGATCCCGCACCTGAGGGGTGGCCCCAGCTTCTCACTCGACCAGTTCCAAACCACGGAATAGATCGAGGAGGCTATGGCCATCCTAAAGGAGCGACGGAGAGCATGCGCGGCGCCCGCTATAACTCCCTCGGCCATCCGCCATGTGGGCAAACGGAAGTTCAAGGGGCTACTGGGCGAGCGATCGTCAGAAAGCCCCGATTCGCGAGAAAAGACTCTCGCAAGGTCGGACGGTTCCGTATTCAATCGCTTGGGAAGCGATCCATCATGGCGACCAGGGCATTCTGGACCCAACTATGAGACGACGGAATCCGAATCCATCACCAGGAGTTCGGCCTACCCGAACGCCAGGGGGTCAGTACTTGATCGCGTCAGCTCCCGCTCTGAGCGCCTAGCCGTGAACAGCCAGGCCGCAGCGATGGCCGCTATGCAATGCCAGCTCGACGAGATGAAATCACTCTTGGATACTGGGGCAAGCACTAGTAGAAAGATCATCGGACCGACCGAGCCACTCGCGGTCCACATCGAACTCGCCCCCGTGCAACTAAGGATCGCTCCTCCCAAAACACCTCTGTACGAAGGGATATCGGACCCCGAGACCCACCTAAGCAAGTTCCGGATATACATGACTGGGTGTGGGGCATCAGATGCGACCAAGTGCCGAATCTTCCCATTAACATTGGGCGAGCTGGCCCATAGGTGGTACGTCTCACTACCACCGCGATTGATCATCTCCTTTGAGAAACTGGCGAGTGACTTCACGTCATACTTCGCCGCCAAGGTCGCTAGACCAGAAGGTCCCCACCGCATGATGAAAACCAGGCAGGGGGAAGACGAATTCGACGCAGATTACATCGACCGAGTAGACGAAATCGTCCTCACTGGCGAGCCCATCAGCGATGAGCTCGCTCTCTATTCGGTCCTGGGGGGATTCTACGATCACTCACCCATGTTTAGACATTTGAAGAAGGACATCCCCCCAACCTACGCGATCTTCCGCGCTAAGGCTGCCGACTTTCTGGCCAGGCAAAGGCTACTGACCCTCCGCCTAGGCGAGGGAACGCTACCTCCTGTCCGGAAGACGGCGATCTCCAAAACCAGAAATATGGTCGCCAAGCCATCCGGCGATCTCAAGGCCTACGAGGATGTGGAAACACATCTCCTCCACACGTTCAACCGAACTCCGGCCCATATTTTCTACGCCATCAAGGGGCGCAAACCGCTGAACAAGCCAAAGGCAATAAGGGACCATGGTCATCTGGACCACAATCAATATTGTGCCTACCACAAGAGTCCCGGCCACAACACCAACCAATGCCGCGACCTCCTCAGACAACTCTGGAGATTGTTTGAAGAAGGCAAGTTGGACATCTTATTGGCTTAGCCGGAGCCCCACCAATCTCCCAACACGATTGATCATCTCCTTTGTTAGCGTGCGCTATCGCAGTCCAGAGGCTACTGCCTTGCTTTGTAAACTAGCTTACGTACGTAATGCCCATGCATTAACGTACGTAAAACATCCTGCCTAGCGTACACAAATCCTTGACATTAGCATGCGCTATCTGAAGTTGACTTGCTACAGTGTTCACCTACCATTCGTGCCCCCACATGCCGACAGCATCTGACAAGGACAAGATTCCCTCTGCCTGATCTGGAATTAGCGTGCGCTAATCATACGGTTTTAGCGTGCGCTAGCTCTACACGACAAACACTCGCTGACCTTATCTGGACACGCGTCGAACATGGCCGGGTCCACCCGCCGAAAGCTAAGATTCCATTATTGGCGATCTGATGTTAGCGTGCGCTAACCAACATGCGTTAGCGTGCGCTAATGAATATAAAAATCAACTCAGGCCTACCTGTCGGCCACCTTCCGGAACTAACCCAGCAAGTCGTTACGTACGTTAGGGGTCCTCCTTAGCGTACGTAACCGGACCTCTTAGCGTACGCTATCAATACTTCGTAGCGTGCGCTACCTGTACCCAGTAGCGTGCGCTAATGAAACACTTATAGCGTGCGCTATCGTTGCTGTGCCTAGCCATATTCAACTATCCTCAACCAATGTCTCGACATACCAATCAAACATATGGCACAATGAATACATATACGCATTCAATAACATTATCAAACGTTCACCACGCTCCCAAGCACAAATATCCATCAACGATATCCAACATATAAACAAAAAAAAATATATCCGAAAAATCGGGGTATTACACTCTACCCCCCTTAAAAATAAGTTTCGTCCTCGAAACTTGCAACCTGTCGCCAACAACATATAAGTCCAAAATCACCAAGATAATCAAGAATTATTGAATAATCCGAGCAACATACTTACAGGTCTGTGAAGTCGAAGATCTTCCGTGATACTAGCATATGGCACCATTTCAAAAATCTCGACACAACAAGAATGCCAAAACAGGAATAATCACAATTTGAAAACGATTGGTCTCCGCCAAGACCACACCAAGTTTAGAGCACTGTCGAGTTTTGTGGGATATGTGACGTTGTGTCTCCTCACCTAAAGCGCATGAGCCGCTCCTTGTCACATGCACGTATCACCGACGTTCCACTCCACATCGAAAGCCGCACATTGCACGTGCCTCGCACCGGCGTTCACTTCCCGATTGGAGCCGCACCTTGCACATGACCACGGCACCGGCGTTCACTCCCTGCCTCGTCGGTCTCGGGAACACCAACAATCCCCAAACCCACACATCACCACGACAGTACTCAAAAATCACACAGAACCAAAACAACACAATCCAAAATAGCCAAAATCCAGCTACACAAAAATCACGCAACTACCACACTGGTAGAGCCACATAACACACATGCCCGGTTATCACAAAACCTTGGGCTCTGATACCATATTTGTAACACCCCCAGATCCAACCGGGAATATTACACGCCGTGGGCCCCACGCTGGAACCCACCAGGCTAAAAACCATTTACAAAAACGCCCAAAAAGGCCGGTGACGGTAGTATTTTCCAAAACTCACAAAATCATTTGAAAACACCAACCACCGTCAAGATAATCAAGGCCAAAAACTCGGTTAAGGGATTCGGTTTTCGAAATCAAACTCAGTTGGCAAAAAGCCGAAAACCATTTGAAAGAACTCACGCAGCGGATAATAACACAGTCCACGATACATATACATCAATAATGATATACACAAACAGAATACACGATTCCCCAACAATATGCCATAGCCAGTATCGTCCGGAATCCTCGCCTCACGACCGCTACCATCAAAGTCCTCAATACCTGAAAAACAAGTCCCACAACGGGGTCAGCAATAATGCCCGACAAATAACCGCAAGTACATAAACATAAATATTCACATGCCATGCATCATGAGAATAATAATCTCAACGATAACCTTACCACTTCCGGTAATCCAACGATTCTCGTCAAAATCCCAATATCACGATAATACCATAAAAATCCCAGTATCACAACAATACCGTATAATACCTCAATACCGAATACTTTCTCGTACATAATCCTCTATGTACGATTACCATAAAACATACCTCTATCCGGAATTCCTTCCGGAATGCATACACAGACCAAGAATATCCAAAATGACATCAACAATATCCGAATACTACAATCTCCCCAAGATTGTCCAAGTATCTCAACAATCATCAACCGTGCATTCTAATCCTTTTAGAACATCACTGAACATTCGTCAATATGCAATACAACATAAAATACTTATGAAATGTAAATGGAATTACTCATCAAGACATTACAACCGAACAAGTAGACACTTGCCTGGATACCAACATGATAAAACCAACACCGAACTCATCGTCCTCGTCTACGAGCTCTTCAGCCCCGACTGGAACGAATCTACGGTCTTTCACCGCGGCAAAACGATTATACCTATTGGTTAATCAACCTAGAACAATAATCATATCAATAATCGGACCAACTCGGTAACAAGGATCATAACATGCACAATCTGGAATTCAACCTCGTATTATGATCCAGAAATCCATCTCAAAACGGTTTAAACGAATCATCATCTTTAATAATATGAAGAAACATTCGAAGTTCTTATCAAAATCCATAAAATCCCATATAACATCGTTATATGATTATCCAACATGTTCCTCACATGTAATCATCCAAGAAAAATGAACCATTAACAAAGGAGTATGAAGATTACCTGGTTTAGACGAACCAAAAAGAAGAATACTAGAACTCCATCCAAAGAATCATGAACAACTTGAAGAACAAGGCTTGAATCCAAGCTCTCAACCTAATGTTGTTAAAGATTATCATTATACAGTGTTTGGGAATCCCAAATAACTCTCAACTCTCTCTCTCCCGACTAAAAGAAGAAGAATGGACGAAATGCCTCACAATACCCGTCTGCCCTCCTTTTATAATAAACATTATTAGCGTGCGCTAACATCTCATGTTTAGCGTGCACTACAGCCTTAGCGTGCGCTAACTGACTTTGTTAGCGTGCGCTATCGCAGTCCAGAGGCTACTGCCTTGCTTCGTAAACTAGCTTACGTACGTAAAACATCCTACCTAGCGTACGCAAATCCTTGACATTAGCATGCGCTATCTGAAGTTGACTTGCTACAGTGTTCACCTACCATTCGTGCCCCCACATGCCGACAGCATCTGACAAGGACAAGATTCCCTCTGCCTGATCTGGAATTAGCGTGCGCTAATCATACGGTTTTAGCGTGCGCTAGCTCTACACGACAAACACTCGCTGACCTTATCTGGACACGCGTCGAACATGGCCGGGTCCACCCGCCGAAAGCTAAGATTCCATTATTGGCGATCTGATGTTAGCATGCGCTAACCAACATGCGTTAGCGTGCGCTAACTGAATATAAAAATCAACCTGGGCTTACCTGTCGGCCACCTTCCGGAGCTAACCCAGCAAGTCGTTACGTACGTTAGGGGTCCTCCTTAGCGTACGCAACCGAACCTCTTAGCGTACGCTATCAATACTTCGTAGCGTGCGCTACCTGTACCCAGTAGCGTGCGCTAATGAAACACTTATAGCGTGCGCTATCGTTGCTGTGCCTAGCCATATTCAACTATCCTCAACCAATGTCTCGACATACCAATCAAACATATGGCACAATGAATACATATACGCATTCAATAACATTATCAAACGTTCACCACGCTCCCAAGCACAAATATCCATCAACGATATCCAACATATAAACAAAAAAAAAATATATCCGAAAAATCGGGGTATTACAAATGCGAACAGGCCGGAAAGCTCATACGAGTCGACCCCTCGATCAACCTCGTCGACCGTATCTACATGCTTCAATCAAGAGAAGGGAACTTCGGAAGTCTCTCCCCGATTTCCCACCTCATTGAACAAAAGGCTACTGCCTGAGCTAACGCTTCGAAAAAGAGGATGACTCGCTCGCCCCCTAAAGTTCGTCATCTGACATGATGGACCTAGGCAGCGATCGCCTCCCCAAGCACAACGTATACCGTCGAAGATCGTCATCCGACATGATGGTCCGAGGTAGAAAAGTGCCGCCATGGTCGTGAAAATCGAGGAATCCGACGATCCGTCCATGCAAAGGCTCCTTTGGGCTTCGATCGCTTGCCCTTCGTTTAAATACGAGGCGGGCGTAGCCGAAGGTCTCTCCAAAACAAATCATAGGATTACTCGCTCGCCCTCTAAAGTTCATCATCTACATGAAGAACCCAGGCAGGCGATCTCCTCCCCTTACACAACGTATACCGTCGAGGATCGTCATCTGACTTGATGGTCCGAGGTAGAAGAGTGTCGCCATGGTCGTGGAGGATGATGGAACCGTTCTCTGTGCCCATGCAAGGTCCCTTTGGGCCACGATCGCCCGCCCTTTGTTTAAATACGAGGCCGGCATAGTCTGAGGGCCCTCCAAAACTAATCTGTGGACACGTTCGCTCGCCCTCAAAGGTCCATCACTTAACGTGGTGGGTCCTTCCCGGACAATGCGACGCATCCCTCCCCCCGTCTCAACGTATACCGTCGAGGGTCACCATATTAATGGCGGCCCGAGGTAGAAGAAGAGATAACAAGCCGCGGCCGTGGAATTGATTAATCCGACGACGCCCCGCGCAAGGAATCCTCCAGACCGAGACCGCATGCCCTTCGTTTAAATACGAGGCGAGGCGCAGCCTTCGGAGGACCCTACCAATTAATTGAGTCGCGAGAACTTAGCCATCAGACGGAATGTCGCTCGCGCATAAGACATGGTCGTGGAGGTCGGTCCATCGAACTCCGCGATCGTGCATGGTTCCTCAAGACCGAGATGGACGGCTTTCCTCGAGGATTCGACAAAATTGAAGACCGCTCACTCAATGATTTATTTTCGTCCCCTTACTTTCACTAAGTGAACAAAAACAAGGGGGAAGTGTGGAGCTATATATATATGACGATCGTCCCTATTCAATTACATACGGAGATCGGCATTTTTCGGATGTTTGTGCAGCGATCGAATTTGTTGTAAAAGTTATCTATATGAGTTTATCAATTCACTTGGAGCCATACACGCAACAATCTCTCGTCACACATGTGTACGAAGTCATACAAAGAGTCAGAAAAGCAATCATTCAAGTAAAAAATCGAAGAAGCAAACATTCATTTCATTACTTGAAATATCGGAGTACATACACGGTCGCCCGAAGGCCTAAGTATTACTAAGAGAAAGCTACAAAATTACAAGGCAAAAAGCTAAAACAATAAGAACGAAGAGACTCAGGCCCCTGCCTGGCCTTCGCCTTCAATCGCCGGATCGGCCCGCGACCCTTCGCCAGCTTCCGGAGCTGCCTTCCCGTCCTCCAGAGCGTCAGGACGAACAAGGTTTGCCGGAGTTGGATAATAGCTCAGGTCTACACCGATTTCGGCGAGATCCAAGATCGGCACGGAGAAAGAAGGATGGAGGGGATGCGCCAACGCATACGCCTTGAAGTTTTCGGCTAGAGGACCGACCTCCAGCCCTCCTTTCTTAGCAGCACGGAGCGAATCAGCAAATGCCATGTAATAGGCAAACTCGCTGACGAACTCCACGTTGAGAAAGCGATCGGCTTCGGTCTCCTCCAGCCTCCCTTTCATCTCCTCCATCGTCTGTTGCACACCTTGAAGCTCGGCCTCCTTAGCGACCGTCTCTCCCCTCGACGCCGCCAACTCGCTAGTCAGCCGAGCGACAGTCACCTTCAGTTGATCGGCCTCCTTCTCGGCGGCCGCATGCAACCGACGGGCGTCTGTCACCTGGTCCCGAAGTCAGTCGACCGTCGCCCGAGCTCGCTCATAATCCTCTCTCATCAGCTCAAGGTCATGACTCGCCCGCTTAGCTGCATCCAGAGAGTCCTTCTCCATTGCCACAATCCTATCGGCGAACTCTGCGTTCTCTTTCCGAGCGGCCTCGAGATCCGCCTGCAGACATGTAGTAGAAGGACGCCCCTCGAACTCTTGCACGGCCTGGGCAGCCATCGTCGCCGCCTGGAGAGAGAGAGCGAAAGCAGCTTGCATTGCATTCCCGGATCGCTGGCGAGCAATCGCATATAAATCCGTCGTCTAGGCCTTCGGCAAAGTAGAAACGGCCCGGTTGACGTACAGTGGGACATCGCAGGCCACGTGAGGAGATCGGCTCGCGAGGAAATCCAGCACCATCGGCGGGCAAGCTGGGTTAGTGCTACGGATCCTGCATCAAACAACAAAAAGTTAGCACATCTCCCACTCAAGTGGCGAAACTCAACGAACAAACAAAGTCTACCTCTCGGCTCTCTCAGGGTCGCGACCAAAGCATGGCTTCCCGCGAGGGGTCTCAGCCTCGGCGATCGCCATCTCTCGCAAGAAAGCCGCAGAGGGCGTGGGCTCATCCACCGGGGGGACCGCGGTGATCGGAGGCGCGGCGATCGGCACCTCACCGACAGGGGCAGAAACTGGAGTTTCTCCCGACCTCTGCCGTTTGCGGTTCATCCGGAGCCCCTTCTCTCGCGCTTCCTCCTCCGCTATGATCGGCTCCATGTTGGGCCTCACCTCCGGGATGAGAGGTAACGCCACAGGAGGAGCTCGGGATGACTTCTTCTGGTGAAAGCGGCTCAGTACTCCGGGGTTCGACATGGCTATCTCCGCTGGAGGCTCCGATAAACGAGGAAAGCGGACTTCTGCAATAAAGAACAATCAAACAACGGTCAGACACACTCTCCAAACAGGACGATCGCCAAGCAATTGGAGATCGCAGAAACTCATACCTGAGACCGAGAGATGTCGTGGAAAACAGAATAGCCGAGCAGACAGCCAACGGCTCTCCTTGTTGATCCGGCGAGCGTCTAAGTCATCGTACAGCAAACTTTGTATCCGCTCCCAGACGACCAAAAAGTCGAAAAGAAGCTCGTCGATCATCGAAATATGGAAACCTGCAAAAGAAAAACCAAATTAGATCAGTTCAGAACATATCCGAACAAAGGGAGAGCCAGAACCCTTACCCGGATTCCTCTCCCGAAAGCTAGTGGGAATATTCAGCTCGTCCGTGGGATTGTTGCTCGCTAATCACTTCCATGAACCGCCGACCCAGAACCACTTCGCCGGGTCGCCTCACACCTTGTTTGGGACTCCGAGGATCACCCAACCAGATCAACCTTGAATATGATAGCCTCCGACCGACCCTTTATGAGTCGTTAACTTGAACAGGTGGTTCATCTCCAACGGCGAAGGAAGGCGGTACAGTCGGTGACCAACGAACAAGGTGAGAGCGCAAATGATCTGGAGCCAGGCATTCGGCGTCAACTGGAGCGGCGACACATTCCAAGCAGCCAGCAGATGGGAGATGGAGAACGACAAAGGAAACCACAGCCCAGCCTCCATGATTGCTTCGTTCACGGCGACCATGCCCTCCGGAGGCTGATCGGCTCGTTCATTCTCGGCCGGCACAAAAAGATCCACATCTGAAGGGACATGAAACCTCGTCCTCCAGACGGCCACGTCCTTCCTGGTCGCCGAGCTCCTTATCTGGCCAAGGGACCATGGAGATTGCTGCGCAGCCCGAAACAGCGATCGCTTAGCAGGTTGATAAGGATGAGCGATCGAGTACTCCCAGTAATTGAATTTAGGAGACGGGCCGGCCAACCTCTCCATGATTTCAGCGAAGGCCAAATAGGCCTGGCCAAAGGCACTATGCTGCTCCCAGTAGGCCTTCACCGCCAAGTCTCTCTCCATCTGCGAGCATCTTTGCTCAACCGCCGCCTCCCTGGCAACGTCGGCTTCATTGAACAGCGCCTCGACTTCCGTAGGGTCAATACCGGCCCGGATAGCCTCGGCGTCTGTCTCTAAATGAAATTTTGCAGAGGGTCCTCCCCGGGCAGTCGAAGCCCCGGCGGCGGAGGTGGTGCCCATTCCGTGCGAAGAAGATGTTCCAGACATTCTCGAAACAAGAAGAGGAGAAAAGGAGTGTTTTCTTACCAAGGATTGAATCGATCGACGATCGGCAGTCAGATCTTCAGAAAATTCTTCGGCGATATTATTCTTTTTCTCCTATAAAAGCGCGTAAGGGTCTTAACTCTGCAACCCAGTGCCTTTTTATAGGAGATGGCAGGGACTTCTGTGCAATTAAGGAGAATCTCAGGGGTCGGAGTGCAACCGTCGCAATTAAATGCCTCCCTTGAAACCCGCGACGCGTCGTTTCAAGGACACACCAGATGAGGAGTCACAAATGACCGTCGGTCTCCCCAAACAGGAACCCCACACGTGCCCCGGAGACTTTTCCACGTCCACTGTCATCTCCCGCTCATTTCAGCGACCAACCTGGTCGTCCAAGTCCAAACCAATTCGCTCAAAGACGATCGCCAGTTCCGTAAAATACAGAGTCACTCGTTAAAATTCAGCGATCGCCAATAGAACCACCTCACCCCATGTTTCCAACATCGGAGCGAGCTAGGGGGCAATTGTTGTGCGGCGATTTGTATGCCTCGATGGCGATCGATATAAGGGCCGAGCGACTGAGTCCACAACCAAACAAGGTACGGCGAACTGGTCAGAACAAAGGTAGTGGCCCGCCTTCGAGTATCTAGCGATCGACTCCCAAGGCGATCGCCTTTTGGCACCTAGCGATCGACTCTGGTGCCCGACCTAGGATGACCGTCCTGTACCACGAGCAAGACCTTCGTCCGTCAAAGTCTACGAAGACTGGATCTCAAAGCAGCGCCCATGTGCAGATCCGCGAAAGGCGCCGCAGAACATGGATCATTGACCACAGCCTGTCACCACCTTCTCACCTACCGACAGATCCGTCGAAAGGTACGAGGTGGGACCGCCCGTGACAGTGACTCAGACGCGTGCAGACTTCTCATTGGACCGCACAGCTGGCTGCCAGCAACTCCTGCGGACTTTAAGGAGACCAGCCCATGTACTAAAGACGATCGCCCGCTTATTATAATACAGCAGAGGCGATCGCCCGGCAGCTCCCAGCCCTATAAATAGAGAACTTCCAGCAACTGGAAGAGGGTTGGCAATTCGTTCCTCTTCTAATTCCCTCTCAGTGGATAATTACATTCAGAATACATATACATTCCTTGAGGTTCTCGGCTTCTTCTCTTGGATCTACCTCAGGATTTCTCTCTCAGCACCTCTCATCCAGAAGACGGTCGGCAGATGCAAGAACTCCTTGCAGTACTGATTCAACGAGACTCACAATCCCAGGAGCTCAAACATACTGCTAATACATACCGTGAGAGACTGTCGATTTCTCACGGTCGTCACAGCTCATCAACGTTGTTACAAGAACTCACATAGCATCATATCTGGTTCTTCCGGCAATCTTCACGCTCAATAGCTAAGATAACTAGGGTCTTTACACTCATTGTAATTGTAATCTAACATTAATACTTGTACACCAGAATATTTGTATTAATAACATCTCGCGAGAGCATTCAATCCCGAGACTAACAACCCCGGTAAATCTTGTGTTATTTACTTTCCCACGAAAGTGTTCTCGCACTTTGTTTGCTACTCGACCATTCCAGCAATATCTATCTCCGGATAATATTTTAGGTAGCAACAAGGTATTCGCTCTACCGTAGGAATTATTTCGTTATCATTTTCTTGGAGGAGTGGTGGGTTTGGTTCGTCCGTCATTGATGGTGAAGAAATAATGCTTGTTTTTTGTTCTCTTCGCCTTCTTCTGAATGTGGCTTCAATCTCGGGATCTAGTGAAACTAAATCGCGATTGTACGTCCTTCGCATAGACAAGAGAATTAACAACAAAGAAAAAGTTGTATTTATAACAATAGTTAATAATGTAACTTTGAAATAACACTTATACTTCCCTGGCAATGGCGCCAAAAACTTGACACGTCTTTTGTGTAACTATCGCACGTGCACGATATCGTATTAAGTAGTAAGTGGACTTTTTGAGTCCGATTTATCGATCCCACGAGGAATTTAGGTTATATATTGAATTATAAACTATTTATCTATTTGTTATAGATGAAGCACAGAATTTAAGAGTTTGGTTTGACAATTGAATGGAAAATGCAATAATAGTTCTAAAATTGAAGGAAATGAAAGATTGTACTAATAATAGATTAATAAAAGGTAAAATGAAATAGTTGGGATTACAAACTTAGTTCATCACTAGTTATAGAAGATGTACAGGATACCATAAGATGTATTTACTTATTATGTAGTGTATATTCGATTTTCCTTAAAAAGACGGTTCCTCTTTCGAATGTCAAAACGCCCCTTATATAACACCCCAAAAGGTGGCTATTATAGTGATGTGGAACCCCCACATTGGGACCCACCAGGTGATATCCAAAATAGGTTAAATAAGTATTATCTTTGTGATACCGAACCACAATAATTAGTCCCTACTCCGACTGGGAGTTTATTTAATAGTATGGCCAATGGCCTTATGATACACAGGATCCGAAAACACAAGTATAAACCATATGAAGATGGAAAATACTTAAACATTTATCCAACCAGACAAAAATTTAAATAAGGCAGAATTAAAGTAATATTACACGGTTTAAAACATAACCGGACAACAATAGACTTGGGGGGCCCGAACTAGTATCCCTCGAACCCTTCGCCGTCAATATTCTCTTCCCGTGCCTTGCCTTTGCCTCGACCTAATATACAACACAAGTATTTCACCCATAACACAGGGTCAGATATACTTGATAATTAATTCTTCCGACATTATACAATTCACATATATAGATCTCAAGGAAAACATCCCGACTATTAATCATACCCCTCGGGCGTATGAAACAATCAGTCACAAACCGTCGAACACATCCAATCATACATGGACTATGAACGATTAACATTCTGTCTCAAGATGGACATCACAGTACGCCCGATCCGAAAATGTGTCCGTGTACATGTCCACCCCGTATACGGAATCCAGAATATACGTGTGACAATGTACCTAATTAGCCTCACGAACTACGTCTCGTGTGCACAGTCCAATACGGAAACATCCACGTATGACTATATAAGTGCCCGTCTAAAAATCCTACACAATAACCAATCGGCACGCAGATATGATTCCAGATATGTCACGATAAAACATGACAACGAAATTCAACGAAATACATATCCGATTAAGGATCAAGAAAACTCACCGAAGTGACAATAAGGACCAACGAGATCAACGATTCAAAGCGACGTACTTGGGAATGCAACCCCATGAAGAAAACGGAATAACGTTAAAGACAATGTCAAATCACGACAAACATTTCATAAACATTTCATACACATGAAATGTATAACCATCACAAGAATCTAATCATCATTATAACCAAGCAAGATAACTTGCCTCAATACGGAGATGAGAATAATCCTCTTCTTGTCGAAACAAACGAACGGTCCTTGACTAATATCGTTTACTCGAACAATCAACCTTAAACGAAATACATTTTACTCAATAACATATTCGTATAATTATCAATATAGGATTTGTAAGACGACACCCTACAATCCATTAAAATAGTTTCGCTATCTCAAATACCGAAGTCTTATACCAAGAATTCTTTTTACCTCATTTCAATCATAAAATCGGTTCACAATACTTTTACTGAATGTTCACATGATTCTTCATAAATAAGAATGTTATCAAGAACATGTTAAACAACCACTTATGTTGTCAATATCATCTTATGTTGATTAAACTTTCCAAAACATTACAATGTTGAAAGGTAAAATCTGCACAATTATGTTCATCAATACATCTCATCTAAATTGAATATTAAGCTTACAATAAGGTTATATTAGTTATGAGATTACACCATATTCATGAAGGTTATCAAAATCATTCTTACAAACCTGGAGGATTCATTAATATCATTTATGAGTTCACTACTTTAAGAACACCACAAGGTGATCAAACACATTCTTAGGTTATCAACACATCCGGTTAATAAGAAGTTATTATTGTTTTCACAAATATCCTTATCAATTTTCAAAGTCTTGTTGGGCTGAAACATAAGGAGATTATAACTCTTAAGAATTCTGAACAAGAGAACATCCTCCTACTTCTAACATTGCCAAGTTCTTCCCAAGGTAAGTGAATATCAAGTATGGTGTTTGAACACTTTATGATAACAATTTTATTGTTCAAGTCTAACCATGATGAAGCTAACTGATTTATCAAGGTCCTACTGATATGAATTCGTCCAGTAAGGTGAGCATGAAGATTATAAACATGGTTACTATCATTATAACCTCAAGAACACATCCATTTCAAACCCTCTTTATCATATTCATCAAGAAGTGTATAAAAAGTTGGATTAAAACTATGTTTTACTTGATTAATTTAACTCTAGGTGAAATATACTTCCTCATTAACACCAACATACGAAAAGTACAGAGAAGGGATGCACACATACCTCCAGAAATGATGAACAATTCTCAACACTACAAGAAAGTATACTCCAAGCTCAAGAACACCTCCTAATCTTCAAGGTAATGAGCTCCACTCCAAGATTTAAGGCTTAAACACAAGTTGGAGGAGGTTGATATCGATTTGGGGGTGCATAGGGACGATATATGGAGAGAAAATCAGTTTAGAGTTGTGAAGAAATGAAAAATAGGCTGGTCCTATAAATAGACTGTGCAGGCTTAACGTACGCCATCGGAGAAATTTAGCGTACGTTAACTCTCTTACGTATGCTAACCGGTTAATGTTACGTACGTAAGTGGCTTACAGTGGCTACTGTCTTGAATCTGCAGGCCATTAGCGCACGCTAATTAAAAGGGTGCTACGCACGCTAATAAAAGTTGACTCTGGCCGACACGACAGCTCAGACATCATACACATGCATGCCAACGGATAACAAGTTCACGTGCTGAAGTCAACTGATGTCAGATTCCTTCTTAACGTACGTAACAGACAAAGTATTACGTACGTTAAATCACAAGTTTAGCGTACGTTGGTTAAGCTACGTAGCGTACGCTACACCAACAGAAAAAGTTCAAAATAATGCAACTCTCCAATTAACATCAAATCATCAAGTATGAAATGAAATAACAACGATATGAAGCTCAAATCTATAATACCTCAACATAATACTAAATGCAACTATCCACGATAATCAATTTATCCGAATATACAACGACAGATGAAAATGAAAAATTACAGTCGGATATTACACCTTATGTATTGAATCAATCCACTATATTTCTATGTTGATTGGCTTCAATACATAGCATTAAGTTTTATGAAAACAACTCAAAGAATCATCTAAGGTCTAGATGTATATTTCTATCCCCTAGAACAACTTAGAGTGAAGATCATTTGATCTAATCAACTTATTTTCTTTCAAAACATATGAAGACCATAAATATCATCATTTATTGGCCAAATAAATAAAGATTGGTAAAACAATGAAAATCACACACAATAATAAGTAATCCATAATAGATCTTTATACAAACTTAAATAAAATGACAAACTTTGTTTATAATCCCAACTAAGGATAACTTAGCCCATGAAGGGTTTATTCAATATATTACAAGCTTGAGTGGTCATTATTAGTTGAAAAAGGGAAAGAATTGATCCTAACTCCCTTAGTAGATAAAGGAGAAAGAAGCAATAAACTCCCTCAACAACATAATCTAAACCACTATTACATACACTCTCTCAAGAACACAAGTGTGTTCTTCACACAACGAAAAAGTATTACAAAATGAGAAAATAATAAGATGAATGATCCTAAATGATGGATCTAAGGGGTCTATTTATACACCTAAAGTCATCTAATAGCTCTAAAACGCCAGCATTATTACATTAGATCGGATCAAGGCCAGCCATCCCCTCAATAATAGACCAAAAGTATAAAAGATTTAAAAATGATCATACATATGTCAAGAGTTATGGCCGTAACTTTCAGATGTTACGGCCGTAACATAGAGGACTTACGGCCGTAAGCTTTGGTGTTACGGCCGTAACATGGCTTCGGCTTTCTGCACATTAGTTGCTGTGTGAGTTACGGCCGTAACTTTATTTGTACGCCCGTATGGAGTTTCAGACTTCATTTTCAGCCCAAAATTTCTTAGACTTTTGCGTTTTCGCCCCAAATCTTCTTTGGATGATAACTTTTGATATATAACTCTGATTTTGAATCTGGAAAGACTGCCGAATTCGTCTCGTAAAGCTCTACAACATGAATACATAAAAACTCAATAAAGAGAATATTTTATAATCATGTTATTTTTTGAGTTAATTAGTAAATCAATCCGATTAAGACTAAATTTACATCTTCATCCTATAAAAATAAAATTATTAAAAACTAATTAATTTAAAGCAAAAACGAGTAGACTAGTTCATAATTATGGGTGAAATATATCAATACCAATCACGGATAAGTGTGTAAAACTGACACTTATCACACCCCCAAACTTGAATTCTTGCTAGCCCGAGCAAGACTCTTTATTAATCACACTCAAAAAATAAAAATAGCACATAAATTAATAAAACACACACAAATAAAGAAAAATACCTATATATAAAAAGAGAAAAAGAGATCAAAATGCCATTTACACAACAACCAGCTTTATACAGTAGATAGAAATGAATCAAGTTCCAAAATAAATCTACTAATGATTTTTAAGGTAAAACACGGTTTTATTTTTGTAATTCCAAAATGCAAGGTTTCCACCCAAAAGGTTGATTATTTCTTTCCCACTCGTGACACACACGACTCTCTTTATTGATTGCTCTCGATCACTCATTTATTTTTCGACTCAATATGAAAAAGAATTTCATCGGCGTCATCAAATATTGTGATTGTTCACGAAATTGAGTGTATTGAAATTCAGCCACCAATTAATTCAAATCTGCTCATAATCTACATCTCTTTTAGTGATAGCTTTCACACCGTTATTTGCTAACGTGTAGCTCTTTTCACCAACATATTTTCCATTTTTGTTAGGTGATAGCTTTCACACCGTTATTTGCTAACGTGTAGCTCTTTTCACCAACACATTTTCTATCTTTTTTTTAGGTGATAACTTTTACACCATTATTTTCTAACGTGTAGCTCTTTTCACCAACACATTTTCCATCTCGTGTGATATGGCAGCTACGCACTAACAATGGGTTAGCCCTTTATTTTTCATTGTTATTTCCCCGAAATTAGGCAGCTGTTGCTGCTCAACACCTCTCTCTTTTTTTCAACTAACCTCCTTTCACCAATGACTTTTTTTTTTTAAGGAATAGAACTTTTGCCAAAAAATCGTTTATTAGCTAAGCATGAAAAATCAAAAACTCCTCAAATTAAGTAAATTTCAGTTCTATTTTTCATCAACTGACTCATTCTTCTTTTCTCAAGATAACGAATGACTCGATTTTACATGATAACTACAAGGCTTGGAAAGAGAGATTAAGGCTCAAAAATTTTGGAATATACAATTTTTTAACCACGGGGTCAGTCATCCAGATAATGAATATCAAATACATGTACAACATGATATGCATCCAAATGCAGAATAAATGGTATAACAATGGTAATATGAGATGTTCACAAGCCAATGTAAGAACTGAGCATTCGTGAAACACTATGCCCACGGCATACGATCAGTACCTGCTCAACAGGTTAGAACACAAGTGCCCAATGGCGAATCATCAATATAGAACACAACAATGAATTACACGAAGGTAAACCAAACTAGAGCTGAAATAAATACGAATCACAATGCGCGAAGGCTCCAACGGAAATACCAAAACATCACAATGGCCTGAAAGCCACTTAGCCGAAGCTGCCAATCATCACAATGGCCCGAAGCCAAAACAGCCCGAAGCTGTATCACGTGAGGGCCAAAACCACGGCACGAACCCGCATCACAATGAGATCATCCAATGACTGTGACCTGCTGAATTGCAGGTGCTTGGAAACCAACCGCAAAGGTTCAAGCCCCAGACTTACCCATAATGAGATCACTCAGTGACCGTGACCTACTGAACTGTAGGTGTTGGGAACCAACCGCGAAGGTTCAAGACCCAAAGTTACCCATAATGAGATCATCAATATGACCGTGACCTACTGAACTGTAGGTGTTGGGAAACCAACCGCGAAGGTTCAAGCCCCAAACTTACCCATAATGAGATCATCAACATGCGTGACTCATCGAATCGTAGGTGTTGGGAAACCAACCGCGAAGGTTCAAGCCCCAAACTTACCCATAATGAGATCATCAACATGACCGTGACCTACTGACCTGTAGGTGTTGGGAAACCAACCGCGAAGGTTCAAGCCCCAAACTTACCCATAATGAGCACTAGCCAAGACCAGCCTCCAAACACCATTAATCACATACGGCAACGATCACAAAATTACCGAATTCACAAGAACGATAGTGTGCTGCCTTGACTCGGCCAACGCGACAACAATAACTCACGGATGGGCACGGTCCTCGGCGGTCCCAATTCAACACCTCGATTATCTTTAGAATGGCTAATCGATAACAATGATATCACGGATGGGAAATGTCCTTGACAGTTCCAATTCAATACATCGATTTCCTTAGAACGGTCAATCGATAACGACGACTCAACGGATGGGAAATGTCCTCGACAGTCCCAATTCAGTACATCGATTACCTTAGAACAGTCAATCGATAACAACATCTCAACGGATAGGAAATGTCCTCGATAGTCCCAATTCAATACATCGATTACCTTAGAACGGTCAATCGATAACAAAGACTCAACGGATGGGAAATGTCCTCGACAGTCCCAATTCAATACATCGATTACCTTAGAACGGTCAATCGATAACAACGACTCAACGGATGGGAAATGTCCTCGACAGTCCCAATTCAATACATCGATTACCTTAGAACGGTCAGTCGATAAATAACGATACAATTAGAACAGATGTCCGGTGTTTTTCATCGACCACCAGAAACAGAGATGATAATAGAATACGTTAACTCCTTCAATCCGCCAATACAACATTAACAGAAAAATACCGATATCAATAACAATGATTACAACAATATTTCAATGGAACATCAGTCAATAACCATCGATACTTCGATACCGCAGATCGGTTATCGACAACAACATAATCCAACAAGTATCTCAAAGCCTTGAACCGGCCGTTAACGAACAACAATAACAACAAGTCGATCAATCAACAACGTTGGCATAATTACCGAAGGGTTTTGTATCAAACAATTCCTTGACATCAACAGATCATGAAGAGACTACGTCTCGAAATGATACAACACATTCATATATATATATATGTATATATGATAACATTATCTCATTGACTAGTACAAGTATTAAATTTACCTCAAACCGAAGGCGAAAAAGTCCTCCTACGAATGACGAACGGCGTCCTCCAACAATCACAAGCACTCGAACAACCTTGAATGAAATACAATTCATTCAATAACAACACCATAGGAAACCTCGATTCATACACGAATCGATCAAACCACATAAGTGAATATCATAGTCCTCAACTATGAATTCTAACGTCCTCCGACACCTCAACGATCAAAATATTCTTAACACTTGTGAAAATAATTCAACAAGAATCATTAAGAACAACATCATGCTAATCATCCCAAAATGATAAGCTCACCAATATTATCACTAGCACCTCAAGAACATCATCAACACAACAAACATGATGTCCAAATGATAATCCTCCACCAATTCATCAAGAATTCGGATTAACCAACAAGATTAAATCAACCATTTCAAGATTATGATAATCATCTACATAATTCATCATAATCCTATACTAAAATGGTGAGAATCTCCCAAGAACACAAACAACAATAATAATCATCTCAAAGCTATGTTAATCATATAACAATCTTAACATAACCCTTCCTAGACATGATTATGACCTCCAAGTATTCTAAAACATCAAGACAACTCCTCCTCAAGACATAATCATCATGTTCTTAATACAAGTTATAAAACTCATCAAGAATCATGCTATTCTCCAACAATCATTAACTACACGAGGTAAATAACAAAACAACATCATCATGCTCGAAAAATCACTTGAAGAGCAAGATATTAAGAGAACTTACCCAAGAAGAACAAGATGAACTCTCCAAACACCAAAAAAGTATGAAAACCTTCCAACCTCAAGTCTCAATCCAAGCTACGATGATCAAAATCACATTGGAAGAGTCCAAGTATCAAGAACAA